>CM054060.1:239364624-240630555 GCA_028641055.1 Alopecurus myosuroides | reverse complement strand
AAACATGTGTGGAGCAATTCAATACTGGGCCGGCCCACACTAAAAATCCTTTCAGTGAAACGGCGGTAGGCATCGCAGACACTAATTATCGCTTATAGCGAGTTGTAGCAAGGGCTCGCCCGTGTTTTTTGCCCAGCTATAATCCAAGTGGGCCGACCCATTAATAGACGAAAATGGTTACAAAATAGGAGGAGCATGGTACGCGAGTAGGAATCGAATCCCAGACCAGTAGGTCGCTGCTCAGGGGCACATGTTCACAACGCCACAGGTTGTGTACAAATATTCTTTTTAACCATTTTATTGTCTCTTCTTTTGGTTTTCATTTTTTTTCTCATTTTTTTCTGTGTCCATTTTTCTCTTTCCATTTTATTCTTTCTTTTTCTGTTTCTTTTTTCTAATTTTTATTTTTATTTTTCTTTATTTGAAAATATTTGTTTTTGATTTTTTTAGATCTAAATCCCTTTTTGTTTCTGAACTGTTTTCAATTGTGGAACCATTTTTTAAAATTAAACTATTTTCAATTTGGAACCATTTTGGTTCACTAAAAAACTTGTTTCGCTATTTCTTTGGTGCACGAAAAATTTTGGTTCACTATTATTTTCGGTTCACCAAATATTTTGGTTCATCTTTAGTTTTCGTTCATGATCGTTTTTGGTTCACTATCGTTTTTGGTTCGCCGTTAGTTTTCGTTCACCGAAATTTTTGGTTCCCTATTATTTTTGGTTCACCATTAATTTTAGCGTATCCGCATTTTCTGTTTACTATTTTTTTGGTTCATCGATTTTTTTTAAAAAAAAAATTGTTCAAATTCGAAGTTTGTTCGGAGAAAGAATGTTCAAATTTAAAAATTGTTCAAATAAAAAATGTTCAAATTAAAATTTATTCAATTTTTATAATTTTTCATATGTAATTTTTGTTCATATTTTTAAATGATTTAAGATTTTTGTTCATTTTCAAAAATTGTTCACGTTTTTTTTCAGTCGCTTGACATACTATGTGAAGGAATCCATCATACCAAAAAACAGAGATAAATCATAGCATGTTTATCTCTATGTAGCATAATTATTTCATTAGTACATCAATTCTAGTAGAAAAGAGAATCAAAAGTCTTCAAGAAATTTGGTTAAACTAGCAAGTGACGTACTACCTCCGTTCTAAAATGTAAGCCTTTTTAGTAAGCTTACTCTAGCTTACTGAAAAGGCTTACATTTTGAAACGGAGGTAGTATTAGCGAACGGAGAAAGAAGGAACGAACAACGAATGTTTCCTTTGTTATTAAACGCTAAGTGGGCCTTGCCTGCCAATTGGGCCTAACTATGCACGCGCGAGCGAGCGAGCATGCAGCAGCGTAACACGGGCAAGTTGTATGCCCCGCTCGCTAAGAGCGATGTATAGGGGACCGTAGGCATCACCGGAAACCCTATATATCGCCCGTTGCGAGTCCTTATAGGACTCGCCAGTGCTGTTTCGTCTGTTGGGCCGGCCCATCTAGCAAGAGGAAACGTGAACAAAATGATCGTAACGTGGGGGCTGTCGAGGGTTCGAACCTGAGATCTCTTCCCCCGGAAGTAGCACACGAGCCATCGGGCTACAACTTCGTTGGTGTCATAGCTCTTTCCTTAGTGATTTTATTATCTTTTTTCCTGTTTTCTTTTTTTCCCATTTTCTATTTTTCTTTTCCGATTTATTCTTTTTTGTTTCTTTTTCTTTTCTGTTTTATTCTTTCTTTTTTTATTTTTGTTCAGCGAATTTTTTTGTTTAGATTTTTTTGTTCAAACTTAAAAATGTTCAAAATTATTCTTTTCAAATTCGAATTTTTTTCAAATTCAAATTTTGTTCAAATTCGAATTTTGTTCATATTCGAATTTTGTTCAAATAAGAAATTTATTTTTGAAACTTGTTTAGATTTAAAAATCGTTCATATTTGAAAATTGTTCATTTAAAAAATTTGTTTACTTTTTAGAAATTGTTCAGATTTGAAAAAAACTCACTTTTTAGAATCATTTAGATATTTTTTTAAATAAAAATTATAAATAGATCAAGAATGGACAAGCAAGAAAAAAACAAAAGCTAGTAAAGGACTCTTCGTACGTGACTTGGCGGAAACACTATATAGCGCTCATAGCACTACGTAATACAACAAGCCCGTGTAAATTTTTTAGGTGGGCCGGCCCATTTAAAGGAATCTTTTCGCGAAAATAGGAGAAATGAGACATCCGTGCGGGGAAGGGGTTTCGAACCTGGGATCTCTTGGACGGGGGCGCAGCACACGAGCCATTGGGCCAAGGCTTCGTTGGTGACATAGTTCTTTCTTTAGTGATTTTATTATCTCTTTTTTTCCTGTTTTAATTTTTTTCCTGTTTTCTGTTTTTTCTTTTTTCCGATTTATTCTTTTTTTTGTTTCTTTTTCTTTTCTGTTTATTCTTTCTCTTTTCGATTTTTTTGTTCAAACTTAAAAAATGTTCAAATTCGAAATTTGTTCAAAATTAAAACTGTTCAAATTTAAAAACTGTTCAAATTTGAAATCTGCTTCAGATTTACAATTTGTTCAAATTTTAGAATTTTTTATGTTTGAAATCGTTCATTTCTTCTAAAATGTTCAAACTAAAAATTTGTTCAAAATTGAAAATAGTTCATATTTAGGAAAAAAAACCTAAATGAGGTACAGGGACCGAATCCCTTAATGGGCCGGCCCATCTATCCGGGCGCACTGGCATGTCCTTACAGCGCTCGCTATGAGCGCTGTATAGGGGAACCCTGACTTGGTACGTGACTTCGTGCGCTCGCTACACTGATGGACCGGCCCATCATCCCCGCGCGCAGGCGAGTCCTATAAGAACTCGCTACGAGCGCTATATAGGGGATCCCGGCATCGCCGAGCGATGCGAGTATTTTCCAACATAAGGATCGATCAGGCCGCCTTTGCTTTGTTCATGGGCTTGCTATGTTGGCCCGTCGCTGATTCGAGCCTCTCTCGTATCGGACTCCGGCTCCTCCTCCCCACACCATCCATGTCAAATATATACCCTAGCTAGCCGTCACGACTTTACTCCGCACCGCCTCCACGTACAGTACGTACGCCGAGTTCTCGGTTCCTCTCTGTACTCCGGTTGTCCGGCGACGTCCCCGATCCCGATGGCGAGCCACCGCATCACTCGCCTTACGCCCGGTACGCTCATCGTGGATCCTAGACCATCTCTTTTGATTTCTAGATTACGTCGTTCGCTGATCTGACCCACGACTTTTTGTGCAGACGTCGTCGGGGAGTGCATCGAGAAGCTCCACGAGAAGCGCCGCGCGGTGCGGGAGGAGGGCATGAAGGCCCTCGTCGCCGCGCTCGAGGGCTTCGTCCCCGCCGACGACCTCGAGAACCGCTACTTCACCGTCTACGACCGCTGCTGCGCGTCCCTCCGCAAGGGCGGCGCCGCAGAGGCCACGCTCGCCTACCGGGCCATCGGCCTCCTCGCGCTCTCCGTCGGCTCCGCGGACGACGTCGACTGCTCCAAGGAAATCCTCAACAAAGCGCTCTGGCTCCTAGGGAAGACGCTGCAGGCGCCGTCGTCCGGAGCGGCGACCATGGCGGCCGCCCTCGACTGCCTCGCCGCCGTCGCACTCGCTGGCGCGCGCCGCCCCTTGCACGCGGCGCCGGCCTTAAGGGCCGTCATGGGCGTGATCAGGCGCGCTGGAGACGATGCGACGGCGTCGAGCCTTCCACCAGAGGTCCTGACCGCCGCGCTGTCCGCGTTCGCACTGATCCTCACCACCATCCGCGGCGACGACCTGAGGACGTACCCGTGGGCCTTCGAGATTAACATGATCCCGTTCCTGCACCTCGTGAAGCTCCTCGATTCCGACAACCAGATGGCCGCCGGCGAGGCGCTTGCCGTGTGCGCCGAGCTCAATTTGATGAAGCACGCCTCGCCGGAAGACATGGATGCGATCGAGATGAAAGTGCTGGACCTCGCTACCGATGCCAGCGGCGACTTGACGCCCACAGAACGACGACAGGTTGATTTCTTCCAGAAGATCGCGGACATCATATCTCAAGGCGAGTGCCCGGAGACGGAGGCATCCGCATCATCGAGCGGCGGAGTGCTCAGGGTATCGACGTGGGCGAGGCTGGTGCAGCTCAGTTTTCTCAAAAGGTTCCTCGGCAAGGGCTTCCGCAAACAGGTGCAGGAGAACCCTCTGTTCCGGCAAGAGGAGGACACCAGCGTCACCACCGATGAGGATGATGAACTGCCCACCGTGAAGGGCTGGCGCCGTGGGGGTGGGAAGGGGAAACAGTGGACCTCTGCCATGAGGAGGGATCGGGACATCGGGTGGGAGAGAAAGAACGGCTTCTCCGACTATGATTAGTCTTTAACTTGTTCAGTTTAGGTACAGTACTTTTGAGTCCATTCAGGATACGTTTTCTAGCTTATGTGTAGATGATTTTCAATCGGTTTCGCTAATTCATGGTTGTAGAACCATTCATGCTGGCGTAGGAATTGAGTCGCAACAGAGACATTTTCAACTGTTAGGGGGTTGCAAGTGAGTTTCTTCAGTTGCATAGTGAGATGCAAATGAGAAGAAAAAATTTATGTACTTTAAATTGGGTTGCATATGAGAAAATATTTCTATATTTGAAATTTTTGCTGGCCGAGAGTTGAAGTGAGCAAGAGAAATTTGAGGACGTTTAGCGTAGGCGCTTAGGCTCAAATCCCTGGCAGTTAGACCATAAATCCCGGCCATTTCGTCCCGATCCTGGTTGAGCACGGGAATCCGTCTTGCGTCGACGCAATTAGAAGCGTCGGGCCCTAGACCTTTTTTTTTTTGGTCGCCAAGTCTGTAAAAGGAGCTGTAAAAGCGTCTTCAACCTGGGTGTGCGTTGTAGCCAGCAACGCTAGCGCCGATTTTCTTTCCTTAAGCGCCTGCCAAAGCGCCTTGTCGTACCTGCCCTAAGAATTAGTCCCACGCAAATGATGAGTATGGGCATGCACACAACTACAATATAAGTAACTACTCAATTCATCTAACCGTTTCGCTCCCTCCTGAAGAAAAGGCGATCGGGCGGCGAACGCATCTGCCCCAGCTACACCAGCCGTCGTTGGTCCCTGCCTCCTTCTCCGTTGGCCATTCCGGTGACGCGAGGTGGGGACCATGGCGCCTCGGCGCCAGCCTGTAGTTAGGGTTTGCCTAGTGTTTTTCTTGGGCGTCGTTGGGATGGTGGGAACGGCGCCCGGGCAAATAAATCTGCCTCAACTCTACTCCCATACCGACGGCGACCTTCACGGCATCGTCTCGGAGTTTATGGCAACATGTGCTGTTTGGTCCTTCAGATTGGCAGTTTGGTCTTCTTGCCGTTCTTCATATTTGGCGAGATCAGTTTCTCGTTGTGTCGCTGGTGTTCGTGGTTATTCGCTACGGCGATGGAGTCCGGGGCAAGGTGGTTCTTTTGGAGCCAGGATGCTGGTCCGGAGATGGTGGATCTGTAGTTCCTCTCCGACTTCGTCGATGGGAGGCGACAGATTTTGGTCCAAGAAAGCACGGGGATGTCCACATCGACATGTGCCTTGCTGTATGCAGCGGGCCTGTTCATCGACTCACAAAGCCTCGTTGGTGATGGTGTTTTCTCGGATCTCACAATGGTGGAGGCTCGACGTCTCTTCTAGTGTTCGCCTCGGTGGCGCTGAAATTGGGCGGCGGCCGCTCGCTGCGGTGGTTGCAAGAAACCCTAGGGATCATTTTGTATTTCTCGATCTTCTAGATTTTCATATGCATGTTCAGGATAATCATTTTATCCGGTTTGTCTTTTAGTTTCCATGTGTGTTTCTTATTGTACTCCCTCCGTCTCAAATTAACCGTCATAAAGTTGGACAAAAGTGGATGTATCTAGACATGATTTAGTATTAGATACATCCACTTTTGTCCATCTTTGTGACAATTAATTTGAGACAGGGGGAGTAACTTGATTTTCGATTAATGAAATATGTGGTTGCTCTAAAAAAAACTACAATATAAGTATATATTTACCATGTGTTGCCTTCAATCCGTTTTTACTATTTTTAACGTTTGGTGATGGTGGTGGTACGTACGTTATCCTCTTCACATCAATCAGTAGTTCCGCTCGATAAATTCAGTTGCCAATGTTTGATGAAAATCCTTGTATCCATGTTGTTATCCAACAAAAGAAACTCAAATATTCGCTACTGGTTGAAACCGCCATCCCAAATTCTCTCCCCAACCCTTGCGGAAAATCTCAACTCTCCCTATTTTCCTCGCATCCATATCAAAGGTCCCAACCTCTGCATTTCTTCCTTCCTAGTTTGCCAAATTCTCTAGTGTCATCGGTTGAATCCAATGTCCCTTGTTACTACACGTAATATAGTACACGCCTTAACATCAGCACTTCAAGCTCACAAACAACAACAACAACAACAACTCTTACGACTACGCCCATTAGTCCTATGATGAGAACTAGAGCAAAGGGGCCCACATACCAAGGTGAATCTATTCCAAAACTTGTGTAAAATTTCACCCTCCATGAATGACTTACCACCTCAAACAGATACCCTATGTGTGCTCGGGTATGAATCCCATGGCCTACAAGTAAGGATGGGACGTGAAGCCGAAGCTGAAGAAGGAATAGTCAAGAAGATGAGAAGAAAATGTGAAGTTTAAGTCTCCGTTCAGCGTATAGATTCGGCCCCAAGCCCAGAAAACCCATCCCGAGAACACCCGGTCTAATATTTGTTGCTAGCATCCGAGTGGCCAAGAAGGTCATGGAACGGGTGCATAAATCAGTGGACACCTTGGATAAGCCCCTGGATAAGAGCCCCGAACATCTGACCCTAGCGTAGATAGTCCGGCCAACCCTGCTTGCATGCATGTTTTGGGTTGTTACCCCTTGTATCTTACCCTTTCGTGGCTAGAATATAAATATGCCCGATCCCCTTCAGATCTATGTTAGACATGGTGATATGAAACCATAGAGCTTATTTTCCTCAAGATCCCATGTCGATTTCCAAGACTCCTCTCTATTTTATCTATTGGATTTGTATCAAGACCCATTCTATCATCCGATCTTTCCCATGTATGGAATTCTGTTGGGTCCAATCTCACCTTCATTGGGGATTCTATTAGAAACGGTCTCTTATATATTGACAAGCTATCTTTAATTGGATTCAAGTGAATCGACTAGACCATATGGTAAGGTAAATCGTGTCACTCAAAGAAGAGTTCTGTATTCTTTATTCAAGGTTGCATCTTAATCTTATAGTAGAGTTCCACTAGGCAGAAGCCGGCATAAAATAAACTTGAGTCAGACCGGGCGCGGGAGATGCTAACTTCTAATGCTCCACCATGTATTCTTTATTTTCTTTGTTTTAGGAGTTCTTTCAACGACAACCCTTGGAGACTCGCACGATGAAGGTCAAGCCGGAGACAAGTCTCTGTCGAACTCGGGGATTAATGAGGAGGAATACCCAACCGGGTAGCCCTAGAATCACGAGTTAGACCATGAGACCCTAGAGGCCCAAGGCACACTAGGAGTATATTTTCTAGGTGTTGGGATTTACACAGCGCATGGTGGTCCGACTTAGAGGAAGACCGAGCCTTTCTAGAGCTCGAATAAGGAGATAGCTCTACGCTTCAACTAGCACAAGTTTAGCTGAGTAGGTTAAGACCCTGCCCCCCTAACCGACTCGAAATACACTATAAACCCTAGCCAAGTGACCATATAAAGATGGCTAGGGGGACCCTAGAGGACACACCTAACTAGATACCATCTAGCTACACGCTATGTCGGAGCTCATCCACGCTCCCGCACGCGCCGCCATTGGTGCACCTTATTCACCCATGCATCAATCCAATCTAAGCAACAATACGTCTTTACCTCCACCATTAGGGGCCAAACCTGGGTAAATCATGATCGTCAACCTCTCCTTGATTCCAACGTCACATTGCTCTGCACCGTCTAAAAAACACTATCGTGGGGTCACCACGACAAATCCCATACTTGAGGTAGTAGCGTTCGTGAGAGGGGAAGATGCATGCGCCGGTGAACTCGATGGCTAACAAGGAGAGCGGGTATAATTTACCCAGGTTCAGGGTCCTCGTGGAGGTACAACCCATACTCATTCTTATCTGGATTGTATTGATCTCGAGGTTATAGTGTCTCTATAATGGCTATGAGTGCGCATATTGGATCTGACGAGTTGGGTATGTGTATGAATCTAGCCTTGACTAGCGACCCCTCCCAAACTTTATATAGGAGGGTAGGTCCCAGGTGTCGTGACTGAGTCGGTTACAAGATGGGGTGAAACCCTAAGTTTCTGTGTCTTGCTTCGCACTCCAGGCAGGGGCGGAAACTGCCGTGTAGGGCGCTGGGTTCAGCTGACATAAATTCATCTCTCGTAAACAAGTAGAAGCACCATACATATTTCTTATCTGACCCCATCCCGAAAACCAGTCTGACCCCATCAAAGCCCAGCCACACAAGACAAAACCTTTGAGGACTTAAGAAAATAAGAAATAGGACATTAATTAGGATAAAGGTCCACACTAAGGCTGCATCTAATCGATTTGTTCTCCTGGTCCACTAAAAAGAGCCGTTCTCCTGATCGTCCGATGTACGTGAGCCTTTAGGGTCTGTATCATTGTATGTGATCAACGTTGATTGTTCGACTTCACTACGTCAAAATTTTGTTCGGTTCTTCTCTCTCGGTGGTGTCTTAGACTCTCTCCCGGGATCGAGCAGTGGCAGGACACACCAGTCCAACGACTACACGACCAATTGATCTGGCGCCGCTCCATCCAGAGGCGATTGCTAGAAAACGGCGCCAAGAAGGAATCAAATATAAGTCGCCAACGTCCACATCAACTTGAAAACAAAAGTTCAGCTAATAGGAAATTCACAATTCAATTAAAAGTTTAAAATCATGCACAAGTGTGCAACCAATTGCTTCTCTAGTTTTCGCTCCAGGATCAAGTCCTCAAGTCGCGAAGATGCACCAGATTCTGAAATTGCATTATTTGTTTTTTATTTTTGTAGGACATGGAGCGATTTGTGTTGAGACAATAAAAGTTAGAGGAGTTTTATCTGGATGTTTTTGGTCCAAGGCAATTGGTTGCTCTTCTTCACCAACTTAGCATATACATTGACAATGTGAGGGCAGACAAAAAATTTAGTTATTTGAGTGAAATCGGTGATCTTGCTCAATGATTGGTTGACACAAATAACCATGATTGTTTTTCTTTGGTCTATCAAATGCTGAAACGATTGCTGATTTTGCCGGTGCCACGGCCTCACGGAGAGATGCTTATCGCTAATGAATATTGTGAAGAATGTGTTGCGGAAGAAAATAGGTGAGAAATTTGGAAGTGATTGACTCATCTGCTTTGTGGAAAAATATAATGGATAATGTGATTGATCGCTTTAATAAATCGAAAATTCAAAAAGGAAAATCGCAAAATGTGAGTGAGTCTAGCCACATGTTTCTAGGGTCAATTAATTTATTGCCCCATTTTGCTCAGTTTTGCCCCACTCGGTTAGGTTTCTTCATTTATGCCCTGATGAGGTGTTACCTCTAAGTTGGCCCGATCTTCACGAATCGACAAGAACGAACGAAGAACGCACGAAGAACGCGATGAACACGATGAACACGAGAGGGGGAATCGAGGGAAATCGAGGGCAAACGCGTGGGAACACAAAAGGGGGAAGATAACTCGTGAAGCCTACGAGGGATCGCAAACCCAAGTCAACAACACGCTAATTGAAACCGTTTCTCTTACCGGCCGGTCCACCGATCCAACAGAAGCCCAAAAGGGGAAGGTTGGCAAGCGCTACTAGAATCACTATGTGAGAGAGTAGCTCCTTGGAGAGATCTTGATACAATCCTAGATGAACATCATCAACATAGGAGTGGCCTCATAAGAGGAGTCACCTCAAAAGAGGGATACAAGGGCAAAGCCCGAAACTCTCGAAAACAATGCTCAAAACTATTCCTAAACCCTAGATCTAGCCACCGGGGTCCCTTATATAGCTCGGGGTCGAAACGGGGGTCAAAACAGTGCAAAAACGGGCCAATTCCGTGCATATTGGGGCCACGCCGGCCTGGGAGCCGGCCTGGCCGGCCTGGGGGGCGCAGAGGCCGGCCTGGAGGGGTGGCCGGCCTGGGGCCGGGGTGGGATGGAGGCAGGCCGGCCTGCAGGCCGGCCCCTTCTGTGGGGTGCCCGGCCTGGGGCCGGGGTGGAGGGAGCCAGGCCGGCCTGAGTATGGGGGGAGGCCGGCCTGGCCGGGAGGGAGGCCGGGAGACCCCATTTTCCTCCGTTCTTCCACCTTGGGACTCCGATCTTGACGCCGTCTTCACCCACGTTCTTCCTAGCTTCATGCGCACCTTCTTGGATGTGTTCTTGAGCATCTTGGGCACCATCTTGGGTCTCCATGTGGTGATCCCACCTATGCATGTAGAGGGGTGTTTCATGAGGTAGAGCACCGTTCACCAAGTCACCGGAAACGTACGGAGATAGGAGTGAGTTCACCTTGTTGCGTATCGATGTTGTGCTTGGTGGAATACGGTGGGCTACATCATCTCCCCCCCCCCCTTGAAAAAGAGTCGTCCTCGACTCTCGTTCCATCCATATGTGAGCGGGAGAAGGAATCTTGACGACGAAGATGTCGTTGAAGTTGAGCCGCTTGTCGAAGTCCATGTGACGGTAGGCTCGTAGTGGGGGCGGTCCAAAGGTGATGAAGATCATGAAATGGCCCCCGTGGATGGTTGAGGAAGATCTTGCGAGGCGGTGTAGTCGTTGAAGTTGAGCCTCTTATCGAAGATCATGCCAAGGTATGCTCGTGGAGGGTGTGGTCCAAAGACGATGACGATCTTGACATGATCCTCCATGGGTGGATGAGGATGAGCTTGCGGAAACGGTAGAGTGTAGTCGTGGCGATCATTGTCGTTGACGCGCTTGTCGAACTCCAAGTGCATCTCGACGAAGGGGATGTAGACGTGGTAGTCATTGTCGTTGACGCGCTTGTCGAACTCCAAGTACATCTTGACGTAGGGGATGTAGATGGAGAAGTCGTTGTCGTGGAGGTGCTTGTTGAACTCCATGCACATCTTGACATGTGGTATGTAGGCGTAGAAGGCATTGTCGTTGACGTGCTTGTCGTACTCCATGCACCTCTTGACATGTGGAATGTAGGCGTCGAAGGCGTTGACGTCGAAGTTCTTGTGACGCGCCGTGTAGATCTTGACTTGAGGAATTTGGATGGAGGATGCTTTGTCGTAGAAGATCTTGTCAATCTCCATGTGGATCATGATGAGCGGAAAGTGCTCCTTCCAACCCTTCAAGTCGGTGTCGATGTTCATGCGATGTGGAGAGCCTTTTATGTGGAGAAGGCGATGATGTCGAGGATGCTTGATAGGGTCACCAAATCTCTGCAAAATAGACAACAAAGATGGAGAGAAAGTTGGTAAGCCGTTAGTGTCAATAAGCACAAATGGGGTTTTGCTCTCAACTCTCATCTCACTTTTGGTGGCTAACAGGGCGAGGCCTCTATGAACACTCATGCTTTTTCCACTCATTATGGGCTTGTGGCTCTCACTCACGTGATGGTGGATCTCTCTCTCACCACTCATCTCACTAGAAGCTTGATAGGGGACACTAGAAGGCTCCAAAGTCTTGGCACAAGAGGTGTGCGGGTTTGTCGAGGTCGTTGCATTGCTTGGAGTCGGTAGTGTCACAGCATGTGGCGAGGAGGACTCGATCATCTCATCTCTTGGGTTGATCTCCAAGTGTGGAAAGGGTGGCTTTCTTGGAGGAGGAGGTAGGGTCATGGCTTGTGTCGAAGGAAGCTCCAACATCTCCGTGATGTGGTAGTGTAAGCCATGCCTTGTAGCATCCTCAAATGGTCGATGATGATGATGATGAAGATTTCCTTGGCTAGAATGGTGGCTTGAGCGTGGCCTTGTGGAGGTTGGCATGAGACGCGTTGAAGTCAAGCGGAGAGTGTCACCCAATTCGTCATTACCTCCATCAATGATAGATGGGCCATTGACGCCGGCTCTAGAGAGGTTGCATCGTTGGTCCTTATCTTGAGGATAGGCTTGAAGAACTCGTGTCAACACTCGCGATGAGTTCGCAGCCTCATTGCAATAGACGCTTTCGTCACCATTGGTCGGCATGTCCAAGGAATTGAGAGCTAGTTGGTGCGAGGCATAGTATTGGCCTTCACTCATGTATGCATGGTCACCATTTTGGTTGGCAACCAAGATCATCTCATTGGTAGCATTGGGAGCTCTCTTGTCGATGGTCGGAGTTGCCACTCGTGTCATTGGAGACAAAGAAGAAGAATGCCTTAGAGATGATGGCAAGGGATGAGCCTCTTTGACAATGTCACATGCATCAACGTCTTCATCATAGAGTGGTAGAGTGGTCTCCTCATGCATATGGTGATGTCGTTCTTGTGTCATGGAAGGAATAGCTTCGCACTCTTGATGTTGTTGTTGCGCTTGCGGCGAGGAAAGAAGCTCATGGCCTTGATCATGAAGGTCATTGTTCATCCTCATAGAATGTCGCTCATGGAAGTTGTGGATGGGTGTCGGTGATGAAGTGTCTCTTGCCGCTTGCCTTGATGAAGTAGTGGTATCATAGTGTCCATGGCGAGGATGATCTTGATCCTTGTCGAAGGCGGGGTGCGAATAGAAAGCACAATCTTGGTGAGGGTGAGGTGGCGGCTCCCATTCCTCATATGGATGATGACGCTCATGGTCCTTGCACCTTGTAACATTGAGTCCAACGACGCTCAAGTCGTTGTCTTCATGGCCTAGATGATGTGGTGCTTCATCCAATGTGGTAGGAGAAGAATTATGGATGGCATCTCCATTTGACGCACCATCTTGGTCGCCGCCTTGGCAATCCCACATTATGTGACCATGGCCCTTGCAAATGGGGCATAAGAGGTCTTCATCTTGAAGGAGAGGGGAAAGTAGGCTCATAGCATCCGTGCCTAGTGGTGGTCGAAGTGGGCGCTCATAAGGGTCTTCATCAAAGAGAGGAAGTGAGAAATCATTTGTAGCATGCCCACTTGGTTGTTGATGATGGTGGTGCTCATAGGGGTCTTCCTCGAAGATGGGGAAAGAAAAGCCATAGGGAGCATTCGCACTCGCTTGATGTTGAGAAGGGCTCTCATTTGGGTCTTCATCAAAGATAGGCGGTGGAAGCTCATGTGGGTCATCCTCGTTGGTTTGGCGATGGCGATCATGATGGAGAGGATGGCGCCGGTGGTCATTGTGGTGGAGTCGAGGGAGGCATTCACTAGAAGCCATGTCGGGAGCACCTTCTTGATAATGGCCTTGGTCTTGGTGGTCATTGTGGTGGTGACACACCTTTTGCCTTGAAAGCCTTGAATGTGGGCAAGCACCATCCATGAAGCCATTTAGACCAATGTCATGAGTCGAGCTTGGAGAAGGTGTGTGATGAAGAATATCCGGTCGTAGAGGGTGATCTTGAAGAGGGTCACCACGGCCTTGTCGGTGTCGAGGTCGAGGTAGTGGTGATGGCGAGCGATGCTCAAACCAATGTCGTCGCGGAGCTTGTGGTGGAAGATGCGGTGAGGTGGGTGTACCACTCTCTTCCATATGTCGATGATGATCATGGCGGCGATCTTGGTGATGAGCTTGGTGATGATAGCGGGGTTGATGACGAAGCTTGCGGCGCTCCCGCACTTCATGTGTAGGATGACTCCGCAAGTCATTCGGATGCCTTGGCTTCTTGGCCTTCTCGCTTGATGGAACCTCGATGATGTCCTTCTTGTGGCGCCGTCTTGATGTTGAAGGATACCATCTTGACGTTGCCAACTTGTCGGACTTCTTGTCGTGGCGCCATCTTGAGGTTGAAGGTCGTTGTCGTGTCTTGGCCTTGGCATTCTCCTTGAAGTTCCTTGGTGGCGAGCATGAACCATCGGAGTTTCTTGACAATCGAAGCTTGGCGAGGAAATTCTTGTAAGTGAGATCATCCATGTCGGAGTCGAAGTAGCTTGGGGAGTCGTGGTTGGTGTCGTACTCCATCATGGTTGTGGATGCGTTGTCGGTGTAGCAAGGCTCCATCTCGTCATCCAAGCTTGCGATGTCGTAGTTGTAGTAGTGGTTCATGTCGGTGGAGCTCGTGGAGTCGAAGTCGGCGTGGTGGTTGTGGTACTCCTCCATGTCGATGACGCTTGGGGAGGAGTAGTCGGTGTAGAGCTCGACGTCGTGGTCGTAGTAGTGGTGGTGATCCACCATGTCATGCTCGTAGTCGTCCACCACGTCGTGCTCATAGGAGTGGAGGTCCATGTCTAGCTCGTTGTAGTCGTAGTGGTCCATCATGGACTCATCATGATCATCATGGCCTCCAAAGTCTTCGCTCTCGCTATACATGGTTAGTGACAAGCGCAAGTGTATATATAGAGTGTGAGGACCTAAGAGCTCAACCCTCACCTTTTAGCAAATGTTGGAAACTAGTGGACCAAGCCAAGAGAAACCGATAGCAAAAAGAATGAAGTGACTTGAGTTCGAAAGATCCCAAAACACGCCCCAAAACACACACGGCTTATTGGTGGATGGCAAATGGGTTAGAAATGTGGCGAGGAAAACGACAAATCCAAAGAAAAGTATGTTGTAAAACGTGGAGAAGAATCAAAGAAAAGTTAGCACGAAAACCAAACCTAGTGGAGGAAAAAGATATGGTGGAAACGAAAAAAAAACACACACACACAAATGATAAATGGGGTTAGTGCGGCCAATGGAAGAGCGGAGACGAAATGTACCTAGCGAAGACTAAGCTCAATGCCACACCAACGCAAGGAGGACGCTAGCTCGAACCGCAATTAACAAGAGGCAACAAGATTCGCAATGTGGCAACCGGTCACTCTCTTCTCTCTTGCAACTCAAAGCTAGGCGTTCCTACAAATGATAGCAATTGACATCGATCTTTGCTTCTTTTGGCTCTTTTTGCTTCTTGCTCTTTCTCCACTCTTTTTTTTTTTGATTTTTGCTTTTTGACGGATGATGCGGAGATGATTCCCAAATGCCAATGCCTACTCGTAGCTATTCTCTCACAAGCGCAAAACTCGCACTCTCGGTGCCACAATGCGATGCCAAGCGGTGTAAAAGAACTAGTCCAAGTAGGTAAGGTACACAAAGGATGGGGTGGTTCAAGCGGAAGCAAGTTATACCTCTCTTATTGATGATCACGGACTTGCGGCCGTGGGGGAGTCGATGTCGTGGCGATCCGTTGATGTGGAAGCGTAGGTGATGTCGTGGGCGTCACGTAGCACTTTGTTGCACTCAATTCGGATAAAAAACGACAAAGAAAAACAAGTTTCAAAATTTGTCCAAGAATCGAAGAGCAGGATTTTTCTGAAATTTTTGCTCAAATTCGAAATTTCTCCCAAATCAATAAAATTTTTGGACAAATTCAAGAATTGTGGCTGAATAGGAAGATGGGGAATGGTTTTTGGCAACAAATCTATGAAACAAAACCACGAAAAACTCAACGAATCAAGAGATCGGTCGAAATCCCTTTCGGCTAATTTTTGGTCAAATTTTCGAATTTATGGTGGATAGAAGAAAAATTGGTGGTAGGGGAGGGGGTGGGGTGTCGGATTCGTGTCAATCTAGCTCTGGATACCAGATGATGAGGTGTTGACCTCTAAGTTGGCCCGATCTTCACGAATCGACAAGAACGAACGAAGAACGCACGAAGAACGCGATGAACACGATGAACACGAGAGGGGGAATCGAGGGAAATCGAGGGCAAACGCGTGGGAACACAAAAGGGGGAAGATAACTCGTGAAGCCTACGAGGGATCGCAAACCCAAGTCAACAACACGCTAATTGAAACCGTTTCTCTTACCGGCCGGTCCACCGATCCAACAGAAGCCCAAAAGGGGAAGGTTGGCAAGCGCTACTAGAATCACTATGTGAGAGAGTAGCTCCTTGGAGAGATCTTGATACAATCCTAGATGAACATCATCAACATAGGAGTGGCCTCATAAGAGGAGTCACCTCAAAAGAGGGATACAAGGGCAAAGCCCGAAACTCTCGAAAACAATGCTCAAAACTATTCCTAAACCCTAGATCTAGCCACCGGGGTCCCTTATATAGCTCGGGGTCGAAACGGGGGTCAAAACAGTGCAAAAACGGGCCAATTCCGTGCATATTGGGGCCACGCCGGCCTGGGGGGCGCAGAGGCCGGCCTGGAGGGGTGGCCGGTCTGGGGCCGGGGTGGGATGGAGGCAGGCCGGCCTGCAGGCCGGCCCCTTCTGTGGGGTGCCCGGCCTGGGGCCGGGGTGGAGGGAGCCAGGCCGGCCTGGAGGCCGGGGTGCTCGGGCAGGGGGCCGGCCTGAGTATGGGGGGGAGGCCGGCCTGGCCGGGAGGGAGGCCGGGAGACCCCATTTTCCTCCGTTCTTCCACCTCGGGACTCCGATCTTGACGCCGTCTTCACCCACGTTCTTCCTAGCTTCATGCGCACCTTCTTGGATGTGTTCTTGAGCATCTTGGGCACCATCTTGGGTCTCCATGTGGTGATCCCACCTATGCATGTAGAGGGGTGTTTCATGAGGTAGAGCACCGTTCACCAAGTCACCGGAAACGTACGGAGATAGGAGTGAGTTCACCTTGTTGCGTATCGATGTTGTGCTTGGTGGAATACGGTGGGCTACATCATGCCCCAACTTCGCTCTTTCGAGGATCGCATGCAGCCATGCGGCTGTTTTCGTCGGGAAAACTTGTTTGACCGTTACTTGGCCTGACTAGTGGGGTCGGCCTGGTGCACCCCACGAGGGGGCCGCTAGAAATAATAACAGGTAGGGCCGAACTAGGTGAAAGATCGAGAGGATTAACTAGAGGGGTGTGAATAGGTTAACTATAAATATTTGAACACGGGCCACTCGTAGGGCTAGTGGTTAGATTTGCATGATGGCACTTGACATGTGTTTTCCCTTTATTCAACCCTTTTATTAGTCTGACCTCTTTCCATCTTTGTTCCTTGCGAGCAGCGAGCCTGTCATTTGGGCTGCAGGTCGGCTATAATTCAAAGTTTGGACGTATTAGACTCTGTCAACTATTCGAATTTTTGAATGTAAGGTGTGAACACAGTCATCACTTTGTAGAGTGTGGGGCGTAGCCCCCGAGTGTTGGGTGTGGATCCCTTGTGTATCGGGTGCGGAGCCCCGGAGTAACAGACACTAAGACCCCTGATAGTGGAAATCTCTGTGGTCTTTATTGATAATGATGACACCATTGGCTCAATAGCCTTACTGAAAAGAAAAATGTTCTATGCTTAGAAGCGACGTAGCTGGGCAACATTCCAAGGGTTCAAGTAGAAGACTCCAGTCTTTCTGTCCTTTAGCCGATACGCTCCTCGACTGATGACTTCAGTGATGATGTAGGGCCCCTCTCATTGAGGCGACAACTTAAGGTGGTTTTTTCCTTCAGCCGGAGCATGAGGTCTTCTTCGGAGAAGGACCCGATGTGCTCTTGATGACTATGGTAGCTTCATAGGCTCTGCTGGTAGGCAGCAGAAAGCGTGAGTGAGATATCTCTCGCTTTGTCGAGTAGGTCAACATCGTCTTCGAGAGCGGCCACCAAGCTAGGTTCTATGTAAACGATGACTTGTGGTGCGTTATAGAAAACTCCGGATGTCAGCACTTCTTCAGATCCGTAGACCATGAAGAATTGCGTGTACTGGTGTAGATTGTTGGGCGTTGTTCGAAGACTCCACATGACCAAGGGTAGCTCCTTGACCATGCACCATCTGCCCTTGTAGAGGTGTCATTAGTCGTTTCTTGACGTCGTTGGTGACGAGTCCATTAGCCCTCTCCACATGTTCATTGGTTTGCGGGTGTGCCACCAATGCATAGATGACCCAGATTCCCTCCTCTTCGTAGTAGCCCTCGAGTTCATCGGTTGTGAAGTTGGAGCCGTTGTCGGTGATGATATTTCGAGGCACACCAAATCTGAAGATGATCGACCTGAAGAAGTTGACAGCTGAAGTTGCGTCTGCGGCCGTGACGAGTGTCGCCTCAATCCACTTTGCGAACTTGTCGACCGCGGCCAAGAGGAAAGTGTGTCCTTCAGACGAGGATCTCTTGAAAGGGCCCACTTTATCGAGTCCCCATTGGGCAAAAGGCCAGGCAACAGGGGTCGTGTTCAGCTCCATCGCGGGCACTTGAAGTCGAGTAGCAAATTTCTGGCAAGCTTCACACTTGAGGACAATGTCCTTGGTGTCTTGACCCGCAGTGGGCCAGTAGAATCTGCTGGGTTGCGCAATGGGAATTTAAAATTTTCGACATGCATGCTACGCAACAACCAAGACCTTGTTATGCAGATACAAGTGAATATAAATTCCAAGAACTAGTTCCCGAGATCATGTAGCAGACACCGTAGTAGCAGAAGAGGTGTAAGTGACGATGTTGATGAAGCATGTAGAAGATCCTCAGGCACAAGCCTGTGGGTGAGTATGTTGCCGACTCCCCGTATCCAGCACCTTGATCCAGCAAAGTGAGGGTCTCACGTGTTACCCATCTGAGAGTATGCACACCTACGTTGGGGCTAATTCTACAGTGCTTCGTCATGCAGGACTAGACGCCACAGGTGTATATGAAAGTGGAGTTCTCAATATAAGAGAGAGAGAGAGAGAGAGAGAGAGAGATTAACTAGAAGCTAGGTCTAATCGGGAGAGGACACCTCCAAACCCAATTATAAGAAGTTCTAATTCATTTTTAGAAGAAGATCTAATTTGATTAGATGGGCTCTAATTAGACCCTCTAATTCTTCTAAAGAAAGAGAGAGGCGCTTGAAAGCCAACTATGTGTTTTTCTTTGAGCCTTGGGGTGCTTTATATAGTGGGAGGAGACGGGGGACTTTCCAAAAGAGAGAGGAGTCCTAGTTCGGGTAGGAGGTGGTGGCCGCACTACCCTCCTAGCCCAACTCGGATTGGTAAGGTGGAGTCCAACTCCACCTCCCACTCCTTCCCTTTTTCTTCTCTCTTTTTCTCTCCAAATAATTCAGGCAAAAGACCGGGACGATGAGTACCATTCTGTGAAGCCACTGGGCCCACCTGGTAGCCCCCTAAAATAAGTTTCAGCCATGAGGGGGAAAGTTGCCTCCTCCCGGCACTTCCCCTTTAGAAGGAAAGTCCCTGAAACTTTTACAGGACCACTTAAGCCCTATAGATAAAATCATCAATATTATATTACGATGTCAAAAATATATTTCCGATGGCCCAGGAAATCTTATGCTTCGCTGTATTTTTCTTTGTAAAGCGTGTAGCCTAGATTTCTCTCTTTGAACAACTCCGGAATAAATTCCGGTAGCAATAGAAACGGTTTCTATTACTCCGGGACATCCAATGCCCTCATTATAAATTCTCTCCGATAAATAAAATATATCTATCATGCTGAAAAACCGTTCTAATGATACTCCTATTTGATAATTTCTCTTCTAGATATAGCCGCAATTGCAGATATGGGCTAATTTTTTGAGGTTGCCCCGTCTACGTTCACCTTTGAGGACCCCTCGGGGGATCCACCTTGGTCCCGGAGATGTTACCGTCGTCCCGGTCTTTGCATGCTCTTCCAATAATCCGATATCAGCCAGGAACCTCTCAGTGAAACTATGAGTTGAGAGCGGACTTGGATAATGGATTCAGGGATTGCCTTCCGCCTCGCATGCCAAAGAGCCAAAAGAGTAATCATCACTCTGGTCACTTGATCCTATGGAAGGGAATGAACCACTGCCACTAACCATCGTCGTGCATGAGGTTCCTGGATGTTAGCTATCAGCTCAGTTATGTCCTTCGCCGCTAGAGCCCATACTGGTTTTCCCATATTACAGTCCAGGAGCGAGTGTTTCCAGGAGTCTTGGTTGCCTCAGATTGCACAAGCAGATTGTGTCACCATGTTTCTGTGGTGAAGGACATCAGTAGTGGTAATCGAATGTCTCGCAAGCCTCCACAAGAACACACGAATCTTCGAGGGAACTTTAACCTTCCAGAGCATAGTCCACGTAGCCCTTTCTCCTCTAGTGGCCGAGCTCCCTTCCCAATCTTCCATCCAGGCCGTGCGTTTCTCCCGCGTGTTGCTTAACATATGGTACGCCGAATGCACGGAGAAATCCCCCTCCTGTCATAGTGCCAAGCCCAAAAGTCATCTTGTTGTCTGGTACAAAGAGGTATATTCAATATTTCTTGAGCATCCATCGGCAAGAAGAACGTCATCAACTTCTGTTGATCCCAAGCTACCATTGTATGGTCCATCAACTCGCTGAACATGTGCGGAGGATCAGGTTCCAGACATGCCACTAGCCTCAGTAGCACATTCCTTGGTATCCAGTTGGAGTTCCAAATACTCGTACTCTACCCTGTACCAATTCTTTTAATTAATCCTTGCTGTCGGATATATACCGATTAGGGGTATATCCGGCATTGTCCTAAGAGCCGGATTACCAGGGTAGCCTGTTGGTAATGGATCACAATCCATTAGGAGGCCCAGTAAGCTGACGCACAGAAGCCGGATTCTAGAAGAACCCGGACCACGGCCCAAAGTGGTGCGGCTTGGAGTAGAAGACGGATTCCTTCCTTTCCAAGTTAGATAATTTCCGTAGTCTTCTAGATTTCCTTTCTGGTAAGACCTAACCCGGCTATCTATATAAAGCCGGACGCGAGAGAAGAAAGACACAGACAATTAGCTAGAAGCCAACTTGCCGAGAAGTTGATCCTTGCCGAGTTAGCGAAACCCTACTCACATTGTACTTTGTATACTTCAGGCTTCAGCCCTGATTTAGTGAGATTGCAGGAGTAGGAACGTCGCCTAGTTGTGCCGTACCGAACTTGGGTAAAATTGGTGTTCCTAGTTGCCGTACTACCACGACCCCCCACGCCTCTACCCATAGACTCATGGCACCCCCGTCTATGAACTCTACTATGCCTAGTTGCGTCGTACCGAACCTGGGTAAAATTGGTGTTCCTGGTTGCCGTACTACCACGACCCCCCACGTCTCTACCCATAGACTCATGGCACCCCCGTCTATGAACTCTACTACGATGTCTCGACAGTTGGCGCCCACCGTGGGGCTAGCGACATCGGGCGTTATGTTTCGATCGGGGATACTCGGCGGAATCTGCAGTACCATAACTGTCGAAAGCTTGGAATTCGACAACGACGCCGGGCGCTTCCTCGACAACGGATCGTACATGCTAGCACGGAATCATCTGGTAAGTGCCCGCGTTTTACCAATTGGATCTGCAAACATTATCGGATTAACTGCAGAAGCAATGGGATTCTGTGCTGGAAGCAAATTTATCCCAACCGCCCTATACCCAGTTGAAGAAAACTATGATACCGGATTTTGCTCAGATCGCCAAAACTCTGAATTTGCTGCCTCTTCGGAGATGCCTGCAATCAGATCTCAGTTCATTGGCATGGTGCAGTCCGAGGTCGCTGAAAACACGGAAGTAAGTAATCCCGTGGAAGAGGTAGAAAATAACAACCCCACAAATCAAGTGGAAGATCCGACACCCGCCAATGAAACGGTGAACTCGGAAGCCGACTCCGTACTAGCTGCCATAGAGGCAAGATTGGAGTCGGAACCTGGATCTGAAGACATAGATTCAGAAGATGAAGATGAAGATGCTTTCAAAAGAAAGGTTAAATCTGTGCAGGGGGCTTCCATGAAGTACTTATGGAAAAACCGACTGATAACTCAAATGCCGAAGATGATGAAGACCCCAGAACACCTCCACCAGATGAGGAAAGAGAGGACGGCGAAACCAGTCCCATCTATCCTGATGTCAAGGAATTGATAGAAGAAGAACCTGGCAAAAATCCTCCCTCTTCCAAGAATAAAAAGAAGACTGTCAAGAAACTCCGGTACAAACTCCAGAAGAAAAAGTTGGCAGATAATGCTAACCAAAACCTGGAAGCAGGAGGAGCAAGCGGAGTCACACCTGTGGAGAAGAAAAAGAAAGAAATCCCTGTTCCTGAATTTTTGGAACAGGACGAGATAGATCTGATCAGAACGTCGGTTGGACCATACGAGCCACCGGAAGTGATCGAAGCCAGAAGGCAAGCCATTATGCGGCAGCAACAACAACTATTCCGATCGCAAGAAAATCTTCTCAATGCCCAAGCTACTGTTAAAGCAAAACAGGAGGAAATTGAAGAATTCGAAAGACGGAATATGTCCAGGATAAAATCCACGAGATTACCCGGAATCGCAAGGACGGATGTACTGCCAGCAAAAGAACAGTTGCAAAACTCTTCCTGGCAACGACACGTGGACGGCGTAAACACTAAGTGCGAACGTATCTATAAGTCTGCAGCCGAAAACGTGGAAGCGCCATCCTTAATAATGATCTGTATTCCAAAGACGAAAAGCTCTAAGGAGTGTATGCTTTCCTGGGTAAAGCACAGCAACACCAACAGCGAGGTCAGGCAAGATCAGGTAAGTTGCATGACAACTCGGCCCTATGCAAAACTGCCACTTGCGCCGCTGGAGTACCTGGAGATTCATGCGATTCTAAGGGCAAGAAGGGAGAACCTAAGAAGGACAAGAAAATCCCGGACAATAGGGATGAAGCGTCCAGAACGGGATCCCATATGCCGAAAGGCGGAAATATACCCCGTGACCATAAAGATCGGGAGTAACAAAACCGGAAATACAGAAAAATGATGTCGCCTCCGAGACGCCCCGGTGAAAAAGCTGGAAGACATGAAAATCCTCACAGACGTGAGAGATCCCGTACTCCTCCTAGGAATAAAGAAAGGCCAAGGATTAGAACTCTGCCTCATTCTAAAGTACACGATAACGGACGAAATAGGGATAATCCCGGAAGAGCGCATTCGCGCAACAATGGGCCAGAAAGGAGCAGATCCCCTTCAGTCCGTTCAGCCGACAGATATTCCGCACACGTCGATAAGGCGGAAAGAGATGATCTATACTTTGGACCTAAGTGTTTCACTGACAGGATCCGAAGAATAATCCTACATTCTGGCTTTGCCAAAGTTGGTCCAACTTACCAAAAGTACACCAGAAGTACAAACCCGGATACTTGGCTCTCAGATTACTATACTGCCGTTCAGATCAACAAAGGGACAGACCTGGAAGCAGTAAAATTTCTCCCCCTAATATTGCTGGATGGGGCCAGAGATTGGATTAACAGGTTTTCGTCAAGAACAGTGGATAGCTGGGATGATATGGCTAGAGTATTCGCTCAGCACTTTCGGGGTACGTACAAACGTCCTAAGAGCATCAACCAGCTAAATCGCTGCATCCAGTTTGAAGACGAGTCGTATGTCGACTTTATATCAAGATGGACAGCAATGAAAAATAGCTGCTCTGGAGTAAGTGATGTACAAGCAATGCATGCTTTCATCAATGGACTAAAACCCGACCTCGTACCGTTCATGGTTGGTTCAAAGGAGCACAAAGATCTTGGATCTATGCTTACCACCACCAATGAGCACGCGGCGGGCAAAGATGACATCAGAGCGAGAGGTGGAAATATTGATGCTTTGGTTCAGGCCAAAAAGACGCTTCGTTCGGAAAACAAGACTACTCTAGAAGCGCAGACAAAACCCAACGAAGTAAATTTAACCTTTGCAAAGGATACTGGCGGCAAATGAAAAGGAAGAAGCACAGAACCTATCTCCTATTCTAAGGAAGAGTGGGAAAAGATTAAGTCGGAAAACTGTGTCCATCATTTGCAATTTGGGAAGGCTACCCATACAAATACACAGTGCCACCTCAACAAGCATATGAAGGGTACTACAGGGTCCGAGAGAAAAGGAAAGAACTCCAAGAGGAAATTCTCCAAGCAAAAGCCAGAAGCTAAAAAAGAAGACAGTGGATCAGACACTGGTGAAAAAATCAAGAAACAGCAGCGAAAAGGCGAGCCAAAATTCCCGAGAGATGATGGAGAGTGCAACCTAACTTTTCTGGCAACTCCCTCAGCAAAACAGGTGAAGCAAAAACTTCGAGAAATAAACGCGGTTGTCCCACCAACGCCCAAATTCTTGAAGTATTCCAATACGCCAATTACCTGGGGTCAGTCAGATTATCCCGGAAATATCCAGAACCCGGCACACAAGCTCTAATTGTAAGCCCTATTGTTCAAAACACTAGGCTAAAGAGAGTGTTGATGGATGGAGGATACAGTATCAATATTATGTACCTGGATACATTGAAGCATCTACGAATCTCCGAGACCCAGCTCAAACACAGCAACATATGTTTCCACGGCATCGTTCCTGGCAGACAAGCACATTCCCTAGGAGAAATTTCCCTAGATGTAACCTTTGGAGAAAGAGAACATTTCCGACAGGAACCAATCTCATTCGAGGTGGTGCCGTTCGAAAGTGTATACCATGCAATACTCGGACGTCCAGCTTTCGCCAAATTCATGGCAATATCATGTTATATTTATAACAAGCTGAAGATGCCAGGGCCAAAGGGAGGAGTAATCACCATATCGGTAGACTTCAAATTGGTAAACGAGCTGGAAAAAGGAAACGCCCTTTACGCCGAAAAAGTAATAGCAAAGGAGAAACTGAAAGAGCTGGCAAAGGAAGTATCGCCGACAGAAATGTCGACAGGAAAAGAAAGCCGGAAGCCGGCAGATAGTTTCAAAGCTTCTGAGAATACAAGACAGGTTATCCTAGATCCCAAAGATCCGACAAAGTCTGTCATAGTGGGGACATGGATGACCGACAAATAGGAAAGCGCGCTCATCGAATTCCTCCGTGAGAACTGGGATATTTTCGCCTGGTGTCCTGCGGACATGCCGGGAGTACCCAGGGAACTTGCTGAACATCAATTGAAGGTAATTCCAGGTTCAAAACCCATCAAACAAGGTCTCCGTCATTTTGATGGAAGAAGACGGGAGGCTATAGGCAAGGAAATTATCCGGGTTTTAGCAGCTGATTTTATCCGGGAAGTTATACATATTGATTGGTTTGCGAACCCAGTATTAGTTCCAAAGAAAGACAGTATTGTTCTTAGGATGTGTATAGATTACACCGGCTTGAACAAATTGTGTCCAAAAGATAGGTTCGCGTTACCACGAATCGATCAAATAATAGATGCCACTGCTGGCTCTGAGCTTTTATGCTTTTTGGATGCTTATTCCGGGTACCATCAAATACGTATGAAGAAGGAAGATCAAATCAAAACTTCCTTCATAACACCGTATGGAACATACTATTACATAACCATGCCTTTTGTCCTGAAGAACGCAGGTGCTACATACCAGCGTTGCATAGTCAAATTGGCAAAAATGTCCATGTTTACGTGGATGAAATTGCCGTAGTTTTCAAGGAAAAGGATACACTCCTTGAAGATCTACGAGAAACCTTTGAAAATTTGCGCACTTACAAAATGAAGTTGAATCCATTAAAGTGCGTATTCGAGGTTCCCTCAGGAAAGCTTCTGGTTTTATCGTTTCTCATAGAGGAATAGAAGTAAACCCGGAAAAGATCAAGGCAATCTTGAACATCCCAAATCCTACGTGTTTAAAAGATGTATAGAGATTGATGGGTTCTGCAGCTGCAGTCAGCGGGTTTATAACCCGGCTAGGAGATAAAGCTCTGCCATTATACAAATTGTTGAAAAAATCCGACAAATTTGAATGGCAGAAGATGCGGACAAAGTATTAACCTAGCTGAAAGAAACCTTGATGAAAGCACCAATTTTGGCATCCCAAAAAGACGAAGAACCCATGTTACTGTATCTTACAGCAAAAAACAGGGTTATGAGCACCGTGATAATTGTGGAAAGGCGGAAGGATGAACAAAGTATACCAGATCAGCATCCAGTATACTATGTTAGCAAAGTTTTCTCCGATTCAAAGCAAAGGTACCCACATTATCAAAAGCTGGCATATGCCGTGTTTTTTCACATCTAGAAAACTCCGCCATTATTTCCAAGGACATTCCATAATAGTGGTAAGCAAAGCACCACTAGGGGATATCATTAACAATGCGGACGCAACAGGCCAAGTAGCCAAATGGGCCATTGAGCTAGCTGTGTTCGACATTAAGTACCAACCTCGGACGGCAATTAAATCCCAGGGTTGGCAGATTTTGTTGCTCACTGGACAGAAGTAATGGAAAACACACCAATACCGAAGTCGGAATACTGGCTCCTGCATTTTGATGGATCCAAGATGAAGGAAGGCACTGGAGCTAGTGTAGTGCTAAAATCCCCAAAAGGTGACATTATGGAGTATGTATTACAGATATACTTCAACGCCAGTAACAACGTGGCAGAATACGAAGCATTGCTTCATGGCTTGCACATTGCAAAAGAAATAGGTGTCAAAGGCATACTATGTTATGGTGACTCGGATTTGGTACAGCATCAGCTAAACCAAACATGGGACGCCAAAAGCCCCATTATGGCCGAATATCGGAGAACGGTGGACGAGTTTGCCATTTGCTTCCTTTGATTTGAAGTACTTCATATCAAAAGGGAAGAAAATTGGAACGCGGATGCATTAGCCCGCATGGGGTCGGAATGAGTGAAAACCCTACCACCTGGTGTGTTTGTCCAACACTTGCACGAACCATCGATCAAAGGTGGAGATGTTGATTATCCTCTCGTTTCCGAGTCAATTGAAGTTCTCCTCGTTAACCCGGATTGGACGATTCCATACTTAAACTTCTTAGTTGATCAGAAGTTCCCGGATGGACCAGACGAGGTCTTGCAAAGGCACATACAGCGCCGATGCAAAGGATACACGGTAATCAATGGTTGCCTGTATAAGGTCAGCACTATCGGAATTTTTCAGCGATATATTTCGCCATAGGAAGGTCGAGAAATCTTGCAAGAAATCCACGCAGAAGATTGCGAACATCATGCTCAATCAAAAAGCATAGTCAAAAAAGCATTCCGTGCAGGTTTTTTCTGGCTCACAGCCTAGTCAGACGCCGAACACATAGTAAACACATGTGCCGGATGCCAGTATTACGCCAAGCAGACAAATACGCCAGCTCAAACACTCAAAACTATCCGCATAACATGGCCGTTCGCGGTCTGGGGCCTAGATATGATGGGACCATTCAAAACTGCAAGAGGCGGACTTACACATCTACTCGTTGCAGTGGATAAGTATACCAAGTGGGTGGAGGCGAAACCCATCAAGAAAATTGACGGTGTGACTGCCAGAAACTTCATCATTGATGTAGTCATGAGATACGGCGTTCCACACAGCATAATCACCGACAACGGGACACATTTCTCTATTGGAGAGTTGGCAAAATATTACCGACAAACGGGAATACGCCTAGATCTTGCATCTGTGACTCACCCACAATCCAATGGGCAGGTTGAAAGAATGAATAGCTCAATCCTGCCCAAGACTCGAATCTCCTCTTCATAGAGCAGCTGGAGCATGGGTGGAAGAACTGCCTTCCGTGCTTTGGAGTATTCAAACGACGCCAAATAGATCAACAGGGCAAACCCCGTTTTTCTTGGTTTACGGCGCAGAAGCAATGCTTCCAACGGACATGCTCCGTGATAGCCCAAGAGTGCAGGCTTACGATGACTCGGATGCCGAAAGCGCACGATAGGATGCCGTCGATCTTTTAGAAGAAGAACGAGACCTTGTGCTTCAAAGATCTGCCAGTTACCAGCAAGGATTGTGACGCTACCATAGTCGGAAAATCAGACGCCGTTCTTTCAAAGAAGGTGATTTAGTGCTAAGATTGATGCAGGAAAGGAAGCACAAGTTAGCCCCAGTCTGGGAGGGACCATTTGTCATTAGCAAGGCTATGAAAAATGGATCTTATTATCTTGTAGATATTCGGGATACGGAGGATGATCCCAAAAGACCGAATCGCAAAAGAAAGAGGAAGATAGATGTCGAACTAGGAGAGACAAAGAGAGCCTGAAGCATCCCGCAATTACGTCCCTTCTACACTTAGTTCAATTTCTATGTAAACATCTTTGAGATCATGAAATAAAGTTGTCGGAATTCATGCATTACTGTTTTATCTGTTTTCATACAAAGCATAAATCCGTCTTAACTATTTCCCAATGATCTTTCAAAATACTCAATGTTAACCCGAATTGTGCCTGCGTGCTCGGAGTTATAAATCTGAATAATTTTTAGCCCAAGGAGGCTTAAGGAAACCCAGATTGTGCCTACGTGCCTGAGTTTCATACAATTTCAAAATTCCTTACTTTTCTCTAAGCATTATCTGATTGTTTATGTGTTGGGTCACTGAAATTAGAACTTATTTCCCATCCATGATTGCCCGCCAAATACACGAAGGTTTTGCTCCAACTTCAGCATCGAGGAAATCCCCATCCGGGTAGTATACCGCCTTCAAGATATGAGCACTTAACGAGTTAGGCTCCTATAAGGCTCCTCATAGTGCGAGTAACATAGGTGGTAACATAAGTGTCACATAGGCAAAAAAATTGATGTGGCACTCATTTAATGAGGAGAGAGGTGCTAGTGGTATCATAGGTAGATACCATAACATAACGCATTCCAAGACAAGTTGTGTCTATAGCCTAATAAATATACTAGTATACGATACCACACATATGTTACTATGCATTGTGGAAGTAGTAACATAGACTAGTATCATATACATGATACTAGTATATGATACTCCCCATTCTGACTAGTCTAAAATTCTCCATGCTTTCCTGGAAAACAGTGTGAGGTTGAACATCTCAAAATCCCGGAACCCTAGCCCACCCAAATATTTGGGTTTTGTCATATCTTCCCACGACACCCAGCATGTCTTTTGATGTCTTGCCTTACTCCCCCACCAGAAGTTACGAAGGAGGCCATTGAGATGATTGCATAGGCCTTTTGGGAGCCTAAAGCAAGACATGGAGTACGCCGGCACCACTTGGGCCACTAACTTAATAAGAACCTCCTTCTCGACTGCCGATAAAAGCATCTCCATCCAGCCTTGAACCTTCTTCCAAACCCAGTTAGTTCAATACTTGAATGCTCCATTAACCGAGCTACCAACATCAGAAGGTAGTCCCAGGTATTTCTCATTTAAAGACATGTTATGTACTTGTAGGACATCCATAATCTCCTCCCTCACAATGTTCTGACACCCTTTTGCAAAGTGGATTGACGATTTCTCCATATTCACCATCTGCCCTGAGACATCACAGTACAACTGGATAACCTTCTTCACCTCCAAAGCACTCTCCCTATTCGTTGTGAAGAACAGCAAGCTTTCATCTGCAAAGAGTAAATGACTCACTGTCGGTGTTGATGGGGCCACTCTGATTCCACTTAAGAGTGATGAGTGGTTTTTGATTTTAAGAGGCACTTGAGGCCCTCTGCTGCCAACAAAAAGAGGTTGGGTGAGATTGGATCACCCTGACAAATGCCCCTCGAAGGTCTAAAACTCTCGAGGTGGTCACCGTTTAAAAGAACTGAGAAAGAGACAGTCGTGACAAGCCTCATAACCATCTCTCAAATAGTCTCATTCCACCCGAGTGTAAGCCTTTCACATATCTATCTTTAGCACACAACACGTCAACTTCTTGGCCCGCTTGCGCTTCATGAAATGCCATTCATAAGTTGAAATAATATTATTAGTAATTAACCATTCGGAAAAAAGGTTGACTGTTCTTATGAGATAATCTCTCGAAGAATCCCCTTAAGCCTGTTGGCCACCACCTTCGATGATATCTTGTAAATTACCTTGCACGGGCTTATAGGTCTGAACTTCCCCAGCTCCTCCGAGCTAGCCACGTTGGGAATTAAGAAAATAATAGAATTATTAATTTCTGATGGCTCATCGTCCCCTTCGACACTCTCACCATCACCGATGTCACTTCCGCACCACACAAATCCCAGTGGCGTTGGAAGAAATATGTTGGAAAACCATCCGTCCCTGGCGCTTTTGTGGGGAACATTTGGAATAAGGTTGCCTTCACTTCTTTTGCCACAAAAGGTTTCAGCAGGTTGTCATTCATCGTTGGGTCACCTTCACAGGAACTATAGTAATTACCACCTCCATGTTCCTTGTGCCCTCCGACCGGTATAAGTTCTTGCAGAAGGAGGTTGTGAGGTTCCCCGTCTCTTCTGCATCTTCAGTCACACTGTCATCCTGTCTCCTCAACTTGGAGATTTTATTTCACTTCTTCCGCTTACTAGCCCGCACGTGAAAAAACTTGGTATTCTTGTTACCTGCCGTAAGCCATTGTATTCTACCCCGTTGTTGCCACATGATCTCTTCTCTACAGTTCAGCTCAACAATACGGTCTACGATCTTAATATCCGCATGTGATGGCCATTGCCGCATCGGATCATCTTGCATCCTTTCCAGGTCACCTCTAAGCTTCCTCGGCTTGAGAGTAACATGCCCAAAAGTATTCCTTCCCCATCCCGATAGATGTCCCGCCACATTATCAAGTTTGTGTTTAAGTTCATTTAGCGTGCAAGCGCTCCCATCCGCTTCCATGCTTGGTATATCGCTGTTGCACAACCCTCCTGTCGCTCCCACATCAACTCGTACTTGAAGTTCCCATGTCTACTGCCAGTTCGCCTCCTTCTGTGGTTATCATCCCATGTCAATAAAATTGGCCCATGATCTAATGCCGCAAAGCTGAGATGTTGTACCCTTGCCAGCGGAAACCGTGAGCACCAATCTGCCGACGCTAGCGCACGATCCAGGCACACACGGCAGAAGGAGCCTCCTGCCACCCTTTTCTCGTAGGTCCAGCTATATCCTTCTTATCCGATGTCGAGAGACCGCACACATCGACTGCCTCCTGGAAGTCTGCGATCTGTGCATGGCTCCTCTCCTGTACTTCCACATGCTCGGAATGGTGCACCACCTCATTGAAGTCGCCAATACGCATCCACAGAAGTTTTGATGCCGACTTTATATATTTTAGCATGTTCCAAGTCTTGAATCACAAATGTGTCGTTGCCTCCCCATAAACCCAGGTTATTCTCCATGGCTCACAGCGACTTTCAGTGATAATAGCATCTATGTGATACTACGAATACAGCAGAATCTCAATATTTATATCATTATTCCAATACAACCCTAGGCCGCCACTACGGCCCGAGCTGCTAACAGCAAAACTCCGATCATACCCTAGCGTACCGCTAAGTCCTTCCACCCTTGTCTTCTGTACCTGCGTCTCGAGCACACAGAGAACGGTGGGGGCAACACGTCTCACGAAATCTTGCAGCTCCTTTACCGTCGCAACGTTGCCCCAAACCGCGACAGTCTATTGCAGGGCAACTCATTACTGTTGGCGGCACCCCACGGAGGAGCCCGCCTTACTCGTAGCATCTGTATTGCCCACGTCCATGGTGGCCTTCTCCTTCTTCTTCCGTTTTAGTTCCTTTGGTGGGATGTAGGCAAGCGGTGGTGGAGGGACAGAAGGAGTTGTTTCTACGCCAAAGGCCGGTTCGGGCCCCCTTCCTCCCTCTCCATGACAGTCTTCATAGGGCTAGTTGTTGTGTCCTTAAGCTCAGTGCTCTCGGAGTTCTCAAATCTCGCCTTGCCTGAGTTAGGCTTGCGCGAGATCAAGTTGTTGCCTTCATCAATGTCCTTCTCCTTCCACATACCACCGTTCTTTCCCCCACGAGAAGTCCACTATTGTCCCCATCCACCATCACGCCCCCTTCTGGTATACCAATAGACCTTCCTCCACAGGCGTCGAAACTACGTGCCCCGTTTCCAGACTCCCGGTCTATGCCAAAGCCACCCCGCACCCGAGGAGTTTCAAGGTGCCATGACTCCATAGGGGCAAGCATCCATTCTCCATATTGTAGCTCTTCATCACCAAACTCCCTAGTACCACACTCAAGCACAACGTGCCCCATCAAGCCACAATGGTCGCAAAACTTTGGTTTTTTCTCAAATTTGACCTGCGTCACCAAGCTTTCATAGCCTTCAGGGGAGAGAGTAACGACCCACAACAACGTACTAGCACCGTCCAGTTTCACCCTGGCCCACTGAAACTCTCCCTCAACCGAGGAGATCACCTTCACTTCCACTCTTTCCGCCGATCCCACCTTGCTTGCAAGCTGCCGCAGAATTGATTCTGTGCGGTACAGTGGGAGGATCTTGTGTATCTGGATCCACACCTCAACTCTGCTTGGGATAACCGAAAGCACCAGGGTGGCGCCATCGAACTTCTCAAGCATCAGATCACAATCTCGGAACAACCAAGGGCCGTCATCCATGATTCTCTTCCAGTCGCCCAGAGAGAACGCCTGCACCAAGAACAAGTTCTTCCTAATCCTCCTAAAAATCACCTCCCGCGTAGGGGTCCATTCAGCCATCATGGTCCTTTTCAGGGAGTCTTCGCTGAAGCCCTATACAGTCAACACTTTCGCCGCCACCAGCCACTTCACTTCGGCAGCCCCCGCTCTCTCCTCTTTGGCCAATACCACACCATCCTTCTCCCCCTCGCTCAGCTTCAAGCTGCGCAGGAGTGCCTCCACATTCATGCATCCCTTCCTCGATCTAGACGATTCCGCCGCCATCTCCTTGAAACACAAAACCAACCGATCACACATCATCGCGACTCGATTCACCGCCGCCAAGGCTAGGTAGCTGCGTCAGAGCAGCCCCTTTGTCAGCCCGAGCGGAGGGGAGAGAGATTGGACGGAGAATCGGGACCGGAGCCCTCGTCGGCGTGAGACCGCCTGGAGGTCGCCAAAACCCAGATCGCTAGGTCTGGTTTCGTTTTTTTAATGGGAAATGTTCTAGGAGGAGCTCCCTTTTGGTCGAAAAAAAATGAGTTTCACCGCGTTGCTACCAAAGCCCAAATGCGATTCCCCTTCCAGATTTGGCGACACTTTCGTTTGGGTTTCAGGCCCATGAAGACAGCAAAGGCTAGGCGGCCTGATCAAAATGGGTTTCACCGTGATGCGACGAAAGCCCAAAATGTGATTCCCGTTCCAGATTTGGCGCCACTTTCGTTTTGGGTTTCCCTCTACACTGAAGAAACCTTCAACCTTTTTCAGTTTGACGCGGTGATCAACAGTGCATCGCACAGTGCCGCAGTGGCAACTTTTCAGTATAATAAATGCCAGCTGTGCCAGATACGCATCGGACGGCGAGACGCTGCAGACGAGACAAGCTCTCGTGTCACAGGTTCACAGCTCGCATTTATCTGATCTCTGCCTGCCTTGAATGTTTAATTTTATGGTACATTCATGATCTACGAAGAATCTCGGGCACATCTGGCCCATAACTTTAAACGGAAGTTACTCATATGCCATGCGTTGTTCATAGCAACAAGGTAGGAGTACTCAAGATTGGAATAAGTAACAACAAGATCTTATTACCCTTGAAAAAAAAACGAAAATACAAGGATCGAACGATGTTCACCGCATCTGCAACCTAGATGTGGCAAGAGCAGCGGTACAGAAAGGCTGTCACGAGCAGTGACAAAAAAAAAAAACATGTAATCCACTCTGGCAGTGGTAGCTATAGTAGCAGACTAGCTGTAGCAGTAGGAGTGAGTGTTTGTGAGTCACGTGATGAAGAACAAAAGAATTGGCGCTGGCAGAGTCGCTGATTGATTGCGAGCGCGCTACACATGTGCAGCCGCACTGATGTCTGGCTGCAACCACAACCAGCCAAAGACCTCCCAATAAATACCATCCCTGGCTGGATCCCTCTACTGGTAGTACAGTACACAGCCTGTGCTGTGCGTGTACAGTGTTGTGTGTGTAAAATACCGTCGACGAGCTCCGCGTGAACAATGTTCACGTGTCCACAGCACTATTCTTCTAGTAGTCATGTGAAATGAATCAATCGGCAGGAGGATATATCTTTATAAATCATGTACTCCTCGTGGCCAGGGCGACGCCGGCGAGGTCGCCGCCGTACTCCTCCAGCACCACCAGCAGGTTGCCGCCCGGCTTCAGCCACGACCGCGGCACATGGTACCTACAAGAAAATTTCCACCGCTCGCCGTCGTAAGGAAAAAGGTTGCGAAATAATAATATTGTGCACGGAGTAGAGTCGGTTAAGCTGCCTGTGAGCCTACCATCTCTGGGACAGCTCGCCGCAGTGGGAGCGGCACTTGTTCTCGCGGTACGTCCCGGCGTAGCCGCACCCGCCGCAGCCGCCGGCGGGGGCCCTGTAGGACCAGTACCGGCCGACGTGGTGGCCGTTCACCCACACCTGCCCTTTCCCCATGCTCCCCATGTCCAGCGCCACCGGCTCGCTCCCCGCCGGCGCGTTGAACAAGGCCTGGTAGTTCACGATCACAAGGAAATTCAGTTTCCGTTCGACCTGACCCTGCAATGCCCCACATTTTTTCCGTCCGTCGACACGTTTTAGCAGCAGCTTAGCACTCACCTTGTGCCAAGTCAGCGGCTGCTTGTAACCAGGGCCGCCCCACTCGACGGCGGAGCTCCCGGCGTCGGTGTGGAGCGCCAGCGACTCGCCTTTCAGGCCAACCTGATACGTCCATTTCTGACGGCTCAGGTCTCTCTTCCCCCCGTTGAGCCCCGAGAGGGTCACCGGCCCGAGCACGCCCACGTTCCACCTCTCGAAATGGTTCCCGACATTCTACACCAAATAATACCATACCGCCAGCGTTACAGACAGCTTCAGATAGACATGATTAAGCTGGGAATGAAGATGCGGTCAACTTACAGGGAGCCCGACTGCGGAGCTGAGGATCGAGATCTTGTTGCTCCCTCGCCACATCTGCACACGTCCGTCATATGTCAGCTTCGGGTTCTCGTAACCCCCGTAGACAGAACCTGCAGCACAAACACGATGTCATTTTACATTTTGGATCTTGATGTGATCTGCAACGTAATGTGGATCTTGGAATAAGGTGCTGGTACCATATGATTTCCCGTTGACGAAGACCTGCATCGAGTGCCCGGCGGAGAAGATCGTGAGCTGAGGCCACTGACCGTTCTTCGAGAGATCATTCGGACCAATGTTGACGCTGCAACAAGCGAGAACCAGAGTTCAGGGAAACATTCAGATAAGGGTTTGCTCGTATGGATTATCGATCAAGGTCAGCCAGCCACTCACCGAGTGGTGTACCACAGGTAGTCCGACTTGTCCCATGTCATGCTCAGCTGCTCAACCAGGCCATCCTTGGTGAACGCGCTGTCATCCAGCGAGTTTGTGTCCTCGTTGTACGACTGCCAAGCGAACCGCGCCACCGGATTCATCTTCGGCACCACCGTTGGTGCCTTCACCTGCACAATTATCGCATTCGCTCCGTTACACCATCAGCTCATCATTCCTGCCTGGTTCACAGAAAATATTTACGGTTCAGGGTTCCCGCTCACCGTGGCAGTGTTGAAAACCGCGGTTCTGCAGTCCGGCAGGATGCTGATGGACCAGGCAGGGAGGTCATAGTGCCTGCCCATGAACCTCACTTTCACGGCAGAAGTCGTGTGGTAGTTCGACAGGAACGCAGCACCGCAAGTTCCATTCCTTGAATTGAACACGTATGCCTGAAGAAAAATGTGGATCGATGAACATCTATCGATAATTTTGGCAATAAAAAACAGTTACCAGATTGTTCATGTTCATAGGGGAGTTTAACCTTCTCGTAGTTCCCCAGCTTTTTAATCGTCGGATCGCCAGAAACCAGCACAGGCTCCGCCTGCTTGATGGCCTTGTGCAGGTCCCTCAGGTGACCCCATTTTGGCTGCCTAAGCAGACCTGAGATGTACGATGTCACGTTTTGTTTAGATGTTCCCAATCTATGCCAATCAACATTGGATGCAAAACAGAAGATAAAAAAAAGCAAACTTCCAAAACCATGTCGGCACGGCCGGCAGGAATTCAAGTTTGTCAAATGTGGCAGTCAATGCATACCAAATTCGTCGATGGGGGCATCGTAATCGTAGCTGGTTGCGATGAAGGGACCGCCTGCCGTGCGTCCAAAGTTGGTTCCTCCATGGTACTGCGCCGTAGCATGTAAATGTGGTCAGAGCAAGTAGAAGAAGCATTCACTGCAACGGCATTGCTGGCATGACCACTATTATGCCTTGCTCACCATGTAATAGTTCACGAAGGAGCCGCCTTTCTGTATGAACCTTGCCACGGCAAAGGCCATGTCCTCAACCGGCCGGTGAGGCACCGCCCCTCCGAACGACGTAAACCTTGAGATTGAGTAAGAAATTGCAAATGTAATTGGAATGTCGCATTCAGATTGGTACTATACTATGAACTGAGCCATTTGGAGTAAGATCAAGGGGGAACTTACCACCCGGTCCAGGCCTCGGTCCACATGGCCGGCTTGTTTTTGTTATTTGGGGAGAAGTAATCGCAGTAAAAGCCATTGCAGGTGTTGATCTGTCAAGATTGAGAACCAAAAAAGGTAAGTATTAATCGGAAAAGAGTGAGCTGCATATATAGTACTGTAGTACAATTACTACTGTAACTCATTGATATTCAACACCACAAAGAAAGGCGTTTAAGTACCACGGGGTCCGGCGCGTCGTCCTGCTTGCACATCACCCACGGCACGCCGGTGTTGGTCGCGACGGCCATCTTGGCAGCCCAGTTCGCATACGGCTTGGCGCCGCTGCCCCCGACAGACTCCATCGGCCCGAACTCGTTCTCCACCTGCATACGCAATTGGCCAGCCAGAGAGCCGATCAGTTCTTGGTCCAATCTTTATCTGCATTACAAATGGCAATGCCACTAAGCCAGAGCTCTCTTCCCCACCTGAGACATGATGATCGGACCGCCCTGCCACTCGAACAGCGCCTCGGACTTCATCATCGACACAATCTTCTCCACGAACCTCTGCATCTCCGCCTACAATGCCCCAAAACATCACAAATTAGAAATAGTTTCTCTCGGAGTCAAATGTGGACGTACTGTCTTTTGAAATGAAACAGGACACCGTTTGTTTGTTTGTTTATTTGTTGAGATGAAATTAGAGACAATCTGTGGACAATGGAGGAGATCAAAAGCGTTGAGCCAACACCTTGAACGGGCCATTGTCTGTCCTGAAGCTGATGCCGGGCACATACTTGAGCCAAACAGGAAAGCCACTGCAAAAGACAGACAGAAATAAACAAGAGTTGTTTAGCGTGCTACCACTCGAAACCGCCAGAACCTAGGAGGAGGATTCATTAGACTATGTTGAGTACCCAAAGTTCCACTCGGCGCAGACGTAGGGGCCGATGCGGAGGTGGACGTAGAGGCCGGCCTGCTTCGCCAGCTTCACGAACCGGACCAGGTCGTAGCGGTCGCTGAAGTAGTACTGCGCAGCAAGTTCATCCAAGAAACAGAGTCACCTCGCCGGCCATGAACTCGTGGCAGCAGCAGCAGAAAGGGAATGTACTGCAGCAAACGCAAGCAAGGCGAGAGCCCAGGGAAGCATAACAGTACCTGGCCCTTCACCGGCTCGTGGCCGTTCCAGAAGACGTAGGTCTGGATGACGTCGAGGCCGCCGTCCTTGGCCTTCTGGATCAGCCCCGGCCACATCTGCGAGGCGGAGCGCGCGCACGGGGTCGCGGGGCAAACGGCATTAGAATCAGAGCTAGTCGGTGCCGGTAATAGCGGCCGGCATTTGGGCGCGGGAAGCAGGAGGCGCCCATGGATGGATGTCCGCGGGGGAGTGGAGGCGTGCGTACCTCGGGCGTGCTTCTCGGGTAGTGGATGGAGCCGGAGATGAGGATGCGGCGGCGGCCGTTGATGACGAGGGAGCGGTGGTCGTAGGAGACGGCGGCATTGGCCGCGGAGGCTGCGAGGGAGAGCGTCACGAAGGCGGCGAGCAGCAGGCGGCCGCCGGCGACGAGAAGGGGCGGCGTCATGGCCTTCCTATGGGCCACACGCCCACACCGATGCAAGAACCCGTCCTTCTTTGCGTGCGCTTCTTGGTTGAGTTCTGCTGCTGCAAAGCTTGGGGAAGTGAGTGTGGGCAGTGAACTGCGGTTCTTGGAGCGGAGCGGCGCGGTGGCAAATGGGAAGAGCGTGTGGGGGAAGGGGAAAGGGAGGGGGTACTGTTGTGTTTTAACCGAGGTTGGCAACTGGCAATGGCGCTGGGAGCGTACAAAACCTCTCCTTTGCGGTGCTTTTTAAACTGTTGCTTACGGTTTCTTTGATGATGTTTTTTGCTTTGCCGCCCCGTCCTTTTGGATGGTTGCTAGTTTCCGTGCTACTACCGGTGTAACGGTGTCAGCAAGGACGCGGCGGAAGGGTTGCACTTGCACGGGAGTGGGCGGTGGGCCTGTCGATCAGCAGAGGAGACGCCACTTCGCCGTGTGCGCAAGGTTTCTGTGGAAGCTGAGAGCAAATCCAACGGGTCCAAATCGGATATTTTGGTCTGTTTTGGTTAAACTTTATCCCAACGAGAACGTGGCAGAGGCCTAGTGGCAAAGGTAGCAGTGGCTAAACCTAGCAACCAGAGTTCGAATCCCGTCGGGAGCGAATTTCTGGAATTCTTACAAAGGAGCGATTCTTCTATAAAAATAAACCACCAAGGGCTAGTCCTGGTTGGTCTCATTTTTTTTAAACTTTATCCCAACAGCCTCAAACGGATCAAGGGGCAGGGGCAGATCGATTTTCTCACAAACACCGCTCACCACGTCAATTCCGATGCAGTGAGGATTCGCATAACCCGACTGTCCTCTCTCACCGGGCCAACATAGTTGAGAACCGGACGCCAACGCGTTGACCTTCGTTTCGTTTCAACGGGCATTTGCTTGTCCCTTGCTTATCATAGTTGCTATTTTTTTGGTTGTAGATGGATGAATTCGACTTTTTTTTCAACCATTTCATCTATAGTTCGTATGATTCGTCCGACGATGATACCGAAATCTATGTGATAGTGGCAGCCCTCATTCACAAATTTACTGAAGATACATTCGGCATGAATTATCGAGGCTCGGTGCCGGGTCATGCTGCACCTCTGGACCGGGACAGAGAAGGGGGCAACGAGCAACTATGCAAAGATGATTTCCATCCCTCTAATCCAAACTATTCTGCAAATGTTTTTTGCCGTCGGTTTCGGATGTCAAGATATTTGTTCCTGCGTATTCTTGATGGTGTCAAGAAGTATGAAAATTTCTTTGAGTGAAAGCCAGATTCCGCTCGTAAGATTGGCTTCTCTTCCTATCAGAAATGCTCTGCAACTATTCGGATGCTTGCATATGGTGTAGCAGGAGATCTCATCGATGAGTATTTACGCATGAGTGCCGCCACTTGTATTCAGTCAATGCTTGGGTTGTGCAAAACAGTTGTTCGAGTCTTTAGCAAAGAGTAGTTGAGAGAGCCAAATGTTGAAGACAATCAACGTTTATTGTCTATCAACACGTGAAAGCACGGTATGGTCAACTAGAGGTGAATAGGTGACTAACAAATTTTCTCTTTTTTCCTTTTTAATTTGGGCTAAACAAGTAAACACAAGGTTATCTAGATGTGCAATTGTGTACTTTGTGGGTTATCTAGATTCTCGTTTTCACTATGAGGTCGACTTGAAGGCATTCACCGAACCTTTACACAAGGTTGAGGCGTCTCCACAAGATGGATGGAGCCTCTCAACAATCTGAAGCTTCTTGCAACAAGGTGGAAGTTTCAAGCACAAAGTATTCTACTAGGGTTTCTAGGCCCCAAATAGATTTTTAGATCTACTAGGATTTGGTGGAATCACGGATCTAGCTCTCCTCAAGCACTCCACAAAGTGTAGTGTTGATTGGGTGGACGGGGTGGGAGATCTAGTAGTTTGAAGTTCACATTAATGGAGGAGAGAGAGTTGGAGTGAAGCTTAGCATCGAATGAAGAAGACGCCCCTATTTAAAGCTCCCTTGAAATCTGGCCGTGGGGGGGTCCCGCACGGACGCAACTTCTAGGCCTGCGGGAATCTCCCCAGTCTTCTCTCGCTTCCATATTCCTAAAAATATTTCGCACCGTCGGAACTTCCGCTGATCTGGCAGAACTCCCACGAGGCCGGAACTGCCGGCCCAAGTTCCGCCCGAGAAATGTTGATTCCAGTACCTGGGGGAAGTCCGGAAGTAGGGGCAGAACCTCGGGCGGAACTTCCGCTGATGTGCCAGAACTTTCGGCTAACGTTTCGAGCCAGCTTTCGCTCCGGAATGCGTGGTTCCAGTACCTGGAGAGAAATCACGGAAGTAGGGGCGGAACCTCGAGCAGAACTTCCGCACACCGGAACTTCCACTGATGCGCCGGAACTTCGGCGATGCCGGAACTTTCGTCTAAGGTTTCGAGCCAACTTCCGATCCAGAATGCACGATTCCAGTACCTGGAGGGAAATGCTGGAAGAAGGGACGAAAGTTCTGCCGGAACTTCCGCTAGGGACACCGGAACTTCTGCCTCCTGAAACTTTGCCAGGAAAAATTCCATGAAATAGCACAAGATAAAAACATGAATCGAGTGTTATCAATCATTAAAACTGATAGGAAGGAAGATGCACTTTAAATGTCCCACTTTTTGATGGATTGATGACAACACTGATTTGTGGCATTAAGGGCTTAAGAAGGAGAGGAGCTCCCCCATAGTTATGTGCATCTTTTGGGTGTTTGAAAGCTTAAAGACCCTCGCAACTAGGGAGAAACTCCCCTTAAACTTTTATGACTCATACAAGAGATAATATGACACAATGAATAATAAGATATGATAGATAACAAGTTGCAACCTAATAAGTTTCAAACAAACGACCGAGGTCCAAAATAAATACGGAGACACAAGTTATAAGAACGAACAAAAAGCGAACTTGTGACTCCACCCTTGCAACAACCCGAGAAAAGCCTAATAGAACATTTCTCCCCCTTTGGCATCAAAGACACCAAAAAGGGAGGAATGCGATGGTAGCGTCCCTACGGAGGATTACTTTGCCCCATGGTGAACCGGGGTACGAGGAGGTTCTTCACGCTGAGGGACTTCATCATCATCACTCCAGAAGTTGTGCTCGGAGATCCACACATCTTTGGGAGTGATAGCTTCCTCAGAGCCTGTAGGAGACACAAGAAGATCCATCTTGCACATAATAGCCTTCTAACGAGAAGCAGCCTTCTACTTGTAGACATGATCATCATAGAGGTGGTCCTGTTTATCAAGCTGAAGACAAAAGGTCTTGCGCACTTTGAGCTGAACCTTCTTGAACCATCCAAGAGCCACAACAGGAGGAGGAGGAGGAGGACCACGAGCACGAGCAGAAGAAGTGGCAAACTTGGGCTTCTTGACGCGAAACTTCTTGACATGATGCTCAGTGAGTTCAGTGGAGAGATCAAGTCGAGCACCATCCTTCGCCTCGCTCCAACGAGCACATATAAGCTTCATGATGTACGGTGAAAAAAGAGGGGCACACTGATGGTCAATGATAGCAAGATAGAGCTCCTCAACGATGAACTTCGCAACATCCGTCTTCTGAACGTGCAACGATGTCGCCTAGAGGGGAAGGTGAATAGGCGATTAAAAGTTTTCCGGTTAAGGCTTGCTAAATGCGGAAATAAACTAGGTGTTTTAAATTAGCAAGCAAACAATCTAAATATTCTAGGGTCAACTAGGTGCGCCAACAACTTATGCTAAGCAAGACAAGTAACAAGGTGATAGCAAGATATATAACTTCAAAATCGAAGGCTATCACAATGTAACTTGTGTCGGGGGGTTACCCCCGAGTAGGGTAAAGGCAAAGGGTCAGAAGAGAAGTTTGGTCGAGTAGCCGCCTACCCGGTACTTGCTACCCGGTCGACTGCTACTCGGTCTTGCAAAAAGATGACCAGAAGGAGATATCAAGCGAGTTATATCTGTTCGAGTAGAAGAGTTGGTCCGAGTAAGATTGGCGGGAACCTACTCGGGCCAGAAGTCAAAGGAGCCGTTCTGACACAGGATCCCGCGTATCCCGGGTCCGTACTTGGCACTGTTCACAGCACTATTCATCTGGGGACGGCGTGCCTGACAGCGACAGTGTGTCAGCAGGGCGTCGCAGGATAGGGGGGACCTACTCTGTGTTCGCACAGTGATAACAGACTGGTTACTTGGTTTTGCCCAACGACTTTCTGCATCAGGACAAGCTTAGAAGCCAAAGCTGTCAGCGGGAACTCGGAAGAAGGACGGTGTGCACACAATGTCGACACTTGTTTGTATTTGGCTGTATCCGGCTGGGCACCGGGTATATAAGGTGCCCCGCCGCCTCCTGCGCGAGGGACGAGACTAAGGCTGGATCACACGTAGAGATTCTTGACCTAATTCTACCCGGAGAGAGAAGAGTGGCTACTCGGTAGCAAGAACCATTGTACTGTGGCTACTCGGTGAGACACCAGAATACATAGAGAAAGGCAGGAGTAGGGGTTTTACCTCCTCACGAGGGCCCTGAACCTAGATAGATCGTGTTGTTTGCAGTGTTTGATCTTCACCTCACGCGTCTACTCGTCGCGTGATCCCTCCCCGAGCGCCTCCAGCGTCCTTCGTCCCCACATGTTTAGCCATCCTATGGCATCTGCCGTGACACCACCACGACAAATTGCATAAGTAAAAAGCTCGGGTATAGAAATAACCGAGACACACAGAGACGATGGTGTATTCTCGAGTTCCTCCTTGTTAAGGGAGTACGTCTCGTTGGAGGGGTGTGAGCTAGACACAAAGGCCTTCTCAACGCCACAAAGGCCTCACCCTATTCTCCGATGAACCCCACCACAAAGGCCTAGTTATTCACCTTCCACTATTGGCAATATTCGATCGAGGCACGCATCCACAACTTAATTGGATCCTCTCGATGTCACCACAATCTTGTGGCACACATCCACAACTCAACTGAGGCTCCCAAGAACACCACAAGTCGTTTAGGGTCCAAGACCCAAGAGTAACAAGCTCACAAACTTTCACTTCCATAAATCCTCGTGGAGAGAGCAAACCGGTGCAAATGGCAAGAGCATAAGTGCTCAAATCCTTCACTCTCAAATTCCAACAAAGCAACAAATGCTTATGGGGCAATAAGATAGGAAGAACACTGGAGGAGAAACACAAAGAAGTCCAAGATCTAGATTCACTAAGTTCCCCTCACTAAGAGGAGAGATGGATTGGTGGAAATGTGGATCTAGATCTCTCTAACTTCTCCCTCAAAGATATGCAAGAATCATAGGAGGGATTGAGAGGGGAAAGATTTCCAAGGTCAACAATGGTGGGGAGAGAGAGGAAAAACGTGTTGGGCAGCCTTAGGGTCAATGGGGAAGAAGACCCCCTTAAATAGGTGACCCGAAATATGACCGTTATGTGAAATTTGTGCCCAGCAGCGGTACTACTGCTAGCCCTAGCGGTAATACCGCTACGGGGCGATTTCGGTACTGTTTTTGGCGGTACTGGGGCGGTACTGGACCAGTACTACCGCTGGACCAAAAACAAAAAAAACCGTCGATACGAAAACGATCATAACTTTTGCGTCCGGACTCTGTTTTCGATGATCTTGGACTCGTTGAAATCGCAACGACAAGCTCTACAAGATCTGCAGAGAAACATCATTGTCCAACAATGAAACTTAAAATAAATGGGGAAAGTAAAGACCTCTCTAAAAATGACCAATCGGGAAAACCATCAACATCAAAAACTCAATAAGTGTTTCATGCAAAAACCGTTTTTGATGAACTTAGCCTTGTCATGAAGATCACAACAAACAACAAAACCCATAGAGATAAAATCCAAATAAGAACCAAGAAAGATGATATCCAAGAGTGCAAAGGTTTGAGCTCTCCACAACGATTAGATCAAGTAACTCACTTGAGAGCCCCTCTTGATAGTACGACTATCGATCCTATAACCCGGTCTCCCCAAAAAGATGAGACGGGTAAAATAGAAAACCTATCAAGATTATACCTTTGCCTTGAGAATTCCACTTGAGCTAGATGATGACGGTCTTGACTCTCTCAAGTTGGATCTTCTTTCTTGAATCCAAACAATTATTTAGTTAAAAAAAAAGTAATACTAATCTTGAATTAGAATAATCCTGAATTTAAATATATTTTTTTGCATTTTCCATTTAATATTGAATAATTCTTATCTACAAATCCATAAATCAAAAATTGACAAATAATAAGTTTAAATCGATTAGAAAAATGAGAGAAGTTCAAAAATGTGACTTCCATAGCATATTTTCCATCATGTATATATATGACTTTACTAAGTGGGGGTAATTATAGTGTCACCCCAGGCAAAGTACTCGGGGAAACATGCCGAACTGGGACACCAAATGATCAAACCATGTTAAATTACCCGAAGATTTTAATGCTTGATCTCTGATTATAAAATGTTCACAAGTTGATTTTGGACAAAAGGGAATTTATTATATCTAATCATTAAAATGTACTATTACTTAATTCATAACTAGTGATTCTAAATTCAATTTCACATGTTTATGAACTAAAAACATGTATACAAGTTGGACTCTTGTCTCTACGGTCAAAGATTGCCATCCAATTGGTATTATAATTCTAAATAAATTATTTATAGAATTTACTATATATATATATATATATGTTAAATTGCTCCAATTGATATTATAATTCTAAATAAATTTGAAATGAGCTCAAAAATTAATTTAGGACTGTAGGTATGAGAGTACTCATATTTTACTAGTCAAATGTAAAATTAGACAGATCTACACGCTATGGTCAAAGGCTTCTCAACATGTTATGATATTGTTTATATAGGATATTGTTTGTACAACCTATTAAATTGCAGTTACAAATTTGAATGACATGATACTAAAAAATCATCACATACATCACAATTGCTTCATAAAGCTTGCTCACATCATACTTAAACATGGACATAATTAATAGAAATAATAGTTCAGATATCCATTACATAATAGTACAATATAAAGTCTCCTCAAGTCAATATATAACAGAAACATGCAAACACTACTCGCGTCAGGAGAGACCCCAAGCAGTACATAATAATAGAGACACAGACACCCATCTACTCTTCCTCCAAAGAATACCTCCAAGCAGAAGACCCATGGGGCACTAGGTGACGCTGCCCATAGTTGAGGATTCTAATCATGCGGTACAACTCGAATGAAACGTATCATCTATTGTTGCATACTCAATGTTAATCCTGTCAAGTGGGGTCTTCTCCCAGAACTTGTGCTGATTTTTGGGGAATTTTTTCTTCATATCAGCGTACTCCTCGTCGATCAAGGCGGTTGCCATATTAGCCATTGAAGTCTTGGTATGCTCAAGCCTGAACAAGTCCCGGAGATCAATGTGGCAGTCAGCTGGTATCTCAATACCCCAAGTGCGCATCATCTTGGTCTTGTCATTTGTTATATCAACGCTAGCAAAACGTATGCATCTATTGACAAGAAAATCCTTGAGTATTGGATATTGCTTGTCACTACTGCAACAACAAAAATAGAACAAATGTTATATACCGCTGCAACAAGTATATTTTTTCAATGCAACAACAAATGGAACAAAATGAGTAATTTTCCTATCCTATACAAATGAGCATGTTCTCCTATGAATCAAAGAGGAGGAATTGCTCTCCCCATAGGATTAATATATGTTGCTATCCTATATGAATCAAAAGAACCTCTCTTTCCCATAGGATTCAAATGGACATATGCGTTGCTATCCTATGAAATTTTCCTATCCTATATATATATATATGAATAAAAAGGAACTCTTTCCCATATAGGATTCAAATGGACATGTTGTTATCCTATGAAATTTTCCTATCCTATATGAATCAAAAGAAGCTCTTTCCAATAGGATTCAAATGGCCACATGTTGCTATTCTATGCAATTTTCCTATCCTACAGGAAGTTCGTATTATCTTGCCTATTGGAAGACCATGACATGCTTCTTGTGAGCAAGTTGGATGACGGCAACATCTCGTTAATCAGTCGTATACTCGAGATCAAGACTAAGGAACATGTGTTCATCCTCTTCAAGCCATCGCTCCAAATTGGCAAGAAGACTAGGGACCCTGGCGTTGTCGTTCCAGTAGACGATGTCGAGAAGGGTATTGCCGTGTGCGGGCACATCCAAAAGACGAGTACCAATTTGATTCATGGTGGAGGATGGGGAAGAAGAGAGGAGAGCAAGAGAAACAAGAGAGCACACATACACTGTAGCAATGTCTTTGTTTTTTATCCCTCCCGATCGGAACAAGTTCTAAAGCGAGCGGAAGGCAAATAGTTTAGACCTTTAGTCCCGGTCCGTATTACGACCCGGGACTACAAGGTCTCGTGCTAGGCGAACGGTTGACGCCGCCCCCTCTAGCCCCGGTCTAATATGTAACGGGGACTAAAGCCTAGGACCAGAGGCTATTTTCTACCGGTGGTGATGCACCCGTGCCTTTTTTTGAAACAAGGCAAGAGACTTTCCATTGTCATTAATATAGAAGAGTTAAAAATGGTCTTAACAATAATGCCTAGTACATGACTTAGGAAAAAAACCCATAGCCTACCCTCCCGGTATGAAAAAAACTCAAAAATTTGGCTTCAGCCTTCGTCCAAGCCTTGGCCTCCTCTTTAACTCTCACAATGACTTCGGTGGGAGGAGATGCATGATGCCGAACAACCATGCGCTTCTTCCAAATCTCCCATGAGACGAGCATAAGCATGGATGCGGTGTCTTTGTGTGGTTGGCCCTTGGCCATGGCCAAGTTAATCCACCAATCCTTAATGGAAGGCTCATGCACCCATGTAGCGGGAAGGACGCCCCAGACGTCAGTCCACAAGAGGATAGCCAACCAAACCCGAATGATATAACAACACTTGAAGAGAAAGTGTGCCGTGGATTCTTGAACTTGGTGCATAGCGGGCAATTTTCACAATTTCGATCCGAAGTCCAAATTCTATTTTGGATCACAAGCAATGCAAATTTTTTGCATTTTGGAGAGCAAATGTCTTCCAATCCAGCTGATTCATGTTTGTAGCCACAAGGCCTTCAAATTACATCTTATAGGCCGAGGAGGCGGAGTAGAGGCCATCAAATTGCATCTATGACGTTTTGATGACTGTTAATGTGATCCGCGAGGAGTCGTGCCTTGTAGGAGTACGACTAGTGTCGACGACCTACATTGACATACTTTGGCCAGAGTGTATGTTGAGAGTCATGTCTTGGCTTTATGGTTGATTTCTCGGCTTTATGGTTGTTTTCCCGAAGGGTTTATGGAATAAACTCACGATAGAGATTTTTGATTTATAGTTAGCCTATCCATTTCGCTGAAATAGACTGACACCTAGCTATATTAATATAGCAAGCACACCAAACATCCATGAGACCATTGTTGGGGCAGAGAGTACAATCAAGCCCAAAAGAAAAACAAGAGAGAGGAAAGAGAAAAGAACGCCAACGGCATCTGCTTGACGAAAGGGAAGCTGTCTCGCAACTGCTGCGCCCGCCAAAGAATTTCCACCACATTTCTATGCCTCCGGTATGCCTATCCATTTCCAACACTGGTGGAGAACAGGCCAGTAGCACCGGTTTGTAAGGGCCTTTGGACTCGGATACAAAACCGGTGCTACGTATCCGGGACTAAAGCCCCCCCCCCCTTTAGAACCGGTCAGTCACCAACCGGTTCTAAAGGCCTCCACGTGGGCGCCGAAGAGAGCGCGCAGGCGGAGGACCTTTAGAACCGGTTGGTAATACCAACCGGTCCTAAAAATTTTTTTCTCTTTTTTTTTCTTTTTTCTTTTCAGGGTTTCCAATTCCGTATTTAGGGTTTAGGGTTTAGGGCGTGTTCCGTATTTTCAGGGTTTCCGTTTACGTGTTTCCGTTTCTGTTTGCGGTTAAATGTTGATGCACCAAATAGTAGTACATATATATATACATGTAACACGAAGTAATCGACCGATAATTACATAATCTGAAGTTCGTTTTGAATAGTTGTATACTTGCATAGAGAAGGGAGCTGGCTATAATTGGTTCATAGGATGGAAAAATTCTCCGTCTTCTGCTATGACTTGCGTGAGAAGAAATCCTGCCAATTCCTCTGCAATAGCCTTGCAACGGTCGATTGGTTTGAGCTGCGCCCGCTTTCGTGCCATCTTGAAAAGAAGTAGATGAAAACAATTAAGTTATGAACAAAACTAAACATAATTAATGGCAACATAAATAAAGTTGTGAAGATCCGGTTACGTACCTCTAGAGTTCTGGTAGTACGGGATTTCTCATTGATCTTCCTGTGAATGAACTCGCAAACGTAGTATCCACAATAATCAGTTCCCTGTGGTTGTTGCGGGACTTTCTATATACGAGAAACATAATTCAGTCAAATTAATAATAATCAAGAGAATGGTAATGGTATTTAAATCAGGGTACGTAGTACTACTTACTGTGTTAATCTGAAAGTTGAGCTTGTCTGCCCATGTACCGGGTTCTTCCTTGATGAACATTTGCCAAACCCTGGGCGACAAAAGAAAAATGAATAGAAGAGTTAATTATTACTTACTTGATATCAGAGAATGAACGAAAAAGAGGCCGATGAACGAAAGAGGTTGATATATATATACTTTTGAAGCATCTGACGCGCGCTCTTCCATCTGTCAGCGCCCCAGTTTAACGAGTCCCAGACTTCAACTTGTCCTCTATCGATTCTAATGATGAACAATATGAAGTGGCCGCTGCGCACGTGTACACACGCAGTCATGCATACTCATCAATTACACTTAACATCAGGTAAGCAAAATGGAATGTCTACAAGACAGTAACACTCACCTGAATCCGTAGGGCCAAAGTATTTCTTTTTTGGTATTTTGTCGCTTCAAAAACCTTAGCAAATCATCCGGTGTAGTCTTGTTGAACGTTTCTACTGTGGTTTGATGATACGAATACGGGTCAATGAACCCAAAGTCCCAGATTCCTGCCAGTCTGCATTCACGAATCTTCATTCTGCATAGTAGCGTACAAAAAGAATGTCGTGAGTGATAATTATACGGGCAACGAACGCGAGCTTAACTAAATAATTAAATTACACAAATAAATCACTTACAAACAGTAGCAGCTGAGGATAGACTTGTCGAGGGCACGTTGATTGTACATCTGGAAGAAATCATCGAACCCAAGCTCGACACCGTAATCTCCGAAGTAGTGTTGATCCTGAATTTGAGCCATGATACAGTCTCTCTCCTGCCTTGCGGCCTCCAAGTACCAATCATGTAAACTCCGTAGTTGGGTTGTTAGAGCAGTAGGATCTTCGACCAGAGGGTGCCCGGGCTTGTATTTATATACCACATCAGCAATAGCTTAACCCACGTCGCCCATGCGTGGACAGGACACTGAAGCCTGGTCAGATAAGACCTTGAGCGGGCCAACTGACTGTGCTTCTTGTTGTCCGAGCTGGGGAACTTGTTTCCCGCATTTCGTCTGCTCCGCCTGCTTCATCTGTGCGGCGTGCTTCTTTTCAATATACCGTTCATAGTCTGAAAGGGGCGGCGGTGGCGGCGGTGCAGGATAATATAAGTTGTCGATGGTCCGCTCAATTTTCCACTTTGGGATGTCCTTCAGAGTTTCCTTCCAGACGTCTGGAGGGGGCTTCTGGGGAAACTGTGCGAACCATGCCTTGGTTTTGGATGCCACTGCATTGGTTAGTTCCTCCTCAGTCATCAAGCCTGGTAACTTCGGGGGACTCTTGACTTTCTTGGATTTCCTTGGTCTCTTCTTGGGAGGAGTCCCGTTTCTTCTGAACTGCAGCTTCCGCTTTGTCGTACCCGTAGTGGGCGCATCCGTCGGCTCACGGGAGTGCACGGGCGATGGACCCTCGGCCTCGGGCTCCGGCCAATCTTCGTTGTGGGGTGAACTTGGAGGTTCGTTGGGGGGTGGACTTGGAGGTCGTGCATTCTCTGTACAAAAGTGAAAAAACTATTAAAAATAAGATAACATGTGGTGCAACATTCAGTAATTGATGGAGGTATGGTGCATTCGTACCTGGAGGAGTCGGTGGCCTTGGCGCCGAGTTAGGGAACACGATGTGTTTCTTATTCCACAAGATGATACCAAGCTCCATTTCTCCCAGTGTCTTCTCGCCTTCACCTCCAGGAATACTGAGCTCAATTGAATGGCATCCCGGCGTAATTGTTGACAACCCGACACGAGCATGGGATGCTGGAATCTGACCACCATGGTAGGTTGCTCCAGGTTGATTCGGTAAAGCATAGCCTGACGCCACCCTGAAGGATATGTTCCCCATTGGCATATGTATCTCACAGTTTGTCTTCTCCGTGATATCATCCACGGGGTAGTGAGGCGCCGACGGTTCGACTGCACGACCGTCTTCTAGCTGCAGGTGCGTGGAACCCACGCTGCTTCTATGCTGAGATGGGACGGCATGATCGTCTTCTATTTGCAGCTGATCAGGTGCAGGACGATGTTCTACCTCCTCTTCAGTGTCAGGTAGAGGGTGTCCCCCTTTCTTCAAGAGAAAATCCACCTTTTCTTCTAATGTAGATATCCGTTCACTCGTCTTTTTCTTGCTTCTATCACGGCTTCTGTAAGTGGCAATGTCCGCTGCAAACCCTTGGCTCCACGGGGTATCCGCTCCAAAGCCTCGTGTTCGTCCCCACTTTTCGGGGTTCCCGAGTGCCCTCGTCAGCTCGTCGTTCTCTCTATCGGGAACAAAAGTTCCTTTTCGAACAGCTTCTATTGCCTTCTCTAGTTCTGCTACGACTTTTGTTATTTTTTCCGACCATGGTCCCTGAGCAACAATCATCCCAGTCTCAGCGTCCAACGTTGCCCCATGCGCGAACAACCAGAACTTGGACCTATCGGGCCAGTCATGTGTCTGTGGAATGATACCTCTTTTCACAAGCGCAGCTTCATAGCTTCGCCACCTAGGCAGAGCAGTCATGTAGCCACCTGACCCCAAAATATGGTGATATTTCTTCTTCTTCGCATTCTCCGAATTTGTGGCCGATCGGGATGCAAAGAAACCCGATTTCTTGTACGCCTTAAAATCATCCCAAGCGTCTCTTATCTTCACTAGGTTCCCAGTGAAAACTGGATCTTCGTCCTTATATTTCTTCCACAGTTCTTTCTTCCACCTCTGGAATTGTGTGGCCATCTTCTTCAAAGCCCACTGCTCGACTTTCTTCTTCTTATCTTCCGCTACGCTGAAATTTTGCCATAGCGTTTCGCAAAGAATTTTTTTCAATCTTTCATCGACATAACTAGCTCCAACGTTGGCCCCGGTCTTCGGCTTATTCCATTCTATTAAGTTGATCGGGACCAGGTCTCTTACAACAACTCCGCACTGATTTACGAATTTGCGATAAGTTTCTGGGGGCTGCAGTGGTTTGCCATCAGCAGCAACTGTATCAATCGAGAACCTTGCGGTATCTTTCAACCTTGCTGCCGGGCCTCGTTTGGACTTTGTCTCAGTACTTGCGCTAGCTGTTCCGGAGGGCGCCTAAACGGGAAAATAATGATTCGTTAGTAAGTGCAATACAAATTAATTGTTGCGTGAACAGTGACTTGAGATATACGTACATTGGCAGAGTTTGTTCTGGAGGGCACTTCTTCATCCTCGACGTTGTCGTCGTCATCATCTACTACATCTTCTATATTCTGATCTCCGTCGCCGGAGTCGTTCAAAAATTGATTGCTAAACGCTTGTCCACCGTCGTCATCACGATATATGGCCGTTGCATTATTAAAAATCATCTCGCACATTAATCTTTCCTTCTCCGCCTCACCCATTCCCGCGAGTTTATCGGCGTGCGGATCATGTGCAGGTTCTTGGGGATCCATAGCTCAACACCTGCTAGTAAAATTTATAAAATGAAGAACACTTAGCGAAATTTTCATCGGGCACTTGGCGAAATTATTTCATCGGACAGTAATAAAATAATAGTTCTGGACATATTAATGAAATAATAGTTCTGGACACACCAAGAGTTACATAGCTCGGGTTGATTTTTTTAACCCTAATACATCACGATCGAATAATATCACTTATACATAGTCTCGTGACATCTCTCAAAATAATTAACTCCGACCGGGTCCTAAGCCGCGGGGTGCTGAGTCACGGGTGCTACGCATCCATAGATAAGGAACCCTCATAGGGTCATAGCTCACGTGGTAAGAAACCCTCCTAATAATCGACCAACTGCTGCTATACTGCCTATACTGCCTATCGAGCAAGTACATGTAGCGACGGACGTGCTCGTCCTCCTCCCTGATACGCTGTTATACCACCTCCTCAGGGGCCGGCTCTCTCCGCACCGAGCGTGGCCCACGCGATGGCCACCAAAGAATATCCGGATCGACCACGTCACCCGGATTTCTCACCAAGCCGCGTGCCCCGGTACTAAGGAGCTCCCAATGCCAGCCTGGCGGGGCCCAGTCCCGGACATCCCCCGGCGGGTCCAACAAAGACATGAACTAAAAACCTGCCCGGACTAAGTAAATATTCCATAATTAAGTAAAATACCTTAGTGTTTCTAACTTAGTAAAAAATAGTAAATTGAGAAATATAACAGAAATAAGATGAAAGTTAAACAGGAACAATATGGTAACTTAGTGAAAAAAATTAACTTACTGAAATTATATATATATTCTAACTTTCTGAAATTTTCTAACACTAACTTAGTGAAATTTTCTAACACAACATTCTAACACAAAAATTCTAACACTAAACAAAATTATAAAAACAAAATAAAGCACTCAAAAAATCTAACACTAACTCTAAAAATTTCTAACACACTAAATTCTAACACTAACACTAATAACTCTAAAAAAATCTAACACTAAATCTAAAAATTTCTAACACTAACACTAACTCTAAAAACAATCTAACACTAACTCTAAAAATTTCTAACACTAACTCTAAAAATTCTAACAGTAAAACAAAATTGAAAAAAACCGAAATAAAACTTAATTACCTAGCTAGGCCGGCGACGGCGATCGAGGGGCGAGAGGCGGGGCGGCGGAGGCGGAGGCGAGACGGAGGCGCGACGGAGGCGGACGGCGCGACGACGCGACGGAGGCGGACGGCGACCGCGGAGGCGCGACGGACGCGGGGCCGCGCGGGGGATCGACGGCGACGGAGACAGAGAGCGGCCGGAGGCGCGGCGGACGGAGGCGAGGCCGACGGAGGCGCGGCGGACCGAGGCGAGGCGTACGGCGACGAGGCGGACGGACGGCGACAAGGCGGAGCAGGGCTTCGCCGTAGGTAGAGGAGAAGACTCGCGAAAGAAATGAGCACAAAATTTCACAAGTCCTGGAGATATCGCCCCACTACAGGCCTTTAGCACCGGTTTGTGTTAGCAACCGGTGCGAAAGGGTCTTTAGCACCGGTTGCTAACACAAACCGGTGCTAAAGGCCTGTAGTTGGGGCCACACCCAGACTGCGCGCCCACTACAGGCCTTTAGCATCGGTTTGTGTTAGCAACCGGTGCTAAAGGTCTTAGTACAAACTGCCCGCCTCCCGCGCGCGGCAGTTTTATTGCTACAGTGCGCACCGGCCCGATCGCGAGTCTCTGTTTCTTCTCTTCTTCCTCTGTCTTTTCTTCTTCCTCTCTTGATCTTCCTCCACTAAGCACCATGGCTGAAGTTTCTAAGAGATATGATGTGGCCACACCATGCGGCAAAAGTCTCGACGTGTTCTACACCAACAATTGCGAGGAGATCCCCGGTGCTCTTGGGTATTTGACCGATCTGTATTTCTCCTCTCCCGAAGAACACCGGTTTTTCGGGCTTGATTTAGAGTATACGGCGGATAAACGGAATGTTGCAGTCATCCAGATTGCATTCAAGGAGGCTGTTTTGGTCTTCCAATGGTCAAGGTAACGCACACGTACAATCTTGCATCTTCGATTTGTTTGTTGCATGTGAAGAATACATGTGTTGCAATATATCTAACACGTACACGTATCAAATTTTTGTTGTTGCAGTAGTTCAAAGCATTCTCCGGCACTTGTTGATTTTCTTGTCAACAAGGGGTATGACTTTTGCAGCGTTGACAACACGCAAGACCGTCCGAAGTTGATGCGCTTGGGTATTGTGATACCTGAAGATCACTACATTGATCTTCAGGATCTTATCCATTTTGCTGATTTGAACAGGCCGAAGACCGGGATGGCTCTCATGGCAACTGCCTTCATCCACGAGGGCTACAAAACCATGAAGACTGATTTCCCCTCGAAGAATCACTGGTTGTGGGAGAAGAACCCACTGGACTGGACCAACATCACGTATGCAGCCATAGATGCATACGTCTCCTACGAGTTGTTCCGCTTCTACTCGACGGATCCATAGATGTTGTTTGTGTACCGCATCTTGTGTTCGATATATGCATGTAATGGATATATTAGTATGTAATGGATATATTATCATGTAATGTATATATTATTATGTAATGGATATTATTTCTATATTAATTCCTAGCTATACTATTTCTATATTATGTCAAACACACATTTCAAAACAAACAAACAAAAACACATCAAGAAAACAAAACAGAAAAACTACTGTTTCTGTATATGTGATCACTTACCCCAGGCGCACCGTACACAACATGCGCCTGCGGTAAAGCTCTTATCCCAGGCGCATCTCTTGGCTGTGCGCCTGCGGTAAAGTTACCCTAGGCGCATTTTGCTGTTTATGCGCCTGTGGTAAGTTAGGGTGGGTTATGAGTAAGGCAAGGAAAAGTGAGAGCGCAAGTGATACATCGAGCATATACATCGTGGATACATATATATAGATTGATTTAGCGAGATACCATACATGTAGATTGATTTAGCGATTGCCGCAGTGTCGCGGGAATACAAATTCTTTTATTAAAAAGAGAAAACAGACGAACACTACTCCTCGCCGTCGTCGTCGGGGAACTCGTCGGTGACCTCCTCCGGGTCATCATCGTCGCCGAACTCGTCGGTGACCTCCTCCGTTCTGCCGCGCTCGGACGCCGCGGAAACCGGTGGTGCTGTTCCTCCTCGGAGGCATGGTGGAAGCGCGACGGTGCAGAGGGATGAAGAAGAAGCGCTCGAGGCGCGACAGTTTATACCGCGCCCTCCAGGCCACGCGTCACAACTCCCGTGCCACGCGCCACCATAACATGGATGGATGTGTTAAAGGGGGGGTGTAGAACAAATGCACTGAGTATATGATGTATCAAACCTTAAGGGGGTGTGGAACAAAACAGACGGTATCGCCATCATACAGCCCGACCGTGGCTACTGGGTGCATATATAGGGTCCTCTGGCTCACAAAGTGTTGAGCTAGGGTTTTGATCCAACGGTTAAGAAACATCGTCCAACGGCTCACAACAGTTCGAAAGAAACACACCGTAGCCCTGATCGAACGGCTCACAACAGCTGGAAAGAAACACACCCCGGATCCAACGACTCACAAGCGGTTGAAACAAACACACGATCCGTGTGATTCTATCTGATTGGTCCAAACGAAACCCTAATTAACCCATTTAGTCCCGGTTGGTGTCCCCAACCGGTACTAAAGGGACGATCCGTTTCTATTTTTCTTCTTGCCTTTCTTCTGATTGCGCCGTAACCATGGAACATCTTCATCATTTAACTGAATGCTAGGATCATCTTTGACTTTGAAGGGAGGAATTTCATCAAATTTAATGTAATCTGATAACTTACCCCAGGCGCATATTACAAAGTATGCGCCTATGGTATAGATCTTAGCCCAGGCGCATATTTTGTCTGTGCGCCTGCGGTAATGTTACCCCAGGCGCATATTGCGGTCTATGCGCCTGTGGTAAGTTAGGGTGGGTAATGAGTAAGGCAACGAGAAGTGAGAGCGCAAGTGAGTAAGGCAACCTTCCTCCTTGGTTATGCATACCAAATGCACGGCTGGACGTATGATGGCGAATCCGGATGTTTTGTATTTGCTCGACGAACTGAATATATGATGTATCAAACCTTAAAGGGTGGTGTAGAACAAAACAAACGGTATCGCCGTCATACAGCCTAACCGTGGCTAGCTACTGGGTGCATATATGCATACCAAATGCACGGCTGGACGTATGACGGCGAATCCGGATGTTTTGTATTTGCTCGATGAACTGAGTATATGATGTATCAAACCTTAAGGGGGGTGTGGAACAAAACAGACGGTATCGCCATCATACAGCCCGACCGTGGGTACTGGGTGCATATATGCATACCAAATGCACGGCCGGACGTATGATGGCGAATCCGGATGTTCTGTATTTGCTCGATGAACTGAGTATATGATGTATCAAACCTTAAAGGTGGGTGTAGAACAAAACAAACGGTATCGCCAGTATACAACCCCGCAGTGGCTACTGAGTGCATATATGCATACCAAATGCACAGCGGGGCGTATGCTGGCGAATCCGGATGTTTTGTATTTGGGAGATGAACTGAACGGTGTATGAAGCTGGGCTATATATAGGGTCCTCTGGCTCACAAAGTGTTGAGCTAGGGTTTTGATCCAACGGTTAAGAAACCTCTCATCCAACGGCTCACAACAGCTCGAAAGAAACACACCGTAGCCCTGATCGAACGGCTCACAACAGCTGGAAAGAAACACACCCCGGATCCAACGACTCACAAGCGGTTGAAACAAACACACGATCCGTGTGATTCTATCTGATTGGTCCAAACGAAACCCTAACCCATTTAGTCCCGGTTGGTGTCCCCAACCGGTACTAAAGGGACGATCCGTTTCTATTTTTCTTCTTGCCTTTCTTCTGATTGCGCCGTAACCATGGAACATCTTCATCATTTAACTGAATGCTAGGATCATCTTTGACTTTGAAGGGAGGAATTTCATCAAATTTAATGTAATCTTCTGACATGTCTGTCTTGTCCTCGACTCCCACGATGTTTCTTTTCCCTGAAAGAACTATGTGGCGCCTTGGCTCATCGTCTGATGTATTCGTTTCCTTATCTTTTGTTTTTCTCGGTCTGCTAGACATGTCCTTCACATAGAAAACCTGAGCCACATCATTGGCTAGGACGAATTGATCATTGCCGTACCCAAGATTCTTCTGATCCACTGTTGTCATTCCGTACTTCGGGTCTACCTTCACGCCTGACAGGTTGAACCATTTGCACCAGAACAAAGGGACCTTAAAGGAAGGTCCGTAGTCAAGTTCCCATATCTGCTCTATGTAACCATAGTATGTGACCCTTTGCCCGTTGTCGTCTTTTGCATCAAACCGGACGCCACTGTTTTGGTTGGTGCTCTTTTTATCTTGTTCTGCCGTGTAAAATATGTTACCATTTATCTCGTACCCTTTAAAGGTCAATACAGTCGAAGATGGTTGCTTGGCCAACAAGTATAGCTCATCTTCAACAATGTTGTCATTAATCAGACGTCTTTGCAACCAACCTCCGAAAGTCTTCGCGTGTTCTTTAGCAATGAAATCTTCAGGTTGCTCCGGATATTCCGAGCGAAAAATATCCGTGTGTTCCTGGATATATGGAGCCGCCAAGCTGGAATTAACTAGAACTGTGTAGTGTGCTTGACTGAAAGATTGCTCGTCCATACATGTTGTTGATTTCTTTCCTAGCGTGCCTTTTCCACGCAGTCTCCCCTCATGGCGCGACTGAGGAACCCCGATCGGGTTCAGGTCAGGAATAAAGTCAACACAAAACTCAATGACCTCCTCTGTTCCATAGCCCTTGACCATGCTTCCTTCTGGTCTAGCACGGTTTCTAACATAATTCTTCAAGACTCCCATGAACCTCTCAAAGGGGAACATATTGTGTAAGAATACAGGACCGAGAACGGAAATCTCTTGGACTAGGTGAACTATGAGGTGCGTCATAATATTGAAAAAGGTTGGTGGGAACACCAACTCGAAGCTGACAAGACATTGTACCACGTCCTTCTGTAAACTTGGTAGAGTTGCTGGATCGATTGCCTTCTGAGAAATTGCGTTGAGGAATGCACATAGCTTCACAATGGGTACTCGCACGTTTTCTGGCAGAAGCCCCCTCAATGCAATCGGAAGTAACTGGGTCATGATCACGTGGCAGTCATGAGACTTAAGGTTTTGGAACTTTTTCTCTTCCAGGTTTAGTATTCCTTTTATGTTCGACGAGTAGCCAGACGGGACCTTGATACTACTCAGGACTTGGAAAAAGATCTCCTTCTCTTCCTTGGTAAGAGCGTAGCTGGCAGGACCTTTGAAATTCTCTGGATTCATCAGGTCGTCTCGTTCGTGCATACATTGGTGGTGCAGCCGTGCTTTTGGTGTATCTCTCGACTTCTTCCCATGCACGCCCAATAAGTTTAGCAGGTTCACGCAAATATTTTTCGTCACGTGCATCACGTCGATCGCAGAGCGAACCTCTAGGAATTTCCAATAGGGTAGTTCCCAGAATATAGATTTCTTCTTCCACATGGCTACGTGGTTGTCGGCGTCATTTGGAACAGATTGTGCGCCAGGACCCTTTCCAAAGATTACTTTTATATCTTTGACCATGTCATATATATCAGTACCTTTAGGGAGGGTTGGCTTCCTCCGTGTATCTGCCTCGCCTTTGAAATGCTTTCCTTTCTTTCTTACGGGATGCCTGTCTGGAAGAAATCGACGATGCCCCGGGTACACATTCTTGCCTATATGTATACTTTCTGTCTCGCCTAAACAGTGTGTGCATGCGCTGTATCCCTTGTTTGACTGTCCTGAGATGTTACTAAGAGCGGGCCAATCATTGATGGTAACAAACAGCAACCCTCGTAGGTCAAATTCCTCTTGTTTGTACTCGTCCCACACACGTACACCTTCGTCAGCCCACAACTCTAAAAGTTCATCAACCAGTGGCCTCAGGTACACATCAATGTTGTTGCCGGGTTGCGACGGGCCTGGGATCAGCACTGGCATCATAATGAACTTACGCTTCATGCATAACCAAGGAGGAAGGTTATAGATACATAGAGTCACGGGCCAGGTGCTATGACTGCTACTCTGCTCCCCAAATGGATTCAGGCCATTTGTACTCAGACCAAACCTTAAGTTTCTTGCGTCATGTGCAAAGTCCTCGTACTTATCGTCGATGTTTCTCCACTGCGACCCATCAGCGGGGTGTCTCAGCATATCGTCTTCCTTACGGTCTTCTTTGTGCCATCGCAACAACTTGGCATGCTCTTTGTTTCGGAACAAACGTTTCAACCGTGGTATTATAGGAGCATGCCACATCACCTTGGCAGGAACCCTCTTCCTGGGGCGATCGTCGCCCTCAACATCACCAGGGTCATCTCGCCTGATCTTATACCGAAATGCACCGCATACCGAGCAGGCATTTAAATTCTCGTGCTGGCCGCGGTAGAGGATGCAGTCATTGATGCATGCATGTATCTTATGCACTTCCAATCCTAGAGGGCAGACAACCTTCTTTGCTTCGTATGTACTGCAGGGCAGCACGTTATTTCTTGGAAGCATCTTCTTCATTATTTTCAGCAGGTTTTCAAATCCCTTGTCAGATAATCCATTCTCTGCCTTCCATTGCAGCAATTCAAGGGTGGTGCCCAGTTTTTTCTGGCCATCTTCGCAAGTTGAGTACAACAATTTTTTGTGGTCTTCTAACATGCGCTCCAACTTCAACCTCTCGTTTTCACTTGCGCAGTTTATCTGTTCTTCACGAATGACCTGACGAAGATCATCATCAGACTCATCAACAATGTCCTCAAGTTCAGGCTCATCTTCCCCCATTTCAGTATCACCGTGTTCATCGAACATAGGATACTTATCATTATCCTCTTCTTCTTCATTGTCTTCCATTATAACCCCTATTTCTCCGTGCTTGGTCCAACAAAAATAACTGGGCATGAAGCCTTCTTGCAACAGGTGGGTGTGTATGGTTCTTGAGCTAGGGAAATTCCTCTTATTCTGGCATTTTTTACATGGACAGAAAATAAATTCATTCTGCCTGTTTTTCTCAGCCACATTGAGAAAACTATGCATGCCATTAAGGAATTCGGGACGACGTCGATCACTATACATCCATTGCCGGTTCATCTGCATTATATAAATTTATCAACAACCATTATGCTAAATCATCATGACTAAATTAATTCATAAAAACTCTCTCTAAAACCATCCATAAAAACTCTCTCTAATTAATGCATTTAAAAACAACAACAAATGCGATCAAAATCGCAACAAAGGTAACAATTGACCCGACGACATAATGATACCAAGCCTCTTTACTAATTGCATATTTCCTAATCTTTCTAATCTTCAGGCGCATTGCGTCCATCTCGCTCTTGTGACTATCGACGACACCGGCAAGAACCTTTTCCAAGGTCATCTTCTCTCTTTCAGTTTTTTCCAACCTTTCTTCAGTTTTTTTCAATCTTTCTTTCAAGCCAATATTTTCTTGTTCAACTAAGTATAACTTCTCAACAATAGGGTCGATTGGCATTTCCGGTTCCACTACCTCCTATATAAAAATATCTATGTCAAGTTGGTCGGCGTAAGTAATTGTCGTATAATCAGGAAATGAAAATATGTAGTGAAAAAAGATAATATACCACATCCGAATCATAGACTGGACGAGGGCCAACGGGGACGGATATCAAAACCATGGCTCTAGAAAATTATATACAAGTAAATACGTAAATCATACAAATCAAAATTTGTTTTGGTAAATAAAAACAATAGGCTCACCAAGGTTGTGTCGGTGATGGGGCGATTGACGGTAGTGAGGAAGGGGACAAGGCGCGCGACACTAAAAAAAGCACAAATCATAATTAATTTTGAGCTCAAATTGCATCAATTTGTATACATAACAAAATGAATAACAAATTCTAGCTTAGCTAGGCATTTCATCAAACACCTAGCTAGCACAACAAAAATGAAATGAGCAAGAAAACGAGCAAAACCTGCAATGCCGGAAGAGGGAACGTTGATGCTAACCGTAGAACCGATGGGTACCAACAATCTTGACAAATGGTGGAGAAAATGGGGATGGATTAGACCTCACAAGAGGAAGGAGAGAGCAAAAATGGAGTTGAGCTAGAGCTGGAAAAAATGGAGCTGAGCTCGGGATGGTATATACGTAGGGTTTAGGGGAGGGCTTTAGGACCGGTTTGTGTTACAAACCGGTTCTAAAGGATATGACAGCGGGACCCGCACTGGCTGCAAAAAATGAGAAAACCTGTAGAACCGGTTTGTGATACAACCCGGTTCTAAAGGGTCTGCCCCTGGACCCCCCTCCCTGCAGCAAATGGCCCGCAAGGCCTTTAGGACCGATTTGTGTTACAAACCGGTCCTAAAGGCCTTGCGGGCATTTTGCTGCATGGGTGGGGCCCAGGGACAGACACTTCTGAACCGGTTTGTACCACATCCGGTTCCATTGGGCTTGGCTCAATGCCCTGTTTTCTACTAGTGCAAGCAGTGATATTACAGCCACTCTATTCACTTTCCAATCTGGAGCACCGGAAGGTATTGTGCCGTGACGGTGGATGTGATCCGTCAATCTGTTCGAGCAAGTAGATGCGATCTACCACCTCATGGGCACATGGATACTCAAACATGCAGTATTCTCTGAGCATTCTACGGTGAGAGGATGTGATCTGTCAGTCCAAAGCTTTGCTGGAGAGGATGTGATCTGTCAGTCCAAAGCTTTGCTGTAGACGGGGCTGGCTGCACTTGGGGTCAGCCGGGCATACGGATGCCTTTGTTCCTTTATTCTTAAGATTGATCCAGGAATTGACTGCCGGGATTGCTGGCTTGGAGTCATCTTCGATCTGGTGCTACCAGGTAGGAGTACTTACCAGCTATGTGCCCAGGGGCCTGCACGGCGTGCGCTGGACGTCGCTGCGTGCACGAGCGCTAACATGCCCAAGGTAATGGCGTTGACAAACGATTCATTGCACAAGTTTTCAGCTACTTGCGTCTGTTTTTTCTTCTTATGTTTTGTCCAATGAAGTCCAGATCCATGTGATGGATTGATTGCTTCCAGCCGTGAGATGGCAGATGCTATTTGATTCATGAGATGTATCATGCTTTTTGTTCCATGTGTGTTTCCGGCCGGACGATACGTATACTTACTGAGCAACACTGATTTATATATGGATGCTAGTTGGTAGTTGGTACGTTGCATGTTGTCAAGATAGTTGCTAGTAGCTAACCGTAGATTTGGTTAGTAGTTAGATGTGGTTGTTAGCAACCGTATTGATATCAATCTGTAACAGCAAGTTGTATTTATCTTGTAACATCTTGTACCTCACGGCAAGCTACAGCTGCCTCTATATAAAGATGTCATCGGTGAACGTATTTGTCACCACAGCCTAAACCAATCTCATCTAGTATTTTACATGGTATCAGAGCCATGAGGTCTCGAGTTCGAGACCCTGCTCACGCAGTATTAAAAACAAAAGAAAAAAGATTCTGCGGCCCGCACTGAACCCACGCTAAGGACTAAAATAGCCTAGACGTGAGGGGGAGTGTTGAAATATAAATACACGTCTAGCCCCTTTCCATCAGTTCGGACTTTTGGTCTATATGGCTAGTCCACGCCGGCATCCACGACTGCGTCCATGCCGACGACCACGCCGGAGTCTTCTGCTACATCTGCGGCGACGTCACCGGCAGCCACGCCACCTGCACCTCCTGGTCATGGTGGTGCACATCATATGGTCACACGGCTTCGTGACAATACTTGGAGGCCACTGGACCGCAAGGATGGCACCGTGACTTACACGGCTATGCGCACAACTGACGACGACGTCGAACCTGCATCTGTTGTGGCTGCTCTACATCATCCTCGCTGGAAGGCCGCTATGGACGCCGAATTCTCGGCACTCCAGCAGAACAACACATGGCGGCTTGTTTCTCCTCGACGGGGCATCAATGTCATTGATAGCCGCTGGGTCTTCAAGATCAAGCGACGCCCTGATGGCACGGTGGACCGCTACAAAGCGCGTCTTGTCGCCAAAGGGTTCAAGCAGCGTCACGGCATCGACTACGATGATACGTATAGTCCCGTCGTCAAGCCAACGACTATACGCGTCATTCTTTCTCTCGCCGTTATGCAGGGGTGGCACATGCGGCAACTTGATGTCGACAATGCGTTCCTTCATGGCTTCCTTGAACAGGAGGTATATATGTTGCAGCCACCAGGATATATTGATCCCACTTTCCCACATCACATTTGCAAATTGGAGAAGTCTCTTTATGGGCTTAAGCAGGCACCCAGGGCATGGTTTGCACGGTTGAGTAGTAAGCTCGAAGCACTTGGCTTTACTGCATCTAAGGCTGATGTCTCTCTCTTCGTTTACAAGAATAATTCAGTCACTATGTATATGCTTGTTTATGTTGACGACATTATCGTTGTCAGCTCGAATGCAAGTGCTGCTGATCAGTTGTTGAGGCAACTTCGGTGTGACTTTCCTGTGAAAGATCTTGGTCAGCTTGGCTATTTCCTTGGGATAGAAGTCAAGCACATGAAGGATGGAGTTCTTCTCTACCAGCAGAAGTATGTGACTGATTTATTGAAGAGAACAAATATGCACAACGCCAAGCCTGTTTGCACTCCTATGGGATCTTCGGATAAACTGTCACGGCATGAGGGCAAACCACTGCAAGCTGCGGATATCACAAAGTATCGTAGTGTTGTTGGAGCACTACAATACCTTACTCTCACTCGGCCGGACATTGCATTCAGTGTAAACAAGGTGTGCCAATTCCTTCAGGTACCTACAGAAGTGCATTGGACTGCTGTGAAGCGAATCTTGCGCTATTTGAAGCATACTTCTTCACTTGGGCTGCTTATTCAGAGATCCTCTTCCCTTCTCCTCAGTGGATTTGCAGATGCGGACTGGGCAGGATGCCCGGATGATCGGCGTTCAACTGGTGGGCATGCTGTCTTTCTCGGCAACAATCTTATTGCTTGGAATTCTAGGAAACAGCCCACGGTCTCACGCTCTAGTACAGAAGCGGAGTATAAGTCAGTCGCCAATGCCACAGCGGAGATTATGTGGATTCAGGGGCTGCTGCAAGAACTGGGTGTTTTTCTCAACAGGGCGCCGTGCTTATGGTGTGATAACCTGGGTGCTACATACCTTTCGGTTAACCCAGTATTTCATGCCCGAACAAAACATATCGAGGTGGACTACCATTTTGTTCGTGAGCGTGTTGCACAAAAGGCTCTAGACATCCGGTTTATTTCTACCAATGATCAGCTTGCTGATGTTCTCACAAAACCTCTCTCAACACAATTGTTTGTCAGGTTTCGACACAATCTCAACATGGCAATGCCACGTCCAGATTGAGGGGGGCTGTCAAGATAGTTGCTAGTAGCTAACCGTAGATTTGGTTAGTAGTTAGATGTGGTTGTTAGCAACCGTATTGATATCAATCTGTAACAGCAAGTTGTATTTATCTTGTAACATCTTGTACCTCACGGCAAGCTACAGCTGCCTCTATATAAAGATGTCATCGGTGAACGTATTTGTCACCACAGCCTAAACCAATCTCATCTAGTATTTTACACATGTGATATTTCTTTTCGTGCAAAGCTGCGGCAATAGGGTAGATATATGATCTTCCTTTGTTGTTCGACCTAGCCGTATTTTATACTATAGGTTTATCTAGTTGTGATTAGCAGTTAGTAGATGCCGTTGTCAATTTTTGAAAAACCTGAACTCAACTGAAGGCTAGCGACAGTAATTTCAGAGAGCGACAAAAGAGAGTTTTTGTGCTGCCTAACGTTGCTGCGTTTTCTGTTCCATTCCTTCGATTTATATGGGATACAAAGGAATGAGCTAACTACCTCCCGATCAGCCCGCCATGATCCTGAAGCGCTGTGCCACCCCACGACTTCGTCCCACGGCGTCCTGCTGACCGGGAGTGAAAAACAAAGAGAGGAGAACATGCGGAGAGCACTTCTCCACTTGCATGCATATGCATGGATCATATGCGATGCCACACACACGTTATTTTAATAGACCTCTAACTGACTATGCGATAACAGTAGATGTGATCTGCTATTTGTATGTGAAACAAATGCAAAGTGTTAATCAATCCACGAATTATTCTAACAAAGTAGCGTTTACCGTGACGAAAAAATCCGTCTTCCTCGACCTCGAGCCATAGATGAGGAGACCAAACAGAGCACTCAAAGTGGCGCTGCAGAGGAGAGCCGGCGCGTGGCCACGAGAAGTCGGTCGATGGAGTCGTGTAGCTGCACCCTGTCCCTTTGTCTATATAACGGGTGCCACTGTTGTAAGAAAGTCAGAAGTTTGAACACAGAGTAAGCAGTACGCCTCATAAAAATCTTCTCAATCACCATTTTATTGCGCATAGGGACAACGTCATCGCTACAAACACCATCCAAAAGAGGTGTCTACCGCTCCTGGACTGGTGCGCCCGGGTTTCTAGAAACTCGCCGGGGTCCGCGGCCTGCCAAGCGGGCCCTAGAGCCTCAAGGACAAAGTTTCACACAAACCGGGGCAGCGCAACACCCAAAAAAGATGTGGGTACATGACTCATGGACCCTATAGAGAGGGCACAAGCCGTCCCCCAGGTCATGGCGCTTGGCCATCTCGACCCCGAGGGTAGCCAATCACGGAGCAACTGCCATACGAATATCTTAATCTTCAACGGCAACGGGGCCTTCCAAAGGGGACAGGCCCAAGGTCTAGTAGGCCAAGAAAACTGGGCCCAGTACGCAGACTTAACCGAGAAGGTCCCCGAGGGGGCCAAGGTCCAGGAAACCTGGTCAGGACCACCTAGGAGATCTTCCGATAGTTCACCCCGAAGATCCTCCCAAGTCGCGGCCTCAGTCGGTCCAAAAGTTCGTTGGAACGCGATGTTCCAAGTCCCATTTTGGACCGATGATGCCACTACAAGGGAGGGACCCGAGCAAATAGCAAAGAGCCTCGGAAATTCTAGATGTAATGGTCTCTCCCAAAGCCATGAGTCAAGCCAGAACAAGGTGCCCCGTCCACCACCAATGGTGAACCGGGCCCCTTTCCTAACTTCCTGTTTGAGAGACTGGATAGATCTCCAGAACAAAGATCCGTCATGTCGCTCGCAGGCAATAAGAGGGCTGCCCTGTAGATATTTAGTTTTGATGAGTTGAAGCCACATGCCCCCTTCATCCCCTAGAATGCGCCAAACCCAACGAAGTATGAGAGCAACATTCATCTTCCGGGATGCCACAATTCCTACCCCCCCCCATATTCTTGGGGGCGCACACGTTCGCCCATTTTACCATATAGTACTTTTAACGCCCTTGAGCGTCTTGCCATAAAAGGCGAGATAGCTCTTTGTCAAAGGAAGAGTGTATCCCCTCTGAAAGGGAATAGATCCCCATCATATAAGAGGGGATACTAGACAGACATGACCCAATTAGCACAAACTTGCTCCCTTGGAGGTGAAGCGCCCGCGCCACGGTTCCGCCTTCTACCTGACTCTCCCCAGCATGGGATCCATGTACTTAATTAGGATCCTGGAGTCGCTCAGCGGGACCCCTAGACAATTAACAGGGAATGCGAACAACTTGCAATTAAGGTTGTCCGCTATCCGCCGTTGCTCATTCGGGGAGTATCCAAGCACAACTACCTCGCTCTGTCGAAATTAATCTTCGGGTCAGACATGGCCTCAAAGCACAGCAGGAGGAATTTGAGGTTGACAATATCCAACCCCAAGCCCTCCACCATAATCATGGTGTCATCCGCATATTGCAGGTGGGTGATGCCGCCCCCCGGGTGACGTGGGGATGACTCCAGGACCTATCGAGTGGGCCTAGCTGGTCCACGGCCCAAGACTAAAGCCCAACGCAGGGCGCCACCCCGCAGTTCTAGAAGGCCCAGTGGAAGCCCACCCGCAAAACTTGCGGGTCAAGATGGAAAGTTTCCACCGCCTTAGAGGTAGGGTTTGTAACCCCCTCGGGCACAGTTTGAGACCTGGCTACCTATAAAAAGGCTGGGAGAACCACCGAGGGGGATCCAATTTAGTTTTCACCACCATAGCCATAGCTCGAGATCTATCTCTCAGTTTACGCACCCACCTTTGTAATTGATCTACTCATAATACAGATCAGAAGAGCAGGAGTAAGGGTTTTACCTCTATGTAACATCCAAGTATGAAAAACTCCCTAGTTGTTTTATTTCTTGTTTATTTTAAGCAATGCATCATGTCATCATCCTCATTTTTTATTTCTGTTTGCATTGTTTTCATAATGAAATTCAAACTTTAATCAACCTTGTTTTCTTACTTGTCTGTTACAATCTTTTCAAATAAAGAATTGCAAATCAAACACCTCCTTTGTTTCCAAATAGTTCATTAATGATCACTTCTTAAATTGTTGCTTTAAATCAAACAAATAATTCAGTCAATTAATTCAATCAACAATTCCTAAATCATTTTTTAAATTCAAACCAAGTCTTCAAATCAGTACCTCTTGAATCCATGAAGTTCACCACACCATTGTACTCTTTAAATCATTTTAAACCTTAGGGGTAACCCTATTAAAAATGGTTGTTTTCAATAAGGTTTCATTAATATTAAAATTCCCTAAATGTGGTTTAATTTCACACAGCAAGCAAATATTTAAACTTTTTAAAATAAAAGCTAATAAATGCTTGCAATTGGCCTAAGGAACTTCCCCTAATTTTTTCAAATTTTTCTCTAAATTAAAACCCATCCTTTTCTTCCAAAACCAAAACCTACAAAAAAAAAACAGAAAGGAAAAAAATAGAAAGGAGAAACCTGCTGCGCGCGCGGCAGCTAACAGCTGGCCCAGCCCACCTAAGCTAGCTAACCCGCAGCCCAGCCTGCCTAGCGCGCGCGTACCGCTTCGAAAATCGTGCACTTCATCTGTTAGAAGTACGGCAGCACATCCGTTGTGCCACCGCGACAGTACGGCGATTCCGACGGGCCCCCGTGGTTTTCCGCGCCTATAAGACCCCACGGAACCCTAGGGCGCAACCCTAACTCCTAGGCCTCCTGTCTCCTCCTCGATCCGCCGCAATTTCCTCTCTCCTCGTCGTTTCCCTTCTCTGAAACCCTCACCGGCGGCAGCTCCTCTGAAACCCGCCATGGCGCCGCCACCTCACTGCCCCACCTAGCCAACTAACTACGGGAACCGCATCGCCACTCCTTCCTCTACGCGTTGGACACCGTAGCTCGCACGGAGGAGCACGGAGACAGCGCCGCCGTCCTCGACCACCTCGTCACCGCCGCTGTCGTCGTCTCCGTCGAGCCTCTGCAACCTCGACGACGCGGTGAGCAGCACGCGTTCCTTCCCCCTCCTGGTTCCCTCCGTAGCGCGCACGTTTACGTCCACGTTGCCTCCGTTTCTGCACCCCGCTACTGCGCGCACGACGGTGATCGCCGCCGATTAGCCGCGTTGCTCTGTCAGTGTCGCGGAAGCATTTGAAGTTCAGTTAAAAGTTCAGATCCGCGACATGTAACCTCTTCCTCACTGCGTAGCTGTTACCTGACAAGCGAACGCGGACAGCGCAGTTGGTTCAGAGCTAGCGCTTGCGAGCGCGCGGTCGAGGGATCGAATCCCCGCGGCCGCATAAAAACCCCACCTTTTTATTCTTCTGCGCTGACAACCAGGGCCCAGCCGTCAGTCGCTCTTGTGCCACGCGGGCACAGTGAGCCCCCGGGGCCCCCCTGGCAGCGTCTGGGTGCGTTTCCAGTGAGTATAAAACGTTTTTAAAACTTTCTGTTTTCCAAACTAGGTCCAATTAATCACAGATTGGCCCCTGGTTTTGAAACCTTAATAACTTTTATTTTATAACTCTAAAAAATGAAAATAAAATATCCACACTGGTCTAAATTAAATTCTCCATCTTTTGGAAACATTTGTTCACTGTTTTGAATTTTCAAAATGCAATTTAAATTTGAATCCAAATAATTCAAATGCAAATTTCTAAAATCAATAACTAATTCATTATTAATCCAATAAATGCAAATAAAATATGTTTTCCATACCATTTTGAATAACCTATTCAAATATAATTTTTGTTTCCTGGTTCGAATAATTTAAATTGCCTAAATAATTTAATACTTGTTTAATTCATTTAAATTTGATAAAAATCATAACTTGCTCAAAATAAAATATTTTTGAACATGCAAAATATGTTTTCAAACCATCAAAGTGTGAACTTTTCAAATGTGAATTGGAATTTATGATTTGAACAAATAAAATTCAAATAATATTCAAACTTGTTTTAAATTCAATTAAAACTTGTTTAATACTGTTTAATTCATAATAAATTCATCCTAATTCAAATTTCAATATTTGAAACATGTAATCCAACTAAAATTTGATGTTCTTTTCAAATATAAATTTTGTTAATTGTTTTGCACACTTTAAATTGATGAAAACAATAATTGTTTGTGTGACATGTTTAAGTAACCAAAATTTCTAAACTTAATAAATAATTTCCAAAACTTGTTAAATCCTTTTATCACTTGCATCTATTATTGTTATTTATTGTTATTTTGTTGTTACCATCATGCATGCATCATGATAACAACTTTCACATAATAATTAATTGAAAATCATTTGTTCCACCTAATCTATGGACCTTTTCCATATGCAACTCTTGTTAGCATAGGGGTCCATTTAAATTGTGTTATCATGTTAGCTAGTTTATTTTGATGCAACCATTAACTTGTCATGCATCATCTTGATTGTGCACAATGCCATGGCAATGATTGTTTACATTCCTGTTTTGTTTGTTTGCTTCTTCTCGAATAGACGACGACGTTGAGACAGACGATCCTTACAGCACCCCTTCTGAGGATCTAGCTCAGTACCAGGCTGCTGAGTTCGCAGGCAAGTTATCACTCACATGAACCATTGTGTTCCTCTCAACCCTGGTTATCGATACTTTCCGTTGTCTATTCTTGCTAGCCTTAGTGGTAGTTGTTTCTGTTACGAACCTATCACATGAATCCTTTAACCCTGATATTGCCTCACCACCCCTCCTACAACCCTATTGATTGAGCCAGTGTCTTACTAGTATGCTTAGATTGTTTTGCTCGAGTCTGTTACCCGTTACTTTCTGTTACTATTTCATTATGTTCTGGGGGCTCGATGTTTAATCAATCAATCAATCATGCTAATGTTATTACTTAATAATAATTTGATGATAAGGCACCGGCAGGAGGCCCTGTGTGGTTTTTGAGGCCTGCTAGTGTCGACCCTAATAGGAAAAGGGTCTTGTCTACTGATCCATGATGAGCGCACTACCCGCATGTGGGAAGCGAGTATGGGCGCCCCCCTCAATTTGATTCGATTCGCATCTTGTCCAAATCATCTCATTTAGTTCGTGCTTTCTATTTGCCGCATGCATGTTTTTGCGAGCCCAGCGCAGGGTGGAACTTTCGTAGTCGGCATATAGGAGGACACGGTCTTAGAGTGCTATGAGGGTCCCTTTTCTTCGGGGCTTGATTAGCCGTGCGCCCAAGGTGCTTTGGGCTTGATGCGAAGAAGAGTTGAGTTGTGTTGAGTGCCCCGCTTGGTGGGAGGCAACCCATCTGGCGGGTTATTCATACGTGTACGGCCAAATTGGTGCAACCCTGCAGGGATAATCTTCTCGAGAAGCCGTGTTTTCCGCGGTTATGGTTAACTTGGTGAAAGTACTGGCTAACAAGTACTCAGGACAACTTAAACCTAATGATTCACTATCTCACACCCCATGATTACAATTTGACTAGTAATAGGATTATTTTCACAATAACTTGTTTCATCTTAATCCAACGGTGTGAGTTATCCTCGGATTGCTTCTTTGGATAAGGGGCGAGATCCAGGATGGGTTTGTTTGAAGTTATCTTTCAGTTGGTTACAACACTCGATCTTATCCCCTTTCTGATAGTTGGAAGTGATAGAATCTCTGTAGTTGGTTAGTGCAGCCAGTTGCAGCATCTTTTATATACCCTTTTCCCTCTGTTGAACCCAAGTCATCTGTGCTTGTGTTGACGGGCTATACTTTGGTGAACTGTGAGTCTTGCTTGCCAGTACGTCTATGTACTGACCCCTTTGGGGTTGTGGTTTCCGCAGACTACGATTACGAGGATCCAGGTGACGGCTACTACGTGGAGTTTGACGAGGCTGCTGACGAGTAGTTAGCGGACCCGGGCAGGATCCGAGACGCCGTGGATGGGCCCCGTCTTTATTTCAGTTTCCGGCTTCTTAAGCCCATTTGGATTTTGTCTGTACTCAGACCCCTTTGAATGCTTCCGCTGAGATGTAATGATGTTATGTTGGGACATGTGTCCTCTGGATGATTGTATTTGCTATCTCTGCTCTAGTGAGAGCTATTTGCAACTTATTTCAATCTTTTGTGTCTTAGAGATATGTTGTGCTATCATTCTGTTTCCAACCGTTGACGTACCATGTGTGTATGGTATGAAGTACGTCAATGGTAGTGTCCTGATTTCTATGGGATAGTTTACATCGACGGTGAACAGTAACGATTGGTTGTCACACATAAGTGTTGGCCTACTCGTAAGAGGACGCGGGTGCCGGTAAGCCCCGTAATCCAATCAAAAATACTGTTCAGTTCGTACGGTGAGTATCCTCTAGAAGTCCAGGTGCGACACTCTACGAGGGCCCCGAACCTGGGTGAATCTTGCCCCTGTTAGCCGACGAAGTTACCAACGCCTAATTCATTCTCTACTCGAAACCCTACCGGATCATCCGAGGGAATTTCCAATATGACTAATCGACAACTGGTGCCGTCTGTGGGAACGGCAGGCGCTGGATCCACGACATCTTCGGCCTCATCTTCACCGAGCTTCAGCTGGAGCCCGGGATCATCGACTCCAACGGAGCCGATCTGCTTTGGATCGTTCGTCTACACGCCCCACTCGCCGGAATCACGCCCAGCGTTCGACGGACTTCACGAAGGCATCAACCTGACATTCGGCGACCTCCGCTTCCACGCCAGCAAAACGGCAATTCTACGCTTCCCCGACCAGATGGAACTCGACGGATCAGACTCCGAGTCCGTCTCGAGCCCGGCGATCCTCGAGTCACCATCCGGCAACGCCAGTCGCGACTTAGCGCCTAGCGATGGATCCATCCGCCGCAACACGCGCAACTTCCACACCATTGCGACTAAAGAACCCTCCAAATTCGGCGAAAGCCATCGGCCTACGCCTAGGACTCACGAGCCATATTTGGCCCAAGTCTGCATGGCATATTCAACCGAACAACCTGAAGAAACGGAGGAAAGTCGAGTGGAGCGGGAACGCATCAAGGTCTCGCGAGCCTCTTGGCTCAAAGCGAAGGTAGCGGTACAATCTGGCCAGCCAATAGAAGCTGGATCCTCTCGAGGAGACCTCACTGCATACCACTACCACCTGTTGCGGAAAGGCTGACTGTTGACAGAAACCCGCAAGGAACTAGAAGCACGGAAGGAAGCGGCGGAAGCTTCAAGTGCGCGCCGCGCGGCGCTTTCGAGGACTCGCTCAACGGGGAACCAGCCCCCAAAGAAGGGAAAGTACGCCTCAAAGACTGCTCGCATGGACCAGGGATCTCTCAGCTAGGTCAGCAAGACTCTCGAGACTTCCCTCATGCATGTTGATCATGAGGGTAACATGCACCCGACAACTACCGCTGCTGCGGTCCTAGCCGCAGCTACATACTTGCAGGCGAACCAGCCACCCGAGAACGATCCCCGTGCGGAACAACATCGGCAGGTCCAGAGGGGACTAGGCATGGTCGGAGCGGGAATCGCTGCCTAGAACCGCAAGAACACAACACCCCCTGAAGCTGATAAAACACCTCGGCTGGATAAAACACCTCGTAGACGCGAGAGCACGTCGCCAAACAGAGGAGACAGGGGATTGCCTCGTCGCCCAAGGGGCAAAGAAGCCAGGCGCCGCGACGACAGCCCGCGCAGCGATGATGATAGCCCGCGAAACCGTGACAGCAGCCCACGGCACGACGGGAGGCGCTCACGACACCGCAGCAGGGAACCGCAGCAGGATCATAATCACGACCGAACTCAACACGACGCGTGTGGGGACATCACGCAAAGCAGGGTCGACAGAGCTCGAGCCCGAAGGAACCGTGCCCGATCACTATCCACCTCCTCTGACGAGGAAGCGTGCGGCGGGATGTGCTTTAGCAGCAAGATCCGCGATGCACCAATGTCCAGGAGATTCAAACTCACAACGGAGGTCCCAAAGTACGACGGCTCGCAAGAGCCCAAGTCATGGATTTTAGACTATCTGACCGCGGTAAAATGCCAGCGGGGGAACAAAACAACGACCATGCAGTACCTAAACCTGCACCTCGTAGGCGTCACCCGAAGCTGGCTCGAAGGAAGACCACATGCGTACTACAGATCCTGGGACGATCTCACCCGCGACTTCGAGAAAAACTTCCAGGCGACGTACAAGCGGCCAACATCTATCGAGGAACTACGAGCCTACAGGCAGAAGAGCGGCGAGTCTACCCACAAGTATATCTAGAGATGGACCACATTCAAGAACACGGCGGGGAATATATTGGAGGAAGTCGCGGCTGAAGCTTTCACCAAGGGTGCCCGGCGCACCACCTTCCGAGAAGAACTGGGGCGATCCGCACCGAAATCAATCAGAGAATTAATGATGATATCAGACAGGTGGGCGAATGGCGAAGAATCCCTGCGCAACGAGAAAGTTTCCTCACCCGCGCACGACGAGGACCGCAACGGCGACCGCCGGAGGAAGAAGAGGAAACACTACGACCAGGATGATCAATCGGAAATGGTAGCGGCCGAGTTCACAAGAAACCGCGACAGCGGATCCGCGGAAATCGCGAGTGGAAGCCAAAGCCAGATGATAAAACCCCCGAGGAGGACCTTGACGGATACTGCTCCCTGCATCTGTTTACAGATAAGCGCACATGCAAAACCAATGCCACTCACCTCCTCGAGGACTATCGAAAGTTCCAAGACATCCACGAGGCGTACACAAAGAAGCACAGGGCAGCTGTCAACCAGGGATACCCGCAACTCTCGGGAGGATACCAACCACCACCTCTGCCTCCGCCCGCAGGTTAACACAACATGGCTCTAGCCGCCCTCCCCGCACCAGCTAACCCAGCCGCAACAAATCAAGGAGGAAACGGCTACCCAAACCCCCACGGGCTCCTAGGCATGATACAGAAGGTCTGCCCGTCCCGACAAGTTTTGAAGACCAACACTCGCCAAGTTAACATGGCAGTACAAGCACCACCGTCCAAGCCTGAATACCTGAAGATGTCCGAGCACCTGATAACCTTTTCACGGGAGGACCACCCTCCACGGGTGCATCGACCGGGGCACGCAACGCTCGTCATCCAGGCACAAATAGGCAACTACGACCTAGCCCGGGTCAACATCATATACGCGGATACACTCCGTAAAATGAACAGGAACTTAGAGGGACTCGCAGCATTAGAAACATCCTTCCACGGGATAGTACCGGGTAAAGAGGTCCGACCACTCGGAACAATCAACTTGGAAGTGATCCTTGGAGACCTGCACAATTATAAGAGATAATTCCTCGACTTGGAGGTAGTCGATTGGCCATCCCAATACCACGCCATTCTTGGCCGGACAATGTTCGTGATATTCATGGCAGTGCCTCATTACGGCTACCTAAAGTTGAAACTCCTAGGAGAATACGGTACAATTACCGTAAACGACGACTTTCAGAAATTAGAAAAGTGCGACAATGAATTCCACGAGATCGCGAAATCTTTAGGGATGCAAGAGGAGCTAGAGGAATTGGCAAAAACCACGGATAACTCCGTGATGCCACTAACCAAAAAGAACGCTCCAGACCCCAAGTTCAGCCCGAGCAGCGACACTCGAAAGCATCAGGTGCAACCGACGGAATCCGCAAAGACGGCGATCGTGTCCACCACCCTATCACCCGCATAGGAAAGCACGCTCGTCGAACTCCTCCGTGAGTACTAGGAAATTTTCGCCTGGCATCCCTCAGATATGCCAGGAATACCCAGGGAGTTCGTCGAGCACTCATTAGAAGTGTACAAAGATGCAAAACCGGTCAAAAAGACCACTCGACGCTTCTCTGAGCGAAAACAGAGAGCACTCGGAGAAGAGGTGAACAGGCTCCTAGCCGCCAAGTTCATTAGGGAGATCAAGATTTCCACCTGGTTAGCAAACCCGGTGCTGGTCCCGAAGAAAAACACAAACATCCTTCGTGTGTGCATCGAATACACATCGCTAAACAAGCACTGCCCCAAGGATAATTACCCGCTCCCGCGGATCGACCAGATTATCGACTCCACAGCGGGCTGTCAGCGCCTCTCCTTCCTGGACGCCTACTCGGGATGTAACAGATCCGGATGAAGCAGGAGGACGAGGAAAAGACATCATTCATCACACCACACGGTGTATACTGCTACAAGACCATGCCTTTCGGGCTTAAAAACGCCGACGCAATATATCAGCGCTGCATGCAAAAATGCCTCGCCAAGCTCATTGGCAAGAACGTACAGGTGTACATTGACGATGTCGTCATCAAGACTCGAGTGGAGGATACGCTCCTTGAGGACATCAGGGAGACATTCGACGCCCTCAACGCATACAGAATCAAGCTCAACCCGACAAAATGCATCTTCGGGGTCCCTGCCGGCCAACTCCTTGGCTATCTGGTCTCCGCCCGAGGAATTGAGGCCAATCCGGAGAAAATTCAAGCAATATTGACGATGAAAGAACCGACAAATCTGCACGGAGTCCCACAACTGGCAGGGCGACTGGCGGCCCTTAGCAGGTTCATCGCATGATTAGGCGAGCAGGCACTCCCTTTCTACAAACTGCTGAAGAAAACGGATAAATTCGAGTGGACACCAGAAGCGAAAAAGGCGTTCATCAATCTGAAAAGAGTCCTGCAGAGTAGGCGCATATTGGCAACATCGCAGGATAGGGAACCTCTCTACCTTTACCTAGCCGCAACAAATCAAGTGGTCAGCACAGTAATTGTCGTCGAGCGGCCAGAGGACGGAAAGGCATACAGCGCTCAGAGACCGGTGTACTACATCAATGAGGTACTTTCTCCGTGCAAACAACAATACCCCCACTACCAGAAGCTCGCGTATGGAGTGGTCCTTACAACCCGCAAGCTCAAACGCTACTTCCAGGAACATACCGTCATGGTGCTAAACGATGCATCACTCGGTACTATTATGAACAATCCCATGGCATCCGGAAGAATCGCAAAGTGGAGCATCGAGCTAGGTGCCTGGGATATAATATACACAGGACATAACGCCCTCAAATCCCAGGTGGTCGTAGAATTCCTGAGCGAGTGCATGGAGCTGCAAACTCCAGGACCCCCAGAATACACGAGTAACTGGATCATGTACTTCGATAGGTCGAAAAGAAACGAAGGGGCAGGAGCCGGCGTCATCCTCATATCGCCAAGAGGCGATAAACTGCAGTACGTTCTACGCCTCGACTTGCCCTTGGACGATCCAACCTCCAACAATGACGCCGAGTATGAAGCACTCCTACACGACATGGAGATGGTGATCGCCTGTGGATCCACTCGATTGATGATATACGGAGACTCCAACCTTATCGTGCAGCAAACGATGAAGGAATGCGACGTAGTCGCAGACAACATGATTGCTTATCGCGACATGTACAATGTACTCGAATGAAGCTTTAAGGGGTGCGAACTGAAGCACGTTGCTCGATCAAGCAACGAAGAAGCCGACAGACTGGCAAACACCGGGTCAACAAACGCTCAAGTCCCGCCAGGAATTTACTTCGAGCGGCTCATCAAAAGGTCGGTAAAACTGAAGAAGCACACGGAGGTGCCAGCAGCAGCAGAAACAGAAGCCAGCCGACAGTGCACCATCATCGAACTTGCTGACAACATATCGAGGCTGGTCTTCCTTGTCGAGCCAGTCTGGATGACCAAGTACCTCGACTACTTGATCCGAAAGCAGCACCCGGAGGATATCCATGAGGCAAGGCAAATTGTTCGGCGCATTAAATCCTTCCGGGTGGTAAACGGCGAACTCTACAAACAGAGCATATCAGGAATCCTCCAGCGGTGCATCGCGCCCGAGGACGGAAAGGAACTACTACGGGACATACACCAAGGCGACTGTGGACATCACGCTAGCTGGAGAGCCATACTGGGCAAAGCTTTTCGAGCAGGATTTTACTGGCTCACGGCAGCCAGAGACGCAAAAGACCTCGTCGAGAGGTGCAACGCCTGTCAGAAGTTTGCGCCCAAGCCACACGCACCGGCCACAGAGCTCCACATGATCCCCATCTCTTGGCCCTTCGCTCAATGGGGGCTAGACATGGTGGGACCACTGCGGAAATCAACACCCGGAGGATACACATTCCTGCTGGTAGCAGTTGATAAATTCACAAAATGGATGGAGACCATGCTAGTCACGTCGCAACATGCCGAGTGCGCCGTGAGATTCCTCGATTCCATCGTGTGCAGGTTCGGCGTCCCACACAATATCATCAAGATAACGGGACCAACTTCACGGCCAAGGAAACCAGGCCTTTTGCAAGGAAAAAGGGATAACTCTCAACTTCGCCTCGGTGGCTCACCCCCAAACAAACGACCAGGTCGAACGATCCAACGGGCTAATTTCGGCTAGGCTGAAGAAACGGCTTTTCACCCGACTACACACAGCAGCAGTGCATTGGGCTGAAGAACTACCATCGGTCCTATGGAGCCTGCGAACAAAACAAAACCGATCGACAAACTACACGCCATTCTTCAAGGTATACGGAGGTAAAGCTGTACTACTCGAGGATGTCAAGTTCAGTGCTCCACGAGTCGTTGCATACAACGAAGAAGCTTCCAACAAGGCACTCGCAGAGGATATGGATGCACTGGACGAGATTAGGGACATCACCCTCGCAAGATCCGCCGTTTACTAGCAATCGCTGCGCAATCACCATAGTCGCCGCATACGCCACAGATCCTTCGTGGTAGGCGACCTGGTGTTGCGACTCAAGCAAGAAAAGGGACACAAGCTAGAGCCACCATGGGAAGGACCCATCATCATACACGAAGTCATCCCAGGAGGCTCCTACCGCTTGAAGAACCCAAAGACATGCGGCATCTACTCCAACCCGCGGAACGTGGCGCACTTACGCAAGTTCTACCCCTAGGATGTTCATCCTTAATCGCAAGAAATAAAGCTGTTCCAGCCAAATTGTAGCCCAAACAAATACATGGCTTCTCAGCCATCGCAATAAAACATGGTTTTTCAACCATAGTGTCACGACCCCGGACCCAAAGGTATACATACTGTTATGCGCTCCTAGTCATGGACCCACAAGGACTTCAGGGTTACCAGGCCCGACCGCAACAAACAACGACATGCAGACCGGATTCATCGGCACGCAGGCCGGATCACCACGGTACTACTACTCCTTGTGTCCATGCTAGTCATAACCAACTATGTATATGAAAGCGTCCACGAATCGTATGAAACTGAAGGAACGGGACCAAAGCGATACAGAGATGCTATGTGTCCAGAAAGTGCAACAACAATCGAGGGTTACTGGGGTTACCTAGCCCCATGCCGAATCACATCGGGAGGCGGGCTCGGACATGGATCATCGGCTCTACAACCCCTCGACTGCGACAGCTATGCAGGCATAGCCAAAGCTGTATAACTATGAGCTCGAAACCAACAACCGATCAAAGCAGCACTCTAGACATGGAAGCTGTATTAAACATGTGTTACTAGAGTAAAGCTTTACAACCAGAGGTCACATGACCCAACATTACATCAGACAACGGAAGGCAAATTATGTTGCTAAACCACAAGAACCAAAAGGCCTAAGAGGCCGCAACATAAGGCGACGTCCCAACACATAGATTTCAGGCTGCTACCTGGGAACCCCAAACTACTCGTCGATGTCCATGTTGAATCACCACCAGTGTGAGATCTTCACCTGAACCAAATTAAGCAAACCTGAGTACGGGAGGTACTCAACAAGATTTAGGTAAACTATTATATATCTGCTATCTTCAGAAAGGGTTTTATGAAGGTTATTTTTCGTAAAGCCACTTTTGTTTTCCAAGTTGAGGAAGAATAGCACGTCTCATGGAATATTTTCAAAACAGATGAGAAAGCCACTCAAATAAAGATATCATCATCTTTTCATCCACCAACATCATTTGCCATCATCTCACATGCTACAAGGATCACCCCTCTCGGCATCTCCGAGGAGACACCCTTCATTCGTTATCAACAATTTTTAGCCATTTCGTTCAAGTTATCTATGATCACAGAATCTGTTGCCAAGTCGTCCGTAACCGTGGACACGGCTTCTCGAGGAGATTTATCCCTGCAGGGGGTACACTTTACCCACACGTACCATCCGACTCTTAATGCCAAGCTATTGGCACACTTCCGACGATGTGCTGGCAGAGGGTGGTTGGCCACGACCTTTACCTTGCTTGACCCTATCCATGAGTCAACCCAAACAGGGCCACCCCGTCAACAGGGAGTTTGCCACCTCCCGACGACACCTGTTCTGTGAGTCGCGATCAAGATCCGTGTACGTCCATCACTTGTCCCGGTCACGCCCTAAGTTTTCTCCAAATCGTTTTCGGACTCACACGTGGATGGAAAGCTCAAACTACGTGACTCATGGATGTGGCCAAACAAGTTAGTTGGTCGAGCGCGGTCAGTGAGGCCCCGCGTATGGTTGCACGCTCAGTCTTGGCTTCGAAGGCGAGAACTCGCTCCTACGGGCATGAACAGGACAAAACGCCACAACCCATTGTGGCCTCACATCCATGTCGTTATTTAGTCAAGTTATCAAAGATAAACCAATTCACAATAACCTCACAAAGTAGGTTTACGCATGGACCAGATTCATCAACCGGATGGATCAGATCACAACTAGGCATGACTAAGCAAGAATCACAGGCTTTAACGAAGCGCGCACAAACAAACCTATACCTTCTAGGGGCAATGAATCAGGATATTTTAGGCGATGCAATAAGTATAGGAGATCTCTATCTAAGACCATAAATACTTTGAAGCGCATGCAATATACGAGATTCTAAAACACTTCGAAAACCATATATGAGCAGATAAGAGGTTATGCTTGCCTTGGTTAAGAAAACCAGATAAGGATCTTCTGGAATAAGTGCTTGACTTGTCGGTTAAGATCAAGTATTTGCCATTGGAGTTGTTGGCCTTCACTTCGGAGTCGCGTTCTACCGAGGGGGAACAACACCGAAAAGAAGAACAACAATCAAACATGGCATCGTTGCAATGCACAACATGTATGCATGAGAAAGTTAATGCACTGAAATAAAACCCTACACATGTTCGTTGGGTTGTTAGGGCTCATATGGCAGTTATGCAGTTTTACTGAAATTAGCCCGAAATAGACTCCGGAGGGGCACTTCGGGCAATTATGAAAGTGAGTACAATTTTAATTGCTCAATTGGGTTTCAAAACATCATAACTAGGTTTCATTTGTCATTTTGAGCATTTTGGTATATAACTTGTATTTTTCTAATTTTATTGATTAAAAACATATTTTCTCCATTTTAAATGAATTAAACAAATTTAAATAATGTCGAAAACTGAAGTTTGTCAAACATGTATGAAAATGACATAAACATGTAGATTAAATTTTTCTGACATTTTGGTATATTGAACACATTTTTCTGATTAACCAATTAAAAGTTATTAATCTTACAATTTTTATTCTTTTTCTATCATTTATTTAGGGGTGGGGCCCACGTGTCAGTTAAATACCGTTTAAAAGAAAAAAGAAAGAAAAACGGGTGGTGACGTGGGCATGACGTCATGGTGATGTCATCCCGTGGCCGGAGTGGCACAGACACGGTGCAATCCGCCGATTTGCCGCGCCATTTGCAAATCGAAGAGGAGCAACAGCTAGAGGGGACCACGAGGAGTCGAACGGTGGCGGAGGTGACCAAATGGTCACCGGAAATTGCGTCGGCGAGCGACGGCACGGCGGCGGCCACGACTGCACGGCGACCGAGAGTTTTCAGAGGGAGAGAGAGGAAAAGGACGGGTCCGTGAGGACCATGGGCTCACCACGGTTACGATGGCGTGGTCGGGGAGGCTCATCGGGGCGGCAATCGACGGCGGTGACCGGAATTCGTTGGCGGCCGGAGATGGAAGTGACGGTGGAATTCCGGCGACTCGTCCACTTTCGCCAAACATGGTCCATCCAGTAGGTGTAGGAGACAATGGCGGAGCTCCGGGTGGCCTCCATTTGCTGCGGTGCTGCCGGAGTCGACGGCGCGCGGCGGCGGGCCGTCGGCTAGGGTTTGCTCTACGGGGGGAAAATACGGAGGCCGGAGAGAGCTGCGAGCGAGCAGAAGGAGAGCAAAGGCCTCCTCGTCCTCCTTATCCGCACACGAGGGGGAGGGCGGTAGCAGGACGTGGCACGACGACATCGGCGACCAGCGCGCCTACTGTCTCGAGGAAGAAGACGTTAAATCGTCTTTTTATTAAAAACCCCTTGGAGTTTCTGGTAACTACGAAATGGTCCTTTTCTTTTATAAAACAGAACAGAAAACAAACTTTTGAGGACCTTTTTGCAAACAGAAAAATTGGCAAAAATACTTTTTGGAAACCTTGTAAAATTTCCAACCTTGCCATGTTTTGCTTTGGTGAATTTGAATTATTTTTTAGTACAAAATTTTGGAACCCATTTTAAGTACTATTTGTGGTATTTTCTCAACCCAATTTAAATTCAAGTTTTAAATTGTTTCAAACATGATTATATTTTTGTTTCATGCATGTATGAGATGAACACAACACCACACACCCTAATTTAGCAAATTTGGGATGTTACACATAGCTACAGATACTATCTAGTCGCAATTTTTACTTTTCTTTCTTCTTTTACATGCTAAACAAACGGTCACACCCCAACACACGGGGGTACGCCAAACTAGTATCAGCAAATCTTCGAGTGCCTACGCACGACAAACATCTTACAAGGTCACAAGGTACACACCATATAAACAACTTAACTGATAAAATTAGCATACAAGGTTACAAGCTACACACCTTAAACGCACTCGTACAAACATACAAGGTATATACACCTTATCAACTAAAGTTATTGCCGAGCAGCTGCCTCTCGAAGCAGTCTCCGCGGCGGTCAGCCGAACAATCCGCTCCGCCGCAGGTTGCACAACCTCATAAGAAGGGACAAAATCTACAGGTGGTCCTTGGGTATCAGGAAGTCGGGCCACAGAATTGAAGTTGACTTTAGGGTGCCATAAACGCACAAAAGCAAGCACCACCTGAGCGCCAGAAATGAGCTGCTGGCGCATGCACTCACGAAGATCCCCTACCCGACGAAATAACCTCAGCAAGCCACTCAAGCTATCGGGAACAACACCGAAGGGGTAAAACTCCCGATGGACCGAAGAAAGGGCCCCCCGACAAGATTCAACGAAAAATTGCGCTTGACTCGCCCGGTACTGCAGGGTAGCCAAGATGAAACCTCTGTTGCGGTCAGACCAGAAGTTGCTCGCGTGAGGTTTGGATCTGTTTGACTCACAAACAATGTGATTGTCTACCCAGTGACCCTTGCACGCTCCATCATGCTCAACAACTGCACGGACAGCAAACACGTCAAATCACAAGCAGGAATAACACAAAAGTACTCGGGGGCTCGTGAAACTTATAAAGCATGCTCTTCGCAACGCTCGCCAGCTCCTCCATAACAAACTGTTCGCGATCCGCAGCAAGTTTCTGTTTCGACTTGGCAACATCCACCACACCTTGTAGAGCCTTGAGCTTACGCTCTCCGTCCACGACACGGTCATAGAGCGTGGAAAGCATACTTGCATCAGTGATCATCGGCTCAGTCGACGGAACAAAACCACTCAACGAGCCACCTCCACCATCTCCAACCTGGAAAGAACAAAGGAGTTTCAGAGACAGAGTCACACCCCACCCGATAATTTACTACACAAAATCTTCGAGTGACCGGGGGCTACTCCCATCGGGAGTACACAAAGTAAGGCACAACAAAAAAACGCTGACACTTTCGAAACATCTCGATTGAAGAGAAAAGTATGGGATGCATCCCAAGGTTCATTACACATAAAACATACAGAAATAGCGATCGTTCTAAGGAACTACAGAGATAGCTCCACTCGTAGCAGGCTTTCCACCACGGCCGCGGGAAACTACCCCGGAGAGCGTCTCCGCAAGCCTCTCTGCATGATCTCCAAAAGGTCAAAACGCTACCTTTTTGCCCAGCGCGTCTCGAGGAAGCTCCGTGTACACCTTATCCAGGTCACCCGAGACGCCGTGTGCCAGGGCACATTAGATAGCCGTCTTGGCTCCGCACTCGGTCTACGCAAGGGAGTACTCCTGGAGGGGATCATCCTCGCCAAGGAAGACTTGGAGGAGGCCACCAAGAGTTGGTGGAACCGGCCTATCCATAAGAAATCGTTGGTGCAGTTGCGTCATCAATCTGGCAGCATGACGAATGAGGAAGCAGGCCTTGTTTCCATGCTCCTGCAGCTGCGTGCACACGTCCGTCAGGGCATCGACTCGAATCCCTCCGGGTAGCTCCAGCCCAACTCCAATAGCACCTAAACAAAGACGGAGAAAATAACGTCAGAAAGAGAAAAGAACAAACCCACAGTCGAAAGAAATTCGAGCATAACTCACCAGACAGAGCCTGGGCCAAGGAACGGAGGACGTCGACCAAATCGCTGTCGTGTTTTACGCTCGCCTCCTCCAGCTGCTTCAAGGCATCCTGGGCTCCCGCGACACGCTCATCTGAATGTTTGCGTGTGGACTCCAATTCCTTTCGAGTAGACTCCAGCTCCTTCTCAAGGTCTTTCACCCAAGAGGTAGCCTCTGCCTTCTCGGACTTCAAGCGACTAACCTCATATGCAGCATAGAAGGGCGCAGTTCAAATAACAGTTGCGACCGCGGAAAAATGGAACCAAAGCAAGAGGCGTGTGGCAACTCACCCTATAGGGAGAGGACATCTTGGACAAGCTGGTCGCGCTCCTCCCGAAGAGAAGCACATTCCGCCTCAGCCGAAAGAAGGCGGCGCCCAAAAGCCGCCAGGGAATCAAGAACACCCTCCAGAAATTCCTTGCAAATTAGGAAGAGATCGCTTGAGCCTATACACGACTGTACACGGTCAAGTATAGCCTCGGGGGCTACTCCCATTGGGAGCACTTCCGTGCACCCGATGAAAACCAAAACAAGGAAACAAACAAGAAAATAAAATCTGGACTTGAGTCCATAGTCAACTGCAAGCAGTCGACCATAGACTCGGGGGGCTACTCCTATCGGGAGCACTGCCGTGCACCCGATAAAAGAAAAAGAGGAAGAAAAGTTGCAGAAAAAATGAGAACACTTTACCTTGCCCTTCGCGGTTGACAAGGGATCAGCCGAGCTAGCCGAGATCTCCCTGCTCATTGACGCCCCAACATCTCCAGGCCGCCCGCCCGCCAAGCTAGCCATCGCATACTCCGAAACGTCGACCGCCTTTGTTGGGCTTGGAGGTCTTCGAGTGGGATTTGCAGCTGGAGTAGGGTCCACGACAGCCTCCTTCCTTTTCACGGACGGAGTCGAGGAAGCAAACTGATCCGCGCTGATGGTCGCAAGACTGCTGCAAAAGTTAGAATCAGAAAAGAAGAAAGCAATTTTGCGAAAAGGGAGAAAACACACGGAACTCACTTGTCTTCATCATCATCGTCAAGGTTGTCTGGGTCCCAAGCTGTGGAGATCTTCGACTGGTGGATGGCGGGAGGAAGCACGTTGAGGGGAGTTGCTCGGATGGGCTCGACCTCCTCGACACGATCATCACTCAAGGAGTTGTCCTTGGAGGTGACCTCAGCCTCCTCTGCCTTGAGGCGCTTGCGACGACGAAGTTGCTCATCATCCGACTCTTCCTCCTCGTCCACCTCCTCTCGTTCAGAGCTGGGAATCTGCGTCTGCGATGCTAGCCTCGGGAGGGGACTCGACATTACTCGTCAAAAGGTCCAAGATGCCATCATCCGCAGAGAGTGGCGGGTAGCACGTCACCACGCCCTGATTCTGCAAAGGCAAAAATAGGAAATTGAGGTGTCTCAATCGACGAGAACCCAAAACAAGAAGAAATACACATCAAAGAAGAAGGTTAAGAAATTTACCTCAGTCGGGGGGGGTCTTGGCATCGAATGGGGTGAGAGGGCACGTCGAGTATCCCTCTCTCTTCTTCAAATTGGTGATCGCCGCAATCTTCTTGTCGAATTCTTCATTCGAAAGGATGTCGTCACACGTTTGGCTCCGGTCGTTGACGCCCGTGTACTTCCACAGGGTGGTCGGCCTCTCTTGAAGAGGTTGGACCCTCCAGCGCAGGAATACACCCGCCAGGTGTATCCCGTTCAGCGGAGTTCCCTGCTCCTTGTCGCGGAAGCGCGCCACGTTTGCGAGTAGAGGAGCCACAACCTTGGATTCTTCGGCTGAAAGCGAATGCGTCCAGGACGTCGTTCGCTTCAAAACAGCGAACAGGTGGAATTCTGGAATGCCACCCACATTGTTGTCTTTGACGTAAAACCACTTCCGGCGCCACCCTTGAGCTGAATCGGAGAAACTCATCTCCAGGTAGGGGACATCCTTATTCGCTTGGATCCTGAAGCCTCCGGTCCTCAGCGGCTCTCCAGTTCTTTCGCCTGGAAGCGGCTTCTCCCGAAAAATCCGCACTTGGAAGATGGCCTTCCAGAGCCCCAGTGCGGGCGAATGCCGTGGAAGCACTCGCAAAGCATGATAAAACACGAAATGTGTTGTATCGCGTTAGGGGGAAGGTCGTGTAGCTGTATGCCATAAACATACAACAACCCGACAAGGAAGGGATGGAGGGGGAAAGAAAACCTCGGGCAACGTGCTCCGAGAATGTGACGCGCTCGGTGGCGAGGGGATTGGGCATCTCCTCCTTCTTCATGGACATCCGAACGCGCTTGGAGTCCTCGGGAGGGTGCAGTCCCTCCCTCTGCATCTCGACGATATTTTTCTTCGTGGTGTTTGACGGGCGCCAATTGCCCATCTTCTTCACCAGGGCCGCCGTGGAGGCGCTTGCCACCTCCTTGCCGGACACCGCTGCGTTGCGCTTCTTGGCTCCTGCCATTGGGGGTCGTTTCGCTCTCGGGGAAGGAAAGGAGTGCGCTAGAGGAGGAAGAAGGTGAATGAGGGTCGAGAAAGTTACTTTTCCCCTAAGGCCCATTATTTATACCAGTGCTAGGCCAATGTGAGCCGTTGATCCACGAACGTGGCACTCATCACCACCGCCACGTGTGAAGCAAAAACGAAGATACGGGGGCGGTTACCTCCGCACGATCTTTTACAAAAAGATCGTGCGTATTTACAGCGCGGCCAGCGGATTAACCGGAGCACGGCTGCTCGTTTCCGGTCAAAAAGCTGACAAGGTGGGCCCCGCGCGCTCTGCCCCACTTCGTCACGTCCCATCGGGAGCAGGCGAGTGTGCGGTGATGTCACTGCGTACCTCATGACACGAAAACCCTTTCGTATGAGCATCATGACGCAAAACTTCTTTCGCATGGGCACTCTGACACGAAATCTCTTTCGTATGTGCATTCTGACACGAAATCTCTTTCCTATAGATACTTTGACACGAAATTTCGTTCGTATAAACTTCATAACACGAAATCTCTTCTGTACAAGATCAAGGAAAAGAAGATTACCTCGCTCGAAGAGTTGCAAAAAATAGCACTTACGGTGCATCCAAGGTAAAATCGCGAGTATGCGGCTCCCGCAACTCTACCTCACAATGTGCTCACATCTCATTTGAATCCCAGATCGTTCGGCCGACTAGACACATCTGGATGCCGTATTCTTTGGAGTATGAAGGTAAGACCCAAGGAGCTCTCCTGTGGGCCTGGAATCTTACTCGAGCTGCGACCTCCAGTAAACTTTCTGTGTCAACAACACGAAGAAAAATCCTAGCGGACGCGCCGGGTAACCCTTTTAAAGGTTGAGTTCGACTCAATAAGACCTCCACGGCCCAGTCGCAATGATCACCTCGCCGAGTTCGAGTCGAAGGTATCGGATTCGTGTAGGCCAAAACTGTTTTGGCCCGAGATGAAATTAATTGGCCCTGATCTTTCGGGAGAGCCAAGCGACTGAGCCGTACCATTATGCGAAAAAAGCCAAACACAAGACACATTTATTACTCGATACTGGAGCACATCCTAGAAAGGGTACACACCCTTGAAGTCAGGAATTTGACTACTCAGTCGCAGAATTCAGAGATGAACTTTGAGTGCTTACTCGACTAAAACCAGTCGACCAAACACCCCGGGGCTACTGACATGGGGATGACTCCAGGACCTATCTAGTGGGCCTACCTGGTCCATGGCCCAAGACTAAAGCCCAATATACTATCAATTCAATCTAATTCATCTTCCATTTTCGAAAGTAGCAAGCAGCGAATAAAACGGCTGCAGCAAGAAGTTTCACACTCTAACTCGAAACGGATTTCGCGCATTGAAAGTGTCATCCCTTGCTTTGTTCTAACCGCCCTTCCTTTAAGTTTAAGTATTATAAACTCTTCCTAGAATTAGATTGTTTATTTAGTCTAGAATAGGAGAAGAAGGGCTTCATTGCCCCCAGTATTCCCGCATGTAGCTTTGAAAAGGGCGAGGTGTTGCTTTCCCGAGAGCCCTCATTTAATAAAATTCCACTGGCCAGTTAATTCTTTATGCTTATTTTGCAATGAAAGTTGCATCCGAACATGTTTCTCAACACCAAAAAGTAAGGGAGCTAGTAGCTACATTCGGAGATTCACATTATGCCCCGGCTCATGAGAGCTATATTTATAGGAATAGAAATTGCAATGACCACCCACAGCATTGTCCCCAGCCGTTGGTTCAAAACCTTCCTCGTCTCTAGTTTACTCCGGACCCGGCCCTAATCATTAGAATTATTATAGAAATCCTATCGCGAAAAGGGAAAGCCTGTCTCAATCAGTACTTCTTTTTTTTGAAAGCCTGGTTTTTTTATATGAAACTCAGGCAAGAAGACGAAAAGACGTTCACGTTACCAATTCCGTCTCGTCTGATCTTTTATTGGTTTTGTTTTTTCTCTCGTTCCCTCGACTAGACCCAGACTTGAGAACTCGAATACGTATGATCGGTCTTCCTTAACCCCAAACACCCAACTCTAGCTAATGAATGTCTATAGTTTATGGGCAATTGAAGCGTCTTTCTGTCTATCGACGACAGAGTCTATTGATCCTCCACAATCCGGTAATGCTTTTTCTCAATTAGTTCATTGAGTTTAGGAAAGGATGCCAGTTTGGAACAGTTGGTGGAGCATGGTGAAACGCGCTCATTTGGAGTGGCTGAAACAGAAACGTACTCGAGAGCTACTCGTCTTCCTAAAAGCTCTCGCAATGCAAGACCAGTCCTAATGCAATAAATACCGGTGCTCTCGAACTCAGTCAGCACAGGTACAGGGCCAGGTGCTTCTCCAGCTCTTGGGCCAAATACCTCCGATCTCTACCGTAGGTGCCAAAGAAGAATGAGAAGAAGCCCAAAAAAAAGCAAAAAGGAACATAACCTCCGAGACTATGAAGAGAATAGAACCATATCGAGGTCCTAATTGTACAGCTTTTGTATGATGCCCTTCCAACGTGGATTCACGTAGAACATCCCGCCACCATACGAACATGGTATAAAGGAGAAATATTAGGCCCAAACTGAGAAGTGTTGCACCCCCTTGAAATGAGTGCATGTACATCACACCTCCTACGGTGGTTGCCAAAGCTCCGAGTGAACCCGAAATAGGCCATGGACTTGGATCTACCAAATGATAAGAATGAATCAATATTGCCATCCTGTGTTCAGTTCCAATTTCGTAGTAGGAGACAGACTCAAAGTCAATAGATTCCTGTCCTTTTCTATAGAAATAGGCTTGGTCAAGTGCTTAAAAAAGAGGTGACCCGAATGATTTCAATGAATTGCTATTTGGTCAGATTGGAACAATTGGATTCGAATGGAAAGAAAGACTGTGAACGAAGAGGGCCGCCCATGATCGATTGGATTCGGCAAATAAAGTAGAGGGCCCGCCCGTGTCACCACCAGTCCACCGAACCAGCTGTAGATCGCTAACTCTCTTGTCGACGCCCTCCTCTTATGTACGAGTTAATAATGAATTGTTCCCGAGTAGAGAGGGCAGGATAAGGATTCAGTAAGAAGGATAGTCTACTTATGGAAATGCCATCCTCTCTTTCCTCAGTAACGGAGTGACTAGCTACCCCTACTTTTTATTCCAGTTCAGGCCACCCCGCAGTTCTAGAAGGCCCAGTGGAAGCCCACCTGCAAAACTTGCGGGTCAAGATGGAAAGTTTTCACCGCCTTAGAGAGAGGGTTTGTAACCCCCTCAGGCACGGTTTGAGACCCAGCCACCTATAAAAAGGCTGGGAGAACCACCGAGGCGGGGGATCCAATTTACTTTTCACCACCATAGACATAGCTCGAGATCTATCTCTCAGCTTGCGCACCCACCTTTGTAATCGATCAACTCATAATACAGATCAGAAGAGCAGGAGTGAGGGTTTTACCTCTACGAGGGCCCCGAACCTGGGTAAATCTTGCCCCTGTTAGCCGACGAAGTTACCAGCGACTAATTCGTTCTCTTACTCGAAACCCTACCAGATCATCCGAGAGAATTGCCGATATGACTAATCGAAACCGGGATAAGGTGTCCTACCACACCGGATATGTGGCCGGCCACCTTGGTTATATCCAAGATAGCCGCAAGGGCATCCACCGCAAGGTCAAAGAGAATGGGGGAAATGGGATCCCCCTGTCTCACCCCAAATGACGGTCTAAAATAGGGACCAATTTCCCCATTTATGTTAATTGCGGTGTTGCCACTCATGAAGAGTTGCATAATCCACAAGATGAATCGGTCATCAAAAACACGCCGCTGGAGGACTTGGCGGAGAAAATTCCAATCCAGTATATCGTATGCATTCTGGAATTCTAACTTAAGGAGCACCCCTTTATGGCGGCAAACCTTCACCTCCTGAACGATCTCATGAAGTTCCAGGATCCCATCATGGATAAAACATCCCTTGAGGAGGCAAACTAAAAGGGATGTGTAATGCATTTGGCCCCAGGAGCCAAACGCATTGTACAACACTTAGATAAGATCCTCTGGATAATATTTATAACTGTGACGGGTCTAAATTGGCGGATATCCATGGCCCCGGAGACTTTCGGGATCAGGATTATCACGCCAAAGTTTAGACGAGACATCACTAGGGTCCCTGTATAAAATTCTTGGAACATCGGCATGATGACCGTCTGAATAGTCTCCCAGAAGCTCTGGAAGAAGGATACCGGGAGGCCATCTGGCCCCGGGCCGAGCTAGCCTTCATTTCTATCATAGCCCGTCGGACCTCGTCGGGTAGAAATGGAAGCGTAAGCTTCTCGTTCTCCACATAGGTAACTAGGGCCCCAGGGGCCACGAGAACTCAGCCAACGCAACCCTGGAACGGGGGCCTGCCGTAAATAACTCCTTATAGAAGGAGTAGATATGGGCAGAGAGGTCCTCTGCCGCTTCCAAGAGGAGGTCGTCCGCCCACAGAAGCGGAATGGTGCACCGCCGGCGCCGCCCATTAGCGATGGCATGGAAGTAGCCAAGTAGGCCGTATCGGAGTCTCCCTTGAGAATCCAGTTTTGGCGACTCTGCTCTCGCTTATAGATCTCCATAAGGAAGGCGTCAAGGGCATACCACTGAGCCCACCCCTCGGCGCTAAGACCCCAGACGTCAGCAGCCAAATCCAGCTTCTGAAATTGGCCAAGTAAGATGGCCTTGTTGTTGCGGATCTCCGCCCCCAAGTTGGCCCCCCCACCCCCACATAAAATTGCGGGACATCTTGGCACAAAAGTGCCAAACTTCCACCGCATTTTACACATGCGGGGGTGAGGCGGCCGCCGCACCCACTTCAGCCGGACTGCTTCCACAAAACCCGGTTGATCCAACCAGAATTCCTCAAAGTGGAAGCAGTTCGGCCTAGGAAGAGCCTCCCCGAGAGGAGAGGATCAAGGGAGTGTCATCCGAGCCCACCCGAGGAATGGCCCGAAGGGAGCACAACGGGAAGTCAGCCTCCCACTCCACCGATACCAACACCTGACCTAACACCGTGTGAACTGGGTCTACCTGGTTATTAGTGCAGGTATATCTCACACCAACTCGCTCAATCTCGAGGAGCGCAAGGTCAGTTAAGAAGTCATTGAACATGTGCATCCTAGGGAAGTACACATTGTCCGAGCTCTTATCTTCGGGCTAGCAGATCAAATTGAAATTCCCCGCCGCTACAACCGGAATAGGGCAGCAATCCACCTTAGCCCTTAGTTCCTCTAAGAACTCGGATGACCTCCGATGGCCCCGGGACCATAGACAATAATCACCTCCCAATGAAGGTTAGTTCTTCTATGGGTCAGGGACATGCTCACAGATAACTCCCCGCAATCCATATCATCTACCTCGAAGGTATCCTCCTTGGCGCCAAGGAGGATACCTCCTGAGCGACCTGTGGCCGGGAGCCATTGCCACAGAAATTTGTGGCAGCTCAGTCTCTCCAGCTCAAAGATCGAGAAGTCCTCACGAATCGTCTCCTAAATTCCAACTATATATTGGGCTTCATCCCTCAAGTATTCCACCAATTTTTGACGTCGGCCATCCTGACCGAACCCCCGCATGTTCCAATCAAACAGGCAGACACTCATTGAGAACCAGTCAGGGTTGTCCCCTTAAAGGGGACCGATCGGGCCCTACCAGAGGTCGAGGGCCTGGATGCTTCCTTAGTGAGACTTGAAGGGTTCGTTGCATAGGAAACAATTTCCTACGCGAGAGACACCCAAAGGGCCAAGATCTAATATAGAAGATGTAATCAACGGGCATAGAGAAAGTCTTAAGGAGAACATACCCTCGAAGACACAAAGCGTTACGAGACCGAATCTCGTTGGTGATGTAGTCGAACTCACATCGATCTCAAGATCACAAAGAAGAGCGCTGCAATCCGGGAGAGCTTCCGCACTCGGTCACACGTACAACTTGATGAAGACCTCCAGCGGGGCAGCGGAAGTAGAGGATCCCTCGGAACTCCAACAACACGACGACGTGGTGTGGTGGAGAAAACTTCGTTCAGGGCTTCACCAAGCGCATGAACATGAGGTGGAGCAGCGGGAGGAGGGAGGTGAAGATGACACCAAGTGTGTGGGGAGAGGGAGGTCCAACCCCTCTTTATATAGGAGGGGGAGGCATCCACGGAATTTTTGTGTCTCCACCTCTCCCTTCATCACGTGGGTGGAGTCTCCACTCAACCCACTCACTCTCTCATCAATTGCCACTCAAAATTCCAAGGGTTTTCTTTAATAAATAAATAAAACAATTTCATTTCCTTATTTTAATATTTGTTAATCCTATTAACAAACATTAACACTTAGAACCTTGAACTATTTGTTAATCAAACATTAACATATACCACCTTGAACTATTTTAATATTCTCCGAAACATTTCCGGTGACTATTTCAATATTCCCCGAAACAATTTCGGTGTTGTCCAAACTTTTCTCCGATATTCCGTATCCACTCAATCGCGTTATCAAACCTTAAGTATGTCACCCTACAGTTCGTGAATAATGTAGACATGATCTAGACACCTCTCCAATCAATAGTCAACAGCGGGACCTGGAGATCCGTAATGACTCCTACACATTCAACGATGAATCTAGTGATCGTGTGAACCATAAACGTCGTAACCAATTCCCTTCGTCTCGCGATATTTTACTTGTCTGAGAACCGATCATTGGTATCAACCATACCTAGTTCAATCTCGTTACCGACAAGTACTCTTTTACTCGTTCCGTTATATGACATCCTTGTGACCTAGTCACGTGCTTGCAAGCGGTGTCGATGTGATATCACCGAGAGGGCACATAGTATATATCTCTGTCATTTGGATGGACAAATCCCACTCTTGATCCATGAGCCTCAACTAATACTTTCCGAATACCCAACGACACCTTTATAGTCACTCTGTTACGATGTGATGTTTAATGACATCAAAGCACTCTTCCGGTGTTAGTGATTGACATGATCTCATGGTCTAAGGATTAGAGTTACTTCGTATGTTTTATATAACAATGTAAACTTAATGACTTGATCACATTGCTATATTCACTTTGGTTCTATGTTGATCACAACATTCTTCTAATGACATGCCCCCGTTATTAACAACATCCAATGTTCATGATCAGAAAACCTTGATCATTAGTTAATCAACGAGCTAGTTAAACGAGAGGAGTTACTAGGAACTCTTGTTTGTTTATTAGACACACATGTATCAACGTTTCCGGTTAATATAATTCTAGAATGAGAAACAAACATTTATCATAAACAAGGAATAATATAATAACCACTTTATTATTGCCTCTCGGGCATATTCCCTTTAGTCTCCCACTTGCACTAGAGTCAATAATCTAGTCTGTAAGCACTTAACACATATGGCGTTCCAGTGTTATTACCATGCTTCGCACGTGGTAAACTTGATCAAAAAGATCTGACATGTTCAGGTCCTATTGTATTTGCATGTTTTCGCATCTACACGCATCACTCATTCTCTAATGAGATGGCTTCGTATATATTTGGTCGACCGGTGAGACCTTAATTCCTGAGCTTAAACTAATGTTACTAACATTGTGAAAATGTAGATCCATAGTGTCAGCAATCTTGGAAATTCACCAAGTTCAATGAAGAACTCCTTGACAAGAAATACTCATATTTGTTGTCAACACAACAATATACTTAGCCTTTGTTGTAGTACCCGTCACAATACTTTCATTTTAAAACACATTCAAATCCAGCATGGATCTTTCTTCCAGCCTATTGTGTTACCCTTCAACACATATTATAATTGAGATAGGTTTATTTTAATAGATGACAACACTATTAGTGTAACATATTACAACAAATAGTTTGTCATTACTACACAGGAAAAATATCCTGAGCATTTCTAAAAATTGCATAATGATCTCTCCCACTGTTGTCTAATCATCATATGAATTATCCTGCTATAACATTATATAGCATATACTCATCTGGTTGTGTACGTAGCATGGAACATATGACTTAGAAATCTCAATTTCAATTATGCTCATCATGTGTCAAAACACTTGAATATTGCTCAATTATTTTCCATGTGGCAAGAACCCCTTCTTGTCATTTCGATATTGACTTACTTCAGTAATTCATCTATGTAATTTGGCTCAACCATATCAGGCGTTTCAATCCATCTCTCATAGATATCGATGCCCAATATCTCCTAAGCCTTTCATCAATTTGAAAATCTTAACCGTGTTAATTAAAATACGTATTTTCTAATCAACCATATGTCATCTACATAAAGCATTAGAAATATGTCTTAGCGCTCCCACTTAATTTCTTCTAACTCTACAAGCATCTTTACCATTCATGATGGAATCAAACTCTTTTGATAACTTCATTAAGGCAATGATTCCAACTTCGTTATGCTCACTTCAACCATTGAAGTTTGCATACCTTTCCTGCAACCTTTTGAAATTTACAAAACTCTCAGACCGTGTCAAGTACACATCCACGATCAAACTTCCTAGAGAGGAGAGTTGGTTTTGGTATTCAACTGTCATATCATAATATGTGACTTTTGCTAGAACTATCCGCAAAGACTAAAGCATCACTACAGAAGATCAAAATCTTAGTCAACTCTTTATACTTCGTCGAAAACATCTTTTCAACAAGAAAAACTTCCAAAGGATGTAAATATCCATGTATTTGTTTCTATATAGACATGTTTTCTATCGTTAGGCATCATGCCTTTCGAAAGAACTACCAAGTCACATACTTGATATTCATACAGGGATACTATTGCGGATATAATGACTCGTAGCCAATTTTTACAAAGTCATGGCCCATCGTTTGCTTCCTTTATAAGTTCATGGTCCTTTGTTGTCAAAAGAACACTTTACTCTTAAACCGCAAGTTGGTCTAAGTAGAAAGTTTTAGGACTTTTGTGGTTCAGTTTGCAAACTCATACGAAGTATCTACAACACCTGTAGTGTCTTCTACTTTGTCAAAATAGGAAACCCTGGAACAACTTCCAGTGCTGCGCTACTCTTGACATGGTAACGAAGATTCTCTAATCTTGTTGAGTTTGTACTGTCCTCCCACTCACCTGTTTCGCAAGAACTACTTTCTCGAGAAATCAACCCTTTTTGACAAACAACATTTGTCTTTGTTTCGGTGATAGGAGAAATACCCAATGTTTTCTTTGGGATAAACTTATAAACATATATTTATCCTATTCTGGTTGTAAACATTTTACACATGCTATGCATACCAAAACTTAAGAAAAAGACAATTCGGGTCACTACCCAAGCCATTACTTATATGGTGTCAATTTCAATAGATCATGATGGGGCTCTTTTCAGTGTAAAAGAGGTTCTCTCTAATGTATAAACTACAACATTATAATGGCATTTTTATTTATATTACCATGTCCAACAAGGTTTGATTTTGTCTCTCGAGCACTCCATACTTATGTGGGGTATTCAAGAAGGACAAATTGTAGAACAATTCTGCAACTTCTCAGATGTTTTGCTAAACTTGTAACTCAAACTTTATCCTTTATAATCCAATCATAAATACTTGATTATCTTGTTACGATGATTTTTTACTTCATATAACAATAATTTGAACCAATTCAAAAATGTCAAACTACGTTCTCTTTAAATAGATATACTCATATATCTACTCAAATCATCGACGGAATTTTATGAAGGAAAAATTAATCCACCACACACGACTAGACATAATGGACTATATACATCAATATGTATAATCTCCACTAAATTAGTTGTCCATTCTACTTTGGCCTATGGATGGAATTTTAGTCAACTTTTGGAAGAGGTCTCACAAGCGTCAATTTATTCAAAACAAAATGACTCCATAAATCCATTAACATGGAGTTCCTTCATGTTTTCCTTTCCGATATGGACTAAAATGGTGGTGCCACAATTTCAGTGAAATTCGTTTACGTCTTGCAACGTTTAGCATTTAGTCTTATAGATGTTTACTTTACCAACACGATTTATATTAAATCATCCATAAATTATGGAATATGGTCATAGTTTGAACAATCTCATTTGTTCTCACAAAAGACCGGAACAAAATAACAAATTATTAAGTTATTAAAATAAATCTTGAATGCTTGGTTCGATAAGACAATGAACACAATAACACTTTATTTCTGTTCTTGTCATAATCGATTCCACATCTACTACTAGTTCCTTTTAGGCCCTTGTATTTCTTCCATAGCATTTCTTTGTATGACAACTCATACCAACCAATCTGGTATCAAAATACCCAAAAATACTTTGTTAACTAGTAATACATCTATAACTTGTATATCAAGCATATACTCTTGAGCTGGACCTTTCCAATTATATTCTTTTCTGCCATATACCTTTTTGTAATTCTATTTTCAATATTCACTTTCCTTTACAGAAGAATCATTCAACATCAAACAATGCTAGTCGTACTAGCACATTTTCCTTGGCGTGTTAGTCATATACTATCACCCATTGAGTCATACTTTGAGTTTGATTGTTCTACCAATACCACCATATTAATAGCATTCTTCGAGATTCCACTCTTAGCAATCTCCAAGCAAGGTAAACGGTTTTACCCATACTTTTAATCCATCCCATCATAACAATTTGGTGATTAAGCTACTATAGCTCGAAGGAAGAAATTTAGAGGATAAATTTTAGCGCCCAACTTCTTGGATGATTCAAACGCCTAGCGTCTTCAATCATTGCATATATTCAAATAATATAAGCACACATTGTCATGCTAAATTATACTCAATCATGTTTCCACAAATAAGTTTCTAGATATCAATATATCTTTCACTTGATTGTTTCTGAAAACAATTCTTTTCAGTTACTAAATTGCCTTGGTCAACAAAACATTCTTTTGAAGATAGCGTATTATTGAAGCAAGCATGACACTGGATTCTAAGTAGGAATTATTTGCTATTTAGATCAATCAATCATTAATTATATGAATCTAGGTAGTTTATACCGAAAATCTACAATGGGACTCAATTTTAAAATTTTATAATACGGTATCAATCTTAAATGGTTTTACCAGATCATAACGGGTATATCTCAATTAACAATCTGAGTGTAAGGTAGTTTGTGGATGCCAATGAATACTACAATTTATGCAAATTCACTTTGATTGGTTGTTCATGATGAAATAAGTTCAAGTTAGTTCAAAATTACTACGTGAACTCCCACTCAAAAACAACATACCTCTAGTCGTTTTAGTGATTACACAAACCCAATTCACTACACCAAAACCGATCATCACGTGAGATGATGTAGTTGCAAAGGAGAACATCGACATGTTCATCATATCAACCATATGAATCATGCTTTACCTTTTGGTTACGTGTTCCGAGGCCATGTCTGTACATGCTAGGCTCGCCAAGTATAACCGTAGTATTGCGTGTGTTCCGAGGCCATGTCTGTACATGCTAGGATCGTCAGCACCTATTGTATGCGAACGTTGAGTCTGTCACACCCGATCATCACGTGGTGTCTCGAAACTAAGAACTTTCTTAACGGTGCATACTAAGGAAAAACACATTATTATCTTGATATTAAGTGAGAGGGGTCATCTTATAATGATACCGTCACGATCTAAGCAAAATAAGATGCATAAAAGGATTAACATCACATGTATGGATAATGTGATATGATATGGTCCTTCTTGCACTTGATCTCCATCTTGTGCATCATGGTATGATCTTCATCATTCCACCGTCGTGGCACCAAGATCCATGGCACCTCCATCTTGATTATCCATCAAAATTACAACATATCACATGGATATGATATACAACACACATGCCATAAATAATAAGACAACCATATGGATCCTGCCGGTATGTCAATAATTTACAAAAGAGATCATCTCATGCATCAAATTTGTGACATTGACCATATCACATCACATGCCCTGCAAAAACAAGTTAGACGTCTCTAATTTATTTTTGCATATTTTACGTGGCTTATGGATTTCGAGGATAGAACCGTTCATACCTACGAACATGAACCACAATGTTGATAAACATATTTTTAACAACCCTTCGTAGATTAGATCTTAACTATAGTAGGAGAAACGGACACCACCTTAGCCACAAGTGAGACAGGTCTCACGTACAAAGTACATGTAAAGTTTGTCTAGGGAAGCTTCATTCTACTATGCCACTAAGATCATAAAATACTCAAAGAGGCAATAACATAATCATCAACGACCAGATACACCTATGTGTTCTACCCTTAGAAATCATCTACGCATAGATCTGGCTCTGATACCACTGAAGGGTTCGCTACATAGAAAACAAAAAATTTCCTACGCGAGAGACACCAAAAGGGACAAGATATAATATAGGAGATGTAAGCAACGGGAATAGAGAAAGTATTAAGGAGAACATACCCTCAAAGACACAAAGCGTTACGAGATCGAATCTTGTTGGTGATGTAGTCGAACTCACATCGATCTCAAGATCGCGAAGAAGAGCGCTGCAATCCGGCAGCGCTTCCGCCCTCGGTCACACGTACAACTTGATGACGACCTCCGTTCCCTCGATCTAGCGGGGAAGCATAAGTAGAGGATCTTTCAAAACTCTAACAGCACAACGGTGTGGTGTGGTGGAGAAAACTTCGTTCAGGGCTTCGCCAAGCCCATGAACATGAGGTGGAGCAGCGGGAGGAGGGAGGTGAAGATGACACCAAGTGTGTGGGGAGAGGGAGGTCCAACCCCTCTTTATATAGGAGGGAGAGGCGGCCACGAAATATTTGTGCCTCCACCTCTCCCCTCATCATGTGGGTGGAATCTCCACTCAACCCACTCACTCTCTCATCAATTCCCACTCAAAATTCCAAGGGTTTTCTTTAATAAATAAATAAAACATTTTCATTAGTTTATTTTAATATTTGTTAATACTATTAACAAACATTAACACATACCCCCTTGAAATGTTTGTTAATCAGACATTAACATATATCACCTTGAACTATTTCAATATTCTCCGAAACAATTCCGGTGACTATTTCAATATTCCCTGAAACAATTTCGGTGTTGTCCAAACTTTTCTCCGATATTCCGTATCCACTCAATTGCGTCATCAAACCTTAAGTGTGTCACCCTACGGTTCGTGAATAATGTAGACATGATCGAGACACCCCTCCGATCAATAGTCAACAACGGGACCTGGAGATCCGTAATGACTCATACACATTCAACGATGAATCTAGTGATCGTGTGAACCATAATCGTCTTAACCAATTCCTTTCGTCTCGCGATATTTTACTTGTCCGAGATCCAATCATTGGTATCAACCATACCTAGTTCAATCTCGTTACCGACAAGTACTCTTTTACTCGTTCTGTGATATGACATCCTTGTGACCTAGTCACATGCTTGCAAGCGGTGTCGATGTGATATCGCCGAGAGGGCCCAGAGTATATCTCTCCGTCATTTGGATGGACAAATCCCACTCTTGATCCATGAGCCTCAACTAATACTTTACGAATACCCAACGACACCTTTATAGTCACCCTGTTACGATGTGACGTTTGATGACATCATAGCACTCTTCCGGTGTTAGTGATTGACATGGTCTCATGGTCTAAGGATTAGAGTTACTTCGTATGTTTGATATAACAATGTAAACTTAATGACTTGATCACATTTCTATATTCACTTTGGGTCTATGTTCATCACATCATTCTTCTAATGACATGACCCTGTTATTAACAACATCCAATGTTCATGATCAGGAAACCTTGATCATCAGTTAATCAACGAGCTAGTTAAGCAAGAGGCGCTACTAGAAACTCTTGTTTGTTCATTAGACACACATGTATCAACGTTTCCGGTTAATAAAATTCTACCATGAGAAACAAACATTTATCATAAACAACGAATAAGATAATAACCACTTTATTATTTCCTCTCGGGCATATTCCCTTCAAGCCTCTTGTGCTTCCTCCCTGGTAGGGAGGCTGCCTCGAGATCCGCTACACTCTGCTGCAAAGGAGAGACTCCACTGTCGGACCCTTGTGCCTCCTGCACAGGTCCAGTGGGTGCCACGGGCCCTGCCACTCATGCTCACCTCCAGTACGTGCAGCCGCAAGGGCCCCCTCATAGATTTCCTTAGCTCTAATCGCCTCAATCTGCTCACATCTCGGGCCTTTTTCACCGTGGAATACAATGTCACAATCGGCCGCTACCTGAGCCAGGTGGTCGAGATAGACCGAATCGAGAATTGAAAACCTAGAACCATAGGAGGAAGGGGACGGAGGGATAGGGGGACGAGACGAAGAGGGATGAGACGTACCAGTCCAAGAGTCACGAGCCGCACGGCGATGCGACGCCACCATTGCCATCGTCGGGATGACTGTCATGCCTCGGTTTTTGGATTCTTGTACTATAGTTCAAGGACACAAAAATGTGGGCCAACAATTTTTTTTTACAACATTTTTGTTTGAACCAACATGTGTATATGACAATAGTCATATATGCAATGCAAATTTTGTTTCATTTGAAAACCAATACAAAGTTTCCTGAAAAACACCTTTATGTTTTCTCTGATGTTTTCCTTGATGTGACTTGAGTGATTTTTATTCCAACACTTGGATCATGATTGTTTGCATCTTGATTTAAACTTTTAACTTTGTTGGATCCAAGAAAACAAAAATACAAAATTATTTATGGAATTTTTTCTTCTAAGTTTTCTATTGAAAGTATTCCCTGAAAATATAGCCAAGTACATGTTTTCCACACTTGTTTTCACTAGGCTATAATATTCCATTTTGTGTTTTCTTGACTTGTATTTTTTATTTGATATATGGAATACAAATCCATAATCTTGGTTTGGATTTTGGAATAAGAAAAACAATCTTTTGCATGTTGTTTTTGTGGAAGAAAAATAAGACAGAAAAAGGCATTTTTAGAAAACAGAGAAAATTAGAAAGTACCTCTTTTTCCACTTTGTTTTCATAGCCTTCCATTATTCCAAATTTGTTTTCAAAAGATGTTTCTGAAAGTTTAAAACTTGTTTAACAAACTACTGCTTTGAAAAAAATGGAATTTATTTGACCCTCGAAAACAGTGTGAACTTTCTGACGATTTTAACTGTTTTTAGCACTTAAATTTTCTCGAAGTCCAATAACTGAATTTTCTGAACTTTCTCGAAACAATAGTTTTACAAAAGTTTAGCATATGTTTTCTATTGGATTCTGTTCAAACTTGGAAATTCCACTTTGCCAATTTGATTCATTGATGTTTGGACTCCACATTGGATCCTTTGTTTTGCTTCTAGATGGTCAAGGGAAAGAGAGACCATGTGAGGAAAAGAGGTGGCAGAGAAGGGAGTGGCATGGCATGGGAGCACAGTGCCATGGCCACTGTGGCCATGCCGTGGCTCTTCCAGCCCACAAACGCCACCTAGTGACTTGCCCCGATCACCACGACCCCCCTAACACCACCCCATGCCCTGGCACGACGTGGGCACGAGCTATAGCACGCCCCCGTGCCGTTTAAGACACACCCGAGAGCACCCGTGCCATTTGACCTCAATGCCGCATCTACAAGTGCACTCGCACGCCCCCCGCCCCCCCTCGCCACTGCACTCCCACACTCCCCCACACTCACATCGAGCAGAAGAATCGAGCCTGTGAGCTCTCTCCAAGCCCCACGAGCTCGAAGTTCGCCGCTGGCCACCGTAGTCCGCCCGAGGTGGTGCGACACCTCCCGTGCCCTCCAACCTATTTTCTTTCGGCTACGTCGAGTTCCCATGACCCGTAGACCCTAACGGACAACCCAGTTTTCCCCCTCGTGTGCAGGTTCATCGCCGCTATCTCCGTCGCCGCCGTGGTCGCTCTGTCGTGCGCCACCGCCTGGAGCCACGCCAACCGCCGTTCTTCGCGCCCCTCGATAGCTCCGAGCCCCAGCTACCTCCTCGACACCGCGCTGCCCCTCGCCGTCGCCCCATGGTGAGCCTACAAGCGCCGCTCGTTTCCCGTCGTTCTCGCAGGAGAGAGAGAGAGAATGAGGGAGTAGAGGAATAAGAGACGTGTGGAGCGTTGATCCGCGGATCAATGGTCCATGTTGAACGCCTCTGTTTCCCGCGCACGCGCGCGCGCTCGCCTGCGTGGGCTGCCATGTGCGTAGTTGGGCCGCGCAGTGTGGAATCTGGCCCGTGTGCAGTTTGTGGGTTTTTCTTTTTAAATCCATAGAAAGTTTGATGGTTACTTTAGGCTTGTTAAAAATAGATTTTGTGCAAGTTAAATTCTACAAAAATTCATGGCAGTAGATTAGTGTTTTCTTAACCACCTCCAAGTGGTAGATCCTTGTTTGCATGCTTATTTTGCTTTAGTAATTAAAATGCCACAGGCTGTCTGCGATACCTTTTTGTGCATAACGTTTTGGATCTGTATCCAAATCTTGCAAATAAAATTGTTTTGAGTAGCCCTTCGATAGATCTATCATTAGGACTTGCCCTTGCATCAAGGAGAGTTACCATTTGGAAATGCCATCTATTTTTGTAAAAGGCCAGTAGGCATTTCTAGGAATTTTAGAGAGTGTTCAAAAATGATATTTGATGTGAATTCAATTGTATGAGCTTGTTGGTGATTATATATATGCAACCCTAGCTTGGCATAATTTTTAGAGCTCTAGATTATTTTTGGTGTGCATTTTTAGAAACATCACCTTTTCTGTTTTATTGAAATCTTGTGTATTTGTTTGTGAATAAATGTTTGCTTGTTGGAAACTTGTTTCCTAGAATGTGTGGATATGTTTCTCTCTGTTATTAGGGTGTTTTCTTGCAGTACTAGTACCTTAGGAAGTTTGTGCATGTTTGGAAAACAACTAGAATAGAGATAGTCTAGTATTGTTTTCTACTCCCTCCGTTCCTAAATGTAAGATTTTTTAGCCCTTTTCCACATTCACACATTTCTACATGTATCTAGACAACTTTTAGTGTATATGTTCACTCATATTAGTACGTATCTAGACAACATGAGTAATATCTACAACATCTTATATTTAGGAACAGAGGGAGTATTAGTTTTGTGGAATAGATTGTGTGAGCTAGTTTTGTTATGTTTGTTACCTAAGTTTTTTATGTTGATGTGTTGACTCCAGTACCCTTTTGGTACTGATATTAGAGTGGTACCACCTCTATTATCTTGCACTTTATTTTATAGAAAAGCATGTGTAGCAACTGTTTGTTTTGTTCTCACTTTGTTGTTTTCACTAGTATGAGTAGTGGTGGGATGATTGTTTAGGTAGATTATTATTTTTGTCAAGTAGGACCAGAGGCTTTTTGACGTCTTAAATGCCTTGGTATATTAGTGGGCCCATAACCCACCGGTCCCATTGCATTTTTGGTTAGGGAGAAAAATTCCCTACCATGCACTTGTTTGCTAGTAGCCTATATTGTTATATGTGTGTTTAGTATTTTCTACCAAAGGAAAATAGATGATTGCTATAATTTTTTGATTGAAGTGTTTAGTATTGCTTTGTGACTCCTAGTATGTTTAGTTGTGCTACATTTGTTGACATAATGGTCCCTTGGGAATATCATGTTAAGGAATAATTGATTGTTGCTTTGATTAAATTGAGTATTGTTTGCTAATAGAAATATTTTCCAAGTATTGGTGAATTATGTGTGGATAGAAATTCCCTTGAGTGTTTTGATTTTAGGAGTGTTTGATTGAGCATGTCCTGGGTGCATAGCTACTGGTTGTTTAGCATGTCACTTTGATGTTTGTTATTTGATTGTTAGAAAAACATGATTTATTAAGCTTGGTTGATTCCTGCTAAGTAGTTGTTCTCATAGTATTACTTTGGTATGATTTCTTACTAGAATTTGTAAGGTTTATGTGTTGTTAGTAGGTTTTTATATTCATGTATTGCTTGTTTAGGGATATGCATCCTTGTAAGTGTTGTTTGCTTCTCTATTAGTGTACTAGTGTTACCACTAGATTTTATGAGTTGCTCTAGTATTATTGCCTTTCTAGTTTTATGGTAGTATGTTTATCCTATCATGTTTATCTTGTTTCACTTATGTTATTATGACTTGACTCTTTGAGTTGCTAGTTGTTATTAGTTGTAGAATGCATTTTTTTCCTTATGGCATGCCTGTGTAGAAATATTTCTTATGAGTATGCTATTAGGAACTCTTGTTATTATTCTACTTCTAGCTATTTTATTCCATGTGATGATTGTGTTTTAGAGTGTGTTTTATAACTTGTTACAATTGATTGATCCACTAGTTTGTTTAGGTATATTTATGGATGAGTGATTCCCTAGCTTTTGTGTAGACATGAGCATAGCAAGTAATTATCTTATTTCATCTGTGGTTTGCTGTGCTGTTTGGAATTGTCTGATTGATTACCTTAGCATGAGTATTGAACTAGTGCTATTGTTGTGTTTAGTAGTATCTTGTTATCTATGCATAAGGTTAGTGGTAAACTTGTTTGGTGATGATTGCTTGTGTTGTTGTTAATACCCACTTCCATGGGTGTTGTTGTGAATGATTGTTAGTACCATAGTAGTCTCACCCTTGTGACCACAAGCTATTTTTAGCTTCTTAAATGTCATGGTATGAGAGTGGTACACACATTCAACCTAGGATATTTAGGATTGTCCCAACCATATGTATTTCTGGCGATAGTTTTGTACCATGAGTGTTTGTGAGGAAGTTTTCTCGATAACTTTTGAGTGATCGCGTTAGTATAAGTTTTCTTGTTGTATGGGTTGTTTGTTATCGATTGCCTCTTTGGTTCTGAGTGTGTGTCTTTATTTCTTACGTTAGAAAACGAAGAAGAAGAACAAGGAGTCGTAGAGCTGTGTGTCAATTTCAAGCTACTTCAAGGTCAGGGACACAAAAAGTTTTAAGGCAAGCCATCCCGATGCTTGCTACTACACTCATCATTAACTATCATGCATGTTTTACTTCTGAAAGTTTTACAAAACTTTGATTTTCCAAAACTATTTTTGAGTGGCTATTACTACTATTAATATTATATAATATATTGTTATGCCAATAGTTGAAACTTGGTGTTACAAAGCCCATAGCCACCATATGGTATTTATTACCACCAAAAGTATAAGTCCATAAGTGGACACTCTAAAAATATGACTTTTGCAAAACAAAGGCTTTATGGAAAACCTGGTGGAAAGGCGAAGCCTTATCCACAGGAGAATTATTGATGTGGTCATTTTTGGGAAAAAGGTTTTTTAAAAAATGACACATAACCTTGACTTCGTTGGACAACCTTTATCGTACTGCCCCTCTACCCCAACATGGGCACGGGGCTTAATTCGAAACTTGTTCTTGTTAGTGTGTTCTCTATCTCAATCAGTTATAAGGGGACGGACTCCCTCGAACCGAATTGCCGCCAAGTTATGAAACGCGTTGCATGCACGGTGAGGGATTAAGTTCTCCTCCGGCCGCAGCTGTTGGGTCTCCTGTCATGGCTCTGGCAAACAGGGTTGCCGGGGAGATTAAAATCAACTGCAGACATAGTCATTTACTAACTTGAACATGGTGGATGGTTAGGATCAGTCATCTGATGTTCACATACTATTATTACAGTCTGTGGTTGTTCATGAAGGATGTTCTAGATCTTGTGGATTGTGTACACCTCTGTACAGTCAAACTATTCTGAATAGCCGCGTCCTCGGATATGGACAGTTGAATGGCCATGCAGCTAGCATTATGTCAATGTTTTCAAAAACGAGTTTTGAAAAGGAGTTGGAACTTGTGTAGTATCTGAAAGAAGGAACTTGTACCTGTGAGGTACGGAGGAAGAAAGCCAAAAGTTGTTTTACAAGAAATTTTGCAAAGAAAATCTTTATTTTCTAAACAAAAACTAGAAGTTGTTTTTCGACTTCATCGTTTTCGACTGCTACCACCGCCACTAGATTAGGATTTATTTTTAGGTTTATCAAATTTCGTTCAAATTTTTAAAATTTCCTAAATTTACATGAAACCTATCAAATTTGCGCTTGTGTTACAAGTTATGATTTTTTTTTATTAATGCCACGAGTGAGGAACTAGCCGTACAATACTTTGTGCCTCTCAGGCTCCGTTTGTTTGGGCTTCTGCTTCTGCTTTTAGGTCCAAAAAGCAGAAGCCTAAACAAACAACCAAATATTTCAAAGCGATTGTCACAAGATGAGGTGACCAAATGAACTGTGAACCGAGAAGCGGACGAAGCAGCGTCAGGGGTGCTTCCCGCAGCTTCCTGCTAAACTCCCGAATCAGTACACATCACTGCCCATTTCATATCGCGAAACTACAAGCAAATTGCGACCCGAGCCCAAATACCCAACGTGGCCAGCAGTACCACGCGCAGCATCGGTTTCCCCGCGCCCGCATACGCACGGCCAGCAAACAGGCTCGTGGCCACTCTATTTGCTAGCAGGGCCGTCTATGAGGGTGAGCGAGCTGCGCGACGGCACAGGGCCCCCAAATCCCTGAATAGAAGCGGTCGCCCTAGGTATCCGGTGGCAGAGAAGGGTGATCCGCATCACCTTTACCTTCCCTTCCAGGCTCCAGCATCCTAGAAAAGCAGCATCTTGAAAAGAGACTATTTCCTGGAACGGAACCGCCATGGATGGTCGATGGACGTTCACTGTCCAGCGGAAGAAGAAGATAATCTTTAAGTGGGTCTAGACTGTAGAGTTTTCCGAAAAGGCCCATAAAATATTTTCTACTCATTCCCACTTTCCACTCGTTCTGTGAAACGAAAAAAAAATTCCTCTTGTTTTTTTGGTTCGTCTCCCTAACCCCACCTCGCACACCGCTACCCGTCATGAATAATACCCCATCCCACGAACTGCTACTCAAGTATTGTCTATATTTTTAATGGATGTTCTCTTAAGTTTTTCAAAAAAAAATACTTTTCTCAATTTTGTATGTATTAGTTGTGCTTCATGGATCTTGTAAAGATTTTTTTTTGAATGTATGCTTTCTTGAGTGGACCTACATTTATGTCTTAATGTTCTAGCTATAATATTATACATACTTAAAGAAAAATTGCGGCTTCATTTTACATTCCGCACTGGGGGCCCCCAATTTCTGGAGACGGCCCTGTTTTCTAGCTTTCGTATTTGTACGTGCATTATACGGGAGCAACGTGTGCTAGCTATATCGATCCATAGCTTGCAGTTTTTTTATGCTTTCACGGGGGGAGGGGGGGGAGAGAGAATCCCCACCTGAATATATTGCTTCAAAAAGGGATTACAAGACCAGGCTCTTGTCCACCCTTGCGGATTGACATCGGTCAGGATACATAGATTGTTACAACAGAAAAGAAGAAAAGACGCCCAACAGAAGGCACTACCTAGCTAGCGTACACAAGAACCATCAGCATGAGAGGCAAGTAGATGAGGGGTGCTGTCGAGGGATCACAATACCAAGATTCAGCAAACAGTCTAACGCGCCGCACCGGCGTGCGTACCAAAATCCTCGGCACAACAGAGGAGCATCCAAAAGCAACGAGTGTTAAAGCTTAACACGAACTTTGACTATCAGCTCCGCCACGGAAAGTCCGTACGATTAACCAGTTGGGGAGGTTTCATTGCATCTTCATTGAGCAAAGATGAACCGAGATGGAACCAGGAGCCAGAAGCTCGCCACAAACACAACGACAACCATGGAAGGGTCTTGAGCAAGCACAGCAACAGGACAAGGACCCGTCGAGCTCGAGCTTTCACATCAGACTTTTTAGAGCGGGAGACTAAACCCCGTGGCAGCAGTGCTAGGAGCAAGAGAAGCGGATGGGAAGTGACCACAATACCGAGGAAGCCTCACAGCCTCTTAGACCGGCAAACAAGATGAGCTCGTCGGAGTCGTTAGGCTGGGTTCCCATGCGACGCCTCCAAGAAGGGCATTGACAGCCAAGGTCATCGTCCGCAGAGCTTTCGCCCGGAACCACACAGAGGATCCACACCAACAGCCAGGAGATTGGTTCCAATTGCGACGCCTTCAGGAAGGGGAATGACGCCCATGGCGCCATCGTTGCTGAGTTTTCACTCTGAACCACACCCATCGCTAGCAGAGCAACGGAGGGAAAGTGTGGAAGTGCAGCTCCCAGACCACTCTTCAAGGAAAGATAGCGACGCTTCTCAACGCCGCCGTGGTCGGCGCAGACACAATGTCCTAGCGAGGATTTCTCCAGGAGCACGAGCAGCAACAGCCCCATCTCAAACAGCTGAGAATCGTGGAAGAGACCACCGCCAAGAAATGAGGCCATCCACCGCGACCAGACACGCGCACAGACGCACCGGGCGCAGAATCACCGGAGCAGCCGAGCCGCAGAGGGTGCCTCCCAGGCACCGCGCGCCGTCGGGGCATGTGCCATGTTGGCGAGCTGCGGAAGCCGGGAGGAGCAGCACCAGTGCGCGGCACGGGCTGCCGGTGCGGCAGCTGAGCTGCGCGTGTCGGGGGCAAAGAAGCACGACGGCACACGCCACACGCCTGGGGCCAGGATCGACGGCCGGACCACCGGAACGCAGAGCTGGACTCGAAGGCGACTGAGTACTGCGCCTGGCGGCGTCTTAGAGGCGCAGTGGGCTTACGTCCTGGCCAGCGCGGAGGCCGAGTCCCGGAGAAGCACGGGTCCTCGCTGCGCAGCCTAGCCGAGCACCACATAGCCCATGGACGCGCAGATCTCAGGTGAGGTTGGGCGTTCGATTTGGATGGAGGGGAAACGGCCAGAGGGGACGCCCTGCCGCCGCCGGCAGCTGCCCTGAGTCCCACACGGCGGCGGCGAGGAGATTGAGCAGGTGGCGGCGCCTTTTTTTCGGTGGCGGCGGGGTGGCCTCCGGAGTCGCCTGGTAGCGACCCGGGAGGCGGCTCATAGCTTGCATATTTGTACGTGCATTATACGAGACGAGAGCAACGTGAATGTTTGTACGTGCATTATACGGAGCAACGGGTTACCTAAACCGATCCATAGTTTGCTACTAGCTAGCTGAATATGTTGCACGTGAATGTTTGTACGTGCATTATACGGGAGTTCAGCGGTGTGTTCATGGTTACAAAACGAGTCATGAATTATTTTGGTAGCACACAATGTTTACAATTTATTAGCAAAGAAAAAAACTTAAATTAGGGTAATTCAGCCCATAAGTTAAAAGAGGGTCAAAATTAGCTAATTCGTTTCGAATCGGCCCTTATACAACTTGTTTAGCGTTTAAGGACATTTTAGATATTTCATCTTTCAAACCAACAGCAACAACCATCAACAACAGTCCTGCCAAACATCAAATCGCAGAATCCAGCAGCTGCTTTCTAACAGTTCAGCAGCTACAGCTGATTTTGATCAGCAGCAGTCCAAGACCCTCAGACCACACCAATAGAGGTTGTGCAGGCGTGCATCCGAAAAAAGGCTATTGGCGCCGCGACTAGTCTAGCTCGTACCCCCGGACAAAATCACACACAACACCATCACTACCACCGCCTCAGATCGTAGGCACGTAGGTCTAGTCTAACCGAGAATGCGGAAAATGCTTTCCTTTTCCAGTACTCCTACAAGAAGACTTGCGCCAATTAAAGGGCAAAACAGGAAGCTATGCTCTCCAGAAAGGCGGCTCGATCGGCAGTCATCCTGTGGCGCTCGGCCGGCGAGGTGATTCACGGGCCGGTCGATTATTGCTGGGCACGACGTTAAATTAGATCTCGAGGACACAGCCGTGGTGCATGGTACCCTGCGCACGACAGTTAGCTGGTGCCGCACTCACGGGTTTACTTGCATGCATGGGACGCGCCTCGATCCAGCAGGCGGCTGCTAGCTGTATATCGATCGATGCCATCCCAGGATGGCCGGCCTTTGATCGAACCAGCTCAGTACTGATTGTGCTCCTGGTACTGTTAAAATAAAATAACGCTCCTGGGTGTTGCACTGTCTGTCCCTCTGTCCGTGGAGCACTTGTCAGCGGGCGTGGTTCCGTGGAAATTTTGAGATTTTCCTTCGCACTGCCCGCGGTGCTGACTGCTAGGTCAGTTGTACCTGGGACACTTGTCAGCAGTTCAGCACATTATCTCTTGCACGACTTGGCCTGCTTATGAAGTCGTTTAGCTTAGGTCGGTTACACAATAATAGTGGTATACGCACTCTACGGACAGACCTCTCTGCTTTTTACAGATACCCTCCACCATCATTGAGCAGTGTACGTCCTAAAGACGCAAAGGTAGTAGATCAGCTCAGCAGACGATGAGAGGGAGACACGAAAGACAAACAAAAGATCAAGCTGCACTTTGGCATATATTCCATCAGGATAAAGGAAAGACGGCCTAGATAATCGACCAGAAGATCTGACAAATCCCACATCAAATTCTCCCCAACACTGCTCTCTCATGTCATGCATGTGCAGTATGTTCTACTAGCCAGATCCGGCGCGGCGCACGCCGCGCTGTGTTAGTTTTACGGTGAAGGATTTTGCACCGGATGGTACACAGTATTTCATAGCGAGATAACCTGAACCACACCTTAAGGGAGGGCGGGAAACTCCTAGTTATACATAGGCTAGTTGGGTATGTTAGTGCATGGAGGTACCGCCACACATCAATGCCCGAATTTAACTGATATTTTTATATTTTTGGCCCAACTTCAAAACCTTAGGTGTTACATGTATATGCTTAGAAGAAAAGGAGGACACGTATACTCTATTATAGGAAGGCTTAAGTCAACTGTGGTACATTCTGGAGTCTGACTCGGACATGCCCAAAGGAGTTGCAGACAAAATAATCATGAGACTTAAAGAGAGCATACAGAAGAACATAATGTGAGTAGTACCGAATGGGGAAAATCCATTTGGCTTTGTCTACCTGTCTCAATTTTAGTAGATTGAGGAGAAAGATTTTAGTCTATCACACACACCAATAAATCTCTATAGCTATTGGATGTAAAAATAAAGGAAGTCCCTTTCATGCCAATGCTTGCATAAAAATCTATGAGTGACAGAATATTGAGGAAATTCACCGACGTCAAAATCCTCCCAATTTTGTTTTCATAGCTGACAAAATTAGTTTGAGTTTAGGCAACTTCTCCAACACGGTGCCAGTTGGCGAAACCATGGGGAACCTGCGAAATTGAAATCAGGTAAGTTTTCGTGTCTCGTGTATATCTCCTGCAGACAAAAAAAAAATATTCAACCACATCACACAATTTTTTTAAAAAAATTCCATGTCCGTAACAGATTTCAAACTTGAGCAAAACAGTAACTTCAACTGAAAGACACTGAATAAACAGAACTCGCCCACAATTATCCACGCTCAAATTGTTGGTCATCCAAATGAACGCAGAGTGTTTCCCTAGCAAGACAATTGCTTGGATGTGAAGGAGACGAATAAGAGCTTGCTGCCACAAAGCTAAAAAGATTCTAGGGCAAGGAGCTCCCAATTCTTGAGCAGATTGCCAAGCTCGACACCGCACACCTCGAGGAACCTCGCTTCCACAAGGTCAATCCCTTCACCAGGCGCCCTTTGCCGCCCTCCGTTACTGCCTTGGATGAGGCGCCACTGCAAAGACCCGCCAGTGCAAGAACCAACGAACAGTTATCCAAGAACATGTAAAGAGGGAAAAAAAATCAATTGTAATAGAAAATAAAGGCCCACAAAGCCACCACTATTTAATGGAATTGCGACAGCCAGGATCATGGAAATCCTTTTGCATCCACATATCTCCGAGTCCACGTTCATGGCACCCCATTGTTGCAACAGATAAAACATTCAAGTGAGCACGTGTGCTAGCTCCTATCAAACTAACAACACTGCGCTGAAGCCACTAAGAACTAACAATCTGTTTGGTAGTTAAGTTTTTCTCAGTGTTATGGTTTCTGAAAATACTATGGGATGAAACAATTGGGTCGTTGCTACCATTGAATACTACTGTGCTATTAACTATGGTATATCTAATAACATTATATTTTTTGGAGTATCCATCGAAGAGGCCAAAAATATAATGTTATCCGAAAATACTATCATTTTTCAGAAACTGAGAAACAAAACTGCATTTTATGAACTATACATTTATTCGAAGGAATAAGAACACAGTAGTACTGTAAATAAATAAAAAAAATCTTTGCTCTAAAAAAATGTGGTCAGAATGAAGATCTGATAACAAAACAGGTCAGAATGAAAATATTAAAGTTGGCCTTTGCCATCTGATTTGACTAAAAGAAGCATCATACCTAAACAAATAAAGTAAAAAAGTAAACAAATATATTATTTAATCCATATTAATCACAACATTGTTCCTTTCCTATGTCATCTCAAATAAATATATCATGTCTATTGATAAGATTAGTAAATGGGATGAGTATAGACTATCAAACATGAGGAGCACATGCATTTTTTCTTGTCAATTTTTACCATTTAAACATATCAATTTAAGTTATTAACCTAGAACGTCAAGCTGGCACCTGCTGCTAAAATAACATGCCTTGGATAAAAATTAGTAAAGCGGGAAAAAACCCAACACACTCACCTACTCGATATACCAGGCTCATCTCTACACCTACCGAATATGTTGGAAAGAATGTTGTGAACACATTTGGGTTTCAAAACCAACAACCCAAAAATTGTAAGGTGCATAATATGGCTTACTAAACACGTGAATTCCTGATAAGCATCCATGATATACCATAATATATGTATATACCCTCTATAAATTCGGAAGGGAAGGCGGCCAGTGTAGAGGAAGGCGGAAAAGACATACACCTAAGAAGGAGAGGACGACCCTAATTGCAGTGGTATCAACCCCGTCAACAAATAGCGGTCGTAGCGAGGCGGCGCCAGTTGCAGTAGTACCAACTCCGTCAAGAAACAACGACCGCGGCGAGAAGCAATTCCGGCTCCGACTCGTTGGCAGCATCCACCACCATCCCTCACTGTCGCGAAGAACTCGAAAGGCGGGGGAGACTACGGTCTGAGAAGAAATTCGAGTGAGTCCGCGGTGGAAGCATAAAGATCAGACCACCGACCGCACTAATGGAACGACCTCCGTGACCCGCGATAGGTGACCCGCGATAGGAACTTCGGCGCCTGCTAGATCCGCTCCTCTGCAGCCTCCCAGCCCACCCTGGCACCTCCACCGCTTCACTCTTGGGCGCTTCACACTTGGGCCGTGTCGACAACGACGACACCATCTAGGCTGATTGGTTCGCATCGACAACAACGAAGCCGGATGGACACCGCCGCTTGCGATCCCAGAATTTCCAGAGCTTATCCGTGACGACGACTTACTTCTACCGCGCGGACATTGGTGGAGGTGGCTGAGAAAGCTAAAGCAAATAGTTTTAGGTGTAAGAATCTTTGAAAACATCAGATGCGCATCACAATAATTTGGCTATTTAATGAATTCCCCCTACTTAGCACCTGCGACATTTTTACAAAAAATACATGTGCAACAAACCATACACCACTATCTAAAGGCACATCATGAAGAGAAAAACAGAAGAGCGGCACATGAGGAGAAGAGGAACAGCAGAGATCATTCTCGCACCTAAACCTGCAGTTATGGTGCTCTCCACCTTTCTGGCCATAAGCAGCTGGAAACATGGTAGCTCATTCAGTGAGGGGAAAACGCATATCAGCAATGCAACATCAAGGTGAAACAAACTATATCGATAAGAAAACTCACCTCCTTATTACCCCTGTTGCCTGTATCCTCGTTCTTGGAGGCTTCCAATGATTCTTCGCCTTTTCAACCTCTAGGAATATCCAAAAAATAGCTAGTCACAGAACTACGGATAGCGGAAAGAATACAAGTTAGGCTTACTTAACTATGTGTTTACTGCTCTTCCTCGGAAAGATTCACACAAATAGCTGATATGTATGAGAAGGATGCCAGATATGTATGAGAAGGATGCCAAATAACAATTTTCCTAACGTCTGAAATATGCAACTCTGAATGGGAAACAGAAGATTGAGTAGAAGACGTCATAAATCTGCTACCGTAAATGCCTAATGCCTAAAATAAGGGCGAGAGGTGCAGATTTTCCTAATGTTTGTTTGCAGCTAGGCCATGCATCTATTGGATTTCACAAAGGTACAATATGCGAGTTAATCAACCAACCTAAATATGAAAAACAAACAATCGGTAGACTGGAACTGAAGCTCGAGAGAGAGAGACAGAGCAAGCATATCTGAACCAATACCTGGCCTGAAATACCATGTTCATCCACCTCGTCGTCACATCTGAAATACCTGTTCACCAAACAAAAATTGCTAATATCTACAAAAGAACATGAACATAAAAGAAAAGCATGTGAAATAAGAATATAAATACGACAAAGGAGGTCGATCTCACCTGGCGGCACGGCCATCTCCATCCTCATCGGTCTCCCCATTCTTGTAATCGTGTCACCGCTGATGTCGTGGTTAGTGCGGACGTCTCCGTCCTCGCTGCAACTTTCATTGGATGAGAGAGAGAGAGTAGCCAAGCCAAAGAACATGAGAGAGAGTAGCCAAGTCAAAGAACCGACGGGATGAGAGAGAGAGTGGCCAGGCAGCATAGCTGCTCCTCGACGCGTGTGGTGTCGGCTGCAATCTCCCGTATGTCGATGCCGCTTGGACTCCGTGTTGCTCCAGCGACCACGGCGCCACATCGACCGTTCGCAAGCTCCACCGTTAGAACCCGTCTTGGTTCGGCGGCCGCGTCGCCGCCGCTCTGACCGCTCGCAAGGTCTGAGCTGTGGAAAGAGAGAGAGATGAGGTGGTGGAGGGCACGCTAAGCAAGTAGGGACAACAAGGAATGTGTGGGGTCTCACCAGGTGCTCCTCCCTGCCGGCGCAAATGTCGCGCCGCGCCCAAACTCGCTAAGCCGTGCTTCTCATGAACCATGGCGCTCGTCTCCGTCGTCTAATCCAAGGGCGTTGGAAGCGGAAAAGAGAGGACGGCAACGATGAGGGTGCGGTGGAGGTGGAGTACAACGGCGGCGTTGGGGCGACAGCGATAACGCGATGGATCTAGAAGATTGGAGAAAAAGAATCGGAGATGAGGGGATATCTGGGAGACAAAACATGACAACGCCACGCGTGCGAGTTGCGTGCAGTCGCACCTCTTTGACCAAGAAACACACCACAAAAATGAAACGAACCCAGCTGGCCTACCATGAGTAGAATGCAAGCCGCGGAAGGCGGAGTAGCAACGCAAAAGTTGTACACGCGTCAGCGCCTAAAATAGGGTGATGACCATCCGAAAATTGAGAGAATTAGAAACTCACGTGGTTTTGGATATTACTTATGTCGTGGGCAGGCGGACAAAGAGCCAGCGCGGGAAGGGACGTACTCATGCGCGATGAAGGTGTCCGTATTCGCGCACTCGCGGCGCGGACGCGGTGTCATGCTTGGTGCGCCTTCTACTCTACGCATGGTCGAGGGGCACTCTTTAGGCCGGCCATGTACCACATACAGGAAGGGGTTCCATGAATGATATGCCCATGCCGATGTTAACTTGTAGGGTAACAGCCCCCCAAAAGGGAATCCTTGACCTTAGCCAACTCTACCACTTACAGATCATCATTGCCATCTACAAGAGCAACCGAAAGCAAATGCTCAGTAGTTGTCAAAGGTGTCGAAACATTTCCTTCTCTATATATCATCACATTTCACAATAGCACTTCCTTTGACAGAAAGACACACAAAAGTGTAGAAAATTAGGGTTAGGAGCTATTCGGCCTACCCTCTATTCCTCTGCCTTATCGGTGGTGCCGCTCACAATGCATATTGAGGCTAGAGGGTGGGACCTTTATATAGACTCCAAATTCCAGATATTTCAATCTGTTTCCAGATAGGACTCGTGACATGTTAAACCAACCACTATACTTAACAGCCAGTAACCGAGCCTATTACTGTTAAACAAATAGGTCCCAAACACGCATGTGTGAGTCATGCGCCGAGTTCGAATACAAAATCAAACTCGCAGGCTTTAACAATCCATAGAGCCAATCCTACGGACAACCTGGCATTCCACTCTATACTGTTCCCGGGTATAACTCCAGCGTATTAATATACACTGTGTTCCAGCATAGCCGTACCGGCTTCCTCAAGTATATTTCCTTAAGTACAGTTCCACATCAATTATTCCATGTTATTTCCATGATACTTCCACATGAAGTTTATTTCCGGATAATGCAGTAGCTATACAAAATGTTGTAAGCCATAAATTCCTACATCTCCCACTTGGCTGAAAACATTTAATTTCAACAAAATGAATTCCCACACAATTAGCATGGTATGTGATAATTCCTTTCTTCAATGCAATCATGTTGCATATAAACTTTGTGGCTTTTGGAGTCATATTATCACAAAGGAACATGTTATGATGCGATCTTTCCACGACCTTAGATTTACTAAGAAATTTCCTTAGCCATATGCTTCCTTCAATGCTTCGGATGCATCAAAGTAATTATATTTTATACACAAATAGTATTTAACTCGTGATTGCTTCCTACATCATAAATACATGGTAAAATAAATATTAGTAATAAATAAAACAAACATATTACCTTCTATGTGATTCCTCTTTCTAAAAGAGTCAGCATAAGTTTGTATCCTCGTAGCAGAAGACTACGACCATAAAATATATTGAATAAATCCATGTTTACATGTCATTTGCATAATAAGTATTTTATGTGATTCCAACAATATTTCAAAGATACATATTCCATTTGCCAACAATTCCAGCAAATCGCTTTCGGTGCTAATCAAAATAGCAACAATTACAACGGCATGGCTAAGATCAGGTCGCACGAATAATGTCCCACAATGATTGTGGGATGACCATTATTCTTCCTTTTCCTCGAGAGTTCAAACACAATTCCTCACAGAGTATCCTCCACGAGTTGAAACATAATTCCTCAAGGAGTATCATTCCCTTTATCAAAGGTACTTGACAGGTTTGCATGTTTCCATAGAAAAATATATCAAGACATTCTCTATGTATTTCCACTCCAACATTGGAAGTTTCAACATTCCTTTCATAGAAAGTTAGAACCGAACCAAGCTTTCACTTCCATCAATGTGATATTTAAAAACAATAAGAAAAATAGTTAGCACACATAGTAATAATACACACTAACCTTTATATGAGATTGTCTTCCATTACTAATAAAACCATATTAACTGGTATACAATTGATGTGAAGCTTGTTCTAAAAATCATGAATTGATCTATTCAATTAGCAAACCTTGCCTTTATTCCCACCTCCTCTAAATTCCAGAGTTTCCAAAATCTCCAATAGGAGAAAGGGTTTCCACAAAGTATTCATATTTCCTTTGTGTAAATCATTTAACAACAAGCTTAGAATTGTGGTTTCCACTAAGCATGTTTTATTAACTTCCTTGTAAATAAATACCTTTAAAACCTATAGGTATGCGGTTGTTTGGCAAAACAATAAGTTCCCAAAAACAAAACAAAAAATGTTATTCCTCATTGAGTGTAATCATTCCTGCAATACTTTCACCCATAGTTACATTAGTAACAATTTAGAATATTTTATACAAGTCTACTTATTCCTCCAAAAATAGAGTGAATTCGACAAATTACAAATAGCAATAGCCAATATATGATGGCTACATTAATTCCTCCCACTTTTCCTATGCATATTAGTGTTGGGAGTTTAACTTGTGTTTTCCTTTAGCTTTATTGAAATAAGAGTTCAATGTGACTACTAGTATACATACCATTCATCATAAAAATATCATCTTCCTACTTTCCACCAATTTCCCCTTTTCCAGATCAAAACAAAATTCCATTTGATCCACTAGAACATATACATTAAAATAAAGCTTGGTGTGCTATGTAGTAAAGAACTTTCCAATTCCATACTACCAAAACATAAACAGAATACTTCCTTCCAGTTCACAAAATAAAAATAGTGACTGTGATCGGTAATAACTTACTGAAAATAGTAGTATGTTATGCTTTTCCACATAATGAGGGGAAGAACCAAGATTTATATTCCTCCATTAAAACATGAAGTATATGAGATCATGCAATGCTTTCCTTCATTAAACCATGAAGTATATGATATAACATAATGGCTTCCTCCATTGAACCATAAAGTATGTGACGAAACGCAATGGTTTCCTTCACTAAACCATGAAGTATATGAGATGACACAATAGATAATAATTCCATGCTCTTCACATAAGTTTTAATCACTATTCCTGAAGTGTACTCCCCCACCAATCAGTTCTCAAACCTTTAATCCTTTGATGAACTGATTTTCCACTTCAGTATGAGATGTTCATGACAAATCAAAAACTTTCCGACTTGTATTGTAGTACATATTAATAGCCATCCAAATGCAATCATGAATGGAGTAAATAACATAACTATTTTCCCTCAAGTGGAGTGTCCAACAATAACTTAAAAATATGCGGATGAATTACCATATTCCTCCCACTTAAGTTTAGAATTCCATAATTAGTAACCCACTAATTATGTTCCTTGATATGTAACCAAGTCGTATATAAGATAATCAAATTGAACCTCTAGTGGGAGTATTAAAACTAAAATTTCATGAAAAACCACACCATTATAAATCCACAAACTGATAATCCTCACACTCAAACTTTATAATTCCAGAATTAACAAGTTTTGTAACTCTGTTTGTAGATTACAACCAAATCGTATCTAGCATCATTAATTAAATTATGATCATGTGTTCCTGTTATCATATTCCTCCATGTGGAGTTATCTTCACCAAATAAACAATTTATCGACTAACTTCCAATGGATTTTCAAAAGAATGAGACCATTGTATTTAAATTCCATGGTGCATTAAGATTTCCATTGAGCAATAATCCCGCTTTTGTCCTTTACAGATAGTATACATAACCGACAAATTCCGGTAGAGAAGTATAAATTAAATTCCTTCTTATCGTAGATGAATATAAGAATCATAATAAGTTTCCTCCACATGAGAGTTTGATTCATAATTTCCAAATTCCAAGCACATCATATTTAGCAATAATGCCTAATTAGACATATCTATTTCCGCTTGGAATTGTTTGCATATAAATAAGTTGCTATTTTGTTCCATCAAATTATGACGTCTAAGAAAAATTCCAAGCAATACGGAGCAGTAGTAAACAAGTATTATAGTGCAAATAATAACACTGGACATACCGTTGAGTAACTATTGGTTTCTTTTCCCATGGAGTATCCCCATCTTCCTCCAAAAATAAGTGATATGTCAGTATAAACATGATTCATGTCTTCTCGTCGTTGTTACACCATTGAATTCCAGTCAATTATAACATACTCTGACATGTTTCAGAGTATTCCGACGAGTTCCAAGTATATTCCGGTGACAAGATCAATCCCGTACCAATTGCAAAATCACAGGAAAATAAAAATCCATCCGACGATAAGTATAACTCATGTTCCTTGGAGTTTGTTCCAATTTCCTCCATTAGCAAATGATGTAAACAAATAACTTTTCCAGGTTACGCATAAAATTCCATGTAATCTGTACACTATCAAGTTCATCAGCAAGCGATTTCAAGATAATTAAGTGAATTAGTTTATTTTCCTCGGTCCAAATTCCATAGTTTTCCTTTCCTTTTGGCTTTTCCGGTTTAGACATATCTTCCTAAACCGTATAAACTGCATATTCTGAATAAAAAGTGTCCAAATGACATACAGAAAGTGATACTCATCTGAGGAACCAGAACGCGGAGAGGTGTTGTACTGAGGCAGACGTGTGTGAATTAATTCCCTTCGATATGTAGCGTAGCCAGTTCTATGGGGAAAAATAATTCCTGACCAGAGTGAATCATCAACAGCTTGAATGGAAGTACTAGCAGCAATCCCATATATTCTACGTGCAGATCCTTGTTCCTCTTTGCTTCTAGAAGACTACAGTTTTGGATCAGTTTCCGTGTGTCAATTCCTTGATTCAATGCTACACGTAAATTTTCAATGCCTGCCAAAATACCTGTACTAGAAAAAAAAACGACGTCAAATCCAAGAAGCCGTAGATCGGCTTGCTTTCCTCGATCCCCGCGCACAACAACAAATTAAGCAAGGATGGAGTGGGATCGTTGGCTTTCCGATCGATCCGTGTGATGAGATAGCAATCAGTTAATCACCACTTTGCTTTCTAGATTCATCGATCCCGGTGCATCCACACAAAAGAAAATTCCCAGCAGTGTTTGCCAACTCCTGGTTGTCTCCTTGCTAGTACGTGGCCTTGGAGAATTTTACGACCTCCACGTATATGCTTTGGCGTCAGCGAGTAACAACGTGTAACAAGGATTGGCTGTATCACGTGATGGAGGCGACAAGCGTTCCCGCATCAACAGATCCGATCCAGGAAATTGCGGAACCGAGCGACGACCAATAAATCCGACGTAACCTAGCAGAATTTACAGTCAGACCTCTTAACAGATCAATCTGTATGCATGCACGCGCAGGAGGAGACCGACGATTGACGAGCTGGTGATGCAGATCACCACACGCGACGGTGACCAATACAGCCGACAGATAGAAGTTCGCAGCGGATTAGAAACAACTGGCGCCGGCAGTTCGTGGCGATCACCGGAGGCGACGACCTGACTGAGTTGGATCGGCGGCGACGTGACACGCAGCGGTTTAGGTTTTCGGCGACCGCACAACCACTGCTCTGATACCAATGTAGAAAATTAGGGTTAGGAGCTATTCGGCCTACCCTCTATTCCTCTGCCTTATCGGTGGTGCCGCTCACAATGCATATTGAGGCTAGAGGGTGGGACCTTTATATAGACTCCAAATTCCAGATATTTCAATCTGTTTCCAGATAGGACTCGTGACATGTTAAACCAACCACTATACTTAACAGCCAGTAACCGAGCCTATTACTGTTAAACAAATAGGTCCCAAACACGCATGTGTGAGTCATGCGCCGAGTTCGAATACAAAATCAAACTCGCAGGCTTTAACAATCCATAGAGCCAATCCTACGGACAACCTGGCATTCCACTCTATACTGTTCCCGGGTATAACTCCAGCGTATTAATATACACTGTGTTCCAGCATAGCCGTACCGGCTTCCTCAAGTATATTTCCTTAAGTACAGTTCCACATCAATTATTCCATGTTATTTCCATGATACTTCCACATGAAGTTTATTTCCGGATAATGCAGTAGCTATACAAAATGTTGTAAGCCAAGATTGGAGAAAAAGAATCGGAGATGAGGGGATATCTGGGAGACAAAACATGACAACGCCACGCGTGCGAGTTGCGTGCAGTCGCACCTCTTTGACCAAGAAACACACCACAAAAATGAAACGAACCCAGCTGGCCTACCATGAGTAGAATGCAAGCCGCGGAAGGCGGAGTAGCAACGCAAAAGTTGTACACGCGTCAGCGCCTAAAATAGGGTGATGACCATCCGAAAATTGAGAGAATTAGAAACTCACGTGGTTTTGGATATTACTTATGTCGTGGGCAGGCGGACAAAGAGCCAGCGCGGGAAGGGACGTACTCATGCGCGATGAAGGTGTCCGTATTCGCGCACTCGCGGCGCGGACGCGGTGTCATGCTTGGTGCGCCTTCTACTCTACGCATGGTCGAGGGGCACTCTTTAGGCCGGCCATGTACCACATACAGGAAGGGGTTCCATGAATGATATGCCCATGCCGATGTTAACTTGTAGGGTAACAGCCCCCCAAAAGGGAATCCTTGACCTTAGCCAACTCTACCACTTACAGATCATCATTGCCATCTACAAGAGCAACCGAAAGCAAATGCTCAGTAGTTGTCAAAGGTGTCGAAACATTTCCTTCTCTATATATCATCACATTTCACAATAGCACTTCCTTTGACAGAAAGACACACAAAAGTACATGTACAGATGTACTAACACTTGTACATGCTGAATATAGTGGCTAGTCATGATCCCCACCCTTTACACTTGCACACTTATCCTGCACTTCGGACACACAAGTCAACTAAATCTTGTAAGCGAAGCCCTATGCTGGTGTGTTGCACTGATCCAGTGCCCAGAAATGGGTAACATTTGAGTAGCTTGGATCACCGATGAACACCCCACTTTCTAGACTCCTTATTGTGTGGTTCCATTGATAACAGTGCGGCAGGAAAGCCAGCACACCTAAAAAAAGCACTATACCAAACCGCGGACACGTCCCATTTCGCATTTAACCATTCATTGAGACCAGCTAGGTAGTAGATATCTTTGTTGATCAGCCAACCATGAGCCATATCCTTGTTTATATTGAAGTCTCTGGGTACCACTTTTTACCCTTTCACTCGCCGGAGCAATATAGAACAATACATGAAAGATGCATGCGTGGCAACTAGAAAAAACATGGGAGACTAAATATGGGTACTTAGTGCTCTTGTGTGCATCCTCACAACCCAACAAAACCTAGAATGAATCGCGGACCTGACCCGCGCATCAAACCAACCAAAACCGTCTAATAATCAACCTTGGACCGGAAGAGAATCTCAAATCCAACACAGTTCGTACGGATGCCAAATGCAATTACAACGCTCATAATCCGTGCTCACCCTAGCCGACCCCTATCGCCGACCCTCTAAACAACCTCATCGAAGCATGGACCAGGAGCCAGCCCCTTTTCTTTGCGAGATATATATCAATTAGGCAGAAACTCGAGCAGCGGCATCAAGTTAGAAATAATACCTTGTTTCATCTACCAAAAGCCTCTCTAACATGCCCATTTTTGTCTAGCTTGAGAATCTATCAGGTCACCTTTAGTTGTCAATAAATTTAGGTCTGCTTGGTTCTCCAGCAACAGAATTCAACACCTACTACCCTACATGCCTCTCGTTCTTTTCCAGAAAGAGCCCATGACAATATGCAAAGATAGCACCAATTATACTGGCAACCAAAGAATAGGTCAGATTGCTCTGGATAAGGCAATTCATCTGCTTACAAGCAACTTGCCTCACGCTATATCCATTCAAGTTCCAACCTTCAATCCTCGCTGACTTGCTTATTGTGCTTTACTTTAGGCAACTCTTGTAGCCAGCAAATCATTGTGCGGTTCCAGGAACCCACAATTTTGATAAGGCAACATCTTACCTCACTGCCAGAAAACAGAAATAGTAAATATGAGCAACCAATTCTTGGCATTTCAAGCAACCAACTCCCAGACTAGGATAGTGAGCATCATGTGTGCACCAACCTATCCCTCGAAACGCCCTGCATGGCTGCACGCCAACACCCGCGCCATACCGTTCACGGTTGAAGTAACATAAGAGCTGGTGGCATGTTGGTCACTGATGAAGTCTTACGTGTACTGCCTCAATGCAAACACTTCAATTTTTGGCTTCTTCCATAAGGCCCTAGCCTTTATACCTGTCATATAGCCAACATGCCCGTGTCTCAATCCAGAAAAAATGCCACAGATCCATACTCGGGTGGTCCAACCGCTGCTTCTATGCAAGATTTCTCATTTGTCATTTCGGTTGCCCTCCCCCGCAGCTCATCCACACCCTTGTTCATTCATCTCATGTGACACACTACCAGCTGGTCAGTCAGTAAAAAGAACAACTGAGCTCCAAAAAGGTAACCGCCATTACTGGACAATGGGCATCGATAAAGAAGATATCTGATAAACTGAGATCCAGACATTTGCTGGCTGAGGTAAAGCATAGATCTCTGGGACCATTCCTTCATGGAGAACAGCTGACAGCAAACAAATTTTTACTCTACTTTTTGTATCATAACTCCAGTAATAACTTGCACCACATTTTCAAGGATAACTTGCACCACATTGATCTGATCTGATTTATAGAAAATACTATGCAACAGTGCATTCACTACTGCAAGTTATTACTGGATTGTGAACTTCCCACTACACTCTAAACCATCCAATGTATTACTCCCTCCGTTCCATATTAGATGACTTTGGAATGGGTGTATCTAGACATATTTTAGTGTTAGATACATCCATTTGAAAGCCATCTAATACGGAAAGGAGGGAGTATTATTGTACAATAAGTACCAGAGCTGTCCTGAGCTCAGGTCGCTCCGAGACCAGAATAGATCAAGCACAACAGACCTGGTAAGTGCCATCAGAGCTCTTTACATTTTCCATTGCTGCACACAAATTGTAGGTGCATGAAACCCCCGAATAGGCATCACAATATTGATGTCCGAGATGGACAATTACTCGTCTACTGCCACAATGGACCGCCATCCTAACTTCGTCTAGCAACAGATAATAGGGCCAGATGCCAGGGCCAGAACAGGGTCAATAATAATTAATGCACAGGACCCGCAAACATGGTAGATCACAGAACTATATGCTTACAAACCTTTTGTCATCAGTTACCCATGTGCATTTTCTTCTTCTTGGAAGAGCTCGATATAGAGATGCAGGACCCTTCAGTCATATTTAAGAGCTTTTCCCTTATCTTCATCTTACTCATGCTGAGGATACAGCCACAAACACTATCAGCTCAGCTTGTTGAGCAGAAGCACTTAGATTTCCAAGTCTCATGACAGGAAACTTCGCGATCCCTATATGGTTAGTGGTTTTGAACGAGTCTATATCCACTATTTTCCATCAGATATAGTTTTATGGCACAATAACCATAAAGCCATAAGTTATAATAATCAGCATGTACATTCAAGATTGAACGATGAAGCCATAAGCTCCTGCATCAGATAGAGGAAAGCACCAGAACTTTAATAATTTGAGTTTTGGGCACTCTTTTTAATCCTAACCAAGATAGGGTAGCCAGGGAGATCTAATTCAGATGTTAAATGGAAAAGTTCTCCCCTAGTTATGAAATAATTTGACATATGAGATATGTGATGCAGGAGCTGTAACACAAGTGCATAAAAAATGGTCCACCAAAAGGCATGCTATACAATGAGCTACATGCCTAAATTGATAAGTAGAATGTATCTTACAGAACTACATACAGCAACTTGTTCCAAACTGATTGGATACTAATGAAGTAAAAGAGAAATACAAGTTGTTGACCTTCAAATATCTCATTTCTTTTTTTTCTTTTTTGGTCCAATTCTGCTGGGGTTAGTATGATACATTTTTCTGCAAGATGACAATTTGTTAACAGTACACTTCAGAGTGCCTATATTGATAACCAGGTTGAAACTGCCAACAACACGCCCATAGTTCCAAGACCATACATCACAACAGTGTCAGAATTTTTGCCTTCTAGCAGGACCTCTGTCCATCCATGGGACCTCAACTGTGCCTCCTGAATGTTGCAATTCACAAAGTATTAGTTTCTCAAATAAATAAATACCACAAACAATTTACTCAAACTCACATTCATCTTTTCTATGTTCAATCTTCTTGCACTAGCCTCATTCTGTAACATGACACCGTCAAGCATATTATTTCCCATAGACAGGGGGGTTTCTGCCTCACGTGCAGCTAAGAAGCCTGTATAGGCTGAATCAGTGTGGATAGTCTTCATGACTGATCCAAAGAAATTCGTCACAGGGACCTGGTCAAAGATAGAATAGAATAAACAAAAAGGTTTAGTGGTGAACAGCAGAGCAGGATGCAAATATCTATTGTCTTGTAATTACCTCGTTTAAGGCACGCTCGTAAAGATCCATTCGATAATATGCGGTAGACAGTAGCATGGAAGGATCGTATGAGTTGAAAAGACTGCAACGTAAAAAAGAACAAGGTTAAAACAGAACATACCATTCTAAAAATATAAGTTGAACACTGAATTTTACTCCGGAGACACACACCAGCTACATTATTTTTAGAGAAATAAGATTGAATATAGTCGAGTGCTATTGTATGTAGGTTACAATATAAGACACAACTGACTCTTTAAGTGACCATGACAACAGTCTGTATTGGATTTAAATTTGCCCGAAATCTGATAAAAGCCTGAAAGTTGCAAGCCATGCATTTCAATAATTTATAAAATTTTGGACGAAGGCACACTGATAGAGAACGAACCCAAACGACGCAGAACTTCATTCACATCATATTACATGGAAATGACAAATGAACAAGAACATCAACTATATCTTAATATAACTACAGAAGGAAGTATTTCAGAGTAATAGCCAATCACATTTGATCATCAACTAGCATAAAATAAAGTTCAATACCAAACAAAAACAACGTGTATGTGAATAAATTTGTCTGCAACTGCACATCATAGTAAGACCATCAACTTGGCATTCAGAGAATTGATAACTTGCAACCGATATGCATAATATATAATTTACCTGTTCAATGAGGCATTGCTATACATGTTCAGCTTCTCAAAAAAGGCAAGTGTATGGAAGGTAAACCTATCCACAACAGAAACACCAATCTGCCACAAGAAATGCGTAAGATTGGCCAGGATGCACGACAAGAAATAAGGCATAACAACATAATAAGTTTGAGAAAGAAATATTTGAAACAAATGTGAATATAGGGCATGTTCTCACGTCTGAGTCGAGATGGTGAGAGTAAGAGTTTTCCCCCTTCTTGCTGCTACCAATCGCCAAAACACCAGGTGATTGAAGCTGCACATATTAAATATATCAGATACAACTTCAAGTACAGTTTTCAGAAATGGAATGAAACTGAGAAGCCAAATAAGGTGAAGTTTGCCATAGCAGAGCAAATACTTGTCTGATTCTATAATTGTGTGAATTATTGGTAAAATCAGGAAAAACACAGTTAGTGGTTATCTAACAATTAAGCACAAAAGCCGTGTGCAGCCTTTGCCACTCCTATATGACAAACAGGTACAATTGACGTTGCATAAGCATATATAATGATATGGAAAATAAATTTCGAAAGCTGAAACAAACCTGTGAAAACAGAGTAGCAGCTTGGCAGGTATCTACCATTATTAACAACTCTTTGAATCTGAAAGGAAGGCCAAGGTGAAGGTCAGATTAAACAAAACCTGAAATGAATAGGCGCAAGTCACATCCAAAGTTTAATAATTAATCAATTCAACCTATGCTTCTCCTTCATTTGCTTTACTGCGTCTGCTAGATCATGGCTTTGTAGTTCTTCATTATCTTGGAACTTCAAAAATTCATCCCCACCATGTCCAGTCATGTACAAAAGAATATGGCTTCCTTCGTCACTTAAAAGACGCTTTGATCTTGGTACAGAGCTCTCATGTCTTCCAGTCAAAACCCTCAAAAAGTTTTCGACTGTAACCTCATAACCTCGGTAATCAACCTGTAGTTAGAAAAAACAGAAAAACATCAGCATACCATGATCAGAAATTACCTTTTAGCATAAAGACCATGTTGCATAGAATTGATGTACATTAAGATTGGACATGTTGAAGAATTGCCAGCTGTCACATTCCGTAAATAGCTAACTGACCATATTGCACTGTGTAGACTGTATAGTGCCTTAAGTATCCATAGTTTCGCAAAATTGACGATTTTAAAAGGTATTGTTTTACAATATCGTCAATTGTAAAAATCAAAAATTTAGGTCTTGCAATATTTTGACTGTTTATTCTAATGTTGTTAAGGAGGTAGAGGAACTGTATGTGTCATTTAACGTGTATGTATGCTCCAGTTCCATTAACTATTTCGTAGCTTTGGTGCTTCTTTGGTATCATTTACTCCCTCCGTATCGAAATATAAGATGTTTTAGCATTTCCTAGACAATATGTACCTAGACATGTTTTAGTCTAAGATGCATATAAATTCACATACTAAAACATGTCTAGATACATTATATCTACAAAATGCTAAAACATCTTATATTTTGATACGGAGGGAGTAGTATTTACACATGATGAGCTTGGGGAAAAAATTGCAAAATAAAGGGGTTATGAAACTACGATTCTATGATTCAGCAACAATATTTTCAGAGTAGAGAGATTCACCTCAACATTGTCACCATATAGATTAAGCTGATGGTTCTCATTGTTGAACACTTGGGCAGGATAATTGTTCCTAGGATTACAAGCCATATCATCCGCCAACATAAGTATTATCCGCTCATCAGGTATTCCTAATCTCTTAACAGTCCTGAAGAAAAATTGAGTATTTGCTAATAAGGACCATCCTTTACACCAGATATATACTCAAAATTGCACACATGAGGACAAATATATAAATAAGCATACTACCTGTACAAAGAAAGAGTGTTGGCCATATGTCGATAATTAAACCTGCATAACATTGCAATAATAGGTCAGAATTAAGTGACAGCAGGGATAACCAGCAGAACTAACTATCTAACAGATAACATAAAAACATCAGACACCTATTCAAATGATATTGGTAGATGGAATTAAGCATGCAGCTCAGAGGGAAAACTCTTTCAAACCAGGTGTTATTAACAAAACATAACAATTGTGCACAGTCGTACCAAAACGTTTGTCAGAGAGCACTTGTCCTTGCTGAACTTGCATCATTACGGGTTAAACATCTTATGCCCACAATCTTAAAATGGATTCTGATCAATTTCCACCCACTGAGATCACAAGCCACACCGGAAATATTAAACTACTCCCTCCGTCCCGAATTAATCGTCATGGATTTGTCAAAATATGAATGTATCAATACACTAACATACGCCTAGATACATCTATATTTTAACAAATCCACGTCAATTAATTTGGGACGGAGGGAGTACATCGCAGTCCCAAAAGTAAAGCATTACAAGTCTACAACCCAGCCTCTGAGAAAAATTAAACAGCTCCATACGAATAATTACTTAGCAAAAGAAGGATGCACAGACTCGTTAGCAACACATACAAGTTCAATAGTAGCTAGCAAGCTGCTGCAATCAACCCCAATTGGATCCAGATCTTTGTATCAACCGTGCACATTAGTTTAAACCCAGTTTCTTTAAACCTCCTACTGCTACATTTGGCACAGTGAACAGTTTTGCATTTATCCACAGCAAATGGTTGCACAGGAGATTCTAAGGATGCGTAGTGGGCAGCAGCGAGCAGCTGATGGGTCAGGGTATGGCGCTGGAATGATAGGGGGAGAACTCACCAGAAGCGGGAGGTACATACGAGCACGGCCCAGTTGTTGTTGTGCAAAGCGGCGGGAGACGCCGCCGACGGCGGCGTGGCGGCGGAGGATAAGGTGAGCAGCACGAGCAGGGGCAGAATCGAGAGGAGAACGAGGAGGCAGAAACGCGAGGGCCCGTGGTTCTGTCGGGCGAGCGCCATGCTTGCCGCCGGAGCAGGGCGCGGATCACAGAACTGCCGGTTGGGAATCTGGAGAGGAGGGGGAGAGGCTCGTCGTACGGATCCCGACCGCCACTGGCGCAGGCAATGTTTTTTTTTAGAAGCGACGAGCTCCTTGCTTGACTGGACCGCGGAGAGCCCAAGCTCTAGAAGTGGGTTGAAATGGTCTAGGTAAATCCTACATACCGCCCGCAGCCGGCGCCAGACGGCCCCGCGCCGCCTGAAGCGCGGTGCTCATGGGCCGACCCATTTCGACGGTTTCCATTATAGCGTTTTTTTTCTTTTCTGTTTTCTATTTTTTTTCTGACAGTGTTTAAATTCGAAAGAAAAAGCAAACCAAATTTTTTTTGGATTTCAAAATGTACATCACTTTTCTAAAATTTTCAAATTCGAAAATTCAAATAAAAATGTAATCTAATTTAAAATTTATTTACCATTTTTTCTTTTTGAAAATTGTTCAGATTTGAAATTTGTTCATCATTTTTTAAAATGTTCAAACTCAAAAAACTTAAATAAATTTTTTGTTTTAAATTAAAAATATGTCATTGTTTTTATATTTAAATTCGAAAAATGTTCAGATTTTGAAAAAAAACTGTTCAAAAACTGGTTTGAAAACAGTGTAGAGGGAGGTCCAAATTGTGCATTACATGCGGTTTCTTTTAGCGATCTGATTGCGTGCATGTGAGGTGATGAGGATATCATAGGGGTCCATGGTGAATGTACATGCTTGAGTTGGAAGGAAATATTGAGTCTCACTGATATTTATTATAAGGTGAATTCTTTCCTAATAATAAATAATGTTTGTGTTTATGAGAATGTTATACTACCTAAGCCTATAAATTTATGTATGATTAGGTTTATTAATAACACAAACATGGATGGAGAAGAGGAAGTAAGGAGCAAAGGAAGGAGGCATGGAAAACACCAACAAGGAAATAATGTTTCAGTTCGGACTGGCAGGAGTCCCGAATTTGAAATAGTCATGGATTCTTCATACGGGCTCCAAATACAGCAAACGAGCACAATCCGATTAGTAAATTTGAAGATCTTTCCAATGGATCCAGCCCCATCAAGAAATTCGACTCGTGCAAGTGGTGGTGACCGAAACAATCCACGAATAGTTTTCTGCCAGTTTCCAAGTAGAGTCCAATTGACCGCACCCATGTTGGGTTAGTTTGTATCCGAGTTAGAGGAGTCCAAACGAGTAGGAATAGGTCCAATTTCGTGGGGAACATCCCCTCCCTCATATATAGGTACCACCTGCGTGTGGAATAGATTAGACCAATTTAAAATTAAACCCTAGATTCCAGACTTGAACCATGTTCATCTGAAATTATCCCCACCTTGTTGGTGATGTTACCCATTGCAAAGTTGCGTGATATCTTGTTATTCCATCTGGGAATAGGGGATACAGGACCACTCGTGATCTTTGATTACGTGTGCAATAGTGTGTAGTTGAGAATATCCAAAGGGATTGGTTGTTGTTGCATCTGGCAACAGGGGTCATCCAAGTGAGAGGTCTCAGTGTAGCACTAGTTATCACAAAATCCAGAAAACCACACAAAGAGAGAGAAGCTCAACGAGAAGATCGGGCCACCCCATATCATCTTGGTATCAGATTCTTAGGTTTACTCGGTGAGCAAATTTATCCCTAGTCTAGTTGTTTTTATTTTCTATACAGAAAAAGCCACACAAAAATTTTAGGTCTAGTCATTGCCATAGCCTTAGATCACCATTGTCAAGTTTCTAGTTGTTGTCTTGTGTTGATTTTGTGTTTCTTTTTCTCCTTTTGTGTCTTATTTTCGTTCGATCTAGGTTTAGGGTTCTTGAGTTCTTCGAGTCTTGTCTTTGGTGTCCACCGAAATCTCCTTTATATTGCAATCCGATTGGTGGTTGTTCTTGTGTTTCGAGTTGGCTTTGAGTTCCTGCCGTGGCAGAACATCTTGACAAAACGCTGCCGTGAACCGCCCCTAGTCACACTCGATCTGCCCTATTCGTCTACTTACAATTACCAATCCGAGTGGGGGGCATAAGTTGTTTTCGAGTTGGAACTGATTTTCCTGCCGTGGCACAGTTTCTATCATATTCGCTGTCGTGGCCCTAGCTGCAGTCGGAGTCCCTGCCGAACTCGTTTTCCCACCGTCGCGCGCTTACCAAACGGCCTCGCACCATCGCATCACGCTTACCCGCAGCAGTTCCGCGCTACCGCGGCACAAAACTGCGCCGAATCGCTGCCGCGCCCTCACTTTCCTGCCGCGCGATACTACGCCCACGCAACCATCACAGCAACCCATCTGCGCGCTAGTTTTTCCCTTACCGCTGATCACCGCGCGCTGCCGCGACAGGAAATCTCCGCGTTTTGCTGCCGGCGGCAGAAAATTTCTGCCGTGAGTATCCATTAGTTTAGATAGTTTTCGGTTTTATTTTTCTTTTCCAATTTCTTTAGGGTTTCAAGTCTGAACTTTGTGAGCCTTAGACAGAGTCTTTCTACAGCAATAAGTAGGTACCATACCCATCAAGAATAGCTATCTTTTGCTCGTTTTCAGTATGCTCTATATCACATATTTGTGTCACATTGTTCATTGCAGTGTTATCACTTGATAGTATTGCTCCTTGTGTTGTTATTTGGCCAGTAAAAAGTATAAAAAAAAAGAGAAAACGGAAAAGAGAAAAAGAGAAAAATAGAATTGAGAAAACGCAAAAAGGTCTTGAGATACATTGATATATTTGTGGAGTTGTTTTCATCATTGCTATATTGACACACCATTGAGCAATCTTGTGCCTGAATATTATTTGAGCTTGGCTAGTGTCTTCCCAGTGCATTGCAAAAATTTCTACACATATTTGCATTGCCACATTTGTCTCCATACTTGGTGTGTGTTTTCCTAGGTGTTATTTTATCATCACAAGCAGCAAATAGGACTTGTTTTTGGTGTTGTTAGGAATCCCAAGCCGAGCTCCACCATATACCCTGTTTGTCTTTGTGATACTATCATATCCTGGATATTCTCTTCTCACACTTGGTACACTTTTCATTGGAACTTGTGGTAAGTTGATACTTTTCACTTTGGAACAATAAGTGAAGCCATCTTTGCTTGGTTTTGAGTGAGTTGTGAGAGAACACCACAACCTATTATTATTTTGTTTCACTAACAAATTAATCAATGGGTTTTTCTAGTGTTGATGCTTGCAGTGCTACGTTTTGGAAGGAGGATGCTAGTGGGATTACAGCAAAAGATTTGTTCCACTTCACAGCAGAAATCAAGGAAAGTCAGGTTACTATTACCCTTGATAAAGGTACACGGTATAATTTTGTTACTCGTGAGGTTGTTGAAGAATTGCAGTTGGTTCCACACACATGTGATCCATTTAGGTTACCTACATATGATGATGAACTTATTATTACTCACATAGTTTTTGTTCCTTTAACCATTCATGGCCATAAGGAGAACATTTTATGTCGTGTGATGCCTAGAGATATTATTTGTTCTCATCTTTTGTTGGGACAACAATGGTGCACTAGATATAGAGTTAATTTTGATAGCCATTATCCTGATTTACAATTCTTTTGGAACAATAAGAAAGATTGGATAATACATGCATGACTTATAAAATTTCAAAGAATTAGACATCAACCCTTAATTTCTGCTCAAATGCTTGAAAATCAAAGACTTGAAAAACTTGAGATGCAAAGACTTGAGCGTTTAGTTATGGGATTTGTCGAGGATGAGAAGACATGTGAGGTTGTCTCTACTAATGTAACCATGTCTGTTCCTAGTGTTATTTCTTGTGATATGCAGGTTACTTTTGAAGAAAGGGAGCCACAACAAGTAGAACCTGCATCACCATTAGAGATAGTTAAATTGGTACCAAATAATTCTGAGGAGGATGCTATTGATAAAGGTGTTGATTTCGTGTTACCCCTCTCAAGTATTGAATTATGTGAGCCCACTAAATTGCTAGTTGATTCTTGTGAGTTAACAAGCATAGATAGTCCAACTACATGTGATAATGTGCTAATTTTGAAATTTAATCATGTGGTTTTGATTTCACATAAGGAAGTACTTGCTAAAATACCACCTAATGATATTGTGGATTACATCATGTTAAATGAATCAATTAATGTGCAAAGTGCTATGAACAAGGTTGCTGAAATTTCATATGTCAATTGTAGCAATTATGTTTCTTCTTTCACTTTTAACTTGATTTGTGACTATAACATGAGTGAAATTTTTATGGTGGATCACATATGCATAACTTGTGATAAAGTGGCCGAATTGAACATTGTTTTACCTTGGGTAAATAAGCTACAACTTACTACATATGAGCATGATTTTACACATATGTTTGGTTTGCCACAATACTTGTCACATACATGTGCTAATAAATTGTTCTTCACTTATATTTGCAAATTAAGTTGCAGTTTTCATGATGAAAATAATAAGCATATTCCCACATTTGAGTGTACTAATAAACATAAATTTGATCATAGATCTTCTGTGAGAACACTTGAATTGATACTAAACAATAAAAATATGTACACATATGATTCTCCTTTTGATCATGATTTAATGAGGTTCACTTATATTTGCAATTGTGATTGCTATTTTATGGAGTGCTATGAGAATTATGTGATGTTTACAAGCAAAATTCGTGGTCACATGTCTAGGGCACAATTTTATGATATTATTACAACTAATGCACCTCATTATATATATATGTATTGTGCATACACGTTGTTATTTTTGTTTATTCCACTTTCAGCATACAACAAGCCGCGGACGTCTTGTCTTGAAGAAGGGGAGGATGATGAGGATATCATAGGGGTCCATGGTGAATGTACATGCTTGAGTTGGAAGGAAATATTGAGTCTCACTGATGTTTATTATAAGGTGAATTCTTTCCTAGTAATAAATAATGTTTGTGTTTATGAGAATGTTATACTACCTAAGCCTATGAATTTATGTATGATTAGGTTTATTAATAACACAAACATGGATGGAGAAGAGGAAGCAAGGAGCAAAGGAAGGAGGCATGGAAAACACCAACAAGGAAATAATGTTTCAGTTCGGACTGGCAGGAGTCCCGAATTTGAAATAGTCATGGATTCTTCATACGGGCTCCAAAGACAGCAAACGAGCACAATACGATTAGGAAATTTGAAGAGCTTTCCAATGGATCCAGCTCCATCAAGAAATTCGACTCGTGCAAGTCGTGGTGACCGAAACAATCCACGAATAGTTTTCTGCTAGTTTCCAAATAGAGTCCAATTGGCTGCACCCATGTTGGGTCAGTTTGTATCCGAGTTGGAGGAGTCCAAACGAGTAGGAATAGGTCCAATTTCGTGGGGAACATTCCCTCCCTCATATATAGCTACCACCTGCGTGTGGAATAGATTAGACCAAGTTAAAATTAAACCCTAGATTCCAGACTTGAACCATGTTCATCTGAAATTATCCCCACCTTGTTGGTGGTGTTACCCATTGCAAAGTTGCGTGATATCTTGTTATTCCATCTGGGAATAGGGGGATACAGGACCACTCGTGATCTTTGATTACGTGTGCAAGAGTGTGTAGTTGAGAATATCCAAAGGGATTGTGTCGCACCCAGACTTCTAGGGGATACTCACAGTCCGTTAAACAGTAGCTAAATGGCTTACGGGGCATACCGGCACCCGCATCTCAATATGAGCAGGCCAACACGTAAACGTGTGACAACCATTCTCTACTATTCATCGTCTGCGCAAACCATCCCATAGAAATCCAGATACTTCCATTGACGTACTTCAAAACATACACACATGGTACGTCAATGGCATTGGAACAAGTGATATCACAACAGATCTCTACGACACAAAATATGGAAATAAGTTGCAAATAGCTCTCACTAGAGCAGAGATAGCAAATACAATCATTCAGAGGACACATGTCCCAACATATCATCATTACATCACAGCGGAAGCATTCAACATGTCTGAGTACAGACAAGATCCAAACAGGCCTAAGAGGACGGAAACGAAAAGACGGAGCCCATCCACGAAGTCTCGGATCCTGCCCGGGTCCGCTATCTACTCGTCAGCAGTCTCGTCATACTCCACGTAGTAGCCACCATGGTGATCCTCGGAAACGTAGTCTGCGGAAACCACAGCCCCAAAGGGGTCAGTACATAAACGTACTGGCAAGCAAGACTCACAATTCACCAAAGTGTAACCCGTCAACACCAAGCACAGATGCTTTGGGTTCAACGGAAGAAAGGGGATATAAAAGATGCTGCAACTGGCTGCTCTAACCAACTACAGAGGCACTACCACTTCCGGCTAAACAGAAAGGAGATAAGGTAGCGTATCGTAACCAACTATCAACTAACTCCAAACAAACCCATCCTGGATCTCGCCCCTTATCCAAAGAAGCAATCCGAGGATAACTCACACCGTTGAATTAATGATGGTTCAAGTTATTGTGTCAATAAGACTATTACTAGTCAAATTATCATTAGTTAGGTGTAAGTTGTTCTGAGTACTTGTTAGCCAGTACTTTCACCAAGTCATCCATAACCGCGGAAAACACGGCTTCTCGAGAAGATTTAACCCTGCAGGGATGCACAAATTTGGCCGTACACGTAAGAATGACCCGCCAGGCGGGGAGCTAACCCACCAAGCGAGGCACTCAACACAACTCAACTCTTCTTCGCATCAAGCCCAAAGAACCACATGCTATGCGTGCGCGGCTAATCGAGCCCCACGAAGAAAAGGGGACCCTCATAGCACTCTAAGACCACGCCGCCCTAAATGCCGACTACAAAAGTTCCACCCTGGCGCCAAGGGTTCGCACCTGCACATGCATGCATCAAATGGAAAGCCCGAACTAAGTGTGGCGATTTGGACGAGATGCGAATCGAATCAAATTGAGGGGGCGCCCATACTCGCTTCCCACATGCGGTTAGTGCGCTCATCATGGATCAGTAGACAAGACCCTTTTCCTAATTAGGGTCGACACTAGCAGGCCTCAAAACCACGCCGGGCCTCCTGCCGGTGCCTTACCAGCAAGTTATTATTACCTCAAAATTAACAGGTTGTTGTTTAACATCGAGCCCCAGAACATAAGTAAAATATGGTAACAGAAAGTAACGGGTAACAGACTCGAGCAGAAAACAACCCTAAGCATGCTAGTAAGACACGGGCTCAAACAACGGGGTTATAGGATTGGAGGTAAGGCAATATCAGGGTTACAGGATAACATGTGATAGGATCGAACAGAAGCAACGATTCATAGGGCTAGCAGAATAGACAACGGAAAGTATCGGTATCCAATGTTGAAAGGAACACAATGGTTCATGTGAGTGAATACTTGCCTGCAAACCCAGTAGCCTGGTACTGAGCTAACTCCTTAGAAGGGGTGTCGTAAGTATCGTCGGTCTCAACGTCGTCGTTTATCCGAGAAGAAGCAAACAAACAACACAGAGAGACAAACAATCAATAACATGGCATAGTGCACTAACATGGGATGATGCATGACCATTTAATTGATGCAACAAAATAAACTAGTTGACAAGATAACAACATGATTAAATGGACCCACATGCAATTGGATTGCATATGGAAAGCCCATGAATTATGGTTGAATTAATTGTTTTACAACTAACCAATAGGTGAAAGTGGATTAGCATGATGCATGGATGAGGAAAACAGCAAAATAACAACAGTAGAAGCAATTTAAAATAAGGTTTACCAAGTTTGGAAATTCATTTATTAAGTTATGGAATTTTGGTTCCTTAAAGCTGTCACACAAGTATTTGTTGTTTTCACCAAGTTAAATTGTTCAGAACAGCTAACAAAGTTCATATTTGAAAAGAACACAAAGTTTTGGGTGGAATACATGTTTCACTTGTTGAAAAAGGATTTCAAATAAATTATTTATGAATTAAACAAGTTTAGGCAGGATTTAAATGAATTTAATTCAAGTTTGATTATTATTTGAATTTTATTTGTTCAAAACATAAATTCAATTTCATATTTGAAAAGGTTATACTTTTCTAGTTTGAAATCATGTTTTATAAGTTCAAAATAATTTATTTTGAGCAAGTTATGAATTTAGCAATTTTAAATGATTTAAACAAGGCTTAAATTATTTAAGCAATTTTAATTATTCAATTCATGAAAAAAAAATTATATTTGGAAAGGTGGTTTGAAATAGTATGAAAAACATATTTTATTTGCATTATTTGGATTAAGTATGAAATAGTTAGGCAATTATTCAAATTTCAAATGAATTGTTTGAATTTGAAATTTGAATGCATTTTAATTATTCAAAACAGAATACAAATGTCATAAACAGGTAGAGAATTAAATTTGGTTCAACAAACATATTTTATTTATTTTATTTAGAGTTGTAAATTAAAAGTTATTAGCAATTTCATTTCAGGGACCAAACTGTGAATAAAAGGATCTATTTTGAAAAGAAAACTGGGCAGAACGTTTTTCACCGCGCAGTGGCCTACCCTGGGCCACTGCCAGCGGGCCCTGGCCAGCGTGGCGCTGCGTGGCAGCACGCGTGGCCACCACGGCCACAGACAGGTGGGCCACGGGCTAGGGGAAATAATCCCCAAAAAAGTTGCTGCGCGCAGGGCTCGAACCCTGGACCTGGCGCGAGCGAGGGAGCAGTGCTGCCACTGCGGTGTGCGTTCAGTTTTGTCAGGTAAGGGGACGCGTACAGGTTAAGGTTCCACTTCGCTAACTGAATTTTTAACCGCAGGTGTTTTCTGAACTTTCGTCAGAGCTCGACGGGCTGGCCGGCGGCGAGCTGCTCGTGGTGCTGCCGTGTGCGTGCTCGAGTGGGTGGTGTGCGTGCTCGTGTGCGCAACTGCAGAGAGAGGAGGTGGTGGGCACGGTGGCGCTCACCTCCGTTGCCGGGGATGCAGAGGGTCGAGGAAGACGGCCGGCGACGAGCTGCGAGGACGGCGGCGTGGCTACGGGCCCCCTCGGGCTCCACGGGGGTGTCGAGGACGTAGGTGGTACCGGGGGCGCCTCGTTCCCGCTGCTAGCTCGCGTCGAGGGCCATCAGAGGCGGTGATCGCCGGGGAGATTCAGAGAGTGAGCTCGGGTGGCGGTGGGAGGTTGCAGAGAGGTGGATCGCCGGCAGAGAGGGAGGAACGGCGGCGAGGAGGGAGGTAGGGTGGCGCAGGTGGTCTAGGGTTCGAGGGGGAACCCTAGGGGGGGTTTGTAGGGCGACGGGGGGCCGTCCACTGTCGACGGCGTTGACGTGGACAGGGGCGATGCCCTGCCGTACGCGAGGACGACGCTGGCGAAGGGGTAAGTGGCAGTGGGCTGCCTTGGGTGGGCTGGGCCTGCCCACTGCCCCTCTCCCCTCTCTTTCTATTTTATTTTTATTTTGTTCTGTTATTATTCCCTTTTATATTTGCTGAAATAGGAATAGGAAGAGAATGAAAGGTTTTTGATGTTGGAAAATTTTAGAATAAATTTGGTATTGATTAATTAGGTAATATTAACAACTTGCCAAGTTTGGTTTTTCAAAAAGTTCAAATTCTATTGCTGTTTTGTAGATGATTGAATTTGTATGAATTTTGAAATATTGGGTGATTTACTTAAAAGAAACATTTCCAAAAGTTTAAACTCTCAATTTAGTTGAAACAAATTGCTTAGAATTGTTTTGTAAATTTCACTAATTCCAAAGAGTTGATGTTTGGAATTTTGTTTGAATTTGAATAACATATTGAGTTAAGTGAAGGATTAAAAGCCACAAATTTAAATAGTTGAACCCTATGGATTAAATGGAAACCAATGATTATAATTTTTTTGGTAATTTTCATAATTTCAACTTGGGTGCTGTTTGTGATTTGATTTGAATTTTGAATTTTGAATGCAAATTGGAATTAAGTGGATTATTAAAGAACAAATTAATAGTTGAGCTTTTATTTTTCATGGAAACAAATGGATGTTTTAATTGAACATTTTAACTGGAAAGTTGTAACATAACAAGTATGAAACAAGGCATTTGGAAATTGGTTTGGAATTTCAAATGTTTTTGGTATTAGATGAGTTTTTGTTAGAAACAAATCAATAGTTTTGGAATCACAACTTTAATGGAAACAATTGATTGTTTTGATTTGAAATATCATTTTGGAAATTGTAACATCACAAGTATGAAACAAAAGGTTTGAATTTTGGTTTGAAATTCAAATGGAAAACAAAGGAAAACAAATGAAAACAGAGGAAAACAAATGAAAACAGAGGAAAACAATTGGAAAACAAAGCAAAACAAATGCAATGAACATGATGTCATGATGCAAAACATAAAATAACAGATAGCAAACATTCTAATGGCTATTTTTCATACTTGGGATGTTACAAGACGCCCCCCTTGAAGGAATCGCGCCCCGAGATTCCTACTGAGAAAAGAAAAGGTTCGGATACTTCTTGCGAAGATCCTCTTGAGCTGTGACACGTAAAAGACATCGTGCACCTTGGATATGTTTTTCTGGAAGTTCAAAACGATAGGCAACCTTGGCAACTCTTCTGGAAAGACGTCAGGGAATTTGCAAACCACCGGAACATTTTTGAGTAGAGATAGAGGTTTTGTATTGAGGGTGTATAGCTGGATAGAGTTTGATTCATTTGGAGAACAGACTATCTGGCCAGAAGGGTGGAACATGGTTATTGATTAGACGCCGGTAGAATAACTGAAGTGGAAAGCAACAACAAGGTTTCAACGGACGAAAAGGATGTTGAGAAGAACAGGATAACGAAGCAACATCGGGAAAACGAGATTAAAACTCCTGAGGTACTACGGAAAACCCATCCGGGCTTCTAAAGGATCAATATCTACTGCTTAATGAATAGAGGATCTGCTTCCGGGGCTTACACGCCTCCGTTCTCAATCGTGAGTAGGCAACATGATAAATCATGTCACAACCACCTCCATTCCTATGGTCTAGTAGATATAACCATCCTAGAGAAACCAGGATTCGTGAAATCCTAACTTGAAAGTTTAGATGAGAAGGGAAAACAACGTTGCACTTCCTTACCAGAAAAGGGAGGGTGGGTGGGGAAAGAAATAAAAGAACATAATTCCTACTCTCACGTTTCATTTTTCCTATATAGCTACAAAATAGTTTCTAGACTCAACTGCGACCAGTAAAAAGGGATCCTACAGGCAGACAGGCTCTGATACCATTTGTCGCACCCGGACTTCTAGGGGATACTCACAGTCCGTTAAACAGTAGCTAAATGGCTTACGGGGCATACCGGCACCCGCATCTCAATATGAGCAGGCCAACACGTAAACGTGTGACAACCATTCTCTACTATTCATCGTCTGCGCAAACCATCCCATAGAAATCCAGATACTTCCATTGACGTACTTCAAAACATACACACATGGTACGTCAATGGCATTGGAACAAGTGATATCACAACAGATCTCTACGGCACAAAATATGGAAATAAGTTGCAAATAGCTCTCACTAGAGCAGAGATAGCAAATACAATCATTCAGAGGACACATGTCCCAACATATCATCATTACATCACAGCGGAAGCATTCAACATGTCTGAGTACAGACAAGATCCAAACAGGCCTAAGAGGACGGAAACGAAAAGACGGAGCCCATCCACGAAGTCTCGGATCCTGCCCGGGTCCGCTATCTACTCGTCAGCAGTCTTGTCATACTCCACGTAGTAGCCACCATGGTGATCCTCGGAAACGTAGTCTGCGGAAACCACAGCCCCAAAGGGGTCAGTACATAAACGTACTGGCAAGCAAGACTCACAATTCACCAAAGTGTAACCCGTCAACACCAAGCACAGATTCTTTGGGTTCAACGGAAGAAAGGGGATATAAAAGATGCTGCAACTGGCTGCTCTAACCAACTACAGAGGCACTACCACTTCCGGCTAAACAGAAAGGAGATAAGGTAGCGTATCATAACCAACTATCAACTAACTCCAAACAAACCCATCCTGGATCTCGCCCCTTATCCAAAGAAGCAATCCGAGGATAACTCACACCGTTGAATTAATGATGGTTCAAGTTATTGTGTCAATAAGACTATTACTAGTCAAATTATCATTAGTTAGGTGTAAGTTGTTCTGAGTACTTGTTAGCCAGTACTTTCACCAAGTCATCCATAACCGCGGAAAACACGGCTTCTCGAGAAGATTTAACCCTGCAGGGATGCACCAATTTGGCCGTACACGTAAGAATGACCCGCCAGGCGGGGAGCTAACCCACCAAGCGAGGCACTCAACACAACTCAACTCTTCTTCGCATCAAGCCCAAAGAACCACATGCTATGCGTGCGCGGCTAATCGAGCCCCACAAAGAAAAGGGGACCCTCATAGCACTCTAAGACCACGCCGCCCTAAATGCCGACTACAAAAGTTCCACCCTGGCGCCAAGGGTTTGCACCTGCACATGCATGCATCAAATGGAAAGCCCGAACTAAGTGTGGCGATTTGGACGAGATGCGAATCGAATCAAATTGAGGGGGGCGCCCATACTCGCTTCCCACATGCGGTTAGTGCGCTCATCATGGATCAGTAGACAAGACCCTTTTCCTAATTAGGGTCGACACTAGCAGGCCTCAAAACCACGCCGGGCCTCCTGCCGGTGCCTTACCAGCAAGTTATTATTACCTCAAAATTAACAGGTTGTTGTTTAACATCGAGCCCCAGAACATAAGTAAAATATGGTAACAGAAAGTAAAGGGTAACAGACTCGAGCAGAAAACAACCCTAAGCATGCTAGTAAGACACGGGCTCAAACAACGGGGTTATAGGATTGGAGGTAAGGCAATATCAGGGTTACAGGATAACATGTGATAGGATCGAACAGAAGCAACGATTCATAGGGCTAGCAGAAAAGACAACGGAAAGTATCGGTATCCAATGTTGAAAGGAACACAATGGTTCATGTGAGTGAATACTTGCCTGCAAACCCAGTAGCCTGGTACTGAGCTAACTCCTTAGAAGGGGTGTCGTAAGTATCGTCGGTCTCAACGTCGTCGTTTATCCGAGAAGAAGCAAACAAACAACACAGAGAGACAAACAATCAATAACATGGCATAGTGCACTAACATGGGATGATGCATGACCATTTAATTGATGCAACAAAATAAACTAGTTGACAAGATAACAACATGATTAAATGGACCCACATGCAATTGGATTGCATATGGAAAGCCCATGAATTATGGTTGAATTAATTGTTTTACAACTAACCAATAGGTGAAAGTGGATTAGCATGATGCATGGATGAGGAAAACAGCAAAATAACAACAGTAGAAGCAATTTGAAATAAGGTTTACCAAGTTTGGAAATTCATTTATTAAGTTATGGAATTTTGGTTCCTTAAAGGTGTCACACAAGTATTTGTTGTTTTCACCAAGTTAAATTGTTCAGAACAGCTAACAAAGTTCATATTTGAAAAGAACACAAAGTTTTGGGTGGAATACATGTTTCACTTGTTGAAAAAGGATTTCAAATAAATTATTTATGAATTAAACAAGTTTAGGCAGGATTTAAATGAATTTAATTCAAGTTTGATTATTATTTGAATTTTATTTGTTCAAAACATAAATTCAATTTCATATTTGAAAAGGTTATACTTTTCTAGTTTGAAATCATGTTTTATAAGTTCAAAATAATTTATTTTGAGCAAGTTATGAATTTAGCAATTTTAAATGATTTAAACAAGGTTTAAATTATTTAAGCAATTTTAATTATTCAATTCATGAAAAAAAAATTATATTTGGAAAGGTGGTTTGAAATAGTATGAAAAACATATTTTATTTGCATTATTTGGATTAAGTATGAAATAGTTAGGCAATTATTCAAATTTCAAATGAATTGTTTGAATTTGAAATTTGAATGCATTTTAATTATTCAAAACAGAATACAAATGTCATAAACAGGTAGAGAATTAAATTTGGTTCAACAAACATATTTTATTTATTTTATTTAGAGTTGTAAATTAAAAGTTATTAGCAATTTCATTTCAGGGACCAAACTGTGAATAAAAGGATCTATTTTGAAAAGAAAACTGGGCAGAACGTTTTTCACCGCGCAGTGGCCTACCCTGGGCCACTGCCAGCGGGCCCTGGCCAGCGTGGCGCTGCGTGGCAGCATGCGTGGCCACCACGGCCACAGACAGGTGGGCCACGGGCTAGGGGAAATAATCCCCAAAAAAGTTGCTGCGCGCAGGGCTCGAACCCTGGACCTGGCGCGAGCGAGGGAGCAGTGCTGCCACTGCGGTGTGCGTTCAGTTTTGTCAGGTAAGGGGACGCGTACAGGTTAAGGTTCCACTTCGTTAACTGAATTTTTAACCGCAGGTGTTTTCTGAACTTTCGTCAGAGCTCGACGGGCTGGCCGACGGCGAGCTGCTCGCGGTGCTGCCGTGTGCGTGCTCGAGTGGGTGGTGTGCGTGCTCGTGTGCGCAACTGCAGAGAGAGGAGGTGGTGGGCACGGTGGCGCTCACCTCCGTTGCCGGGGATGCAGAGGGTCGAGGAAGACGGCCGGCGACGAGCTGCGAGGACGGCGGCGTGGCTACGGGCCCCCTCGGGCTCCACGGGGGTGTCGAAGACGTAGGTGGTACCGGGGGCGCCTCGTTCCCGCTGCTAGCTCGCGTCGAGGGCCATCACAGGCGGTGATCGCCGGGGAGATTCAGAGAGTGAGCTCGGGTGGCGGTGGGAGGTTGCAGAGAGGTGGATCGCCGGCAGAGAGGGAGGAACGGCGGCGAGGAGGGAGGTAGGGTGGCGCAGGTGGTCTAGGGTTCGAGGGGGAACCCTAGGGGGGGTTTGTAGGGCGACGGGGGGCCGTCCACTGTCGACGGCGTCGACGTGGACAGGGGCGATGCCCTGCCGTACGCGAGGACGACGCTGGCGAAGGGGTAAGTGGCGGTGGGCTGCCTTGGGTGGGCTGGGCCTGCCCACTGCCCCTCTCCCCTCTCTTTCTATTTTTTTTGTTCTGTTATTATTCCCTTTTTTTTTGCTGAAATAGGAATAGGAAGAGAATGAAAGGTTTTTGATGTTGGAAAATTTTAGAATAAATTTGGTATTGATTAATTAGGTAATATTAACAACTTGCCAAGTTTGGTTTTTCAAAAAGTTCAAATTCTATTGTTGTTTTGCAGATGATTGAATTTGTATGAATTTTGAAATATTGGGTGATTTATTTAAAAGAAACATTTCCAAAAGTTTAAACTCTCAATTTAGTTGAAACAAATTGCTTAGAATTGTTTTGTAAATTTCACTAATTCCAAAGAGTTGATGTTTGGAATTTTGTTTGAATTTGAATAACATATTGAGTTAAGTGAAGGATTAAAAGCCACAAATTTAAATAGTTGAACCCTATGGATTAAATGGAAACAAATGATTATAATTGTTTCGGTAATTTTCATAATTTCAACTTGGGTGCTGTTTGTGATTTGATTTGAATTTTGAATTTTGAATGCAAATTGGAATTAAGTGGATTATTAAAGAACAAATTAATAGTTGAGCTTTTATTTTTCATGGAAACAAATGGATGTTTTAATTGAACCTTTTAATTGGAAAGTTGTAACATAACAACTATGAAACAAGGCATTTGGAAATTGGTTTGGAATTTCAAATGTTTTTGGTATTAGATGAATTTTTGTTAGAAACAAATCAATAATTTTGGAATCACAACTTTAATGGAAACAATTGATTGTTTTGATTTGAAATATCATTTTGGAAATTGTAACATCACAAGTATGAAACAAAAGGTTTGAATTTTGGTTTGAAATTCAAATGGAAAACAAAGGAAAACAAATGAAAATAGAGGAAAACAAATGAAAACAGAGGAAAACAATTGGAAAACAAAGCAAAACAAATGCAATGAACATGATGTCATGATGCAAAACATAAAATAACAGATAGCAAACATTCTAATGGCTATTTTTCATACTTGGGATGTTACAGATTGGTTGTTGTTGCATCTGGCAACAGGGGTCATCCAAGTGAGAGGTCTCAGTGTAGCACTAGTTATCACAAAATCCAGAAAACCACAAAAAGAGAGAGAAGCTCAACGAGAAGATAGGCCACCCCATATCATGAGGCTAGTACCTTTTGTCCAACAATAAATGGGCCAGCTCATCATGACATGAAGAGTAAATTACATAAAATTACCATTCTCAGTATTTTTTGCAAAAATCTACCAACTTTGGGACGGGGCGTAAAAAAATCGCACAAATAGTCAATTGATCGTGGTTTGATAGCATTCCTGACCAATTGGACCCACTTGTAGGTGCTTAGGTGGGACCACACGTGGAGGAGGAGATGAGTTGGACGTGGGACCCACCTGTAAGCCCCCATCTTCTCTCTCTTCTCCTTCCTCCTCCTCTGCTCTCGGGGCATTTGACGATTTGCCACGTTTTACTTTGTAATTTGATTATTTGTCACACCATGTCTCACTGACACGTGGTGGTCACAGGGCAAATAATCAAATTTCACAAGTAAAGCGTGGCAAATCATCAAAAATCCCTCCGCTCTCACCCAAATTCCCAAACCGGCGGCGGCCCGATCTGGCTCACCTGAGGCCACCCAGCCCCGTGCATCTCCTGCCTCAGGTCCACCATCGGCTGCTCTCTGCCGCCAGAAGCCGGCTCCGCCACCATCCCCATCCTGCGTGCCTGTCTAGACCGTCGCGTCATGTGCTCTCCTCGGTGAGACGATCTCCTCGGTGGCGCATCAACGCAAAGGGGGGAAACGGAGGCTGGGGCCATGCCCTGGAGCTTGGCTGGACGCGGGAGGGTGGCCTAATTGCGTGACGCCTCACCTCCTCTCCTCTTGACGCATACAGCAGTTGCTGCTCCCTACACGCCCACACCGGCAATTGGAAGGCCTACGACCCACAGCCGCCTCTTCCCCATACGGCCGCCTGAGACTCCTCCGGTGGGTGAGCCTCCCCGACGTCCGAACCTCGCCCGGAGGTCGCCACTGCCAAGCAAGTGAAACCACCTCGCCGAATCCGTCCTGGTAGGCGACGGGCGGGGGCTAGCGCGAGGTAGGGGGCTTCGTTGGCGGAGGACTACGAGGAAGGAATGGGCGGCGTCGCGCTCCCGTCGGACGATGTGTGGAGGTGCGTTGGCCCTCTGGGCCCCAAGACTCTATGCAACCCCGGCCGGCCGCCTCCTGGAGCCACAACTCGAGCGACGCCGGACACAGCTGGCCCGATCCTGAGCCCGACCTTCTCTGTTGCCGGACAGAGCCACGACCTCGAACAAACGCCGGCATCGACCCCGTCGCCGCCAAGGATGAGCGGGGAATCATCTCCGATCTGGTAAGCGAGAGAGAGAAGGAGGAAGAAGAGAGAGAGGGGGAAACAGATTGGGGCGCTGACAGGTGGGCCCTATTTCCACCTCAGCTTCTCCTCCACATGAGCTGCCAACAAGGCTCTTACAAGTGGGTCCCATATGTAAGTTTTGCTGTCAAAATGCATTTAGACGAGAATCTGCGTGATTTGTAACGCCCCGTGCCAAAGTTGGTAGATTTTGCAAAACATATAAAAAAATGGTACCGACTTGTGATCATTGTCCCAATTGTGGCAGTTTTACGCAATTTACTCTTACAGGGAGAAGCGCATCGTGCCTACAACGCAGGCTACTTCCGCCGCTAATGGGCTATAAGGAGGCTAGTAATATACGCAATGATGAAAGGGCATGTGTAACATCCCACTTTTGCTACAATATGATTTGTGGCGTTGTGATCATGGCATTCATGAATGAAAATTTTAAACCAAGTTTGAATTTGAATTTTAATGAAAATTACCCAAAAATCACTTAAAGTGATCAATGAAAATTTGAATTCAAACCATTTTCAAATGTGACAAACCAAGACATGGTGAGTTTGAAAATTTGACAAGGATTCCAAAAACTATTTTTTCCAAATTTGATCCTTTCAAAAAGGCCCTTAAACATTTGAATTCTATTATGTTTTCTATAGAGAAGGGCCTCTTTTTAATTTATTAAACTTTATAGGGGGTTTTCTTAAAATTTCCGTATTGTCTTCTTCATGCTTCCATGCAGGCAGGCAGAGAGCTGTCTGCCGATCGACTTTGACACCCCTTTACCACCTCCTGCTTGCAGTTTTGCCACCGAGGAGAAGTCCTCGACGTTGCCCATCGTCTCCTCTTTCTTCCCATCCTCCCAATTCTCGCTCTTGCGTTTTTTGTCTCTCTCCCAAAGAGGAACCGAAACCCTAGCTGGCCGCGATTCGTCGCCGCCGTCGTGCTAGCCTCTCCCAAGCCCCTCCGTGGACGCCATTCGCACTGTGCCGGCACCCTGCCGGGAGGGGAATTCATCATCGGAGGGGTCTACACCACCATTCCCTCCTCCAAAGTGATGTGTGAGTAGTTCAGTCGTGTACTACGGGTCCATAGCAGTAGCTAGATGGTTGTTCTCTCCACTTTGTACCTCATGTTTTGATCTTGTGAGCTGCCTAACATGATCAAGATCATCTTTATGTAATTCTACATGTTATGTTTACTGGGATCTGATGAATGTTGAATGCTATGTCTTCTGATTATAAATGTATCATGTTATCTTCATGCATATGTTATTTATGATCTTGCATGCTCTAGTAGATGCTCTGGCCAAGTAGATGCTAGTAACTCCAAGAGGGAGTACTTATGCTCGATAGTGGGTTCATGCCTCCTTTGCATCTGTGCTCGAGTGACAGAAACATGACGGAAGGAGGATGTGTAGTTGCCATTAGGGAGAAAACAACGGTGTTTACCTAGTTTACATTGTTTACAGTATACACTTTGCTTACATCGATAATCTGTTGCTAGCAACTTAATACCCATCTTTGTTCGGATGATATTCGGGGGGGGGGGGTGGATTATTAGACATAGATGCAGTTGGATGACGGTGTATGTATTTTGTTGTAATGCCGCAGGAATAACATAGTAATCTTTATGCCTTGCATATACACTACGGTGCAACCTTCATTTCTGTCAATTGGCCAGCTGTAATTTGTTCACTACACATGTTATTTATCTTTCACGGAGAGACACCACTAGTGAACTGTGGACCCGAGTCCATTTTCCTCATACTGATAAAACACCTACTGCTTTCATATTGTTCCTACTGTTTTCCTATTGTTTTCCACACCATGCGTTTAACCTCTTTGTGTTCAGCAAAACCAGTGATATTGACAACCTCAGTGCTTCGTTGGGGAAAAGTGATTTGATTGTGTTGTGTATGTTCCACGTTGCTGCTGAACCAGTAGTGCGCCCTGCCATCTCAACTGCATCAACCTTCAGAAGGGCTTCTTCCTCCTACTGGTCGATTTAACCTTGGTTTCTTTTCTGAGGAAAAACCTGTTGCTGCATCTTCACACCTTGTGCTTGGGGTCTCCTAACGAGCGTGTGTCTACAATCCATCACCAGGGCCAAGTGATGGACGTACACGAATCTTGACCCCGCCTCACAGAGACAGGTAGCATCAGGAGGATGGCCAACTCCCTGTTCATGGGGTGGCCCTGTCTTGTGTTGACTCATGGATAGTGTCGGGTAAGGTAATGGTCGTGGCTAGCCACCCTCTTGAAGGGTACGTTGCATAGAAAACAAAAAATTTGCTACGCGCGATAAACCCGAATGGCCAAGATCTAATCTAGGAGATGAAAGGCAATGGGAGAAAGAGAGTCTTGAGATAACATACCCTCGAAGACTCAAAGTTTTACGAGATCAAATATCGCTGTTGGCGTAGTCGTACTCACGCCGATCCCGAGCGAGAAGATGTGCACCGCAATCCGGCGATGCCTCCGTGATCGGTCACACGTTCAGCTCGATGAAGATCTCCGTTCCCTTGATCCAGCGGGGTATCGGAAGTAACGGATCCCCAGAACTCTAGCAGCACGACGGCGTGGTGGTGGTGAAGAATCCCACGGTCAGGGCTTCACCAAGCCGGAGACCATGGAATGGAGCAGCGGGTGGAGGGAAAGGGGGTGGGCAAGTGTGTGAGGAAGAGGGAGCTCTCACCATCCTTTTATAGGGGAGGGGAGGCAACCGAAGGGGGGTGCGACCAGCCATGGTGTGCCCCCACCTCTTCCCCTCTTCATGTGAGTGGAAGCTCCACTCACACCCACTCATGCTCCCTTAATTTTCCACTTAGAAAATCCAAAGGTTTTTTCCTTAATAAATAAATAAAACATTTTTATTTCTTTATTTATATTTGTTAATTCCATTAACAAACATTTGCATGCAGCACCTCGAATCATTTGTTAATTCTATTAACAACCATTCGACGAAAAACCCCTTGAACTATTTCAATTTTTCCCGAAACAATTTCGGAGCTGCCCAAAACATTCTTCGGTATTCCGTATCCTCTCAAACGCTTCATCGAACCTTAAGTCACCTTGATCCATGAGCTTCAACTAACACTTTCCGAATACCTAATGCCACCTTTATAGTCACCCTGTTACGGTGTGACGTTTGATTTCATCAAAGTATTCTTTCAGTGTTAGTGATTAACATGATCTCATGGTCTAAGGAACAATGTTACTCTGAATGTAAGACATAACAACAAAACTAAATGACTTGATCGTATTGTTATACTTAGTTAGGGTCTAAGTTCATCACGTCATTCTCCTAATGACATGACCCCGTTATTAACAACATCCAATGTCTATGATCAGGAAATCTTGATCATCTGTTAATCAACGAGCTAGTTAAAACAGAGGCTTCACTAGGAACGTTTGTTTGTTTATTAATCATGCATGTATTAACGTTTCCGGTTAATACAATTCTAGCATGAGAAATAAACATCTATCATAAACAAGGAATAACATAATAAACACTTTATTATTGCCTCTCGGGCATATTCCCTTCAGTCTTCCACTTGCACTAGGGGCAATAATCTATATTACATAGTAATGAATCTAACACCCATTGAGTTCTGGTGTTGATCATGTTTTGCCCTTGAGAGAGGTTTAGTCAATGGATCTGCCACATTCAGATCCGTATGACTTTGCAAATATTCACATCCCCATTTGTGACATGTTCAAGGATGGAGTGAAAACGGCGCTTGTTATGCTTGCAATTCTTGTGAGACCTTGGCTCCTTAGCATTGGCTATGGCACCATTGTTGTCACAATAGATAACCATTGGATCCAACGCACTCGGAACCACGCCTAGTTCGGATATGAACTCCTTCATCCAAACTGCTTCTTGTGTTGCCTCCGAGGCAGCAACATATTCTGCTTCTGTTGATGATCTCGCCACCACGGATTGCTTGGAACTCCTCCAGCTTACTGCTCCTCCATTCATAATAAATATGTGCCCGGACTGAGACTTAGAGTCATCCGGATCAATGTCGAAGCTAGCATCGACATAACATCTTGCGACGAGCTCTTCTTCACCGCCATATATGAGAAACATATCTTTAGTTCTTCTCAAGTACTTAAATATATTCTTGACCGCCGTCCAGTGTTCCAAACCTGGATCGGATTGGTACCTACTAGTCAAACTAATAGCATGTGCCACATCCGATCTTGTACATAGCATAGCATACATGATAGAACCTATGGCTGAAGCATAGGGAATCTTATTCATTTTCTCTCTTTCTTCTGTTGTAGCTGGACATTGAGTCTTACTCAACGTTTTGCCTTGCAACATAGGTAAGAACCCCTTCTTACTATCTTCCATTCTGAACTTCTTCAGAATCTTGTCAAGGTATGTACTTTGCGAAAGTCCAATTAAGTGTCTTGATCTATCTCTGTAGATTTTGATGCCTAATATATAAGCTGCTTCACCGAGGTCTTTCATCGAAAAACTACTGTTCAAATAACCTTTTACGCTTTTAAAAAGTTATATATCATTTCCAATCAACAATATGTCATCCACATATAGTACTAGAAATGCTACAGAGCTCCCACTCACTTTCTTGTAAATACAAGCTTCTCCGTATGTTTGGACAAATCCAAACTGATGGAGGGATAATAATCCGGTAGGCCAACTCCAAGGTGTAACCCGGCCCAAAGGACGCTGCGCAGGATCCGGCTAAGGATAAAGAAACTTCTGGAAGGCCCAAGTTTGTAGGCCTAGTAACCCGGATTGTGGGTTACTTTAAAGGAAGGTTTGGGTTTGTATGCCGTGTCCGGGTAGGATCCAGGGTGCGCCTTGGAGAGTAAGCCATGGGGGGTACGGGTGCTTTATAAACCGACCCCTAGGTCTAGTCGAGAGAAATCTAAGAACCCTAGTAGTACCAGTTGATATCGAGCATCCAGTGTATACAAGAGATCGAGTTAATATATTGAGATCGGAGACTCGGCGACTTGATTGCCGGCTACCAGATCGAGTTCCATCATGTTTTCCTCTGAGCTAAACCCTCTCCCAAACGCCTGTGTCGTCTTGCCCCAAGATCAGTTGCCCCCGGTAACGTCTGCCGTGATAATCCCACGACAGTTGGCGCCCACCTTGGGGCCTGCGTCCAAAGGTGTTTACATCACGGGAGAAGCTCGGAAGAACATGGAGAATCTTGTCGTCGGCGAGATCTACATCAACCACGAAGGGGAGAAGATGGTGGACGATTCCGGCTGGGAGCCAGAGTCGGATCACCTTGCATCCGGGTCCATTGTGACGATCGGCCAGATCAGCCTCTTCATCGGTATGGTACGTACGTCTGATTCAAAAGGACAATATCATGTGCATACTACAGGAACTTCTAGTAGGGACAAAAAGATACTCAAGCAAGCTGTGAACTCGGTTTCCTCGGCTGTTTCGGGATACCTGAGATGGGCGGAACAAGAGATAACGTGGAGCAGAAGAGATCACCCGGAAAGGATAGAGCACACAGGAGTCTTAGCATTGGTAGTCGCACCACAGGTTAATGGATACGAGTTAAAAAGGGTCCTGATGGACGGTGGAAGTAGCATCAATATCTTGTACTGGGAAACTTTCTCACGCATGGGTCTTAGAGAGTCCCAGCTACAGAAAAGCTCAACAATTTTTCATGGAATAGTGCCGGGTCACTCGGCATGTCCTGAGGGGAAAATCGCATTGGAGGTGGCTTTCGGAGAATCAGCGGATAATTATCGAGTCGAGTGGCTCACGTTCGAGGTGGTCAAATTGCGCAGTCCTTATCACACACTATTTGGAAGACCGGCTTACGCCAAATTCATGGCCAGGCCGTGTTACGTGTATTTGCAGCTGAAGATTCCGGGTCCTAAGCGGACCATCACCATACATGGAAGCCGGGATATAGCGGCCGAGTGTGACGAAGGAGATTCGGTAATGGCCGAGCAAGCTTGCAGAAAAGAAGAACTCAAGTATTATCGGTCTCAAGTAGATCCAGATGATGGAACCGCATTGAGAAGGCCGAATACTGAGGACGAAAGAGCAAAATTCAAGGCAGCACAGGACACCAAGATGGTGGATTTTGTCGAAGGTGATCCCACTAAGCAATTTACTGTAGGGTCTAACTTGAACGGCGAGCAGGAGAAGGCACTTGTGGAGTTTATTCGTTCGAACGCGGACGTATTCGCCTGGACACCTAGCGACATGCCGGGTATCCCTACAGAATTGGCAGAGCACAGTTTGCATGTAGATCCCAAGTCCAGGCCTGTTAAGCAAGGCTTGAGGAAGATGAATGAGGAAAGAAGGAAAGCTATAGGTGAAGAAATTGCTCGACTATTAACAGCCGGCTTCATCATGGAAGTGTTTCACCCGGATTGGTTAGCAAATCCGGTGCTGGTGATGAAGAAGACCAATGAGTGGAGGATGTGCATTGATTTTACGAGTCTCAACAAGCATTGCCCAAAAGATCCGTTCGCATTGCCTAGGATAGATCAGATCATAGATGCAGTAGCTGGAAGCGACCTATTATGCTTTCTGGACGCTTATTCCGGATATCATCAGATTAAACTCAAGAGGGAGGATTGGGAGAAAACGTCGTTTATAACCCCCTTTGGGGCCTTTTGTTACAAAACCATGACATTTGGGTTGAAGAACGCTGGCGCAACTTATCAACGGTGTATTCAGAAGTGCTTCGAGGACCAAATTGGACGCAACGTCCATGCTTATGTGGATGATGTGGTTATCAAGACCAGGAAGGCGGAAACATTTATCGATGACCTGAGGGAAACATTCAAAAACTTAAGGAGGTACCAGATGAAGCTTAACCCGACAAAGTGCGTATTTGGAGTTCCAGCCGGGAAATTACTTGGCTTTATCGTTTCGGAGAGAGGAATTGAAGCAAACCCGGACAAAATCAAAGCTATTCAAAATCTGAAAAAGCCGGAAAATTTGAAGCATGTTCAGAAGCTCACGGGCTGCGTGGCGGCCTTGAGCCGATTTATATCAAGACTCGGAGAAAAGGCAATACCCTTATACCGGCTCTTGTGGAAGTCCGACAAATTTGTATGGGATCAAGAGGCGGATGAGGCGTTCGAGGCATTAAAGAAGCAGTTATCTGAAGCACCAGTACTAGCGGCCCCGGGTCCCAAAGAGCCTATGTTGCTGTACGTAGCAGCTGGCCCCAGAGCCGTTAGTGCGGTGGTGGTTGTGGAGCGTAAAGAGGATGGAAAAGGTTATCCAGTCTAGAGACCCGTTTATTATGTCAGTGAAGTATTATCAGAGGCAAAGCAGCGCTATCCGCATTGGCAAAAGCTGGTCTTCGGGGTCTTTATGGCCAGCCGGAAATTAAAGCCGTATTTCCAGGAACACCCCATAACAGTAGTTAGCTCAATGCCAATGTCGGATATCATCAGAAACTCGGATGCGACTGGAAGAATAGCCAAATGGGCGATAGAAATGGGGGATTATCACATCAGCTACGAGCCCAGGTCAGCAATCAAATCTCAGGCTTTGGTTGATTTCGTTAATGATTGGACACACACAGGCATGACTACCGTGGTTCCAAGTTCCGAGTCATGGATCATGCACTTCGATGGATCAAAGCAGTACGAGGGATCAGGAGCTGGGGTGGTGCTAACATCACCCAAAGGAGACAAATTGAGTTACGTACTACAAATTCACTTCGACTGTTCCAACAACGTAGCCGAGTATGAGGCCCTATTGCATGGCTTAAAGGTAGCCAAGGAGATGAACATCAAGAGGATGCGATGCTTCGGAGATTCGGACCTTGTGGTACAACAGGTGTCAGGAACTTGGGATAGAAAGGACGCAACTATGGCAGCATACCGCAGGGAAGTTGATAGGGTTGCAGGATGTTTTTCCGGGTATGAGGTGGAGCATATAGACAGAAGAAAGAATGAGGCAGCCGACGCACTCGCTAGACTCGGCTCGCGCAGAGAGCCGGTTCCACCTAACGTTTTCCTGGACGAATTATGGCGACCATCAGTTAAAACCGAGTCAGAGGAGGAATTGGCAAATCAAGACCCGGATTCAGGACTTGTGGCCACTGTACGTACTATTCCCGAGTGGACAGAACCGTTTTTGACCTACCTATCACGCGGCGAGTTACCACAGCAGGAGGTATTAGCAAGGAAAATTTTGAGGCGAGCAAAGGGATATTCTATCATCAATGGGGAATTATACAAGAGAAGGCAGCAGGAGTCTTTCTGCGCTGCCCGGCAGATTCTCAAGGAAATCCATGAAGGCGACTGCGGACATCATGCATCCACAAGATCTCTTGTGGCTAAAGCTTATCGACACGGATTTTTCTGGCTCACGGCTCTAGCAGATGCAGAACGATTGGTAGCAAGCTGTGACGGATGTCAACGGTACGCGCGCCAAACCCATGTGCCGGCTATGGAGTTACGGACCATCCCGTTAACTTGGCCGTTCGCTGTCTGGGGTATGGACATGGTTGGCCCCTTTCATATGTCACCATGCAAGAAGACACATCTTTTGGTGGCTATTGATAAGTTTACCAAGTGGGTTGAGGTTATGCCAGTTACTAATTGTGAAGCAGCTACAACAGTCAAGTTCTTAAAAAAGATTATCTACCGGTTCGGGTATCCCCACAGCATAATTACCGACAATGGAACTAACATGTCCCTTGGTGAGATGGAGAAGTTCTGTGGCAACAATGGAATCCGGCTTGATGTTGCATCAGTGGCTCATCCGCAGGCCAATGGACAAGTGGAGAGGGCAAACCAAGAATTGCTTCGCGGATTAAAACCACGATTGCGAGTTCCCTGTGTCAGGGCCGCTGGCGCATGGGTCGAAGAACTTCCTTCTGTGGTTTGGGGTATCAACACTACACCTAACAGGTCCACTCAAATGACACCCTTCTTCATGGTCTATGGCGCGGAGGCAGTGTTACCGAGTGACATTATTCACGATTCACCGCGAGTATCAGCTTACGTCGAAGTGGAGAACGAAAAGACCCGGCAGGACGCCGTAGATATGTTAGAAGAGCAAAGAGAACAAGCCCTGGAAAGATCAGCCATATATCAGCAAGATCTACGGAGGTATCATAGCCGGCGCGTGAAAACCCGGGTGTTCCAGGAAGGAGACTTGGTTCTGCGCCTGGTACAGTCAAACGAAGGAAAACACAAATTATCACCACCATGGGAAGGACCATTTATCATAAGCCGGAATCTGCATAATGGATCATATTACTTGGTAGATGCAAGGGAAGAGTCGGCTACAATTAACGACACCGCACATACCACTTCATCTATGCAAGAAATAGACAGACCATGGAACGTGGCTCAGCTACGTCCATATTATACTTAGTAAAGACCATATTGGCAAGTGGAATTGCACGATGTAACAGGCAGCAGGTTTTAGACGTACTCTTTTCCTATCCAGGGTACCCTTGGGGACTGGATGGGTTTTTAATGAGGCGGCTTGCTGACCCAATATTCTCGTATCAAGAAAAGAAGTGGTTATTCTCATCTCAGTACGTTGCATATGTATAGGTCTTGGGGGCTGATTGCTTGAATAGCACAGTTACAAACTCAATGACCCGGCCTTGATGCCTATGAGTTATAAGGGCCGATTACTCGCAAATGAGTACGGCTGCAATCTTATAACCGGACAAAGGAGCCAAACTTTCTTGACTTTTCTTACTTAAGCTCGATGTGACTCGCAATAAAAGTGGCATGATTTGCTCGCTTACGATTACAATTAGCCATGAAGCCCAATGGGACTTGCCTGACCCTGTTTTCGTATAGATGTAACAACATGATATCCACGCGAAAGCCGGCTTATAGTACAAGATTGTCAAAAGGGTCATCTAAACCACAAGTTATGCAGAGTATAAGGCTAAAAGCTGGAAACTCAATGTTTATCAAGCATAACTTCACTACCTAGGTGAAACGGCTCCGGGTTTGAGCTTAGCAAACAACAAAACTCGTTCCCTTCGAAAAGACCACATATCCCAGACTCGGAAATTCGGGTCTTGGCGATTGGGGATTTTGGAAAGGAAAAAGTAGTTGCTAAGGCTCAAAAACACCCAAACATCCGAGTCTTGGGGACTTGGGGGCTTAGAAGCAAGCCCGCTCGTCAAAACACCCATGAAACTTGGAAACCGAGTCTCACAATAGGAATCGTAACGAAAGCCGGATATCAAGAACAAGTTGACTCAAAATTGGATAAATTTAAACGGACATAACAAGCACAAAGTGTATCAAGAACTTAGAGTGCATTACAAACTCCGGTAAATAGTATCAAAGGTGTACAGGCGCACCATCCAAAAATAATTGTTTAAACGGCACATCGGCCGACTGGCGCATGAGAAGTGGCATTAAGGAGCAGGTATCACTCGGCATTCTAAGCCTCGGTGTCCATCTTCGCCTTACCCTTGCCATCGCTTGGGGTAGCAGCAGCGCCCGGATCAGCAGTGCCGGCTCGCGCAGGAGGAGGAACGACTGGCGTGGAGGTAGCGGGTGCAGAATCGGCTTCAGCCTTCTTTTTGGCAGCCTCCTCCCTCAGCTTAGCAGCTTCCTCCTTCCATCGGGCAAGCATGTCATACGGCTCGGGAAGATCCGATTTGACAACTTCACCAGCAGCGTCATATGCAGGAACGAGGGAATCCACATCTAAACCGTCAGCAATCACGCTGGCCGGGTAACGGACCTCTTTCTGGACGGCTTGGAAATCCTTCACGGAGAACTTGGACCCATCAAGCTTGAATTCCGGGAAACCGCCCATAAGCTTAGCCAGCTCGAGCTTAGGGAAATAAGCCTTGGCAAGTGCAAGCCCCCGGGTTACTCCCACCCGGCAGGACGAGCGTTTCCAGTGCCAAATCCATTCAGGGATAGTGGAGCAAGCGTCTAGCATTCTCTTCAGGTCGCCGTACCCTGTACCCAGCCACCGTATTTCTTGAAGGATCCATTTGGTTCCGGCGCATAGCTGCCGGATAACGCTCTTGATAGTTTTCAGCCTGGCAATGTCACCCTCGTCTGGCATCACTTCATCCGGACCTGCAGAAATGGAAACATAAGTCAGGAAACTCCGGCTATTTATCAAAAGGGTAACCCGGATGAAGAAACATACCAAGCAAAGCACGATACGTGTCAGTGATTTGAACAGAAAGGCTCGTTAGATCATCTTCTGCTGTGTGAGCCCTCTTCCTATACTTCTTCATTATCATCCTGTTCCTCCTGGACTCAGCCTCGGCCGCTTCACGCAGAGCCACCTCCTTTTCAATGAGCTTGGTGGCCTTTGCCAGTTTCTCCTCAGATTGAGTCACGAAGGACTGCATGGATGCAAGGAAGGATTAGCCGGGTAAGGGGGAAAGGTATCAGTCGTTTATATCGCAAAAGTTCCAAGCAAATTGTGAAGTAATTCACTCGGAACTTGGGGACTGGATAAGGACACAAGCTATATTAGTCGGGTTTACCTCGTGTTTGGCTACTAAAGCATCCAAGATATTTTCTTCATTAGCTCTCAAAGCGCGCAAGGTTTCGAGCATCTGGGCAAACGTCAGGTCCTCGGGTCGGACACCGGAAGAGCCGGCAGCCTGGTCGCCTGATGGGGGAGCTCTCCCCGCCCTTGGGGTCGAGACCCGGACAGTCTGAGTATCCGGGTTAGGAGAACCCATCCTCGTATCCGGAACCTCGATCTCCTCGTCTACTGGTTCGGATGAGGCAGGAGACTCGGCAGCTTGGTGAAGTGAGTCGCCCAAGGGGCCTTGTTCCTGGTCGTTCGCAGTATCACCGCCAGTCGCGGATTCTATGTTCTCAGTCGGCTCCTCTGCCTGACGGTTGCCCGCCTCCCGGTTATCCATCTCCACATTCTCCGGGTCACTAACGGTGACTTGAGCGCTAAAAGAAAGATGAAAGAAGGCAGTTAGCAATGGTGATTGAAAATTGTCAGGTATCAAAGGGTGTCATATAGCCAAAAACTTACCCGGTGTTTACGGCGTAATCCGGCGGGAGCTCGCCGCTGGAAGCAGACGAAGATGTCAAAGGGACCGACAGTGGAACCCGGAATTGCCCGGCATGTGGATGGTTAGGAGAAGGGTGGCGCTGAGGAGAATTGGAAGGACGAGGCGAAGGAGCACTGGCACGGTGGACGGGGGAGGTAGAGATGCCCGGGTTAAGGGGATCCTCACCCGGGGAACTCCGAGTTACTCTGCGCTTGGCTGGAAGAGAGTCCTTCAAGTACGACGAGTTTGATAATTGATGGTTAAGTCGTCGCATGGAATCAAAGGAGTAAGGTTCAGAGGATATAGAAGAGAAAGGAACCTTGGACACTTCCCCTCTGGATTTCCTCTTGGCTCCGACTGTTACTTCCTGATCAGATTCGGTGGCCTCCGGGTCGTCCTCATCCTTCTCTTCTTCGTCCTCCAGCCCTGCGAGCCGAGTATGTATTGATGGAAAAGGTTAAATGGGAGGAAAATGATGCAAGTAAAGATAATACCAGATCCGGGCAAGTACCTTCACTATCATCGGCCGGCTCATCGTCTTCTTCCGGGTCTCTGGAAGGAGGGGAGGGTTCAACTCTCCAGAAGGGATCATCAGCCTAAGATAAAAGGATGAAATTAAGGGTTAGAAGCTGTATCAAGTCAAAGTATGGAAATAAGTTATGAATATCGGGTCTTACCGCTGGAGCCGGGTTTTCCCGAGTGAATGGGGGTAACCCGGCGATGTTCTTTATCACCTCTAGCTTCTTTGTCAAGAAGCCCTTGATGGTCTTGTTGGTATCGCCGGTCGCAAAGCTCTTGGTGGAATATCGGAGTGCGTCCGTGGTGTGCCCCGAGTACTCGCACATTAATTTGGTGCGGATGGAGTTGGGTTGGATTCGAAAATCAACCCACGTTTTCACTAAATTGAGCCCAAGGAGGCCTTGGGCTGAGAGGATGGCTATTTTAGCTAACAAGGGAAGGATCGCCTCCCTGTCTGAGTCAGGGGCAAAAGCATTAAAAGACTCGGAAGGCTCGAGGAGACTCTCCGAGTAACCCGGCAGTTTCTTCTCGCTGTCTGGGGAGGTATCATGGCAGTAAAAGAATGATAGCTGCCAGTGCTTGACATGGGAGTTTAGATTGAGGGTTGGCATCGGTGAATTCTTGCGGCGTTGGATGGATACCCCGCCGCAGGTAAGAAGTGCCCCGTAACCACTTTCGCGGCACAGCTTACACTGGAATAGCTCGATGAAGAGAGTCAAACTTGGCGGTACGCATAAGTACGACTCGGATAGAACGATGAAGTGGGTAATGTTCAACATAGAGTTAGGCCCTATGTCGAATACCCGGAGGCCATAATGGTTTAGGAACTCCCTAAAGAAAGGGTGACCCGGGGGATGGAATCCTCGGGTCACGTGCTCTATGAAGAAGATTATCTCATTATCGGCGGGTGTGGGCCGGGTCTCGTCGCCCGGTGCTCTCCAGTGAATATCCTTCTGGGAAGGGAGAATTCCTAACTCGGCTAGCCCGTCCAGCTTGGCCTTGGTAACTGTGGAACGCCCCCAATTGGCGGATATGGTCTGGGTTGCCTTTGCCTGAGTCGACTGTTTTCCTTGCCGTTTGGGAGCCATGGGGTCAACCTGCAAAACACAAGAAAAAGAGGTACAGGAAATAAGACTCGGAAGTATTGGATTATCCGAGTCTGGGATATCAAGAAAGTGTGAAAACTAAGAACTATCCGAGTATCACGCCATGAAGTGGAGATTGCAAGGTATCCGGGTATTAAGTATAACTATGGAGATTATTGGTCACTTACGTACGAAAAAGTGTTTGGGGAAGACGGATGGTTGCCCATGTATCTACTGCAAGCAAAATAGCCGGAAAGGGAGGATTTTCCGGGTGTCAATGTTATGTGCGGAAAATTGAGGTGAAATGGATCTAGATCGGAAAACTTGCAAACGGTTCTACCAAGAGATTGGTGATTAATAATGATAGGAGGGTGGTGTGTGATCATTAAACAGGTTGTTGAAGAAGTTGGCAAGCATTTAAGCCGTCTAAATTCGGTGTGAAAAAAAAAGCGGCCCACAGGTTGACCTAGATCCAGTCTGGGGTGAATCAAAAAATTGCGAGGCTAAATTAAACAAGTACAAGGAACTTACTGGGAGATGTTGGAGTTTAGCGCGACGACGGTGGACGGCGTGGATCGAGTGCCCCTTTGCGATTCTTGGCGAGCGGGGTGAGCGCGCAGCGGTGAAGTTTGGCGGCGGCGCGGGATGGATCGGAAGCGGACGCGACCGGCGGTGGCTCTGCTCCGGCGGCGAGCACGAAATTCCTGCGGTGGTGTTACGAGAGCGCAAGGAGTGAGGAAGGAAAGAAGAGGATGGAGTGAGCCGTTGGGTTCTAGGTTATCCTCTGAACACTATTTATAAGGTGAGGGTGAACTTATCCCAACGGCCGGAAGCCGGAAATTAGGGGGGAATGGTTATCCACGCGGATCCTGCAAGATATGCTTCGAGTATTTGGCAAGGTACCTGGACAAAAAAGAGAAGGAGATCCACCCCGTGATATCAGGGTTGATTATCGAGTATAGAATCTTGACATTATTATCAGTATTCAGACCTGGAAAGTTAAGCCTAGTACTTTGGGAAAAGCCGGGTTACTATATGGCCACCATGGAGTTAGGCCTAGCTATCTATCGAAGCACCTTAACCCGGCCTCCATACACTTGTGTATTTGATATTTCTGCAGGGAATAGCGAGCGCTTCAAGAAAGGATCCGTGAAGCCCAAGCTATTCTGGGGACTACTGATGGAGGGATAATAATCCGGTAGGCCAACTCCAAGGTGTAACCCGGCCCAAAGGACGCTGCACAGGATCCGGCTAAGGATAAAGAAACTTCTGGAAGGCCAAAGTTTGTAGGCCTAGTAACCCGGATTGTGGGTTACTTTAAAGGAAGGTTTGGGTTTGTATGCCGTGTCCGGGTAGGATCCAGGGTGCGCCTTGGAGAGTAAGCCATGGGGGGTACGGGTGCTTTATAAACCGACCCCCAGGTTTAGTCGAGAGAAATCTAAGAACCCTAGTAGTACCAGTTGATATCGAGCATCCAGTGTATACAAGAGATCGAGTTAATATATTGAGATCGGAGACTCGGCGACTTGATTGCCGGCTACCAGATCGAGTTCCATCATGTTTTCCTCTGAGCTAAACCCTCTCCCAAACGCCTGTGTCGTCTTGCCCCAAGATCAGTTACCCCCGGTAACGTCTGCCGTGATAATCCCACGACACAAACCCTTTGATCACCTTATCAAAACGGAGGTTCCAACTCCGGGATGCTTGCTTCAGTCCATAAATGGAACGCTGAAGCTTGCACACCTTGTCAGCATCCTTAGGATTAACAAAACCTTTGGGTTGAATCATATACAACTCTTCCTCAATGTCACCATTAAGGAACGCCATTTTGACATCCATCTGCCAGATTTCATAATCGTAAAACGCAGCAACTGCTAACATAATCCTAACTGACTTAAGCATCGCTACTGGCGAGAAAGTCTCATCGTAGTCAACTCCTTGAATTTTTTCGGAAACCTTTTGCGACAAGTCGAGATTTATAGATGGTCACATTACCATCAGCATCAGTTTTCCTTTTAAAGATCCATTTGTTCTCAACGGCCTTGCGGTCATCGGGTAAGTCCACCAAAGTCCAAACTTGGTTTTCGTACATGGATCCTATTTCGTATTTCATGGATTCAAGCCATTTGTTGGAATCTGGGCTCATCATCGCTTCATCATATGTCGCAGGGTCATCACCTCCATCTACCATGAAGTTTAATATGGGATCTCCATACAGTTCAGGAGTTGTATGTTCCCTAGTTGACCTACGAGGTGCGGTAGTTTCCTCTTCTGGAATTTCATGATCTTGATCATTAGCTATCTCTTCAACTGACGGGGTCGGCACCGGAACAACTTCCAGCGCTGCGCTACTCGCCATTCCAAGAAGAGAAGGTTAAATAACCTCGTCGAGTTCTACCTTCCTACTATTCACACCTTTCGAGAGAAACTCCTTCTCCAAAAAGGATCCATTCTTGGCAACAAAAATCTTGCCTTCAGATCTGTGATAGAAGGTGTACCCTATTGTCTCTTTAGGGTATCCTATGAAGATGCATTTTTCGCTTTGGGTTCAAGTTTATCAGGTTGAAGCTTCTTCACATAAACATCGCATCCCCAAACATTTAGAAATGACATCTTAGGTTTGTTTCCAAACCATAATTCATACGGTGCCGTTTCAACAGATTTAGATGGTGCCCTATTTAAAGTGAATGCAGCGGTCTCTAGTGCATAACCTCAAAACGATAGTGGCAAATCTGTAAGAGACATCATAGATCGAACCATATCCAATAAAGTACGATTACGACGTTCGGAAACACCATTACGCTGTGGTGTTCCGGCAGGTGTGAGTTGTGAGACTATTCCACATTGTTTCATATGCATGCCAAACTCGTAACTTAAATATTCACCTCCACGATCAGATCGTAGAAATTTAATCTTTCTGTTACGATGATTTTCAACTTCGCACTGAAATTCTTTGAATTTTTCAAATGTCTCAGATTTGTGTTTCATTAAGTAAATATACCCATATCTACTCAAATCATATGTGAAAGTGACAAAATAACGATATCCACCGCACGTCGATACACTCAATGGTCCACACACATCAGTATGTATGATTTTCAGTAAGTCTGTCGCCCGTTCCATGGTTCCAGAAAACGGGGTTCTAGTCATCTTGCCCATAAGGCATGGTTCACATGTTTCAAATGATTCATAATCAAGTGATTCTAAGAGTCCATCAGAATGGAGCTTCTTCATGCGTTTAACACCAATATGACCTAAGCGGCAATGCCACATGTAAATAACAATATCATCATTTAACTTAATTCTTTTGGCATTTACATTATGAATATGTGTATCAATACTATCAAGATTCAAAAGAAATAAGCCATTCTTCTCAGGTGCATGACCATAAAAGATATTATTCATATAAATCGAACAACCTGTAACATCCCTGATTTTTTTGAGGAATTCAAAAATCACAAAAAATTAAAACTTTTGGTTTCCACTAAAGCAAGCCGCAAAAAAAAACTTCAACACAAAGGAAATAATATATGCCATTCCACTCTTATCGGAATTGAAAAATCCAATATGCCTGTAATACCATAAACCCTAAAGCTTATTCAAAATAATTGTTTTATCTTAACAAAACTTATTTCATAAAAGGTTTTCATTTCAATCATTACTTGAAAATGTTTTATGTTTAAATACTATGCCACCAAAATGTTTCACATGAATAAAAATTATTTATATTGTTTTCAAATATTACACCAGTATTAACCATAAAAGGTTTATATAAATTATTTGGTTTATGAAAACAAGTAAAAGGCCTTAAAAAAAAACAATATATGCATTTGTGAAACCTCTCTGAATTTTATTAAACCACAATTCAAATTATCATTTATTTTCTATTTTAAAAATAGTATTTAGTTGTCATTAATGATTATATAAGAATTTGAAAATATAATTATTTTAAGTGTGTTGAAACACAACACAAATGTTTTCATTTGAACGAGAATGATTTTACAAAACCATAGAAACAAATTGGAGTGCAATTGGACTTATAAGATAAAAGTATTTCCTATTTAAGAAAACAGGAAAAAAAAAGGAACAAAAAAGGAGACAGACCGGCCCGTCCACCTTGCAGCCCACCTCCCAGCTCCACCTAACTACCCTGCGCGCTACACAGTAGAGCCCACGAGAAGCCCAACATACAGTCCATGGAGCAGCCCGCGATGCGAAAGCCCGTCTCCCCTCCTCTCTCGATTACAGATGGGACCCACCGCTGACGCAAGCGCGACGTCCTCCTTCTTCCTCCCATGTCCGATCAGGACTCCGCTGCGCTGCCGCCGCTCCTTGCCTCCTTCCGCACGCCTCTCCTCCTCTTATATACCCCTCGACGTCCGCGCGGGCTCGTAAAACCCAAACCCTAAAATCGCTGCCAGGCTGGTCGCTATGAGCTCGCCGGTTTTCCTTGCCGCCATTGCCACGGGGGTTGCACCACGCCGCCGTTCCCGACCTTCTTGGTCCCTGCCGCACGCATCATCGAGTTCTCCGAGACGAGAGGATCTCGTATGTGCTTTTTCCGCATCCGGGGAACCACCACAGCGTCGCTGCCGTCCTCGCCTGCATCTTGCCGGAGCCGAGCCACTTCATCTGCACCGCGCCATCGCAGGAGATCCCCGCCAAGCACGTCGTCTACGCCATCGAGATCCCCGTGGAGAGCCGCGCCCTTAGCCGCCTTCCGAAGACCCGGATACTCACCGGAGGACCATCACCGTCGAAATCTCGGCGCTCTGCGCCACCGTGTCGCCATCTCCGGCGGGAGATTGCCGGTGAACCCTCCCCTTTGCTCTCCACCGTCGGATTTCATCGGAGGGTCACGGATATATCCCAAAGAGGTATGTTGTCACCCGTTAGGTCCAAATCGTGTGGCCCAGATGCAATCACTTATACACGTCAGCGCACCTAATCAGCATGCCACGCAAGCGCCTAGTCAGCGCTTCTGACCAATTAGATCCAGCCACGTGTACCCGGCTATTTTTCTATTTTCCTGAGTAGAATTAATTTGACAGTTTTGCAGAAAATCCCCTGCAACTTAGAATCATCATAACTTTTGATCCATAACCCCAAATTTAGAAAACTTAGACTTTTTGAAATCAGCACAACACGTAGAATATTTTAGCACTGTAAAAATTCAAATTTGACAAATTTAAATTGGATCAAATTTAAATATGCTTGTTTGATGATTTTTGGCATAGTTTAAATTCTACAAATCTAAAAATTGAAAATAAAATATTTTTGGAGACCAGGATGTGTACTAACAGTCCCTTGCGCCCAAAATAATTTTTGGCTAAGTTAAAATGGTTTTGGTTGTTATATGCTCATCTCACTATTTCTGACTTAGTTTATTTTCAGCAATTATTTTCAATATGTTTTCTCTAGCAAATTTGTGCTAAGGACTAACCTTAGACCAGAGAGACCAAAACCAAAGCCCTTAGAATATTTCTAAGTTATTTTTCCTAGTTGACCCTCCTAGTTGAAAAACACTAAGTTTGATTTTGTGAAAAATTCAAGAAGTGCAATGAGGGTGCCCCATTTGTCAACCTTGGAATTTCAACATAATGCCTAGGAAGGACTTAGCCATCTCAAGAATTTCAACATGAATCTAGGAGGACAAAGAAGTACTTAGACAAGAAGACAAACTTTAGAAGAATTTTCCAAGAAGAAACACTTAGAAGAAAATCAAGAAGACAAGAAGACCAGCCACATCTCTCTCTTTTTATCTAAGTCTTTTCTCCCCTTTCTTTTCTGTTCACTTAGACTTTATGCTATGCTAAGTTAGATGAAGACCAGCCCTATTTGTACCAAAACCAAATAGTGTTAGAAGATTCAATGAAGTCACTACACCAAGGAGGAAACTACAAAGGAGCATGAAGATTTTCCAAGACCAATCATGTGAAGACTTAGGATTTGTCTTCCAGGATTTGGAATTTGTTTTCAAGTAGACTTAGAATTTGTTTCTAAAGTGAGAGGAGGACTTTTCACCAAGACATATACAAGAAGACAACTTCAACTCAAGAAGAATATTCTCCCAAAATATGAAGAAGAAGAGAAGATTTTACAAGTCCTTTCTTAAGGAACTCTAACAATCTCTACTGCCTATCTTATTCTATATGACTAAGTCCCTAGAGTTAATAAGGAGGACTACAATCAAGGCCATTGAAGAAACATGCAAAAGGACTTAGACCTCAGAAGAAACCCAAGGAAGCAAAAGAAGACTTGAAGAAACCATGATAGAAATAGATTAGCCTAACACCTTTGTGTGATCTTCTTGATCAAAGACCAACACTTAGTCACAAATGGAAAACTCAAACTACCATCACTTAGTTTTCTTTTGTGCATTGAAAATAAATGTTTTCACATTTTTTTCATTTGCTATGTTTATTGCTTTGTATGTTTTCTTCATTTGTTTGTATGATTGTTAGCATGCTTGTTTATTTTGTTGTTGTGTTTTCAATGTTTAGATTGTACAGAGAGCAACGTTCTTTTGTGAAGAGAGGTGATTGTTCTTCACCAAATTTAAAGGCAAGTGACACACCATCAAATCTCCCATATTTTCACTATGCATTACTAGTGTTTTTTATTAGTATGCATGATAGGGAATTTCTACTAAGTACTATGCTATGCTATTATCCTAGTAGTGTGTAGCCATATCTTTTACCTAGCTATTTTGAAGCCTTAGAACTTAGTAGATGCTACGCAATGTCATATATTGTTTTACTTGATGTATGGAAAATTCTAAGTATAACATTCAATGAAACACCTGGGTGGAATTTGGATGTGTTGAGTGGCTCCCTAGGGCCATGTCAATGGTGTTTATCACCAAAGGAGTACAATTGTCGATGGCCACCCAGGAACAAAGAGATTCCTAAGTCCCTCTAAGTTTAGTAGCTTCCCGTGCATCCCTTTGACATATGGGCTCTGTCTTGATCAACTAAGTTGTGAGAGTTCAGCCCATGCTTGACATGAAGATGTAGCATAATTATAGGTGGAACGGGTCTTGCTGGTTGGGTTAAATTTCTTGCTTCTGAAAGATCTCGTCTCAATTCTCTCCTTTCCATGATGCACTCTGCGTGTATAGGATGTTTGGGCTAATTGAAGACAAAGGGTGAAAGTGCTCAACCTCTGTAGAGTTAGAAACTATGATCATAGCCGTGTCCCCGGTAATGGACGACTTCGAGCAACTGGACAAGGATGGATAGAAGAATCTCAACACCGTTTTTTCAAGGAGTAAAATTTGGCTAAGGAAATTTTAGTTGTGGTGCTCATGGGTGTGTCCCATGGTTCCAATCTTTGAAAAGAAAACTCTTTTTCAAAAGTGTTAGGGAAAAACTTGCTTTCTGCAAATAGCCTAAACTCCACCAAGCCAGATATGCATGTAGTTTAGACTTGCCATTTTATATCCACCATGGTGTTACTTGCTAGTACATTAAATTGTATTGACTCCCTTGTGGCTGCATATTCCATATTGCATATGAATCTAAAGGCGAGTGAGGTTTCGTCCAGGATCTCGAGTCTATCGCCAACATGCTTTTCTTGTGGCACATGAAAAAGATGAGGCTCAATGTTCTACTAAGTTTTCTGCTGTAATTCTGGTTCCTGCTAGTCTTCTGAGACTATGCAAGTTGTAAAGTTATTTTTTGTAAAGACTGGATCATGCGATGTATCTGATTTTGACGCATTTGCATGATATTTCATTTTGGACTGTGTTGCTAGTATTTGATCCAGGGACTAGCACAATAACACAGAGTTTTTGCATTATTTAAATGTGGGAACGCTACAAAATGGTATCAGAGCATTGTGTTGCCTGTAGTATTCGAGACCGTAAGTTTGGAAAAGATCTAGGTGGAAAACCTAGTTTATCCAAATCTTCTAAAGACAAACTTATCATCTTTCTCATATCTTCTCATCTATCATTCATTTCCAAAAATTTCTTATATTTAGATAACATACCTTCTATTCCATCAAGACAATTATTGGTGAATACAGTGCCCTGAAGTACAAGAAGTATTCTTCACCCAACCTGAAGTACTACAGAGAAGATAATTGAAGAAATTAGAGAAGAACTCAGACTCCTCAACAAATCATCAACACCTCAAGACATTGAAGAGACTATAGAAGATATAGATAAGACCACCAATCTAGTTACCTTGTTAGAACAACGTTAATGTGTTAGTGTATTGACCATGCCAATAAGTGTGGTGTGAAAATATTAGTTTGATTTCCTAAAACCCTATTGTTTGGTGTGAAAATGCTTGATTAGATGTTGTTTGTAAGATGTAATGTCTTGCTCTGTTGTGTTGGGTAGGAATCTTCTTTAGACCTTTCTAAATATCTACTCATCTATGCTAAACCCAAGAAGATACCTAGTCAGAATGCCAACAACCACGAGAAGACAACAAAAAGATGGAAGATTGCCAAGGACATCAAAAGACCAAGTTGAGAGTGACTTGAGGACTTTTTATTGACTCAAGGAGTGACCCCTCAGTGTCAAGTGAAGTTCATGGGGCACCAGTTAATTTGCAACCCTACTACGAAGAAAGTTCTACTCAAAACATCTGGAGATAAGCTACACAATCAATCCATGAGAATTGTATACCTACAAAAGTTTCTTTTAAGGGTGGTAGCCACCTAGTTGTTTTGGAACCCAATTACCCAAACCTATCTTTCTTTCTAGCCTTTCCAAATCTCGGGACGAGATTTGTTTTAAGGGTGGTAATCTGTAACATCCCTGATTTTTTTGAGGAATTCAAAAATCACAAAAAATTAAAACTTTTGATTTCCACTAAAGCAAGCCGCCAAAAAAACAAATAAAACTTCAACACAAAGGAAATAATATATGCCATTCCACTCTTATCGGAATTGAAAAATCCAATATGCCTGTAATACCATAAACCCTAAAGCTTATTCAAAATAATTGTTTTATCTTAACAAAACTTATTTCATAAAAGGTTTTCATTTCAATTATTACTTGAAAATGTTTTATGTTTTAATACTATGCCACCAAAATGTTTCACATGAATAAAAATTATTTATATTGTTTCAAATATTACACCCAGTATTAACCAAAAAAGGTTTATACAAATTATTTGGTTTATGAAAACAAGTAAAAGGCCTTTAAAAAAACAATATATGCATTTGTGAAACCTCTCTGAATTTTATTAAACCACAATTCAAATTATTATTTGTTTTCTATTTTAAAAATAGTATTTAGTTGTCATTAATGATTATATAAGAATTCGAAAATATTATTATTTTTAAGTGTGTTGAAACAGAACACAAATGTTTTCAGTTGAAAGAGAACGATTTTACAAAACCATAGAAACAAATTGGAGTGCAATTGGACTTATACGATAAAAGTATTTCCTATTTAAGAAAACAGGGGAAAAAAGGAACAAAAAAAAAGGAGACAGACCAGCCCGTCCACCTTGCAGCCCACCTCCCAGCTCCACCTAACTACCGCGCGCGCTACACAGTAGAGCCCACCAGAAGCCCAACATCCAGTCCATGGAGCAGCCCGCGATGCGAAAGCCCATCTCCCCTCCTCTCTCGCTTACAGACGGGACCCACCGCTGACGCAAGCGCGACGTCATCCTTCTTCCTCCCGTGTCCGATCAGGACTCCGCTGCGCTGGCGCCTCTCCCTGCCTCCTTCCGCACGCCTCTCCTCCTCTTATATACCCCTCGACGTCCGCGCGGGCTCGTAACACCCAAACCCTAAAATCGCTGCCAGGCTGGTCGCTATGAGCTCGCCGGTTTTTCTCGCCGCTATTGCCACGGGGGTTGCACCACGCCGCCGTTCCCGACCTTCTTGGTCCCTGCCGCACGCATCATCGAGTTCTACGAGACGAGAGGAGCTCGTAGGTGCTTTTTTCCGTATCCGGGGAACCACCACAGCGTCGCCGCCGTCCTCGCCTGCATCTCACCGGAGCCGAGCCACATCATCTGCACCGCGCCGTTGCAGGAGATCCCCGCCAAGCACGTCGTCTACGCCATCCAGATCCCCGTGGAGAGCCGCGCCCTTAGCCGCCTTCGAAAGACCCGGATACTCACCGGAGGACCGTCGCCGTCGAAATCTCGGCGCTCTGCGCCACCGTGTCGCCATCTCTGGCGGGAGATCGCCGGTGAACCCTCCCCTTTGCTCTGCACCGTCGGATTTCATCGGAGGGTCACGAATATATCCCGAAGAGGTACGTTGTCACCCGTTAGATACAAATCGTGTGGCCCAGATGCAATCACTTATACACGTCAGCGCGCCTAATCAGCATGCCACGCAAGCTCCTAGTCAGCGCCTCTTACCAATTAGATCCAGCCACGTGTACCCGGCTATTTTTCTATTTTCCCGAATAGAATTAATTTGACAGTTTTGAAGAAAAGCCCCTGCAACTTAGAATCATCATAACTTTTGATCCATAAGCCCAAATTTTGCAAACTTAGACTTTTTGAAATCAGCACAACACGTAAAATATTTTAGCACTGTATAAATTCAAATTTGACAAAATCAAATTGGATTAAATTTAAATATGCTTGTTTGATGATTTTTGGCATAGTTTAAATTCTACAAATCTAAAAATTCAAAATAAAATATTTTTCAAGACCTTAGGATGTGTACTAACAGTCCTTTGCGCCCAAAATAATTTTTGGCTAAGTTAAAATGGTTTTGGTTGTTATATGCTCATCTGACTATTTCTGACTTAGTTTATTTTCTGTAATTATTTTCAATATGTTTTCTCTAGCAAATTTGTGCTAAGGACTAACCTTAGACCAGAGAGACCAAAACTAAAGCCCTTAGAATATTTATAAGTTATTTTTCCTAGTTGACCCTCCTAGTTCAAAAACACTAAGTCTGGTTTTGTGAAAAATTCAAGAAGTGCAATGAGGGTGCCCCATTTGTCAACTTGGGAATTTCAACATAATGCCTAGGAAGGACTTAGCCATCTCAAGAATTTCAACATGAAGATAGAAGGACAAACAAGTACTTAGCCAAGAAGACAAATTGTAGAAGCATTTTCCAAGAAGAAGCACTTAGAAGAAAATCAAGAAGACAAGAAGACCAGCCACATCTCTCTCTTTTTCTCTAAGTCTTTTCTCCCCTTTCTTTTCTGTTCTCTTAGACTTTGTGCTATGGCTAATTTAGATGAAGACCAGCCCTATTTGTACCAAAACCAACTAGTGTTAGAAGATTTAATGAAGTCACCACACCAAGGAGGAAACTACAAAGGAGCATGAAGATTTTACAAGACCAATCATGTGAAGACTTAGGATTTGTCTTCCAAGATTTGGAATTTGTTTTAAAGTAGACTTAGAATTTTTTTCTCAAGTGAGAGGAGGAATTTTAACCAAGACATATACAAGAAGACAACTTCAACTCAAGAAGAATATTCTCCCAAAAGATGATGAAGAAGAGAAGATTTTACAAGTCCTTTCTTAAGGAACCCTAGCAATCTCTACTACCTCTCTTATTATATATGACTAAGTCCCTAGAGTTAATAAGGAGGACTACAATCAAGGCCATTGAAGAAACATGCAAAAGGACTTAGACCTCAGAAGCAACTCAAGGAAGACAAAGAAGACTTGAAGAAACCATGATAGAAATAGATTAGCCTAACACCTTTGTGTGATCTTCTTGATCAAAGACCAACACTTAGTCACAAATGGAAAACTCTAACTACAACCACTTAGTTTTCTTTTGTGCATTGAAAATAAATGTTTTCACATGTTTTCATTTGCTATGTTTATTGCTTTGTATGTTTTCTTCATTTGTTTGTATGATTGTTAGCATGCTTGTTTATTCTGTTGTTGTGTTTTCAATGTTTAGATTGTACGGAGAGCAACGTTCTTTCGTGAAGAGAGGTGATTTTTCTTCACCATATTTAAAGGCAAGTGACACACCATCAAATCTCCCATATTTTCACTATGCATTACTAGTGTTTTTTAGTAGTATGCATGATAGGGAATTTCTACTAAGTACTATGCTATGCTATTATCCTAGTAGTGTGTAGCCATCTCTTTTACCTTGCTATTTTGAAGCCTTATAACTTAGTAGATTCTACGCAATGTCATATATTGTTTTACTTGATGTATGGAAAATTCTAAGTATAACATTCAATGAAACACCTGGGTGGAATTTGGATGTGATTGGATTATGTTGAGTGGCTCCCTAGGGCCATATCAATGGTGTTTATCACCGAAGGAGTACACTTGTGGATGGCCACCCAGGAACAAAGAGATTCCTAAGTCCCTCTAAGTTTAGTATCTTCCCGTGCAGCCCTTTGACATATGGGCTCTGTCTTGATCAACTAAGTTGTGAGAGTTCAGCCCATGCTTGACATGAAGACGTAGCATAATTATAGGTGGAACGGGTCTTGCTGGTTGGGTTGAATTTCTTGCTTCTGAAAGATCTCGTCTCAATTCTCTCCTTTCCATGATGCACTCTGCGTGTATAGAATGTTTGGGCTAATTGATGACAAAGGGTGAAAGTGCTCAACCTCTGCAGAGTACAAACTATGATCATAGCCGTGTCCTCGGTAATGGACGACTTCGAGCAACTCGACAAGGATGGATAGAAGAATCTCAACACCGTTTTTTGAAGGAGTAAAATTTGGCTAAGGAAATTTTAGTTGTGGTGCTCATGGGTGTGTCCCATGGTGCCAATCTTTGAAAAGAAAACTCTTTTTAAAAAGTGTTAGGGAAAAACTTGCTTTCTGCAAATGGCCTAAACTCCACCAAGCCAGATATGCATGTATTTTAGACTTGCCATTTTATATCCACCATAGTGTTACTTGCCAATACATTAAATTATACTGACTCCCTTGTGGCTGCATATTCCATATTGCAGATGAATCTGAAGGCGAGTGAGGTTTCGTTCAGGATCTCGAGTCTATCGCCAACATGCTTTGCATGTGGCACATGAAAAAGATGAGGCTCAATGTTCTACTAAGTTTTCCGCTGTAATTCTGGTTCCCGCTAGTCTTCTGAGACTATGCAAGTTGTAAAGTTATTTTTGTAAAGACTGGATCATGCGATGTATCTGATTTTGATGCATTTGCATGATATTTCATTTTGGACTGTGGTGCTAGTATTTGATCCACGGACTAGCACAATAACACAGAGTTCTTGCATTATTTAAATGTGGGAACGCTACACAACCATTGTTCTCAGACTTAAAGTAATAACCATTCCGCATTACGCAAGATCCAGAACCGATATTCATGCTTAATGCAGGCACCAAATAACAATTATTGAGGTTTATAACTAATCTCGATGGTAGACGTAGAGGTAGCGTCCCGACGGCGATCACATCAACTCTTGATCCATTGCCGACGCGCATCGTCACCTTATCCTTTGCTAGTGGTTGCTTATTCTGCAGCTCCTGTTTCGAGTTACATATGTGAGCAACTGAACCGGTATAAAATACCCAGGTGCTACTGCGAGTACTAGTAATGTACACATCAATAACAAGTATATCATATATACCTTTGTTCACTTTGCCGGCCTTCCTATCTGCCAGATATTTGGGGCAATTGCGCTTCTAGTGGCCAGTGCCCTTGCAATAAAAGCACTCAGTCTCAGGCTTAGGGGTATTCTTGGTTTTCTTCTCAGGAGCAGCAACAGATTTGCCACCCTTCTTGAAGTTTACCCTTGGCTTTCCTTTCTTGAAACTAGTGGTCTTATTGATCATCAACACTTGATGTTCTTTCTTGATCTCCACTTCAGCAGTTTTAAGCATCGAGAGAAGCTCAGGAAGAGACTTCTTCATGCTTTGCATATTATAGTTCATCACGAAGTTCTTGTAACTAGGTGGCAGATATTGGAGAACACGATGTATCCCTAGCTCAATGGGAATCGAGATTCCCAAGGCTATGAGCTTATCAGCGTACGCAGACATCTTGAGTACGTGCTCACTAACGGAGTTGTTCTCTTCCATCATGCAGCTAAAGAACTTTTCTGAAGCGTCATAACTCTCAACTGCGGCATGGGTATCGAAAATCATTTTCAATTCTCCCATTGTAGCATAAGTAGTGTTGTTCTCGAAACGTTTTTGCAGCTCTAACTCTAATCCATAGAGGATGCCGCAATGAACTATATTGTGGTCTTCTTGTTGAGTCAGATAAACATTTTTATCTTCATCAGAAGCATCATCAGCGGGCGCGTCACCTAGCGGTGCATCAAGCACATAGAGCTTCTTGCAAGCGGTGAGGAGAATCCTCAGGTTAAGTGCCCAGTTGGTAAAGTTGCTTCCATTGTTCGCTAGTTTTTCTCTCTCCATGAACATATTGAAATTGAAGGTGGGTGGTGACATGATCTACACCATATTTGCAAAGACTATTTAGACTAGGTTTATGATAGATTAAGTTCAAGTTAATTATAAAATTATCCCATGAACTCCCACTCAAAAACAACATCCCTCTTAGTCGTCTTTAGTGATTACACGAACCAAATTCACTACACCGAAACCGATCATCACGTGAGACGGTGTAGTTGCGAAGGCGAACATCAACATGTTAATCATATCATCCATATGACTCATGCTTTACCTTTCGGTTGCGTGTTCCGAGGTCATGTCTGTACATGCTAGGCTCGCCAAGTAGAACCGTAGTATTGCGTGTGTTTCAAGGCCATGTCTGTACATGCTAGGCTTGAAAACACCCGCTGTATGCGAACGTTAAGTCTATCACACTCGATCGTCACGTGGTGTCTCGAAACGACAAACTTTCTTAACGGTGCATACTTAAGGAAGAACACATTATTATCTTGATATTAAGTGAGAGGGATCATCTTATAATGCTACCGCCGCGATCTAAGCAAAATAAGATGCATAAAAGGATTAACATCACATGCATGGATAATGTGATATGATATGGTCCTTCTTGCACTTGATCTCCATCTTGTGCATCATGATATGATCTCCATAATTCCACTGGCGTGGCACCAAGGTCCGTGGCACCTCCATCTTGATTGTCCATTACAACATATAACATGGATATGATATACAACACGCATGCCATAAAAATAAGACAATCATATGGCTCTAGCCGGTATGTCAATAATTTACAAAAGATATCATCTCATACATAACGCTTGTAACATTGACCATATCACATCACATGCCCTGCAAAAACAAGTTAGACGCCTCTAATTTTTTTTTACATATTTTACGTGGCTTGGGCTTACGAGGATAGAACCGTTCATACCTACGTACAAGAGCCACAATGTTGATAAAACATATTTTTAACAACCCTTGTAGATTAGATCTTAACTATAGTAGGAGAAACAGACATCCCTCAGTCACAAGTGAGACAGTTCTCGCGTACATAGTACACGTAAACTTAGTCTAGGGCAACTTCATCCTACTATGCCACTAAGATCATTAAATACTCAAAGAGGCAAAAACATGATCATCAACGCCCACATACTCATATGTGTTCTACCCGTACAAATCATATACTTATATATCCGGCTCTGATACCACCGAAGGGTACGTTGCATAGAAAACAAAAAATTTCCTACGCGCGATAAACCTGAATGGCCAAGATCTAATCTAGGAGATGAAAGGCAACGGAGAGAAAGAGAGTATTGATATAACATACCCTTGAAGAATTAAAGTGTTACAAGATCAAATCTCGTTGTTGGCGTAGTCGTACTCACGCCGATCCCGAGCGAGAAGATGTGCACCGCAATCCGGCAATGACTCCATGATCGGTCACACGTTCAGCTCGATGAAAACCTCCGTTACCTTGATCCAGAGGGGTAGCGGAAGTAGAGGATCCCCGGAACTCCAGTAGCACGACGGCGTGGTGGTGGTGAAGAATCTCACGGTCAGGGCTTCGCCAAGCCAGAGACCATGGAATGGAGCAGCGGGTGGATGGAAAGGGAGGTGTGCAAGTGTGTGAGGAAGAGGGAGCTCTCACCCTCCTTTTATAGGGGATTGGGAGGCAGCCCAAGAGGGGGTGCGACCAGCCATGGTGTGCCCACACCTCTTCCCCTCTTCATATGAGTGGAAGCTCCACTCACACCCACGCATGCTCCATTAATTTTCCACTTAGAAAATCCAAAGGTTTTTTCTTTAATAAATAAATAAAACATTTTTATTTCTTTATTTATATTTGTTAATTCCATTAACAAACATTTGCATGTAGCACCTCGAATCATTTGTTAATTCTATTAATAACCATTCGACGAAAAAACCCTTGAACTATTTCAATTTTCCCCGAAACAATTTCGGAGCTGCCCAAAACACTGTTCGGTATTCCGTATCCTCTCAAATGCTTCATCGAACCTTAAGTGTGTCACCCTAAGGTTCACGAATAATATAGACATGATCGAGACTCCTCTCCGATCAATAATCAACAGCGGGATCTGGAGATCCGTGATGACTCCTATATATTGAACGACGACTCTCGTGATCGTGTGAACCTTTCAACGTCGTAACGATTTCCCTTTGTCTCGCGATATTTTACTTGTTCGAGATCCGATCATCGGTATCAACCATACCTTGTTCGATCTCGTTACCCGACAAGTACTCTTTTCTCGTTCCCGTGATATAACATCCTTGTGATCATATCACGTGTTTGCAAGCGGTGTCGATGTGATATCACCGAGAGGGCCCTGAGTATATCTCTCCGTCATATTGGATGGATAAATCCCACTATTGATCCACGAGCTTCAACTAACACTTTCCGAATACCTAACGCTACCTTTATAGTCACCCTGTTACGGTGTGACGTTTGATGTCATCAAAGTATTCTTTCGGTATTAGTGATTAACATGATCTCATGGTCTAAGGAACAATGTGACTCCGAATGTAAGACATAACAACAAAACTAAATGACTTGATCATATTGTTATACTTAGTTAGGGTCTAAGTTCATCACGTCATTCTCCTAATGACATGACCCCGTTATTAACAACATCCAATGTCTATGATCAAGAAACCTTGATCATCTGTTAATCAACGAGCTAGTTAAAAGAGAGGCTTCACTAGGAACGTTGGTTTGTTTATTAATCACACATGTATTAACGTTTCCGGTTAATACAATTCTAGCATGAGAAATAAACATCTATCATAAACAAGGAATAACATAATAAACACTTTATTATTGCCTCCCGGGCATATTCCCTTCACCTCTGCCGCGTTCCAAGGAAGAGTGTACATGTGGTACTAAGAGTCGGATGGTACGTGTGGGTAAAGTGTACATCCCTGCAGGGCAATCTTTTTAAAAAGCCATGTCCACGGTTAAGGACGACTTGGTGAACATAGAGACCATCGATAACTTGAACGTCACGTAAAATATGTTGGCAATGAATGAAGGGTGCCTCATCGGAGATGCCAAGAGGGGTGATCCTTGTACCATGAGATGTTGGTAAATTATGTTGGTGGATGAAAAGAAGATGAATACAATAGTTGATTAGCTTTCTCTTCTGTTTTGAAAACACTCCTTGAGACGTGCTATTCTTCCTCGATTTGGAGAAATAAATCTTGCTTTACGGCAAATAGCCTTCATAAAACCCTTTCCGAGAACAGCAGTTACATAATAGGGTAACTAAGTTTTGTTGAGTACCTCCCGTACTCAGGTTTGCTCAAATTTGGTTCAGGTGAAGATCTCACTCCAGTGGTGGTTTCAACATGGACATCGACGAGTGATACGTCATAAACGTATACATAATTTCTGATGTTCCATGTTGTTTTCATGCCATATGCTACATGTTTCCTTTATACTTTATGCCATTTTTATCGATTTTCCTGGGACTAACCTATTGACAAGATGCCGTAGAGCCAGTTCATGTTTTCTTTTATTTTTAGTTTCAGAAAAGTTGTTCTGGAAATATTCTCGGAATTGAACGATTCGAAGCCCGGAAGTCTTAGAAAGTTGTCGCGCGCACGGAGTCTAGAAAAGACCCTGAGGGGTGCCCTGGAGCCCCCACACCATGGGTGGGAGCGCCCCCCCGGCCATGCCCAGTGGTGGTGTGGCCCCCCTAGACGCCCACCGACGTTGCCCTCTCGCCTATTTATACCTCTCGGGAGGTTAACCCTAAATACAGAAGCCTTTTCCACCAAAAACATCCGCAGCTGCCATCGTCGTCAACCTTAGTTTGGGAAGGTTCTGGAGCTCTCCCCGGCACCCTGCCGGGAGGGGGGATCATCATCGGAGGGATCTACACCACCATGGCCGCTTCCGGAATGACGCGTGAGTAGTTCATCCTTGGACTACAGGTCCATAGAAGTAGCTAGATGGTTGTTCTCTCCTCTTTATGCCTCATGTTTAGATCTTGTGAGCTGCCCTACATGATCGAGATCATCTTATTGTAATGCTATGTCCAATGATTATCAACTTATCATGTTCTTTTCATGTGTATGTGATACGTCCATTTTGCATCACTATTTTATATCATTATTTGCTGTTATTCATCGATATATTTCATGTTATGATGCATCCCTTATGTTATTTTATCTTATTTTGCATGTTTCATAATTTTTGGAGAATAAACATCAGGACCAGAAATATGATGGAAAAAGCACCGTCGAGATACCATATTTCAGAAGATCAGAAGAAGAAGGGGGGAACGGGGGTGTCTTAGAAGTTCAGAGGAGGAGTCCAGCCAGAAGGGGAGCCAGAGGGGGGCCACCAGGGGCCCACGCCATGAGGTGGCGCCCCCCCGGTCGCGCCACCAGGTGGTGTGGCCACCCTGGCCCACCTCCGGGGGATATCTTTTGCGTACTTGGCCCCCAGGGAACCCTAAGCCCCATACCATCATCGAAGAATTATTTCGCTGCCGCCTCGGGGCGGAAAACACCCGAGAGAAAAAAGCTCTCTGGTAGAGAGAAATCTGCCGGGGAAATTCCTCTCCGGAGAGGGGAAATCATCGCCATCGTCACCGTCATCACTCCGGGCATCATCAAGATCGTCATCATCATCGTCATCACCACCAGCACCATCACCCTCATCATCCACCGTCATGCCGCTGTAACATTTAGGGGCCTCTACCATTGCTTTACATTAGATCTCTCTCCTGGTGTGGATTACTTGTTAGTAGTTGATGCTTGTGAGATTTATCGGTGTTTGCACTTTATGACGAGATTGTTATCATCCATTATATCACCTCTGATTATGATCCATATGATGTCTTGTGAGTAGTTCGTGTTGTTCTTGAGGACATGGGAGAAGTCAAGTTGTTAGTAGTGAAGTAATGTTGAGTAATATTTAATGGTTTGATATTTAAGTTGTGGTGTTATTCTTCTAGTGGTGCCATGTGAACGTCGACTACATGATACTGATGACCCACAAGTATAGGGGATTGCAACAGTCTTCGAGGGAAGTAAAACCCGAATTTATTGATTCGACACAAGGGGAGCCAAAGAATATTTGTGAGCCTTAACAAGTGAGTTGTCAACTCACCTAAACCTGAAAGTACTTTTGTTCGCAGAGGTTTATCAGCAGTAACAGTTTTATAGTAGCAGCATTAGTGAAATAATAACAGCAATAGAATGAAAACAACAGCAACAGTAGTGTTTGAAGTAAACTGTCGATTAAATACTGTAGGCATAGGGATGGATGAACGGGCGTTCCATGGATAAGAAAGTTCTAATAATGATCATGTCAGGGGCATTGCAGATAAATAAGACAAAGCATCCAAACACTAAGTAACCATAGGCATGTGTTCCATAAATAGTCGTACGTGCTCGCAATGAGAACTTGCACAACATCTTTTGTCCTACCAGCCCGTTTTCAGCGGGGCCTCAAGGGAACTACTGGTAATTAAGGTGTTCATTTTAATATAACACCGGATCAAAGCATTAACACTCCATGAACACATGTGATCCTCACATCGCAGGCATCCCCTCCGGTTGTCCCAATTTCCGTCACTTCGGGGCCTCGGGTTCTGGACAACGATATGTGTAAACAACTTGCAGGTATGATCAAGAAACAATGATTATCATCTTGATTCAATAACATGTTCAGATCTGAGATCATGGCACTCGGGTCCAATGTGGCAAGCATTAAGCATAACAAGTTGCAACAATGTCAATAGCACTAATAGAGGATACTAGGCACTATGCCCTAACAATCACGACATTATTACATGAACGATCTCATCCAATCCCTAGCATCCCCTTCAGCCTACAGCGGGGAATTACTCGCACATGGATGTGGGAAACATGGATGGTCGATGGAGAGGCGTTGGTGATGACGATGGCGATGATCTCCTCCACTTCCCCGTCCCGGCAGGGTGCCAGAACAGGAACTTCTAATCCCTGAATCGAGGTTCGGGATGGCGGCGGCGCTCTGTTGTGTTTCTCTAGAATATGGCATACCCCCTCGGGTTTTAGGGTTGAAGGCTACTTGTAGTCGAAAGGGGAGTCCGAGGTGGGTCCTAGGGGCCCACACCCTATGCTGGCGCCGCCAGGGGGTGTGGCCACCCTCTGGCCCCTCTCATGCCCCCCTTCTGACTTTCGGGGTCTTCAGGGGTGAAAACATCAATGGGCTATTTTCTGGGCAATTTCCCGAAAGTTGATTTTTCTTCATAAAAACGAGACACCAAAGTAATTCTGCTGAAAACAACATTAGTCCGTGTTAGTTGTATCCAAAACACACAAGTTTAGAGGAAAACAATAAGAAAAGTGTTTGGAAAAGGAGATACGTTTTCGACGTATCAACTCCCCCTAATCTTAGCTTATTGTTTGTCCTCAAGCAATTCAGTGACAACTGAGTGGGATAAAAGAGTTATATGAACACATTTGTTTCATATGATGTAAATATACTCACTATGTGATCAAATACTTAATTGTGCTCATGATAAGATACATGCAAGATACCGACACTTAATAGCTATGCAAACCATGAGAAGATAACAACATATTAATAATAAACAACATGAAGCATAACTATTTGCAAAATTGAAATATTCATAGTAGGATCTGACAAAGTGGTATCTCGCTAGCCCTTAAATGTGGGGCAAAACATAAATGCGAGGGCACTTCTGAAGTTCAAGGGAAGACTAGAAGTAAAGATATCATAGATACAAGCATCAAAATTATACCGCAATCAACCGTGCTTTGGGACAAACACATTACACTAAGAATGATAACTATGCTCTCAAGAAAGTGCTCAAAGAATATAGCGGAGACTCAACATAAAAGTAAAAGAAAGGCCCTTCGCAGAGGGAAGCATGGATCACTCATGTGCTAGAGCCTTTTATTTTATTAAACAGAGGTATTGAAAACATTCTGAGAGAGGTGTATGCTTATGTCAACGAATGGTAAACAAAGAATACAGTACGTCACAAGTCAACTGGATTCACAAGAGCGGCTCTCATGGTGAAGGACGCAACTGGTGTAGAAGGTCATCCCTTTTTCTCTTTTGTTTACACAATTATGCTTTGACTGATAAATCAGGGGCAAAAAGAGTGAAGAGAATTTGTGTGTATTAATTTGGGCTGGGCACCCCGCTGCCAGCTCTTCTATCATTTGGATAAGCGGATGAAGCCACTAGTCCAGGGTGTGAAATCCAATCAACAAGTAAGATAAAGATTCTCTATTTACGTCCTCATGAGCTAAAACAGGGGCACAAAACAGGAATAATTTTTAGCAGGTTTTAAAGGTAGCACATGAGCAATTTACTTGGAGTGGCAGTTAAATACCACATATAGGTAGGTATGGTGGACACATTTGGCAAACTTTGGTTTTCTGGGATTTGGATGCACGAGTAGAGCTCATACTCAGTACAGGTGAAGGCTAGCGAATAGACAGGGAGCGACAATCAAGAGAGCAACAACTATCATAATCATGTTTGCGACAAAGTAAAATTAACTGAGGCATAAAATTGATACTAGAACTCTGAGGCAAAATAAATCATCGAGGCTTATTGACTTTTTGTTTTCAGTCTTAGCATGTGTGAGCATGTGCCAAGTCGATTCAAATGAAACAGTCAGAGGAGGCTACCACAATATCATACCCTTGTATGAATAAAACAATGCGAACAAATATTTATATGATAAGTCACTTACTATCAATATATTGGAACAAAACATGAGAGAGCATGAACTATTAAGAAGCCATTAAGTCACATATATCTTATACGAACAAACTAAGCATGCTCACATAGATGGATATATGTACAAAAAATGAAAGCAAACAGAATTCATACCAGCCTCTCACCACAACTTGAATTGTCGTATATCGTCATTATTGCTCTTCACTTGTGGCTCGAATAATACATAATGAAAACCAAGCTCCAATGGAATCACGGACGACTGTTGAACTCTGCAACAAACTTTACAAAACCAAAGAAGAAGAAAAAATATTTTTGGGTTTTTCAATTAAAGCACGAACAAAAGGAGAGCAAGAAAACAAAGCAAAAATCTTTTTGGGTTTTCAAAATGAAACAAGAACAAATAAAAGAAAATATTTTTGGGTTTTTGAATATTAAGACGCAACTAAAAGATAAAGCAAACCAAATAAAGAAACTAAAGATGCAAACAAAGAGAAACAACAGAAATCTTTTTGGTCTTTTTGTGTTTTGGAAAACGAAAACAAAACAATAAAAACAAAAGAAGCAAAAGAAAACGAAAACAAGAAAAAGAAACAAAGAGAAGCGAAAGAAAACGAAAGAAACGATAAACATGGATATACAAAGAACCGACTGAACATGATATGTAAATGAGTGTGATGTCGGTATACCTCCCCCAAGCTTAGGCTTTTGTCCTAAGTGGAGATCAATCAAAGTGTGGGAAATATCCCCACTGCGGTGGGTCATCCCTCGCGTGGTCGTACTCGGGCGCATAAGAAGAAGATAAAGTAGCCGGCGCATCGTCATAACCGGGGTGTTGATATGGAATCCCCGTGGCGTCATAAGGCTGGACAAAATCACCATCGTCCCCCTCTCCGGCGTCCTCCCCTTTCTGGGGGAGATGCTCAAGGCATGTATCCACCTCACTCTCAGGAAGCTCTCATCCTTGCTTGTTATTAAGATCAAACAAAGGAGGTGCAGGCAAAAGTACTTCTCTAACAGTTTTAACAATTCTCCACCCGGATCGTTTGGAGAAAGTTAATTCAAAATATAAATTATGTAAGTGAGCATGAGTGGAAAGAAACTTATGTTGAACCATGGAAACAAGATTAAGCCTCTCTAAAGGAAACTGATAGTCTAGATGGTGAGGCTCCAAACCATGCAAAGCTAACAAGCGCGAGGCAATAAGACCTCCACAAACTCCGCGCTTCTCATGGTTATGTGAGAGACGGTAAGCAATAAAAGTACCAAAATTATAAGACCTATCATGTCTCAAAGCAGCAACAATAAATGCCAAATCATAAACAGATAACTTGCTGGCAGTTTTCCTAGCTAGTACACATTTAGAAATGAAGTAGGCAAAGTATCGAATGCTAGAGAGTTGAATTTTACCACTTTCTCCCATGAAGCTTCTGCCTTGGCAAATCTATCCATATAAATCCAGTAGTGGTTTGGGCTGCCCACTTATTTTCTCACAAGACCCCCACTCAGGTACCTTAATAGTTGCACAGAAAACACTAAAAGGCAGGCTCACAGCTTTATTATAAATCTTGTAATGGACCATTGGGTTAGTTGGAGACCATTTAAAAGGAAAATCCTGCACCACAGACATAGTAAGTTTCACATATTGGATGGGCTCATCGTCAATGAAACGCTCTAAACCTGCATTATGCACTAGAGTGTTGAAATCCTGCAGAATTTCGGTAACTTGCATAAATTCCCAACACGGATAGATTGATTGGAACACCCTCTCCTCACGGTGCACGAGCATGACCTCATGCACCTCCAACTCATGTTGGTTTAGTTGATAAGCATTGTGCTCCATCTCTGAAATTTTCAACAATCATCATAAAAAATTAATTTCAAGCAACTATAAGGTGGAGACTACCATAGGGACTTATATGAGAGCTAAACATACATCAAAACTATATTATTTCTACTCAGATCAAGCATGCAAACTCGCATAAGTTGTCACCTACAGTACCAAAATACTCAATAAATACTTCACTAAACAAAATTATACTTGGATCATCGGAGGAGTCACATACCGGAGAACAAATGCACCAAATTTCAGCACAAAAGATGGGCTGAGCAAAGAGATCGAAAAATTTCGAGGAAGAACAGCAAGAACTCGGGTTCCAGGAAATGCGTTGAGTTTGGGAGGCGAGAGAAGGAACTTTGGCAGGGGAGAGAGTTAGTGGGGGCCAGGGGGCCCCACACCATGGGCTGGCGCCACCAGGGGAAGGTCGCACCACCCTAGGGTGTGCCTGCCTGGTGGGTCCCCCTTGGGTCTCCCAGGTGACTTTCTGCCTCATTTTTGACGTAAAAATTTATTATAACTTTTCTGGAATTTTTCGAGAAACTTTATTTTTGAGGTATTTCCATAATTTTAATACTTAATAAAAACCGGGAAAACAAATGTGAAAACGTGAAAAACAAAACCAAAACCAGAACTTCAGAGGTTCTATGACACTCCAAGGAAAGAATAACCAAAGAAAACAAATGTGGTAGTGGTGAAAAAAAAAGTATGGGTGGGGAAAACATGCATAACCTCAATAATCAGAGTGAAAACATCAGGAAAACATGCATAAGGATGATGGAAAACATGATTGCACTCAAGTAATAATGTGATGACAGAAGTAAACATGGTGAAAACATAATGGGGAAGGTGATAACATAGTGAAAACATTGCCCATTTCATTTAAAATCATTTGTTAACAAGGGTGATCAAGTCTTGCTACCAAAACAATTTTATATGAAATAAAACTTTGTTTCTCACTAAATAATTATGTTACCTCAACCTTGATAGGCATAGTCCCAATCATAATAATTTCATATTCTTTTGGTGGCTTTGGAATAGGACAATAAAATTCTCCAATCTTGATGGTCTCAACATTTTCAATGGAATTTAGATCATATTTTCTATCAATCTTCTTGGGAAAATAAACAGTGTGCTCTTTATCATTAAAATTAAAAGTAATTTTTTCCTTGATTGCAATCAATAACAGCCCCTGCAGTGTTAAGAAAAGGTGTTCCAAGAATAATAGACATATTATCATCTTCAGGCATTTCCAACACAACAAAGTCAGTTAATATCAGAAAATTATTAGCAACTTGAACAAGAACATTCTCACATATACCCACAGAAATAGCAGTAGACTTATCATCCATTTGCAAAGATATATCAGTTGGTATCAATTTTTCTAGGAGGATTCTTTTATAGAGAGTAAAAGGCATGACACTAACTCCAGCTCCCAGATCACACAAAGCAGTTCTAACATAATTATTTTTAATAGAACAGGGAATAGTAGGTATACCAGGATCTCCAAGCTTCTCAGGAACCTTGCCATTAAAAGAGTAATTAGCGAGCATAGTGGAAATTTCCTAATTAGGAATCTTCCTTTTGCTAGAGACAATATCTTTCATATATTTGCATAAGGAGGCAATTTAATAGCATCAGTTAAAGGAATTTGCAAGAACAAATGTTTCATCCATTCACAAAACTTGTTATGGGTGTTCTTCTTCCTTAGATTTGTGTTTCTTACCAGGGAAATGCATCGGTTTTTGTACCCAAGGTTCTCTCTCATTACCATGTTTATTAGCAATGAAATCTTCCTTAGTATACTTTGCAGTTTTAGTTTGCTTTTCAGGTTCAGCTACAGGTTCTTCTTTATCAGAAGCATCATTCTTTTCATTACCACTTTCAGTTTCAGCATTAGAGATAGATATACTATTAGGATCTTTAGCAGGTTCAGAGGATTCTACAACATTTTTATGTTTCTTCTTCTTTTTATTATTAGTATGAATAACATTATCATTAGTTTGCTGAGAATCTTGTTCAATTCTTTTAGGATGTCCCTCAGGATATAAAGGGTTTTGTGTAGCAATACCACTTCTAGTTCTTATCTCATAAGCATGATTTTCTTTAGCATCATTATCTAGCAAATCTTTTTGCACTTTAGCAAGTTGATCAATTTGAGTTTGAACCATTTGAAAATGTTTAACAAGCATTTTAACATCATTAGAGATTCTTTCTATAATATCATGCAAATCATTAATATCTTTAGAGTTTTCCATAAGGTGGTTCTGCACTCTCATATTAAAATTATCTTGCTTCATGACATAATTATCAAATTCATCTAAGCATTGATCAAGAGGTTTTCTATAGGGAATATCTCTACTATCAAAATATTGGAGAGAGTGTACCTCAATGTATGGTGGGTGAGGGATTGGCTTACATAATTCTTCTATAGGCAGAAGATTCTTCACATCTTCAGATTTAATACCCCTCTCTTTAAGAGATTTCTTGGCTTATCTCATCACTTCATCATTTAATTCAACCATTCCCCTCTTCTTGGGTGTTGGTGTTGGTGTAGGTACTGGAGTAGGGGTCGGCTCAGGCTCAACCATAGTCCAATCATCATGATTTTGGCTTATTTTAGCCATTAATTCCTCAGCTTCTTCTAGAGTTCTTTGCCTGAAAACACAACCAGCACAACTATCCAGGTATGTCGTAGATTCAATAGTTAGTCCATTATATAATATATCAAGAAGTTTATTATCTTCTATCTTATGCCCAGGTGCAGCTCTAACTAAAGAACCAAACATTTCCCAAGATACATGCAATTTCTCTTCTTCCAATTGCTTGAAATTAAATATATTTTGTAAAGCAGCATGTTGAGCACTAGCAGGAAAATATTTCTGAAAGAAAGCATTAACCAAACCAATAGGAATATTAATAGATCTAGGAGACAAATTTTCAAACCAAGTTTTAGCTTCATCCTTTAATGAGAAAGGGAATATTTTAGCAACAAAGTAGCTACATTTCTTAAGATCATCAGAGAATAAACTACTCAAAGAGGAGAGCTCATTCATATGTTTCATAGCACTTTCATTTTCAGTTCCACAAAAAGGTTCTTTCTCAACAATAGATATATAAGATAAATCAAGAGAGAAATCATAATCCTTGTCCCTAATATAAATAGGAGAAGTGGCAAACTTAGCATCAGGAGATAATTTATATCTAACAACACGAATTTCCATAGGATGTATAGCAGCATCTTTATCCTTCATAGCATGTATTTCATCAACAAGATCATCACTCAGTTCAATATAAGCATCATCTAAATCATCACTAGGGTTCTCCCTAAACTCAGGTGAAAAAGCAGGAGTAACAAGATTTTTAGCAAGAGTTTCAGTGTTTGCAATATTTTTAGCTTTAAAAATAGTAGCATCTAAGAAAGGACCAAGAGAACCACTCTCATCAAGCACAGTAGAAGCATCATCAAAAGTATCAGAAGCATTTTCAGACTCAATAGAAGTAGCATGTGTAGCATGTGGTGGTGTAAGCAACTTACTCATAACAGATGGTGAATCAAGAGCAACAGAGGTGTTCAAAGTTGTACCTCTTCTTGTAGTGGATGGTAATATAGGAACTCTTCCATCACGAGACTCACCCATGATGAATGATTGGCAGTAGATAATAATATTCTCCGGTGAGCTCGCAAATAAAGCTATGCTCCCCGGCAACAGCGCCAGAAAATAGTCTTGATGACCCACAAGTATAGGGGATTGCAACAATCTTTGAGGGAAGTAAAACCCAAATTTACTGATTCGACACAAGGGGAGCCAAAGAATATTTGTGAGCCTTAACAAGTGAGTTGTCAATTCACCTGCACCTGAAAGTACTTTTGTTCGCAGAGGTTTATCAGCAGTAACAATTTTATAGTAGCAGCAGCAGTGAAATAATAACAGAAGTAGAATGAAAACAACATCAGCAGTACTGTTTGAAGTAAATAGCGGATTAAATACTGAAGGCGTAGGGATGGATAAGAAAGTTCTAATAATGATCATGTCAGGGGCACTGCATATAAATAAGATAAAGCATCCAAGCACTAAGTAACCATAGGCACGTGTTCCATAAATAGTCGTACGTGTTCGCAATGAGAACTTGCACAACATGTTTTGTCCTACCAGCCCTTTTTCAGCGGGACCTCAAGGGAACTACTGGTAATTAAGGTGTTCCTTTTAATAGAACACCGGAGCAAAGCATTAACACTCCATGAACACATGTGATCCTCACATCGCAGCCATCCCCTCTGGTTGTCCCAATTTCTGTCACTTCGGGGCCTCGGGTTCCGGACAACGATATGTGTAAACAACTTGCAGGTATGATCAAGAAACAATGATTATCATCTTGATTTAATAACATGTTCAGATCTGAGATCATGGCACTCGGTCCCAAAGTGGCAAGCATTAAGCATAACAAGTTGCAACAATGTCAATAGCACTAATACAGGATACTAGGCACTATGCCCTAATAATCACGACATTATTACATGAACGATCTCATCCAATTTCTATCATCCCTTTCAGCTTACAGCGGGGAATTACTCACACATGGATGGGGGGAACCTGGATGGTCGATGGAGAGGCGTTGGTGATGATGATGGCGATGATCTCCTCCACTTCCTCGTCCCGGCAGGGTTCCAGAACAGGAACTTCTGATCCCCGAATCAATGTTCGGGACGGCGGCGGCGCTCTGTTGTGTTTCTCTAGAATATGGCGTACCCCCTCGGGTTTTAGGGTTGAAGGCTAATTGTAGTCGAAAGGGGAGTCCGAGGGGGGTCCTAGAGGCCCACATCCTATGCTGGCGCGGCTAGGGGGGACCCACGCCGGGGGGTGTGTGGCCACCCTCTGGCCCCTCTCTTGGCCCCCTTCTGGCTTACGGGGTCTTCCGGGGTGAAAACATCAATGGGCTCTTTTCTGGGTAATTTCCCGGACGTTGATTTTTCTGCATAAAAACGAGACACCAAAGTAATTCTGCCGAAAACAGCGTTAGTCCGTGTTAGGTGTATCCAAAACATACAAGTTTAGAGGAAAAAAAATAAGAAAATTGTTCGGAAAAGGAGATACGTTTTCAACATATTAGATACTTCACCATTTATGGGCCTAGGGGAATGCATCATGTATTTGGCTATTAATTGTGGGGTTGCCGGAGTGACAGAAACCTAAACCCCCGTTAGGAAAACATTGCACGAGGGAGCATAGGATCCCGAAGTTTAAAGCTGTGGTTAGATTTATTTCTTACTTACTTTCTTGTAGTTGCGGATGCTTGCAAGGGGTATAATCACAAGTATGTATTAGTCTTGGATGGGACGGTACATTAGCATAGGTTGACCCACACAACAATTATCAAAACACTAAAGATTATTCAGCGGCATGAAACAAAAGCACTTGACAGAAACTTCCCATGTGTCCTCGAGAACGTTTATTAATCATAAGTAAACCCACCGGCTTGTCCTTTGCTAAAGAAAGGACTGGGCCACTTGCTGCAATTATTATTGCTGCATTTTATTTACTCGCACTTTATTTATTCGCAATATCAAACCCCCCTACAAATCTATCTTTCAGTATTTACAGTTATTCCTTCATCGAAACTGCTTGTCAACACCTTCTTCTCCTTGTTGGTTTCGGCCCTCTTATTTATCGAAAGTACTACGATACACCCCCTATACTTGTGGGTCATCAAGACTATTTTCTGACGCCGTTGCCGGGGAGTGAAGCGCTATTGGGAAGTGGAATTGATAAAGGAAGTCTCTGTTGTAAGTGTTGTTTTTATTACTGTCTACTGCTTTATTACACTATGTTTGGATCTCCTTTTGAGTCCTTATTTGGGGGTACTACTGCCACTGCTAGGGTAGTAAGTGACCCACCGCCTGATGATTTGGATCCTTATAAAATACCTATAAATATTGTTAAACATGTTATGAATAACTGCTATTCAGGTGATGGAACTGTCCATCCTGGTGATCATTTGCTCTTTTTACATGAATTATGCGAGTTGTTCAAGTGTGCAGGTATTACAATGGGCCAAGTGAAGAGGAAATTATTCTCTATATTATTGACAGGTCGAGCCGCTGAATGGTTCAAACTGCTGAAAAAATAGCCAGACTATTGGATGGGAGGAAATTGTGCCTCTCTTTTATTCTAAATTCTATCATCCTAGTGAAATTCATAGAGATCGGAATTATATATATAATTTTTTGCCTCATGACGGAGAGATTATTGCCCAAGCATGGGGGATACTGAAGTTACTAATGCTCAAATGCCCCATTCATGAGCTCCCGAGTAATATTGTTATTAATAATTTCTATGCAAGGCTTTCTCTTCATGATAAGGATTTATTGGATGCTTCTTGTTCTGGATCATTTACACGTATGAAGGATGAAGCTAAATGGGATCTTCTTGACCGTATTCAAGAAAATACTGAAGGATGGGAGAATGACAAAGGTAGAAAGTCAGGTATAAATTATGATTATGAATGCATTAAAACTTTTATGTCATCCGATAATTTTCATGATGTTAGTATTGTTTATGGTCTTGATTCTCAAGTTGCTGCAAACTTATATAAGGATTTTGCTTCTTCTATTGATATTCCCAAAAAGGAATGGTATAAGTACCATGCACCTTATAAAGATACTGTTAATTGTGTTCCTGCTAGAGATATAGAAGTTCATATCGTTGATTCTATTGTTCCTGAACCTTATATTGAGAAAATGCCTTTCCCTGTTAAGGTAAAAGAACATTCTATGTTAGCTAGTGTGGTTAATAAAAGTGTAAGGAAACCTATAGAACCCGAGGAACAAATAACTGTAGAACCTACAGTAGCAATAGTAAAGGACCTTGTTTCTGAAAATGTAGAAGAGGGACACATTATATTTTGTGAAGATGCTTCTAATATTGTCTCTCATCCTAGTAAATCTCGGAAACCTAGTGTTCCTGTGCTATCTGTTAGGATAGGTGATCATTGCTATTATGGTTTGTGTGATATTGGTGCTAGTTCTAGTGCTATTCCTTATGAGCTTTATAAAGAAATCATGCATGAAATTGGTTCTTGTGAACTTGAAGACATTGATGTGATTATTCAACTTGCTAATAGGGAAACTATTTCTCCGATTGGTATTGTTAGAGATGTGGAGGTTTTATGTGGTAAAACTAAATATCCTGCTGATTTTCTAGTACTAGGCACTTCTGCTAGTGATACTTGTCCTATTATATTTGGTAGACCTTTCTTAAACACTTGTGGTGCTTTTATAAATTGTAAAAAGGAGAAAATCCTGACAAAGTTTGATGGAGAGTCTTATGAATTTAATTTCTCCAAATTTGCTAAAGCACCTTATGAAGCTGAATTACCTAATGAGAATTATAGAGTTGAACAATTGGCTGCTATTGCTCTTGCTCCTAACAATCCTTTGCAGCAATACATGGAAGACCATGAAAGTGATGTCTTTATAGAAGAAAGAAATGAAATTGACGATATTTTCCTACATCAGCCAACGATGCTGAAACATAATTTGCCGGTGGAAGAATTTGGTACCATATTACCACCCAAGGAGGATCCTGTTTTTGATTTAAAGCCTTTGCCTGGCAATCTTAAATATGCTCATATTGATGATAAGAAATTATATCATGTTATTATTAGTTCTAAAATTTCTGGTAAAGAAGAGGAGAGATTATTGGGAATATTGAGGAAACACAGAGGTGCTATTGGTTATACTCTTGATGATTTGAAGGGGATTTCTCCTACTATGTCAGCATGCTATTAATATTGAACCTGATGCAAAGCCAGTTGTTGAACATCAACGCCGTTTAAATCCTAAGATGAAGGATGTGGTAAGGAATGAGGTTTTAAAACTCCTTGATGCTGGTATTATTTATCCTATTGCTGATAGTAGATAGGTTAGTCCTGTGCATTGTGTCCCTAAGAAAGGAGGGATGACTGTTGTGCCAAATGAAAATAATGAACTTATTCCTCAAAGAGTGGTGGTTGGTTATAGGATGTGTATTGATTTTAGGAAAGTTAATAAGGTTACTAAGAAAGATCATTATCCTTTGCCTTTTATTGATCAAATGTTAGAGAGGTTGTCTAAGAAAACTCATTTCTGCTTTCTTGATGGTTATTTTGGGTTCTCTCAAATTGCTGTTTGGAAGCCTGACCAAGAGAAAACAACTTTCACTTGTCCTTATGGAACCTATGCTTATAGACGTATGCCTTTTGGTTTATGTAATGCTCCTGCTACTTTTCAAAGGTGCATGTCTGCTATCTTTCATGGTTTTTGTGAAGAAATTGTGGAAGTCTTCATGGACGATTTCTCCGTCTATGGAACTTCTTTTGATAATTGTATGCAGAATCTTGATAAAGTTTTGCAGAGATGTGAGGAGACTAATCTTGTTCTTAATTGGGAGAAATGCCATTTTATGTTTAATGAAGGAACTGTTCTTGGACATAAAATTTATGAAAGAGGTATTGAAGTTGATAGAGGTAAAGTTGAAGCCATTGAGAAAATGCCCTGTCCCAGGGATGTCAAAGGTATTTGTAATATTCTTGGTCATGATGGTTTCTACAGAAGGTTTATTAAAGATTTCTCTAAAATATCAAAGCCTCTTACTAATCTTCTTCAAAAGGATGTACCTTTTGTTTTTATGAAGATTGTAAAGAAGATTTTGAAATTTTAAAGAAGGCTTTAATATCTGCCCCTATTGTTCAACCCTCTTACTGGAATTTACCGTTTGAAATTATGTGTGATGCTAGTGATTATGCTATAGGTGATGTTCTTGGACAACGAGTAGATAAGAAGTTAAATGTTATTCATTATGCTAGTAAAACTCTTGATGCTGCTCAAAAGAATTATGCTACCACTCAGAAAGAGTTCCTAGCTGTAGTTTTTGCTTGTGATAAATTTAGGCAGTATATTGTTGATTCCAAAGTTACTATTCATACTGATCATGCTGCTATTAAGTACCTTATGGAAAAGAAAGATGCTAAGCCTAGGCTTATTAGATGGGTGCTTCTCCTACAAGAGTTTGATTTACATATTATGGATAGGAAGGGTGCTGAAAATCCTGTTGCTGATAATTTGTCTAGATTAGAAAATGTCTCTGATGATCCTATTCCTGTTAATGATAGTTTTCCTAATGAACAGTTGGCTGCAATAAAGTGAGCTCTCAAGAGAGTCCATGGTATGCTGATTATGCTAACTTTATTGTTTCCAAGTATTTGCCTCCTACCTTTACAGCTCAGCAAAGAATAAAATTATTCTATGATTTAAGGCATTATTTTTGGGATGACCCACACTTGTATAAAGAAGGTGTTGATGGTATTATGCGAATATGTGTTCCTGAAAATGAACACCGAGAGATATTGAGAAAATGTCATAGTAGTGCTTATGGAGGACATCACGCTGGAGATATAACTGCACATAAGGTTCTACAATCAGGTTTTTATTGGCCTACTCTCTTTAAAGATGCTAGAAAGTTTGTTTTATCTTGTGATCAATGTCAAAGGGTTGGAAATATTTCTAGATGTAATGAAATGCCTATAAATTATTCTCTTATTATTGAACCGTTGGATTGTTGGGGTTTTGACTTTATGGGTCCTTTCCCTTCTTCACAAGGCTAGACTCATATTCTTGTTGTTGTTGTTGATTATGTTACTAAATGGGTAGAAGCTATACCTACTAAAAGTGCTGATGGTGAAACCTCATTAAAAAAAATGCTTACATACATTATTTTCCCTAGGTTTGGTGTGCCTAGATATCTTATGACTGATGGGGGTTCTCATTTTATTCATGGTGGTTTTGTCGAGACATCTTAGTAGAATTCATAGACGGGGGTGCCATGAGACTACTGATAGAGACGTGGGGTGACGTGGTTGTGCGAAGGACAATGACACAGGGTTTTTACCCAGGTTCGGTACAGCGCAATAATGCGACGTTCCTACTCCTGCAAACTCACTATTCAGGATTAAAACCTGGAAGTACAGAGTACAATGTGAGGTTCTATTGGCTGCTCGTCAAGGATCAACCTCTCGGCGAGTTAGCCTGTAGCTTCTTGTCTATCAATCATATCTCCCGTCCGGCTTTATATAAGAACCGGATTAGGGCATACAGAATAGGAAACCTAGAAGACTACGGTAACTCTCTAACTTGGAAAGTAAGGAATCCGCCTTCTACTCCAAACCAGATCACGTGGGCCATGATCCGGGTTCTTCTAGAATCCGGCTTCTGTGCGTCAGCTTACTGGGCCGCCTAACGGACCATAGCCCATCACCATTTAGGCCACCCTGGTAATCTGGCACTTTAGACTACCATCTGATATACCCCTAGTTGGTATATATCCGACAGTAGCCCCCAAGAAGGATTAAGACTCGGATTCGCCGTCTTTCGCCAAATGCATGTTTTCCAAGAAATATCGGCCTGCAGTCTTGATTCTTCTTTTTCTCCTCAAATCATGTTACAACGCAAAAACTCGGAATCTGGAAAATCCAGCTTTTCTTCCACGAATCTTCGCGGAGAAGGAACTTCCTACGTTAGCGCTTTAATCTTGCTGACGTAAGGGACGTTTCGATTACAGGTGAGAAATCCAGAAACATATCTCTGACAGATTCTCGTGGGAAACGAGGCGATAGCAATAATCACCCGTCGTTTCATTTCCCGGAAATTCCGGCGAGTGACACGCGTTGATCATCCAACGGTCAAAAGAGCCGTTAGCACGCATCGTGACGAGATTCCGGCTATAAATAGCCGTCTTCGTCCTCCGTGAAAAACTTCCGCTCTCACTCCGCACGCCATTTCCAGCGCCCAAGCCCTCGCAGAGAACTTCCCGAGCGCACGCACGCACCCAAGACCTCACCGGAGCCAGCACGCGCCCAAGACCTCATCGGAGCCAGCACGCGCTGCCACTTGATGGCATCTTCACCGTCTTCCCCAGCCCGCACCATTGCGAAGGACATCGACGAGATAATCGCAACGATGGACCTGCAGCTGGACTCGCCAGTGCGAGCCTCCGGTGACGAGCCGATGAAAACCACCGGCGGCACGGAGGGCGAGGAAATCCCTCTCGCCTCCGCAGATCTTGCGGGATCTTTCTCCGCGCCTCCCCCACCGTTCGCGCCCGAGACGGTGGAGGAGAAAATAGCGCTCGTCGGGGACGAGCTCGCGGCCGCGGAGGCCGCTGCGTCCGCCGCCGCCGGAGCCGAAGAAGAGGCGGAAACTGCCGGCAACTGGAGTGCCAGCAGTATTCCGCCATCCCTCCTTCCGACAATGGAGAAGGAGGGACTCGTACTGAAGGGAAAATGGCGGCTCCCGGAGGACGAGACGGAGCCCATGCCGAATGACGAAGAACAGATTCTCCTTTCCTCTCATATGACAAAAGGTATGGGTTTGCCTCCTTCCGCCTTTTTCTTAGAAGTTCTCCACCACTACGGTGTCCAGCCTCACAACCTTTCCCCAAATTCCATTCTTTATCTAGCCGGCTTCCAAGCCCTTTTCGAAGGGTATTTAGGAATAGCTCCAAGACTAGATTTTTGGCAATACTGCTTTGGAGTGAAGCGTAACCCCACAGAGGGCGTTCTTCCCATATGCGGGACCATTTCTTTCACCCTTAGGAGGTTTAGGTAAGATTGGTATCCCAAGATAAAAACGTCAGAATCCGTCAAATTTTGGACGGGAACTTTCTTTTATCATCCTGACGTCCCGTTTCCAGGGAAAGAAAACGGAGTTCCACCTTTCGCCAACTCCGCTATTATCCCGCAAGAGAGTTGGGCAGTAGAGGCGAAGCAAACATTTCCAGAGGATTTGATGAAGATAAAGCGGCGTATTGCCAAACTTACTTCTTCTAAGCCTCCCTTAACCGGAACTGACACTGTTCTGTGCTGGTTCGGCCGCCGTATTCAACCTCTCGCTTTCCGCTCCCGACTCCTTTGTGAATACGAAGGTCCAGAAGACGAAATGAGAGGGACGGACAAAGCCTTCTCCAAAAGGGACTTCAAAAAACGAGTCAACCAATTGGTTGCTACTCGCGATCAATACATAGAAAGTTTTGAAATGTATCACGAGGAGAACCCGGTCCCTAAGGTATTTTTATTTTCCTTGATTTGGCTTCTCTCGGATTGCTTCTTTTTCCTGACTTTAATCGAGTACTTTGCCTTCTCCATAGTTCGAAGAACTTAAGGAAGCTGATCTTGCATCCGACACCGAACTTGACGAATTACATGCCAATTTTTATGGCGGTCGGAAACGCAAGAGGCAAGTGATCCTCGAGGAAGTAATAAATCTTGACGGAATCCCCATCGCCGCATCCGGGTATTTTACTGGAACTTTTTTACTTATCATTCCCTTCCGGTTCTTCGAGGTATTTACTTCTCGGATTTTTCCTTTTCAGCCTTGCTCCAGTTCCTTTGAAACCAAAGAAATTGAAGAAACATAAAGCTGCTACTAGCCAAGGAGAGCCGTTGTCTACTGCAGCTTCTCCCATACCAACTACTCTTGGTAGGGGGGGAGAGGACCAGGAACCCGGACATACAATTCCGGCAATCCAGCCAGCCTGTTGCATCTAACATGGATGCGAGGGAAAGGGCGGGACCAGAAATGGGTAGACATTCTCGAACTGGGGAGGATGAACCTATTCCCACTTTCGACAGGAACGTCCAGGTAAAAGAAGAACCATTTGACGATCTCGGATATATCCGTCCGAAAGCTAAGAAGTTCTTCGCTCCTGCTCCTTTGATCCGTCCTTGGCCACAAGGCGGGCTAGTTGTCCGAAATAACTTCGTATTCTCACCTGGTCAGGTCATGCAAGACGGCCTGCATCATGTTGGAATTCTCTTTTCTGAATATTTAAGAGAATTCAACGAAAACTTGTCAGGTTTGTAGCAAATGAGCCAGGTAATATCTCTAGCCCCCAAGCAATAAGTAGAATGCATGCTATCAACTTAATGCTTCTTATCACGCTTATTCCAACTTAAGTGCCTTGCTTTCATTTCCGTGTTTCAGCAAACCGCTGATACAATAAACTTGGAAGTTTTTAACAAGCTTAACATCAAAAGTAAGGAGGTAAGAACCCTCCTATCTATTCTCGATGAGAAAGAAACAGAGCTGGCATCATCTCAGCTAAAGCTGGAGGAAACAACAGGAATACTTTTAGTTCTCTGTAGTTCCTTGTCCATATTTTTTTCTAAGTACTTTTCCGAGTTTTCTTATCCCGGATATTTTTCCTTGCTTTCCAGCTACTTTGGCGAAAGCCAAGCAAATTGCTGAAGATGCCGGCAACACCGAGAATCTCCGCCGGGAGAACTTTGACCTTCACAAGGAACTTGTGAAGGCTCAAAAAGATCTGGAGGCCAGCAATATGGCCCTTGGTGTCGGATATATACCAACTAGGGGTATATCAAATGGTAGTCTAAAGTGCCGGATTACCAGGGTGGCCTAAATGGTGATGGGCTATGGTCCGTTAGGCGGCCCAGTAAGCTGACGCACAGAAGCCGGATTCTAGAAGAACCCGGATCACGGCCCACGTGATCTGGTTTGGAGTAGAAGGCGGATTCCTTACTTTCCAAGTTAGAGAGTTACCGTAGTCTTCTAGGTTTCCTATTCTGTATGCCCTAATCCGGATATTATATAAAGCCGGACGGGAGATATGATTGATAGACAAGAAGCTACAGGCTAACTCGCCGAGAGGTTGATCCTTGACGAGCAGCCAATAGAACCTCACATTGTACTCTGTACTTCCAGGTTTTAATCCTGAATAGTGAGTTTGAAGGAGTAGGAACGTCGCATTATTGCGCCGTACTGAACCTGGGTAAAAACCCTGTGTCATTGTCCTTCGCACAACCACGTCACCCCACGTCTCTATCAGTAGTCTCATGGCACCCCCGTCTATGAATTCTACTACGATGTCTCGACAGTTGGCGCCCACCGTGGGGCCAGCTACGTCGGGCGTTAAGTTTCGAACTGGGATACTCAGCGGGATCGGCAGTTCAATAACTGTCGGGAGCTTGGAGTTCGACAACGACGTTGGGCGCTTCCTCGACAACGGATCTTACATACCGGTGAAAAATCATCTGGTAAGTGCCTGCGTGCTACCGATCGGATCTGCAAACATATTTATCGGATTAACCGCAGAGGCCATGGGGTTTTGCGGTGGAAGTAAGTTTATCCCACCCGCCCTATACCCAGTCGAAGATGACTACGACACCGGGTTTTGCTCAGATCGCCGACATACAAGTGAATCACACTTTATCGGCATGGTGCAATCTGAGATCGCCGAAAACACAGATGAAATTAATCCCGTGCAAGAGGCAGAAAACAACACTCCCACAACAGAGGTGGAAGATCCGACATCCATCAGCATCGCGACGAACTCGAAAGCTGACTCAGTACTAGCCGCCATTGAGGCGAGATTAGAGTCGGAAACCGGACCGGATCAGTTCTATACCGAAGACGAAGATGAAGACGCTTTCGAAAGAAAGGTCAAATCCTTCCAAGAGGGATTCCACGAAGTACTGATGGCAAAACCGCCCAAAAACACGGATGCCGACAGTCAGGAAAGCCCTAGAACTCCTCCGCCAGAGGAAGAGAGAGAAGAAGGAGAAACCTCTCCGAAATTCCCCGATGTCAAAGAATTGACAGAGGAAGAACCAATCAAAAAACCTCCCTCTTCCAAGAAAAAGCACAAAACTGCTAAAAAGCTCCAATATAAACTCTGGAAGAAGAAATTGGCTGATCCAACCAATGAAAGCCCGAAAGTCGGAGGCACAAGCGGTGTGAAACCGTCGGAGAAGAAAACAAAAGAAATCCTTGTTCCGCCAATGACGGAACAAGAAGAACAGGAGTTACTCCAAACACCAGTGGGATTGCATGAACCCCCTGAAGTGCTGGAAGCCAGGAGACAAGCTCTCCAGAGGCAACAGCAACATTTATTCAGAACTCGTGAACACCTCAAAAAAACCCAGGATGACATCAAACTCGTGAAGGAAGAAATCGAGGAATACGAGAGAAAGAATATATCTGGAATCAAACCTACAAGGTTACCCGGAATTGTAAGACCGGAAGTACTGCCGCCAAAAGAAAGGTTTCATAACCCATCTTGGCAAAAGCAGGTAAACGACAAAGATGCCAGAGGCGAACCAATATACAAAACTGCAGAGAATGCGGAAGCAGCGTTCACCATCCTCAACAATGATTTGTACTCCAATGGCGAAAAACTTCAAGGAGTGTATGATTCCTTAGGAAAAGCATTGCAACAACAACAGCGAGGGCAGCAGCGATAAGGGAAGTTGCATGACGACTCGGCCCTATGTAAAACAGCTACATGCGCCGCTGGAGCACCTGGACCGGAGGAACGTGGAGATTCAAGCAACTCAAAAGAGAAGAAAGCAGATCCGAGAAAAGACAAGAAAAATCCCGACAACAGGGATGAAGCGTCTAGAACTGGATCCTATCTCCCGAAAGACGGATTTAATCCTCGCGATCGGGAAGAAAAACTTCGGAATGACGGAAAAGCAATGCCGCCTCCGAGACGCCCAGCTGAAAAACCTGGAAGGCGGGATATACCTCACAGGCGTGAGAGATCCCGGACACCCCCCAGAAACAAGGAAAGAAACAGGAGTAGAACTCCACCTTATCCAAAGGGGCAAGATCTCGGAAGAAATAAAGAGAATCCAGGAAGAGCGCGTTCGCGCCACAATGGAAAAGAAAGGAGTAGATCCCCTTCTGTCCATTCAGCCGGCAGGTACTCCGCACACATGCATAGAGTGGAAAGAGACGAGTTATACTTTGGACCTAAGTGCTTCACAGATAGGATCCGAAGGATAACCCTACATGCTGGCTTCGCCAAAGTTGGTCCAACATACCAAAAATATACCGGTCGTACAAACCCGGATACCTGGCTCTCAGACTATCATACAACCGTCCAGGTCAACAATGGGACAGACCTGGAAGCCGTAAAGTTTCTTCCCTTAATGTTACTGGATGGAGCCAGAGATTGGATCAATGGACTACCCTCCAGAACTGTCGACAGCTGGGATGATATGGCTCGAGTATTTACTCAGCATTTCTGGGGAACCTACAAACGCCCGAATAGCATCAACCAGCTAAACCGTTGCACCCAATTTGAGGACGAACCATACGTGGATTTCATCTCAAGATGGACGGCAATGAAGAATAGTTGCTCTGGAGTAATTGACGTTCAAGCAATGCATGCTTTCGTCATTGGCCTAAAACCCGGACTTGTACCGTTCATGATTGGCTCCAAAAAGCACAAAGATCTCGGATCTATGCTTACAACTGCCAATGAACACGCTGCAGCCGAGGACGACATCAGGGCAAGAGGAGGCAATATCGATACACTGATACAGGCCAAAAAGAACCCTCGCCCTGAGAAAAAAGGAACTCCAGATGCAACACAAAAACCCAAAGAGGTAAACATAGCCTTTGGAAGGGAAAATGGCAATAGGTAGAAAGGACGCAGTACCGAGCCGATAAACTACACCAAAGAAGAATGGGAGAAAATAAAGTCGGAAAACTGTGTCCACCACTCCCAATTTGGGAAGCCTACTCATACTAACACACAATGCCGCTTGAATAAGCATATGAAAGGCAGTGCAGGATCCGGAAACAAAGGGAAGAATTCCAAGAGGAAGTTTTCAAAGCAAAAGCCAGAAGCTGAGAAAGAAGACAGTGAATCGGACACTGTCGAAAAAATCCAGGAACACGAGCGAAAAGGCGAGCCTAAGTTTCCGAGAGTTGATGGAGAATGCAACCTAACTTTCCTGGCAACTCCCTCAGCAAAGGTGGCAAAGAGAATGCTTCGAGAAATAAACGCGGTTGTCTCTGCGACTCCGAAATTCTTGAAGTACTCAAACACACCAATTACCTGGGATCAGTCTGATCATCCCGGGAATATCCCTGAACTCGGCACACAAGCTCTAAACGTAAGCCCTGTTGTTCAAAACATTAGGCTAAAAAGAGTGCCGATGGATGGAGGATCCAGCATTAACATAATTTACCTGGATACACTGAAGCATCTGAAAATTTCCGAGACCCAGCTCAATCATAGCAACATACGTTTTCACGGCATCGTCCCTGGCAGACAAGCACGATCCCTAGGAGAAATTTCCCTAGATGTAACCTTTGGAGACAAAGATCACTTCCGGCAGGAAAAAGTATCCTTCGAGGTTGTGCCGTTCGAAAGCATGTATCACGCGATACTCGGACGTCCAGCTTTCTCCAAATTCATGGCAAGATCGTGTTATATCTATAACAAGTTGAAGATGCCAGGACCCAAAGGAGGAGTAATCACCATATCTGGAGACTTCAAATTGGTAAACGAGCTAGAAAAAGAAAACGCCCTTTGCGCTAAAAAAGTCATAGCAAAGGAAGAGTTGAAAGAGCTGGCAAAAGAGGTATCGCCGACAGAAATGCCGGCAGGAAAATAAAGCTGGAAACCAGCAGATAGCTTCAAGGCTTCCAAGAATACAAGACAAGTAATCCTAGATCCCAAAGATCCGACAAAATTTGTCGTAGTGGGAACTGGGATGACCGACAAATAGGAAGACGAGCTCATCAAGTTCCTCCGTGAGAACTGGGATATTTTCGCTTGGTGTCCAGCGGACATGCCAGGCGTACCCAGGGAGCTTGCTGAGCATCAACTCAAGGTAATTCCAGGATCGAAACCCGTCAAGCAAGGTCTCCGTCGATTTGACGGAAGAAGACGGAAGGCTATTGGCAAGGAGATCATCCGGCTTTTAGCAGCAGATTTTATCCGGGAAGTTATACATACTGAATGGTCTGCAAACCCAGTATTAGTCCCGAAGAAAGATACTACTGCCCTTAGAATGTGTATAGATTACACCGGCCTGAACAAACTGTGTCCAAAAGATAGGTTTGCGTTACCGCGAATCGATCTAATAATAGACGCCACTGGAGGCTCTGAGCTTTTGTGCTTTTTGGATGCATATTCCGGGTATCATCAAATACGCATGAACAAGGAGGATCAAATCAAAACCTCGTTCATAACCCCTTATGGGACGTACTATTACATAACCATGCCATTTGGCCTGAAGAACGCAGGTGCAACCTACCATCATTGCATGCAACGGTGTTTGCATAGTCAGATTGGCAAAAATGTCCACGTTTACGTGGACGACATTGCTGTCGTAACCAAGGAAAAAGAAACACTCCTTGAGGATTTGCGAGAAACCTTCGAAAATTTGCGCACTTATAAAATGAAGTTAAATCCATTAAAGTGCATATTCGGGGTTCCCTCAGGAAAACTTCTGGGTTTTATCGTTTCTCATAGAGGAATAGAAGTAAACCCGGAAAAGATCAAAGCAATCCTAAACATCTCCAAGCCTATGTGCGTAAAAGATGTACAAAGATTGACGGGTTCCGCCGCAACCGTCAGCAGGTTTATTAGCCGGCTGGGGGATAAAGCCTTGCCACTATACAAATTGTTGAAGAAATCCGACAAATTTGAATGGACAGAGGAGGCAGATGCAACGCTAACCCAGTTGAAGGAAACTTTGATGAAAGCTCCGATTTTGGCATCCCCAAAAGACGAAGAACCTATGTTATTGTACCTTATGGCTACAAATCGGGTTATTAGTGCAGTAATCGTTGTGGAAAGGAAGAAAGACGAACAAAGCATACCCGACCAGCATCCGGTATATTACATAAGTGAAGTTTTCTCCGAGTCCAAACAAAGGTACCCACACTATCAAAAACTGGCATATGGCGTATTTTTCGCATCTAGAAAACTTCGCCATTACTTCCAAGGACATTCCATAACAGTGGTATGCAAAGCGCCACTAGGGGATATAATAAACAGTGCGGAGGCAACAGGCCGAGTAGCCAAATGGGGCATCGAGCTAATAGCATTCGACATTAAGTATCATCCTAGGACGGCAATAAAATCCCAGGTTCTGGCAGATTTTGTCGCCGACTGGACGGAAGCAATGGAAAAAACACCAATGCCGGAGTCCGAGTACTGGATCATGCACTTTGAAGGATCCAAGATGAAGGAGGGCGCTGGAGCTGGTGTAATTCTAAAATCCCCTAAAGGAGATACAATGGAGTATGTATTACAAATACATTTCAACGCCAGCAATAACGTGGCAGAATATGAAGCTTTGCTTCACGGCTTGCATATTGCAAAGGAAATAGGCGTCAAACGCATCCTATGCTATGGCGACTCAGATTTGGTACAGCACCAGCTCAACCAAACTTGGGACGCCAAAAGCCCTATAATGGCCGAATATCGGAGAACGGTGGACGAGTTTGCCATCTGTTTATTTAGATTCAAAGTACTCCATGTTAAAAGGGAAGAAAATTGGAATGCGGATGCGTTAGCCCGCATGGGATCAGAAAGAGTAAAAATCCTACCACCAGGTGTATTCGTCCAACATTTGTACGAACCATCGATAAAAGGTGGAGATGTTGATTATCCTCTGGCTTCCGAGTCAATTGAAGTCATGCTCGTTAACCTGGATTGGACAATCCCATATCTAAACTTCTTAGTTAATCAGAAGTACCCGGATGGAGCAGACAAAGTCTTGCAAAGACAGATTCAGCGTCGATGCAAAGGATACACGGTAATTAATAATTGCCTGTATAAACGCAACACTACCGGAATTTTTCTGCGATGTGTTTCACCAGAAGAAGGAAGAGAAATCCTGCAAGAAATCCATGCCGGAGATTCCGGACACCATGCTCAATCAAAAAGTATAGTCAAAAAATCATTCCGTGCCGGATTTTTCTGGCTAACAGCCAAGACGGACGCTGAGCACATAGTAAACACATGTGCAGGGTGCCAATATTACGCCAAGCAGACAAATATGCCGGCCCAAGCACTCAAAACTATCCCCATTGCATGACCGTTTGCGGTCTGGGGGCTAGATATGATGGGACCATTCAAAACTGCACGAGGTGGACTTACACATCTACTAGTAGTTGTGGACAAATATACCAAGTGGGTGGAGGCTAAACCCATCAAAAAGCTTGACGGTGCAACTGCCAGAAATTTCATCATTGACTTAGTCATGAGATACGGCGTTCCACACGGCATAATAACCGACAACGGGACAAATTTATCCATTGGAGAGTTGGCAAAATATTGCCTACAAACGGGAATTCGCCTAGATCTCGCATCTGTGGTACACCCGCAATCCAATGGACAAGTTGAAAGAATGAGCTACCTTCCGTGCTTTGGAGTATCCGAATGACACCAAATAGGTCAACTGGACAAACCCCGTTTTTCCTAGTTTATGGTGCGGAAGCAATTCTCCCAACGGACATGCTCCCATGACAGCCCAAGAGTGCAGGATTTCGATGAATCAGATGCCGAAAATGCACGTCAGGATGCCGTCGATCTCTTAGAAGAAGAACGAGAACTTGTGCTTCAACGATCCGCCATCTATCAGCAAGGTTTACGACGTTATCATAGTCGGAAAATCAGGCATCGTTCTTTTAAAGAAAGTGACCTAGTGCTAAGATTGGTGCAGCAAAGAAAGCACAAACTGGCCCCAGTATGGGAAGGACCATTTGTCATCAGTAAAGCCATGAAGAATGGATCGTATTATCTTGTAGACATTCGCGATACGGAAGATGATCCCGAGAAGCCGAATCGCAAAAGAAAGAGAAAGATAGATGATGAACTAGGGGAGACAAAGAGGCCCTGGAGTATCCAGCAGTTACGTCACTTCTATACTTAGTTCAATTTCTATGTAAACATCTTTGAGATCATGAAATAAAGTTGTCAGAATTCTTACATCCATGTTTTTACAAGTTTATTATAGTACAAAGCATGATTCCATCTCATCTATTTCCCAATGATCTTACAAAATACTCAATGTTAACCCGAATTATGCCTGCGTGCTCGGCGTTTAAAAACTGAATGATTTTCAGCCTACTAAAGGTTAAAGAAAACTCGGATTGTGCCTGCGTGCCCGAGTTTCATTCAAAAAATTCCTTACTTTTCTCTAAGCATTATCTGATTATTCATGTGCTGGGTCACTGTAGCTAGTAAGTAAAAATGCCTTTAGTATGATCCATGTTTCCAAGTTTAAGCTGATTGGTTTTACCCAGTAACTTGGCGTGAAGATTACAATACTACTGAGCCATTTCAAACGCTAAGGACAGTTAAAGCACACAAACCAGAGAACTTGGAAGATAAAGGAATATAAAACCTGGAAAACTTGCAAAGGATTTCATAAATATTAACTGCAAAAGACGGAGTACTTGTTTATACAAAAGAATAGAAGCATTACAATATAAGTTACATTGTAAAGTGCAGTAATGCTCCTATTTTCTATTTCCACCATCCAGGTTATGAAGAATACTTCAAGCATCCGAGTCTTCGTCACTGCTCTCGTTCTCGGGGGCTTCGGGAATCTCCTCTTCTGGGTAGGTGATGGAGATGTTCACCATAGAGGCGATCTTGGTGGCGTGACCCTTGATCTCGTCAAAGATGGTGGTCCGCTGGGTCTCCGTGTATCCAACAGGGATACCGGACGCCACGCGCCAAGATTTGGCACTAGGATAATGTATACGCATAAGGCCTAAGGCCATGCGTGCACCACCCCGTGCCGCGGAGCGCAAGGTGGATTCCTTAGACTCCGCCACCTCCAGGATAGCTTCCGGAAGTTTCTCAACTTCCGAGAACTCCCCAGTTCTTGCGGGAAGGAACTTGTTGACCAACTGCATACCTGTAGCTCTGATCGCAGTCCATACCTTCCCAAAAGCTCGGATTTTCTCAAACCGAGTAATATCTGGGTCATCTCCTGTTTTTTCAAGACAAAATAACCAAAGAGTTAGCAGAAAAACAGAGAAAAAAAGTTAAGACTTGGAAAATCCGGTAAAAGTTGATAACTTACCGAGAATCTTGTCCATCTCGGAGCCTTCCTCCAGGCGCAGGTTCAAGGCATTTTCCAAATCTTGGATAGTGGCCTTGTCTTTGTCCGCCTGTTGGGAGGCCTTGGATTGAGCAATTCCAAGGGCCATATTGCTGGCCTCCAAACCTTTTTGAGCCTTCACAAGTTCCTTGTGAAGGTCAAAGTTCTCCCGGCGGAGATTCTCGGTGTTGCCGCCATCTTCAGCAATTTGCTTGGCTTTCGCCAAAGTAGCTGGAAAGCAAGGAAAAATATCCGGGATAATAAAACTCGGAAAAGTACTTAGCAAAAAATATGGACAAGGAACTACAGAGAACTAAAAGTATACCTGTTGTTTCCTCCAGCTTTAGCTGAGATGATGCCAGCTCTGTTTCTTTCTCATCAAGAATAGATAGGAGGGTTCTTACCTCCTTACTTTTGATGTTAAGCTTGTTAAAAACTTCCAAGTTTATTGTATCAGCGGTTTGCTGAAACACGGAAATGAAAGCAAGGCGCTTAAGTTAGAATAAGCGTGATAAGAAGCATTAAGTTCATAGCATGCATTCGACTTATTGCTTTGGGCCAGAGATATTACCTGGCTCATTTGCTGCACACCTGACAAGTTTTCGTTGAATTCCCTTAAATATTCAGAAAAGAGAATTCCAACATGATGCAGGCCGTCTTGCATGACCTGACGAGGTGAGAATACGAAGTTATTTCGGACAACTAGCCCGCCTTGTGGCCAAGGACAGATCAAAGGAGCAGGAGCGAAGAACTTCTTAGCTTCCGGACGAATATATCCGAGATCGTCAAATGGTTCTTCTTTTACCTGGACGTTCCTGTCGAAAGTGGGAATAGGTTCATCCTCCCCAGTTCGAGAATGTCTACCCATTTCTGGTCCCGCGCCCTTTCCCTCGCATCCATGTTAGATGCAACAGGCTGGCTGGATTGCCGGAATTGTATGTTCGGGTTCGTGGTCCTCTCCCCCTACCAAGAGTAGTTGGAATGGGAGAAGCTCTAGCAGAAAACGGCTCTCCTTGGCTAGTAGCAGCTTTATGTTTCTTCAATTTCTTTGGTTTCAAAGGAACTGGAGCAAGGCTGAAAAGGAAAAATCCGAGAAGTAAATACCTCGAAGAACCGGAAGGGAATGATAAGTAAAAAAGTTCCAGTAAAATACCCGGATGCGGCGATGGGGATTTCGTCATGATTTATTACTTCCTCGAGGATCACTTGCCTCTTGCGTTTCTGACCGCCATAAAAATTGGCATGTAATTCGTCAAGTTCGGTGTCGGATGCAAGATCAGCTTCCTTAAGTTCGTCGAACTATGGAGAAGGCAAAGTACTCGATTAAAGTCAGGAAAAAGAAGCAATCCGAGAGAAGTCCAAATCAAGGAAAATAAAAATACCTTAGGGACCGGGTTCTCCTCGTGATACATTTCAAAACTTTCTATGTATTGATCGCGAGTAGCGACCAATTGGTTGACTCGTTTTTTGAAGTCCCTTTTGGAGAAGGCTTTGTCCGTCCCCCTCATTTCGTCTTCTGGACCTTCGTATTCACAAAGGAGTCGAGAGCGGAAAGCGAGAGGTTGAATACGGTGGCCGAACCAGCATAGAACAGTGTCAGTTCCGGTTAAGGGAGGCTTAGAAGAAGTAAGTTTGGCAATACGCCGCTTTATCTTCATCAAATCCTCCGGCAAAGTTTGCTCCACCTCTACTTCCCAACTCTCTTGCGGGATAATAGCGGAGTTGGCGAAAGGTGGAACTCCGTTTTCTTTCCCGGGAAACGGGACGTCAGGATGATAAAAGAAAGTTCCCGTCCAAAATTTGACGGATTCTGACGTTTTTATCTTGGGATACCAATCTTCCCTAAACCTCCTAAGGGTGAAAGAAATGGTCCCGCAGATGGGAAGAACGCCCTCTGTGGGGTTACGCTTCACTCCAAAGCAGTATTGCCAAAAATCTAGTCTTGGAGCTATTCCTAAATACCCTTCGAAAAGGGCTTGGAAGCCGACTAGATAAAGAATGGAATTTGGGGGAAGGTTGTGAGGCTGGACACCGTAGCGGTGGAGAACTTCTAAGAAAAAGGCGGAAGGCGGCAAACCCATACCTCTCGTCATATGAGAGGAAAGGAGAACCCATTCTCCGTCATTCGGCATGGGCTCGGACTCGTCCTCCGGGAGCCTCCATTTTCCCTTCAGTACGAGTCCCTCCTTCTCCATTGTCAGAAGGAGGGATGGCGGAATACTGCTGGCACTCCATTTGCTGGCAGTTTCCGCCTCTTCTTTGGCTCCGGCGGTGGCGGACGCAGCGGCCTCCATGGCCGCGAGCTCGTCCCCGACGAGCGCGATTTTCTCCTCCACCGTCTCGGGCGCGAACGGTGGGGGAGGCGCGGAGGAAGATCCCGCAAGATCTGCGGAGGCGAGAGGGATTTCCTCGCCCTCCGCGCCGCCGGTGGTTTTCATCGTCTCGTCACCGGAGGCTCGCACTGGCGAGTCCAGCTGCGGGTCCATCGTCGCGATTATCTCGTCGATGTCCTTCGCAACGGTGCGGGCTGGGGAAGACGGTGAAGATGCCATCAAGTGGCGGCGCGTGCTGGCTCCGATGAGGTCTTGGGTGTGTGCTGGCTCTGGTGAGGTCTTGGGTGCGTGCGTGCGCTCGGGAAGTTCTCTGCGAGGGCTTGGGCGCTGGAAATGGCGTGCGGAGTGAGAGCTGAAGTTTTTCACGGAGGACGAAGACGGCTATTTATAGCCGGAATCTCGTCACGATGCGTGCTAACGGCTCTTTTGACCGTTGGATGATCAACGTGTGTCACTCGCCGGAATTTCCGGGAAATGAAACGACGGGTGATTATTGCTATCGCCTCGTTTCCCGCGAGAATCTGTCAGAGATATGTTTCTGGGTTTCTCACATGTAACCCAAACGTCCCTTACGTCAGCAAGATTAAAGCGCTGACGTAGGAAGTTCCTTCTCCGCGAAGATTCATGGAAGAAAAGCCGGATTTTCCAGATTCCGAGTTTTTGCGTTGTAACATCCTTTGAGGAGAAAAAGAAGAATCAAGACTGCAGGCCGATATTTCTTGGAAAACATGCATTTGGCGAAAGACGGCGAATCCGAGTCTTAATCCTTCTTGGGGGCTACTGTCGGATATATACCAACTAGGGGTATATCAGATGGTAGTCTAAAGTGTTGGATTACCAGGGTGGCCTAAATGGTGATGGGCTATGGTCTGTTAGGCAACCCAGTAAGCTGACGCACAGAAGCCGGATTCTAGAAGAACCCGGATCACGGCCCACGTGATCTGGTTTGGAGTAGAAGACGGATTCCTTACTTTCCAAGTTACAGAGTTACCGTAGTCTTCTAGGTTTCCTATTCTGTATGCCCTAATCCGGCTATTATATAAAGCCGGACGGGAGATCTGGTTTGGAGTAGAAGACGGATCCTCGCAGCCTCTTCCCTCAGTTGAGCAGCTTCCGCCTTCCACCGGGCTAGCATGTCATAAGGCTTTGGAAGATCCGAGTGAACTGGCTTATCCTCAGCATCGTATGGTGGAACAATCAGACTGACATCCAGACTGTCGGCAATCAGACTAGCCGAGTGACGAACCTCTTTTTGGATGGCTTTGTAGTTCTTGGCTGAAAACTTGGAGCCATCAGTGTTGAACTCTGGAAACCCGCCAACGAGCTTTGCCGGCTCAAGCTTGGGAAAGTACGCTTTAGCCAGCGCAAGCCCCCGGGTCATTCCAACCTGGCATGACGAGCGTTTCCAGTGCTCGATCCACCCGGGGATGGTGGAGCACGCATCAAGCAGTGTGCTCAAACCACCACGCCCAGTACCCGGCCACTTCAAAGCTTGAAGAACCCATTTGGTGCCGGCACAGAGTTGCCGGATGGTGCTTTTTATGGTCTTCAGCTTCGCTATGTCATCCTCATCCGGGATCTCATCATCCGGCCCTGCAGAAAAAGAGAAAGATCCGAGTAAGGAATTCCGAGTGTTTATAAGAATGAAAAATCCGGGTTACGATTAGTGAGTTGGGAATCATTACCAATCAAAGCACGATCAGTATCGGCAATCTGAGCAGATAGCTTGGTCAGTTCATCCTCGGCAGCATGAGCTCTCTTTCTATACTTTCTCGTCAGCTTCCCCAGTTTCTTGGCATCAGCTTCAATTGATTCACGCAGCTTCGTCTCCACCTCGAGGAGTTTGTTGGTTTTAGCCAACACTTCCTCAGAGTGGGTTACGTATGCCTGCGTGGAAACATAAGGAAGTGTTAGTCGGACAAAAAAGGAATATCAGTCGGATATGCTATGAAAGTTCCAAGTAAATTATGCATAAGTTCACTCGGAACTTGGGGACTAGACAAATATATGGGCAGAACTAGTTGAATTTACCTCGTGCTTGGCGATCAAGGCTTCTAGAATGCCTTCTTCGTCAACTCTCAGGGTATGCAGAGCGTCAAGCATCTCGGCGAAGCTCATATCATCAGGCTTTTTACCGGAAGAGCCGGCGGCCGGGTTACTGGGAGGTGGAGTCTTTTCCTGCCTCGGGGGCGATACCCGGGTTGCCTGGGTGTCAGGATTGGGATCACCCATCCTCGCGCCCACAACCTCGACGTCGTCATCCCCGGGTCCATCTGATGGAATGGGAGACTCGGCATCCTGCCTGGCCGGGTCTGTCAGTGGGTCTCTTCCTTGGTCTTCTTCTTCTTCTTCAGCGCCGCCAGTCGCGGCGTTCACGTTGTCAACCGGATCCTCAGTTTCCCGGTTATCCACATCCATGTTGTCCGGGTCACTGACTGTAACCTGGACACTAAGGAAAGTAAAAGAAATGGTCAGTAGTAATAAGTGAAGGTTATCGAAAGTGCCAGTATATCGGATAGCAAGAAATACAACTTACCCAGTATTCACCACGAAGTCCGCTGGAAGCTCGTTGGAGGATCCGGATGAGGCTGATAAAGATTGAGAAAGTGAGACTCGGAGTTGTCCAGCTAGGGGGTGATTGGGAGAAAGATGTCTTCGAGGTGAATTGGAAGGATGAGATTGGGAAGTACCGGTGCGGCGAACTGGGGACGTAGGGATACCCGGGTTGAGGGGATCCTCACCCGGGGAATTCCGGGTTACCCTGCGCTTGACCTTAGGGGGCTCCTTCAATGGTGAGTCGGATAATTGTTGATTAAGCTCGCGCATGTTAGCAAATGAATATGGTTTGGAGGACATGGAGGAGTATGGAACCTTGAAAACGACCCCTCGGGGTTTCCTCTTGGCCCCGACTTCAGCTTCCGGCTCTGCCTCGCTTTCGTCGCTCTCGGTCTCCTCCGGGTCTTCCTTATCTTCCCCGTCCTCCTTATCCTCCAGTCCTGAGAAGCATAGTACACAGTCGGAAAAAGAGAAAGTATGGAAAGGCAAGTTAACAAAAATTAAAAGGGGTGAAACTCGGATGGTACCTTCTTCCGGGTCAGCCGCCTCCTCTTCCTCTTCCGGGTTTTCGGAGGTAGGGGGAGTCTCGATGTTCCAGAAGGCGCTACCTGCCTGAAATAAAGGTGTAGTAGAAAAGGTTAGTGATTGCATCAAGTAAAAGCACAAGAACATAAGAGTAAAGGCCGGATCTTACTGCAGGAGCCGGGTGGTCTCGGGTGTATGGCTCCAAACCGGCTATGTTCTGGATCACTTCCGCTTTCTCGGTCAAGAAACGTTTGATAATCTTATTTGTATCAGCAGCCGGATAGTTCCTCAAAGAGTATCGGAGCGAATCCGTGACGTATCCGGAATACTAGGACATCAGCTTAGGCCGGATGGAATTGGGCTGGATCCGGAAGTTCACCCAAATTTTAACTAAATTAAGCCCAAGGAGACCTTGGGCGGATAGGACAGCAAGTTTGGCTAAGAGGGGCTGGATGGACTCCCTATCCGACTCAGAGGCAAAGGCATTGAAAGTATCGGAGAGATCGAGGAGGCCCTCCGAGAAACCCGACAATCTCTTTTCGCCGGGTGGGGAGGTGTCCCGGCAATAGAAGAAGGATTTCTGCCAGTGTTTAACATGGGAGTTGAGGCTCAGAGTCGGCATCGGCGAATTCTTCCGCCTCTGGATCGACACTCCGCCGCAAGCCAAGAGGGCCCCGTCACCGCTTTCGCGGCACGGTTTGCATTGGAACAATTCAAGGAACAGAGCAAGGTTTGGGGGAACGCATAGATAAGATTCGCAAAGGACAATAAAATGGGTGATGTTTAACATAGAGTTGGGCCCTATGTCAAAGACTCGGAGGCCATAGTGGCTAAGAAGGTCGCGGAAAAAGGAGTGACCCGGGGGACGAAATCCCCGGATCACGTGCTCGACAAAGCAAATTACCTCATTAGAGCCGGGTGTGGGCCGGGTCTCATCACCCGGGACTCGCCAGTGAATCTCCTCCTGGGAAGGGAGAACGCCCGACTCAGCGAGCTCATCTAACTTAGCCCGGGTCACGGTGGACCTTGCCCAGTTGGCAGATATGGACTGAGTCGGCCTCGCTTTCACCGGCTGTTTCCCCTTGTTCTTGGGCGCCATGGGTGCAGTCTACAAAACAGGAGATAAAAGGTGCAGAATATAAGTAATTAAGACCCGGAAAATGGTTGATTATCCGGTTAACCAAAGAGTAACTAAAAGACCCGGAAATTGTGGATTATCCGGGTATCGAAGAACAATTACGGAGAATTTTAACAGATTGGATCTAAGCCTAGAAATTTACAAAGAGATTGGAGACCAAAAGTAATGGAGATATGCTATCAGTCCCGTCTACACGTTGCTTGAGAAGGAACTAAGCATGGGCTATCTAATCGTCGTGGAACAAGAAACCCATCTATGAAGCGGATCTAGGTCTAAGCTAATCCAGGCAAAGCTTAAGTATGAAATTCATGGCGGAAAGGAAGCTTACCGGCGGGGTCTGGAGAAGAGCGCGGCGGCGGCAGATGGCACAGTTGCGATGGCCCTCTGGATCCTCCGGTGTACAGCTCGCGGGCGCGGCGGTGGAGGTTGACGCGGCGCGGCGCGGGCGGAGGACGAGCGCAGGCGGCGGCGGCTTGACTCCGGTGGTGCGTTCGTGGTCTCCGTCGTGGTGAAGCGTTGAGCTCAAGCGAGGGAGCGCCGGTGGAGCTTGGAGGTGAAGGAGATGAGGGGGTTGAGAAATGGAGTGTGGATCTAGGTTACCCCCTAGGGCACCTATTTATAGGTGCGGGTGGGGAAACCTAGGCTAAGTGAGCGGGAGCCAAAAATTTCGGGAGGAGAGATACCCGCTCGGATTTTTTGGGATAAGTTGTTAAGCGCCTATGCGGGATATCCGGATAAGATCGGAGCAAATCGTTTCCGCGATATTCGGATTAATTGGCGGACAAAGTGAGCCGGGTATTCTGTACTTTCCTCGGAGTGTTGACCCGGGAAAGTGATGTTGGACTCGGAGAAAGCCGGGTTATATATGGACCACCTAAGGAGTTAGGCCTAGCTGTTTATCAAGGCATTCTGACCCGGGATTTTATGAAATTGCATGTTTGTTATTTTTGCAGGGAATAGCATGCGCTTCAAGGAAGATCTCGTGAAGCCCAAGCTATTCTGGGGACTACTGATGGAGGGATGATAACCCGGTAGGCTAACGACAAGGTGTAACTCGGCCCAAGGGGAGCTGCGCAAGACCCGGCTTAAGGAGTTTCTAGAAGGCCCAAGAGTGTAGGCCTCGTAACCCGGATTGTGGGTTTCGATAAGGAAACTAAGGGTTGGTAAGCGGTACCCGGGTAGGACTCCGAGTCTGCCTTGGATAGGAAGCCAGGGAGGTCCGGATATTATATAAGCCGGCTCCTAGAGTTAGATTAGACACACGAGTTTTACTAGCTATTCGAGTATCCCCTGTAATACAAGAGTTGAGATAATAAACCTAGATCGGAGACTCGGCGACTTGATTGCCGGCTACCAGATCGTTTCATCAGCATGATTTCCCCTGAGCAAAACCCTCTCCCAAACACCAGAGTCGAATTGCCCCAAGATAAGTTACCCCCGGTAACGTCTGCCGTGATTATCCCACGACAGGTCTGGTATGATTTGTTCGTCTTTCTTCCTTTCCACAACGATTACTGCACTAATAACCCGATTTGTAGCCGTAAGGTACAATGACATAGGTTCTTCGTCTTTTGGGGATGCCAAAATCGGAGCTTTCATCAAAGTTTCCTTCAACTGGGTTAGTGCTGCATCTGCCTCCTCTATCCATTCAAATTTGTCGGATTTCTTCAACAATTTGTACAGTGGCAAGGCTTTATCCCCCAGCCGGCTAATAAACCTGCTGACGGCTGCAGCGGAACCCGTCGATCTTTGTACATCTTTTACGCACGTAGGCTTGGAGATGTTTAGGATTGCTTTGATCTTTTCCGGGTTTACTTCTATTCTCTATGAGAAAAGATAAAACCCAGAAGTTTTCCTGAGGAAACCCCGAATACGCACTTTAATGGATTTAACTTCATTTTATAAGTGCGCAAATTTTCGAAGGTTTCTCGCAAATCCTCAAGGAGTGTTTATTTTTTCCTTGGTTACGACAGCAATGTCGTCCACGTAAACGTGGACATTTTTGCCAATCTGACTATGCAAACACCGTTGCATGCAACGCTGGTAGGTTGCACCTGCGTTCTTCAGGCCAAATGGCATGGTTATGTGATAGTACGTCCCATAAGGGGTTATGAACGAGGTTTTGATTTGATCCTCCTTGTTCATGCGTATTTGATGATACCCGGAATATGCATCCAAAAAGCACAAAAGCTCAGAGCCTGCAGTGGCGTCTATTATTTGATCGATTCGCGGTAACGCAAACCTATCTTTTGGACACAGTTTGTTCAGGCCGGTGTAATCTATACACATTCTAAGGGCAGTAGTATCTTTCTTCGGGACTAATACTGGGTTTGCAGACCATTCAGTATGTATAACTTTCCGGATAAAATCTGCTGCTAAAAGCCGGATGATCTCCTTGCCAATAGCCTTCCGTCTTCTTCCGTCAAATCGACGGAGACCTTGCTTGACGGGTTTCGATCCTGGAATTACCTTGAGTTGATGCTCAGCAAGCTCCCTGGGTACGCCTGGCATGTCCACTGGACACGAAGCAAAAATATCCCAGTTCTCACGGAGGAACTTGATGAGCTCGTCTTCCTATTTGTCGGTCATCCCTGTTCCCACTATGAAATTTTTTGTCAGATCTTTGGGATCTAGGATTACCTGTCTTGTATTCTCGGAAGCCTTGAAGCTATCTGCTGGTTTCCGGCTTTCTTTTCCTGCCGGCATTTCTGTCGGCGATACCTCTTTTGCCAGCTCTTTCAACTCTTCCTTTGCTATGACTTTTTCAGCGCAAAGGACGTTTTCTTTTTCTAGCTCGTTTGCCAATTTGAAGTCTCCAGATATGGTGATTACTCCTCCTTTGGGTCCTGGCATCTTCAGCTTGTTATAGATATAACACGATCTTGCCATGAATTTGGCGAAAGCTGGACGTCCGAGTATCGCGTGATACACGCTTTCGAACGGCACAACCTCGAAGGATACTTTTTCCTGCCGGAAGTGATCTTTGTCTCCAAAGGTTACATCTAGGGAAATTTCTCCTAGGGATCGTGCTTGTCTGCCAGGGACAATGCCGTGAAAACGTATGTTGCTATGATTGAGCTGGGTCTCGGAAATTTTCAGATGCTTCAGTGTATCCAGGTACATTATGTTAATGCTGGATCCTCCATCCATCAGCACTCTTTTTAGCCTAATGTTTTGAACAATAGGGCTTACGATTAGAGCTTGTGTGCCGGGTTCAGGGATATTCCCGGGATGATCAGTCTGATCCCAGGTAATTGGTGTGTTTGAGTACTTCAAGAATTTTGGGGTCGCAGGGACAACCGCGTTTATTTCTCGAAGCGTTCTCTTTGCCACCTTTGCTGAGGGAGTTGCCAGGAAAGTTAGGTTACATTCTCCATAAACTCTTGGAAACTTAGGCTCGCCTTTTCGCTGCTGTTCCTGGATTTTTTCGTCAGTGTCCGATTCACTGTCTTCTTTCTCAGCTTCTGGCTTTTGCTTGGAAAACTTCCTCTTGGAATTCTTCCCTTTGTTTCCGGATCCTGCACTGCCTTTCATATGCTTATTAAAGCGGCATTGTGCGTTAGTATGAGTAGGCTTCCCAAATTGGGAGTGGTGGACACAGTTTTCCAACTTTATTTTATCACATTCTTCTTTGGTGTAGTTTATCGGCTTGGTACTGCGTCCTTTCCACCTATTGCCATTTTCCCTTCCAAAGGCTATGTTTACCTCTTTGGGTTTTTGTGTTGCATCTGGAGTTCCTTTTTTCTCAGGGCGAGTGTTCTTTTTGGCCTGTATCAGTGTATCGATATTGCCTCCTGTTGCCCTGATGTCGTCCTCGGCTGCAGCGTGTTCATTGGCAGTTGTAAGCATAGATCCGAGATCTTTGTGCTTTTTGGAGCCAATCATGAACGGTACAAGTCCGGGTTTTAGGCCATTGACGAAAGCATGCATTGCTTGAACGTCAGTTACTCCAGAGCAACTATTCTTCATTGCCGTCCATCTTGAGATGAAATCCATGTATGGTTCGTCCTCAAATTGGGTGCAACGGTTTAGCTGGTTGATGCTATTCGGGCGTTTGTAGGTTCCCCGGAAATGCTGAGTAAATACTCGAGCCATATCATCCCAGCTGTCGACAGTTCTGGAGGGTAGTCCATTGATCCAATCTCTGGCTCCATCCAGTAACATTAAGGGAAGGAACTTTACGTCTTCCAGGTCTGTCCCATTGTTGATCTGGACGGCTGTATGATAGTCTGAGAGCCAGGTATCCGGGTTTGTACTACCGGTATATTTTTGGTATGTTGGACCAACTTTGGCGAAGCCAGCATGTAGGGTTATCCTTCGGATCCTATCTGTGAAGCACTTAGCTCCAAAGTATAACTCGTTTCTTTCCACTCTATCCATGTGTGCGGAGTACCTGCCGGCTGAATGGACAGAAGGGGATCTACTCCTTTCTTTTCCATTGTGGCGCGAACGCGCTCTTCCGGGATTCTCTTTATTTCTTCTGAGATCTTGCCCCTTTGGATAAGGTAGAGTTCTACTCCTGTTTCTTTCCTTGTTTCTGGGGGGTGTCCGGGATCTCTCACGCCTATGAGGTATATCCTGCCTTCCAGGTTTTTCAGCTGGGCGTCTCGGAGGCGACATTGCTTTTCCGTCATTCCGGAGTTTTTCTTCCCGATCGCGAGGATTAAATCCGTCTTTTGGGAGATGGGATCCAGTTCTAGACGCTTCATCCCTCTTGTCGGGATTTTTCTTGTCTTTTCTCGGATCTGCTTTCTTCTCTTTTGAGTTGCTTGAATCTCCAGGTTCCTCCGGTCTAGGTGCTCCAGCGGCGCATGTAGCTGTTTTACATAGGGCCGAGTCGTCATGCAACTTCCCTGATCGCTACTGCCCTCGCTGTTGTTGTTGCAATGCTTTTCCTAAGAAAGCATACACCCCTTGAAGTTTTTCGCCATTGGAGTACAAATCATTGTTGAGGATGGTGAACGCTGCTTCCGCATTCTCTGCTGCGGTTTTGTATATTGGTTCGCCTCTGGCATCTTTGCCTTTTACCTGCTTTTGCCAAGATGGGTTATGAAACCTTTCTTTTGGCGACAGTACTTCCGGTCTTACAATTCCGGGTAACCTTGTAGATTTGATTCCAGATCTATTCTTTCTCTCGTATTCCTCGATTTCTTCCTTCATGAGTTTGATGTCATCCTGGGTTTTTTCGAGGTGTTCACGAGTTCTGAATAGATGTTGCTGTTGCCTCTGGAGAGCTTGTCTCCTGGCTTCCAGCACTTCAGGGGGTTCATGCAATCCCACTGGTGTTTGGAGTAACTCCTGTTCTTCTTGTTCTGTCATTGGCGGAACAAGGATTTCTTTTGTTTTCTTCTCCGACGGTTTCACACCGCTTGAGCCTCCGACTTCCGGGCTTTCATTGGCTGGATCAGCCAATTTCTGCTTCCGGAGTTTATATTGGAGCTTTTTAGCAGTTTTGTGCTTTTTCTTGGAAGAGGGAGGTTTTTTTATTGGTTCTTCCTCTGTCAATTCTTTGACATCAGGGAATTTCGGAGAGGTTTCTCCTTCTTCTCTCTCTTCCTCTGGCAGAGGAGTTCTAGGGCTTTCCTGACTGTCGGCATCCCTGTTTTCAGCCGGTTTTGCCATCAGTATTTCGTGGAATCCCTCTTGGAAGGATTTGACCTTTCTTTCGAAAGCGTCTTCATCTTCTTCTTCGGTATCAAAGTGATCCGATCCGGTTTCCGACTCTAATCTCGCCTCAATGGCGGCTAGTACTGAGTCAGCCTCCGAGTTCGTCGCGATGCTGACGGATGTCGGATCTTCCACCTCTGTTGTGGGAGTGTGGTTTTATGCCTCTTGCACGAGATTACTTTCATCCGTGTTTTCGGCGATCTCGGATTGCACCATGCCGATAAAGTGTGATTCACTTGTATGTCGGCGATCTGAGCAAAACCCGGTGTCGTAGTCATCTTCGACTGGGTATAGGGCGGGTGGGATAAACTTACTTCCACCGCAAAACCCCATGGCCTCTGCGGTTAATCCGATAAAGATGTTTGCAGATCCGATCGGTAGCACGCAGGCACTTACCAGATGATTTTGCGCCGGTATGTAAGATCCGTTGTCGAGGAAGCGCCCAACGTCGTTGTCGAACTCTAAGCTCCCGACAGTTATTGAACTGCCGATCCCGCTGAGTATCCCAGATCGAAACTTAACGCCTGACGTAGCTGGCCCCACGGTGGGCGCCAACTGTCGAGACATCGTAGTAGAATTCATAGACGGGGGTGCCATGAGACTACTGATAGAGACGTGGGGTGACGTGGTTGTGCGAAGGACAATGACACAGGGTTTTTACCCAGGTTCGGTACAGCGCAATAATGCGACGTTCCTACTCCTGCAAACTCACTATTCAGGATTAAAACCTGGAAGTACAGAGTACAATGTGAGGTTCTATTGGCTGCTCGTCAAGGATCAACCTCTCGGCGAGTTAGCCTGTAGCTTCTTGTCTATCAATCATATCTCCCGTCCGGCTTTATATAATAGCCGGATTAGGGCATACAGAATAGGAAACCTAGAAGACTACGGTAACTCTCTAACTTGGAAAGTAAGGAATCCGCCTTCTACTCCAAACCAAATCACGTGGGCCGTGATCCGGGTTCTTCTAGAATCCGGCTTCTGTGCGTCAGCTTACTGGGCCGCCTAACGGACCATAGCCCATCACCATTTAGGCCACCCTGGTAATCCGGCACTTTAGACTACCATCTGATATACCCCTAGTTGGTATATATCCGACAGGTTTTACAAAGACTCTTGCTAAATATGATGTTAATCATAGAATTGCCTCACCCTATCATCCTCAAACTAGTGGGCAAGTAGAATTATCAAATAGAGAAATCAAATCTATCTTGCAAAAGACTGTTAACAAATCCAGAAAAAATTGGGCTAAGAAATTAAATGATGCTCTGTGGGCTTATAGAACAGCTTATAAAAATCCCATGGGCATGTATCCTTATAAAATGGTTTATGGAAAAGCTTTTCGCTTTCCCCTAGAATTAGAACACAAAGCTTATTGGGAAGTGAGAGACCTAAATAGAGATTTTAAACTTGCTGGTGAGAAAAGGTTGCTTGACTTAAGTTCTTTAGATGAATGGAGGAGTGAAGCATATGAAAATGTTAGGCTCTTTAAAGAGAAAGTTAAAAGGTGGCACGATAAGACAATTATTAAAATAGAATTTCATGTTGGTGAGAAAGTTCTATTGTATAGGTCTCGTCTTAGATTTTATGCAGGAAAATTACTCTCGAGATGGGAAGGACCTTTTGTTATCGAAGAGGTATATGGAAATTAAAATTGTTTACCTTGAAGAAAACACTTCGCAAGTGGTGAATGGCCAAAGACTCAAGCATTATATTTCTGGAGATCCTTATAATGAAAATGTTGATTGTATTCGAGCCATGATCCCGGAGGAATTTATTAAGAAGCATATTTCAGAAACTGCAGAGTCAGTTTTCGAATAGGTATCAGTTTTGGTAAGAAAACGTTCGCGAAACATCTTCCAACTTTTATTTTTACTGAGTTTTGGAAATATGAAAAATACCGAGCCAAAGAGGAGTTGGAGAAGGTGCCCGGAGGCACCCCACCATGAGGTGGCGCGGGCCCACCCTTGGCCGCGCCAGCCAGTGTTGTGGGCGCCCCGGAGCCCCTCTCTGACTCGTTTTTGACCTGGACTTTCTTTTCATTGTAAAACTTTTTGCTATATAATCCCCCGAACCCCCCGAGGTTCGTATATCATTTTCTCGTCGTGTTTTCGTTTCGAGCTGTTTTCCTGTCAGGAGTTCGAAGTTTTCTAGGTCAAGATGTCCTCCTTCGGCTCTAGCATTGAGGATTACGCTGCACGTCCTCTTCGACAAATCCAGCAAGACATCAACATGGGTGCTTTCATGGGATGGGCGATGGAAGAAGAGATAGATGCAAGGAGGAAGACATGGTTAACAACTTGGGGGAAGAGATCCATAGGGCTGCACCAGCGCCAACGAGCAACCCCACCTTTGTGGGATCCATTAACCCTCAGCATCGCTACTCTCATAATGTGCAGGGGACCGTGCCTCTGGATCAAGACCCCAACATATTTCCTATGATAGCTGAAGCACACCGGGTCGCCGATCAATTCTGCGAACAATATCGTATTCTAAAGGCCGACGTGGCAATTCTGGAGGCGGAAAACATTGAGCTTCGTCGTATCTTCAAGGGCTTTCTGACTCCTCTCCGAATGATTCCACCTTCACCACCACCGAAGAATTGATCCGTCATTGGTATTGGCATCCCCTCGGTTTGTTCCAAGCTTGGGGGAGTTTCACGGTATCACATCACTATCTTTCATCTTTTTACCTTTTCAGTAGAGTCATATCATGAGTAGAGAAGTTATCATATAGGATGGTTTGCAGTATGGAAGTATCTCTCCTTAGTTGGTTATCGTTGTATCCCTTGGTGTGAGTTGCCGGTTTGAAATATTAATGAGAAGTTTCATCATTTACTTTCTGCACACCTTATTTTAGTTTTCAATTTATGTCATATGGTTGAGCTTGTTGTTAGTATTTGGTGTCACTCTGGAGATCATTTAGTTAATCTAGTTGGTTTTGGCAAACTTAGCTTGGGTCGGTAGAAATAATATTTTGAGATGCTAGTTTAAGAAAGAGGAGTTTGCCTATTAGCTCACAAACTTAGTATTCACAAGTTAAGATTGCCTGGGTTTTAATTGAAGATTGCATGATTGGTTTCATCATATCTATATTTGTTTGTTTTCCCTCAACTCTTATGCTTGGTTCCCAGCCTTGCTAGCCAAAACCCTGTACTGAGAGGAAATGCTTCTCGTGCATCCAAACCTTGAGCCCCAAAACCTTGCCATTTGTGTCCACATTACCTTCCTACATGTGGTATTTCACCGTTACTCCAAGTAAATTTCTCATGTGGTACCTTTAAAACCTTCAAAATTATCCCTGTTTTGTGTTCCTATTTTAGCAAATGAGGACGCAAATAGAGAATCTTTATCTCACTTGTTGATTGGACTCACACACCTAGACTAGTGGCTTCATCCGCTTATCCAAATGCTAGAAGAGATGGCAGCGGGGTTCCCAGCCCCAAATAATAATACAAATTCTCTTCACTCTTTTTTCCCCTGATTATCAGTCAAAGCATAATTGTGTAAACAAAAGATAAAGAGGGATGACCTTCTATACGAGTTGCGTCCTTCATTGGGAACCGCTCTTGTGAAGTCTAGTTGGATTGTGACGTACTGTATTTTCTGTTTGCCATTCGTTGACATAAACATACACCTCAATCAAAATTAGACACTCCTCCACGGTATGTGATTGTTGGCAGGCACCCAGGATTCGGTTAGCCATGGTTTGTGTAAGAAAGGTTGGGAGGAGTTTCAACCATTTTATACCTTTGTTTTATAAAGTAAAATCTCTAGCACATGAGTGATCCATGCTTCCCTCTGCGAAGGGCCTATCCTTTAATTTTATGTTGAGTCAGTAAATCCATTCCTTTTTGTCTCCAGCAAGCATTTGAGTTGTTGTGATCTCACCATCTATATGTTGATTTATTCAGTCATATTTTCTATCCTTCTTTGTTTAGCACATGCTTTATTATCTGAATGAATATTACTTTGAAATCTATGAATCACTGTAAAAGGATTGTTATAATTAAACATGTTAAGCTCTACAATATAAGCCTTGTTATGAAGACTTCACCTAAGATAAGTATGATATCATTAAATGTTCTCTGACCAAGAACGACGTTTTCCATCACCAATTTTGATTCTCTCTTTTGCATCTTTGTTTGTGACTCTCATTACTTGTTTCAAATTAAGTTATATGAGAGGAAGTTGCTGTCTATAATGATTGGTGCATAGATAAATGTCATGCTTCTTGTCCGTATTTTATTTATTGACTCTTCACTCCATAAACCCGTGGTCATGTTTACTGAGTTCAGTTTTCGCTTGAGGACAAGCGAGGTCTAAGCTTGGGGGGAGTTGATATGTCCATTTTGCATCACTATTTTATATCATAATTTGATGTTATTCATAGATATATTTCATTTATGATGCATCCCTTATGTTATTTTATCTTATTTTGCATGATTCATAATTTTTGGAGAATAAACACCGGGACCAGAAATCTGATGGAAAAAGCACCGTCGAGATACCATATTTCAGAAGATCGGAAGAAGAAGGGGGACACCGAGGGTGTCTTAGAAGTTCAGAGGATGAGTCCAGCCAGAAGGGGAGCCAGAGGGGGGCCACCAGGGGCCCACACCATGAGGTGGTGCGCCCCCTGGCCGCGCCACTAGGTGGTGTGGCCACCCTGGCCCACCTCCGGGGGATATCTTTCGCGTACTTGGCCCCCAGAGAACCCTAAGCCCCATACCATCATCGAAGAATTATTCCGCCGCCGCCGCAGGGCTGAAAACACCCGAGAGAGAAAAGCTCTCTGGCAGGGAGAAATCTGCCGGGGAAATTCCTCTCCGGAGAGGGGAAATCATCGCCATCGTCACCGTCATCACTCCGGGCATCATCAAGATCGTCATCATCATCATCATCACCACCACTAGCACCTTCACCCTCGTTTTTTGAATTTTGATACCGTAGGGACAGGCCCTACGGTGTTTTATAGATAATTGTAGAGTCAACCAATGGGTGACCCAAGAGTTACAAGAGTGGAGTACAAAAACAGGGGTTTACAAGAGTGGAGTTCAAAAACAGGGCTTTAAGGGAGAGAAGAGTAAGAACAACTAGGAGGAAGTTAGTGAAGTAGGCTAGTGATCCATGCTATCCAACTAGCAACAATGCAAGTTTTGAGTCTATATTGGTGAAGCTCCAAATCAGATTTGAATTTGGTCCTCCATTGACCCCAAGATGGCTCTATGTGTTGGCAGATGAAATCATTGCGAGACTTCCATATATTCCATGTGACGCATGCGAAGATCTCAAGGGAAAAAGATTCATTGAAGGACACATTGGTCTGCATGACACGGTCCAAACATGGCTTGCTAAGATCCCAGTCGATCCCTATGAGGAGCCAACATCTGGTAGCAAAAGCACATTCAAAGAATAAGTGATCCCTAGTTTCACGTGCACCATCAGAACAAAGGACACGGATCGTGTCAGAGTTGTCACGCCAATGTTTCCTAGCCATAATATCCATCGTGCTCAGTCTGTCCGAAAACAGCAACCAAAGGAAGACCCTGAGCCTTGGGAGGCATTTGGATTTCCAAATCAGACGTAGCAGCTTGTGGCAAGGCACTTGAGCAAAAAGGAAGGCATATAGCTTGGCCGAGTTATAAAGTGAAAATTCTTCCATGGGTAGATGCGCTAGTCCGAGATCTTCTCATTCAATACAGTCCCATGAAGAAGAGATGAAGCCAGCTGGAGCTCCTCGTAGGCCACAACAGAAAGAGGTAGAGCGAAATATTCCGGTGACGGTGCAACATTGATCATATCAGCGACAGTGACATCCTCATTGATGACAAATGAATAGAGGTGAGGGAATTGATCCATAATCAAATCCTGCCCACACCACTGATCTTTCCAAAATATGGTATCTCGGCCATTCCCAATGGAGACAGTTGTAATTCCACGGTAGAGGTCAAGGAGCTTACATATGTCCCTCCACCAAAAGGATCCAGACCCTGTCTGAATGTGCACCGGACTAGAAGCAAGGTTAGCTTTGATAAGCTTAATCCATGGTGTATCCACCTGTTGAAAAAACTTGTGAATATGTTTAATCAACAGTGCCTTGTTTTGCAGTTCCAGATTAATAATTCCAAGACCCCCCATGCTTCTTAGGGCGACACACCATAGTCCATGCAGCCAGGGAATAAGGACAGCCAATAGAATCATCTTTAGCCCACAAGCAATGTCGTCGCGCACGATCAATCGTTTTAATTAAAGCCTTCGGTAATTTCAGTGAGCTCATGTAATGAGAGCGTACTGACGAGAGAACGAATTGAACTAAATTCAGGCGACCACCATAGTTAAGGAAGCGATCAAAAGCATTAAGACGTCGTTCCACCAGATCAGCGAGTGGTGAAAGATCTCTAACAGTTGGTCTGGTTGTGCCAAGTGGGAGACCCAAATATGGAAAAGGTGAACTTCCAGGTGCACAGCCGAAAGCCGCCGCCAGACTGAGTAATTGCGACTGAGAGATGTTAATGGGCATCATATTGGATTTGGAGTATTTAATTCGAAGACGAGTGGCTGCGGAGAAATTAGCAAGGATACATTTGAGAACTGCCAGTTGGCGAGGGCAAGCTTGTGCCACAAGCAACGTATCATCAGCGTATTGGACTATCGGAAAATCGGTGCCAGGGATAGTTAAAGGAGCAGTGATGTCCCCAATTTCCATTCATTTATTAACCATGGTCTGAAGTAAATCGGCACCATCAACAAATAAAATCGGGGAGAGGGGGTCCCCTTGACGAACACCACGCTTGCATGCAATTTTTTTCCTGGTACACCATTTAAGAGAATCGAGGAGGTACCAGTATCAAATATCGATTTGATCCAACCAATCCAACGGTCATCAAAGCCATGGGTACATAAGATTTTTAGAATAGCCTCGTGCTCGATAAGATCAAATGCTTTCGTGAAATCAAGCTTGATGATAATTGCGCCCTCACCCGTCTGTTTGACTTGATGGATATATTCATATGCCCAGGCAATACAATCCTGAATAGTGCGAGATTTTAGAAATCCATATTGATTAACATGAACTACTTCAAGAATACACCGTTGCAGTCGATTGGCAAGAATCTTGGTTAATAATTTGAAGCTAGAGTTGAGCAACGAGATGGGCCTATAGTCATTAGGGCCTTCCAGAGAGCGAGACTTAGGGATTAGTGTAATAAATGCATCATTGATACTTTGGAGATTAACCGTACCATGCCAAAACTCATCAAAGAGGCGATAAAAATCCCATTTAATAATAGGCCAGCAAACCTTGACAAATAATCCATTAAAACCATCGGGTCCCGGGGCTTTGTCTGTGGGTAGATCACTGACAATGTCATCAATTTCATGGTGAGTAAAAGGAACTGTGAGAGATTCTAGGCCAGCTATTGACTGAAAGTAGTGACCAAGGTCAATTTCATGATCAATAGGATTGGAAGTACCCAATCGATCCTTGTAAACTTGCCTAAGAAGGCCAGCCTTTTCCTGATGATCAGAAGCAATGGATCCATCATCACGAAGGAGGGTAGCATTGGCATTGCGACGGTATCTAACTGTGGCCATTGCATGAAAATATGAGGTGTTCTCACTACCGAGCTTGGCCCATCTCGCCGTACACCGTTTCCTCCAATAAGTCCTATGGAAACCAAGTAAACGAGAGACATGAGTTTTGACGATATCACGAAAATTCCACTCGGTAATATGTAAAACCCTCTGTTCCTCAATCTCATCAAGCCGAAGAATAACTTGACTGCAGTTAGTTACCAATTTATTAATGACTGAAATGCTAGAGCTCCAATTTTTGAGTCCTTTGCGAAGGAGTTTGAACTTAGCAGATAAACAACATGCACTATCTCCAGGGCAATGAATGTTCCATATGTTACTGACCACATAAAAAAAATCAGGCATAGATATCCAATGATTTTCAAAACGAAAGATCTGAGCTTTCGGTATGTGAGTGCCAATAGAGATAACGCATGGCACATGATTCGATGTGGGCCTAGAAAGAGGGTGAACCATAGTGTTAGGGAATTATAGAGTCCAACCAGGTGATGTAAAAAACCAGTCGAGCTGAGCCAATAAAGGATCAGCTTGCATATTGCTCCACGTGTATGCTCGGCCCTTAATATGTAGCTAAATTAAGCCAAGATAGCTAATGATTTCATTGAATGTCTCAGTATCAGCTATGTTGGCACCTGGTTTATTACGGCTATCACCGAATCGGTAGAAATTAAAGTCTCCGATAATAAGCCATAAATCATTAATGTAAAAATTGAGACTAAAAAGCCACGTGATGAAATTTTGTCGATCGAGCCCGAAGCATGGACCATAAACATTCACCAGAGTGAATTTATCCATCGTGGCATTGGATGTGAACTCCATAACTATACCAAATTTTTCCCGTTGAATTATGCGGCCCGTGAACACATTGGAGGCCCATGCCACAAGCATCCCACCAGAGGCCCCTTCAGATGGGACATATTCAAAATTAGTGAAGCGTTTAGGAACAAAATTCCTCAAAAAAACGAAGATCAAGATCACTCTTCTTGGTTTCTTAGAAACAAATGATAGAAGCAAAACTCTCCTCAATCTTGCTGTAAATGAGAGGCCATTTTTCAGGGCTATTGATCCCTCGCAGGTTCCAACAAAGAACTCTCCAAATTTGAACTAAATTCGCCATCCCCAGACCAGGAGAGAAAGCTTCCTTAGTGACATAAGAAAGTGACATGATCCATGACATGTAAACCAGACGACTGACATAAACACACGGTGAGGCCCCAGATACTGAAATGGCACAAGGTCCGAACTGAACTTAACACAAAATGACAGACACCGAACTGACATGACTATTGTTTTGGTTTATGAAGGAGATATTCCGAGAGCTTCTCCAATGGGATGCCGCAGGTATCCACACCAATTGCTTGCATTACCTGGATCTGCATCACTCTCGGTGTGGCTGCTCTGGGGACAGAAGAGGCACGACATCGCGGCTGGCGATCTGACAAAGCAATATGCATAAACCCATCGTTAGTGAGCCTAGGTGAACGGCGGACATGAGTAACAACCGCAGGAGAGTCATGAATGCGAGCACGTGGGCGAGATCGAGAGTAAGGACAAACCAAAGTGTTAGATAGTGCAGGAGAAGATGCATCGATCATAGGCACAACATCATGGGGATCCAACAGAACAGGTGCAGTGAGATCATGAGCAGACTGAAAGAGGGAGGAGCTGTAATCACGGGCAACCAGTACCAGAGAGCTGAGCGATAACTGACCGAGTGGCCACTAAGAGTGCATCACCTGTCCAATACACCAGTCCCGTAACAGAGCAAACACCTGCGAAATCACCTTGGCAAAATCCAACCGTGGGCCATTGGCATTCAGAATTGCACGAGTGTACACTTGACGCATCATCCAGCCCAGTAAGGCATAGAAACATGGAAACTCAGGAATAGCAAGGTTCATGCTGGCACCACCTGCACGCACAAACACCAAAGTGGAATTGGTTCCCCCAGTGAGCAAGTCAGCAACAAAAGCTTCTATCTCTGCAATGTGATCATTCCAAGCCGCAATGCCATCATCAGAAATGTTGTCAGGATCCTCCACACCATCCATCATGGATGGGTCATCATATCCAAAAGCCTGACGCATGTTGATACCCCTATAAACAGGAGGAATTTCAGGCCATGGTCGCCATCCATTGACTTGGGCCTGTTGATGTTCATAGCCTCCCCCCACCTGACATCATCTTGCTGTTGATTGAACTCCTGTAGATTGAGATGGTATTCTTGCATAACCGTGAGGTAAGGCAGATCATATGGATGTGGCGATGCATTCATCGGAGGGGCAGGATCCTCAGTGCTAATGAGTCTCATGCGAGTGTGCCTGCCATTCAGGATATACACTGGAACAGACCATGATATACCATGCCCCGGCATAGGGGATACACATGTGACAACCAAACTGCGAGGAACAAAACGTGTCTCTTTGATCAAAGCACGCACAAGCACTCTAGACCTACTATTGTCAGGCCTATGCCACAGCAGCAACTTGCCAAACAGTGAAATTGACTTGTTTATATAGTGTTCAGTGAGATAATCCGAGGGAAAAGCAAGAAATAGGATCCAAGCCTCATACTCAAAAACAGGGAGACACATGTTAATACCCTCATCATGACGAACAAATGAGTAAGTGGATTCCTCTCATCATCCACCGTCATCCCGTTGTAACAATTAGGGGCCTCTATCGTTGTTTTACATTAGATCTCTCTCCTGGTGTGGATTACTTGTTAGTAGTTGATGCTTGTGAGATTTATCGGTGTTTGCACTTTATGAACAGATTGTTATCATCCATTATATCACCTTTGATTATGATCCATATGATCTCTTGTGATTAGTTCGTGTTGTTCTTGAGGACATGGGAGAAGTCAAGTTGTTAGTAGTGAAGTAATGTTGAGTAATATTTAATGGTTTGATATTTAAGTTGTGGTGTTATTCTTCTAGTGGTGTCATGTGAACGTCGACTACATGATACTTCACCATTTATGGGTCTAGGGGAATGCATCGTATATTTGGCTACTAATTGTGGGGTTGCCGGAGTGACAGAAACCTAAACCCCCATTAGGAAACCATTGCACGAGGGAGCGTAGGATCCCGGAGTTTAAAGCCGTGGTTAGATTTATTTCTTAATTACTTTCTTGTAGTTGCGGATGCTTGCAAGGGGTATAATCAACAGTATGTATTAGTCTTGGATGAGACGGTACATTAGCATAGGTTCACCCACACAATACTGTAGCATGCTTGCAAGGGGTATAATCACAAGTACTATTTTCCACACCATACGTTTAACCTCTTTGTTGTCAGCAAAACCGGTGATATTGACAACCTCGCTGCTTCGTTGGGGCAAAGTGATTCTGAACCGGTAGTGCGCCCTGCCGCCTTAGCTGCATCAACCTTCGGAAGTGATTTCTTTCTCCAACTGGTCGATTCAACCTTGGTTTCTTTCTGAGGGAAATTTGCTGTTGTGCTCTTCATACCTTCCTCTTGGGGTTTACCAACGAGTGCAAGATCTACACCATCAACGAGTAGTTTGGGGTTCCCAGGTAGCAGTCTGGAATCTATGAGCTGGAAAGTCGCCTTATGTTGCGGCTCTTAGGCCTTTTTGGTTCTTGTTGACTAGCAACATAATTTGCCTTCCATTGTCTGATGTAATGTTGGGTCATGTGACCGCTGGTTGTAAAGCTATACTCTAGTAATACTTGATTTATACAAATTTCTTGCCTAGAGTGATGCTTAATCGATTGTTGGTTTCGAGCTCATCGTTATACAGTTTTGGCCATGCCTGCGTTGTTGTCGCAGTCGAGGGGTTGTGGGACTGACGATCCATTTTCTAGCACGCCTGCCGATGTTTACTCGGCCTGGGCATGGTAATCCCAGTAACCCTCGATTGTTGTTGCACTTCCTGGACACATAGCATCTCTATATAGCTTTGATCCCGTTCCGTCAGTTTCATATCACTCGTGGACGCTTTGATATGCATAGTTGGTTATGACTAGTGTGGACACAAGGATTAGTAATACTGATGTTGTCCGGTCTACCTGCCGTTGTTTGTTGCGGTTGGGGCTGGTAACCCCGAAGCCCTTGTGAGTCCATGACTATGAGCGCATAACAGTATGTATACCTCTGGGTCCGGGGTCGCGACAACCTGTAATGTGGGATGGACTTTGGGCCATCCCTCTTATTTGCTTCTTTTTTTTCTTTTGGGAATTGTTTATTTGGTTCGATCAATTCTCAACAAAAGAACTTATTTGGTTCAATCCTCTCTAAAATATAATGTAAAAAATATTAAGATTCGATTTCACCTTGTAATACCTATTTTTATATTGGTGACAATATTTATTTATATCTTTCTTTCAGCCTAAAGTTATTTATTGTTTCAAGTTTTACGTCATTTAACAATTTTCCTTGATTTTCACTAGTTGGGTCCACTTGTTATATCGATATGGGTGGTGTTTAGGATTCCTACTATGTAGCTGGTATATGCAAATCTATTACCAATGCCTTTGGAGATGCTCTAAGCTTCTAACCCAAGTGTTGAATCTAGTGAAGGTTGTAGGTGAAACTTGTCATCGCCTCACTGCTACAGTGCTCCTCCTTGTTATCCTCCGCACCTCTCCCTGCTATTTTTTAGATAAAAGACACTAATTATGCCCGACTTTGAGTTAACAAAGACAGAAAGTTCAAGATAGAGTTAATACAACTGCTGAGGCAGACAACTTAGCCAAGATAAAACATAAGACAGCCAGAGCGCAGCTGGCAAGGTAAAACAAACTAACAGAGCACACTAGACTAGGAGGGAGCGGTGCCCGGAGCCCACGTCCGATGTATCCGCTTGATCTCCTCAATGGCTCAACGCGTCTCTGCCTGCTCCTCATCCTTCAGCTTCGGCATCCATAGCTGCAAGAATACGACAGTTTTGAACAAAATCTCAGAAGGGTGACGGATCAGTTTCCCTTCGATAGCATGCTTGTTTCTAACGGTCCAAAGCGCCCACGATTGCGTAAGGAAAAAACTCCAAACTAAACCTCGACGGCGGGTGGACAAGTCTAACACCGTAGCTAACCATGGAGATCCACCCCTTAGGCACCAGGACTTCCCAAAGACCTGCCGCAAGACACTCCAAGCGAATTTTGCGAGAGAGCACGAGAAGAAGACGTGGTCCGCATTTTCAGGGTCGCCACAAAGGTTGCACAACCCATCAGATGGCCCCTGCCGAGTGGCAAGCTAGGACCCTATGGGGAGCATGTCTTGGAACAGTTACCAGGCAAAATTTTTGATCTTCGCGGGATCCGAGCTTCCCAAAGGATTTTTGCATGGGCTAAGAAAGGACCACGGGCCAAATACGCATACATGGACTTTACCGAGAATTGACCCGAGGTTTCAAGAGACCAACTAATCTTGTCTGATCTCGCGGACAGAAGGACATCCCCCAGGATCCCGTCAAGCGTCTGCCACTGGAGCATGCCGAAAGTGAAAACCCTCCTGAACTGCAATCGCCACCGAAACCTCTTGGGAGTCGCAGGAAAGGAAAAGAAGAGGGAATTCCTGGAGAGGGGGCCCTCACCAATCCACCAGTCAGTCGAGAATCTAGTGCGGGCGCCATTATTGACCGAGTGCTTGGCGCCCGCTTTGAAGTGGTGTTTAATCTTATGGAGGCTTTTCCAGAATTGCGAGCCCCCTCACTCAGAACTGGAGAAGATGCCCCCCTCAGGGGTGTGCTTGTTGCGGGTAATGATCGCCCAAATGGAGTTGTCTGTCTGGTATATCTTCCAAATCCACTTGAGCAATAGGGCCTCGTTCATTTTCCTAGAGTTAATCAGTCCCAGACCCCCTTGGTATTTGGGACGGCACACCGCGGGCTAGTTTGCCATGTGGTATTTCCGGTTAGGGCCGGCTCCTTCCCATAAGAACCGGGCTCTATGTGAATCAAACTTCTCGTGGGTGCCTTTTGGAAGGAGGAAGAGGCCCATCGCGTACGTGGCAAGGTTGTCGAGGCAAGCGTTGGAAAGGATGAGCCGGACACCGGAGGAGAGGAACCTACCAATACATGGTTCAACCCTAGCAGCTAGCTTAAGAATCAGGAACACCCATTGTTCCTTCGTGAGTTTCTTGCCGGCGATCGGGAGGCCCACGTACGTGATGGGGAGTTTGCCAAGCTTGCCGTTCAGCCTCCTAGCCACCGAGAGGCCACACTCTGGGGACTGGTTGAGCACCATCACCTCGCTCTTGTGGTAGTTGATCCTCAGCCCGGACATGTTCTCAAAACACAGTAGGAGAAACTTAAGATTGGCCATGGCCAGGTCACTGTGCTGAATAAGGATGATAGTGTCATCCGCGTATTGCAAATGTGTAATCCCCCCAGGCACTAAGTGGAGTACCACGCCACAGATATGGCCTGCCGCTTTCGCCTTAGAAAGCATAACCGAAAGTCTCTCCGCCACAAAGTTGAACATTAGGGGAGAGAGAGGGTCGCCCTGGCGCACACCTCGCTTATTCCTGAAGAGGGGGCCCATCTCCCCGTTGATAGAAATTGTCGTTTGACCCCCGGCAAAGTTGGGAGATTCTGTGGATGTAGCCGGACTCGAACCCCTTTCCTCCTATAAATAAAGGAGTGTGCCTGGCTTGACTAAAACACATAGCATATGTGTTCAAGTGAGGTTGGACGTGATTACAGGAAGAATGGCACGAATATTGTAGGCCTAATCAGGCGGGTCTGGTCGTGCGTGTATGGAGGACGCAAGGCATGTCTAGCTGATTTGTGCTTCCCAGTTGTCATCCACGACACCAGCCACATCGTTTTGACAAGTACTCCCTCTGTTTCAAAATACTTTAGATAAATGAAAGTCAATTGTTTTAGAGGGGAGGGGGAGTAGGACTAGATTGCAGTTGTGAAAAATATTAAATGTGGTAAAAAAAATTGACACAATTTAACGATTTCAGAGCAAAAGATGACATAATATATAATCTATACTTCTTATAAAGCAAAATCCCACTAGAGTTTTTTTTCTATCTTGATATGCAACACATCCACGTCATCAAATAATCATATCCATAGGATTTCTATCTCCGTCCGTCCATGCTGCAATCTACAGTTCGTAACGACACACACGACCGCTATTTACACATTCACACATGTTACCTCCTCTTCCCAGTAGTGCATCGCACCACTTCGTATGTCACTCACCTCACCACTAAGATTATGGAGGAACTAATGCTTCCATCACACAAACAACATTCTAGCAAGCGAATTAATTCCAGCCAAAATTAGAGAGCCGCGTCAATTACTTCCGAGGGGCATGGAGTATTTCTTCTTCCCTACCAGCACCAGCAGTGGCCTGAACTATGCAAAATGAGCTTAGTTCAGGCCAAGGGGGGGCACCCCCCTCCAGGTTTTGCAAATGCATGAAGACTTTTTTTTAAAGTTGTTAGAATAGTTAGATTTATACAGGTCGGTTGTTCAATCCAGTAAATTTCCTTTGTATGTTTTCTGCACTAGTTACTTTCCATTCTTTGTAGGTTGAGCGAAGTCGCATACCTGAGAGTTCATTCAAGGTGCGGAGAAGCAAATTATATTGTAGTACTATGTTTGCATATATTCTGTATGATGTCAAGTTAGTCATGTTGTTTCTTTCTTCCTTTCTCTTGTTAGCGTATGCCGTGATCTAATATTTGTAACCGCACAAGACATAAGCTTCCATATTATCATTTTTGGTTTCTCTAGCATGTTGATTTTATCTTAACAATGATTTTAACTAATTTATATGCAACGTCAATTAGGTAAATTCTTGAATCTCAAGGAAATTTTGTCTAGTAAATGCATTACCATTTCAGATCGATAAAATTTAGCTTATGACTACTCCAATCAATTGAGTCTTACAGTTTGTTTAAATAACTTCATGATTTATGCGATTATACCTTTCATTCACACATTAGATTTTTTAAAGAGATACCCGTTGCAACATGTGAGGTATCCTTCTAGTATCTATAAAGTTCATCCCCTCTAAGGTCATTTAACGTTTCCAAGCTATGTAGCCACATCACCCCAATTGTTAATATCCGTTCGATTTTAAATCTATGGTTATCTTCTATTCCCCATCAGCTAATTTTCCTATACTCCCAAGGAGCCACGCATCCTGGCCCAATCTGTTCTTCTACGTCTGCTCCACTCCCTACTAGCCCACTCCACGATCTTGCATCATAATAAACACATAAGAAACCGATGGAGGCTGCAAACCGCACAAAAAGAAAAGGCAGCCAAGCAGTCGTCGTCGCCCTTTAAATTGATTGGTCCTGTTACGAGTCACTCGAGTCCCTAATATCCTCCATGCCACAACTTGGATTAACATACCTCGGTTCTGAAACTTCTGATCACTGGCGGCCTCAAATCTGATGACAAACGAGTAATTATTTGCCTCTGCTCAACCTTTCGCTAGCCTTTCATCGGATTGTCTCATGTTTCGCCGGTCGACACAAGGAAGATACATGATTGTGGATCCACAAACTATTGTTTCTTGGGAGTATATCATTATTCAGATAAGTTGCATCCTAGAAATTTTGGTATTTCGTTGTCGTGCATGACTCCTTCCGCTAGAATTGTGAAGCAAGCATCCTGAATAATTTGGTACGTACTCCACCGGTGTATTCCCCAATTCTAAAATTTAGTTTAGGCCCAAATCACTTTTTAATATAACCCTTGAAACATAACCATTTGCTACTTCCGACTGTAGTCTCAAACAAACAAAGCTTGTGGATACAGGTAGAAAACAGAGGCTAGTTAAATATCCTTGAGGAATATATACACGGGGAATTTCACCATACTCCTGTTCATATCCATAAATGAACAATATATCCATGGGGAATCTATCTATCTATACTTCTTAGGGCATCTTTAACAGTTTGTTGGTTAACTTGTTGGTAAAAATTGGACATGTCATCAACCAACAACACATCTTACAACCACTCCAATGGTTGTATGTAGTTTGACCAATAGGAGATGAGAGAATGTGCAAGACCTCTCTCTATTCTACCTCGGAGCTTGTGCAAGGGTTGTTGGTTAATCTACATACAACCTCACTCTCTCACATCATTTATTTTATGCCACATCATCAAAAATCCTATGTGGCGAAATCTACCAACGTCTATCTTACAACTATTGGAGATGCCCTTATAAAGTAAAACCCCACTAACATGCATTTATTATTTTTCTATCTCAACATGCAAACTATCCACATCACCCACTCTCTTAACCAATCAATTGTCCATGTCATCTCCACTCATATTTATTAATCATTGCATGCATTATTTCTTAAATCATCCAATTATTCATATTTACAATTTAAAATATATCTATGATCAATTGAATTTTTCATATTCACTTAGAAAACATAATTTATTACATCTCTCGTCCTTTTGTTTATACTATACTGTAGTTTCTAAAGCGATCCCCGCAACAACGCGCGGGGTATACTTCTAGTTTCACTATATATGTCAATGACCAGGGAATCTGACCTTCTTCTACACTGTTGTAAAAAACAAATCTTTATGTAGGCATACAAACCGGCAAAACCCTCCCCAATTTATGTTGGATTTATTGACGGCACATACATTTTCAGACCATTATTTTGCTGGAATTTATCCGTTGACAATTTTGTGAAAGAATAATTTTCACTATTCCCTCTGTTTTAAAAAAAAGTGTCACCATTTCCCTATTAAATTTATGCCCGAGCAAGGGCAATAGACTTTCTAATAACTAGATGGAGTAGCACGCTTCGCCACGTCTTCTTCCCTTTGTTCTTGCATGGAGCAGAGCCGCTGCTTGGGCTGGGCGGCGGCCGCCGGCCGGAAACCAGGTCGCATTAAGTCGGGAGAGGAAAACACTACCATGAAAGTCTGAGTTGTTTTTTCTTTTGAGTGTGATGATTTGTTTTTTACTCCAGGGGCTGCGAGGGCCCACATGACATAGTCACGAGTTGGTTGATGCCCTGAGAAGCATCGCTCACCACCAGCCTTAAAGTTTTAGTAGATACAAGAGACATGTTCCATGCATTTGAAGTATTGGTTATAAGCTAGCTTACATTGGCCATTATGGATGGTGCACTACAGATTTTTCAAGATGCAATTAGTAATCATGATTTTCTTACATAGGCTCCCATTCAAAGTAGCATCAACGTGAATTTATCTTCCTTTTGTAGCAGAACAATTTGGGGACGATTGTTGACCAGCAGTGGCGGAGCTCCGTTGAAGCCAAAGTAAAACCCCACTAACATGCATTTATTATTTTTCTATCTCAACATGCAAGCTATCCACATCACCCACTGTCTTAACCAATCAATTGTCCATGTCATCTCCACTCATATTTATTAATCATTGCATGCATTATTTCTTAAATCATCCAATTATTCATATTTACAATTTAAAATATATCTATGATCAATTGAATTTTTCATATTCACTTAGAAAACATAATTTATTACATCTCTCGTCCTTTTGTTTATACTATACTGTAGCTTCTAAAGCGATCCCCGCAACAACACGCGGGGTATACTTCTAGTTTCACTATATATGTCAATGACCAGGGAATCTGACCTTCTTCTACACTGTTGTAAAAAACAAATCTTTATGTAGGCATACAAACCGGCAAAACCCTCCCCAATTTATGTTGGATTTATTGACGGCACATACATTTTCAGACCATTATTTTGCTGGAATTTATCCGTTGACAATTTTGTGAAAGAATAATTGTCACTATTCCCTCTGTTTTTAAAAAAAGTGTCACCATTTTCCTATTAAATTTATGCCCGAGCAAGGGCAATAGACTTTCTAATAACTGGATGGAGTAGCACGCTTCGCCACGTCTTCTTCCCTTTGTTCTTGCATGGAGCAGAGCCGCTGCTTGGGCTGGGCGGCGGCCGCCGGCCGGAAACCAGGTCGCATTAAGCCGGGAGAGGAAAACACTACCATGAAAGTCTGAGTTGTTTTTTCTTTTGAGTGTGATGATTTGTTTTTTACTCCAGGGGTTGCGAGGGCCCACATGACATAGTCACGAGTTGGTTGATGCCATGAGAAGCCTCGCTCACCACCAGCCTTAAAGTTTTAGTAGATACAAGAGACATGTTCCATGCATTTGAAGTATTGGTTATAAGCTAGCTTACATTGGCCATTATGGATGGTGCACTACAGATTTTTCAAGATACAATTAGTAATCATGATTTTCTTACATAGGCTCCCATTCAAAGTAGCATCAACTTGAATTTATCTTCCTTTTGTAGCAGAACAATTTGGGGACGATTGTTGACCAGCAGTGGCGGAGCTCCGTTGAAGCCAAAATGGGCCATGGCCCATCCAGCCCAGCCCAAAACGCTGAAGTTTGCAAGGTCAATTGGAATATATAAGCATAAAGTACGTGGTCTTCTTTGAGTTGGCCCGTCCAGAATTTTCTGTAGAGCCCCGCCACTGTCGACCAGATTGATAATACACTAGGACAGTATAAAGGGGACTTGATCAGAACGAGGATATATAAAACCTTTTCTTGCATGTTGTGTCGATATTTTGGTAATATTTTGTATGGTTGTAAAGTTGAGTTGACTTAAATTAACAACATGCACAAAACAATGTCTGCAAGAGGAGGAAAAGGAAACTACAGTCGAGAAGTTCTTCACATTTTGTACATCCTTCTATTACATGCTTTGTTTTTTTATTGTTTTGAAATGCAAATCCAAAATACTCTTTACATTTCTTTGCATTATTGTTTTCTTTTTGGCAAAGTGCATGCCCATGAACTTGCATGCATATTTATAAAGTTGATCCAAATCATCAAGCAGCCCAGCATGCATGCATGATTTTTTTCTTTGGTGCATATAAATTTTGATGTTTATAATTTTTCATGCAGGATGTCAAGTCATCTGCCCATTTCATCCACGTGGATGCACGAGTTTTCTTAGAGCATCTCTAGCAGTACCTGTATAACTGACCAAAACCGTAAAAATCCGGCATTTACGGTCTGTGGTGTAAAAAAACGTCTGAAGCCCATAAAAGTGGTCAAACTCGTAAACCGTTTAGAGGTCACCGAAAATTCACCCCCACGACCCTTGTATTTATTGTGTTTGGAGGCGAGACTGAGGGGGGACCGTAAAAAAGTCAACGCTCGCGAGATGAAAATCCCACTATCCATTTCCCATCCCCGCCACCGTGCGTCCCGTGGCTCCGCTTCGGCCACCTCGCTTCAGTCGATGTGGCTCGCGCTCCCTCCATCCCAGACATGCAAGCAAACTGGATCGTTGTGGCCGGCCATGCCTCCCCGCTCGCGGGGGCTTCCTCTGTCCTCGCGGGGGGCTTCACAGCTACCTCGCCGTGGCTGTCTGTGCATGCCCGTGCTCGCGGGGGCCTTCATCGTGGCCAGCTGACCGCGCCCGTGGGAGATTATACAGACAAAAGCTAACTCGATGATTTTCTACCGATTGGTGATTAGCAAAAGTTAGCTCAGCTCATTGGTGATTATGAGCTAGTATACTAGTTGATTACGATGTGCCACAAAAGTTAGCTCAGCTCTATGCTATTTTTACCGATCGGTGTACATGGAGGAATTGGGGAAAGCACAATGAAGAAGACGACCACGGAGAATATTCTGTTTTACGGTTTGTTTTTTCGGGGTCTGCTACGTCGCGGATAAATTCGACACTTAAAACATGCTTTTTTGGAAGTGAAAACCATGGTTTTCAGTTTTGTGGTTTACTGCTAGAGATGCTCTTACAAAGTGCATTTCAATACGATTTGTACTTTGTTTGTATTTGAAAATCATCTTTCATTTCCGCGGCAACGCGCGGGTGTGTCCACTAGTTTTTTATACAGAGTATATCGCAAATGTAGGTACACGGGGTAAAAAGTTTAATCCGTTGTAGTAAAATATATTTTCTTTATTCTCACAATGTTAAAGCTTTTCACATGACGTATGAGCGCGAAAGAAAAAAAATATAGCAATAGAAATCCTGTAGGATTGAGATAGCATGTCTAGTTGAATCCTATGGGATAGGAGTTCCCTTTGATTGTGGTGAAGAAAATTTTCATGAGGTTGTACCTCAGGGTATTTTCCTATAGGATTTACAATACATGATTCTTATACGATTATTTTTTATAGGATACCGTCCTATAAATCAAACAAGTGATATAGAAAAAATTCTCATAGGGAGCAATACTACAAACGATTCCTTTGAATCAAAGGGCCCTCAATCATGTCAGCTAGACCGACAGCAGAGGCGATGCGAGATTAATGGAAAATAATTATATGAGACCTGGCCTACAAATTCAGCCATGTGGACCAACTCCAGCAATTGACATGTTGCATGCATGGCAGTTTAGATCTAAAAATAGACATTTAAATTTTGTGTTTTTTCTCTTCCCTGTTTAGATGTAAAGTTGGTCCACGTGGCTGAATTTATAGACCAGGTCTTATCTAATTATTTTTCGAGATTAACTGTGTCGTTTTCGCTCTAGTGCGTAACATGCAGCACTACTAGCAAGCTAATGTTGGACGCTAGAGCATGCCACGCTAAATGACTCACTTGTCCGATTTTGGACACATACAGCGTGGACGTGAACTGTAAAGACCATGCCATGGTCGTGCCGCTGCGCGGTGCGCGGGCAGTTGAAAAGAACCAAAGCGCGCCGGTTCCTTGCTTTGTGCAATTTCTTGATTGACCACGATGCCATTCACCATCCGGTCATTATATTAGGGTACCACACCATACTTCCGGGCCTACTGGTACATATACTACCGGTACTGGGAGTCTTTCTACCTATTCTTTTTCTCAGATTTGCTTATTTCTGCCTCTCTTTTCCTATCGTGCATGGCTCTAGTGGATCGACGTGGCATGTGAAAGCAAAGCAGCCATGCCCATACCTTACCGTCCTAACAATTTCAGTCTCCTACACACACGCTTAACACGCTGACAAGCCACTCGGCGGCTACCGGCTAGGCCCTCGCTACGTCGGCGTTGGCTAGCTGGGCGTCACGCTAGCTTTTACCCGGTCCCACATGCCAGTCCCATAAACCCCGCCACGCCACCTTTGCCAAGACAGCAAAACCCTTTTCTGTCGACTCATCGACCATCCTCCCACCCACGAAAAAGAAGAAATTAGAAGGCAGTATGTAGCTGGAGAGACCGACACCCCGCGCCGTGCCAATAAGAACACACGCTATAAGTACGGGCAGACAGACCGAGAACAGCAGCGTCAACGCAGCTAGAGCCTGGAGCCATGGCGGGGAGCAAGAGCAACAAGATAACGGCGTGCGTGGCGCTGCTGGCGGTGATCTGCGCGGTGCCCATAATCGCGTCGGGGCTCTGGTTCGCGTCGGCGCAGGGGGAGGCGTGCGCGCGGCTGGCGCGGTGGCCCGTGGCCATCATGGGCGGGCTCGTCCTCCTGGTGGCGCTGGCGGGGTTCGTCGGCGCCTACTGGGACCGCCGCCGCCTCCTCGCCTTCTACCTCGTCGCCCTGGGGGCGCTCATCGTCCTCCTCCTCGCGCTCCTCGTCTTCGCCTTCGCCGTCACCCGCGGCTCGGGGGCCTACCCGGTGCTCGGCCGCGCCTACGACGAGTACCGCCTCGACGGCTTCTCCATGTGGCTCCGCGGCTACGTCTCCGACGACCCCGCGCGCTGGGAGGGGATCATGTCCTGCCTCGCCGACTCCGACACCTGCAGGAAGCTCGCGCGCCAGGCCAGCTTCGTCACCGCCGACCAGTTCTACCAGTCCAACCTCACGCCGCTCCAGGTATATCTCTATCTATGTCGTGGCGAGTCTAGGAATGAATAACTGGTGATACTTAAATTCAGTTGGGCAACTGTAAATGTACTCTGAATTCCTTGGTGGATGTCGGTGCAGTCCGGCTGCTGCAAGCCGCCGTCGGCGTGCGGGTTCGGCTACGTGGGCCCGACGGTGTGGACGAACCCGGCGCGCGCCCCTGACCAGGACTGCGGGCTGTGGAGCAACGACCCTGGGCAGCTCTGCTACGAGTGCGAATCGTGCCGCGCGGGCCTCCTGGCGGCGATGCGTAGTAAGTGGCACAAGGTCAACGTCGTCCTCGTCGTCGCCACCGTCGCGCTCGTCTTCGTCTACCTCCTCGCCTGGAGGGCCTACAAGAACGCAGGGGTCATCTGGGGCCGCCGCAAGTGCTGAGACATCATATCCTATCGATCGATCACGAGAACGTGCCGTCATTGCTGATCTGGTAAGGTTGGTGCACAACAATACTTCAGGGGCGTTCAGGGATGCTGTCCATGCATGTTCTGTGTTGATTCTCGGTGAGTAACCTACGCCTGCACTGTTGGTGTTGCTGTTGCTGTGGGTGTTGTAATTTATGGTGGATGTGCAGTTCGGATTTATGGCCCAGTTTATGGCTGGTAATTTCATTATGTTTTACTGATCTCATGGCTTGATTAATGCTAATATTGCACCAGTGATCATATGAGACGAATCTCATCTCGCTTGGGAATTGTTTACTAGTGATATTCTGCTAGCTGCGCTGCACTAGTATCCGTTTCAAATCAAATTAACCAAAGTTCTGTTGAAATATGTATTCCTTGGACGCTACGTATGGAGAGTCTCCACCCTACTTTCCTCACCAATATAAACACGTAACCCGATGACCCTAACCGGCATCGTCTTCCGCCAATACGACCAACGTGGTATCAGAACGAGCTTCTTCCTAACCTAGCCGCCGCTCCCGAGAAAACTCAAAAACCCTAGATCCCAAACACCACGATCAAGCCATTATCCAATGTCAAGCCAGAACAATCCAAAGTCAAAACCCATGACAAAAACCTACGACTGCAAGCAAGATCAAGACGCCCAAATCCAAAGCCACAACCTTCAAAACCGAAAAAGCACAACCAAGAAACCTCTGTCGTCATGTCATCATCAACGACATCAAGCGGCCTCGCCTCTGCCCTCGGCACGCCGCCGTCACAAAAGCTGAACGGAGGCAACTTCATGTTCTGGTGTCTCCTTCGATCCGCAGCGCCCAAGCTGGTGGTCTGCTTGACGGATCTGCTGCACCACCCAAAACCCTTGAGACCGAAGATGCAAAGGGGCAGAAGATTGTCACCCCAAATCCTGCCTACGCCGCATGGGTTGTGTGGGATCAGTCGGTGCTGACGTTCCTCCTCAACTCCTTCTCTCCTGGAATCCTGTTACATGTGGTTGGACTCGAAACAACCACCGAGGTATGGAGTGTAATCACAAATATGTTCTCCTCTCACTCTCGTTCCAGGATCAATAGCCTCCGGGGTGCTATGAACAACACAAAGAAAAATGATCTCACCGCCGCCCAATACTTCGCCAAGATGAAAGGGTTCTCCTCCGAGCTCGCTGCAGCCGGGAAAGACGTTGAGGAAGATGAGCTTGTCACTACTAGAGATTTGCTTATAGCAGCATATCCTACCACAGGCGAACACGCAAGTCGATGCGGCTGGGCTACTTAGCGCAGGCGAACAGGAGCACTATGCGCATGGGGTAAGTCTGTTACCCCAGGTGAACCAATTCCGGATGCGCCTGGGTAAAGTGTGGCAGGGCCACCCATCACCACCCCTGGCACTCTTCCTTTACCCCAGGCGAATAACGTACATGTTCGCCTCCGGTATAACACATACCCCAGGCGAATTTTTGCAGAAGCGCCTGGGGTAAGCCCTCGCTGTGCTAATACACCCGCACCCTTTCTTTCTCTCTCTTGCGCGCAGAACAGATCGAACACCAAACGCCGCCGTCACCTTGGCAGGAACCCTCTTCCTGGGGCGATCGTCGCCCTAACATGCGCTCCAACTTCAACCTCTCGTTTTCACTTGCGCAGTTTATCTGTTCTTCACGAATGACCTGACGAAGATCATCATCAGACTCATCAACAATGTCCTCAAGTTCATCTGCATTATATAAATTTATCAACAACCATTATGCTAAATCATCATGACTAAATTAATTAATTAATTACAAATTGTTCATCACACATTAAAACCAAAAGTAGCGTAGTGACCATACACGTTAAAACTCTCTCTAATTAATGCATTTAAAAACAACAACAAATGCGATCAAAATCGCAACAAAGGTAACAATTGACCCAACGGCATAATGATACCAAGCCTCTTTACTAATTGCATATTTTCTAATCTTCAGGCGCATTGCGTCCATCTCGCTCTTGTGACCATCGACGACATCGGCAAGAACCTTTTCCAAGGTCATCTTCTCTCTTTCAGTTTTTTCCAACCTTTCTTCAGTTTTTTTCACTCTTTCTTTTAAGCCAACATTTTCTTATTCAACTAAGTGTAACTTCTCAACAATAGGGTCGATTGGCATTTCCGGTTCCACTACCTCCTAGATAAAAATATCTATGTCAAGTTGGTCGGCGTAATTAATTGTCATATAATCAGGAAATGAAAATATGTAGTTATAAAAGATAATATACCACATCCGAATCATAGACTGGACGAGGGCCAACGGGGACGGATATCAAAACCATGGCACTATATATATATAAAAAATCTTACACAATAAAAAAATTATATACAAGTAAATATGTAAATCATACAAATCAAAATCTGTTTTGGTAAATAAAAACAATAGGCTCACCAAGGTTGTGTCGGTGACGGGGCGATCGACGGCGGTGAGGAAGGGGACAAGGCGCGCGACACTTAAAAAAACCACAAATCATAATTAAATTTGAGCTCAAATTGCATATGTATACATAACAAATGATTAACTCTCTCTAGCTTAGGCATTTCATCAAACACCTAGCTAGCACAACAAAAATGAAATGAGCAAGAAAACGAGCAAAGGATGGGTACCAACAATCTTGACAAATGGTGGAGAAAAATGGGGATGGATTAGAGCTCACAAGAGGAAGGAGAGAGCAAAAAAGGAGTTGAGCTCGAGCTGGAAAAAATGGAGCTGAGCTCGGGGTGGAATATAGGGTTTAGGGGAGGGGTTTAGGACCGGTTTGTGTTACAAACCGGTGCTAAAGGCTTTCTCATTTTTTGCAGCAACTGCGGGACCCGCTGCAAAAAATGAGAAAACCTTTAGAACCGGTTTGTATCACAAACCGGTTCCAATGTGCTTGGCTCAATGCCCTGTTTTCTACTAGTGGTCACCAGAACTTCATCACCCCGCACCCGCACCCACACGCCGCCGTCGTCTCCCATCCCCGCGCCCACGGCCACGCCCGTATCGAGGAGCAGCCCACGCCCACGCCAGTGTCGAGGAGGAGCAGAGCAGGTCGTCGAGCAGCAGATCGCCCACTCCGTCGTCGCCCACTCCGTCGTTGTGGATCCAGGTCAGCCCCCCTCCCTCCCATCCCCCCTCCATCCCAGCCCCCCTCCATCCCATCCCCCTCCCTACCATCCACGCCGTCGTCGCCCACTCCCCTATCTCCCCTTTCACCTTTGACCCGCGACGTCGCCGTCGGGGAGTGTGGCCTGGAAGAGGACGAGGTGATAGGGACGGGCGGCAGCGGCGAGGCCCTGAACGCCATGCGCCTGCTCCTGGTGGCCGCGGTGAAGAACACAAGGGTTCCACTAACCACCGAGCCACCATACAAATTGTTCTGGTTTCTGTTCTCTTTTATTTTATTCTACAACGAGTATGACCCTCACCATACTTCCATATTTTCCTATTGATTCAGCTAAAACTTGCATAATTTCAACCACAAATACTTAGCAAAAAAAGCTTTGGTGGAAATACAATGCAACAAATAAGCTAATATATTGAAGTGCCATTTTGAAGTTTTGCAAGATATACATATAGTTCAGCGTTACTGAGTTGTATCATACCATCTCTTACCATTAAAATTTTAGCAAAGTGGCAACTCTGCTTTCTAAATCAGGGCCTTGATAAGTGAAGTTGTTGAGTTCTTGTTTACAACCTCAGATGAACACGCGGTAGACACTTCACTTAATGGTATTATTGGATATGAAATACACAATATACAACCAAAGATGTACTCTAGGTAGCCATTTATCTTTCCTCGAAAGTATGATATATGAAATGCACATTAGAAAAGAAAGTATTATCTTCTTTACACTCATATAGCTCAATGCTTAAAGAGTTTCCTTAGAATTATTAATTAGAAGTATATTTGGTTAAGAGGATACAAGTACAAAAAAACAATATATTTATTCATTGTACAATTCTTGTCTGACTTGCGGTTTTGTGTGCCTCACATGCTAATTGCTCCTTTTCAAGATGAATAAAGACACCATCTCTTTGGGTACTTTGGTACATTACTTATTTGAGTGAATCTCAAGATTGTGAAAGTTCTTGATTTGTCAACCAGAAATTAATCCATTGGAAAATTTGTTGGCAGCATTCAGAAGCTTGGAAACATTGTCAACGTGAAATGGTTGTTGTGTGTGTTTCCTCATTCCATAGATCTCTGTGATGCCTCCCTACATTTATTCACTGTTGTGTCTGGATGCTTATTAATGGTGAGCTATTTGTAGACAACTAGCAATGATCTTGTGCTGAAACAGTACGTACAGGCCAGGGCCCTGAAGCTGTTTTGGTGCTGAAATCTTAAGTTGAGTGCTGACTTAATATGACATGCAGGTGAAACTTATCGATAGTGCATATAAAAAAACTGACTCATAGAAAATGAATTATATTTGTAGGCATATTGCAGTATGCACTACTAGGGAAAAGGCTAGCACTACTAGGGAAAAGGCTAGAAAAGGTTGATAAACAATAAGCAAGATAAATAAATAGTTCTAATGACATGCCCGAGAAATCAGTGCTAACCGTCAAGACATTTTAATAGCGCAAACAGAGATGTGACAAAAACACGACACTGTCATAGACTGAAGCTGTAAAATGCAGTAATGAACCATTCTAGTTGTTCTTTATAACTCTTTGACAACGATCCATGTCTCAACAAGTTATAAAAATACAAGCAATTTACTCATGTGGTAGCAACATTTCCGACCTATACATACAGGCAACAAAATCAAAAAGCAGTAAATTAGTTGCCTCATATTGCACTACACATGTATGCACTTGACAGTGAACTGCTTATTTATAGGGTATTTGCCTCAAATTGTCTCAAATTAGAGAAGCTGAGGAAGTGATCTCCCAGCTCACTTAGATTCCAAATTTTTAATGCTTTCTTCATTGGTCATACTTATAGTACATTTTTAGTATCGGGTATTTTTCAAGTTTGTGTTCAAATAAACATTTTCTGTTCATTTGGCTGCCTTTCCGTTTAAACAAACAGATATTCAGTACCCCCTCTGAGTTACATACTATTTGCTGGATAATAGCTATGCACCTCTATGTCTACTTTCTTAATTTAATAGAACATGGCTTGCAAAGTATGTCGGTCCCTATGTGCCCAAGGACAATTCACCGGGTCTTCTTTTATGCTTCAGCTCCACGACGGTCACCTTGATTCTTTGGTAATTAACAAACGATTCTTTTTATGTTAACTTGCAACTTGTGTTCTTTCGTTTTACTATCCAGCTTAGATTGGTATGTTTCTTAACAAAAGATTCTTTTATATTTCTTTTTTAGATTGTACCATGCAATATTCGGGAAGAGTTCAACGAGTTAGTAGGCAATAACGTGGATTTCGATGTTCACGGGACCATTTATATTCTTCGAGTGAAGAAAGAAAGAAAGAAGACCTACTTCTACGGGGAACAATTGCGGTCTATCATCGCCACCTATAATTTAAACGGAGGTGATCTCATTCACTTCTCTATGGCAGGACCACAACCTTGTATCGTACTTCTGTATATGAGCGAGATTGCGAGCGAGGATGGCGATAGTGAGGACGAAATTGGGAACAATGAGGATGATATGGACGAGGAGGACCCATGGAAACATGTGGTGGTTGCTCAAAGAGCCAATCTTAGCGAGCTTGAGAAGGACCGTGTCCTTCAGAAACTAGCCCAGATAGATAGCTACATCGGGGTCCCTTTCGTGCATCGCATCACCAACACTAATATCTCCAATGGACATGTCATGGTATGTTTCTTAACACTTTCTTATTTCTATAGTTGCTTATGTTATAATGTGGCCGGTATATGACACTGTGCTTTTATTCTTTCTTGGAATTGTGTGTTCTAGAAAATAACTATGGCGGTAGCGGACAGTGCTGGCATGGAGCGTAAAGGTACCATTGGAGTACGCCGTGGAGAATCAGGAAATGTCACCGCAGTTCCGATCACCAGGGATAATGCTGATGGCCGCGTCATCCTCAACTCTCAAGCATGGAGGCAGTTCCATTCCGCAAGAGTTGGTATGAAGGCTGGCCGAGCTATTCTGATCACCATGAGGAATAGTGACATCCCCAACTTGGACATGATGATGGTCATCAACTACATCAGCCCGCTAGATAGATGACGAGTTTGTTCAAATTAGAACAAAAAATCATTTCCATCTGACTAACTCCTGGATTTATTAGTAGTATGGTTGTTTTCGAGACTATGTAATATTTGTTGAACTATGTGGTGATGATCAAGACTATTGTTCGAGACTATGTGTTGATGATCGAGAATATTTCTGTTATGAAACTTTATTCTGTCATTTTGCTGTCATTTTCATACTTATTTCTGTCAATTTGCTGTGATTTTGTTATTTTCGTTTCTTTTATTTTTTGACACAGCAAAACCATACCCCAGGCGAATAGGAAATGAAACCCCAGGCGAATTTGTACCCCAGGCGCACAGTGCCTGTTCGCCTCAGGTAAAAGGCTTACCCCAGGCGCGCAAGGCCAGTTCGCCTGGGGTATGCAAGTTACCCCAGGCGCATTTTGATGTTCGCCTGCGGTAATTCATTACCGCTGGCGATGTGGTCCCAGGCGAACCAAAATTCGCCTGCGGTAGCATAATTTGGTGCGCATGTGGTAGCCTTTTCCCTAGTAGTGTGTTGGGTATTTAATCAATGGGCTCGATGGATCGTACGACTCCATCGTCGCCTCCGCGAACGCCAACGCCACCACAACACTTGATGATCTTTTTGGGCAGATCTGTGCCCATGATACCCTTCAAGCCATGCTTTCTTAAACAGGCCAAGGTGGGGGCTTTGTCTCCTCTACCAACGTCGACCGACGAGGCAGGGACAACTCCCGCCCAACAGACCGTGGACGCCAGGAGGACAGCCACGGTGGTGACTGCGGTGACCATGGTCACCGTGTCGACCGCACGGATGGAGGTAGCTACCGCGGCAACGACGGACGTCGTCGTGATGAATGGCCTACTGCGAGGACAAACGGCGACGTGATGTCATGTAGGGTCCCTGGTGTGAGTCTCGCCTGCTGGTGTGCTCTGTAGCTCTCAGCGGCGAGCCCGTGCCTCTCTGCGGCTGCCAGAGAGGACACCACCTTGGGAAATGGTCACCACCGGCCTAGGGCGACAGGGCCTCTCCTAGGCCCTCCATCGCAAATCCGACAACGTGGCACACTTTCGGTCCATAAGTCTCGCTGTCGGATGGGCCGCCACTGTCAACGATTCAATCTTTTTTTGCATGGGAGATATTTTTCTGGTGGGCCGGATCTGCACTACTTGGCCCATCATTGGTCAGATCCAGCCCATTCACCATTTTTTCTGCATGTTGTTTTTCTTTTCCTACAAATCTGTTTCTGGTGCTTAGGATTAAATCTAACTAAAATAGTTAAGGTGCAAATTTTGCCAAACCAAAATTCATGGGAGTACATCTCCATGGTCTTAACCACTAGGGACTGGAAGGTATGTTTTTGTGTGTCATATAGGAGAATTAATTTGTCTGCCAGAACGGTTCGATTTCACCAATTCAATCACACCTTAAGTTTTACTAGCTCAAATCTTGAAAGTCAAACAGTTCTAGATATCCCTTGTTACTAGCTGTCTGTATAATTTTACCCTGTATGCAAATGAATATTGTGCGTAAATAACATGCATGTCTCTTAGCATCAGAGAGCTACTGTTTGATTTATTTAATTTTATTGGTGATGTATTTTGAGATGAATCCGATTGTAATGGCTTACTTATGTTTATCAGTACCTATAACTAGGTTTTCATGATTTTAGGAGCAACAAAACAAGTTTGGTGCATTTTTCTAGTGTTTAGGCCTTTTCGGTCTAAGTTTTTAGTTGTTTAATAGTTCCTTTTATTACGGATTGTTATTAGGATTTTTATAGCATATTTATGTTGTTACTTCTCTGTTAATGAGTTCTTTGTGTGACAGTATCTTGCTAGTTGGAAGTAGCATGTTTTAGTTGTTATTGCTAGCTATTTAAGCATGTGTGGTTTGCTACTAGCATCATAGTGATTGTTATCTCACCTCTAGTATGTTAGTAGTTTGTTGTGTGCTTATTCCTAGCATGATTTGCTAAATTTTGTTTCTATGTCTATAGCATGTATCAAAGGTGTTTTTGTAACTTAAGAAGTTATGTGCCTATGGGTTACCTAAGTAGCACCTTGTATTGTTTGTTACTAATATCTTAGTTGTCATTTTAGACCTGGCGTGATAGTAACCTTGTTTGTGTTTATCCCAAGCATGTTGGTAAGAATATGCTCATGTGATTTGTAGTAGCTTAGGTGCTTGTTTATAGCCTAAGTGTTGAGTGTTTATGAGTGCTTAGGACAGCTTGTCCTCCCAGAACCGTATATGTGATCCATCATTAATTTTAAATACCCCATAACGGAAAAAGTGGTTCTTAGTCGCCATTAGACCGGCCCAAAAGTGTGAATCACCCGGTTTTCACATGACCTGTGAAACTGCTTTGAGCCAATGTATTTTCGTTTAACGAGCGTTTGCCAGACGTCTTCTTCGGTAAGGAGTTTGAACAACCATTTACCAAGGAGGGCTGAGTTCTTGACCTGTAGACCATGAATACCCAAACCCCCCGTCTTTTGGGCGACACACTACGTCCCACCTGGCCAGTCGATACTTCTTTTTCTCGCTGTCCCCCTGCCAAAAGAATCTTGATCAATCCAATTTTTTAAGACTCCTTTAGCCAACTGGAAGAAGGATATCATATACAATACCATATTAGAGAGCACTGAATTTATGAGTACCAATCTTCCACCAAGGGACAACAATTTACCTTTCCAACTAGCTAGCATTTTCTGTAGACGTTTTTCGACATGGATCCATTCTGCATAAGTCAATCTCCTATAATGTATTGGTATGTCCAAATACTTAATAGGAAATTGGCCTTGCACATATCCGAACAACTCGACATACTGAGCTACAATATCCTGGGCCTCGCCAAACAGTTCACTTTTATGAAAGTTGATTTTTAATCCGGATAGCTGCTCAAACGCTTAAAGGATTAATTTCAGATTCGCAGGTTTATCCACGTCGTGTTTCATAAAAAGAATCGTATCATCTGCATACCGAAGGATAGACAGTCCTCCGTCAACAAGATGTGGAATTACTCTCTCAATTTGGCCATTTTCTTTGGCTCTTTCAACCATGATCGCTTGCATATCTGCCACAATATTAAATAATATTGGCGAAAGCGGATTACCTTGTCTTAAGCCTTTTTTTGTCTGGAAGTAACGGCCAACATCGTCATTGACTTTAATAGCCACACTGCCTCTAGACACATAACTGTGAACCAGAGCGCGCCATTCTTCTGAGAATCCTTTCATTCTCATTGTCTGTTGGAAAAACTCTCAGTTCACCTTATGATTGGCCTTCTCAAAGTCTATTTTTAAAATCATCTCATTAAGTTTCTTCGTGTGCATCTCATGTACAGTTTCGTGTAGGCCTTCTCAAAAAAAATCTACTTGCACGTGTGGTGATAGATGATGAGGAACGTGTAGTGAAAATTGGCCATGGTCAGTAGGAATTCCCTAGCGCGAGATCGACAGTCCGGAACGCCATAATGATGAGCATGACAGAGAGATAGTAGTAGTCATCGCCATTGGGGCAGGATTGGAACAGGACATGGTTGCGTCTACATCGACGAATACATCGGGAGGAGGCCGCCGAGAGGTGCGACAAGGTTTAAAACTTCATAGAGGTTTTGTAGAGAAGTTTTAGAGGAGATTGCTCGTGGATGTCACCAACGGAGTTGACATTAGGGGTATTGTGGTATTCAATGGCTGGGCGTTTGATGTTGTGTGTATGGTCGATTATCTGTGTTGTGATGCACATTCTAAGATTAATTATTTTCTGTTTAACCCGTAGCAACACACATGTATTTTTGCTAGTATTTAAATATTTCTGAAACTCAAATTTACATTTTACAAAAAAAATTGCACCCTGGGTGCACAAGTCCGCGTGTATGCAAATTTTTCGGTTGTACTATGTCTATGGATATATTTAAATATTGTTGAAACTCGAATTTACAGTTTTAAAAAAAATGCACCCAGGTGCACCAAGTCTGCGCGCGTGTATGCAAATTTTTCCGTTGTACTATGTATCCCGACAGCTAAATACAAAGATATCTGATATATCCATGGATATATGGAGCAATGATGACAACTATAGATGCGACAGGTCCAGTTCGGCCCGATGACCCGCTGGACCGAACCTGGAATTTGATACCAATAGGATAGTGGGTCGACCCACACAAAAATAGGTCCATCGTGAACCTGATCCTTTCGTCCCTAGGATCTAACCGCACCTCCACCTTTCCTCGACGGGCTGACGGACACTGCCGCCGTGTGCAACAGTGACGGGCGGCTAGGACTCCCAAGACCTTTGGAGACCATGGCGGACGTCCACATGCTCGACGCGGCCACGGGCATTTCCACGGCATGCTGATGTTTTGTTCTACGTGTGCGCCGAGGCGGGCGGCAACCGGCAAGATCTACCTGGACGGCGGCCACGCCAAGCTAAAGAACAAGCCCAAGACCACGAATTGGTACGATGCGGTGGCCGACGGCTAGGGACAACTACTGGATATGTCGGAGGAGGCCGCCTGGGCTGAAGTCTGGCCCGGCGCGCGCGGTCGCCGTCCGAGGCACCGAGCGGGTGGTGATCACCGGCGCGGTCGAGTCGAGAGGGCATGCGCCTTGGGTGTGAGCTGGACCGTGGTGCCCCCGCCGTCCGAGTTCCCCGGCTTCATCTTCTCGATGGCTTCCGTCCGCGTGTGATGTTGCCATTGCCGGCCGTCCATCTCCACGCACATTCCCATGCCCATGCCCATGCCCATGCCCGACTACAAAGACCACCGCTAGTGACTAAGTTCTCGAGTTGCAGTGCAGTTGCTATTGATGGATATGAGATCTACGATCTAGCAGCCCAATATCTGCTCATCAACAACTAGTAGTGTTTTCATTGAAGAAACCGGAGGAACCATCGCTAAAAACAAGAGTAGAAGCATGGCAGGGCAAAACCTATAGGTTACCCTTACCCTGTCAAAAGAGGTGCGGGCTGACCCTTGAACCTATAATTTTGCTACAGGTGCACAGGTCCAATAACAGGTCCAATCCGGACCGGACCTGTCGCATCCTGAATGACAACCCATATCGGCGGCGACTGTCTTCGACTCCAAACCCAATCCCCGGTCCAAGATCGGCGACGTTTTTAGTAATTACTGTATTTCATTTGTTGCTTTATACAGCTGGCGACCTATAATTGGATACAAAAATCTGTCTGTTCCTGAATTATAAAACAGCTAGCCGTTAGTCATTCCCTAAAAATAATAAATATAAGTATCTGTTATATCCATGGATATATGGAGCAATAATGACAGCCCAAACCTAATAAATTCCCAGTCCCATATCGGCGGGGCCCGACCCCAAACCCAATTCCCAGCACCAGATCGGCGGCGACTGTCCCCGAGCCAATCCCCGCTCCCAAATCGGCGACCGTCCATGGTGATGACGAGGACGCGAGCGGTGGAGTGCGGCCAGAAGCTGCCATTGCTTGTCCCTGGAGAGTACCCTTGTGTGAGGCGGTTCCGCTACCGACGTCTCCTCAGCTTCCTCTGGCTCCAAGGTTACGGCTCCAGCTTCGTCGCGTATGCACCCACCGCCCTTCTTTTGCCAATTATTTGATCTAGCTTGCTTGCTGATTAACGGAATGCATGGATGGATGCTGCAGGCTGTTGAATCAGACGAACTTCTACTTCTGCGCGTTACATCTGGCGCGCCTCGTGTCCCAGGGCCAGTGGACCCAAGCCTTGGCTTACATCTTCCCTCGCTTCCTGCCGCTGGAGCCCTGTTGGACGCCCAGCCTCGAGGCCATGGTCCTCGTCAAGGTTCTTCGCGCGTTCAGTTTCTTCCAATCGAAAGTCTGCAGGTATCTGGGGTATTCCTCTCATATCCCCTTTTCTTGCAATTAACATACAGAAGATCAAACAAATTTCCTTAGTACTCTCCTCTGTGAATCAGTAAGTTTTCTCGGGACTGGAGTGCCATGTGGGCTAAAGCAGCCAAGATCGTTCTGGATTTGGCTAACAGGACTCCAGAATTCAAAGGCCGGCTGCTACTGCCGGATGGCCTGATCGGTCCGCAGAACGTACTTCCTATCGGATTTGGGTATGCACAATTGCTATCAAGTGATAATCCATGATCACGCTGCAACTTACTAATCAATTTCATTTGATTGTTTGTATCCATCCTTGTCAGCTTTGCTCCTTTCCGACGGAGGTGGCACGTCAAGTATCATACCCATCCTACCAGCAAGCATGCACGTCGGATGGCTTCTATCAATGTTATGAAGAGGATGGGGTAATCTTCTTACCTTAATTCGACCATGATGCATGCCATTTCTCATTTTCTTGTCATGCGTGCTCTCATGCATGGTTGTTTTACTCTATCCAGCATGCCTTCTTCCAGCCACTGCAGCCAGGAGTTGTCACCTGGTATGCTTCATTCCTAGCTAGCTGCTCTCTCTGCAACCGTTTTTGCCATCAAGCAATAATGTAGCCTGGTGGAACAATTATCTTTTAACTCATTTGCAGATATCATGGCTAAGGCGCGGGATGATTGGTTTGTGAAATTTTTTGGTACGACTTGGTTCTCTGCTTTCACTTCGTATGAGCATTGAACGTTGCACTTAACCTTCTGTTCATTTGTAGTATTCACTTGTATGCTGCAATTTCTGTAGAACTGACTCTTCGTTTCTAAATTCCACTTGCAACAATTCCATGCAACCGATCAAGCCGCATCATTTTCATGGGACCATTATCAAACAACATCTGAATGTAAAGTACCGACTAGCCAGAAAAAAAAAACGATAAGGTTTGGTTTGTAGGCGCAGCAGCTGGTCAAATTTTAACATTCTTCTAAATCATAGGGGTACAAAATTCACTCTCTGCACTACTATAGTTTTCTTCATCAAGGTACAGTATTGCCACAATAATGAAGTTGTTTTCGTTGAGAGAAAAAAGAGTAGCTACCACCCTGCTAAAAGAAACGGGAGAAACAAATTCTGTAAACACGCGGTCCATATATGAAACAACTTCTACTTCACTCCCCTTGGGTAATTCAACTTCTCTGATGGATAATGTATTCGTTCGATGCTCGCACATTTTATTAGTATGAACTGATGAATTGGTGTGATATTCTAATATTCAGAGGAATGTAAAGCTGCTGCATGCCGGAAGCTTAATCAAGGGTGTGTGCTTCAATCAAGTGCGTGGGAAGGTATATTCATGCTTGTTTTATCCACCAAACCTTAAATTTAGTCAATTAGTGCCTGTCATTCTTTCCACTTGATCAATATCTGGGCTACGTGGAATTTTAATGTGGATCATTGTCATGACATTATCATACACCTTTCCATGTCTGCTTTGGTGGATTTTGACATCGGGTTAATTTTGGAGACGTTAGCACTCGCATTTTAATCATTTGTATAACTAGAATTAACTAACTCTTGCCTTACAGTGATGCACTGTATGTTGCTGTTGATTCGCCGTAACTGTGCTCCTTCCGAAAAAATTATTTGCCCTCCACTTCTCCGATTTCTCTAGTATTATTGCTACTGTATTGCGCCGCCTATGTTTGGGTTACTTACACCTGTAACAGTGGCGGAGCTGGGTCGGCAGGGATTTCCAAAAAGCCTTTAATATCATAGCAACAAAGCTTTAAAAAATTCCAAAAATTTATATGAACAGTTCGACTGTTGGCCCACCCTGACTCATTGGGCTGGACCCGCCACTGACATGTAATAACGCATTCAACACTCTTGCAACCCCAGTTACTGTGCACATCGTCCCTGTCCATTTGTTTTCAAACAATAAAATTAAACGCCTTGAATCATTTTTTAACCGCGGGAATCCTGGATGCTCAATTATAATAACTAAAGTTGTTCCTGTTGCAGGTGCTTCTGTTACTGTAAATTCCCAGCCGCAAATCAGCGATTGTCCCCGACCCCAAAATCAATCCCAGGTCCCAAATTGGCGACCATCCAGGATGATGACGAGGACACGAGCTGTGGTATGTGGCCAGGATCTGCAATTGTTTGTCCCTGGAGAGTACCCCTGTGTGACGCGGTTGCGTTACCGGCGGCTCCTCACCTTCCTCAGGCTCCAAGGCCATGCCGCCACCTGGTATACTTCATTCCTAGCTAGTTTCTCTATATGCAACCTTTTTGCCATCAAGCAATAATATAGACAACTTCTTTTTTTCTCATCTACAGAAATCGTAGCTAAGGCGCGGGATGATTGGTTTGGGAGAATTTTCGGTATGAACCGGTCTCTAGTTTCACTCTGTATAAGCATTGAATGCCGTGCTTAACCTTCTGTTTATTAGTACTCCCTCCATCTCATATTAATTTATTGTCTCAAAGTTGGACAAAATTAGATGTATCGTCTAACACTAAAATATGTCTAGATACATCCAATTTTGTCTAACTTTGAGACAATTAATATGAGACGGAGGGAGTAGTATTCACATGTATGCTATGATTTCTGTGGAGCCTGTGCTCCTCTCCTCCCTTCTAAAATCCACATGCATCAATTCCGTGCAACCCATCAAGCTGCATTTTTGTCATGAGACCGTTACCATTCATCTGAATGCTTTGTACTGACTAGCCAGAAAGTATACCATAAGGGTTGGTTGGCAGGGGCAGCAGCATTTCAAATTTTAATTTCCTTCTATTTAAGGGGTACAACATTTGCTCTCTGCGCTACTATAGTGTTGGTTAAGGTACAATATTTCCATAATAACGAAGTGGCTTTCACTTAGAGAAGAAAGTGTAGCAACCACCGTGCTAAAAGAAACTGGAGAAACAAATTAAGTAAACGCACGGTCTATATATGTAATCAACTTCAGGACTTCTACTTCACTCCTCTTGAGTAATTCAACTTTTCCAATGGATAACAATATTGGTTCAATGCTCACATTTTTTTTTAGTATGAACTGATGAACTAGCGTGACATTCTTCAGGGGAATGTATTAAAGTTGCTGCATGCCTAAAGGTTAATCAAGGGTGTGAGCTTGAATGGAGTGCGTGGGAAGGTAAATTCACGCCTGTTTTATCCACCAAACCTTAAATTTAGTTAATAAGTACCTGTCATCCTTTCCACTTGATCGATATCTAGGCTACGTGGAATTTTATTGTGGATCATTGTCATGAAATTATTTTATACAGCTTTCCGTCTCTTCAGGACTTCTACTTCACTCCTAGTGATCAGATTTTTTTTGGAGACGTTAGCACTCGCATGTTTACCATTTGCAGAACTAGAATTAACTGACTCTTGGCCTACTTTGATGCATTGTATGTTGCTCTAAATTTGCCATTACCGTGCTTTGTGTAGCCTTCGTACTTGCAAAACAATTATTTTCTATTAGCTGCTCTGATTATGTCGGTATAGCTACTGGTTGCTCTGCCTATGCTCGGGTACATACACCTGTAGTGCTGTAATCAACAGTGCCGCACCACCGGTTGCTATGCACATTGCCGCACCCCATCTGTTTACAAAAGTAAAAAATATAATTAAATACCGTCAATCATTTTTGAACTGCAAAAGTCCTCTGTATGCTCAATTAATACCTAAAATTGATACTGTCGCAGGCACTCCTACTGGCAATGTGCTAAACCCTGGATGTTCTTCGGTCCCATTAACAACCGATGCAGGTAAATTGCTTCAAAAGTTATGATTATTTTCAAACTAGGACAAACCTCCGTATATGTAATTAATACCGTAGCGTTCTGATTGCATATATTTTTGGCAATGTGACTTATCTTAAGTAACCATCGAGTGCAACATTTTTTTTGCACCCATTAGCGTTTGGTTTCTATATATATTTTTCGGCTCTTTGCCCCTTAAAAGATCTATGATGGAGGCATATTTTACTCTGGCTCTCTGTTTTATCATTCTCACGCGGGTTGCACAGCTGTCATTGGAGCTTTAAAAATGGCAATTTGCACAGGTTCTGCAATCTCCCAGACTATGTTAGGTACCATGGCATGTCCTGCTAAAGATTCTGTGGTCATATCTACTACAAATGCAGGTAAATTACAAGACAAAAAAAACTCCACCATTGCTTCCAAAACAAGACAAAAAAAACTCCACCAACAGGAACAACATTTGTGGAATTTTGATAAGAACAACAAGCATTTGAACATGAGCATTGCACTAAGTTCATGTGCTGTAAATTTTTACTCAACTGCTTAATGTCCTGTATGTTCTACCCAATATTCTGAGATACTATCTGGGGCTAATGCAATTACATACTGTTGTTCTGAAACACAGTTACTCATTTCTTCACCTTTGATCCGTGAAATGCACACATGTTAAGCATATCAGGAATAATAGTTTTAACTCTATTTGTCTACTCCCTCCGATTCATAAAAAGTGTCGCTCACTTAGTATAAAGTTTGTACTAGCTTAGTACAAAATGAGCGACACTTTTTATGCATCGGAGGGAGTATTAGATAGTTAATCCAGTAATCTTAATCGTATCAAATTATTAGGGCCAGGCACCGGTAAAGAAATTTGTTTTACGGAGAGTGCTCATCAGGGTTCCCATCGAGGAAGAGGCCAATGACGGAACAGATGGAGGACTATTTAGCTACAAAATAGCAATTGACAACCGGGGAGAATGGTCAACGTTGAAGCAAGTAGGGAAACTTAATGGGTTTTAGCTCTTATATAATTTATTAGCATCTTACGGCAGCTAGTACTAGTATGATATTATATCAATAAAAAGATTAAATGTATTGATCTGTTCATTTTTGCATAGAACTTGATGGGTTAAATAGGGTTATTCCTAGTTTGTATTAGTAAGGCAGTTGCAGATTGTTGTGTCCACTTTACTTGATAAATTATATTTTAACCATGATTTGTGAATTCTTAATTGAAATGGTTGCTTTTTGGGGGTCAGAGTATGTTGCATTGTACATACATTATGAGACATTATTAGATATTTACACGAATTCCAATTAATACAGTGGCGGCAAAGTAGGTGAACTTAAGTGTTAAACAGCCATGACTATCCATGTAATTAAGTTACACTTGGCCGTTGCTTTAGAGTAAGACCACATTTCAACTGTTGCCCTTGATGCGTTGTAGAGTAGCATTAACAAATTTTGTTGGCTCTCATCCTTTCTTTTTTAACAACAATTATAGTTTCTAACATTGCCTAAAAATGTATACTTTGAAGCTTAGTATCCCTACCAATACTCAGTCTGAAATACTTCTGATAAAGCACTGTAGGCTTTGTTGTCTGCATTCTTACAGCCATCGAGCCCTAGGCATGGAGTTCTGAAAATATCGTTCTTTAATTTTCTGCAAGTTACTATGTCGGAATTAACGGGTGAATGTTTGGCTGCTTGCAGGCTCCGTGTTATAGTGTGCTTTGGTTGGACAAAGCGACGCTGTTGGACTACTAGCTATTTGCCGCTTTAGTTATGTTATTATTACCAGCTTAATCGAGACTTGCAAGTCTTTTAGAACTTGTGTTCGTGCAGTTATGCCACTGTTAGCATTGCCGATTTAAGATACAGTATAAGAAGTAACTCCGTTGAGAGACTGTTCGGCAAGCAACTCTTTTTTGTTTGTTTGTTTGTTTTGTTTGTGTGGAGTGAGCAAGCCAAGAGCTTTATATTCCTTGAGAAGCAGAAACGCCCGCCCCCTCGTTGTCAGTCTGGATTTCCACAAATTAACAAAGGGTAAGAGCTTTTTTTTTTTTTTTTTTTGTTGAAGGCGGCTAAGCGAGTCAGTTTGAGATAATGGATGCAGTCATAGGCAGTAAGAATATTCTAAGCTATCATGTACCATGCCATCTTATGTTAAGACCCCTCTGTAGGCCAATCCAGTCGCTCAAGTTTAGTCCCACTCCCACCTTGCCTTCCGGAGAAGGCCTTGAACTACCCTTTTAGTATGGAGTGGGCTCTCCACTCGTGGCTTAGGGCATCTCCAGCCGTTGCGCCCCCCAGGGCCTAAAACGCCGCCGTTTTGGAGCCGCCGCGGCGCTAAACTGCGCTATTCTGGAACCTGGGGGGGTGCGTTTCCCAGTCGCGTCCCGAGCCCAAGAATCGGCCCAAAACAAACGCAATTGCAAACTAGTCGATTTTTATTGATTAAAAGCGAATTGCGTACATATTCGACGGAAATTCAAACTAAAACATCGACGGAAATTTAAACTAAACTTATTTTTGACCTACGCGACGACTACCCCTACGCATCGTCGTCTTCAGCGGTGTCCTCGTCGCGGCGCTCCTTCGCCACCAGCTGGTTGGAGGGGCCAGCTTCGCTCTGCGTCGCCGCGGCGAGCCGGCGTTGCTCCGCCCGCTCCGCTCGGGCTTGCACCCGCAGCCGGTGCAGTTGCGCCTGCTCGGAGGGCGGGCGGTTGCGGCGCTCGCTCTGCAGCGCCACCTGTCGCCGGTCGGCCTCGTAGAGGGCGATGATGCCCTCCTGCTCGGCCGAGGCAGCGCGCTCGGCCATCTGCCGGCGCACCTCTCGCGCCGCTTCCTCCCTCTGGTGTGTCTCCAGAGAGGCACGAATGGCGGCCGCCTCCGCCGCCTGCTCGAGGACGCCGCGAACCTCGCGGTACGCGTCCTCGTTCTGCGAGGTTTCGAACGAGTACAGCCCGGCGTGCTGCTCGGGCCATACTGGCTGCCTCCTCACCTCCCGCCTCCAGTGACGGGCAGCCCGCCGTGCTTCTCGCGCCTCGTCCTGTTCGGGTGGCTGCTCCGGCGCCACCTGCTGTGGCTCCGGCGCCACCTGCTGCGCCGGAAGCTGCTCCGGCGCCGCTTGCTGCGCTGGCTGCAGCTCGTCGTCGTCGCTCTCGGGCCACGCGTCCCAGAGATGGTCCATTGCGGCGAGGATGAGGACGGAGAAGAACAGCGAGGAGGAGAAAGAACGGCGAGGAGAGGCGAGAATGTGCGTACGGGGAGGGGACGAGCACCATTTTTATAGCCTGGCGGGCCAGTCGCCGCGCCGCCCGTGTCGCCGCTGCCGCCCCGCCATTAATCCGGCAGCCTTTGACCGGGGCGCATGCACTGGCCGGCCGCCACGCCATAACTCTGGCAGCCTTTGACGGCGCGGGCGCCGAGAAGGAGGTCACGGGCGAGGGATTCTGTTCCCGCGGTTTCCCGTCGCGTCGCTGACAGAGCTGGCCCGCACGCGCGGCCGCGCAGTTTCGCCCCCCCCCCAGGCCGAACCCAGCGGGCTGGGTTTGGCCTGGGTGCCGCGGCGCTAAATAGCGCCGAAACGGCGCTATTTGGGCCTCTGGGGGGGGCCGAGTGGTGAAGAAGCGGCGCTATTCGCCGCTTCCGCCGCGAAAAAAGCCCCCTGGGGGGGCTCTGGGGGGGACGGCTGGAGATGCCCTTAGTAGGTATGAACGAGGCCAAGTAAGGCTAGGCTTGAGTGGACGCTGACAATCTAAAAGTACAGACCTCTATGTGCACTACTAGCGATTTTAGCTTTTGGGATGTCCGATCATCCCTCCGCGTGCATCTTGTTCGTTTGGGATGTATGCATGCTTTTTTTTGCCTCCTCTTGCATACAATGATCTCGGGAGTCGATTGACCCTATTGTGCGGGCTCCGCGTGCGTTTAATCGGTGTGCACGCTTGCCGACATGCGCTTTGGAAAACGTCCATTGGCTGGCCGCATGGTTTTAGCTTTCTTGATGCTCTTGCTCCATGACGTGCACAGTCTATTGCTGCATGTGGGGCTCGGTTTCCTTATGGTTTCCCACGTCGGATTGCTTAGGCATTTTTGGGTTGTTTTACTTTCGCGATGGAGCTGTCCTTCGAAGGGGGTATAACGTGTTCTAGGATCAGGTTTCCCGGAAGGTGTAGCCATCTCTCTAGGGTAACTGTGGGGAAGGCAAACGTGGGGGAGCGCTTTGGGGCGAGGACACGGAGTTTACCTAGGTTCAGGTTAGCCGGCGAGGCTCCCTACTTCCTTCAAATCAACTATCACGGCGATGCCAAACAGAGGTTACAATTACCAAAGGCCGATCGGTCGTATGACTCGAAATCCGCTTAGGGTTTCTCTCGTACGGCTTTATATATGCAGCCGGTCTGGGGCGTACAGGAACACAAATCGTCTATCACCTAAACCCTAGCAATCTACGATCATCCACCCCCCTAAGGGTGCGGATGGGCTTCAAGATCGCCAATCCGTATGTAGTCCTGCGCTTCGAGCCTTATGGGCCTTAGTCTTTAGGCCTACCCTTCAGGTCCATCTTCTGGATGCCGGTAGATACCCCTTTCCGGATATCCCCGACAGTAGCCCCCGGGAAGGCTTAGGAGACTTATTTTCGTCATTGAGCTTCCAGCAAAGTTTGAACGACGGAAATCGAATCCTGAGTCTTCCCCCTTTTTCATTGTGGAGTATGAACAAAATCCGGATTCCGGAATAAAGACGGATCTTTCTCGTGAAGTTCCCTTTTGCATCGGCGTTCCCACTCCTAACGGAGCCATAGAAAATTTATCAGGCAATTTAACGTTGTAGAAACGGCAAGTCTTGATGGCTCCATCGATTTAGGCACATTAATCGAGGGGGTTTCCGGCCGCAGCGTTCATAAGAAATGACACGCGGTCAAATCGTGCCACGCAGCGAGCATCTAGGCACACGACCGTTAGGGCCAACGTTAGCCGTTTGGGGTTATATAAACCCTCACGGTCGTCCCCCTTTTCTCTTCTTCCTCACTTGCTTACTCCATTCCTTCCCCCTCGAGCTCGAGCTTTCCTCCTTGCACTGTACGCCCGCAGCGATCAAAACTTCCACGAGAAGAAACCTTAGCATCTCTTTCAAGCACGATGGAGTCCGTACATGCCCATTCCGGCGGTGACAGGAGTGCGGCGGAGGATATTTCCTCCGGATAGCCAACTTTCTCTCTCATATGCCTAGGTTTCGTAGCTGGTTATCGATGTGCCAGATACCAATATGCATAGGTGTTCGAGGTGCCTAGGCTTGGTTCACAACTAGTCGAGACACCTGATCTTATGACTGAGAAATCTTTAAGGAAGACCGTTTCCAAAGATAAGAATAACAAGATGGGGATGACCATGAAGTGGCCTCCATTTTTGTCCAACTTTTTGCTGAACAAGATGTGCGATATCATTGCCTCCAGGGCCAGAACTAACAAAGGGTTTAAAGAGATGCATCTTAACACAGTTCCAAGCTGATTTTTGTAGTTCTGTGGCCAAGAGGTAACCTCCACTCAGGTGTACAACCACCTCAGGAAGTGGAGGGTGATGTGGATCTAGATTTCAAAGCTGAAAGACCTTAGTGGTGCACTATGGAATGAGGAGACTCAGAGCATCATATTGGAGTTTGATCACCTTAAAGGACACATTACGGCTAGCCTCCTTTTTAAATTTGTGCACAATCACAACCTTTCAAGCCTCACTGTCTAACTGTTTTTCGTCCCTGGATCACCGCAAAGACGTTGAGTTTCTCAACAAGGCCATCCAGAACTACATCCAGATGCAAACCATCTTCTCTTTCGGTCTTGCCACTAGAAGGCATGTGATACGTCTCAAACGTATCTATAATTTCTGATGTTCCATGTTGTCTTTATGTCATATGCTACATGTTTTTTATACACTTCATGTCATTTTTATGGATTTCCTGGGACTAACCTATTAACAAGATGCCACAGAGCCAGTTCATGTTTTCTATTTTTTGCTTCAGAAAAGTTGTTTTGGAAATATTCTCGGAATTGGACGAAACAAAATCTCAGAGTCTTAGAAATCTGTCACGTACATGGAGTCCGGAGGGGACTCGGAGGGGGGCCCTGGAGCCACGACAACATAGGGTGGCGCGGCCCCCCTTGGCCGCGCCACCAGGTGGTGTGGCCCCTTGGCTACCCACCAATGTTGCCATTTCGCCTATTTAAGCTCTCCCTCGGGTTAACCCTAAAGACCCGAGCCTCCATCCACGAAAAGTTTTGTAGCCGCTGTCATCATCAACCCTAGTTTGGGAGGGTTTTCGAAGCTCTCCCTGGCACCCTCCCGGGAGGGGGAATCATCACCGGAGGGCTCGACATCACCATGCCTGCCGCTGGGGTGATGCGTGAGTAGTTCATCCTTGGACTACGGGCCCATACCAGTAGCTAGATGGTTGTCTTCTCTTTATGCCTCGTGTTTAGATCTTGTGAGTTGCCTAACATGATCAAGATCATCTGTTTGTAATGCTACATGTTGTGTTTGCTGGAATCCGGTGAATATTGAATGCTATGTCGAGTGATTATCAATCTATCATGTTTATGTTATTTATGATCTTGCATGCTCTCCATTACTAGTAGATTCTCTGGCCAAGTTGATGCTTGTAACTGCAAGAGGGGGTATTTATGCTGGATAGTGGGCTCATGCCTCCCTTTCACCTATGCTCAAGTGACAGAAACATGACAGGTGGGGGATGTTCTGTTACCATTAGGGAGAAAACAATAATGTTTTCATTGTTTACGTTACACACTTTACTTAAGGCAATAATCTGTTTCTTGCAACTTAATACCCGAGGTTTGATTGGATGACGCTCTGAGGGTGGATTATTAGTCATGGATGAAGTTGGATAAGAGTCTATGAATTATGTTGTAATGACCGCATGAATCACATAGTAATCATCATGTCATCCATATGCACTAAGGTGCAGCCTTTATATCTGTCAATTGCCCAACTGTAATTTGTTTATCTAGCATGCTATCTATCTTTCATGGAGAGACACCACTAGTGAACTGTGGACCCCGGTCCATTCTTTTATGCTGATAATACAAGCACTACAAACACGGTTTTCTTTGCTGCAATCAAGGTATTGTTCTCTTTTCATTCACTTCAAACAAGTATTGTTTTCCACACTATACATCTAATCATTTCTGTTAGCAAAACCGGTTAGATTGACACCCTCGCTGTTTCGTTGGGGCGAAATATTTTGATTGTGTTGTGCAGATTCCACATTGTTGCTGAGCCTGGTAGTGCGTCCTGCCAACATCAGCTGTCATCAACCTTCAGAAGTGATTTCTTTCTCCTACTGGTCGATTAAACCTTGGTGGTCTCTTTCTGAGGAAAAACTTGCCGATGCACTCTTCATACCTTCCTCTTGGGGTCTCTCCACGAACGTGTGTCCACACGCATCAGCATGCGATGGGATCCATCGAGCCTCTTGGTACCCTGAGCCTGACATCCACGAGTCGGAGACCATCAACGTCGATGCCTGCGGTGAGAACCGAGGCGACATCGCCGCCTCTAGTGCACCAAAGCCACCTAAGGCGATGACGATGGGGGGAAGGGATAAGAGGAAGAGGGGTGCCTTGGTGGATGAGGAGGTCCTCGTCTTCACCAGCATGACCAAGGTTGTCAAAGAGGTGGGCAGCGCCATCAGAATGATCGTGCCTATGGATGTGCACCCCGGCCTTTACGATGTTGTGCTGACCACATCAGGATACAACGATGTCGCCAAGATGGTTGCTCTTACCGCCTCCTCAACAACAAGGCCCAAGGTTAGGGCTTTTTATGATGGCCGAGGAACACCAGCAGCTCTGGCTCCATACCTTCCTAACCAAGTGATACGTCATAAACGTATCCTTAAATTCTGATGTTCCATGTTGTTTTCATGTCATATGCTCCATGTTTTCCTTACACTTTATGTCCTTTTTATCGATTTCCAGAGACTAACCTATTGACAAGATGACACAGAGCCAGTTCCTGTTTTCTGTTGTTTTTAGTTTCAGAAAAATTCTCGGAATTGGAAAATTCGAAGCGCGGAAGTGTAAGAATTCCCTAAGGTTCTAGAGAGTCCCGGAGAGGCCCGGAGGAGGGCACACCATAGGGCGGCGCACCACCCTGGCCGCGTCTGGAGGTGGTGTGGGCCCCTCGGGCGCCCACCGCCATCGCCCTTTCGCCCATATATTCCCTTCGATGCGTGAACCCTAAAGTTATACCACTTTTCCACGAAAAACATCTAAAGCCGCCGTCATCGTCAACCCGAGATAGGGCGGGTTCTGGAGTTCTCCCCAGCACCCTGCCGGAAGTGAAAATCATCACCGGAGGGGTCTACACCACCATGCCCGCCTCCGGAGTGATGCGTGAGTAGTTCATCCTTGGACTATGGTTTCATAGCAGTAGTTAGATGGTTGTCCTCTCCTATTTATGCCTCATGTTTAGATCTCGTGAGCTGCCTCACATGATCGCGATAATCTTATTGAATGTTATGTCTCTTGATTATCAATCTACCATATTGTCTTCATGTGTATGTTATTTATGATCTTGCATGCTCTCCGTTGTTAGTAGATGCTCTGGCCAAGTAGATGCTAGTGACTCAAAAAGGGAGTATTTATGCTTGATAGCAGGTTCATACCTCCTTTGAATACGTGCTCGAGTGATAGAAACATGACGGATGGAGGATGTGTTGTTTCCATTAAGGAGAAAACAACGATGTTTAATTTATTTACATTGTTTTCATTACACACGTTTGTTCAGATGATATTCGAAGGGTGGATTATTAGTCATAGATGCAGTTGGATGACAGTCTATGTATCTTATTGTAATGCCTGCATGAATCTCACAGTTGAAAGCGCATGGTGCCCCATATGTGTTTTTGGTAATTAATGACAATCCTTAAGGACTAATGTTTGCATTGAGATATTCTTTCAGGACTTTTCCATAAGAATAGTTTGGAGTCCTTGTGTGAAACGAAGAAAATCATTTGATGTCCAAGATGGCCGAGAAGCTTTTTCTCTGTCTAGCGGTAGTACCGGGTTGTGCAGCGGTAGTACCGCTCCTCATGGAGTTGTACTGCTGCGGCACACCTGGTACACTCCAGACAGCGGTAGTACCCCAGTTTGTACCGTCTCCTCCCTGGAGAGGTACTACCGCTGGTGATACTGATGGAGGTACCGCTAGAAAAGAAAAGGCCACTGATATCCATGGTACCCAGGCGGTACCGGCATAGTACTACCGCTAGTACTTAGTCATTTTCGGAGCAACACTCCCCACGGCGGTAGTACCGCTACCGTCAGCGGTAGTACCGCTCCTTCGAGGATGCGGTAGTACCGGTCAAAATACCGCCAGGGAAGTTTTGCTCACGGCAATGATTATGGTACTAGGGCGGTAGTGGCCTAGTACTACCGCCAGCCTTCTCGATTTATATCGAGTTCGGGGCTAACGGTAGTACCGCTGCCAGGTTACGGTAGTACCTCTACTGGAGCTTCACGGTACTTCTGTGGTACCGCTGAGATCCAGTGTGCAGTGCACTGGGTACCTTGTGATGTCAGTGGACGGTAGTACCGCCTGTGTTGTTAAGCTTATTTGCTTGATGTCTTGAAGAACAAGATGGAGTGCACATTCATGTCTACCTTCAAGACATCAACTTTATGGACGAACAAATGAGAAAAGATACATTGTTGATCATGTGTGTGATCAACACACAAAGCTACAAGATGTACCTAGTGGGATTGTGTATCTCATGGTAATGGTAAGAAATTGTCCATATAGCTTTGTGAACTAACCCATGATATGTGTGTGTTCTATCTCTATGTGTGGTTAGGTATCTTTCCATGGGCATGCTTCACAAGAGATATTTCATATAGCCCATGGTCTATGTCGTCAAGCGGTGTTTGTCATCGAGCTTGACGTGGAAGCTCAAGTGAAGCATATCAAAGAAATACTATGCTTGATGCTTTCCACCCATTTGGAGATTGTGGCCTTTTGAAGATGCTCCGAAGGGTCTCTCCCATAATAGTGTATGGGGGAGCAACTTCAAGTCTTCATCAAGCGGAGCAAGTGCTAGCTAGCATGATCAAGAAATAAGATCCAACTTTAGAGAGTCAAGATCGTCATCATCTAGATCAAGTGGAATGCTCAAGGCAAAGGTATAATCTTGATAGTTTTTCTATTTTACCGGTCTCGTGTCTTTGGGAGACCGGGTTATAAGATAGATAGTCGTACTATCAAGAGGGGCTCTCAAGTGAGTAACTTGATCGAATCGTTGTGGAGAGCTCAAACCTTTGCACTCTTGCATATCATATTTCTTGGTTCTTAGTTTTATTTTATCTCTATGGGTTTTGGTGCTTGTTGTGATCTTCATGACAAGCCCAAGTTAATCTAAAACGGTTTTCTCATGAAACACCTTTTGAGTTTTTGATGTTGAAGGTTTTCCCAGTTGGTCCTCTTTTGAGAGATCTTACCTTTCTCCTTGTGGTTTTAAGTTTCGTTGTTGTACAATGATGTTTCTCTGCATAATCTTGTAGAGCTCCTCGTTGCAATTTCAACAAGCCCAAGATCATCGAAAACGGAGTCCAGACGCAAAAGTTATGATCGTTTTTGTATCATCATTTTTTTTTCTGTTTTTTGGTCCAGCGGTAGTACTGGTCCAGTACCGCCCCAGTACCACCCGAACCAGTACCGAAATGCCCCGTAGCGGTAGTACCACTACTGGGCAATTTTTTCACATAACGGTCATATTTTGGGTCCCCTATTTAAGGGGGTCTTATTCCCCCTTGACCCCAAGGCTGCCAAACACGTTTTCCTGCTCTCTCCACACCATTGTTGACCTTGGAAACCTTCCTCCTCTCTCAATCCCTCCAATGATTATTTCATATCTTTGAGGGAGAAGTTAGAGGAGATCTAGATCTACATTTCCACCAATCCTTCCTCCTTCTTAGTGAGGGAAACCTAGTAGATCTTGATCTTGGAGTTTTTGGTGTTTCTCCATTGTTCTTCCTCTCTTATTCCCCCATAAGCATTTGTTGCTTTGTTGGAATTTGAGAGTGGAGGATTTGAGCACTTGTGCTCTTGCCATTTGCATCGGTTGCATCGGTTTGGTCTCTCCACGAGGATTCATGGAAGTGAAAGTTTGTGAGCTTGTTACTCTTGGGTCTTGGACCCTAGACGACTTTTGGTGTTCTTTGGAGCCTCCAATTGAGTTGTGGATGTGTGCCCCAAGATTGTGGTGACACTGAGAGCCTCCAATTAAGTTGTGGATGCGTGCCTCGGGTTTGAAGGTTGCCAATAGTGGAAGGTGAATGAGGCCTTTGTGGTGGGGTTCATCGTAGAATAGAGTGATGCCTTTGTAGCGTTGAGTAGGCCTTTGTGGCGAGCTCACACCCCTCCAACGAGACGTACTCCCCTTGTGGGAGGAACTCGAGAATACATTATCGTCTCCGTGTGCCTCGGTTATTTCTATACCCTGAGCTTTCTACTTATGCAATTTAATTACATTATCATAGCCTTCGTGCTTGAAGTTATATATCTTGCTATCACCTTGTTACTTGTCTTGCTTAGCATAAGTTGTTAGTGCACCTAGTTGACCCTAGAATATTTAGGTTGTGTGCTTGTTAATTAAAACACCTAGTTTGTTTCCGCATTTAGAAAGCCTTAACCGAAAAAGTTTTAATCGCCTATTCACCCCCCTCTAGGCGATGGCGTTGTCCGTTCAACAGTAATCAATATGTCATGCATGTTTCATTATCTATCAATTGCCCAGCTATAATGTGTTCACCACGCATGTTAGCTATCGTTTATGGAGAGACACCACTAGTGAACTATGTATCCCGGTCCATTTTCTCATTCTGATAATACAACCGCCGCATCCACTGTTTTCACACTACTACTGCTGTTTTCATACTGTTCTCATACTATTTCCCCCACCATACCTTTAACCTCTTTGTGTTCAGAAGAACCGGTGAGGTTGACAACCTCACTGCTTCGTTGGGCCAAAGTGAATTCATTGTGTAGTGTAGGTTCCACGTTGCTGCTGAAACGGTAGTGCGTCCTGCCATCTCAGCTGCATCAACCTTCGGAAGTTGCTTCTTTATCCTACTAATCGATTCAACCTTGGTTTTTTCTGAGGGAAACTTTCTACTGTGCTCGTCATACTTTCCTCTTGGGGTCTCCCAACGAACGTGTGTTACACACGCATCAAGGTAAATTTCTGTCGTCGTTGCCGGGGAGGAAGAGAATTTCTGCAAGGGGAGTCTCTCATCTCCAATCTTTTTTACTTTGTTTTAGTTTTGCTTAGTTTTTTTTTATTTTTCTTGTTTGCTTCTCTTTATCAAAAACACAAATAAATTAGTTCTTATTCTAGTTGTTGTTTTTATCCTGTTTTTAGTCTTGCTAATATGTCTACCCCTGAGAACACTAAGTTGTGTGACTTTACTAGCACCAACAACAATGATTTCATTAGCACACCTATTTCTCAACTACTCGTACTGCTGATTTTTATGAGATAAAGCCTGCTCTGTTAAACCTTGTTACGAGAGAGAAATTTTCTCGTGTTAGTACCGAGGATGCTGCTGCCCATCTTAATAATTTTGTTGAACTATGTGAGATGCAAAAATATAAAGATGTAGATGGAGATATTATTAAACATAAATTATTTCCTTTCTCTTTGAGAGGAAGAGCTAAAGAATGGTTTATATCTTTGCCTAGAAATAGTATTGATTCTTAGACTAAGTGTAAAGATGATTTCATTGGAAAATATTATCCTCCCGCTAAGATTATATCTTTAAGAAGTTACATTTTGAAATTTAAGCAACTTGATAATGAGCATGTTGCTAAAGCTTGGGAAAGAATGAAATATTTAGTAAAGAATTGTCCCACTGATGGACTGACTACTTGGATAATCATCCAAACCTTTTATGCAAGTCTGAATTTTTCTTCAAGAAACCTTCTGGATTCAGCTGCTGGAGGAACCTTTATGTCCATTAATTTTGGGGAAGAAACAAAACTTCTTGATGATATGATGGTAAATTATTCTGAATGGCACAGTGAGAGAGCTACAACAGGTAAGAAGGTAAATCTGTTGAAGAAACCTCCTCTTTGAGTGATAGACTTGATGCTATTATGTCTATGCTTGTGAATGGCCATGCTCCTATTGATCCAAACAATGTTCCTTTAGCCTCTTTGGTTGCTCAAGAAGAGCATGTTGATGTGAACTTCATTAAAAATAATAATTTCAACAACAATGCTTATAGGAATAATTTTGGTAATTACAGTTATAGGCCATATCCTCCTAATAATAATAATCGTTATGTCAATTATTATGGTAATTCCTACAACAAAAATAAAAGTGTACCCTATGATCTTGAAAACATGCTTAAGAATTTTGTTAGTACACAAACTGATTTTAATAAAACTGTTGAGGAAAAGTTTGAAAAATTGATGTTCTTGCTTCTAAAGTTGATAGCCTTGCTCTTGATGTTGATTTTCTTAAACTAAAGGTTATTCCTCATGATGTTAAATAAAGTAAAACTATAAATGCCATCAAAATTCGAATTGATGACAATGTTAGGATGTTAGCTGAATTGCATGCTAGATGGAAAAGAGGAGATGAAATAGCTAGAAAGAATACTATAGCTAATGTTTGAACCATTACCACCACTAGTAAAATTGAAGCTTCTCATGCTAATAGACCTTCCACTATCAATGGTAAAGTAATCGGTGTTGGCAATACTCCCACTTCTGCCGTAAAAAATGCAAAACTGCCTGAAACTGCTAAAAATGTTTCCTGATAAAAGTGCTGAGATGTTTAGAAACATGGGAGACAATGGTCACATTACCTTTTATGAAAATGATCTTGACTTTTATGAATTCAACATAACTGAAGTGATTAAGTTCCTACAAAATCTTGCTAGTTTTCCTAATGCTAGTACTATGAATATGGCTTTCACAAAACATATTACAAATGCTCTCATGCAAATTAGAGAAGATGAATTAAGATGTGAAGCCTCTATCCCTAGGAAGTTAGATGATCGTTGGGAACCCGATGCGTGTGAACACACGTTCGTTGGGAGACCCCAAGAGGAAGGTATGAAGAGTGCATCAGAAAGTTTTCCCTCAGAAAGAAACCAAGTTGAATCAACCAGTCAGAGGAAGGAGTAACTTCAGAAGGTGAAGCAACTGAGATGGCAGGGCGCACTACCGGTTCAGAAGCAACGTGGAACCTACACAACACAATCAATTCACTTTGCCCCAACAAAGCAGTGAGGTTAATCTCACCGGTTTTGCTAAACACAAAGAGGTTAAACGTATGGTGTGGAAAATAGTAGGAACAGTATGAGAGCAGTATGAAAGCAGTAGGTGTTTTATCAGTATGAGTAAAAAGGACCGGGGTCCACAGTTCACTAGTGGTGTCTCTCCGTGAAAGATAAATAACATGTGTGGTGAACAAATTACAGCTGAGCAATTGACAGAAATGAAGGCTGCACCGTAGTGCATATGCAAGACATAAAGATTACTATGTGATTCACGCGAGCATTACAACAAGATCCGTAGACCGTTATCCAACTACATCTATGACTAATAATCCACCCTCCGAATATCATCTGAAGAAACGTTGGGTATTAAATTGCAAGCAACAGATAATTGCAATAAGCAAAGTGTGTAATGTAAACAATAACATCATCCTTAGACAAAGCATTGTTGTTTTCTCCCTAATGGCAACAACACATCCTCCATCAGTCACGTTTCTGTCACTCGAGCACAGATGAAAAGGAGGCATGAACCCACTATCGAACATAAATACTCCCTCTTGGAGTTACTAGCTTCTACTTGGCCAGAGCATCTACTAATAACGAAGAGCATGCAATATCATAAATAACATATGCATGAAGATAACATGATAGATTGATAATCAAAATACATGGCATTCAACATTCATCAGATCCCAGCAAACACAACATGTAGCATTACATAAAGATGATCTTGATCATGTTATAAAGCTCAGAAGATATAAACATGAGGTACAAAGTGGAGATAACAACCATATAGCTACTGTTATGGACTCGTAGTTCAGGGATGAACTACTCACGCATCACTTCGGAGGAGGGCATGGTGGTGTAGACCCCTCCAGTGATGAATTTCCCTCCCGTCAGGGTGACGGGGAGAGCTCGAGAACCCTCCCGGTATGGTGATGACGATGACGGCGGCCTCAGGTGTTTTTCAAGGAAAAGTGGTATATTTTTAGGGTTTACTCCTCGGGGGAATAAATAGGCGAAAATGCAGAAATGGTGGAGGCCTGGGGGCCCCACACCACCCCCTGGCGCGGCCAAGGGAGGACCGTGCCACCCTATGGTGTGGGCCCCCTGAGGCCCTCCTCTGGGTCTCCTCGGGACTCCGTGGAACCTCCGGGATTTTAGTCCGGAAAATCGATAAAATGACATAAAGTGTATAGCAAACATGTGGGAAATAACATGAAAACAACATGGAACATCAGAAAAGTGGTATATTTTTAGGGTTTACTCCTCGGGGGAATAAATAGGCAAAAATGCATAAACGGTGGAAGCCTGGGGGCCCCACACCACCCCCTGGCGCTGCCAAGGGAGGACCGTGCCACCCTATGGTATGGGCCCCCTGAGGCCCTCCTCTGGGTCTCCTCGGGACTCCGTGGAACCTCCGGGATTTTAGTCCGGAAAATCGATAAAAATGACATAAAGTGTATAGCAAACATGTGGGAAATAACATGAAAACAACATGGAACATCAGAAATTAGGGATACGTTTACGACGTATCAGAAACCATCAATAAAATGAAAGTGAATGCTTTTTATTGCAATTCTCTATTTGATCTTGGTTCTAGTATCTGTATTATGCCTAAGAAAGATTACGATATTCTTTATTTGCCACCTTTGGAGCATTGTTATTTGGATATTCGTCTTATTGATAATGCTAGAAAGAAACCTTTGGGGAGAGGTTGCGATGTTCTTATCATGGTTAATAATAACTTTTTCCCTGTTGATTTTTTTGTTATGAATATTGAATGCAATGCTTCTTGTTTAATTATTTTGGGAAGACCTTTTCTTAGAACTGCTGGTGCTGTTATTGATATGAAAGAGGGAAATATTAAATATCAATTCCCACTCAAGAAAGGTATGGAAACTTTCCTAGAAATAGAATGAAGGTTCCATTTGATTCTATTATTCAAACAAATTACAATTTGTATGATTCTTCACTTGAAAACACTTGATTCCACTTTTCTGGGTCTAGCTAAAAGGCGTTAAAGAAAAGCACTTCTTGGGAGATAACCCATGGTTTTATTTTTTCTTTGTTTTTCTCTGTTTTCTTTGAGTAAAGGGGTTGTATACTTATGTAACAACTCCTTTGTATCTTTATTTTTTATGTTTTACTTGTGCCAAGTAAAGTTTCTAGCGAGAGTTGGAGTTGGTTTTGGATTTCTGCGCAGGAAACAGATTTCTGTTGTTCCCCGTAAAAAATCGTATAAATTCCAGAAAGATCAAAATGAGCTGAAACGTTTTGTGCTTATTTCTAAGCTAATTCCGAAACGTTTTTGTTCTTTATGTTTTTTGATCCGAGCAACGTAAGTTCCCCGAAAAAATTCTTCTTGCAGTCTGTTCTAGTTTTGGCAAATTCTGCCATTTTTCTTGCATTTGCTCTTTTACGATGTCAAGTGGATTTCTTTGCTTCACGAAATATCGGTGGTTGTAGCTAAGGTTTAAAAGTATCAATAGCAATTTTTCCCATGAAGAACCTATGGATCTTTGACTGTTGCACTAACCCTCTAATGCGAATTATTTCGAGTGTGGTGTGAAGGAAGTTTTCAAGGGTAAAGAGAAGAGGGTGATATAATGTGATCAAGAAGAGTACAAGGTAAAATTTTGGGGATTCCCCCGTGGTTCATCCCAGAAATTCTAAGAAGACTCAAGCATCTAAGCTTGGAGATGCCCAAGGCATCCCCTTCTCCATCAACAATTTATCAGGTCACTTCTAGTGAAACGATATTTTTATTCGGTCACATCATATGAAATTTACTTGCAGCGCCTTCTATTTTTCGTTTTGTTTTCTTTTGTTTTCCTTTCTGCAATAATATATTTGGAACCTATCATTATTTTTGTGGTAGAGATACACGCTCTGCTTTTTCGTTTGAATACTTGTTATGCTCGTATTCTTAGTTTTTCTTCTAGGTGCTGCAAAATTCATGTTTAGCTTCTGTTTTTCTTGCATCTCTTATTAAGAGTTGTTGGTTTTAGTAGAGTTGTGTTAGTACTATCTTGTTTCATTGTTGTATCTCTTGGAGATTGTTTTTTTTTGTATGAAATTCTTGGTGTTGGAAAGCAGTAGTACCGTTTTCGTGCTTATAACGTTGCGATTAGAAGCTTCTATAGACTGTGGCTAGACTTTTTCATGTCATGCTAGATGTTATTTTAATTCTAAATCCTAGTGGTTATTTTTGTAGCATGACTTGTCTCAAATAGCTGAGAGTGTTTAATGTGCCTTTGAAATAATCATGAGTTGTTCTTTTCATATTGAAGCATAAATTTGTGGTGTTCTCTTTTGAATGTTTTATTTGGTTGACTTGGCGCATGCTTACACCATGTTTATGACTAAAAACCGGTCCCTTATAGCCTCTATGATCATTTAGTTTTTGTACTTGTAGTACCACTTATGCTTTGATTAACGATGTTTTTGTCGCTATGCATGATTATGGCCATTATTGCTCTCTTGATTTGTCGCTCCGAGTCTTTTGCTAGCCTCCACCTGTATTGAGTATGAGCTATACTCATGCATCCAAATCCCAAAAACCAAAGTTTGCCAAATGTGTCCACCATACCTACCTGCATGTGGTATTTAATCTCCACTCCAAATTAAATTGCTCATGTGTTACCTTTAAAAACTTCAAAATTACTCATGTTTTTTGCTCCTGTTTTAGCCCATGAGGACGTAAATAGAGAATCTTTATCTAACTTCTTGATTGGAATTTCACACCCTTGACTAGTAGCTTCATCCTCTTATCCAATTCATAGAACAGCTGGCAGCGGGGTGCCCAGCCCCAAATTAATACAACAAATTCTCTTTACTATTTTTGCCTCTGATTTATCAGTCAAGGCATAATTGTGTAAACGAAAGAGAAGGAGGGATGACCTCTACCAAGATTTGTCCTTCTATGGGAGCCGCTCTTGTGAAGTCTAGTTGTCTTGTGACGTACTGTTTACCATTCGTTGACATAAGCATACTCCTGTCTAAAAAATGTTTTCAATACATCTGTTCAACAAAATAAAAGCTCTAGCACATGAGTGATCCCTGCTTCCCTCTACGAAATGGCCTTTCTTTTACTGTTATGTTGAGTCTCCATCTTCTAACTTTATGCACAGTTGAGAGAGCATAGTTGCCATTCTGAGTTTAATGTGCATTTGTCCCAGAAACATTATTAATTGATTCATGATGTATTATTATTTGTTCTCAAATTATTTGTTCTAGTATTCCTCTTGAACTTTGAAGGTGTCCTGGCATTTATGTTGTTCCCCACTCTTAAGGACAAGCGAAATATCACTTTGCTATGTTTTCTCTATGCTTGAAACAAACGTATAACTTTTGTGTGTATTACTATTCATGATCGTTTGTTTGTGTTACTTTTCATGATGCAAAGTGATTGCTATGTTTTATTGTTAGAATTATATTTATCATGCTTGTGTTAAAGTTCTATGATCTCAGCTATGCTTATGCTTTTACAATTTAGATGATCAAGTTTATTTTGGTAGCATGTCACCTCAGAAATTATGTGTTTTTATCCTTTACCTACTCGAGGACGAGTAGGAAGTAAGCTTGGGGATGTTGATACGTCATAAAGGTATCCTTAATTTCTGATGTTCCATGTTGTTTTCATGCCATATGCTACATGTTTTCCTTATACTTTATGTCATTTTTATCGATTTCCCGGGACAAACTTATTGACAAGATGCCACAGAGCCAGTTCATGTTTTCTGCTGTTTTTAGTTTCAGAAAAGTTGTTCTAGAAATACTTTCGGAATTGGAAAAGTCGAAGCCCGGAATTCTTAGAATTCCCGAAGGTTCCACGGAGTCCCAAAGAGGCCTGGTGTTGAGACATCGTAGTAAGGATCATAGACTAGGGTGCCATGAGCCTACGGGTAGAGACGTGGGGGACGTGGTAGTACGGCAATCGTGAACATAGGTTTTACCCAGGTTTGGTACGTCGCAACTAGGCGACGTTCCTACTCCTGCAATCTCACTAAATCAGGGCTGAAGCCTGAAGTATGCAAAGTATAATGTGAGTATGGTTTTGCTAACTCGGAGAGGATCAACTTCTCGGTGAGTTGGCTTCTAACTAATTGTATATGTCTTTCTTCTCTCCCGTTCGGCTTTATATATATAGCCAGGTTAGGGCTTACAGAAAGGAAATCTAGAAGACTACGGAAAGTATCTAAATTGGAAATTAAGGAATCCGTCTTCTCCTCCAAGTCGCACCAATTTGGGCCGGGGTCCGGATTCTTCTAGAATCCGGCTTCATGTGCATCAGCTTACTGGGCCACCCAATGAACTGTGATCCATTACCAACAGGCCACCCTGGTAATCCGGCTCTTTAGGCCAATGCTGGACATACCCCTAATCGGTATATATCCGACAGTAGCCCCCAAGAAGGATTGAGACTTGATTCTGCCACCTTTCGTCATTCTTCTCCGAGAAATGTTGGCCTTTCGTCTTGATTCTTCTTTTCCCAAAAACTTGTAATACATAACTCGGATTTTACCAAAATCCGTCTTTTTCTTCCATGAGCCTTCGCGGAGAAGGAACTTCATGACATCAACGATGAAATCCTGTTGACGTCATGAACGTTTGGGTTCAGTCAAAACCCTGTAACGTATCCTCTGACATATTCTCGCGGGAAACGAGGAGATAGCACTTATCACCCCATCCCTCCTCATTTCCCAAAAATTATGGGCATAACACGTGTCGATCATCCAACGGCTAAAATAGCCGTTGGAACTAATCTCAGCGCGCCCGGCTATAAATAGCCGTCTCGGGGTCTCCGGCTCCTCTTCCGTTCCATCTACAGCCTTGAGCCCCCAGCTCCATCGCAACCAGAGCCCGTGCCCAAGTGCTAGTTTGAGCGTAGAGAAAACGAGCCCAAAGCTTCCCCGGAAACCACCACCGGAGGATCTACCTCACGGTTGCGCCGCCCTCAAATGGCCACCGGAGACTCTCCCCGTGCCTCGGACGTGGAGAACGCCTCCATGGACATCGAGTCCATAATAAACTATATGGATCCGCTACTCGACTCGCCGGTGTGCGCCGTGGCGACTGCGTCGGAAGGAAACGCCAGCGAGCCGGACGGCGGGATCCGCCTCCCGCAGCCCAAACTGCAACACCATACTCATCTACAGTTCCTCCTCCACCTCTCTTCACTGCATCCGGGAATTGGAGCCAGTACAATGTTGTTCCGTCCCTTCTTCCGACTATGGAAAAAGAAGAGTTCGTTCTCGAAGGTAAATGGAGGTACGACAAGGAAGACACCGAGCCTTCCCCGAAACCCGGCGAACGTGTTCTCCTCGCCTCTCATGTTAATAGAGGTATGGGTTTTCCACCGTCTGCCTTCTTTCTTCAAATCTTGGACCATTACAAGATCCAGCCTCACAACCTTCCTCCTAATTCCATACTTTATTTAGCCGGGTTTCAAGCCCTATTTGAGGGGTATCTAGGAATAGAGCCTAGATTAGACTTCTGGCAGTATTGCTTTGGGGGTGAAACGCAACCCTTCTGATGGTGCCCTCCCCACATGTGGAACCATTTCCTTCATTTTACGTAGGTTTAGGGAGGACTGGTTCCCAAAAATCAAAACCTCGAAATCCGTTAAATTCTGGACGAGTTCCTTTTTCTACCACTCGGATGTCCAGTTTCCTGGAAAGGAGACGAGCATTCCACCTTTCGTCAATTCCGTGGCCACTCCCCAAGATAATTGGGCAGTGGACGCGGTCCAGACTCTACCTCCAGATATGATGAGGATCAAGAGGAGAATCGCCAAACTTGTATCCTCCACTCCTCCTCTCACCGGCACAAGCACTGTTCTGTCCTGGCTCGGAAGGCGGATTCAACCCTTGGCCCACCGCGGAAAGCGGCTCATGTGCGATTACTCGGGCCCGGAGGATGCAATGAGGGCGACGGACAAGGCTTTGACGAAGAAGGATTTCAAGAAATGGCTAAACCTAACTGGTTTCCACTCGTACTAGTATGAAGAAAGCCGGAAAATGTACCATGCTAGCAATCCAGCTCCAAATGTAAAAAATTCCTCTTTGGGCAATTTCTTCGTTTTGCCTTTTTCTCGGATTTTCGCCTTACCCGGACTTTGCTTCTTTCTGCATGTCGTGGGATAATCACGGCAGATGTTACCTGGGGTAACTGATCTTGGGGCAAGTCGACACAGGTATTTGGGAGAGGGTTTAGCTCGAAGGAGAACATGGCGAAAGCAATCTAAGAACCGGAAAACAACTCGCCGGCTCTCGATATGATTATACTGGATACTCGATAACAGGTGTTACAACTATGACTTGGATCTCTCTTAGGCGAAGCCCAGGGGTTGGTTTATATAGTACTCATACCCCTCCGGGCTTGCCCTACAAAACGCTCCTCGAGTCCTACTCGAACTCTACATACGAACCCTAACTTTTCTTACCGTAACCCACAACCCGGGTTACGATCCTTACAAGCCCTGGGCCTTCCAGGAGTTTCTTCGTCCTTAGCCGGATTCGGTCCATCCGTCGTTTGGGCCGGGTCACACCCGGGAGCTGGCACACCGGGTTACTATTCCCTCATCAGTAGTCCCCAGGATAGCGCGGGCTTCACAGATTCATCCTTGAAGTGCTCGCTATTCCCTAAGAAGATATGAAACGCCCAAGCTTACGTGAACCGGGCCAAGTTACTTTAACAGATGACTAGGCCCAGCTCCGTAGCGGTCATTCGACAGCTCGATCCTTCCTCAAATGCTCAACGGACCTTTCCAAGTTTGAATCCTAAGATATTAAGGTCCTATTCTCGATAAGGATCCCTGATATCTCGGAACGAATCGCGTTCCCCCTGTCAACGGAATATTCCACCTCGTTCCAAACACCCGCAACACCAAATCTGTGCGGATAATCATTGCTCCGCAACTTCCGGCTTTCCAGCCGCAGGCGAGCTCACCACCTCCCTTATAAATATTAACCGAAAGTAACCCTAGGCCCTTCACTTCGCCTTAACATCCTTTGCTGCTATGCATGAACTTAACGAGCGATTATCACATTCATCCTTCTTGAAGGACCCTCTCCCGACTAAACGTAGGGTGACCCGGAATTCTCCGGGGGATGATCCCCTTAACCCGGGTATCTCCACTTCACCCACTCATCGAGCCAGTACCCCTCCAGCTCAACCTTCCCAATCTCCTCAACGTCATCCGTCTCCCAATCATCCACTTGCCGGGCAACTTCGCGTGCCACAGCCAGTGCTCTTGCCGACGTCATCCGCCTCCAGCGGCGAGCTTCCCCCGGACTATGCCGTGAACACCGGGTAAACTACCTTTACTTTATATTTTCTCATACTGGTTACCTTTCTTTTTTCCGTATATTCCATTGATCAATGTCTCCCTTCTTTTCTTCAGTGCCACAGTTACGCTGAGCGACCCGGATATCCCTGAATCAGAAGAGCAGGGAGAAGAGAAGCCGAGTGATGACATGGACGTTGAGGTTGAGGACGAGGCCAAGGACGGAAATGGAGAAGATCCTTTTAAGGACCCAATTCCACCAAAGACTGCCTCCCCCCAGCCCTCTGAAGAAGTGGACGAAGACATCATTGTGGAGACCAAGTCGGGCTCTCCTATCCCGGACGTTCAAACATTCCGGGTTTCGACCCCCAAACCCGGAACAACTCCTCCACAAGAGGGCCAATCCTGTGGCCCTTCTCTACTTCGCCCTGAAGACATGACCTTTGCTCAAATGCTAGATGCCCTTCATACCTTGAAGGGAGACGAAGAAAACATACTAGATGCCTTAATAACCAAGCACGAGGTAATCCCGACTAATCATCAATTGTTTCCACCCCTAGTCCCCAAGTTCCGAGTGAATTACTAGGTAACTTGCTTGGAACTTTGCGTAATGTTTCTGGCTGATCCCTCTTCATGCTTCTTTACAGGACTATGTTTCACAGTTGGAGAAGAAGCTGGCCAAGTCCACCAAGCGTATTGGAAAAGAAACGGCCCTTCGTGAAGCTGCTGAGACTGAGGCTCGCAGGTGCCAAAAGATGACGAAAAAGTACAGGAAGAGAGCTCACAGGGCTAAGGAGAAACTTGCAACTCTTTCTGCTCAAATTGCTGATGTTCACCGTACTGCGACTGGTAAGATTTTTGAATTTCACCTTTTTATGACTCGGATTGCCAACTGCGCTTGCGTGCCTACTATCTTTGCTCCTTTTGCTTTTTTTTTTAGCAGGCCCACGTGATACTGCCCCCGAAGAAGATGATGCTGCCAAGCTTAAAACCATCAAGAATACTCTTCGCCAACTTTGCGGCGGAGTTAGCTGGATACTTGATGAGTTGCGACTGCCGGATGTCAAGCCAGATAATATGAAGAGATTACTGGAATTCTGCTCCACGATCCCCGAGTGGATTTGGCACTGGAAACGGTCCTCCTGCCGATTCGGGGTAACCCGGGGGCTCGCACTGGCTAAAGCCTACGCTCCCAAGCTACAACTTGCCAAACTTATGAGTGGATTTCCGGAATTCAACTTGGATGGGTCCAAGTTTTTGCCAAAGGACTTCAAGGCTATTCAGAAAGAAGTCTGCCATCCGGCTAGCGTTATTGCTGACAGCTTAGAGATTGATGAGATTCTCCCTGCTTATGATGCTAATGACAAGGTTGTCAAGGCGAACCGCCCCCAGCCATTCGATATGCTTGCCCGTTGGAAGGAGCAGGCGATCAAGGTGAAGGAAGAGGCCGCTAAGAAGACCGGGGCCGACTCTGCTCCTGCAACTTCTGCTGCACAACCCGGGACTGCTGCTGACCCGAGTGGCGCCGCAACTACAGGTGGCGACAAGGGCAAAGCCAAGATGGATTCTGCAGCTTGAAGTAATGCCTATCATTCCACATACGTCAGCCGGCAAGGCATCATTAAAACAGCTTTACTATTCGTTTAAGCAGAGCGCCTGTGCTCTTTTGATACTTTATGGTTTTTGTAACACTTTATTTAAACTCCCGATGCACTTTGCGCCTCTCTGCGCTTTTGATGAATATGTCTTTGCATTTGTTTGTTCTTGATATCCGCTTGCTTTATTCTCGATACCTTATACTGTTTTTTTTTATACTTTCCTGAGCAAGACCCGTCCTCCAGGTGTTGTCGTCTAGGGATCGGTTTTACACCTGAATCCCTAAGCTCCTAAGACCCGGATGCACGGCTCGTTTTAATTTTATCGGCTGGATGATGCTGTTTCTTCCTTAGAGCTCATAAGTCCCCAGTCCGGGTTTCCGCGTCTAGGATGCATGATTGTTTTCTTTCAAGGAAACGACTCGCCTGTCACCGAATGCCCAAGACTTCAGGACAGTTTTTTATGAGGCTTGAAGTTATGCTTGATAATCGTTGAGTTTCCGGCTATCGGCCTTATACTCTGCATAACTTGTGGTTTAGATGACCCTTTCGACTATCTTGTACTATAAGCCGGCTTTCGCGTGGATACCATGTTGTTACATCAATACGAAAACGGGGTCAAGCGAGTCCCGTTTGGGTCTCATGACCGACATTAATCGTAAGCGAACGAATCATGCCACTTCGTTGCGAGTCACATCGAGCTTAAGTAAGAATAGCCGAGAAATTTGGACTTCTTTGTCCGGTTATAAGATTGTAGCCGCACTCGTTTTTTCGAGTGACGGCCCCTATAACTCATTGGCATCAAGGCCGGGTCTTTTTTGAGTTTACAGCTGTGCTTGTATGAGCAACCAGCCCTCAAGACCTGAATATTCACATTGTATAAATAACACTTGCTTCTTTTCTTGATAATCCCTTTTTATTTGATATGAAAAAATTAGGCCAGCAAGCCGCCTCATTAAAAACCCATCCAGTCCCCAAGGGTGCCCTGGACAGGAAAAGAGTGCGTCTGGAACCTGCTGCCTGTTACATCTTTTTCTGCTAAGTATAGTACGGACGTAGCTGAGCCACGTTCCACGGTCTATCTCTTTCTTGCATAGGTGCAGTTGTGTGAGCAGTATCGTTGAGTGTGGTCGATTCTTCTCTTGCATCTATCAAGTAATATGACCCATTATGCAGGCTCCGGCTTACGATGAAGGGTCCTTCCCATGGTGGCGATAGTTTGTGTCTTCCCTCGTTTGTCTGAACCAAGCGCAAGACCAAGTCTCCCTCCTGAAAGACCCGGCTTTTCACCCGCCGACTATGATATCTTCGCAAGTCCTGCTGGTATATGGCTGATCTTTCCAAGGCTTGCTCCCTTTGTTCTTCTAACATATCCGCGGCGTCTTGCCGGGTTTTCTCGTTCTCTACTTCCACATAAGCTGTCACTCTTGGTGAATCATGAATGATGTCGCTTGGTAATACCGCTTCTGCGCCGTAGACCATGAAAAAAGGTGTCATCTGGGTGGATCGGTTGGGTGTAGTGTTAATACCCCAGACCACGGAAGGAAGCTCTTCAACCCATGCCCCAGCGGCCCTGATACAGGGAACCCTCAGTCTTGGCTTCAATCCACGAAGTAGTTCTTGGTTCGCCCTCTCAACTTGCCCGTTGGCTTGCGGATGTGCTACTGATGCTACATCAAGCCTGATTCCATTGCTGCCACAAAATTTTTCCATCTCTCCAAGGGACATGTTAGTTCCATTGTCGGTAATTATGCCGTGGGGGTACCCGAACCGGTATATAATTCTTTTCAGGAATTTGACTGCTGTGGCCGCTTCGCAATTGGTGACCGGCATAACCTCCACCCATTTGGTAAACTTATCAACAGCAACTAAAAGGTGCGTCTTCTTGCAAGGTGACATATGGAAGGGGCCGACCATGTCCATACCCCAAACAGCGAATGGCCAAGTTAATGGAATGGTCCGTAACTCCATAGCCGGCACATGAGTTTGACGAGCGTACCTTTGACATCCGTCGCACCTTGCCACTATCCGCTCCGCGTCTGCTAGAGCTGTGAGCCAGAAGAACCCATGTCGATAGGCCTTGGCCACAAGAGACCTTGTGGACGCATGATGCCCGCAATCACCTTCATGGATCTCCTTAAGAATCTGTCGGCCTTCTTCTGGTGTCACACAGCGCAAAAAGACTCCTGCCGCACTTCTCTTGTACAACTCTCCATTGATAATAGCGTATCCTTTTGCCCGCCTCACGATTTGTCTTGCTAGTACCTCCTGTTCTGGTAGTTCGCCTCGTGATAAGTATGCCAGATATGGCTCCGTCCATTCGGGGACGCCGTGTATCGTAGCCACGAGCTCCACGTCTGGGTCTCGATTTGCTAATTCTTCTTCAGACTCGGATTTAACTGACGGCCGCCATAGCTCGTCCACGAAAACATTAGGTGGAACCGGCTCCCTGCGCGAGCCGAGTCTAGCGAGTGCGTCCGCCGCCTCGTTCTTTCTTCTGTCTATGTGCTCCACTTCATACCCGGAGAAAGACCCGGCAACCCTATCAACCTCCCTGCGATACGCTGCCATAGTGGCGTCCTTCCTGTCCCAGGTTCCTGACACCTGCTGCACCACGAGATCCGAGTCCCCAAAGCATCGTATCCTTCTAATGTTCATCTCCTTGGCTACCTTCAAGCCATGTAACAGAGCCTCATACTCGGCCACGTTGTTTGAGCAATCAAAATGAATCTGTAGCACATAACTTAGTTTGTCCCCCTTGGGCGATGTCAGCACCACTCCGGCTCCTGACCCCTCGTACTGCTTTGATCCATCGAAGTGCATGGTCCATGACTCGGAACTTGGAACTGCGGTAACCATTCCAGTGTGCGTCCAGTCGTTGACGAAATCAGCCAAGGCCTGGGACTTGATTGCCGATCTGGGCTCGTAGCTTATATGATAATCTCCCATCTCTATTGCCCATTTGGCTATTCTGCCCGTTGCATCCGAGTTCCTGATGATATCCGACATTGGTATTGAACTAACCACTGTTATGGGATGTTCTTGGAAATATGGCTTCAACTTCCGGCTGGCCATAAAGACCCCAAACACCAATTTTTGCCAATGCGGGTAACGCTGCTTCGCTTCCGATAACACTTCACTGACATAGTAAACCGGCCTCTGGACCGGGTAACCTTTCCCATCTTCTTTGCGTTCCACGACAACCACTGCACTGACGGCTCGGGGGCCGGCTGCCACGTATAATAACATAGGCTCTTTAGGACCCGGCGCCGCTAGTACTGGTGCTTCAGATAACTGCTTCTTTAGTGCTTCTAACGCCTCATCTGCCTCCTGATCCCATACGAACTTATCTGATTTCCGCAAAAGCCGGTACAGGGGTATTGCCTTTTCTCCAAGCCTGGATATGAACCTGCTCAGGGCTGCCACGCACCCCGTGAGTTTTTGAACGTGCTTCAAATTTTCCGGTTTCTTCAAATTCTGTATGGCCTTGATTTTATCCGGGTTTGCCTCAATTCCTCTCTCGGAGACTATAAAGCCAAGTAACTTCCCGGCCGGGACTCCGAATACACACTTCGTTGGGTTAAGCTTCATCTGATACCTCCTCAAGTTTTTAAACGTTTCTTTTAAATCATCAATAAATGTCTCTGCCTTCCGGGTCTTGATAACCACATCATCCACATATGCGTGCACGTTACGCCCAATTTGATCCTCAAAGCACTTCTGAATACACCGCTGATAAGTTGCGCCCGCATTTTTCAACCCAAACGTCATGGTTTTGTAGCAAAAGGCCCCAAAAGGGGTTATAAACGAGGTTTTCTCCCAATCCTCCCTTTTGAGTTTAATCTGGTGGTACCCCGAATATGCGTCCAAGAAACATAGCAAGTCGCTTCCGGCTACCGCGTCTATGATCTGGTCTATCCTTGGCAGCGCGAACGGATCCTTTGGGCAATGCTTGTTGAGGCTCGTGAAATCAATGCACATCCTCCATTCATTTGTCTTTTTCATCACTAGAACCGGATTCGCTAACCAGTCCGGGTGAAATACTTCCATGATAAAGCCTGCGGTTAATAGTCGTGCGATTTCCTCGCCTATAGCTCTTCTCCTTTCCTCGTTCATTTTTCTCAAACCTTGCTTCACAGGCCTGGCCCTGGGATCCACATGCAAACTGTGCTCTGCCAACTCGGTAGGGATACCCGGCATGTCGCTGGGTGTCCAGGCGAACACATCCGCATTTGAGCGTATAAATTCCACTAGGGCCTTTTCTTGTGCGTCTTCCAAATTGGACCCTATAGTGAACTGCTTGGTGGGGTCTCCTTCCACAAAATCTACTTTCTTGGTGTCTTGAGCCGCCTTAAATTTCACTCTTTCGTCTTCAGAATCTGGTCTTCTCAATGCCGTGCCATCTTCCGGATCCACCTGAGACCGGTAATATTTAAGCTCTTCCTTTCTGCAGGCTTGCTCGGCCATCACCGAATCTCCCTCATCACACTCTGCTGCTATATCTCGGTTTCCATGGATAGTGATGGTCCGCTTGGGGCCTGGAATTTTTAACTGCAAATATACGTAGCACGGCCTAGCCATGAATTTAGCGTAAGCCGGTCTTCCGAACAGAGCGTGGTAGGGGCTATGCAGCTTGACCACTTCAAACGTAAGCCACTCCACCCGATAGTTATCTACCGATTCTCCAAAGACTACTTCCAAGGCAATTTTCCCTTCGGGGCGTGCCGAATGACCCGGCACGATCCCATGGAACACCGTCGAACTTTTTTGTAGCTGAGACTCCTTGAGGTTCATGCGCAAGAAGGTTTCCCAATATAGGATGTTGATGCTGCTCCCTCCGTCCATCAATACCTTTTTCAATTCATAACCATTGACCTGTGGCGAAACCACTAACGCCAAAGTTCCGGGGCGCTCTACTCCTTCTGGATGATCTCTTCTGCTCCATGTTACCTCTTGCTCTGCCCACCTCAAGTATTCCGGAGTGGCCGAGGAGGATAGATTCGCTGTTTGTTTTAACGCCTTTTTGTCCCTGCTGGAAGTTCCTGTAACATGCACATGATATTGTCCTTTCGAATTGAGTGTACGTACCATGCCGATGAAGATACTGATTTGGCCGATTGACACCTCGGATCCAGATTCGCAGCGATCCGGGTCCAACTCCCACCCGGAACTGTCCACTATTCTTTCTCCTTCGCCATTGGAGTAGATCTCGCCGACGACGAAGTTCTCCATGCTCTTCCGAGCTTCTCCCGTGATGTAAACACCTTTGGACGCAGGCCCCACGGTGGGCGCCAACTGTCGTGGGATAATCACGGCAGATGTTACCTGGGGTAACTGATCTTGGGGCAAGTCGACACAGGTATTTGGGAGAGGGTTTAGCTCGAAGGAGAACATGGCGAAAGCAATCTAAGAACCGGAAAACAACTCGCCGGCTCTCGATATGATTATACTGGATACTCGATAACAGGTGTTACAACTATGACTTGGATCTCTCTTAGGCGAAGCCCAGGGGTTGGTTTATATAGTACTCATACCCCTCCGGGCTTGCCCTACAAAACGCTCCTCGAGTCCTACTCGAACTCTACATACGAACCCTAACTTTTCTTACCGTAACCCACAACCCGGGTTACGATCCTTACAAGCCCTGGGCCTTCCAGGAGTTTCTTCGTCCTTAGCCGGATTCGGTCCATCCGTCGTTTGGGCCGGGTCACACCCGGGAGCTGGCACACCGGGTTACTATTCCCTCATCACTGCAGCTTCTTGATCTTCCTAAGGAGGAGCTTGCCACCGATGCCGAGTTGGATGCGCTGCGTGCCAACTTTCAGTCAGGCGGACAGAAGCGCAAGAAGCCTTCCACCACTCCGGACGTGATTGATATTGACGGCATTGCCGTCGCACCTTTTAGGTAAAACATCCCAGGCTTTTATTTCTATGTTTTTATTGCATGTTTTTTCGTTTCTCGGAATCTCACTTCTCGGAGTTTTTCTTTTCTTTTTCTTTCCAGCCTTGCTCCTACCTCTTTGAAGGTAAGAGGTTGGAAGAAGCACAAGGATATTGCTCAGAGAGGAGCAAAGCCGTCTCCCGCTATTGCACCAATACTCCGACGGCAGCGGGGGAGGAAAACTCGGCTACAAGGGAGGGAGAATACCCCTTGCAATCCAGCCAGCCCTTTGTGCTCGAGTCGGACGCACGGTAAAGGGTGGTGCCGGAAGATGGAGTCCCTTCAGACATTCTAAAGGAGGAGCAAATCCCCAACTTCGATCCCGAGTTCAAGGTAAAAGAAGAAAACTGTTTTGACGAACATAGATATATTCATCCGTGGGCGAAGAAACATTTCGCTCGTGCTCCATTAATCTGTCCCTGGCCGCAATGCGGGTTTATAGTTAGGAATAATTACGTGTTCTCACCTCGGCATTTCATACAAGACGGCCTTTGCCATGTCGGAATCCTCTTCACATATTATATGAAGGAATTTACCGACAACCTGGCAAGTCTTCAGAAAATGATCTAGGTAAACATCTCTAGCCCCCAAGCATTTATCCAATTGTATTCATTTTGACTGAATTCTTATTTCTGATTCTTGCTTGTTTTTTGACTTAAGCGATACTTCTCTTGTCTGTGTTTCAGCAAACTGCTGAGACGATTAGCATGGAAGTTTTTAATAAACTTACCATCAAGAACAAGGAGGTAAAAACTCTCCTTAGTATTCTTTAGGACAAGGACTCAGAGTTGGCCTCAGTTCAGAAGGAACTGAAGGACTTAGCAGGTAAATGCTTTTGTCATTTAAACTGCTTGATTTTTCTAAGTCTTTTTCCGAGTATTGGTTTCTCAACCTTGTATTCTTTTCAACTTCTTTGGCGAAAGACAAGAAAATAGCTGAAGATGCTCCAAGAACCTCCACAAGGAGAACTTGAAGATTTACAAAATCAATGTAAACCTCCAGAAGGACCTGGAGGCCAACCAGCTGGCTGTCGGGATTGCCGAGTCCAAGGCTTCTTCCCAGGCCGAGAAGGACAATGCCACCATCCTGGACCTGGAGAATGCTCTAAATCAACATCTTGAAGAAGGCATTGAAATGGACAAGATTCTCGGTAAGATTTAACTCTTTTACCTGATTTTTCTCCTTATACTTTTTACGGTATGTTTCCTTTTTTCCTTCTCTGTTTTTTATAACTTTGCTTTGTTGATTCAAACAGAGGGGAACCCCTTGCATACCCGGATTGATAGAATCCGTGCTTTCGGGAAGATCTTCACCGCGCTGAAGACTGCGGGGATGTTACTTGTGAACAAGTACACTCCCGACAAAGCAGAAGAAATCTCGAAAGTTTGCAAGCTTCTGGAAGCAATCGAGGAGGTGGCGAATCACAAGGAATCCTGGTTCCGTTCCGCAGCTCGCGGTGATGCGCGCATGGCCCTTGGTCTAATGCGTATGCAATACACCACCGCAAAATCCGGGCGCGTGGCGACCGGTATCCCCCAAGGATACACAGAAGCGCAGAGAGCCAGGATCTTCGACTCCGTCAAAGGACACGCTACAATGATAGCGCAAATGGTGTCGATCTCCACCCTCTACCCGGAGGAAGAGATTCCGGCAACTCCTGAGGACCCCAGAAGGGAAGAGGAGGACTCAGATTCTGAGGAGGTCGCTTGACTCCTGAGTAGTTAGCAGGAACAAAATAGAAGAATTACTATTCTCTCAATGTAATATCCATTGTAATGCTATCTATCATTTGTATAAACAAGTATTCCCCTTTTGCAGTAAAAAAATTAGTCTTTGCAAGTTTTTCTGGGTTTTAATTCCTTTTCCTTCTAAGTTCTATAGCTTATATGTTTTGATTATTCTTAGTGTTGAAATGGCTGAATAGTACTTAATCTTCATGCCAAATAACTGGGTTTAACCTATCAGTCGAAACTCGAAACAAGAATTGTACTATGGCATTTTTACTTACTAATTTCAGTGACCCAACACACAAACAATCAGATAATACTTAAGAAAAATCAAGGAATTTTCTAAAATGTATGAAACTCAGGCACGCAGGCACAATATGTGTTTCTTTAAGCCTCCTTAGGCTACAAAGAATTCAGTTTTATAACTCCGAGCACGAGGCACAATTCGGGTTAACATTGAGAATTTTGAAAGATCATTGGGTAATAGATGAAGACAGACTTATGCTTTGTATGAAAATGAAAAGATAAAATAGAAATGCATGAATTCTGACAACTTTATTTCATGATCTCAAAGATGTTTACATAGAAATTGAACTAAGTGTAGAAAGGACGTAACTGCTGGATGCTCTAGGGTCTCTTTGTCTCTCCTAGTTCGACATCTATCTTTCTATTTCTTTTGCGATTCGGTCTTTTAGGATCATCTTCCGTATCCCGAATATCTACAAGATAGTAAGATCCATTTTTCATAGCCTTGCTAATGAAAAATGGTCCCTCCCAAATTGGGGCTAATTTGTGCTTCCTTTCCTGCACCAATCTTAGCACTAGGTCATCTTCTTTGAAAGAACGGTGTCTGATTTTCCGACTATGGTAGCGTCGCAATCCATGCTGATAAATAACATCCTCTCGTTCTTCTCTAAGAGATAAACAACATCCTATCGTGCGTTTTCGACATCCGAGTCTTCGTATGCTAGCACTCTTGGGCTGTCATGGAGCATGTCCGTAGGAAGCACTGCTTCTGTACCATAAACAAGGAAAAACAGAGTTTGTCCAGTTGATCTATTTGGCGTCGTTCAAATACTTTAAAGCATGGAAGGTAATTCTTCTACCCATGCTCCAGCGTCTCTGTGAAGAGGAGATTCGAGTCTTGAGCGTATTCCCTGCAGGATAGAACTATCATTCGTTCAACCTGTCAATATTTTGCCAACTCTCCAATAGAGAAATTTGTCCCGTTGTCCGTAATTATGCTGTGTGGAACACCATATCTCATGACTATGTCAATGATTAAATTTCTGTCAGTCACACCGTCAAGTTTTTTGATGGGTTTCGCCTCCACCCACTAGGTATACTTATCTACTGCAACGAGTAGATGTGTAAGTCTGCCTCTTGCAGTTTTGAATGGTCCCATCATATCAAGCCCCCCAGACCACAAAGTGCCATGTTATGGGGATAGTTTTTAGCACTTGGGCTGGCATATTCGACTGCTTGGCGTAATACTAACATCCGGCACAGGTGTTTACTATGTGTTCCGCATATGTCTTGGCCGTGAGTAAGAAAAACCCTATACGAATGCTTTTTTGACTATGTTTTCTGATTGAGCATGATGTCTTCAATCTCCTACTTGGATTTCTTGCAAAATTTCTCGGTCTTCTTATGGCAAAATACATCGCTGAAAAATGGCGATAGTGTTGCGTGTATACAGGCAACCAATAATTACCGTGTATCCTTTGCATCGACGTTGTATCTGTCTTTGCAAGACCTCGTCTGCTCCATCCGGGAACTTCTGATCAACTAAGAAGTTTAAGTATGGAATTGTCGAATCCGATTGACTCGGAAACGAGAGGATAAGCAACATCTCCACCTTTGATTGATAGTTCATGCAAGTGTTGGACAAACACACATGGTGATAGGGTTTTTACTCTTTTTGATCCCATGCGGGCTAATGCATCCGCGTTCCAATTCTCTTCCCTTTTGATATGAAGTACTTCAAATCCTAGGAAGCAAATGGCAAACTCGTCGACAGTTCTCCGATATTCGGCCATAATGGGACTTTTGGCATCCCATATTTGGTTTAGCTGATGCTATACCAAGTCGGAGTCACCATAACAAAGTATACACTTGACGCATATCTCCTTTGCAATATGCAAGCCATGAAACAAAGCTTCGTATTCTTCCACATTGTTGATGGCGTTGAAGTGTATTTGTAATACATATTCCATAATGTCACCTTTTGGGGATTTTAGCACTACACCATCTCTGGCACCTTCTACAAATACATACTCCATAATGTCACCTTTTGAGGATTTTAGCACTACACCAGCTCTGGCACCTTCTTTCATTTTGGATCCACCAAAATGCATGATCCAATATTTCCGACTCCGGCATTGGTGTATTTTTTATTGCTTATGTCCAATCAGCGACAAAATCTACCAAAATCTGGGATTTAATTGTCGTCCGGGGTTGGTACTTAATGTCGAACGAAGCTAGCTCAATGCCCCATTTCGCGACTCGGCATGTTGCGTACGCATTGTTGATGATATCCCCTAGTGGTGCTTTTCTTACCACTGTTATGGAATGTCCTTGGAAATAATGGCGGAGTTTTAGGAGATGCAAAAAGCACGCCATATGCCGGTTTTTGATGATGTGATACCTGTGTTTTGACTCGGAGAACACTTCACTAACATATTACACCAGATGCTGATCTGTATACTTTGCTCATCTTTCCGTCGTTCCACAATTATTACCGCTCTAGTAACCCTGTTTGTTGCTGTAAGATACAGTAACATGGGTTCTTCGTCTTTTGGGGATGCCAAAATCGGAGCTCTCATCAAGGTTTCTTTTAGCTGTGTTAGTGCTTTATCCGCCTCTTCTGTCCATTCAAACTTATCGGATTTCTACAAAATTTGTATACTGGCAAAGCTTTATCACCTAGACGGCTTGCAAACCTGCTTACATCGGCTGCAGAACCCGTCAATCTTTGGACATCTTTTAGACAGGTAGGCCTTGTGATATTTAAGACTACCTTGATCTTTTCCGGGTTTACTTCTATTCCTCTGTGAGAAATGGTAAAACCCAGAAGCTTTCCTGAGGGAACCCCAAATACGCACTTTAATGGATTCAACTTCATCTTATAAGTGCGCAAATTTTCGAAGGTTTCTCGTAGATCTTCAAGGAGTGTATCCTTCTCCTTGGAAACTACGGCAATATCATCCATCTAAACATGGACGTTTTTTCTTATTTTACTATGCAAACATATTTGCATGCAACGCAGGTAAGTTGCGCCGGCGTTCTTCAAGCCAAAAGGCATGGTTATGTAATAGTATGTTATACGGGGTTATGAAGGAAGTTTTTATTTGATCCTCCTCCTTTATACATATTTGATGATACCCGTAATAAGCATCCAAAAAGCATAAAAGCTCAGAGCCAGCAGTGGCATCTATTACTTGATTGATTAGCGGTAACGCGAACATATCTTTTGGACACAATTTGTTCAAGCCGGTGTAATCTATACACATCCTAAGAACAATATTGTCTTTCTTCGGGACTAATACTGGGTTCGCAAACCAAACTAGTATGTATAACTTCCCGGATAAAATCAGCCGCTAAAAGCCGGATAATTTCCTTGCCTATAGCCTTCCGTCTTCTTCCATCGAAACGACGGAGACCTTGTTTGACGGGTTTTGAACCTGGAATTACTTTGAGTTGGTGCTCAGCAAGTTCCCTGGGTACACCTGGTATATCAGCAGGACACCAGGCGATAATGTATCAGTTCTTACGTAGGAACTTGATGAGCGCGTCTTCCTATTTGTCAGCCATCCCTGTTCCAACTATGACAAATTTTGTCGGATCTTTGGGCTCTAGGATAACATGTCCTGTATTTTCCGAGGCATTGAAACTATCTGCCGGCTTCCGTCTTTCTTTTCGTGCCGGCATTTCTGTTGGCGATACTTCCTTTGCCAGTTCTTTTAGTTCCTCCTTTGCAATCACTTTTTCAGCACACAGGGCGTTTCCTTTTTTCAGCTCGTTCACCAATTTGTAGTCTCCAGTTATGGTAATTACTCCTCCTTTTGGCCCTGGCATCTTCAGCTTGTTATAGATATATCATAATCTTGCCATGAATTTGGCGAAAGCCGGAAGTTCGAGTATTGCGTGCTAAACACTCTCGAACGGCACTACCTCGAATGAGATCTTTTCCTGGCAGAAGTGTTCTCTTTTTCCGAAGGTTACATCCAGGGAAATTTCTCCTAGGGATTGTGCTTGTCTGCTAGGAACAATGTCGTGGAAACGTATGTTTATGTGATTGAGGTGGGTCTCGGAGATGCGTAGGTGCTTCCATCAGCACTCTTTTGAGCCTAGTGTTTCGAACAATAGGGCTTACGACCAAAGCATGTGTGCCGGGTTCTGGGATGTTTCCGGGATGATCTGAGTGATCCCGGGTGATTGGCGTGTTTGAATACTTCAAGAACTTAGGGATTGGAGGCACCACCGTGTTGATTTCTCGAAGTGTTTTTCGTCCTGTTTTGCTGATGGAGTTACCAGGAAAGTTAGGTTACATTCTCCTTCAACTCTCTGGATTTTGGCTAGCCTTTTCACTGCCGTTCCTCGATTTTATCGTCAGTGTCCGATTCACCTTCTTCTTTCTCAGCTTCTGGATTTTGCTTGTTGAATTTCCGCTTGGAATTCTTTCCTTTACTCCCGGATTCTGCAGTGTCTTTCATGTGCTTATTGAGCCGGCACTGCGCATTTGTATGGGTAGGTTTCCCAAATTGCGAATGGTGGACATAGTTTTCCGACTTAATATTTTACCACTCTTCCTTTGAGTATGAGATAGGTTTTGTGTTTCTTCCTTCCCATTTGCCTCCATTATCCTTTCCAAAGGTTAAGTTTAGTTCCGTAGGTTTTGGCTGCGCTTCTAGAGTAGCTTTATTTTCAGAACGAGTCGTCATTTTGGCCTGAACCAAAGCGTCAATATTTCCACCTCTCGCTCTGATATCGTCTTCAGCTGCTGCGTGCTCATTGGCTGTCGAGACATCGTAGTAGATTTCATAGACGGGGGTGCCATGAGACTACCGATAGAGAAGTGGGGGGACGTGATTGTATGATGAACAATGACACAGGATTTTACCCAGGTTCGGTACAACGCAGTAATGCGGCGTTCCTACTCCTGCAATCTCACTATTCAGGACTAAAGCACTGAAATACAGAGTATAATGTCAGGTTATATTAGCTACTCGTCAAGGATCCACCTCTCGGCGAGTTAGCCTATAGCTTCTTGTCTATCTATCTTATCTCTCGTCCGGCTTTATATAATAGCCGGGTTAGGGCATACAGAAAAGGAAACCTAGAAGACTACGGTATGTGCTAGCTTGGAAAGTAAGGAATCCGCCTTCTACTCCAAGCCGTATCATGTGGGCCGTGATCCGGGTTCTTCTAGAATCCGGCTTCCGTGCATCAGCTTACTGGGCCGCCCAATGGACCGTATCCCATTACCATTTAGGCCACCCTGGTAATCCGGCACTTTAGACCACCATCTGATATACCCCTGATTGGTATATATCCGACAGTAGCCCCCAAGAAGGATTAAGACTTTGATCCGCCGTCTTTCGTCAAATGTGCATTCTTTCCGAGAAATACTGTCTCTCTGTCTTGATTCTTCTTTTCCTCTCGGATTTCGGAAAGTCCGGCTTTTCTTCCACGAACCTTCGTGGAGAAGGAACTTCCTACGTCAGCGCTTCAACCATGCTGACGTTTGGGATGTTTGGGTTTCGAGCGAGAAACCCTGAAACGTATCTCTGGCAGATTCTCGCGGGAAACAAGGAGATAGCAATAATCACCCGTCGTTTCATTTCCCGGAATTTCCGGCGAGTGACACGCATTGATCATCCAACGGTCAAAAGAGCCGTTAGCACGTACCGCGACGAGTTTGCGGCTACATATATATATCCGTCTCCATCCCCTCCGGCAAACCTTCCGCTCCCAGTTCTCATCGCCTCACGCACTCAGCGCCCAAGCACTGTGAGCAGAGCTAGTCCTAAACGCACGCTCGAACAGCGCCGTTTGCAACCTCGCCGGAGTGCACGAATCCTTCTCGCGCCGCCCAAGAATGAAATCTCCGAGTACTTCCCCGGCTCGCTCCGTCGCGGCGGAGATAGACGAAATCATCAACACCATGGATCCCATGGTGGATTCGCCTCTCCGCGCCTCCGGCGACGAGCCGGAGAAAACTACCGGCGGCCAAGCTAGCGAGGAACCACCTCTCTCCGCCACCAATCTGGCCGCGTCCTCCTCCGCGACGTCTCCGCCGTTCGCGCCCGAGACAGGGAGGAAAATATACTTCTCGTCGGAGAAGAGCTCGCGGCCGCGTCCGCCGCCGCCGGGGCGGAAGACGAAGGGGAAACTGCCGGTAACTGGAGCCACAGTAGTATTCCTCCCTCCCTTCTTCCGACAATGGAGAAGGAGGGGCTATTGCTGAAGGGGAAATGGCGGAGCCCGGAAGACGAGTCCGAGCCGTTGCCCAAGGACGGGGAACGCGTTCTCCTTACCTCGCACATTGCCAGAGGTATGGGTATTCCGCCATCCGCCTTTTTCCTTCAGATCTTGGAACACTACCGCATTCAACCCCATAACCTGCCTCCCAACTCCATCCTCTACTTAGCCGGATTTCAAGCTCTTTTCGAAGGGTATCTAGGTTTAGCTCCTAGGTTAGACTTCTGGCAGTATTTCTTTGGGGTTAAGCGAAATCCTTCCGAGGGTGCACTCCCGACTTGCGGGACCATATCCTTCACCCTGCGTAGATTCAGGGAGGATTGGTTCCCCAAGATCAAAACCTCGAAATCCGTCAAATTTTGGACGGGTTCCTTCTTCTACCATTCCGATGTTCCCTTTCCCGGAAAAACCAACGGGGTTCCACCTTTCACGAATACCTCTGCCGTTCCCCAAGAAGATTGGGGAACAGAAGCAGTGCAATCTTTGCCGCCGGATCTTCTCAGGATCAAGCGGCGCATCACAAAACTCGTCGCCTCCGATCCACCTCTAACCGGCATGGACATAGTCCTATGCTGGTTAGATAGGAGAATTCAGCCTTTGGCTAATCATGGCACTCGCCTTCTATGTGATTACACGGGAACTACCGACGCCATGCGGACGACGAGAAAGTCTTTGTCGGCAAAATACTTGCGAAAGCGCGTAAACCAGTTGGTTGCCTCGCGCGACCAATATGAAGAAAGCCGGCCAATGTATACGGCGTCTAACCCGGCCCCCAAGGTACATTTTTCGCCCCTTGAGTTTGTATTCTTTCTGCTTTCTCGGATTTTGTCTTAACCCGTCCTTTGCCTCTTTGATAGATCCTTGAACTTCTCGAGTCGGATCTTGCTACCGACGCTGAGCTAGAGGCGCTACGCGCCAACTTCGCTGGTGGGCGTAAGCGCAAGAAAATTTCCACCTCACTGGAAATCATCGATCTTGACGGTGTTGCCGTCGCTACTTCCAGGTCTGTTCGTCTGGGTTTTCTTGATTTATCGGAGTTTTTTTCCTTTGTCTCGGAGTTTTAACTTTCCGGCATTTCTCTTTTTTAGCTTGGACCCCACAACTCTGAAGCCTAAGAAGCTAAAAAGTCTTAAATCTGTGGCCAGCAGAGGTCCACATCCTTCTCCTCCTGCTGCCCCGGATACCCCAGTAGTAGCTACATAAGAGCACGCTGCAGCCCCCAACACCGAAACCGAGCAGACCAGCCAACCCATTGTGCCGGAAACAGACACGAGTGAAAGGGCGGTCCCGGAAGTGGGAGGTTCTTCTCGGGAAACTGAGGAGGAAACCATTCCCACCTTTGATAAGGATTTCAAGAATATTAATGAGGGCCTTAGCACTGCCGGGACACTTTTGCAGATTTTGCAAAAGAGTTCACCGAAACTTTGTCAGGTTTACAGCGGATGAGCCGGGTAATATCTCTAGCCCCCAAGCAATAAGTCAAATGCATGCTTTTAACTTAATTCTTTCATCATTATTATGCTTGTTTCTAACTTAAACATTTTTTTTCATTTCCGTGTTTCAACAAACCGCTGAAAGTATAAACCTGGAAGTTTTTGGCAAGCTTACCGTCAAGAACAAGGAGGTTAGAAACCTTATTTCCATTCTTGACGTTAAGGAAGCAGAGCTGGTATCATCTCAGCATCAGCTGGAGGAAACGACAGGTATTTTATTTCTCCGTGGTTTCATTTCTATGCCTTTTTTCTAAGTATTTTTCCGAGTTTGTCTAACTCGGTATTTTTTCTCGCTTTTCAGCTGCTTTGGCGAAAGCCAAACAAATTGCTGAACATTCCGGCAATGCCAAGAACCTCCGCCGGTAGAACCTGGACCTTCATAAGGAACTTATGAGGGTTCAGAAAGAACTGGAGGCCAGCCAGCTGGCTGTTGGCATTGCTCAATCCAATGCCTCCAACCAAGCTGAGAAGGACAAAGCAACCATCCGAGACCTGGAGAATGCTTTGACCCTTCGCCTGGAGGAAGGCTCCGAGATGGACAAGATCCTCGGTAAGTTTTCTGTTATTACCGGATTTTTGATGTTTTATAACCTTTCTCCGCTTTTTCGATAACCCTTTGGTTATTTATCTGAAAAAATAGGAGACGACCCAGCTCTTACTCGGATTGAAAAAATCCGAGCTTTCGGGAAGGTCTTCACCGCGCTCAAGGCTGCGGGGATGAAGCTTATCAAAAAATTCCTTCCCGCAAGGACTGCGGAGTTCTCGGAAGTTGAGAAACTTCCGAGGCTATCTTGGAGGTGGCGGAGTCCAAGGAATCGACCTTGCGCTCTGCGGCATCGGGTGGTGCACGCATGGCTCTAGGGCTCATGCGTATGCATTACCCCACTGCCAAATCTTGGCGCGTGGCGTCTGGCATCCCGCAAGGGTATACGGAAGCCCAGCGGACCAACATCTTTGACCAGATCAAAGGTCATGCAACCAAGATTTCTTCCATGGTCAACGTCGCGATCTTCTACCCGGAGGAGGCAATCCGGAAACTCCGGAAGAATCCTCCAGCGAAGATGACTCGGATGCTTGAAGGAGAACTCCGGGTCCTGGGCAGATAGAAAATAGGAGCATTACCGAACTTATGTAGTAAACATTATTGTAATGCTTCTATTCTTTTGAATGAACAAGTACTCCGCCATTTGCAGTTAACGTTATATAACTATTTTGCAAGTTTTTTCTGGTTATTATTCCTTTATCTTCTAAATTCTCTGGTTTTATATGCTTTAACTGTCCTTAGTGCTTGAAATGGATCAATAGCGTTTTAATCTTCATGCCGAGTGACCGGGTATGACAAATCAGTCTAAAACTCGGAAACATGGATCACGCTAAAGGCATTTTTGCTTACTAGCTCCAGTGACCCAGCATAAAAACAATCAGATAATATTTAGATAATAGTTAAGGAATTTTTGTATGAAACTCAGGCACGCAGCCACAATCTGGGTTTCCTTAAGCCTTTTTTAGGCTAAAAATCATTCAGTTTTTTAACACCGAGCACGCATGCACAATTCGGGTTAACATTGAGTAGTTTGAAAGATCATTGGGAAATAGATAAGGCGAAAGATATGCTTTATACTATAATAAACATAGAAGTATGGATTCCGACAACTTTATTTCATGATCTCAAAGATGTTTACATAGAAATTGAACTAAGTATAGAAGGGACGTAACTGCTGGATACTCCAGGGCCTCTTTGTCTCTCCTAGTTCATCATCTATGTTTCTCTTTCTTTTGCGATTCGGCTTCTCGGGATGATCTTCCGTCGAATGTATACAAGATAGTATGATCCATTTTTCATAGCTTTGCTGATGACGAATGGTCCTTCCCATACCGGGGCCAATTTGTGCTTCCTTTGCTGTACCAATCTTAGCACTAGGTCACCTTCTTTAAAAGAACGATACCTGATTTCCGACTATGATAACGTCGTAAACCCTGCTGATAAATGGCAGATCTTTGAAGCACAAGCTCTCGTTCCTCTTCTGAGAGATCGACGACATCCTGTCGTGCGCTTTCGGCATCTGAGTCATCGAAATCCTGCACTCTTGGGCTGTCATGGATCATGTCCGTTGGATATTGCTTCCGTACCATAAACTAGGAAAAACGGGGTTTGCCCTGTTGACCTATTTGGCGTCGTTCGAATGCTCCAAAGCACAGAGGGTAACTCTTCCACCCATGCTCCAGCTACTCTATGAAGAGGAGATTCGAGTCTTGGGCGTATTCCTTGCAGGATTGGGCTATTCATTCTTTCAACCTGTCCATTGGATTGCGGGTGTGCCACAGATGCGAGATCTAGGAGAAGTCCCGTTTGTCGGCAATATTTTGCCAACTCTCCAGTGGAGAAATTTGTCCCGTTGTCTGTTATTATGCTGTGCGGAACATCATATCTCATGACTACGTCAATAGTGAAATTTCTGGCAGTTACACCGTCAATTTTTTTATGGGTTTAGCCTCCACCAACTTGGTATATTTATCCACTGCAACGAGTAGATGTTTAAGTCCTCCTCTTGCAGTTTTGAATGGTCCCATCATATCTAGCCCCCTGACCACGAACGGCCATGTAATAGGGATAGTTTTGAGTGCTTGGGCTGGCATATTTGTCTGCTTGGCGTAATAGTGACATCTAGCACATGTATTCACTATGTGCTCAGCATATGTCTTGGCTGTTAGCCAGAAAAACCCTGCACGGAATGCTTTTTTGACTATGCTTTTTCATTGAGCATGATGTCCGCAATCTCCGGCATGGATTTCTTGTAGGATTTCTCGTCCTTCTTCTGGCGAAATACATCGCAGAAAAATTCTGGTAGTATTGCGTTTATACAGGCAACCGTTGATTACCGTGTATCCTTTGCATCGACGTTGTATCTGTCTTTGCAAGACTTCGTCTGCTCCATCCGGGTACTTCTGATCAACTAAGAAGTTTAAATATGGAATTGTCCATTCCGGGTTAACGAGCATGACTTCAATTGACTCGGAAACCATAGGATAGTCGACATCTCCACCTTTTATCGATGGTTCGTACAAATGTTGGACAAACACACCTGGTGGTGGGATTTTTACCCTTTCTGATCCCATGCGGGCCAATGCGTCCGCGTTCCAGTTTTCTTCCCTTTTGACGTGAAGCACTTCAAATCCTAGGAAGCAGATTGCAAACTCGTCCACCGTTCTCCGATATTCGGCCATGATGGGACTTTTGGCGTCACAAGTTTGGTTGATTGGTGCTGTACCAAATCTGAGTCGCCATAGCATAAGATGCGTTTAACACCTATTTCTTTTGCGATATGCAAGCCATGAAGCAGAGCTTCGTATTTTGCCACATTATTACTGGCATTGAAGTGTATTTGTGATACATACTCCATTGTGTCTCCTTTGGGGGATTTTAGGACTACACCAGCTCCTGCGCCTTCTTTCATCTTAGATCCGTCAAAGTGCATGATCCAGTATTCTGACTCTGACATTGGTGTGTTTTCCATTGCTTCCTTCCAATCGGCGACAAAATCTGCCAACACCTAGGATTTTATTGTCGTCCTGGGTTGGTACTTAATGTCAAATGGTGCTAGCTCGATGCCCCATTTGGCTACTCGGCTAGTTGCCTCCGAACTGTTTATTATATCCCCTAGTGGTGCTTTACATACCACTGTTATGGAATGTCCTTGGAAGTAATGACGAAGTTTCCGAGATGTGAAAAACACGCCATATGCCAGTTTTTGATAGTGTGGATATCTTTGTTTGGACTCGGAGAAAACTCCGCTTACATAGTATACCGGATGCTGATCTGGTATGCTTTGTTCATCTTTCCGCCTTTCCACAACTATTACTGCGCTAATAACCCGGTTTGTAGCCGTGAGGTACAATAACATAGGTTCTTCGTGTTTTGGGGACGCCAAAATCGGAGCTTTCATCAAAGTTTCTTTCAACTGGGTTAATGCTGCATCTGCTTCTTCTGTCCACTCGAACTTGTCGGATTTCTTCAACAATTTGTATAGTGGCAGAGCTTTGTCCCCTAGCCGGCTAATGAATCTGCTAACGGCTGCTGCAGAACACGTCAATCTTTGTACATCTTTTACGCACGTGGGCTTGGAGATGTTTAAGATTGCTTTGATCTTTTCCGGGTTTACTTTTATTCCTCTATGAGAAACGATGAAACCCATAAGTTTTCTGAGGAAACCCCGAATACGCACTTTAATGGATTCAACTTCATCTTATAAGTGCGCCATTCGAAGGTTTCTCGCAAATCTTCAAGGAGTGTGTCCTTTTCCTTGGAAACGACAGCAATGTCGTCCACATAAACATGGACATTTTTGCCAATCTGACTATGCAAACATCGTTGCATGCAACGCTGGTAGGTTGCACTTGCGTTCTTCAGGCCAAATGGCATGGTTATGTAATAGTACGTCCCATATGGGGTTATGAAGGAAGTTTTGATTTGATCTTATACCTTCATGCGTATTTGATGATACCCAGAATATGCATCCAAAAAGCATAAAAGCTCGGAGCCAGCAGTGGCATCTATTATTTGATCCATTCGCAATAACGCAAATATATCTTTTGGACACAATTTGTTCAGGCCAGTATAATCTATACACATCCTAAGGACAGTACTGTCTTTGTTCGGGACTAATACTGGATTTGCAGACCATTCAGTATGCATAACTTCCCGGATAAAATCTGTTGTCAAAAGCCGGATAATCTTCTTGCCAATAGCCTTCCGTCTTCTTCCGTCAAATCGACGGAGAGCTTGTTTGACGGGTTTAGATCCTGGAATCACCTTAAGCTGATGCTCAGCAAGTTCCCTGGGTACGCCTGGCATGTCCGCTGGACACCATGCGAAGATATCCCAGTTCTCACGGAGGAACTTGATGAGCTCGCTTTCCTATTTGTCGGTCATCCCAGTTCCCACTACGACAAATTTTGTCGGATCTTTAGGATCTAGGATTACCTGTCTTGTATTCTCGGAAGTTTGAAGCTATCTGCTGGCTTCCGGCTTTCTTTTCCTGCCGGCATTTCTATCGCCGATACTTCTTTGGTCAGCTCCTTCAGTTCTTCCTTTGCTATCACTTTTTCTGTGCAAAGAGCGTTTTCTTTTTCCATCTCGTTTGCCAACTTGAAGTCTCCCGTTATGGTGATTACTCCTCCTTTTGGCCCTGGCATCTTCAGCTTGTTATAAATATAACATGACCTTGCCATAAATTTGGCGAAAGCTGGACGTCCGAGTATTGCGTGATACACGCTTTCGAACGGCGCAACCTCGAAGGATACTTTTTCCTGACGGAAGTGATCTTTCTCTCTGAAGGTTACATCTAGGGAAATTTCTCCTAGGGATCGTGCTTGTCTGCGAGGGACGATGCCATCAAAACGTATGTTGTTGTGATTGAGCTGGGTCTCGGAGATTCGCAGATGCTTCAGTGTATCCAGGTACATTATGTTAATGTTGGATCCTCCATCCGTCAGCACTCTTTTTAGCCTAGTGTTTTGAACAATAGGGCTTACAACAAGAGCTTGCGTGCCAGGTTCTAGGATATTTCCAGGATGATCAGACTGATCCCAGGTAATTATTGTATTTGAGTACTTCAAGAATTTCGGGGTTGCATGAACAACCGTGTTTATTTCTCGGAGCGTTCTCTTTGCCACCTTTGTTGAGGGAGTTGCCAGGAAAGTTAGGTTACATTCTCCATCAACTCTCGGAAACTTGGGTTCGCATTTTCGTTGTTGTTCCTGGATTTTTTCGTCAGTGTCCGATTCACTGTCTTCTTTTTCAGCTTCTGGCTTTTGCTTGGAGAATTTCCTCTTAGAGTTCTTCCCTTCGCTTCCGAATCCTGCACTGCCTTTCATATGATTGTTCAGTCGGCATTGTGCGTTAGTATGGGTGAGTTTCCCAAATTGCGAGTGGTGGACACAATTTTCCGAATTTATTTTTTCCCACTCTTCCTTGGTGTAGTTTATCGGTTTTGTACTTCGTCCTTTCCACCTGTTCCCATTTTCTCTTCCAAAGGCTATGTTAACTTCTTTGGGTTTTTGTGTTGCCTCAGGAGTTCCTTTTTTCTCAGGGCGAGGGGTCTTTTTGGCCTGGATCAAAGTATCGATATTGCCGCCGCTCGCTCTGATATCGTCTTCGGCCGCTGCATGCTCGTTGGCGGTTGTAAGCATAGATCTGAGATCTTTGTGCCTTTTGGAACCGATCATGAACGGTACGAGTCCGGGTTTTAAACCATTGACGAAAGCATGCATTGCTTGAACGTCAGTTACTCCAGAGCAACTATTCTTCATTGCCGTCCATCTTGAGATGAAATCCACGTATGGTTCTTCTTCAAACTGGATGCAACGGTTTAGTTGGTTGATGCTGTTCGGACGCTTATAATTTCCCCGGAAATGCTGAGTGAACACTCTAGCCATATCATCCCAGTTGTCGATAGTTCTTGATGGTAACCCATTGATCCAATCTATGGCTCCATTCAGTAACATTAGGGGGAGGAATTTTACGGCCTCTAGGTCTGTCCCATTGTTAATCTGGACGGCTGTGTAATAATCTGAGAGCCAGGTATCCGGGTTTGTGCTACCAGTGTATTTTTGGTACGTTGGACCAACTTTGGCAAAGCCAGAATGCATAGTTATTCTTCGGATCCTATCAGTGAAACACTTAGGTCCAAAGTATAAATCATCTCTTTCCGCTTTGTCAATATGTGCGGAGTCTCTACCGGCTGAATGGATAGAAGGGGATCTGCTCCTTTCTTTTCCATTGTGGCGCAAAAGCGCTTTTCCGAGATTATCTCTATTTCCTCCGTGATCGTGCCCTTTGGGATAAGGTGGAGTTCTACTCCTGTGTCTTTCCTTATTCCTGGGGGGGCGTCCGGGATCTCTCACGCCTGTGAGGTATATCCTGTCTTCCAGCATTTTCAGCGGGGCGTCTGGGAGGCGGCATTGCTTTTCCGTCCTTCCGGTTTTTCTCTTCCCGATCACAGGGATTAGTTCCATCTTTCGGGAGATGGGATCCGGTTCTGGACGCTTCATCCTTATTATCGGGTTTTTTCTTGTCCTTTCTCGGATCTGATTTCTTCTCTTTCGAATTGTTTGAATCTCCAGGTTCTTCCGGTCCAGGTGCTCCAGTGACGCATGTAGCATGTTTTGCATAGGGCGGAGTCGTCGTGCAACTTCCGTGATCGCTCTTACCCCCGCTGTTGTTGTTGCAATGCTTTTCCTAGGAAAGCATACACCCCTTGAAGTTTTTCACCATTGGAGTACATATCGTTGTTGAGGATGGCGAACGCTGCTTCCACGTTTTCTGCTGCGGTTTTGTATATTGGCTCGTCTCTGGCATCTTTGCCGTTTACCTGCTTTTGCCAAGATGGGTTGTGAAACCTTTCTTTTGGCGGCGGTACTTCCGGTCCTGCGATTCCGGGTAACCGTGTAGGTTTAATGCCAGATCTATTCTTTCTCTCGTATTCCTCAATTTCTTCCTTCATGAGCTTGATGTCAGCCTGGGTTTTTTGGAGGTGTTCTCGAGTTCGAAATAGATGTTGCTGCTGCCTTTGGAGAGCTCGCCTCCGGGCTTCTAGCACTTTAGGGGGCTCGTGTGGTCCCACTGGTGTTTGGAGTATTTCCTGTTCGTCCTGTTCTGTCGTTGGCGGAACAATTATTTCCTTCGTTTTCTTCTCCGCAGGTTTTACTCCGCTTGCATCTCCTACTTCCGGGCTTTTGTTGGCTGGATCAGCCGATTTCTTCTTCCGGAGTTTATACTGGAGTTTTTTAGCAGCTTTGTATTTCTTCTTGGAAGAGGGAGGTTTCTTGCAGGGTTCTTCCTCTGTCAGTTCTTTGACATCAGGGTATGCGGGAGAAGTTTCTTTTTCTTCTCCCTCTTTAGGCCAATGCCGGACATACCCCTAATCAGTATATATCCCACATCCGGAGGAGGGCCACTTGGGGGCACACCATAGGGCGGCGCACCCCCTGGCCGCTTTTTGGGGTGGTGTGGGCCCCTCGGGCGCCCACCGCCATCGCCCTTTTGCCCATATATTCCCCCCGTTGCGTGAACCTTAAAGATATGCCACTTCTCCATGAAAAATACCCCAGGCCACCGTCATCGTCAACCCGAGATCAAGAGGGTTCTAGAGTTCTCCCCGACACCCTGCCGGGAGGGAAAATCATCACCGGAGGGGTCTACACCACCATGCCCGCCTCCGAAGTGATGCGTGAGTAGTTCATCCTCGGACTACAGGTCCATAGCAGTAGCTAGATGGTTGTCCTCTCCTCTTTATGTCTCATGTTTAGATCTCGTGAGCTGCCTCACATAATCAAGATCATCTTATTGTAATGCTACATGTTGTGTTTGCTAGGATCCGATGATTATTGAATGCTATGTCTCTTGATTATCAATCTATCATGTTGTTTTCATGTGTATGTTATTTATGATCTTGCATGCTCTCCGTTTTTAGTAGATGCTCTGGCCAAGTAGATGCTAGTGACTCCAAGAGGGAGTATTCATGCTCGATAGTGGGTTCATGCCTCCTTTGCATCTGTGCTCGAGTGACAGAAACGTGACAGATGGAGGATGTGTTGTTGCCATTAGGGAGAAAACAACGATGTTTACTTTGTTTATATTACACACTTTGCTTACAGCGATAATCTGTTGCTTGCAACTTAATACTCAACGTTTGTTCATCACACATGTTAGCTATCTTTTATGGAGACACACCACTAGTGAACTGTGGATCCCGGTCCATTTTCTCATTCTGATAATACAACCACTGCTTCCACTGTTTTCACACTGCTACTTACGTTTTCATACTATTTTTTCCACACCATAGTTTAATATCTTTGTGTTCAGCAAAACCGGTGAGATTTAAAACATCACTGCTTCGTTGGGGCAAAGTTAATTATTGTGTTGTGTAGGTTCCACTTTGCCGCTGAACCGGTAGTGTGCCCTGCCATCTCAGCTGCATCAACCTTCGGAAGTTGCTTCTTTCTCCTACTGGTCGATTAAACCTTGGTTTCTTTCTGAGGGAAACTTACTACTGTGCTCTTCATACCTTCCTCTTGGGGTCTCCCAACGAACGTGTGTTACATGCGCATCACCAAGCACTACTACGTGTAGTGCTCGATTAGTTGGGGTGGTGGTTGTTTGTGAAAAGCATGCTTGATGATGATGATCATGATATGATGTATTTTTGCGTAGTTAGGACAACAAAACTTTTTTTTTGGGTATTTGAGGTGGTACAATAGGTCACCCCTCCCACGATGGACTTGTAGTGGTACTATTACACCTTATGTTGATGTGGTACTAGGTTTACACCATACCAGGCAGCAAAAACTATTTGTGCTGATACCTGCTAGTAGTGATATGTATATGATCATCAATGCATGCTTTTCTTATGTTGCATTTCTACCTTGTCATCATATGTTGCTACTTTTTCCTTTGTAATCTCATCTTCTATGTTGTAGAGATACGTGGTGTTCAGAGGTAGGGTTATAGGAATATACACATTCTCGAGTTCTTGCTCAGCTCAGTTCGATAATTTCCCCAACAACAGCTGCAAAAGGTTCGAGATTCTAGACGAGGCATAAGAAGCCTACTCCATGTCTTTTCTAGATTAGAACCCTCTACTTCCTAGGAACAATAAAGGTGCAACTCTGATCGGAGCAACCAAAACTGCTAAAAGCCAGGGCAAACATGCAGGTCAGATCGGATGTGGTGGCATCAAAGACTGCTTAGCCGTTGTCATATTGGTCGTAATTGTCTATATATGTTTGTCTTATATCTATATGATATTCTGTGGACGTTACTAGCGATATGGGGTAACCAGAACGCCAACAAATTATGCAACCAAACACAACACCATGCGTCCTAAACACAACTAGGCAACCAATTGTGTGCTGAAATTAGTTTCCACGGAAATATTGTTAGCAAACAAACGGACTGCACAGCCTCAAAACTCCGTTTTACAGAACCATACCCATGCCCACGGATGCAAATATCCTCAAAATAGCTACACCATAAGGAACGTGCCGCTGTGTAGTGTGTGGGCCGGTTGAAATACTCCCACCCTCTCATATTAAGTGCCGCAAAATTATTTAAAAATAGATGTATCTGGACTAAAACATTTCTAGATATATATTTTTTATTCACTTTTATGACACTTATAAGAGACTTAATACGAGACGGACGAAGTGTTGTCGATATAGCTAGTCTTTCTATCTATTCTTTTTTTTCAAGGATACGTCATGGATAGACGTATCGTTTTCATAGAAGAAGGTCCGAGAGGCCAAAAGTTACAACGAGGAAACCCCAATCCACCGTGTCGAAAGCTTTCGTGATGTCCAATTTTAGCAGGATACCCGAGGTCTGGGAGCTGTGCAATTTGCGAGCCATTCCTTGCACTGACATGAAATTGTCATGAATACACCGCTTCCGAATGAAGGACTTTGGTGTCCACCGACTAGCCCCGGGAGGGACGAAGCCAAGCGCCTCGCGAGGACCTTAGCCACCAACTTGGCAAAGCTATTTATGAGACTAATAGGCCTGAAATCCTTAATCTCTTCCGCACCCTGATGTTTGGGCAGTAGCGAGACAAGGGCCTGGTTGACCCCAAAAACACGCACATCGAGCCTCGCGAGCGAGTCGAAGGCTGCCATGAAGTCATCCTTCACTGTGGACCAGCAAGATATGAAGAATCTGTTGGTGAAGCAGTCAGGCCCAGGGCACTTATCTTGCGGCATCCCCTTGATAGCCTCCCAGACCTCCTCGGCCGAGAACCCAACCTCAAGGTGATTCAGATCCTCAGACGGGAGACCTAGAGCATCGTGATCAAGAGAGAATGGCCAATCCTGCTCCGACCCAAGCAACGTGTCAAAGAAGCAATCCACCGCCTCCGCCTTGTCCACGTGTTCAGACACCCGTACTCCCTCCACCAGAAGGTGATCCACGAAATTCTTCCTGCGCCGGTGGCTTGCATGCGCATGGAAAAACCGAGTGCAAGCGTCGCCTTCTTGCAACCAGAGTTGTCGCGAACGCTGTCGTGCGATACACCGCTCCAAGGAGGCCAGCCACAACAGCTTCTTCTTTAAAATCCTCCTAAGTCCACGCTCTTCAGGAGAGAGCTGACGTGATTCCATGGCCGCATCGAGGCGAAGAATCACCTCATTGGCCAGCAGAATCTGTATCTTCACGCTACCAATGAATCAATGAATCTGGAGCTCCAACGGGAGAGCTCCTTCGCAGTACATCTATTCTTTTTCTCAGATTGTTTATTTCTTTATTTTCTCTTTTTCTTTCAGTAGCTAGTGGATCTACGTGGCATGTGCAAGCAAAGCAGCGATGCCCATACCAGAAGGGAAACGCTGTTACTCCCCCGGGGGATCATCGTCCGGGTCTGTCGGGGAGGTTACGTGGAGGCGTCTCCACCACTCAAACGCATTGGGCTGGGACACGTCCTCGCCTTATCTTCGTTCCCCATCCCCGCACGAACCCAACCACCGCTGACCTGAGATGCCCCCGCTCCGTCATGGCCCGGCTTGATGCGTCGACCGCCGCCAGGGAGGTTGCTCTGCCGCCGCCGGGGCCTCTTCTCTGCGCGCAGCCGCCGCCGGGGGCTGCGAATGACCTCCCTTTCTCCCTCCGCCCTATCTGCACCGTCCTCCGGCGTGCTCGGGCAGCGCGCGGCGAAGGCGGGCGCAGGGTCGCGGCGAGGTCATGGCTGGAGGGGTGTCCAGGACCGGGGGCTGGGCGGGCGCAGGACCGGGGGCTGCTGGAGGCGGGCGCCACGGCTGGAGGGGTGTCCGAAGGCGGCGCCGTCCCTCCGGCGAGCTCCTATATCAGCCACCTGCCTCTCTCCAGCGTCTCTTTTGCTACCAGAGTCAGTTTGAGATGCTACCGGAGGCGCGACGGTGCTGCCATGGAATAGAGGAGGAGTTGCGTGCGGCGGTGGTCGCCGGTGCTCCCATCGAGTTTTTGGACGGTGCTCCCAGCGGCAGGGCGGTGCTCCCATCGGAGTCAGGCCTTGCTCTTATAGGCGCCGGGCAGTGCTCTCATAGGCGCCGGACGGTGCTCCCATAGGCGTCGGGGAGTGCTCCAAGCGGCGACGGGCGGTGCTACCATCGTCGTCGGGGAGTGCTCCAAGCGGCCACGAGCGATGCTCACATAGGCGCTGGACGGTGCTCACATAGGCGCCGGACGGTGCTCCCATAGGCGTCGGGGAGTGCTACCATCGTCGTCGGGGAGTGCTCCAAGCGGCCACGAGCGATGCTCACATAGGCGCCGAAAAGTGCTCCAAACGGCGGCGGGCGGTGCTCACATAGGCGCCGGCCCATGCTCCCATCGTCGCCGGCCCGTGCTCCCATCGTCGTCAAGAGTGCTACCATCGTCGTCGGGGGAGTGCTCCAAACGGCCACGGGCGGTGCTCACATAGGCATTGAGCCGTGCTCCCATCGTCATCACCAGGTGCTACCTAGGCGTTGGCCAGTGCTCCGGCGGTGTCGGGCGGCGCTCACATGGCGATGATGCGAGCTTTGCGGCGGCGGTTTGCTCCTTTTCCCGTGAGAGTTGTGCGGGGAGAGAAGACGTAAGTGGGGTCGACTGGAGCTTTTCCTTTTTTCCGAGTGTATCTTTTTTTTTCCCTGTGTGTGCGACTATTCGCGCGTGCGAAGCGGTACCCAAAGCATACTTATCGGGGACACGTGTCGCTCTGCGGACCCGGGGGATGGGAGGATTCGATCCCCCGGGGGACGCTCAGTACTGCCCATACCAGAATCGTCCAAACAATCCCATCCTCCCACACACACACGCTTCACACGCTGACAGAGCCGCTAGACGGTCGATACGTCGGCAGTGGACCGGTCGATACGCCGCCACCTTTGCCTCAGACCACAAAGCCCTTTTATGCATCCTCTCCCCACCCACGAAGCAAAGCAGTACCCAGACAGGCAGACACCCCGCGCCGAGCCAAGAACACACAGCACAAGTACGGTCAGCGAGAGAGAGAGAGCGCAGCGGGGACGCGCAGCTCGAGCCTGGCGCCATGGCGGTGAGCAACAACATCACGGCGTGCGTGACGCTGATGGCGCTCATCTGCGCGGTCCCCGTCATCGCGTCAGGGATCTGGTTCGCGTCGGCGCAGGGCGAGGAGTGCGCGCGGCTGGCGCGCTGGCCCGTGGCCATCCTGGGCGGGCTCATCCTCCTGGCGGCGCTCGCGGGGTTCGTCGGCGCCTACTGGAACCGCCGCCGCCTCCTCGCCTTCTACCTCTTCGCCATGGCCGTGCTCATCGTCCTCCTCATCGCGCTCGTGGTCTTCGCCTTCGCCGTCACCCGCGGCTCCGGGGCCTACCCGGTGCTCGGCCGCGCCTACGACGAGTACCGCCTCGACGGCTTCTCCATGTGGCTGCGCGGCTACGTCTCCGACAACCCGGGGCGCTGGGAGGGGATCAAGTCCTGCCTCGCCGTCTCCGACACCTGCAAGAAACTCGCCCGCCAGGCCAGCTTCGTCACCGCCGACCAGTTCTACCAGTCCAAGCTCACGCCGCTCCAGGTACTTCACCAGTTCATCACCACATACTCGTCACGTCGTCAGTGTGTATTATTTTGGATTTACTACTAATTCTTATACGCGCAAGATTAGCCATAGATTCACCAAATATGCCCTCCCCACACATAGGATTCCACAAAAATGGTGCCACAGTGCTCCCACTGTTCCGCACGAAAATCTGGCGACATCTGTGATGTGAGCTATCGCAATGGTAGACAGTGACACTTGTAGCTGAAACAAGATGTTGAAATGCGCTTTAATTAGAAGGATCAGGGGCATCAGGCTCTCTCTTGGCCTCGAGAGAAGCTGCTAGACAAGGAGGGGAATCATTTTGCAAACTTTCTGACGGGGCACGTATAGAAAAGCAGCATTCCATCGTGGACATTGTTCACTGTCAATGTGATGCGGGGCCACCCGGTTTTCCCAGTGCGAGAGATGACAAATGGGTTAGAGGGGAATCAGTGGGTAGGTCCTAGCAATCGGTAAGCTCTTTCTCGAACAACATCTAGCACTGCTTTGCACGGCGAATATACTACTACTCGAACAAATGATTTAGTTAGAGGAGTAATAGACACTTGCTTATGCTAAATTTTCCTTTTGCAGCATTACCCGGCCCGATAGAAAGCTAGATTAGCACAGGGATTTGTAGCAATCGTAGACCCCTAGCGACATCGTTACCCGGTAATAGATAGAGTAGACGCATGGTTCGGCGCGTGGGAGCGTGTGGTTTGTTCTAGATGAGGAGGGGATGACAAGTTTCTGACAGGGCACGTAGAAGAGCAGTAGTACTGCATTGTGGCCATCGTGCACTGCCTCTGTGTTGTGGGCCATCCCGCTTTTCCCAGTGCGAAAAATGCCAAATGGTCTAGAGGGGAATCAGTGCGTAGGTCCGAGTGATTAAGCACTTTTCCTGAGCAAACCTGACACTGGTTTGTTGTGCGAATCCTAGCGAGAGATTATTTCAAAACGGTTATTTATTGATAGCGCAAGCGTAGATGGGTTGATGGGAGGGACGGTGCCGGCTGGAGACAAGGGTCGCATGGGTCGGCGCCTCTGGTCGTGTGACTTGTTCTAGAATCTTGTGTTAATCACTCGGAACTAGGGTGGCCGCACGCAGCATCTCGATGTCCTCGGCCGCGGAGAGTTTGTCTGTCTCTGTATACCGCCGCGTGCTCCGGAGCTTGGTCTCTCTCCAGTCTCGGGCGTTCATGCATCTCTCGAAATTAGTATAGTAATTAAAGGGTCCATCTGTCCGACTGGCACGATCCTCCAAACCTGATGCGATACAGAGATCCAGCGATAGGCAATGTTGAAGAATGGTTTGTATATTTGTTCCCTGTTAAATTTCACAGCATAACTGACCTGAAACGGACTCTGAATCTCTCACAAGTCACAACTGACGAAGCTTTCTGTGTTTCTTTTTTGTGGCGTGGGTGCAGTCCGGCTGCTGCAAGCCGGCGTCGGTGTGCGGGTTCGGGTACGTGGGCCCGACGGTGTGGACGAACCCGGCGCGGCCCGCCGCGGACCCGGACTGCGGGCTGTGGAGCAACGACCCGGCGCAGCTGTGCTACGAGTGCGAGTCGTGCCGCGCGGGCCTGCTGGCGACGCTGCGCAGCCAGTGGCACAAGGTCAACATCGCCCTCGTCGTCGCCACCGTCTCCCTCGTCTTCCTCTACCTCGTCGGCTGCAGCGCCTACAAGAACGCGCACGCCGCCGCCATCTACCGACGCTACAAGTGGTGAGAACATCGTACCGAGTCGCTCACGATCCAGAGCGTAACGCCATTGCCGATGTGCCCATGTAATACTGTATGCTTGTTTATTACTCGTACTACTGTAGTAGATTGGTAAGGTAGGCGGACAAGGAAACTCTGGAGCGTTCAGATGGATGAACCGGCCGACCATGCATGTTCTGTGGCGATTCGATCTCGGTGAGAGATGCGTGTGCGCTAGCTGCTGGTGTTGTAGTTTGCCGTAGAACGTGTACTTCTGATTTATTATTGCCAGGTTTGTTCGTGGCTCACAATTTTAGCGTACTAGTAATGTACTGTATTATGTTTTGGTGATCCGGTGGCTTGATTAATGCTAGTACTGCAACAGTGACCATGTGAGACGAATCTCGTCTCGCTTGTGAGTACACGTGAATGTTATTTTATGGTGATCCAAATTCATATGAAGATAAAAGAAAATTTGGCCTCCCCTACGTTTCGGCCCGCCTTTATATACCTCTTGTAAGCCGCCGCACGGGATAAACCGCACATTGTAAATCCCGGCGCGTTTGTAACCTCACCCGAAATAGTGAAGTATTGCTGCCTGGCGCCCGTGGTTTTTTCTCTTCCTTATTGGAAGAGTTTTCCACGTTAAAATCCCGTGTCCCCGTTGGTTCGATCTTGCTTAATTTCATAATTGTTTTGCTATTGCGTGTAACAGTGACAATTCATGTTCTGATGTTGCTTTTTTTTTGCGGGGAATCACTAAGAGCTTTATTCAACTAAAACCTTCGCGCCATAAGAATTGCTAGTCAGGAAAGTGGGGGGCGGGGGGGGGGGGGGGGGGGGGGGGGGGGGTGTTTGAATCCAGCTTTCGGTAACAGTCAGTGTGCACGCATGTTGAGCACACATATGAGCTGCAGCATTAGCCGACCTTATTACATGTTGAATCATAAAAGATCTAAAAAAACTATAAGCTCTCCTACTTCCAAAAGAAAGGGTGCAACGACTGAGCAAGAATCATGGCGAGAGTTCCAGAGTGCTACCACCTCCGAGCAGTCCGATTCGAGGACAACATTTGTAAAGCCCCTGAGCTTGGCGAAGATGACACCTTCTCGAATAGCCAGCGCCTCTGCAATCATAGGATCTGTAACTCCGTGATAGGGTTTACTCCATGCCCACAAGAAACTGGTAGCTGATCTGTCCACACCTCCAACCCCACTATTGCCATCATCATGCCTAATTGATGTGTTTGTATTGATCTTGACATCATCCGGGTCTGGTGGAGGAGCAACACCATAGTTTGTTGTCGCGGAATGTCCAACAGAGCCAGTGCTTATCTTGTCAAGCGAACTGAATGAGCTGGGTTCAGCCCCCCCCCCCCCCCCCCCCCCCCCCCCCCCCCCGCTATCATGCGTCCATCGGTTCCTAGAGTGCCAAATGGACCACATAACTATAATGGAAATAGCCCTCTACTTCGCATTAAATCTATCATCACACAGAATATCTCTGGCCCAAGCCCAAGACCGTGGATGTAGCCTTGGCAATTTGAAATCAAAAATTGCATTAGCCTCCTCACAAAAAAAACCTTGGCATGAGAACAATATATGAGAGCATGCTCCAGGTCTTCTTCGGCAGCTAAGCACATCTTACATACCGTCGTTTGCCTGATGTGCCGGTTCATAAGGGTATTTTCATCAGGTAGGATACCTCTTATCTCGAACCTTGGGGAAAACTTTCAAGTTCCAAATGGTATTCCATATCTGTTGTTCATCAATTGAGGACCCGGTAACCTGCCCTTCATCTGGAGCTGATCGCTCTTTATGATTCACTAGAGCTCGGTACGCTGATTTAACAGAGTAAATACTTGAACTTTCATGTGCCCATGCTCGAAAATCCTATCCACCTCCATTGCGTAATGAGATATTTAATATAGCATCAGCATCTGGGTAAAAACTGACCGAACACGCTCATGTCGCCAAGTCCAATTTTCAGTATCAATCAATTCGTTGACTTTCTGCACAGGAGCATTTGCAAGCTTGAAGATGGGGGCCAAAGTGGAATGTTCCACGGATCCACTTATCATCCCAAATAGAAATTGATGAGCCAGCTCCAACTCGGGTAATAAGACCCAATTTCAAGGCCTCCCTCTCGGCTACTATTGCTCGCTAATACGTCATAAACGTATCCTTAATTTCTGATGTTCCATATTGTTTTCTTATTGTTTTCCACATGTTCGCTATACACTTTATGTCATTTTATCGATTTTCCGGACTAACCTATTGACAAGATGCCACAGAGCCAGTTCCCTATTTTCTGCTATTTTTGGTTTCAGAAAAGTTGTTCTGGAAATATTCTCGGAATTGGAAAATTCAAAACTGGAAGTCTTAGAACCCCCGAAGGTTCCATGGAGTCCCGAAGAGATCCAGAGGGAGGCCTCAGGGGGCCACACCATAGAGCGACGCCCCCCCTCTGGCCGTGCCAGGGTGGTGTAGGGCCCCAGGCCTCCACCGCCTCTGCCCTTTCGCCTATTTAATCCCCCCGAGACATAAACCCTAGATATATACCACTTTTTCCCGCGAAACACCCGAGGCCGCCGTCACCGTCATCACGAGATCGGGAGGATTCTGGAGCTCTCCCTGGCACCCTGGTGGAGGGGAAAATCATCACCGGAGGGGTCTACACCACCATGCCCTCCTCTGAATTGATGTGTGAGTAGTTCATCCCTGGACTACGGGTCCATAGAAGTAGCTAGATTGTTGTTCTCTCCATGTTGGACCTCATGTTTATATCTTGTAAACTGTCTATCATGATCAAGATCATCTTTATGTAATGCTACATGTTGTGTTTGCTAGGATCTGATGAATGTTGAATGCTATGTCTTCTGATTATCAATCTATTATGTTATCTTCATCCATATGTTATTTATGATCTTGCATGCTCTCCATTATTAGTAGATGCTCTAGCCAAGTAGATGCTAGTAACTCCAAGAGGGAGTATTTATGCTCGATAGTGGGTTCATGCCTCCTTTGCATCTGTGCTCGAGTGACAGAAACGTGACGGATGGAGGATGTGCTGTTGCCATTAGGGAGAAAACAACAATGCTTTGTCTAAGGATGATGTTATTGTTTACATTACACACTTTGCTTACTGCAATTATCTGTTGCTTGCAACTTAATACCCAACGTATGTTCGGATGATATTCAGAGGGTGGATTATTAGTCATAGATGCAGTTGGATAAAGGTCTATGTATCTTGTTGTAATACCCGCATGAATCACATAGTAATATTTATGTCTTGCATATGCACTATGGTGCAACCTTCATTTCTGTCAATTGCCCAGCTATAATTTGTTCACCACACATGTTATTATATTTCATGGAGAGACGCCACTAGTGAACTGTGGACCCCAGTATTTTTTTTTCTCATACTGATAAAACACCTACTTCTTTCATACTTCTCTCATACTGTTCCTACTGTTTTTCTACTGTTTTCCATAACATACGTTTAACCTCTTTGTGTTCAGCAAAACCGGTGAGATTGACAACCTCACTGCTTCGTTGGGACAGAGTGATTTTATTGTGTTGTGTAGGTTCCACGTTGCTGCTGAACCGGTAGTGCGTCCTGCCACCTGAGCTGCATCAACCTTCAGAGATTGCTTGTCCTCCTACTGGTCAATTCAACCTTGGTTAATTTTGAGGGAAAACTTGCTGCTACACTCTTCACAACCTTTGTCTTGGGGTTCACCAACGAGGGCGTCAAGGCTCCCATAAGGTTTTCTGGCGCCGTTGCCGGGGATTTCAAATTCATCATCAGCAAGAAGTCTCCCGTCAACTACACGCCAATCTCTTTACTTTGTTTTTGTTTTGCTTAGTTTATTTTATTTTCTTGTTTGCTTATATTTATCAAAAACACAAAAAAATTAGTTCTTATTCTAGTTGTTATTTTTGTCACTTCGTTGTTATTTTTCATCATGTTGTTCCCTAAGTTTACCCTGAAAGATTTGCCGGTTGGAAGTGGTTCTAACTTGGAAAAGACACTATTAAAGAATTCTTTGATCATGTTAGTAAGCATGATAACTTTGAGAAAAAATCCATAGTAGAACTTGCTCCCAATTACAAGACTGCTGCAACTTCTTTAGTTCACATGATAGAAGCTAGGTTTGTTAACCTCCATCCCACATTAAAACATATGGTCCTCAACTTGAATAACATTGAAGATGTTGAGAAAAGAAACTTCATCTTAGAAACTATGCTTAAACAATTTGGAGATGTTGCTATAGAAGCTAGAAAAGTCTTTGATCGTTTCAATATGCTTGGCTCATGTGTAGACATTGTTGGTGCTCTAGAACAAACTGAATCTAATAATGAAAAAGAGGATAAAATACCAATCCCCTTTAAATTGGTAGCACTGCATGAAGCCCAAGATTTTTTTTTGATTGGATTGTTCCTGAGAATTTATTTGATGAAGATAGTAAGCCTAAAAATTCTAAGAGAGGAACCTCTGAAACTCACTTAGATAAAATACAATGCATTATTAAGGAATTGCCAAATCTTGATTTAAATGCCTCTCCATTTGAAAATACTTGATTCCACTTTTCTGAGCCTAGCTAAAAGGCGTTAAAGAAAAACATTTCTTGGGAGATACCCCATGGTTTTATTTTTGCTTTGTTTTTATCTGTTTTATTTGAGTCAAGGGGTTGTATAATTATGTAGCAAATCCTTTATAGTAGTGCCAAGTAAGGTTTCTGACGAGAGTTGGAATTGGCTTTAGGAGGTCTGCGCAGGAAACAGATTTCTGCTGTCCACCGTAAAAAATCTCTACTACTTAAAAGAAAGATTTCGTTCCGTCTTCTCCACACAAAAGGGATACGTCAAATCTTTCGTCCCACTCGATGCCCTTTTTTCCACGCACAACTCCCGTCATACATTAATTACGGACATGCAGATTAAATCAGCGAGCCACGGCAAGTTGTCAGACAGCGAAATAATTCTCATTAATTACATACCAAAACTATCATACATGACCCATATGTCAGCGAGCCATACAAGGAGAACAAATCAGTTAACGAATTATAGGACATTTATTACATACCAAAACTGTCATACACGAACCATACATGGAGAGAAAAATCAGCCAGCGATTCAGCGGTCAGCGAGCAATCAGTGGCGAGGGAGTAATAAGCATCAAGTAATGAGGGGCGAGCGATCAACGTCGAGCAAAGTAATAAGCATCAAGCAATCAGTATATAAGGTACCTCCACGACGTCTCTAGAAGAGCATCAAGTAATCAGCGCGCCCAACATCGGACGCTGCCTCCGTGGCTGCTCGATACCCCATCTCGAAGAGGGTGATGGCACCAACAACGGAGCCAGAACCGGCTCCTGCCTTCGAGCTAGCTCCGATCAACATGTAACCTGGATGACCAACCTGCATTAGTTTCTAACTCATTAGTTTCTTATGTCATTAGTTTCTAACTCATTATTTTCATCCGTCATTCCAGAACTCAAACATTCGATGAGGTAAACTGTGACCATGTCCACCTTCGTTTTCCCTGAGAGATAATGGCCAAGGTTTTGCGCACTCGCATAAAACAGACGACTGATGGACGGTTCCTCTACCTTATTCTATCGGACATCAAGGTAAAGCAGTTTCACACCGTCAAATTATATTCTCCATTTATCTTTAGTGGTCATTGGGTATGTTCACATTCTTACATAGGATACAAGTGGTACTCCTATGCTACTCCTAAATCTTGCAAAACCTAAGCATGCCTACATGATTAAAATTGGAGTTCAGTAGATGCTCTTGATCACTCGCTTTAGTAGGCGTCTTTTGAATATTTTCACAACCATGTTTGAAATAACCCTTATCTAGGCTTATGAGACGTTAATTTGTTGTGTTTTGTAGGGGATGAAAATGGAGGCAATATGTTCAGAACAGTTGGTAGATCACTTCAACAACCAGCTTCAAGTAGGACTAATCTATGTGTTCAAACGTGTACAATTTGAGTCGACAGATTGGGAATGTCCCTTCAAAATGGCCATACCCTCCAAGTTCATACACATAGCAGGGTTGTATACCTTCATCCCTCCGCTACCACAGAGGTTCACAAGTTTTAGCACGGTTTATGGTCTGCAAAACAAAATGATTCCAGGTACCAGTTATTCTTTTTCACTGTAATTTTTCCCAATTAAATGTCATATTTCTGCTAATTTCGCATGATTAATTTTTGGTAGATGTTATTGGCCTGGTGGTCTATATATGTAAGATATTTTTGTTATATTCTGGCTGAGTTCTCAATAAGAGGTCTCGATCCTAATATGATTCCATGTAATTTGCACACTTTGTTCGGGATAAGATGAATTATTGCCACATCTTAAATACTTATTCCAAAATAAGTTGGTACAGAAAATAATTAAACTGAGCCTTTACTTGGTGAAGGAAATATTACCCATCTCAGATGTGTAGATTGCACGACCGAGGTGTGTCAAAACAGAAACCTCGCATCTCAGGAACCGGAATACAATTATAGATATCTGCGGAACAATGAGAAGGTCATTAGTCAACCAGTGCGTACTATACATTCATGGAAAAGCCATTGAAGTTCTATAATTTCATGATTTTAACACAAGAACCGGAAAATCTTACCAAAAACACCCAGAGTCGAATATCTCGCCATGACTGAAAAAACAATCAGTAGAAACATAGAAAAAGAATAGGTAAGTATGTAGTGTTGTGGCCACATTTTCAACTTATATCACTATCACCATCACCATCACCATCATGGACCCGGGATATCTTTCCTAACACTCACGTCTTGGGTTTTTAGTTAGCAACAACCAGTCCGTCCGCAGCATCCCTTAGCCCACAAATCTCGCTACGCCTCCGAGCCAATCAGCACGGCGAGCACACCACAACATATGCAAAAAAAATCTACATGGGCGGCAATTCATTTAGCATGACGACTGATCGATTTGGTCTCGGGTAGGTGATGAATTCTCTATCTTTACCATCAAATGAAAATCAGTCTTAGAGAGCAGAAATCTTACCGAATAGGCCGTAGCACTTGCGGGTGAAGACGTCAGGTCCGCTCCACACCGCGCCGCCGTCGGTGTTGTAAGCGGAATCCAGCCAATCAGAACGCGGTGGCGAGGCAGAGGCCGGGGCTACGCTGGCAGGGATAGGTCCAGTGCGGATCGACGAGGCATGGAGAGGCACGCAGGGACGAGAAGCTGGTGGCCGTCGAAGAGGCAGCCCGCTTGGGCGGACGCAGCGGCCCCGCACGGGCTGGCGGGAAGAGGAGGATGTGGCGCAGGCGTGCACTGGTACGAGCCGGTCCACTCGACCCGCTGCGGGCTTGCAGATGCAGCGGAGGCCACAGCGACGACCTGGGTGGAGGCAGACCCCACAGCAGAGAGGGGGAGGCCGGAAGGGATTAGGGGAGGCATGCGGGGAGCAGATCTTGCAGATCCGGAGAGGGCCGCCGGCACGAGCAAATCGTGCAGAGGGGAGCTGCTGGGTGAGCAGCGCTGTGTGGCTGGTGTAGTCGTGTTTCAGTAATCTGGACAGCCAAGAGAATAGTGTAGCGTACGTGTACTTACTACCTGATTAGCTTCTTTGAGTCCACCATGTCAAAAAAAAAAACTCAAGTAAGACGGTCGGCTCCATTTGTTCCTCTGAAGCAAGGTATAGTGTAAATAGTAATAAATGATTTACAATATAGTACATCATCTGACTATAACTAAGTTAGCATACCAGTCGATAAGTATACGATATTTTGCGGTTTTCTATAGCAAGAATTGAAAATGCGGTATTATGTATGTTTTGTTTTATGAGATGTTTTTTGTAAAACATTAAATTATGATTTATTAATTCTAGAGTCCCTCACACGATTGAATTAAGAAAACCATACTGTGTTTCACTGAAGATGGACTCTTCCCCAAGTTCTGACGGAAATACTCCTTTCAAATATGTGACCAACACACAAGTAACATCGATCACATTATAATGTGTAATTGCATCATCTCTTGTTCAACATCTGACGACACTGTGTATGTTAATAGATGTTGCCGACAACAACAATGAAGGGGGGCCTACAAATGCAAAAGAACACAATAGGCAACGTGCTCTGATGATCAGATGTTACCTTTTCAATTGACGAGCAAGCAGTTTCCTATTAGGTTCAGCTTCGCCATGACGGTTAACAAGGCACAGTTACACTATCCCACATGCTGGTATTTAGTTGCCCGTGCTGGTGTTCTCTCGTGGGCAGTTGTATGTCGCGCTATGTAGATCCACCTCTAGAAACAAATGTGAAGATTCTTGTCATCTCAGATGCTGGTAATAAGAAAAAGAAACCAGATGGTAGTCAAGAAAAGAACCGTTCATACCCAAAGAACACTCGTCTATAAAGAGATCCTGGCATCATTGGTGAGGTATTTGTCACTTAAATATTCAGTAATCATACTTTTATCCTTTTTAAATTATATATGCATACTTATATTCGAAATTATAAATTTTTTATGCCAATCAACTTCATTGTGATAATCATGTGTTGTGAAGAGATACCTATTGCCGAGATACACATGAGCATGGTGTGATGTGATGCATAAAATTTTCTGTTGTATGGTTAAACAATGCACTACAAAATGGATTTTTTATGTAATATGTTCCCATGGAGAACAAACATACGGCCTCCATTATTTTTTAATTCAAAATTTTGGTACTAAGTTTTGGTTAACCATTATTATCCTTTCACGAGTAATTGTCTCGATGTTATCACGACACGAATGTGTATATGATGGAGTGACAACCATAAATTATTTATATCCCGTAGCAACGCACGGGCATTTTACTAGTCATATAAAATTCTAGAAGACCAGAATGATCTGAATTCTTTTCTACTTATTCCTCAGCTAATTCCACAACTTTTCTGTTCTTTAAGTTTTTCGATCTGAGAAACGTAAGTGCCTCGAAAAAATTCGTATTTACAGACAGTTCTGGTTCTGACAGATTCCGCCATTTTTCTTGCATTTGCTCTTTTGCGATGTCAAGTGGATTTCTTTGCTTCACGAAACATCAGTGGATGTAGCTAATGTTTAAAAGTATCAATATAACTTGTGCCATACATAACCAATGGATTTTTAATTGTTGTACTAACCCTCTAATGCGAATTACTGTTTGAGTGTGGTGTGAAGGAAGTTTTCAAGGGTCAAGAGAAGAGGCGATATATGTGATCAAGAAGAGTGAAAGGTCAAAGCTTAGGGATGCCCCCGTGGTTCATCCAAGCATATTTTTATAAGACTGAAGCATCTAAGCTTGGGGATGCCTAAGGCATCCCCTTCTTCATCAACTATCTATCATGTCACTTCTCGTGAAACTACATTTTTATTCGGTCACATCATATGAAGTTTTCTTGGAGTGTCTGATTGTTTTTCTTTTGTTTTCCTTTATTTTCTTTTGTTTTCCTTCCTGCAATAATATAGTTGGATCCTAGCATTATTTTTTTGGGAGAGAGACATGCTCCGCTTTTTCGTTGGAATACTTGCTATGCTAGTATTCTTAGTTTTTCTTCTAGTTACTGCAAAAATTCCTGTTTAGCTCTTGTTTTCATTGCATCTCTTATTCAAATTTGTTAGTTTTAGTAGTGTTATGTGAGTCCTCTAATGTTTGCTTGCTGTAGAATTTAGAGAGTTTTTGTTAAAGCATGTTTTGTATGATGCTTGTTGGGAAAAAAAACTGCTGCTTGAGGTAGAATTTTTTACGGTGCAAGTAGAAGCTTGTATAGACTGTGGCTAGACTTTTTCATATCATGCTAGATGATATTTTAGTTTTAAAGCCTTGTGGTTATTGAGTATCATGATTAGCCTCAAATAGATGAGAGTGTTTAATGTGCCATTGAAAGAATCATGAGTTGTTCTTGTCATATTGAAGCATAAATTTGTGGTGTTCCTTTGAATGTTTTATTTGGTTGACATGGCGCATGCTCACACCATGTTTATGACTATGAAACAGTCACGAATAGCCTCCATATCATTTAGTTTTTGAACTTGTGGTGCCACTTATGCTTTGATTAATGATGTTTATGTTGCTATGCATGATTATGGCTCTTATGCTCTCCTGATTTGTCGCTCCCGGTCTTTTGCTAGCCTCCATCTGTATTGAGTATGAGCTCTACTCGTGCATCCAACTCCCAAAAACCAAAGTTTTCCCATTGTGTCCACCATACCTACCTACATGTGGTATTTAACTGCCACTCCAAAGTAAATTGCTCATGTGTTACCTTTAGAACTTTCAAAATTACTCCTATTTTGTGCTCCTATTTTAACTCATGAGGACGCAAATAGAGAATCTTTATCTCACTTGTTGATTGGAATTTCACACCCTGGACTAGTGGCTTCATCCACTTATCCAATGATAGAAGAGCTGGCAGCGGGGTGCCCAGCCCCAAATTAATAAAAACAAATTCTCTCTACTATTTTTGCCCCTGGTTTATCAGTCAAAGCATAATTGTGCAAACAAAAGAGAAAGAGGGATGACCTTCTACCCAGATGCGTCCTTCTATGGGAGCCGCTCTTCTGAAGTCTAGTTGACTTGTGACTTACTGTATTTTTTGTTTACCATTCGTTGACATAAGCATACACCTCTCTTAAAATATAGACACTCCTCCACGGTATGTGATTGTTGGCAGGCACCTGAGGATTCGGTTAGCCATGGTTTGTGAAAGATGGTTCGGAGGAGTGTCAAGTTTTCAATACCTCTGTTTAATAAAATAAAAGCTCTAGCACATGAGTGATCCATGCTTCCCTCTCCGAATGTCCTTTCTTTTTTATTTTATGTTAAGTCTCCATCTTCTAACTTTATGCACAGTTGGGAGAGCATCTTTGCCATTCTGAGTTTTATGTGCATTTGTCCCAGAAACATTATTAATTGATTCATGATGTGTTATTGCTTGTTCTTTAATTATTTTTTCTAGTCTTCCTCATGAACTTTGAAGGTGTCCTGGCATTTATGTTTTGCCCCACTCTTAAGGACTAGCGAAATATCATTTTAACATGTTTTTCTCTATACTTGAAACAAACGTATATCTTTTGTTGCATTGTTATTCGTGATCTTTTATTTGTGTTACTTCTCATGATGCAAGGTCATTGCTATGCTTTATTATTAAAATTCTATTTGTCATGCTTGTGTTGAAGTTCTATGATCTCAGCTTACTTATGTTTTTACATTATTGATGATCAATTTTATGTTGGTAGCATGTCACCTCAGAAATTTTGTGTTTTTTATCGTTTACCTAGTCGAGGACGAGTAGGAACTAAGCTTGGGGATGTTGATACGTCATAAACGTATCCTTAATTTCTGATGATCCATGTTGTTTTCTTATTGTTTCCCACATGTTTGCTATACACTTTATGTCATTTTTATCGATTTTCCGGACTAACCTATTAACAAGATGCCACAGAGCCAGTTCCTTGTTTTCTGCTATTTTTGGTTTCTGAAAATATTCTCGGAATTGGAAAATTCGAAGCCCGGAAGTCTTAAAATTCCCGAAGGTTCCACGGAATCCAGAAGAGACCCGGAGGGGGCCTCAGGGGGCCCACACCATAGGGCGGCCCCCTTGGCCGCGCCGGGGGGTGGTGTGGCCCCCCAGGCCTTCACCGTCTCTGCCCTTTCGCCTATTTAATCCCCCAAGACATAAAACCTAGAGATATACCACTTTTTCCCAAGAAATACCCAAGACCGCTGTCACCGTCATCCCGAGATCGGGAGGGTTCTGGAGCTCTCCCCGGCACCCTGCCGGAGGGGGAAATCATCACCGGAGGGGTCTACACCACCATGCCCTCCTCCGAAGTGATGCATGAGTAGTTCATCCCTGGACTACGGGTCCATATCAATAGCTAGATTGTTGTTCTCTCCACTTTGTACCTCATGTTTAGATCTTGTGAGCTTCATATCATGATCAAGATCTTCTTTATGTAATGCTACATGTTGTGTTTGCTGGGATCTGATGAATGTTGAATGCTATGTCTTCTGATTATCAATCTATCATGTTATCTTCATGCTTATGTTATTTATGATCTTGCATGCTCTCCGTTATTAGTAGATGCTCTGGCCAAGTAGATGCTAGTAACTACAAGAGGGAGTAATTATGCTCAATAGTGGGTTCATGCCTTCTTTTCATCTGTGCTCGTGTGACAGAAACGTGATAGATGGAAGATGTGCTGTTGCCATTTTGGAGAAAACAAAAATGCTTTGTCTAAGGATGATGTTATTGTTTACATTACACACTTTGCATACTGCGATTATCTATTGCTTGCAACTTAAAACCCAATGTTTGTTCGGATGATATTCGGAGGGTGGATTTTTAGTCATAGATGCAGTTGGATAACGGTCTATGTATCTTGTTGTAATGCCCGCATGAATCACATAGTAATCTTTATGTCTTGCATATGCACTACGGTGCAGCCTTCAGTTCTGTGAATTGCCCAGCTGTAATTTGTTCACCACACATGTTATTATCTTTCACGGAGAGACACCACTAGTGAACTGTGGACCCCGGTCCTTTTTACTCATACTGATAAAACACCTACTGCTTTCATACTTCTCTCATACTGTTCCTACTGTTTTTCTACTGTTTTCCACACCATACGTTTAACCTCTTTGTGTTCAGCAAAATCGGTGAGATTGACAACCTCACTGCTTCGTTGGGACAGAGTGATTTGATTGTGTTGTGTAGGTTCCACGTTGCTGCTGAACCGGTAGTGCGTCCTGCCACCTCAGTTGCATCAACCTTCATAGATTGCTTGTCCTCCTACTGGTTTATTCGACCTTGGTTTCTTTTCTGAGGGAAAACTTGCTGCTACACTCTTCACAACCTTTCTCTTGGGGTTTACCAACGAGGGCGTCAAGGATCCCATCAAGTTTTCTGGTGCTGTTGCCGGGGATTTCAAAGTCATCATCAGCAAGAAGTCTCCTGTCAACTACACGCCATCACTCGCCAGGTTGCCGAGGCCGTCTGGAGGTACCCCTTCTTGCATGAAATCACAGTCAGGGAAGTACCTACCCTTCATTTCCCTAGCACATAGGGAATTTGGATTTGTTATAAAATGCTAGCCATGTTTCCCATGTAGGGCTAGGTTAAAAATATGGAGGTCTCGAAACCCCATCCCTCCCTCACACTTTGGTGTCGAAATTATTCCACGAGATTCAGTGAAGGGAATATTTGTCAATTGAGCTGCTCCGCCAATACTTTGCCATACAGGAAGTGAGACTCTTGCATACCTTGTTTGTCAAGAGGAAGCAACTCATACTATACGTTGGGATATCCTGGATGACAGACTTCAGAAGTGTTTCACGTCTCGCACAGGCAAACTGTTTTCAAGACCAACCCTGCATTTTACTCCTTGCTCTTTCACCAATATGATCGAAGGTCCCGCTGGTGATACGCCCTACAGCTGTAGGCAGGCCCAAATAGCGCTCAGAAAACGTCTCGACATGAATGTCGAGCGTAAGTTTCAAATTCTGGCGTAGCATGTCCGGCGTTTTGGGGCTAAAAAATATAGCACGTTTCTCTCGGTTCACCATCTGACCCGAAGCAGCCCCATAGAGCCACAGAATCTCATTTAATCTCAATGCATTGTGAGTATTTGCACCCGAGAAAATAAGGCAGTCGTCCGCAAATAACAAGTGGTTCACCCATGGCGCTCTGAAACTATCTCGAATTCCTCTGTCAACATGGCCGAAAAAATTCAGCAAACAAGAGAGTCCTTCACCACATAACAGAAACATGAACATAGACATTGGATCGCCTTGCGTAGTCCTCTGGTAGGCATAAAGTAAGGTTTCTGCTCGCCATTTACTTTCACCGAGAAACGTACCGAGGAAACATATTTCATAATTAGTCTGACCAAGATGGTACTGAAGCCCAATTTAAATAAAATTGCCTCCGGATAATGCCACTCAACTCTGTCGTATCTTTTCATCATGTCTAATTTCACCGCACACGTGTAGTTCTTTCCTTTCATCCTTCATTTTATGGCATGAACACTTTCGAAAGCAACAAGCACATTGTCCGTAATAAGACTCCTTGGAACGAATGCGCTCTGTTCTTCACTAATGAGGTTGTCCATAAAACCTCTTAGTCTATTTGTAATTGCTTTGGCTGCAATCTTATAAAGAAATGGGCATAGAGAGATAGGACGGTACTGGGAAATTTCTTGGGGGTGTCTGACCTTTGGAACCAGAGTAATTGACGTGTCATTGAGACCCAAAGGAAGTTCACCGCCATTCAAAAACCCCAAAATCAGCCGCTGGAAGTTTCCAATGTCTTTGGAAGAAACCTGCTATGAATCCATCTATACCATGCGCTTTGGAGGGAGCCATCTGAAACAAAGATTTTTTGACTTTCTCCTCCACAAACGGCCGATCAAGATTATTGCTCATCTCTGGTGTCATACGAGCTGGCACATATGACAACAGTTCGCTCGCATCGTGTGACCCCTGAGAAGAGCACAAGCCTTCATAGACCGTTTGTATCTCTTGTTTATCCTCCTCACTATCCAAACACACCGACCCATCTGTTCTCCGTAGGCCCTGAATGTGGTTTATTCGTTGACAGTGTTTGGCTTGAGAGTGGAAGTACCGGGTATTGCGACCCCCCTCACGAAGCCACTGGACCCGTGATCGTTGCGGCATCCAAGTTTCTTCCTGACGAAGAGCTTCTCGATTTTTTTAATCGTGCTCTTCTCCTCATCGGAAGGACCCCGTTCAATAGACTGTCTACGCAGTTTGTCCAATTTCCTTTGCAATCGCCGAACTGTTCTCGCAAAACATCCAAGCTCTCTCACTACCCACGACATTAATTCCCGCTGGAGCACTCCAAGAGAGTCAACTATACCTTGAAGATCAGGAACGCGATTTTGCTGCTACCACACATCGGTGACCAGCTTTTCATAGTCCAAATGTGTCCGCCAAAAATTTTCATAACGAAATTTTTTGGCTACTCGCAACCTTATTGGCAATCTATCATGCACATCTACCATCACAAAACAGTGGTCCGACTCAGCTGCACTAATATGTCGCACTCGCACATGCTCAAACCTCTGTCTAAATTCTTCATTCGCGAATACCCGGTCAAGTCCGGCTTTTACATTTGCCTCGCCTGATCGTCTATTGTCCCAAGTGAAGGGAACTCCCGTCCATCCCAAATCTTGAAATGAACATTCATCTAAAACCTCCCGGAAAGCTCTCATTTGCCACTCCGGTCTTGCCACCCGACTAAAATGCTCATCCACATAGTGTCTCGTTGAAATCCCCCATGCAGATCCATGCAGAATGCGGCAGCGCATTGAGTGTCTGAAGGAACCTCCAACTGTGGTGCCTGTCCTCGGCTCTCGGTGCCCCGTAAAAACCGGTGAACCGCCACTCCACAGAGTTTGGTTCATCTCTCCGCACCATAACATCAATATGGCAGGTACTGAAATTCTTGAGGTCAACAATAACCTCCTTGGACCAGAAAAGACATATTCCACCGCTTAGGCCATCACTGTCCACCACGAAACAGCCTGCGAAGCCCAAAGTACCCTTAAGAGCTTCAACTCGCGTAGCCCCAATCTTTGTCTCCATAACAAATAACGGGCGGGACCTTCTTGCTTTTCTATGCATCGTAGCTCGAGAACAGCCTCGGGGTTCCCAAGCCCCCAGTTGTTCCAGCCTAAACAACTCATTATCCCTGGCAGGGCCGCCCCGTAGCCGCTTTCAGACGTTGTAGGCGTCTCCTTCTTCTTCTTCGAGACATGGGATGGTTCATTCTCTACCCCCCTTTCCTCCTCTTCACCCTTGTTCCCCTTTTTTTTTTTTTTTTGAAACCAGGCAACATTATGCCCTACTTTAAATTAATAAAGCAAGTAATCCAGTTTTAAGTCGCGCCACGCGCGCATACATGCTGAGGCAAACAGCTTTAGCCAAGACGGTAAGAGGAATACGGGGGCCGGCCACCCCAAAACAGACCGGTAAGCGAAAGGCAAAGCTACTACTCCAAGATGAGGGAGTGGAAGATCAGCTTCAGTCCATCATCCATCTGCAGAAGCGCCGTCTTATCATGCTCCTTTGCCATGTGTGCCCAAGCCTGCACAAACAGCATCATTTTGAAAATCACGTCAGCCGGACGTCGAGGGACGATCGCTTCAATGGATAGTTTATTACGCGTTAACCAAAGGGACCAGGCCAGAGCCGCAAACAGCACCCAGCTGATGCGGCGCTGGCAGCCAAGTAACGATTGCTGGATGGCGAAAAACTGAGGGAATGAAGCAGGACACCAGCTACACCCAAGTAGCTGTCTAAGCACACTCCACCCAAGTTTCGCAAGAGAACAGTGAAAGAAAATGTGTGCCGGGTCCTCGGGAGCACCACACACCGCACATAAGCCATTATTCGGCCCGTACCGGCCAAACAGCCTCTCACGTGTGGGCAATCTGTCCAGGGCAAGCTGCCAGGTAAAGATTTTGACTTTGAGCGGAAGTTTGGCCCGCCACAGGTCTTTGCACATGGCCAGACTCGCGCCGTGGGAGAGTTTTTTGTAGATCGAAGCCACAGAGAAGAGACCAGAAGGTTCAAGCGCCCAAGAAACAGCATCCGGGCCTTCCCGAAGGCCCACCAGGGCGAGGTCGGAGTTCAGCTCTGCCCATTGGGCCGCACAACAAGGGGAGAGCGCCCTGCGGAAACGAATCCCCTCTACCTCGAAAGCAGCAGCGACAGAGATAGAAGGGAGCTCGCAGATTTCGAACAAGTCCGGGAAACGGTCTTTAAGTGGTCCATCCCCAAACCACCAATCAGACCAAAAGAGGGTCCGAGATCCATCCCGGATCTTGTATCTCGCACCTAACTTAAATAGGTGCTTTATTTTATGGAGGCTAAGCCAAAATTGGGAGCCACCGCGTGGATCTGCAGCAAAAATGTTGGAGGCTTCCGGGTACTTGGCAAAGATCAACCTCCTCCAAATGGAGGAGTCTGTTTGAAACAGACGCCAAATCCACTTCAGCAAGAGTGCTTTGTTCATCACTTTCGTATTTGTCAGACCCAAGCCCCCACAGTCCTTGGGTCGACACAGCGCCGGCCAATTGACCAAGTGGCACTTCCGTTTGGGGCCCGATCCTTCCCAAAAGAACCTCGCCCGGATAGAGTCGAACTTAGCATGAACCCCGTCTTGCAGCAAGAAGAGACCCATCACAAAGGTGGGCAGAGCGTCAAGGCAAGCGTTGGACAGAATCAACCTTCCTCCCGAGGATAAAAGACGGCCCATCCACACCTCCACCTTCGCGCCCAGCTTATTGACCAGGAAGTGCCATTGCTCCACCGTCAACTTCTTGTCCGAGATGGGCAGGCCCAGGTAAAGGAACAGGAAGGAGCCAAGTCTGCAATTCAGCATATTGGCAATGCGGGTCCGTTCCTCCAGTGGTTGACCCAGTACAAACACTTCGGATTTATGGAAATTGATCCGTAGCCCCGACATGTCTTCAAAGCAAAGGAGGAGGAATTTCAGGTTGGCAATCTCAAGATCGTTATTTTGGAGCAGAATGATTGTGTCATCTGCGTATTGCAGGTGCGAAATGCCCCCCGGCACAAGATGGGGGACCACCCCATGGATGTGCCCAGCAGCACAGGCCGCAGAAAGGATGGCCGAGAGGGCTTCAGCGATGAAATTGAACAGCAAGGGCGAGAGGGGGTCCCCTTGACGCACCCCTCGCTTATTGCGGAAGAAGGGGCCAATCTGCCCGTTGATCGAGATGGCCGTTTGTCCACCTGAGATCAGCTGTTCGATTCTATGGATAAATCCTGCGTCGAACCCTTTCCGACGAAGGACCTCCAAGAGGAAGGACCAGTTCACCCGGTCGTAGGCTTTTTCGAAGTCCAGCTTAAGAAGGATCCCTCCCAACTTTTTGGCTCGCAGCTCGTGAACAATTTCGTGCAGGGCTAGCGCTCCATCCAGGATGAAACGTCCTTTGAGAAACGCGGTTTGGGTTTGGCTGATAATTTTGTTGGCAATTGGGTCCAACCTGGAAGCGATGGCTTTGGAGATGATCTTGAATACTACGTTAATCAAAGCGATAGGCCGGAATTGGGAGATGGACTCCGCGCCCTGGACTTTCGGAATCAGGGACAGAACCCCAAAGTTAAGGCGGGACACATCCACGCGGCCCAACATGAAGTCATTCAGAATATGCAACACACCCAGTTTGCAAAGCGGCCAGCAGCGTTTGAAGAATGCCACCGGGAAGCCATCTGGGCCCGGCGCAGTGTTGGTCTTCATTTCATTCACTACTGCTTCCATCTCGGCTTCCGAGAAGGTAAGGAGGAGGCCCAAGTTGTCCTCCTCAGACACACAGCTAGCAGGCGGCCAGATGGACGTTTGAAGACCCAGGCGGCGAGGGGCCACAGTCCCCAGAAGCTCTCTGTAGAAATCGTAAATGTGCGCCTGGATAAGAATAGGGTCACTAATAGGCCCGGAAGGTGACAGCAGTTTGGTGATCAGACACTTTCTACGCTTGCCATTGGCGACAGCGTGGAAATAGGCAGTATTTGCATCCCCTTGCAAGGCCCAACGGATCCTGCCGCGCTGGCGCCAATACTCCTCCTCTTGCCTATAAATTTCTAGCAATTGGTCCTCAAGGTGGTAACGGAACGCCCACTCGTCCTCGTTTAAGCCAACCGAGTCCGCCTGCTCGTCCAAGGACTTGATCTGGTCAAGGAGGGCGAGTTTACGAGCTCTGGACTCCCGCCCCATGTTACAGCTCCATCCTCGCAGGTGTTGGCGAAGACCACCCGACATGTGCTTCCACCAATCAACGATGTCACGGCCCCCTGCGGACGCCATAAGGCGGAGCCATTGAGACTCCAGCATGGCAGGGAAATCCGCGACTCAATAAGGCGGGTGGGATTTCCCCTCATGCAACACAATAGCCAAATTCTCTCCAGGGGGCTTCCCGGTGTTGGTCAACATGGGGTAGGTAACCTGCCTATAAACAACAGTCTTCTGAGGTCCTCCCTTTCTCTTATTCTGGTTTGCATTTTTCTTCAGTGGGAAGGTCACCTCTGGATTCTTGTCTGTCGTAGAGTGCGAGACAGAAGCATCTTTCTTGCTATTTTGCGATGAATGTTGCTCCTTCGACGAGCTCTCACCAGACACAGACTTTTTCCAATCGTCAGGAGCCCACCCTTTTCATTACGTTCTCCTGGGGTCGGACAAACCACACAAAATGCCCCAAGCGGCCGTAGGAGAAGCAGAAGTTTGGGATGTGTTCGTACTGCACATCGTACAAGTCCTTGCTATTCCTTCCTTCCGAATCTATCAGAACCCATCTCCTGAGAGGCTTTTGCACATCGATGGTCACTCTAGTTCGCAGATACCCACCCACGGGGTCAATCTGCACCAAGCTGACTTTAGGAGCGCAACAACTCTCTTAGCCCATAAATCCTCTCTCAGATTAAATGACAAGTTTAACACCCTTGCCCAGACCTGCAGCTTATCAAATTTCAACTTTGACGACTGCACACATTCATCAAACTCTGCAAGTATTACTGCATGTCTGCTAACGTGCCATGCGATCGCGATCACGCTTGCTCTCGAACTCCGCCACGAACATGTTTACCCCAGCCGGTCTGAAAACCAATCCCCTCGGGTTTCCCCTAACTGGACGTAGGGCACTAGAAATTGTCTGTATATGGAACGTGTTACGGTACAACACTTTACCGGCGATTGCCCACTTCTCCTTGATCGCTCTTCCTCCGTGCGTCCTAGCTTGCTCATGGCCTCTTCCAACCTTGCCGATCTAGGGGACAGGGCCCCTTCCCGCTCCTTGCCGGAACCAGATGGTGCCATCTGATCCCCGCTCCGATCGCGCCCCGCCGACGAGGATCGGACGTGCGCCGCCGTTTCTCCTCGAAAACCCTAGTCGCCTAAACGGAGGGCTCCTAGTTTTCCGGAGAAAAAAACCCAAATGAACCTCATCCTGTTCTGATGTTGCTGCACATGCTGCTATCGTGAGAGCACAGTTCCTGTTTACATTATACTGTTGCAGTAGTTGACATGACATGTATACTACACAAGAGTTGGACAGTGCATGTTACCTTGGTACGTGACCAGAGATTTTCTAAATCGTTTCACAGCATTTCACACGTCCTTAACATGAGGAAGAAAAAAACCGAGAACACGTCGTCATCAGTGTGCAACGCCCAAATATGAGTGTGACTGTTCTTCATGGATCATCATCTACTTCCCTTGCTCGTCTGCCTGCTTGGTGCCGGCATCAGCGCCGGGGGCGTCGAACTTGCTGAAGACCCTGAAGGCGGAGACGAGGGAGAGCGCGACGAAGCAGAGCAGCGCGGCGACCTGCAGCGCCACGGACACGGTGGCCCTGCCGCAGAAGCGGCCGAAGTAGGAGCACACCTCGCCCCACGACACCTCCCGGTCGCCCTCCCGCGCCAGGTACACCACCTCCGCCGCCGCCGAGCACGACGTCAAAAGCAGGTACGCAGCCGCCTGCACGCATACACCGGCCCAAGCTTTCGTTACCACTATACAGTAGTTCACACTGTACGTACAGAGTGTAGACGACTCCAAAAGGGAAAATAGAAGAAAAAGATGAATGATTGGTCGACCGCACCTGATCTAGGACGAAAACCAGCCAATCGTAGGGAGCGAGAGACTTGAGGGATGACAGCAAGATGGAGACCAGCGAGTAAGCGGCTGTAATCGCGTTGATGAAAACCAAATACCTGAAAGAAGGAAAATTAATGATCTCTTTTTTATGTGGTAACTGGTAACCAGTGGATTGAATAGGGAACCCAGCGAATTTAACAGGTTCTAGCAGTAGTAGAATTTCGGGTCATATCATTTCCGGAAACTGAAAGCAGCCAATCGAAACTCGAATGGGAAGGGAAATAACTAATCTTGGTGCTAGTTCACTATGGTTCTTGAAACAAGGTTTAGTAAATTAAACAAAACAAATAATGAATTCACGAGCAGGATTCCGGAAGAAATTAAGCAAGGCTGTGCATGCTCACTTGAAGCCGGAGAGGTTGGAGAAGCTGATGTCGCCGTAGGTGTCATCGGCTTGCTTGTTGGTGGCCATCCGCCAGAGGGAGGCCAGGGCGAGGGGAATCACGCACACCCTCAGCGCCAGCTCGGCGACCCTGAAGGGCCTCCTCGTCGCCATGTTCTTGTTCCAAATGCGCGTGTGCGATGAACAGAGGGTGGAGGAAGACTCTGAGACGAGCACTACTAGTGTCCAAAGTGCAGAGCAGACCAGCCAGTGCGGCTATGTATGGCCCCCCATCAGACAATCTGGAGTGCTGGAGTTGGCAGCACGGAATGTCGCGTGGTGCAAGGACTGGTGGGTGCGGGTTTGCGATCTCGGCCGGCGATCCACCGTTGCACGGCGCAGGCTGACTCTGTTAAGATTAACCGGCGATGAACTGTAGTAATGCCTGCTCGTGTCGAGACGGTGAGAGCGGTTGGTAGCCGTTGAGTATGATTAGTCCTAGCTTTTCCGCCATAGCTGTCGTGGGGACGGATCACTCACGGGTGCCGTTGTTGGTAGGCGCGTCTGCGCTCTCCACTACTAGGAACTACGCTCGTGGCGCCAGGCACTGAGCAAATTCGTGCACGCCCGCGGCGTCGTGGCGAGGGAGCCGGCCCGGCGCACCACCGCTGGAAAGGCCACCCGCGAATGTGTGAAATGGGGAACCGAAAGTTAGCCGGGAAATGTTGAAATTGGAGACCAGACCACGACGATCTGGTTTGCTAAGCTTGTGGTTACCTGAAACATGTTTGGTTAGAGCATTTCCAACCTGCCGACCCATTATCCCGATTTTATTCACTAGTCATTAACGCGTGCAACTGCACGGGCTAGTTCTGTGAAAAAAGAATAGTTCTCGTGTGAAATTTGCTATAGTTAGAAATGTATCAGCAAACATTTAATTTTTTTAAAAATAAACTTTAGCAATGTGTAACATTCTTTTTGGTTAGTTAAGAGACGAAATTAAATCATTTACTTTAGACGTGATTATCTGGCTTAAATGTATAGTTCCATAGTGGTTTTTTACTTTCTAGAAACCAATTATCTTAATTTTTTTATCATTGTTTGGATTTCGATTAATTTGACTATCCATTAATCAACACATATGAAATATCTTAGCATGTCCTATATATGAGATATAAAATACATTATCGTATAATTATAGATTTTAACCAATACATGTCTAAAGTCGTTGATGCATTACATGTATATGAAGTACATATCCTTGGGGATGATATACTGTTCATTCAAAATGTTGAGATTACTTGTTTTCACTTAATAACAAACTAACCGTGAAAAGAGCTTCTTTGTCAGTAGTAATGTTCTAAGTATACTTCCCAACCCTGAGAAAAATGAATATCTACGGATGATTAAGCATTGCACATGCATGCATATATCGTGCCTACGCGTGGAATGTGCAGCACATATAAGTTTAATAATGCTAATGGCCAAAACCGCAGGAGGAGGGACATGAGAAGATGACGTCGGTTGGATTTGATGTAGGCAATCCGCATGTTGTTGCCGCCTCTCTCACTTATTACGCATACTCAGTGAGACGATCATTATGTTTATCGTGTTTTGTTTCTTGTAGCAGATACTCTTTTTATACATATGGTCCCTTTTCGAACGTTTGAAGGCTAAAGGTTGAACGCCACCGCCAGAGGAGTCATGCACAGTCTCAACTCCTAGCAAAAGTTTGTGCAAATCATAATAGAATAGAAGAATCAGAAAATCATGTTTTCTCCTCTACTCCATTCACAAAAAAATATTTATTACTTTTGAAAAATTGAATACAATTTTGGATATATTCCACGATGTAGCCTATAAACATGCCAAATCATAACGCGGTTCTTTTTTTGTAATATGGGCTATACGAAAAATGTTAAAATCTTAAATTTTTTGGAGCTTTGAGACACTATAGTAAAAAATCTATATTTTTCAATTTTGTGCAGCTCAAAATACAAAATATTATAAATTGCCATCATTTCGAACATCCTTGATTTTTCATTTTTTTTTCTTTTAATTATGATTTATGAATTTTTAAAATACAGAAGGCAGCCAGCTTTGGTCATGGAGCTTTAGCTAGCTAAGCGCTGATCGCCTTTGAGACAGGCGGCATGTCATGCCTTGTGCTACTACTGCTTCCGGTGTCGTGCAACCTCCCGTGTGTAGGCTGTCACTAGTAGGGAATGGCTTATAGCCACCAGCATACTGCTGGCCAACAAGAATTTCTGTTGCCCAGCGCTAACAGCACTGGCGAACAGAAATATCTGTTCGCCAGCGCTATTAATACTACCGCTGGCGAACCACCACTCTTGTTCGCCAGCGCTATGGCCGGGCCCCACCTGCGCGCGCTACAGCCGCTGCCCTATATTACCGCTGGCGAACATGGAAAAGTGTTCGCCAGCGCTACGCTCACCACCGCTGGCTAACAGGTGCTGCTGTTCGCCAACGCTAATATGTGGGCCCAGAACGCATTTTAGCGCTGGCGAACAACAACACCTGTTCGCCAGCGGTATTCCGCAGATCTAGCCATAAGTGGCCCCCACCACCCACTTTCCCCTCCACTCTCCCTTCTTCACCTTGTCCCCTCTTCTCTCTCTAGCTCAAAATTATGCCAATTTCTCCACCCTCCTACTCTATTTTGAACCAAATAAATTTATTTTAGTTGGTATATATATGTTTATCTCCCTCCTAACACCATTTCTACCCCAAATTTTCCCTCCCTAGCCATCTAGATCTAGAATTACCCCCTTTCTCTCCAAAGCTCCAAAATTCTCCGGATATCATCGTGTAGCCATCTATTCATTTGAGGTGGGATGAATGATAATATATAATTAAACGAGTTTGTATATAAATTTTGTCCGGATACACGCGATATGCAATATGTGTGAAATTTCACCGGATTCAACAATGGTCGTGTGATGGAGACGATACATGCATGTGTGCGCAATTTGTTGTGGAATGAAATTGAGTAGCCAACTATCGCCGGAATGTTGATTTATTTCCGTCTCGGCATAGTTTGGCACTCCCTAATAACCTCCTATTTGTAGGAAGGTCATACCGAATTTTTTCGTGAATACGACATGAAGTGAAATTTTTGATATGAAAATGAGTTGCCACTTTGCCGGAATGTTGATTCATTTCCGTCTCGGCAAAGTTTGGCACTCCTCTAACCTCCAATTTGTAGGAAGGTCATGCCGATTTTTTTCGTGAATATCGAAATATATATATATATTATGTTTGGTTCTAATATTAATTATATCGGCGCGCTCTCGTGGAGGCGACATATAATGGTGGTCGTTAAGAGTGAACGTGTCGTGAATAGTTACTTGAGACACGCGACAGAAGACATGTTACAAAATGGGCGCAAGGAGATACGATGTCCATGTCGAAAGTGCAAACTAGGGGGCTTGCTCAATCCCTTTACCGGAGACTTGCTCAGTCACCTCCTAAGGTATGGTTTCATGGATGGGTATAACAGTCAGTGGGTAAGTGATGATGAAGATGATGAAGTCCATGGGGCGGCGGCGGTAGGAAATGATGTGCAACAGGACAATAGCAACGATCGACTAGAACTACAGCAGGACCAACTACAGCAGGACCAAGATCAGCCTCATGACCCCGCACATGATCATGGAGAAGATGTTGAACAAGACGTGGAAGAAGATCACAAGGACACAGGGACACCCCTAACGGAAGTTGTGCGTGACCCTCATCTGAAAGAACTGCTTTTGAGAAAGACGACTAACTCGATATCTGCTGCTAGAGAGCAATCGAAGCTGGCGCAACTAGAGATAGACTCGAAGACACCGTTGTATGCAGGCTGCGGTCCGGGAGAGTCCCGCCTGAGAGTGGCCCTCGATGTTCTACAGATGAAGGCGAGATACAAATGGAGCGACATAAGCGTCGATGCAAGCCTGCAATACTGGCACGATGTCCTTCCAGAGGGCAACACCTGTCCTAAAAGTTGCGAAGAGGCCAAGAAAGTCTTGTGCCCCTTTGATTTACCTCACGAAAAATACCATGTGTGCATCAACGATTGCTACATTTATCGGAAAGAGGACGCAAACAAAACCATTTGTCCAGTTTGCAGCGCCGCTCGATACAAGAAAGGGAAGAAGAAAGCTCCTCGGAAAGTTGTGTGGTACTTTCCGCTCATTCCCCGTCTGCAACGGTATTTCGCGGACCGCAAGGAAGCAGAGCTCATGCGCTGGCACGCGAAAAGGAGGAATAAAGTTTTGAAAGATCCAAATCGGAGTGAAAAAGTAATTCTGACACATCCTTCAGATGCAAGTCAATGGAAAGCAATTGACTGTGAATATCCAACGATCGGGGCGGAGGCAAGGAACATCAGGTTGGGTGTGAGCACCGACGGACTCAATCCGTTTGGCAACCAGAGCAGCACCCATAGCACCTGGCCCGTGTTTGTATGGATGTACAACATCCCTCCCTGGTTGTGCATGAAGAGGAAGTATATTCACATGAGTATGCTAATTCAAGGGCCGAAACAACCAGGCAACGACATCAATCTATACCTGAAGCTGCTTAAAGATGAGCTGGACACGCTATGGGCCGAGGAAGGGGTGAACACATGGGACGCCTTCGGTGAACAATATTTCCCAATGAGAGCTGTCTTACTCTGTACGGTTCACGACCTACTCGGCTACGGATATGTGGCGGGCCAGGTGTGCCACGGACATAACGGTTGCGTGAGGTGCATGGATGACCCCACGTTTATGCAACTTCCGAAAGATCCTGGGTCTTCGAAAACAGTTTTCGTTGGCCATCGAAGGTGGCTACCCAACAAAGACCCGTGGAAAAGGCGAGGAGACCTTTTTAACGGTGAGGATGAGCTCCGTGGACCTCCACGTAAGAGGTGCGGCGAAGAAATCTACAATTTGCTGAATGATTGGAAGGAATGCCCAGAGCCAGGAAAGAAGCAAAAGGCGCCAAAACCGCTTCTGGATGTATGGAAGACGAGGTCGGTGTTTTGGGACTTGCCATACTGGCCCATTCTCGATACGCCTCACTGCCTTGATCTGATGCATATCACGAAGAATGTGTTTGAAAGTTTGTTTGGCACGCTGCTCAACATGCCGGAGAGGACCAAAGACGGGGTGAAAGCAAGAAACGACCTGAAATATTTTGGTATTAGGGTAGATCTTCAGGGGGGACGCCCGGATGATGACGACGGCGATCAATCGTGTGATGAGGAGACGGATGGTCGCAAGGCCAAAAGGGTTATTAAGAGGAATGACTATTACTGCCCCCCCTCCTGCTTCACTCTTAGTCCGGACGAGATCACAAAATTGATGATGTGCCTTCTCGGAGTCAAAGTCCCTAGCGGTTACTCAGGGCTAATAAGCAGATTCCTCGACGCGCAGAAACAAAGTTTAGCGGGATGAAGTCTCATGACTGTTACGTGATGATGACGCAGATACTTCCGGTTGCGATCCGCGGAATAATGGACAAACACGTCCGGGAAACCCTGTTTGGCCTCTGTAACTTCTTCGACGTTATATCTAGAAAATCGATCACGGGGAAGCAGATCTCAAGGCTGCAGGAAGAGATTGTCGTGATACTATGCGAGCTTGAGATGTACTTTCCACCATCATTCTTTGACATATGTGTTCATCTGTTGGTCCATATCGTGGACGATATCATCCATCTCGGGCCGTTGTTCCTGCACAACATGATGTCGTTTGAAAGGATGAATGGGGTCATCAAAGGATATGTTCGCAACAGAGCTCGTCCGGACGGAAGCATCGTTCAGGGCTTTCTCACCGAAGAGTGCATCTCTTTCTGCACGAATCATATGGACGTGGAGGACCCAGTTGGTCTGCCCAGAAACAAGCACATTGGCAAGCTCGATGGAGTAGGTCACAAAAATGGACGTAGAGAAGTGCATGTGGATCGGGCTTGTCGATGCACCGACTTTAACATGGCAAACTTAGTAGCTCTCCAACATATTGACATGGTCGATACTTGGGTGGAAAAACACAAGAGCTTGATTATGAAAAAGTACAGTGAACAAGGCAAGCGGAGGACCGAAGGAGAAATAATCAGAGAGCATAACTCCACTTTCTTGCGTTGGTTTAAAGATGTGATCGTCGCTAATCCACCGCCAAGGGATTGTGCGAAAAATAAACTATTGTACGCCTTGGCACATGGCCCAGCTCCCAACCTAGCGACGTTTCAAGCATATGATACCAACGGGTTCACTTTCTACACAGAGGAGAAAGACAAAACTTCCGATTATCAAAACTCAGGGGTAACGATGGAATCCTACACCGGTGACAAAAAGTTAAGATACTACGGAAGGATCGAGGAGATATGGGAGCTTAACTACTCTGGAGAGAAGGTGCCTATGTTCCGCGTCAGATGGGCTAGGATGTCGACCGTCAGAAAAGAAGACCAATACTTTACAACCATGGTTATTCCCGAAGCCGGAACCTCATCAAGCGCGAATGTCACAGCGCAAAATGAGCCATGGGTATTGGCTAAGCATGTGTCCCAATGCTTCTTCATAACAGACCCCGCAAGGCCTAGCCGTGTTGTCGTGAGGAGAGGGAAAAGAAATATCATCGGAATGGATGGAGTCGTTGACGAGGACGAGTTCGACACGTTCGGCGACCCAAATATTGACGATGATCAAGAAGATGATGATGATAGTCATGCAACATACACAACAAGAAGAAGCAGAACTACGCTACCTAGGCATGGTCTTCCATCCAGAAGAAGAAGTCATAATGTGGGGTTAAATTATGCAACTGCGACCAAAAAAGGCAAAAAAATCAAACACCGATGAGAAACTATGTATATATTTTTCTGCCAATTGTATGCGACGAAACTATGTATATGCATGGATCAACTGGTCTGATATGCACTTATTATAAATTTAATGTACATTGTTCTTTATTTCAAATGTGTGGAATTATATTATTTGAAACATAAAGGAAACCAAATAGAAAAATGAAGGAAAATAATGGAAAACAACTAAAACCAAATTAATTTGTAATGTGTTTGAATTATTATAAATGAAATGTATTTGAATAATTTAAACAAATAAAGAAAACAAAATAAAACATTATTATTTGTAATTTGTTTGAAATTAATTTGTAATGTGTTTGAATTATTATAAATGAAATGTATTTGAATAATTTAAACAAATAAAGAAAACAAAATAAAACATTATTATTTGTAATTTGTTTGAAATTAATTTGTAATGTGTTTGAATTATTATAAATGAAATGTATTTGAATAATTTAAATAAATAAAGAAAACAAAATTCAAAGAAATAAATAAAAATAACGCAGTAATGTTTCTCAAGAAAAATTAATAAAGTAAATCATTCCAAATAAAAATAAAGAAAAATAAATAAAAAAGTAGCGCTGGCGAACTTGGCTGTTGGTTCGCCAGCGCTACGTTACCGCTGGCGAACAAAGCAATTTGTTCGCCAGCGGTAACGTAGCGCTGGCGAACCAACAGCCAAGTTCGCCAGCGGTAAGCCCCACAGAGAGCTACACAGGGGCCAGCGCGGGACTTAGCCGTTTTTCACTTCTAGTACACACACACGCGCGCGCACGGTTCCCCTTCGTCTCCGGCGAGCCCCTTCTTCTCCGGCGACCACCGCGCAGCAGCAGCGCCCTCTCCACTCTCGCTACCTCCCCTCCACTCCCTCCACACCGGCTCTCTCCCTCTCTGTGTTTGCGCCCAACCTCCCCTGCGGCTCCATCGACACCGGCCACTCTCCGGCGATCAACGCCACGCCTGCTGCCCTCGCCCTCGCCCGCGTCTCCCTCCTCCTCCTCCCCCGCGGCGACACGCCCCTACCCCTCCTCGGCCTCACTGCTGCGCCGAGGGGACGTGCTCGCCCTTGATTCTCCTTCCTCCTCTCCTGCCTGCAACGTGTTCGGCAGAACACCTGTGAGGTAATTGTGCTCCCATTTGTTTCAATTTGGTTGTTGGTGATGATTTTTGGTGATGATTTTTCTTGGGTTTGCATCACTGGTTAAATTCAGAAGTTTCACTGCCAGAAATTAAGCACCAGATTGCATTGCTGAGAAGTAACACGAAAGAAGTGGACACACGCACAAAAGATAGCATTAAGCACAGTAGATGTACCATTAGGTTGATACCATGTCGTAATTAAGACATCTTACAGTAGTCCACCACAGGTGATGTTAACTAGAATCAGCATGTTTCTTGCCTAGAACATTCCAAGGCCTAACCAAACTAACGAACCAAAAGACTAGAGAGGAAACAATCATGGGTTGTGATAATAGAACATTTTTGCTTTCAATAAGAGAATAAGCATTCAAAATTCAGGTTCAGGTTCAGTTAGTAATGTAATACACTACAGTGTAATTTCTGAAGTCAAACACCTTTCAATCAGAATAAAATGTTGCTGAGTAATAAGGGTACACAACGAGTACAGAACCAAGTGCCGTGAGACCACCGTTGCTATGATTTGCAAGTGAATATGCAGTAAACTGAATTTTGCAGGTGAACATGCAGTAAACTGAATTTTGCAAGCAAACTTGCGTAAAATTTGAGGGAACATGCAGTAAACTGCAACAAAATGTTGTGGCATGTTCTATGTTCAGAACTTGCAACAAAATACTCCATGAGTAGATAACAGTAGATAAAAAAATACTCATGGAGTACAAGTAATGACATTAGATTTTTCTCAAGGAAAAATGTTATATTTCTGTCGATCTACTTGCCCAGTCAATCTCAAGCTCCAGGTCCTGTCTATCTACTTGCAAAATATGGTGGCATATTCTTCTTATTCACATGGTGGCAAAGAAATAAAGTGAATTTGTGCAATAGGCAAATCAACTTGCAAGAGACACTAAATAAGCACAACAATTTTCCTAGTAGGGCAGTTTCCCAGTACAAGCACAATAGCATTATTAACTTGGAATTAGTGTCATGGTACATACTCTGAGCTACAGTAGTGATATGATTGTTTTTTATTGATCCTGGTCATATTTGTTATGGTACATACTCTTAAATAATTAACTTTTCTTTTAAAAGCTGAAATGCAATACTGGTCCTATTAACTGGAATAGCATTTACTGAATAATTACTGCTACTGATCGTGTTAACTGGAATAGAGAGGTTAAGTGAAAGAGAAAACTGACAGTGAAGACAATCACTACAAGCATCCTCCAAGGAACAAGATAAATTAGATGACCTGCGTCTGCATGTGTACAATTAGGACAACATGATCTCTGGTATGTATACTGGCACCTGGAGAGTATACATAGCAGTAAATCTCTGCTATGTATACTGGCACCTGGGAAGTAGCTAGCAGATCAAGACCTGGAGAGTAGCTAATAGTTCAGGATTCTTTTACTCCTGGTAGCAGATCAAGACCTGGTAGTTTCACCCAGTTGGAATCCATACTTTACTTAAGTAATTTCAGTACCAAAAGACTAGAAGTTGTTTGCAGCATCTCCAGGAAGATCACCAACGAAAAACTTGAGAGAATCGCCATGAGGGGACATGAGAAAATCGTAAAACATATCTAGCACAGCAAACAACAGACATGAGAAACTCTGGATGTACATATTCTGGATGAAGCTCATCCTGAAAGCATGCTTCTCCATGGATATAAAATTAATTAGTACATGGAACTTCTAATTCCAACAGACTGTTTATACTAAAAAAAAGTAAAATATTAGAACTATCAAGTGTGAAACATGCAGACTTGTTGCAATGCTCTTTTTTATCACAGAAGATACTAGCTTTAGTCTGTGGAACACAATTCTCCTGTTTCTCTAAGATCAGAATTTTTTTCAGATTTGTTAGTGATGCACTCCTAGATTGCTTGCTTAATTCTGTTAGTGCTATTGCTTGCTTAGTGAGGGAGTATTGTACATAATTCATTTCCATGTGTATGTTTGGTCAAATGCTATCTGAATATTACTAATGTGGAGATGCTGCTACCTGCTACCTGCTGCTGATGCTAATAAGTAGCTCCTGATGCTACATGCTGCTAACTGCTGCTGCTGCTGCTAATAATGCTAAAGTTACAGGCTTTGTTATGAAAATAATGCTCAAGTAGTATCAGTAGGTACATGTACTTTGGTTGATTGCCAACCTGGGAGTTTTTGTGGCATATATGAATTCCTGGGATGTTTTTCTGGCCAACCTGGAAACTTTTGTGGACAGATACATTGAGAGTGCAGCATATATGGTGTATGGATGGTGGTGATGGTGTGGTCGTATTGATATGTGCCCACCTTCGTGTGGATGACGATGATAATATGAGGGGTGGGATTATATGAGGGGTGGGTTTTTATGTGCAGGTACCCCACGTGAGTCCCTATTTGCCGGAATGTTGATTAATTTCCGTTCCGGCAAATTTGGGTACTCCATTTGTGATATTTTTAGCAAAGGTCATGCCGAAATTTTCCGTGAATTTTGGCATGATCTTTGCTAAAAATATCACAACTTAGAGTGTCCGAGAAATTTGGACTCATATGGGGTATACATCGTCTAAATTGTAGGATTTGTTGAACTTATTTCGGGTTTTCTCTCCTTCCTTAGATATGGCTCACAACGACGAGGCGGGTGGTTCTGGTCTCGGACACGGCGGGGACGACGATGCGTGGCTTTCTATGCTAAGCGCCGGAGGCGGACCCGTAGATCCGCACCCGGATCTAGAGATGCAGGGCGACGATGCAGACGACAAGATGGACGAAACCGTTCGCCAGGAGCTAGAGCCACACAACGATACATCGGGCGCAGAAGGTGATCAAACCGGTAGTGGCACCGGGGATACCGCCTCCGGTAGCGAGGCGGCGGCTAAGCGCAAAGAGAGGCGGCACAACATGCTCGCCACCATGCGGGAAGAGTTCACGGAAGTGGACCCCAAGAGCGGTGCTCCCCTCGAGCCGGAGAGTTATGCCAAGGGCTATGGAAACCAGATAGGCTGCATAGCTCGAGACTTCGGCAACGTTAATATGGAGCACCTCAGAGCTAAAGAAAACAAGGCTAATGCCGCCCTGCTGATTGAGAAGCTGCACACAAGGTACAAATTCCCGGATCCTTACGACAACCAGGACCTGAAGAAGAATCTGGTCAACTCCTTAGCACTGGGAAAGTTCGCCAAGGCGTTTACGACTTGGAGATCCAGTTTGCGGGAGATGCTTGCGAAGGGTAAGGATTTTGATGAGATCCATAAGATGTGGCCCTCCATTTCCGAGGAAGACTTGGCCCAATTCAAGATCGACGAACTCAAACCGGAAAGGGTGGTGCTGAGTAAATGGGGGAAAGAACAGCGAAAAAAGAACATTGGCCCTCACAATCTCGGAAGCCGGGGTTACCTTGGGAAGCAGAAAGTATGGGAAAAGGAGGATGCGAAGAGAGAAGGGCCGAACCCGTTTGACAAGATCACCGACCCGCAGGTGAGAAATTTTGTCAGGGCCCATTATAGGGAAGATCCCAAAAAGCCCGGCGATCTTGTGTTGAACGAGAAGGTCAAGCTGCTCGAGAATAAGTATCTCGAGGAAGAAGAAAAAGAACGCCTATCTCAATCTGACGGGGGGTCCTCGGCGACGACGAACAAGGACCCGTATGACACCCCTTTCATTAGGGCGCTGAACGCGATGAAGGGAGTGCCCCTTGACAAGAAGCCGCATCGTGGCCATGTGCATGGCCTCGGAAAGGGTCATCGGCATGCGCACTACTACCCGGACACCAAGGATAAGCGTAAGGAGCGGAACAAGGGCCCGGAGAAGACGGTCGACGAGCTTGTGAACGAGAGGCTCAATGAGCTCCTCCCTACCATCTGTGCGTCCGTCGCTCAGTCCTTAGCGCCGTGGATGGCAGGTGGAGGACAAGGGCCGCTCCCGCAGATAAACATAGCCCAAATGGTGCAGCCAGCGCCGCAGAACGTGGCCCCCGTCGTGGCGCCGCAGAACGTGGCCCCCGTCGTGGCGCCGCAGAACGCGGCCCCCGTCGTGGCGTCTGCTGCGCGGAACGAGCCGGCCCCCAACCCTCAGCCGGAAGGACGCAAAGATCCGTCGCCGCCCCGCCACATCTCTTCAACGCCGCCGCCGCCGACACTTAGCGGTCCATCCCCCTTGTCCGAGCTCAATGCCCTCACGGTAATTCAACGTGCACTGCTTAATTACATATTATGACTTGATTCGTGACGGCATCAGTCTCTAACAACGATCGCGCGACGTTTCGCAGGCCGACGAGACGGGATGCACATTGCTCCTTAATGTGAACGGCGAGTTAAAGGACGTCGCCAAAGGAAAAAAATCATCACACCTATGAACCGCGTATCCCACGGCGTTCGTATGCCCGAGGACGTGTTCAGAGTGACATTAAGTCGGGTGCTCCCTGGTTGCGGTGCTCTCGATCCTCCGAACCAACCACCTGCAGCCGACAACGAGTTGAACCTGGAGCAATGCTTGGTTTGGCCATTGACCTGGCCGAAATCACTAATTCGTTTGGAAAGTACTCCTTCCAACACTCCAACACCAGTCCAGGGGTCGGGGCACCCGAGCCAACACAAGGATTTCTCACCTGCAAAGTCCGTGCAGCACGACGGCGACGATGCTGAAGATGAGAACCCCAATGACTACCTCGTCGACGATCCTTACGAGGGGGCGCCCGGCCTGGATGATCTTGATCAACTTCTCTTGCTAGCGGAGGAAGCGGATAAATATCGATGCACAAAGCGTCTTTTCTCTTCTCAAGAGCCGGCAGTCCCCGAGCAAGAAGTCATCAGCCAGGATGCCCTCAAAGAGGCGGTAGCGGATGTATTTCATAAGACTCAGCCTAAGATCAAGTATGCACGGAAAAGAACTAAGAAGGTTCCTGCCGTTGCATCGATGAGCCAACCGATGGAGGGGACCAAGTCTAAGCCGCAGACAGGACGTGTATTGGACAGGATACCCATAACCGACTGGCATCAGATCCATCAGTTGGGCAAACCGATGCTTCCGCCGAGGTTGGTCTCCTTGCTGTCAGGTGATATGCGTAGCGTCCATGACGGTGTACTATATATGGAGGAGATGCTTCTGAAAGAGAAAAATCCAACGCTGCCGGTTTTGGTCGCAAAGGTGCCATCTACGGCGGGATTTGTCACTGAAGGCAACGCAAACAAGATCATCATTAGATTTGACGACATTTTCCGGATGTTCCACATGAAATCACTCCACTCGTCAATCGTCCGTCTGTTTACGCTCAGCTTGGCGCATCAGCTATCCGTAGAGAATGTCAAAAACATCGGGCTAGCAGACCCCTACTACATGCACGACATGTACTTGAACAACCCCAGGGGTAGGGCAAAAGCGACAAAGTACCTCGAACAAGTGTTGCTCACTAACCATATGAACAAGAGGATCACCCTCGTGCCCTACTTTCCTGAGTAAGTTATATTTCCCATCTTTACAAAAGTTTGCGCATATACGATTTTTGAGGATTATATATATGGACTCTCCTGTTTTGCGCAGAAACAAATACGGCACCCTCATCATGCTCTACCCGAGAGACGCGCACGCAGTATATCTCGACTCCGGAAGTACGATGAAGGAGAAGAACTACACCCTCATCAAGTCTGTTCTCAATGATGCTATGGATGGCTACATCAGGGGGGGAAGGATTCTGCGACAGGAAGAAACAAATTCATGGCAAATATGTGTTCAGACACAGAACAGAGTTTCCCTGCCCCAAGCAGGCGCCAGGCGGCCATATGGAGGCATGGTACCTCATCCAACACATGACAGAGATCGTGAAGGACCAACATAGTCTGCAATACATGTCTGCTATGGACAAATGGTCTCGCAGCATCGTGGAATGGTCTGATGCTGAGTACAGACAAAACTTTGGTCGCATCCACCGCAAGCTCTGCACAATCATCTATAAGGATGTAGCAACTTCAGGATCTACCTTCCACTGGAACCCCCCACCATCTAACAATGAGTTGCGATAATGTGTGCTAGAGCAGACTGACGAGAGACCATTCAACTCGTTAGAAGGTGCTCTTCCGTTCCCGCCGGAGAAGAAACAGAAGATCACAACATCGAGGAAGAAATGATCGACGGTATGTATTCGATTCGTTACGAATTGCTCCTAATAAGAACTTGTGATTTCCTTTGCCGGTCTAATGCTTTTATCTTGGTCTACAGAGAGATGAAGAAGTGGACGACGCGCTGGCCCTAGCGAAAGATCGCAAGCGAAGGCGGAAGCTAAAGCGGAGGCGGACCGTATATCTAGTCTTCTTTGCGATTGATCTCTATATCGCGCGTACGTTGTATAGATGTCGTCATACCTTTGTAATCGTTGAACTAATTAGATGGCTATATTTTGGGTTCAAAATCTTCCGACATAAACGTGTTATTGAGATCAATGTGTTGTATTCGTACTTATGAGAATTGGATATGGATGCATATGTATCGATGTGTTAATTTCGTTATCGATGTGTTAAATTCGTTATGGATGGATGCATATGTATCTATGATTTATCGATGTGCTATCAGTGATTTATATGTGTGAAGTTTATAAATTATAGAATTTGAATGTATTTGGACCTGGGAATATACAGAATCAGAATATACAAACTGTTATACAAATAAAGAGAAAAAAATACAAACCTGGGAAACTTACCACTGGCGAACAAAGTCCCTACCGCTGGCCAACAACACCACTGGCGAACAGGTTTTCCTACCGCTGGCGAAGCTGTACCGCTGGCGAACAGAGCATCTACTGCTGGCGAACTTAGCGCTGGCTAACAAGGATTTGTTCGCCAGCGGTAACATGCACTACCGCTGGCGAAGTGATGTTCGCCAGCGGTAACATGCACTACCGCTGGCGAAGTGATGTTCGCCAGCGGTAACCTGCTACCACTGGCGTGGTAGCGCTGGCGAACACATGTTCGCCAGCGGTAGCTGAAAATTGTTCGTCACTGGTAGCCTATTTCCTACTAGTGTGTGGCAGCAGTGCAAGTGCGACGTGTCGCCCCGTGGTGACCACATTGTGATGTCGGAACTCGATGGCAGGTAGCTTCGGTCATGGAGCGCCTTACCTTGCTATGCGCTCATCGCCTTCGAGACTGGCGGTGTGCCGAGCGTCGCACTACTGCTAATTCTGGTGTCGTGCAACCTCTCCTGTAGGCAGTGGCGGTGGTGCAAGTGCGACGTGTCGCACCGCGGTGACCACACGGTGATTTCGGACCTCGACAGCAGGCATCTTCGTTCATGGAGCGCCTTACCCTGCTACACACCGTTCGCCTTCGAGACCGGAGGCATGCGGCGCCTCGCGCACTTGATCTAGGGAGTAAGAAATCTCTACTCAAATTATTTTTATACTTTATAGTTTAATGTATCCTAGATGCATGGAATGAACGGACTTATCTAGCTGTTTTTTTTCTGAGTGTGAAAATAAAATTGTTTGTAGAGACACCCTACCCCACATGTTGTACACGACCTCCGATGCCAGTCGTACAGCGAGATTTCTCAAATATCACCGGAGTTTAGAAAAGAATTGCGCGTTGCCGCACACACACATCTGAAAATAAATATGAGATTGACCTAATAATTCTAGCTTAGCTGAGCTAGATACGTTTAAAACTTGATCTCTTTTGTGTTATTCTGGACACGTGTTTGCTTTTTTTTAATGTAACATTTGGGACCATGAATAGCATCACGTTAGGTCTCCAAGCGTGCATAAAACTTGCCTTCTTTTATTTTATTCTGGAATATATTTTTTACGTAACGTCTTGGGACCACAAATAGCAAGACGTGAGGACTCCAAGCAAATAGAAAGACGTGAGTGCTCCAAGCGTACATGAAAAGGATTCTTCGATTCCTTTATTTCATCTTAACCGTAAAACTCATATCCTATGGTTATTTTTAGGTGGCTCTCTAGGATTAACGTGGAGCCTTGAACGGTGCCTCCAATGAGTAAATATAAGATTTGGGGTCACCAAATGGATGTACATCTGTCCTCCTGTCCGACCGTTTCTAGTCACTGAAACCAACACACCGACCCATTTGGTTCGCCCTTTTTCTACTTTTTATTTTCTAAATATATTTTTGATAGAATTTCACACATTTTTCTATTCACGTTAGAAAATCCTAATGCTAAAACTAGGGAGGAATTTGGAGGGGCTCCTGCCTCGAGGAACTTGAAGTCACATGTCAGTTCCTCAACGAACTTGTTGGCTCCACTTTTACCATGTGCAGGGACAGAGAAGGACTTGTTAGTTCCTCCTTGTCGCTCCATTACTTGCTACGAAACACGTAGTGGACGCCGACGTATTAAAAAGATTGGCCGCACATGAACAGCGTTGCCCGTAGAGGTATGACACCTCAGTTTGAGCCGCTTGGTCTGGCCTCGGGTATACGCTTGCGGCGGAGCGCGCGCTTCGCGTTCTCTTTTGCGCGCATGCACATTCTCTCTTCGCGGGTGGCATATTATTGATCTTTTGACATACGACACACAAATTAAGCTCATACGCCATAAGCTGAAAAGAACTGGACCACAATTTCTCTGGAGCTTATTTTCATTGTAGTTTTTGTGGGGCAGTTAAGCTTAAGCCGTTTCTGCACAAGGCTAAGCTGAAAAGAACTGGCCCTAAGTCTGCTCCCTCTAGATGGCCATGAACCGTGCCGCTCTCTGGGCATTCAGATCCATGTGGGCTGCCTACTAGGTTCATGGATACGTCCCCGAGAACTCGTCTTCTGGGTTTCGCCAAAGCAATGACGTATGCAGATCTTAAATCTTCCCCAAGGAATAAATTCACTTTGCCAAACCCGTCATCATGGAAACATCAGACAATGTTTGAACAAGTCTCATGCAGAAGGAATCGTTTGACCTAGTCAAACATGACTTGACCGCTGCATGCATTACTTCCGTCATTCTTGGGTACCATGATAGCTTCAACAACAACGAAAGTGGAAGGAAATCATTTATCCTGATTTTGTCGGCGCCGGACCCGAAGCGTCGCCTAGGTAACCGCAACGGCACGCGGCGAGGAGCAGTCAATGCGGGATGTGTGGGATGCATCCAACGGCCGCATCCACCACACACGCATCTCCTCGGGAGACTACAAATAAGCCCCTTTTTTTAATTTTCATCACCACACCATCTTCACCTCGAGCTCTCCGTCGAACACTCACACTAGCGCACACAAGTGAGCATCCACCCAATGAGAGTGAAAAATCGGTAGCGGCGCGTCCAAATCCAATCCACTGCCACCCCTAATGGATATGAAATCCACCCTGACAATCTCATAGGGAAAAGGCGAGGGAAGCCGCAACAAAGGTGTTGGCAAGGGGAAACCCTATCCCGACGAGAGACCTCTCTCCGGTAGAAGCCACCACACGAGTGTCTGACGATGCACCACTTACATATCTAGTAGCCGTGGCAGAGGACGTGATGTTCATCAAGGATGACAGTGCGACCGGTGCTTCCTAGGTCGTAGCGGACGCGGACATGGCATCGGCGGAGGAGGAATCCACTGGCGGCTGGATTCCAAGCACCATGTCGGAGGCGAAATTGAGGTGGATGAAGGAGGAGGGATTCCTTCCCTTTGGCATGAGGAGAAACACATAAGGCGACATCGAACCCGGCCCTCAAGAGGGAGAATGTGTAACACCCCGGCCACCTCGTAGCCGGCGGCTGTCACCCCTTGCAGCTCTCTAGGATCTCTAGACTGGCCCCTATCCCGACGAGAGACCTCTCTCCGGTAGAAGCCACCACACGAGTGTCTGACGCTGCACCACTTACATATCTAGTAGTCGTGGCAGAGGACGTGGTGTTCATCAAGGATGACAGTGCGACCGGTGCTTCCTAGGTCGTAGCGGACGCGGACATGGCATCGGTGGAGGAGGAATCCACCGACGGCTGGATTCCAAGCACCATGTCGGAGGCGAAATTGAGGTGGATGATGGAGGAGGGATTCCTTCCCTTTGGCATGAGGAGAAACACATAAGGCGACATCGAACCCGGCCCTCAAGAGGGAGAATGTGTAACACCCCGGCCACCTCGTAGCCGGCGGCTGTCACCCCTGGCAGCTCTCTAGGATCTCTAGACTGGCCCCAGACCAACACTAGTCTTTCCTACGCACTTTGTCCTCACTCATGCGCACCCGGGAAGGACTTCCCGGTCGGTCACCCATCCTCAAATTGCTCCAGGCCAAGCACGCTTAACACTGGAGTTCTTTCAAGATGAGCTTCCGGAAAAGAAGTTGCAACTTGTTGATATTAGTACCCTATTAATCCTATTGAGCCCTGCGCCAGGATCTCACAGAATGCGTCATGCTTCTCTCTCATCTGCAAAGAGATTTGGGTTTCCCGCCCTCTTCCTTTTTCTTAGAGGTGCTAGACTATTATGGCGTCCAACCCCACAACTTGACCCCGAATAGAATCCTTTGCATTTCCGCCTTTCAAGCCCTATTCGAAAGATACTTAGGCATAGAATCTAGGCTATACTTCTTCAAATACTACTTTTACGTTAAACGGCATCCATCAGGACTAGATAATGGGCTTGCTGTTTGTGGCACCATCAATTTGAACCTACGTCGGACGAGGGAGGAGTGGTTCCCCAAAGTTCCCAAGTATGAATCCGTCAAGTGGTGGACAGGGACATTCTTCTGTTGTAAGGATGTTCCTTTTTCCCAGAAAATCAACGGGAATTCCATCGTTCGTGAAACAACGCTGCGGTCCCCAAGCCAAGCTGGAGATAGCCTACATTGCACGGCTTAGGGAGGCTAGGTACCGCCCTTGTTATTTCTCATGGTTGTCAGTTGGCGAGCATCCAGGAGGTGGCTCCCAGTGGCAGCGTGTTGAGGGTCGGTGAATGACAGCGCGGCGACGCCACAATAGCGGGCATGGTGCACTACTGGCTCATGCAGGGGCATCCATCACGACAGGTGCTGATATGGCTCCGCCCATGGCAGAAAGCATGGTGGGCAGTGGTATAGCACTGTGTGTGGCGTCCAAGGCTCTTGCCTTTGGTGGCAATGGCCGACCAACTGCAAGCAGGTTTAGTTTGTTGCAAGGGTGGCGGGCGTCGTGCAGTTCTAGGATAAATCCTTGTGAAGAACTTAGTTGGTTGTCAGAAATGACGAAGTCTTTGGGAACCATTCGCCTCCTTGGAGGCATCGCTGAGGAACTCCAGTTTATTTTTGAAGCAAGGCAAAACCTTTGCCTTTTATATTGATATAGGAGAAGCAAACATGAAACGGCCGAGGTCAAAGAAAAAGATAACCGCTAGAAATCTAGCGCCCCCGATGGTCCAGATCAACCTACTCCATCCAATCTATCTGAAAGAAAAACCATCATCTCTTAAACGTTGACCCTAAACTCGAAAAGTGTGGTCTGAGAACCAGGTAGCAGATCAGACGGAGACGTCCAACACCGTCGGAAGCGGGAAATCGCTGCCCCCCAGTCCAGCGAGGGCAATCAAGGCTTCATCCGCTGCCGTCATGGATGGCAAGTTCAGCCTGAAGAGGGTCGTCAACGCATCGATTGCCGAACTTGAGAGCGGGTTCTTGAGGAAACTCGCAAATTCTTTCCTAGCCTTCTCCGGCATCGAGCCCCATCTTCTTGTGGAGAACTCGCACCGCCTTCTCGACCACTGGGAGGTGCGGAACACATGGCGACGATGCAAGAGGCGTGGGCAGCAACGGCACAGCCGGCGGGCCGAACAGATCCGTGACACTTCATAGAGCGATACCCGGTGAGGCGAGGGCGACATCACCATCAGCGTCAAGGAGGCATCTGAGCGCAATGGCCTCCGCGTCAGTGTCGAGGACGTCCACACCTGAGTCGAAAATGACGTCCGCTTCCGAGTCGAAGATGACAACCTCAGTGGCAATGGCAGGCGTGGCGAGTGCCACCATCATCTCCTGAACCGGCTCCGCCCCCTGTTGCTCACAGAACTGCTCCTGGCTTGGCCGCACCTTCCCTGACACCTCCGGCAGCTGCGGCACGTGCTCGTGTGACTCCACTTGCACACAGTGTGTGTCCTCTCCTTGTTCTGTCAGCAGCAGCGGCCCGACCCGCCCGTTCTCCTCTGCAAGCGCTCCGTCCACGCCCTTAATCAGCCGCCGTGGCGTCGGGATGTCCTCGCGCACCCGAACGTCGAACTCGTGGCGAAGGGCGTCGGCCACATGGCGCGGCTCCGGGCTCGGCCGAGCCAGAAGAGCGCGGGCGGGCAGATGGGCGGGACACCCAAAGCAATAGCACACCAGGAGCAGCGATCTCCCTCGCGGCGCAGACCCGAAGAAGAGGCGGTGGAGCGGGGCTGAGGAGGCGCGGGCGGAGGGGCGGTGAAGTTCCGAGCTAGGTGACCAAAATGGTCGCAGGAGAGGCAGCGCAGCGGGTTGCGACAGCGAAGGACTCGATGGCCACGCTCCAAACAGCGGAAACAACACCCCAAGTGCGCCGCGTGAAGGTCGACACGCGCACGGAGGCCAGCTTGGATCCCTGCTCCGCCGAACTCCGGTCATGATGCAGGAACGAGGAGAGCCGTTGAGGGCGTGGAGGATGCCTCAAGCCCACAGTCGTCCAACCGTCCACATCCATTGCACCGGCCAAAGACAGAGGATCTGGTGCAACCACCACAGATCGAATCCGAGGCACTAGAGCTTCGACATGGGAGGATTCCTTGCAGTTGAAGACGGGATCCTCCGTGTTGAGGTCGGGCCGGAACAACGGCTTGGGAGTCAGGGCCGCACCAGTGCACGAAACGGGCGGCGAGGTCGTCGGCCGGAGATGCCGATCCAGATCCGGATTTCTTCGAGACTGCGCCCACGCCCAAAAAGCAGGCCGAAAGTTTGGAGGAATGGTGGCAGGTGGTGGTGGGAGCTGGCTAGGAGAGGCACGGGCAGGGCCCGAGGGTCGCAACGCCAGTGACAGCCGAGGCAAGGGGCCGCACGTGCGGTCGCCTCCTAGGTCGCAAGAGCGGGCAGACATTCTGTCCCAGCGGTTCGTAAGGTGGCGGTGTTAGCCGTCTCACCGGGGATATGCAAGGCCGACGGGCAGAGCGTGGACTACTATACAGGGTTGGCGGAGATGCAGCTACTGGTTTGGTCGACGGAGATGCAGGGCGGCGGTCGGCGAGATGTAGCGAGGGCTGGCGGAGATGCAGGGCCACGGAGCAGCGGCGCACACGGCACAACAGCCACGGAGCAACGGCGAGGACGGCATGGAGCTTGGCCCAGCTTGGCGGAGCAGGGCCAGAGGGGGGCAAGGCGGAGCGGGGCCAGAGGTTGGCGAGGTGGAGGCGGACGGGGCGGAGCGACGGCCGGAGGAGGGCGAAGCTAGTGCGGCGGCGGCGGAGTCGCGTCTAGGCCCTGCTCGGCTGCTCCCCTTCTATCGTTTTCCCCAACTGAAGAAGAGCATGGAGACCTGTAACAACTACTACTACTAACTAACTCCAGTTTACCTCGTGACCGAGTCTTTTAGGTGAAATCCCTAGCTTCACCTTTGTTGGAGCATGCGATGGTGACGTGTTTGTCACCCCCCCTTGGGTGCATCGTCTTTCGAGGCCTATACTATGTCGTATGGTTGATTCTTGTACCATTATGCAAGGCAGCATTGTTGGCGAGCGTGAAGGTAGACGAAGCAGCAACCCCGGACAGTGGTTGGATGCCGAGTCCGTGGCTTCGAGAAGCATTGCATTGATGGCTCTAGGAGGCAGGGTCATGGCTCAACATCGTAGTTGTGGCATTCATGTGCTATGAGGATGGCATATTCGTCTGTTGTGTTGCGGTATGGTCAGCGACATATGATGTCGTGGCGCAGGTGAGCAGAGTAGGCGGCCGGCGACCGACGATGTTACGGCGCGACAGAGGTGGTTGACGACCAGTTTATTGCAGCGCGTCTGGGTACTAGAGGCGACCGGAGAGTCGCGATGTGGCAACACAGTTGGCACCAGAGGTGGACGGCGATCAACAAATGTTACGGTGTGGCTGAGCTGCTAAAGGGTTTGGATTCTCCATCTTCGTTGAAGCATCTCAAGGCTGCTCCTCCCATAGAAGGCATCACTTTTCTCTTTGGCTCTGAGGTTGTCCGATCTTTGCAGAGTGGTGTTCGGTGGTATTGATGTGCTAGTGTTTGCTGTGCTTGACCCCGTTTATATCAATTTTTGTCCGGTCTTCGGTTTACAAATAGGAAAATTCTTGTCTTTTATTAGTAAAATTGTTTGTTTCCTTTTCAAAATAAAATACCACACTTGTAGAGCATCTCCAGCCATCCCCACGAGAGCCCCCAGGACACCTTTTATTTTTTTTGCCGGAGCAACAAATTTCGCCCAGCCACGCCCCCAGAATCCCAAATTCTGCCGATTTGGCCTAAAAGTAGAGTCGGCGTTCCCAGGCCAAACTCAGCGCGCTGGAGGATATTTGGGGAAGCCGACGGAAGGAAAAAGGGCACAAAAAGTTTCACTTTCCTGTGGGTCCTCCAAGTGAGCGACCGTGAGAGTCGTCGTCCTCATCGCCTCGATTACCACGCTGTTCAATGCAGCCGCCGACAACCTTTCAGATTGTCCGAGGAGTCCAATCGGCCATGCGGCAATGTAATGGTGTGATGCCGCCGAGTTTCCCGTGCATGCTTCTACACCCCTCCCGCCTCTCGGCCAGTATAAAATTCCCACGCCCTTGCCGTCGACCGCCACATCCTTGCCTGAAAGCTCGTCTTCTCCCTCTCTCTGCTCGTCCAATCCACTTCTCGCCCAGACCAACTCCCCGAACCCAATGGCTGAGCGCTTCCCTGGCGACGCTACGGCGACTAACGACTTAGGCTGCCGCCCCCCTGCACAACTGGGAAGCCCGCCTCATCGAAGAGGTGAACTATCCGACGCCGCCAGATTTCCGTGTGCCGGGCTCGTGGCGTCTGAGCGCTGGAGGCGTCCCGGTGCCTCCAGTGCCCAGCGACATGGACCGAGTGGCGGAGATAGCCCCTATATGCGCCGGCATGCGGAGGAGGGCCAGATGGACCCTTGCTGGGCGGCAGACAGTCATGCCCTGTTGATAGGTTGCAAACTTATCTATAAGTTTTTATGATCCATGCTTGTTTTCTACCCAATACCTTTTGTTTTCCACATATTTTCTTTTGTTTTTCTTTATTTTCCGGATGTTTTCACACACTAACCTATTAACAAGATGACGCAATCCAGTTGATGTTTTCTATTTTAGAAAAGTTCTTGAGGAAATATTCTCGAAAAAGGATGAAAATCCACGGAGATCAATTTTTACCCGGAACGAAGACAGATTTGATACGTCTCAAGCGTATCTATAATTTCTGTTGTTCCACGTTGATATTATGCCAATTGCTACATGTTTTCCGTATGTTTTCCTACGTTTTCTTATGTTTTCCGGGACTAACCTATTAACAAGATGCCACAGAGCCAGTTCCCTGTTTTCTGTTGTTTTTAGTTTCAGAAAAGTTGCTCTAGAAATATTCTCAGAATTGGAAAATCCGAAAGCCAGAAGTCCTAAAAGTCCCAGAAGCATCCAGAAGTCCCGAAGAGCCCCGGAGGGGGGCCACAGGGTGGCCACACCATGGGGTGGCGCGGGTCCCCCCGGCCGTGCCACCTAGAGGTGTGGCCCCCCGGTCACCCCCGGCATCGCCCTTTCGCCTATATATACTCCCCTATGCATAAACCCTAGAAGAATCGACCTTTTGCGCAAAATGAATCAAAGACAATCCAGTATTTTTAGTCCCTCCTAGTATATGAAATTCCCGCACTGCCATGCAGCCATGATGTATTTCTTGCACAGTTATGTACCAGCATGTGGTACGCCGACCGTACGTGGAAAATCCCACATCGGTCATAATGCCAAGCCCATTAATCTTCTTGTTTCCGTGAAGGGAGCAGAATGTTGAGAACAATATCTGCATCCACTGATGACAGAAAGTGTCAAACCTTCTATGTGTTCCAGGACCGAGTGTGTGTGTTGATGAGTTCACACACCATCTGAGGCGGCTCCTCCTTGTCACACGTAACTGGTCATAGAAGACCATCTTTCTGTAGCCAGTTTGTATTCCAGATATTTGTGCCCTCTCCTGTGCCAATACGATGAATCAAACCCTGCTTCAAAACTCCTTTCCCTTTCATGATTTCTCTCCAAACCCATGACCGTGACGGGCCAACTTCAACATCTACAAATTCACATGTTGGAAAGTAAACAACCTTTAGTATGCAATCACTCAAAGTGTTCGGATCCGGCAGCAACTGCCATGCTTGCCGAGCCAAAAGGGCCAGGTTAACAAGTTCAATATCTCTAAATCCTAAGCCCCCAAGGTGCTTAGGCATTGTCATCTCTTCCCATGCAACCCAGCATGTCTTCCTCTTTCCTTCTCTACTTTCCCACCAAAAGTTTCGGAGCAGCCCATTGATATGCTCGCACAAACCTTGTGGTAGCTTAAGACAGGACATCGAGTACGTCGGTATTGCCTGCGCCACCGACTTGATAGGCACATCTTTTCCCCTGCTGATAAAAGCATCTCCATCCAGCCATGTACCTTCTTCCATACTCTATATTTCAGGTATTTGAAACCATCATTAGTTGAAGCACCAACATTAGAAGGCATGCCCAAATACTTCTCACTCGGGGCCTCATTGTGCACCTCCAAGAGATCCATAAATTTCTGTCCTGATAATTTGATTGCACCCTTTTGCAAAATGAATCAAAGACTTATCCTTGTTTACCTGCTGCTCGGAAGCCTTACAGTAAATTTCCAGCACTTCCTTGATCTCCTTTGCATTCTCCCTATTTGCCCTGAAAAGTAGGAGACTGTCATCTACAAAGAGTAAGTGGCTAACCATCGGGGCTGACGGCACAACTTTAATACCACTTAGATTGGATGACTCACTTATTTATTTTAACAGGCACGAGAGGCCCTCTACCGCTAACAGGAAAAGATAGGGGAAAATAGGATCTAGCTGACATATCCCCCTTGATGCGGTAAAGTCCTCAGTGCGTTCCCCATTGAAGAGCAGCAAGAATGACACCTATGTAACCAAACACATGATCATATCCACCAATAACCGGCTGAAACCCAAACGCAACATAATTGCCCGTAGGTAGCTCCACTCAACGCGATCATAGGCCTTTTTCATGTCCAACTTCAAAGCACAACATTGGATGTTTCTAGCACACCTTTTCTTCATGAAATGTAAGCATTCATACGGTGTGATAATGTTGTTTGTGATCAACCTTCCTGACACGAAGGCTGACTGTTCTTCCGATATTATCTCCGGCAATAAAACCTTTTTTCCATTCGCTGCCACTTTTGAAGCAATTTTATAAATCACATTGCACAGCCTAATTGGTCGGAACTGTCCTAGCTACTCCGGGCTAGCCACCTTAGGAATAAGGACAACAAAGGTGTTATTTATCTGAGGAGGGTCATCTTCTCCTCTTAACACCCTCAGTACTAATGTCGTCACCTCCGCACCATAAAGGTCCCAATATTTCTGGAAGAAATGAGCCAGGAGGCCATCGGGCCCGGGGGCCTTCGTGGGGAACATCTGGAATAGGGCCACTTTCACCTCACCCGGCGAGAAGGTGACAAGTAAAGTCTCGTTCATCGCTGGAGTAACATTCATGGGCACCATAGACAACACCGCCTCCATATTTTTTGTCCCCTCCGAGGTGTAATCTGCTTGTAAAAACCGTTGTCAAGCTCCTCATCTCATCTTCGTCCTTGTCATTTGGCCACATGGATTCCTAAGTTGATTAATATTATTTTTCTTCTTTCTCTGGCTCGCTCTCAAATAAAAGAATTCGGTGTTTTTGTCGCCCGCTGCCGGCCAATGTACTCTAGATCTCTGTTTCCACATAATCTCTTCCCTGTGGTTAAGCTCGACTATGCGATCCATTATTTTTACCTCCATATTCTAAGGCCCCAGATGATGAGGATCCGCTTGTAATTTTTCCAGCTCGCCCTTGAGCTTGCCAAGCTCAAGGCTGACGTGGCCAAAGGTGGATCGGCCCCATCCCTCAAGATCACCCGCAAAGACCAAAATTTTCCTTGTGGTTCTTACAGATTAGTTGATGTTCCTCCATCCTGCCAGGCTTGTTCCACCATTGGAGAGAACTCCTCTTGCTCCTCCCACATGACCTCATATCAGGACCGACCCCGAGGCCTAGGCCGTCGGTTCTCTTCCTTGTTCTAGCGTAGCAAAATCGGCCCATGGTCAGAAGCTGCCGCTGTCATATTCTGTACTGTTGCGAGTGGATATCTGCAACTCCAATCCGACGTGGCCATGGCGTGGTCTAACTGCATCCGACAATACGTACCCCTGTAACTTTCTTCTCATATGTGCAGGTGTGGCCCTCATATCCAAGATCATTGAGGCCACATAGACTTGTCATCTCTTGGAACCCTGCCAACTGAGCATAACTCCTTTCCAGAATGCCCACATCCTCTGATCGATGTAATACCTCATTGAAGTCCCCCATGCAGATCCAAGGAAGGTCCGATGATGACTTGATGAATTTTAGCATATCCCAAGTTTTGTACCGTTCACTTGTCTGAACCTCCCCATACACGCATGTAAGCCTCCACGGCGCCCAACCAGCCTCTGTCACAATGAAATCAATATGGTATTGCGAGTACGCTAAAATCTCCATGTTTATTTCATCATTCCAGAAAATTCCTAGCCCGCCACTACGTCCCGAGCTACTTAGAGCAAAAGCATGATCATAACCTAAAGTATGCCTCACGCTACCCTCGACCTATGTACTTGAGTTTCAATGACGCAGAGGATCGAGGGGGGAAAAACTCCTCATGAAATCGCGGAGTTCCTTCACTGTTGCAGCGTTGCCAAGTCCACGAAAATTCCATGTTGAGCAACTCATTGTTGTGGGCGGAACTCCCTGTGGGAGCCCGCCTCTGAAGTAGATGCATCCTTTCCCTTCAACACTTCCTCCCCCACCTTCTTCTGTCGTTTCTTATCCTTCGGCTTCGCATACTGTGGCGGTGGAGGGGGGAACAATCACGCTTGCTAGATTTTCCACCTCGTCCATGTTCAACTTCTTCATCGCGGACAGAATCTCCTCAGTCTTCTCCGAGACCTCCGCTATAGGTTTCAGCCGGCTCGACGCCGTGTCAGACAACGCCTCGTTCTCCACATCACCTAGACCTGCATCACCAGAGTCTCATTTCCTTGGCCCTCTTTCTATCACCATCATGTTCTCCTTTTTCTTCCGGACACCATCGCGCCAGCCTCCATAGCGATCACGTCCTCCACCGCGTCCAGCCGAGCGGCCACCTCGCTCTTTCATGAAGCCACGCCCCGCACGTGCTCCTTCCCAGGTTGATGCATAGTTATTTCGCACACGAGGTGTACTCAGGTGCCAGGAGCCAACATCCACTTCCCAAACTGCAGGTCTGAGTCTGCATGCTCTCTAGTACCACACTCAACATGTTTGTGGCCCATCTTTCCGCAAAAGTTGCAAAATTTTGGTATCTTTTCATACTTCACTAGGAATAGCATGCTCACACTCCCTTCTGGTGTGAAGTTCACCACACAATGCAGCGGTTTATCCGCCACCAATTTCACTCTTGCCCTATGAAATTCTTCGTTTCCAGAGAAAGCAACTATCATCTCCACCCTATCAATCTCTCCCACCTGAGACGCCAATTGCTTTAAGATTGATTCAGTCCAGAACAAGGGTGGGATACGGTGAATCTGTATCCATGCTTGGACACGATTTGGCATCACCGCCGGGGCTGTAGTTGATCCATCAAATTCTCAAGCATTAACGCTCACTCCCGGAAGAGCCAAGGGCCATCTTCCATTATGCGATTCCAATCCCCCAAACAGTTCGCTTGCACGATGAATAGATTCTTCTCGATCGTCCAGAACGTCACCTCCTGTGTTGCGCTCCAGGCTACTCTCATCGTCTTCTCCAACGGACTGCTAGCTGAAGCCCCTTGATGGTCATGAGTTTAGCCATAGCCATCCACTTCACCGTTGGTAGATCACCCCTCTCCGCCTTGGCCAGAAACACACCATCGAGTTCCGCATCGCTGAGCTTCAGTTTCTTGAGCAGCTCATCTACCTCGAACACTGTTGCCGGCCGTGAAGACTCCGCCGCCATGCCGTCTTCTCCACCGATCGGATCTCGCGCGCCCATGCAAACAGTGTAGCTGTGCTAGACAACCCCTTGATCAGCCCGAGCAGAAGCAATGGAGGGCAGGAGATGACCAGGGATACAAATCTTCATCGGTGAGAATTGCCGACGGAGTCGCCTAAACCCTACAGGAGACCTTTGTTTTTTTTTTGAACTGAGACCTAGGTTGTTTAGTAATATGTCCATATGTACTCACAACTAGTCCTTGCCTGGTAGCCTACGTACTTACCAGAGCGGCAGCCCAACAATCCGTCATGAGTCTCATGACATGCCCCTAAGGATTGCCCCGCTCATGTTTTTTCCATAATTAAAAAAAAGTTAATTGTTTGTTTAAGAAGAGAGCCAGGTGTCCACTGTCCACCTCTTAAACATTCGCATGATGACGGTTGGCAGTACCTAAAATCATGCCGCTGACTATGATCATGATCCCCATAAAACAAAAGTTTAATTATTTTCTCTTAGTGAATATATTTCTTAGGAATTTCAATGGTACTTGTTTGATTTGTATGATTGGAAACGATGTGATTTTCGTCCAATAATCTACTTTGGTTGCATTCGGGAAATTTTCAGTTGATTCGGTCTTACGGAATTTTTGTTGTTTCACTCGCAACTACGAGTCGATCTGCCGTTAATCCTCGGACAAAAAAGTGAAATTAGATGACATGACCTGTTAGGATTGGTTTGCAGGAATATTTTCGAAAGATAAGGATTATGCCATTATATTGTTACTATTTGGAGTCAATTCACGTAGGATTCAACGTGCCTTGACATAGTTTTTTTATTATCGAATCAAGTTTTGCAATCGTAAAAATAAAAGAAACCCCAAATAGGAACGAGAAGCTTGATGACACCATCTGCATCACTTACACGCTATGTTTCTTATTTAATCTACCCATTTTCATCATTGAAGTATGACAATGGACAAGCTAACCAGATCTAGGAAATAAATAGTTCAAAGAAAGATTAAGTTATTAACTTTAGCAGAGATGATAGTTCTGAACCAGAAAATACATTAGTGCATCAGCATCCGCTTGTGTGCATGAACCAGCGGCAAGGCTGTGCCCTCTTTGTTGGCCTTGGAGCTTCTTCGAGGGACAGAGTTCTGAAGTGATCACCACTAACCCCGTGGAGATTATTCAAGCGGTTGACGTATCTGGAGATTTGATTTGGTCCGGATATATATTTGCCCCAACGTTCATGCACCCTCCCGCATCTGAAATATCATATCCCTCTAGCTTGTTTATACTTGACAGCTCCTGCCGTCCTGGGGACTTCTTAAATAAATCCCATTCTGACCTCACATGAACTAGGATTTCTATTGTGTGCTTACAATCCGGACAGCGCATTACTTTTTTGTGCCGGATATCAATAGATTGGAATGTCAACTTGACATACATGTGCTGGTCGAGCTCCCATTCAAAAAAAAAAAAAAATGCTGGTCGAGCTGGTTCATGCTATAGAATATACTGATTGTAGGAGTAATATTGAGAGATTTGTTCTTATGAGATAATAGAAGGAGGCGTTTTAGGGCATTAAGGGTACATTTACAGTTACGGAAATAATAGAAGGAGATGTTGGCCAGGGCCTGTGAAAAATTGGTCTTCTTTCTCTTCACTTGATTCATTCAGAGATCACCTATCCCAGAAAAACTACGGTCAAATATTCCACTTTATTAGCCTCACTTGCGACGTGGCGCTGAGTTAGAATTGTCTGTGCTATGCACGTTGTTTTAACAAAAAGAGAAGAGCTGCCCTGTTTTTGCACTATATTCACAAAATTTTAAGTACAAGTTTAGCTGATGTCATGTATCCCCTAGTCAAAACATAAAACTAAGCAAAACAATGATATTGAATTAAATATAGCTCCGAGTCTATGTGCAACAATCATTACTTAAGTACTCTCCAAGTCAAAACCATGAGATGCAACTGTCCCATCAAGTTACTCCCTCTTTTTTTTGTGTGCAATGGATTAAGTTTCTTAACCATGCCTCTGGCACCCTTAATTATTTCCCCCTCCAAAGTCAATACATTTCAAACCAATAATGCGAACATAAAACAATAGAAGAAGTGTGCACGACCTACATTTGTCAACTTCTGCTATGCATAATGCTAGCCTATAAAATGTCACGAAGTTCTGGACCTGAAACAACACACAAGCATCCATCTTTCTGTCTACTCACCTAAGATCTACTCACCTAAGAGCATGTCTAACAGACCCCCTAAATGGCCCAAACCCGTATAATAACCGCCGATATACGGGTTTGGGCTCTACCCGGCCATCTAGCACGCCCCGTAAATGGACCACCCCGGACGATTTTTTACAAGTTTGGGTAGGGGGCGGCCCGTCGACCCCTACATGTGCGGGTCGGGAGGAGATATAGAGGTCCAACCCCTCACCTTTTCCCCCATCGCGCGCGAACCTCCCAACCGCCGCCGCCGCCGCCGGAAATCCGCCTCCTCGCCATCCCCGGCCACCGCGTGGCCAGATCTCGCCGCCATGGACTCCTCGCAAGCCCCTCCCACCGCCGACGGCGCGGCACCCATGTCCGAGGTGGTGAATACTGCCACCGTCGACGCCGCGGCCTCCGCCGATGTCGCCGCCATCATCTCGGCCACCATGCCGATGAAGAGGAAGAGGATCCCGAAGCTCTTCTTCGACACACCGCCGGGGCCTGCGGTAGCGACGGCGGCGGGGGCGGCGGCGGCCACTGTTGCTACCGCCAAGAGGGTGAAGTCATTCGCGACGAGGGGGCGGCCGCCAAAGGTGAAGAAGGCCGGCACGCCTGCAGCGGACGATCCGCCCACGCAGGTGGTCGCCGAGGTTCCGTCACCGGTCGTTCTGCCTGCTCCCACGCCGCCCACGCCGCGGTTGCCCACGCCGCCGCCCGCTGGTGCCCGCCAGGTGCTCGACGATGTGCCTGCGCCTGTTGCCGCGACATCCTACATGGATATGCTCAACGATTCTGCGGTGGACTTGGATTCGGGCATTGGTGGCTTCGACGACGAGTACGGTGACTATGGCGAGGATGAAGAGGCGGACGAAGAGGTGGACGACGACGTGGTTGAGGTGGACGAGGCTACTGCGCGGCGGAGCAAATCGGGGAAGCAGCCCAACTACACCGAGATTGAAGATGTCACATTGGTCCGTGCGTGGGGCAAAGTGTCTATGGATGCTGCCACCGGCACCGATCAAACCGGCAAGCGCTATTGGCAACGAATTGAGGATCTTTACCACAAGCTCAAGCCTCGCACGAAGACTTTGGCGGATCGATCCTACCGCTCCCTTGAAGGCAGGTGGAACGCGATCAAGCCAGCTTGTTCTCGTTGGAGCGCTGCCATGGACCAAGTGGCGGATAATCCACCAAGTGGATGTGTGGCAACGGACTACGTAAGTTTTGTGACAGATTTCTTGTGCAAACTTCAAGGACAAGATGGATCAGCACATTAGGGCAAAGGAGGAAATAGCATTCAAGACATTGGAGACCAAGGTCCTCATCACCGAGAAGAAAAAGGAGGTGAAGCTTGCCAAGGTGGCTGCAAAAAGAGAGGAGGCTATGCGCAAGGCCGAGTTGGATGCCCAAATGTTGGCTCTCAAACAAACCAAAGCCATGAAGGAGCTCTTGGCCGAGGAGAAGGAGATCATGATGATGAACACCAAGGACATGGACGAGGATCAGCTGCTGTGGTGGAAGGAGAGCAAGGCCGAGATCATGGCGAGGAAGTTGCAGGCGCGTCAAGCCCGCGAGGCATCCAACCTTGGTGCTTCAACTTCGGTGAGTGGTGGTGCCGACGGTGGGCTGCAAGATTGATGTGGATCGCGTTGGTGGTGGCAGTACTTTTGGGAACCTCTATACCTAGAACATGACCTATGAACTTGTTGATCTATTTGTGATGTAAAACTATGGATTATGCATCGCATATCTTGAATCTGCCATATTTGATATGCTTGTGTAGTTGTGCTAAACCCTGCAAAACCCTGTTTTGTGAGGGGCCAAAAGCTCGTGCGAGCTAGCAGACCCCCTACCCCCACCCCGTAAAACAGAATATTCTGTTTTACGGGGTGGGGGTAGGGGGTCTGCTAGCTCGCCCGAGTTTTTGGCCGGCGAAATGCGTATACAGGGCCCTCTACACGCGTTTTAGGGGGCGAAAACATAAGGGGTCTGTTAGACATGCTCTAAGAGCAGCAAGCAAAGCCTCTAGCTTACGATCGTCGCAGCGCATTTCCAAATCCACGGCTACTGCCATGGCAAGAACTCGCTTCGTCGCATTTCTCATCGGCATGGCCAGCTTCGTCTCCGTGGTCACCGGCCAGCTCCGGCAACTGCCCCCGGGTGGTCTTCCCCGTGATATCTTTGCCCTCGGAATCGCCTCGAAAATCCGCACTGATCACAACTCGACGGCGAGGGCGTCGTCATACTTTGGGCGCATCGTCGAGGCCGCGCCGGAAGCAGTTCTCCATCCGGCCACGCCCGCCGACATCGCCGCGCTCATCCGGTTCTCCGCGTCTTCGCCGGCGCCTTTCCCCGTGTCTCCACGCGGTCAGGGCCACTCCGTCCGCGGGCAGTCTTTCGGTCCGGGAGGCGTCGTTGTCGACATGGGCGCTCTGGGGCGCGGCCAGCACCGCCGGATCAACGTGTCGGCGGGCTACGTCGATGCCGGCGGCGAGCAGCTGTGGATCGACGTCCTCCGCGCGACGCTGGAGCACGGGCTCGCGCCACGCGCGTGGACGGACTACCTCCGCATCACCGTAGGTGGCACGCTCTCCAACGCCGGCATCGGCGGGCAGGCGTTCCGGCACGGCCCGCAGATCGCCAACGTGCACGAGCTGGACGTGGTGACAGGGACGGGCGAGATGGTGACGTGCTCACGTGAAAAGAGCTCGGACCTGTTCTTCGCGGCGTTGGGCGGGCTGGGCCAGTTCGGGGTCATCACTCGGGCTCGGATCGCGCTGGAGCGGGCCCCGAAGCGGGTGCGTTGGGTCAGGCTCGCTTACTCGGATGTGGTCGCGTTCACCAGAGACCAGGAGATGCTCATTTCCAAGCGGGCCAGCGAGGCTGGGTTCGACTACGTGGAAGGCCAGGTCCAACTCAACCGGACGCTGACCGAGGGCCCCAAGTCGACCCCTTTCTTCTCCGAAGCTGACATCAACAGGCTCGCTGAGCTCGCGTCACAGTCCCGCTCCGCCGCAATCTACATCATAGAAGCTGCTATGTACTACGACGACGTCACTGCCTCCTTTGTGGATAGGAAATTGGAGAAGGTCCTAGAGCAGCTAAGCTTCGTGCCAGGGTGCGTGTTCACCAAGGATGTCACGTACATGCACTTCCTCGACCGCGTGCGCGAGGAGGAGGAGGTGCTCCGGTCGGCTGGTCTGTGGGATGTGCCTCACCCGTGGCTGAACCTCTTCATCCCACGGTCACGCATTCTCGACTTCCACACCGGCGTGGTCAAAGGTCTCCTCAGAGACGCTAATCCGGTGGGGGTCATCCTCATGTACCCCATGAACACCGCCAAGTGGGATGACCAGATGACGGCCGTGGCACCGCTTGACGGAGAGGACATGTTCTACACCGTGGGGTTGCTCCGGTCGGCGGTTGTCGCTGACGACCTGAAGTTGCTCGAGAGGGAGAACGAGGCAGTGTTGGCATTTTGTGATAAAGAGGGTATCGAGTGCAAGCAATACTTGCCGCACTACATATCTCAAGACAGATGGCAACAACATTTTGGGGCCAAGTGGAGCAGAATTGTTGAGCTCAAGGCCAAGTTCGACCCTCACGAAATACTATCAGCGGGACAAAGGATTTTTCAATCACCCCGTGGATGGGTGGACGCATAATTTACGCTCCACTAGTACATTTTTGGCCTTTAGATGTACAAAAAAAAATTATGTACATGTAGGATTTTTGTGTATATATTGAGTGTAGAAAAAGGATTTTTGATATACCAGTTATGGGTGAGCAAATACATCTCGAGTTAAACCGGCTAAAACCCGCTGAATTTAGTTCATTTTCCTTTATTGCGTTCCAAAAAAATTATCTGGTAGTACAACATTTGTATAGAACGGTTTCACCGGTTTCCCATGGTTCCAATTTTGCACACCCTTGACACCAGCTATAAAATCCCATGATGGTCTTGAAGAGCATGTGAAATGTTTTTTTATCCTTGGATACATCTAGGACGTTTCTTTGCGTTGTCGGTGAAGGGACGATGTCGACATCGCTATGTAATAAGGTCTTACGAGTTCAACTTCGCTACGTAATAAGGTATTAGGATTTTGTGTTGGCAAGAACACGCGAAGTGGTCAAAGTTATTTTACTCTCAAATCCCACCAAATAATTTAATAATATGGATAAATATGAGAGAAAAAAATTCGATAAATGAATCCCAAGATCTAGATCCAATAGGTTTCCCTCACTGAGAGGAGAGATTGATTAGTGAAATTGTAGATATAGATCTCCTCTATCTTTTTCTAAGTAAGGTGCAAAATCCATTGGAGGGCTTATGAGTTAGGGATTTTGAAGGTCAATAATGGAGGGCAAAACCATGCTCAAGAGTTGGGGATAATGGGGAAGAAGACCCCTTAAATAGCCCCCCCCCCTAAATATGACTGTTATGTGCAAATCGCGCCCAGGGGATTTCCTAACGATAGGACCAGTGATACTGCCGTTTTGGGGCTCCTAAAACGCGCGCGATACATCAGCCCTAGAAATACCCGGCGGTACCGGGGCGATACTACCGCTGCACAAAAAAACTGCATGAACCTGATACCAAAACGATCATGCATTTTACATCCATACTCCGTCTTTTATGATATTTAGCTCATTGGATTCTGAACGATGAGCTATATAAGATCATGTAGATAAAAATCATTGTCAACCAATGGAATGTAAAACTAAATGTGGAAATTTTAGGCATCTCTCTAAAAGAGGAATCAGCAAAACCTTCAACATCAAAAACACAATAAGTTCTTTCATACGAAATCCATTGTTGATGAACTTGATCTTGTCTTGAAGATCATGACAAGATTCAATACCACACGTGGAGAAAAAACAAATAAGAACCAAGGAATATGATGCCAAGGATGTAAACATTTGAGCTCCCTATGATAGATACGATCAAAATACTCATCCAGGAGCCCCTCTTGATAGAACGATTATCTATCCTATAACCCGGTCTCCCAACAAACATCATGAGCCCAGTACAATAGAAACCCTAACGAGATCAGACCTTTGACTTGCGCAATCCACTTGAGCACGATGATGACGATCTTGATCACCTAAAGTTGGACCATCTTTCTTGAGTGTGCTTCGCTTGGTACAGACTCGTAAATTGCTCCCGCATAAACTAATATGGCAGACACTATCGTATGCCATCTTCGGTTGACCATAATCTCCATATGATGGCAAGCTTCAAGCATATGAACTCTTCTTGATGCTCATCTTGAACTTGCACATCACACCCTTGATGGCGATCACCACTTGTCGTCATCTTCCATGTGCTATATGAAATTCCATGTTGATGTAAACCCGTGCAATACCAAATATCTCGCGATTACTGACGTTTTTGTAGCAACGTTTCGATAACATCGTGTGTTTTCATTGCGGATGGATAAAAAGTAGATTTTGCTCGCGATGTTTTCCCTTTTTTATAATGGGCCGGTTTGAGCAGGTCTAGGTCACGAAGAATGTTGCGGATTTTTGTCGCACGGCACATCGTGCCCCTGTTTGACTATTTTGACTGGAAACGAATGAGATGTTGGTGCCTGAACCTGACTTCGTGCGCATCTGCACCGTTATGCACCGGAAACTGGTGTTGAATGCCATGAGAATGGAAGAATTATTCTTAGCTTGATTTCAGATTTAAACGTGAAAACGTGTGAATAGAGGGTATAAATAGAGGGAAAGGGCATAATGCAATTTAATCTTCTCTAACAAATACCTGATCCTCCTCCCTCGTCCCTACGTCGCTGCTCCTCCTTCGCCCATCCATGGCTCCACCGGTACCATCGGCGAAGCTGTCTTTTTCCACTATCTACACTAACGTTGACGGGTAGATATGACCGTGCAATTTTGTTGCGTACTTACTTATAATTTTATCTTTATTCAGATCCGTTTTAATCGGTTTCATGTTCAACTATTTAAAGGGATAGAGAATACGAGTATGAGGATGACTCGGTCATCATGGACAAGCTGAGGATGACGGTTTATGATTTAGAAACTCAGCTCGAAGAGGTTAAGGAGATTGCCATCAAGTATGCCAATGATGTGGTTGAAACCAAGAAGAAGATGTTGATGCTGGTGAAACAGTGTCTGGAGAATGCAACGAAGAATTTTGTCCAGCTGAAGTATGCGCTGGCAGAGAACATCGACTTGACGATGCAGGTTCAAGAACTCAACATTGAGGTCGAGCTGTCGCGCTAGAAATCTATAATCGTTGAGACAAAGTTCGTGGAGGAGAAAATCAATATGGCCAAGAGGGGGTGTTCTTGGATCGTCCAACTCCATCGTATTCCTAGGTTCCCTTCCTATCTAGGGTTTATGTCAATCGGAGTAAACCAGTATATGTTTCTCCACCTTTATACTCGAATGTATCCCTTTTCATTTGTCATTTATTTCTCCATATTGTGCACTCGAATTATCGGTAACATGCATGTATGGATCTGCTCAACTTACTCAAACATAAACATAGAATTCATATTAATATAGCAACCACCTGATACAAGTACAACCAACAGAACAGATCGAGGCTGGGAACCAGCCAACACACACCTACTAGAAAAGAAGAAACAACAGGATACAAAACGACCATCAATAGGGGACCGAATTCTCCTCCAATGGCCCTGGGAACTTCCCTGTCCTGGCCATAACTGCTTCCTTGCGAGCGATTAGAATTTCTTGCTACACGAAGGCTACATCGATATGCAGGTTCCTAACCTGACTTGTCACGTCGAGGTTGCTTTCCATCATCTTCTTCAGATCATCCAGCAACTTATGCACCGCTTCATTGAAAGCTTTCCCCTATCACGCCTGCCCCCTTCTGGCTTCAACTGCCTTGTAGAGATTTTCGCAGACGAGTTTCATGGCCTTCTCAAGCTCAGCTTCTAGCAAGGTGACCCTCTTCGCTAGAGAAGCAAAGATGACCCTCTCCTTGGCTTCAATTGCCCTGTACATAGATACATGATCGGAAGGCTATGTTAATCTAAAAGGTAAATGGATATAAGAAAGATGAAAGAAGGATGAATTGAGAAATGGAAACAAACGAAAATACAATCTACATGAGTGCAGCAGACTGCTTCGTCGCTGGATCCATGGTTACCTGGAGTATGGAGCAGCAACAACGTCAAAGGTTTTCGCTACAAGGGATACGGTGAGGCAGATAGAGGGTGAAGTGAAGAGTATACATCACATACCTCTCTATTTATAAACAAGCGGAGAATGGAACGTAGGAGCCGCGTGCTCGACGAGTTGAGCGGAAGGTAAGGAATAACTAACCCACTACGCATGCATGGCACTCCACGCAGCCGCAATTGCAATGTCAAGGGGATGACCCCCGGGTGGTTCAACACACTTAGAAGATTCATCCTTACTGATGTTAACCAGCTGCCCGAGCTGGATGCGAAGCATAGAGCTCTACAAGAGGGGACAGACCAAACCGGCTGGAGGAGCTAGCCTGTCGTCTCAACAATTGGAGCGCTCTCCCTGTCGGCTGCCAAGATGAGGCCAGCTGATAGAAGTCAAGGCGACACGAGGTTATGGGAAGATTACAAAGTGGCGCCGCTTGTCGCAACCCCCACGTCGTCAGGTACACATCGACAGGACAAGGATGAGGTGGCATAGCTAGAGAAGATCGTGATCATCTCTTCTTTTCATGCACGTTTGCTGCCAAATGCTGGTCCACTGCAAGAATACATTGGGATATGTCCCCCCTTCTCCCAAAGATTTCTTCGAGCCAAAAATGGTTTTGGAGGATCATTCTTCACTGAAATATTTATTTGTGTATGCTAGAATATCTGGAGAGGCAGAAACGATTTTATCTTCAATGGCATCACTTCAACATTCAACAGATGGAAGGTTACCTTTCAAAATCATCTTCTACTCCACCAACATAGGTATCCCCATTGGTAGTTCAAGATATTTTTGATTGGATCTCAGATATCTTCTCCTAATGTTCATTTACTTTCAAATTCACCATTTCCCTCCCTAAAATTGTAATCCTTTTGTAATTCTCTCCCATCCCCCAACTCTTATGTAAGCTTCTGGCTTTCAGCATATAACTGAAATCTACACCATAGGGTCTTTGCCCTATGGTAAAATTTTCAAAAAAATGACATATATTAGATGTTCAAAACAAGGACAACTTAATAACTTTATGAATACATTGGGAATACATCATACATGATTGCCTCTAGGGAATATTCCCAACACAGCTCACAAGCTCTAAACATGAGGCATAGAGAGGAGAGAAAAACCATCTAGCTACTGCTATGGACCCGTAGTCCAAGGATGAACTACTCACGCATCATTCCGGAGGCGGGCATGGTGGTGTAGAGCCCTCCGGTGATGAATTCCTCTCCCGGCAGGGTGCCGAGGAGAGCTCTAGAACCCTCCCGAACTAGGGTTGACGATGGCAGCGGCTACGGACGTTTTTCATGGAAAAGGCTATGATATTTAGGGTTAACCCTTCGAGGATAATATATAGGCGTGAGGGAAACGTCGGTGGGCGGCCAGGGGGCCACACCACCCCTAGGCGCAGCCAAGGGGGGGCGCCGCCCTATGTTGTGGGCCCCTGTAACCCTCTCTCTGGACTTCGTGTGCGCTGCAGATTTCTAAGACTTCCGGGTTTCGAATCGTCCAATTCCGAGAATATTTCCAGAACAACTTTTCTGAAACTAAAAACAACAGAAAACAAGAACTGGCTCTATGGCATCTCGTCAATAGGTTAGTCCCATAAAATCGATAAAAATGGCATAAAGTGTAAAGGAAACATGTAGCATATAGCATGAAAACAACATGGAACATTAGAAATTATGGATACGTTTATGACGTATCAACATCCCCAAGCTTAGTTCCTACTCGTCCTCGAGTAGGTAAACGATAAAAACAAATAATTTCTGAGGTGACATGCTGCCAACATAAACTTGATCATCTAAATTGTAAAAGCACATGTAAAGCTGAGATCATAGTACATTAAACACACGCATGATAGACATAATTTTAACAATGAAACTTAGCAATCACCTTGCATCATGAAAAGTAACACAAATAAAAGATCATGAATAACAATGCACTTGAAAGTTATACGTTTGTTTCGAGCATAAGGAAAAATAGCAAAGTGATATTTCGCTTGTCCTTAAGAGTGGGGCAAAACATAAATGCCAGGACACCTTCAAAGTTCAAGTGGATGACTAGAACAGATAGTTTGAGAGCATGTAATAACACATAATGAATCAATTAATAATAATTATTGGGACAAATGCACATTAAACTCAGAATGACAACTATGCTCTCTCAATTGTGCGTAAAGTCAGAAGATGGAGACTCAACATAAAAGTAAAAGAAAGGCCCTTCGCAGAGGGAAGCATGGATTAACTCTTGTGCTAGATCTTTTTATTTTATGAAACAGATGTATTGAAAACATTTTTTTAGAGAGGTGTAAGCTTATATCAACGAATGATAAACAGAAAATATAGTACGTCACAACCCAACTAGACCTTACAAGAGCGGCTCCCATTGAAGGCCGCTACTGGTGTAGTAGATCATCCCTCTTGTCTTTTGTCTACGCAATTATGCTTTGACTGATAAATCAGGGGCAAAATTAGTGAAGAGAATTTAATAGTAACCAATATTGGGGCTGGGCACCCCGCTGCCAGCTCTTCTATCATTTGGATAAGCGGATGAAGCCTCTAGTCCAGGTGTGTAAAGTCCAATCAACAAGTGAGATAAAGATTCTCTATTCACGTCCTCATAAAGTAAAAACAGGGGCACAAAACAGGAATAATTTTGAAAGTTTAAAGGTAGCAGATGAGAAATTTACTTAGAGTGGCGGTTAAATACCACATGTAGGTAGGTATGGTGGACACATTTGGAAAACTTTGATTTTTAGGAGTTGGATGCACGAGTAGATCTCATACTCAGTACATGTGGAGGCTAGCAAAGACTGAGAGTGAAAAATCAAGATAGCAATAATGGCCATAATCATGCATAGAGACAAAAACATTATTAATCAAAGCATAAAGGGCATTAAAAGTCAAAAACTAAATGATCATAGAGGCTATAAGTGACTGGTTTGTATTCATAAACATGGTGTAATCATGCTCCAAGTCAACCAGATAAAGCATTCGAAGGAGAACACCACAATTTATGCTTAAATGTGATAAAACAACTCATGATTCTTTCACTGGCACATTAAGCACTCTCAGCTATTGGAGACAAATCATGCTACAATAACAAATACTAAGCATAGAATTAAAATAACATCTAGCATGACATGAAAAAGTCTAGCCACAGTTTACACAAGCTTCTTTTTTCACCGTTATAAGCATGAAAATTGTACTACTGCTTTCCAACACCAATCATTTTACACTAAACAAAAACTCTCCAATAGATATAGCAATGAAACAAGAGAGTACTAACATACCTCTACTAAAACTAACAGCTCTAAATAAGATATGCATGAAAAACATGAGCTAAAAGGATCTGCAGCAGCTAGAAGAAAAACTAAGAATACGAGCATAACGAGTATTCATATGAAAAAATGGAGCGTGTATCTCTCCCACACAAGAATGCTAGGTTCCAACAATATTTATTGCAGGAAGGAAAACAATAGAAAACAAAATAAAACAAACAGACGCTCTAAGTAAAATTCATATGATGTGACCGAATACAAATATATTTCACTAGAAGTTACCTGATAAATTGTTGATGAAGAAGGGGATGCCTTGGGCATCCCCAAGCTTAGACGCTTGAGTCTTCTTAGAATTTTCTGGGATGAACCACGGGGGAATCCTCAAGCTTTGTCTTTGCACTCTTCTTGATCACATTATATCACCCTCTTCTCCTGACCCTTGAAAACTTCCTTCACACCACACTCAAAGTAATTCGCATTAGAGGGTTAGTGCACAATTAAAAATTCACACGTTCTGCATGGACACAAGCTTTATTAATACTTTTAAACATTATCTGGAGCCACTGATGTTTCGTGAAGCAAAGAAATCCACTCCACATAGTAAAAGAGAGAATGCAAGTAAAAAGACAGAATATGTTAAAACCAGAACAATCTATAAAGACAAAAAATTTCGGGGCACTTAAGCTGCTCAAATTGAAAAAACATAAAGAACAAAAAAAGTTTTGAAATTAGCCGAGGAATAAGCACAAAACTTTGCAGGTCATTTTTATATTTCTTTGAATTATGCGATTTTATACGGTGGACAACATAAATCTGTTTCCTGCGCAGAAATCCAAAACTAACACCAACTTTCGCTAGAAACTTTACTTGGCACAACTAATACATGAAAATAAAGATACACATGACTTTATACAGAAGTATACAACACCTTGACTCAAAGAAAACAGAGAAAAACAAAGAAAAAATAAAATAATGGGTTATCTCCCAAGAAGTGATGTTCTTTAACGCCTTTGAGCTAGGCACATAAAACTAGAATCAAGTATTTTCAAATGAAGAAGCATCAGTAAGAAAGTATAAGACAAATCTAAGTCTAACCCTCTTCCTATGTATAGGAATCTTGTAAAGAAATAAATTAAAGAAGTTCAAACTATAAATAATGGGAAGGTAGAACAAGAGCATTTCCAAAACTTTCAACAAAAAGAGAGGTGTTTTAGTAACATGAAAATTCTTCCAACCATATTTTGCTCTCTCATGAAAAAACTCAACAACATAATTATCACATAAAGCATGTTTGTCATGGTCTAAAAGCACACAATTCATATCAAGCTAAAAAACAGTGGGATTAAAATTAAAATTAAAGACCTCTTTCCTACCTTTAGCAATACCAAAACAAGATGATTGGTCACTCTTAAAAGCTATGGGACACATTATAATAATCCTATTTTCAGTGGCATTATAATTTATAACATCAAGTAACATAGGACCATCATCTAGAGCATTATCATATAAATTTTCTAAACAAACTTCCTCATTATCATGCATATCAATAGTTGCAATAAATTGAGGACTATTATAAGATTTATCAAAGTAGCATGGATTGCAATAAAACAAGGTATGATTTAAAGAGTTACTATCATTGGGAGGTAGACATGGGTAGCTCCATTCTTCTTCCTCTTGACCATCACTCTCCTCCTCTTTTTCATCCATTGAGCTTCTAGATTCTGCAATTTCTTCTTCCATAGGTTCATGCAAGGCATTAGTCTCTTCCTTAGGTGGAGAGCATTTATAAAGATATTTAAGAATATAGCCATTTCCTTCATTGTAATTATCAAAGCAAAATTCAAGTATATCATAAATCTCATATTTATAAGGTGCGTCAATATTTTCAAGCAAATAAGCAATTTCGAATGCACCCTTCCAAGCAATAAATTCTTGAATTCGTTCCCCATCATAAAAGTCATATTTCCCTTAATATAATAAGATATGGAAACATTATCATTATACTCACATTGAAAAGGGAGGTGTTTATACCTCCTAAAGCAACAAGATTTATCAAAGCAATAAGTAACATTATAAGTAGAGCACAAGTTTTTAGCATAGTTATGCAATCTATTAATTTGCTCCCATCAGTGTATCCCTTTATGTGACAAGCGGTATTCCTTATAATATTTTTGTTCTTCCGTGAACCCATCTTGCCAATAAGATCTAGTTTCAAAGACATGAAACATTGATAGAAAGCATGATAAAGCAAGATTAAAACAGGATAAAAATAACGGCTAGAATAAGAACTAATTTTTGTGTGTGTTTTTTATATAGAGAAGCAAACAAGACAAAATAAAAGAAACTAAGCAAAATAATAACAAAGTAAAGAGATTGGAAGTGAGATACTCCCCTTGCAGAAATCCTCCTTCTCCCTGGCAACGGCTCCGGGAAAATAGCTTGATGCTCGTGTAAGACACGTTCGTTGGGAGACCCAAGAGGAAGGTATGAAGAGCACATCAGTAAGTTTCCCTCAAAAAGAAACCAAGGTTGAATCGACCAGTAGGAGAAATAAATTACTTACGAAGGTTGATGCAGGTGATGTGGCAGGGAGCACTACCGGTTCAGAAGCAACGTAGAACCTACACAACACAATCAAATCACTTTTCCCCAACGAAGAAGTGAGATTGCCAATCTCAACGCTTTTGCTGAAAACAAAGAGGTTAAATGTATGGTGTGGAAAAGAGTAGGGAAACAATAGTAGCGGGACGAAAACAGAGATGGTATTAGTTGTATTATCAGTATGAGGAAAATGGACCAGGGTCCACAATTCACTAGTGGTGTCTCTCCAAAACATATAGATAACATGTGTGGTAATCAAATTACAGCTGGGCAATTGACAGATATAAACGCTGCACCGTAGTGCATATGCATGACATGATAATTACTATGTGATTCATGCGGGCATTACAACAAGATACATAGATCGTTATCCAACTGCATCTATGACAAATAATCCACCCTCAGAATGTCATCCGAGAAAACCTTGGGTATTAAGTTGCAAGCAACAGATAATCGCATTAAGCAAAGTGTGTAATGTAAACATCGTTGTTTTCTCCCTAATGGCAACATCACATCCCCCACCCATTACGTTTCTGTCACTCGAGCGTGGGTAAAAGGGAGGCATGAACCCACTATCGAGCATAAATACTCCCTCTTGGAGTCACTAGCATCTACTTGGCCAGAGCATCTACTAATAACGGAGAGCATGCAAGATCATAAATAACATACACATGAATAGAATATGATAGATTGTTAATCATTGGACATAGCATTCAATATTCACCTGATCCCAGCAAACAGAACATGTAGCATTACAATCAGATGATACTGATCATGTAGGGCAGCTCACAAGATCTAAACATGAGGCATATAGAGGAGAACAGCCATCTAGCTACTACTATGGACCCGTAGTCCAAGGATGAACTACTCACGCATCATATTCCGGAGGCGGGCATGGTGGCGTAGAGCCCTCTGGTGATGAATTCCCCCCCCCCCCGCAGGGTGCCGGGGAGAGCTCCAGAACCCTCCTGAACTAAGGTTGACGATGGCAGCGGCTACAACGGTTTGTCGAGTAAAAGGCTATGATATTTAGGGTTAACCCTTCGAGGAGAATATATAGGCGTGAGGGAAACGTCGGTGGGCGGCCAGGGGGCCCACACCACCCCTGGGCGCAGCCAAGGGGGGGCACCACCGTATGGTGTGGGGCCCCAGTGGCCCCTTCAGGTCCCCTCCGGACTCCGTGTGCACAACAGATTTCTAAGACTTTCGGGCTTCAAATCGTCAAATTCCGAGAATATTTCTAGAATAACTTTTCTGAAACTAAAAACAGCAAAAACAGGAATTGGCTCTGTGGCATCTTGTCAATAGGTTAGTCCCACAAAATCGATAAAAATGTCATAAAGTGTAAAGGAAACACGTAGCATATAGCATGAAAACAACATGGAACATCAGAAATTATGGATACGTTTATGACGTATCAGGGTCCCAGGCGCGGCCCCCCTAGGCTGCGCCTGGTGAGCCCCTAGGAGCTCCTGGCACCACCTCACTCCCCCTTCGCTTATGAATTGCCTTTAACCCTAAAATCATCAAGGACAGAGTTATTTTCCATGAAACATACGAAGAGGTGCCGTCACCTCGAAAGTCCAATCTGGGGCTTCTGGAGTCCTACTCCGACACCCTGCCAAAGAGGGGGATCGTCACCGGAGGCCTCTACATCGCCATGATCGCCTCCGGACAGATGCGTGAGTAGTTCATCTCGGAACTACAGGTCCATAGCAGTAGCTAGATGGTTGTTTTATCCCCTATGCCTCCATGTTTAGAGTCTCGTGAGCTTCCTCACATGATCGAGACTGCCGTTATATAATTGTGCATGTTGTGTTTGCTGGGATCCGATGAACCATGAGATTATGATTATTTTGTTCATGTCAATCTGAGATGCTTCACTTATATTTGTAGAGATTTTGAATCTTGTTTTGCAATGCTTTCCTGTGTTTATGATTACCATGTCCACGTAGTTGTTTTCACCTCCAAGAGAGGGTTTATATGCTTGATAGTGGGTTCATGCCTCCTTGTTGCCTGCGCTCGAGTGACAGAAACGTGAAGGGGGGATGCGTTGTTGCCACTAGGGATAAAACAACGGTGTTCTTGTTAACGGATGATAACCACTTCTTACATTACATATTAATCTTAATGCACTTGTATGTTGCGCACATAGCAATCACTTTGTTGGTGCAACTTAATACCAAGGGATTTGCTGGATAGCTTTCTTGAGGTGGACTATTAGATATGGATGCATGCCGGATAGCTGTCCATATGCCTTGACGTAATACCTACAATGTTAGAACCCGTGAACATTATCACGTCATAATAGTATTTTTATATGTTCATGATTTTTCAATTGGCAAGATGTAATTTGTTCACCCAACATGTTTGTTTTCTTTTGAGAGACACCACTAGTGAACCTATAGCCCACGGTCCTATGTCCCTCATATTGCAAACGTTATTTTAAGCACTTCCATAATTGTTTCCTTGCTGTTCCGTTTTTACTTTTATTGTTTTCTAAGACTCTATACGTTTAATTCTCCTGTTTCCTGCAAGACCGGAAGATTAACAACCTTCCGAAAAATTGGGGAAAAAGAGATTTTGTGCCTGTGTGCAGGTTCCATGCTTAGTCAACAGTACTTTTCTGGCGCTGTTGATAAAGCAACCTTCTTCAAGACTAAGAAGTCCTACTGGCTCGAAAACTTCGGTTCTATACTAGGTGAAAATTTACTCTAGACTACATCATACCTTCCGCATAGGGTCTCCCAACGAGCGTGTGATCACGTCATCATCAAGTACCTTTTCTGGCGTCGTTGTCGGGGATTTCTAGCTTGCTGCAAGGGGAGTCTCACACTTCCACTCTCTTTCTTTTGTTTTGTTCTTGCTTAGTTTACTTTTGTTTAGTCTTGTTTTCTATTTATCAACCCACCCCCCCCCCAAAAAAAACAAATTAGTTCTCTAGTTTCTAGTCTTGTATTTTCATTGTTATTTAGTTAGTTTTCTTCTTCGTGTTAGTTTTTGTTGCTGTTTTGGTAAGATGTCTTCTCCTAAATTTGCTATGAAAGATCTGAAAGTAGGAAGTGGATTTATTATTGGGAGAAACAATATTGAAGAATTCTTTAGCCATGTTAATGGGCTTCGTGATTTTAATTATAAAAATGTAGTTAAACTTGCCCATAACTACGAGACCTTTGTAGCTTCTTTGGTTGCCATGATAGAAGCTAGGTTTGTTAATCTCAATCCTATTATACAACTAATGTTTCTTTAACTTGATAGCATGGAGCCATGAAAATAAAAAGATTTCGTGTTGAATGATTTACTCTTAGAATTTAATGACATTGCTATAGAAGCTAGAAAAGTTTTTGCTCGTTATAAGATGCTTGGTTATGGTCTTGCCATAAATCATACTTTGAAAACTTTAGATAATGATAAAATGAAATATAATGGAATAACTAAATACGTACCATTCAAAATTTTAGCAATGTCTAAGGCTTTAGACGAGCATTTTGGTTGGTTGTTCCTGAGAATCTCTTTGATGAAATAGTAAACCTAAAAGAAATGAGAGAGTAGATTCTGAACCTTGTCTATGGAAAATTCAATGTCTCTATGATGAGTTCGAGCTCCTCAAATTTAATTATGATACTTGATTCATTCTTCATGCCTAGGCAAAAGGCGTTAAAGAAAAGCGCTTGTGGGAGGCAACCCAATTTTGTTTTCCTTCGTTATCCTTTTTTTTATTTTGTTATTTTTATGTTTTGGAAGTTTTTACCTCTGTAGAAACCACTCCTTATCCTTTTTATTTCGTTTTTGTGCCAAGAGTAACCACTAATTGAGAGGTAGTGCGATTTGGGGAACTTGTTGTTCTAAAAGAGATTACTAGGCTGTTACCAAAAAATTCATTTCTCTCAGCCAGAATGTAGGATTTCTTTGAAAACAAATAGACACATGCCCAACTTGTTATCTAATTTTTGTTAGTTTCCCACTTTTTGATTTGAGAAACAGAAGATTTTTGAAAAAAATCATCTTTGTCAACTGTTCTGTTTTGACAGATTTCTGCCAATATTTGCATTTGCATCTTAATCTCTTTCTTTTGGTGTTCTTTTAAGAGGCAGAGCTTCAAAAGAACTTGTGACAATAGCTAATGTTTTAATTGAAGTGTGATACTTGTGTTGAAATTGAACCAAGTGGATTTATTATTTTGATTACACTAACGTTGCTAATGAAGATTGTGAGGAAGTTTAGGTTTGGGAAGTTTTCATGTGTATGGAGAGAAGAATGATGTGATGAGATGAAGGATGGATACAAGCTCAAGCTTTGGGATGCCCATGTCACCCCAAGACAAATCCCAGAAGTACAAGCGTTAAAGCTTGGGGATGCCCATGTCACCCCAAGACATATCAAAGAAGTACAATCATCAAAGCTTGGGGATGCCCAAGGCATCCCTTCTTCATCAACAAAAATATCAGGCTTCTTTCAAAACACTATTTTTATTGCTTCACATGATATGTGTTATTTATTGAGCGTATTTTATTTTTCTTTTAGTTCGTTTTTTTCTTTGTTGTAGCTTTTGGTTCGATCCTAGCACTTTTATTTTGGGAGAGATACGCTACATTTTTATTGCCTAGAACACTATAGTTTTCACTCTTATTGTTCTGCGAGTGGTCAATTTTTGCTAGTACTGCGTTTAGCTCTTTTTTCACTCAAATTTTGTTCATAGCTTTTTTGTTTTCTTCAGTTATATTTTATTAGCTATCTGGTCTTTGATGTTTATTTGCTTCGCGAGTTGTTTCGAATAAGTTGATTGTTGTTAGAAAAGAGTAAATTGTTTCATGCTTATAGTGGTGCAATATGAAGCTTGTTTTGACTGTGGCATAGGCTTTGGTATGCCATGTTAGATGTTATTTTTATTGTTTGCTTAGTTATTTATGATCTATCATGATTAGTCTCAAATAGCTGATAGTGCTTAATGTGCCATTGAATGTTATCATGTGTTGTTCTTTCACATTGAAGCATGGTATTGTGGTATTTTTCCTTTGAATGATTTATCTAGATTGACTTGGCGCATGCTCACACCATGTTATGACTGCAAACAAAGTCACCTCTAGCCTTGATGATCATTTATTTTTTGACTTGTAATATCACTTTATGCTTCGATTAATGATGTTTTTCGCTATGCATGATTATGGCCGTTGTTGCTCTCTTAGTTGGTCGCTCATAGTCTTTTACTAGCCTACACCTGTACTGAGTATGAGATCTACTCGTGCATCCAACTCCCAAAAACCAAAGTATGCCAAATGTGTCCACCATATCTACCTATACGTGGTATTTATCTACCACTTCAAGTAATTTCATGTGTGCTACCTTTAAACCTTCAAAATTATAACCTGTTTTGTGTTCTTGTTTTAGCTTATGAAGAAGTAGTTTAAATTTTATTATGGTTTGTGTCAAGCAAAGTTCTTCTTCCTTCTTTCACCTAATGAGTATGGAATATGCGCTCATTTTAATTTACAGAGAGCTGGTGCCAAATAATAACAAAACGACATTTCCCCATGGTTTGACGAAAGCTGTTGGGTACCCGTGAACACGGCTAGCCCTGGTTTGCGAAAAAAAGGTGGGAGGAAGTGAAAAACAAATAAAACAATGGAAACCGCTCTCAAAAGTCTAAACACTTTGCTTGACATGGATTATGATAAATTTTTCATTACCATTCGTTGACATAGACATACACATATCTCAAAATTGTTTTCAATATCTCCGTTTTATCAAATAAAAAGCTCTAGCACATGAGTAATCCCTGCCTCCCTCTGTGAAGGGTCTTTCTTTTACTTTTATTTTTAATCTTCGTCTTCTTACTTTATGCACCATCTAAGAGTGCATAGTTGTCATTCTAAGTATAATGTGCATAGTCCCAAAATTTATTATTGATTGATTAATGATTTGTGGTATTGCTTGCTCTCAAATTATTTGTATCAAGTCACTATTTTAACTTTGAAGGTGTCCTGTCGTTTATATTTTGCTACCACACGAAGGACTAGCTGGATACCACTTTATTATGTTTTTCTTTATGATTGAAACAACCGTATCACTTTCAATGTTTCATTATTCATTTTCTTTTGTTTGTGTTTCTTTTCATGTGCAACATGGTTGCTAAGTTTATATTAGTTGAATTAGTATTTATCATGCCTTTGTTAAAGTACTTTGATCTCAGCTTTGCAATGCTTTTACATAACGTTGATCAAGATTTGTGTTGGCTTCATCTCACCTAGAAAATTATTTTGTTATCACTTACCTACTCGAGGACGAGCACGAGTTAAGCTTGGGGATGCTGATAGGTTGCAAACGTATCTATAATTTTTTACGCTCCATGCTTATTTTCTACCCAATACCTTTTGTTTTCCACATGTTTTCTTTCGTTTTCTGGATGTTTTCACAGAATAACCTATTAACAAGATGCCCCAGGCCAGTTCCAGTTTTCTGCTATTTTTTTTATTTCAGAAAAGTTCTTAAGGAAATATTCTCGGAAAGGGATGACAATCCACATAGATCAGTTTTTACCCGGAACGAAGATGGAGTCCAATGGAGAGCCAAAGGGGAACCAGGGGGCCACCAGGAGGGTGCTTGGCGCGACTCCCCTAAGCCGCCCCTGGTGGGCCCCTAGGAGCTCCCGGCACCCCGTCACGGCCCTCCTTCGCTTATAAATTGCCCTTAACCCTAAAATCACCGGGGACCTAGTTATTTTCCACGAAACATACAGAGAGCCACCGTCAGCTCGAAAGTCCAATCTAGGTCTTCTGGAGTCCTGCTCCGACACCGGAAAGATGCATGAGTAGTTCATCCCGGGACTACGGGTCCATAGCAGTAGCTAGATGGTTGTTCTCTCCCCTATGCCTTCATGTTTAGAGTCTCGTGAGCTGCCTCACAAGATCGAGACCGCCGTTATTTAATTGTGCATGTTGTGTTTGCTGGGATCCGATGAACCATGAGATTACGATTATTTTGTTCATGTCAATCTGAGATGCTTCACTTATATTTGTAGAGAGTTTTAATATTGTCTTGCAATGCTCTGGCCACGTAGTTATTTTCACCTCCAAGAGAGGGTTTATATGCTAGATAGTGGGTTCATGCCTCCTTGTTGCATGCGCTCGATTGACAAAAACATATTGGGGGGAGCATGTGCTATTGCCACTAGGGAGAAAACAGCGCTGCTTCTGTCTACGGATGAGAAGCACACATAGCAATCACTTCGTTGCTGCAACTTAATACCAATGAATTTGCTGGATAGATTTATTGAGGTGGACTTTTAGACATGGATGCATGCTGGATAGCGGTCCATATGCCTTCATGTAATGTCTACGATGTCATAACCCGTAAACTTTATCTCGTCATAAAAGTATTGTTATAAGTTTATGATTTTTAATTTGCCCAGTTGTAATTTGTTCACCTAACATGTTTGTTTCTTTGGGAGACACCACTAGTGAACCTATGACCCCCGGTCCTATTTTCCTCATATTGCAAACCTTATTTTAAGCACTTTCATAATTGTTTCCTTGCTATTCTGTTTTTACTTTTATTGTTTTCCAAGACTCTATACTTTTAATTCTCCTGTTTTCAGCAAGATCGGAAGATTGGCAACCTTCTAGAAAGTTGGGGATAGAGAGATTTTTTGCTTGTGTGGAGGTTCCACACATCGTCAACAGTAATTTTCTGGTGCCATTGATAAAGCAAGCTTCTTCAAGACTATGAAGTCCTACTGATTCGATAACTCTGGTTCTATACTAGGGTAAAACTTACTCTAGACTACATCATACCTTCCGCTTGGGGTCTTCCAACGAGCGTGTGATTACATCATCATCATCTGCGGACCGCCTACTTTGAGAAACGCCACGCCGAGCGGCCGGCATCCACCAACGGCACGCCGATGGTGTCTGGACATTAGAACTCCGGCGGTCGTCGCATCTGCTGGGGCGAGCCCGAGTGGATAATCGAAGCCGTCCTGGTGCACATTGCGGCCGGCAACTGGCCGCCGCTAGTGTACCCAAGGCCTCCCTCTCCCGCCGTCGAGGGGCCTCCTGGATGTCAACGGGCATGCGCACCGGGTCCTCATCATCCTCGGCTGGAACAAAGTCTCGCTCCTCGGGCTTGGCGTCGAGGACTTCCCTTTCCCCCGTCAAGCCCAAGCTGCAGGAGACGCCGCTCCGACGGCGTGCGTGCGGCAGCAGCCTCATCATCAACGAGCGCCGTCGTGCTCCTTTACCTCCCCGCAGCCACCTTCGCATCGTCAGGCCGAAGAAGGAGGCCGGTGTCGCCAAGAAGAAGGCGCTGGTGACATGTAGAGAGGAATGGGCCTCCATGGCCACCGATGACATCGAGTGCGTGCTTGCCATGTCGTGGGAGTTTTATGTGGCCAAGGAGATAGAGCGGCAGCGCCACGCTGTGGAGGAGATCGCCGAGCTGCGCCGCGCCATTGCCACCGAGGATTGGGGCGTCATCCTGCTCCGGGGAAGCGAGGAGGAGGTGTCCGCACCGACAAGGAAGTCCATCGAGGGCGACCCAGCGGCGAGTTGTAGCTACGCCGCCCCGAAGAAGGATGGGCCAGTGAGCGACGACGACGACGGCGGCGACTAAACCGACTTTTACAACCTCCTCGGTATGAACTAGTTTAAATTTCTATTTTTATGTTTAAATCGCCTTGAATCCGTCTATATTCATCCAAATATTATATAATGTCGTTTAAATTTCTATTTTATACAAATTTGCGCAAAATTTGTCGAGTTTCGTCGGTTTATGTTGGGCTCGTGGGTGGGAACCGTCGCCTCCAGGCCGAAAATAATACCGATGAACCCTCAAACGGCGCTATTTTCCATTGGAAAGCTTGAGATGCTCATAGCCTGGTTTTTTTTTAGAGAACCCACCGTTTATTTATTAGCTCACAATGTTTACAAGCACACCATCGGGTGGATTAAGAAGCGAAACATGCCTGCCTAGACTAGAGCATAAGGCTCCTCTTGCTAGAACATAAGGCTCCTTTTGCTAGAACATGCACGTCACCATTAGATCGACATCCTTCATGAGCAAAGTCAAACACATCAAAACTCCTCATCGACATCTTGATCTCTTGTACTAACTGGCCATAAGAACCCATCTCTTCTCCGCTTGTGATGCTCCAGATTGCATCAGCACAGCCACTAGCAAGGTTGACCCTTCGCAAACAAAGATCATTCGATACTGCCATTCCTTCCCTGCACGCTGCAGCTTCTAATGTTGCCGGCCGCGAAGACTCCGCACCATGCTCATGCCCCTAAGGATTGTCCCGCTCATGTTTTTTTCCATAAAAAAGAGTTAATTGTTTTTTTGAAGAAGAGAGCCAGGTGTCCACTGTCCAGCTCTTAAACATTCGCATGATGACGGTTGGCAGTACCTAAAATCATGCCGCTGACTATGATCATGATCCCAAGAAAACAAAAGTTTAATTATTTTCTCTTAGTGAATATATTTCTTAGGAATTTCAATGGTACTTGTTTGATTTGTATGATTGGAAACGACGTGATTTTCGTCCAATAATCTACTTTGCTTGCATTCGGGAAATTTTCAGTTCATTCAATCTTAGGGAATTTTTGTTTGTTTCACTGGCAACTACGATCTGCCATTAATCCTCGGACAAAAAAGTGAAATTAGATGACATGGCCTGTTGAGATTGGTTTGCAGGAATATTTTCGAAAGATAAGGATTATGCCATTATATTGTTACTATTTGGAGTCAATTCACGTAGGATTCAACGTATAGTTTTTATTATTATCGAATCAAGTTTTGCAATCGTAAAAATAAAAGAAACCCCAAATAGGAACGAGAAGCTTGATGACACCATCCACATCACTTACACGCTCTGTTTCTTATTTAATCTATCCATTTTCATCATTGAAGTATGACAATTGACAAGCTAACCAGATCTAGGAAATAAATAGTTCAAAGAAAGATTAAGTTATTAACTTTAGCATAGATGATAGTTCTGAACCAGAAAATACATTAGTGCATCAGCATCCGCTTGTGTGCATGAACCAGCGGCAAGGCTGTGCCCTCTTTGTTGGCCTTGGAGCTTCTTCGAGGGACAGAGTTCTGAAGTGATCACCACTAACCCCGTGGAGATATTTCAAGCGGTTGACGTATCTGGAGATTTGATTTGGTCCGGATATATATTTGCCCCAACGTTCATGCACCCTCCATCATCTGGAATATCATATCCCTCTAGCTTGTTTATACTTGACAGCTCCTGCCGTCCTGGGGACTTCTTAAATAAATCCCATTCTGACCTCACATGAACTAGGATTTCTATTGTGTGCTTACAATCCGGACAGCGCATTACTTTTTTGTGCCGGATATCAATAGACCGGAATGTCAACTTGACATACATGTGCTGGTCGAGCTCCCATTTCAGAAAAAAAAAATGCTGGTCGAGCTGGTTCATGCCATAGAATATACTGATTGTAGGAGTAATACTGAGAGATTTGTTCTTATATGAGATAATAGAAGGAGGCGTTTTAGGGCATTAAGGGTAAATTTACAGTTAAGGAAATAATAGAAGGAGATGTTGGCCAGGGCCTGTGAAAATTGGTCTTCTTTCTCTTCACTTGATTCATTCAGAGATCACCTATCCCAGAAAAACTACGGTCAAATATTTCACTTTATTAGCCTCACTTGCGACGTGGCGCTGAGTTAGAATCGTCTGTGCTATGCACGTTGTTTTAACAAAAAGAGGAGCTGGCCTGTTTTTGCACTATATTCACAAATTTTTAAGTAAAAGTTTAGCTGATGTCATGTATATATCCCCTAGTCAAAACATAAAACTAAGCAAAACAATGATATTGAATTAAATATAGCTCCGAGTCTATGTGCAACAATCATTACTTAAGTACTCTCCAAGTCAAAACCATGAGATGCAACTGTCCCATCAAGTTATTCCCTCTTTTTTTTTGTGCAATGGATTAAGTTTCTTAACCATGCCTCTGGCACCCTTAATTATTTCCCCCTCCAAAGTCAATACATTTCAAACCAATAATGCGAACATAAAACAATAGAAGAAGTGTGCACGACCTACATTTGTCAACATCTGCTATGCATAATGCTAGCCTATAAAATGTCACGAAGTTCTGGACCTGAAACAACACACAAGCATCCATCTTTCTGTCTACTCACCTAAGATCTACTCACCTAAGAGCAGCAAGCAAAGCCTCTAGCTTACGATCGTCGCAGCGCATTTCCAAATCCACGGCTACTGCCATGGCAAGAACTCGCTTCGTCGCATTTCTCATCGGCATGGCCAGCTTCGTCTCCGTGGTCACCGGCCAGCTCCGGCAACTGCCCCCGGGTGGTCTTCCCCGTGATATCTTTGCCCTCGGAATCGCCTCGAAAATCCGCACTGATCACAACTCGACGGCGAGGGCGTCGTCAGACTTTGGGCGCATCGTCGAGGCCGCGCCGGAAGCAGTTCTCCATCCGGCCACGCCCGCCGACATCGCCGCGCTCATCCGGTTCTCCGCGTCTTCGCCGGCGCCTTTCCCCGTGTCTCCACGCGGTCAGGGCCACTCCGTCCGCGGGCAGTCTTTCGGTCCGGGAGGCGTCGTTGTCGACATGGGCGCTCTGGGGCGCGGCCAGCACCGCCGGATCAACGTGTCGGCGGGCTACGTCGATGCCGGCGGCGAGCAGATGTGGATCGACGTCCTCCGCGCGACGCTGGAGCACGGGCTCGCGCCACGCGCGTGGACGGACTACCTCCGCATTACCGTCGGCGGCACGCTCTCCAACGCCGGCATCGGCGGGCAGGCGTTCCGGCACGGCCCGCAGATCGCCAACGTGCACGAGCTGGACGTGGTGACAGGGACGGGCGAGATGGTGACGTGCTCACGTGAAAAGAGCTCGAACCTGTTCTTCGCGGCGTTGGGTGGGCTGGGCCAGTTCGGGGTTATCACTCGGGCTCGGATCGCGCTGGAGCGGGCCCCGAAGCGGGTGCGTTGGGTCAGGCTCGCCTACTCAGATGTGGTCGCGTTCACAAGAGACCAGGAGCTGCTCATTTCCAAGCGGGCCAGCGAGGCTGGGTTCGACTACGTGGAAGGCCAGGTCCAACTCAACCGGACGCTGACCGAGGGCCCCAAGTCGACCCCTTTCTTCTCCGAAGCCGACATCAACAGGCTCGCTGAGCTCGCGTCAGAGTCCCGCTCCGCCGCAATCTACATCATAGAAGCTGCTATGTACTACGACGACGTCACTGCCTCCTTTGTGGATAGGAAATTGGAGAAGGTGCTAGAGCAGCTAAGCTTCGTGCCAGGGTGCGTGTTCACCAAGGATGTCACGTACATGCAGTTCCTCGACCGCGTGCGCGAGGAGGAGGAGGTGCTCCGGTCGGCTGGTCTGTGGGATGTGCCTCACCCGTGGCTGAACCTCTTCATCCCACGGTCACGCATTCTCGACTTCGACACCGGCGTGGTCAAAGGTCTCCTCAGAGGCGCTAATCCGGTGGGGGTCATCCTCATGTACCCCATGAACACCGCCAAGTGGGACGACCAGATGACGGCAGTGGCACCGCTTGACGGAGAGGACATGTTCTACACCGTGGGGTTGCTCCGGTCGGCGGTTGTCGCTGACGACCTGAAGTTGCTCGAGAGGGAGAACGAGGCGGTGTTGGCATTTTGCGATAAAGAGAGCATCGGGTGCAAACAATACTTGCCGCACTACATATCTCAAGACAGATGGCAACGACATTTTGGGGCCAAGTGGAGCAGAATTGTTGAGCTCAAGGCCAAGTTCGACCCTCACGCAATACTATCAGCGGGACAAAGGATTTTTCAATCACCCCGTGGATGGGTGGACGCATAAGTTACGCCCCACTAGTACATTTTTGGCCTTTAGATACACTGACATTTTTAATGTACATGTAGGATTTTTGTGTATATATTGAGTGTAGAAAAAGGATTTTTGATATACCAGCTACGGTGGGCAACGTCTCGAGTTAAACCGGCTAAAACCCGTTGAATTTGGTTCATTTTCCTTTATTGCGTTCCCAATAAATTATCCGATAGTACAACATTTGTATAGGACGGTTTCACCGGTTTCCCATGGTTCCGATTTTGCACACCCTTGACACCAGCTATAAAATCCCATTATGGTCTTGAAGAGCATGTGGAATGTTTTTTATCCTTTGATACATCTAGGCCGTTTCTTTGCGTTGTCGGTGAAAGGACGATGTCGACATCGCTATGTAATAAGGTCTTACGAGTTCAACTTCGCTACGTAATAAGGTATTAGGATTTTGTGACGGCAAGAATACGTGAAGTGGTCAAAGTTATTTACTCTAAAATACCACCACATAATTTAATAATTTGGATAAAGATGAGAGGAAAATAAGAAAATCGACAAATGAATCCCAAGACCTAGATCCAATGGGTTTTCCTCACCGAGAGGAGAGATTGATTGGTGGAATGGTAGATTTAGATCTCATCTATCTTTTTCTCAGTAAGGTGCAAAAATCATTGGAGGGCTTATGAGTTAGGAAAGATTCTGAAGGCCAATAGTGGAGGGCAAAACCATGCTCAAGAGTTGGGGATAATGGGGAAGAAGGCCCCCCTTAAATATCTCCCCTCCTAATATGACTGTTATGTGCAAATCGCGCCTAGGGGATTTCCTAACGATAGGAACAGTGATATTGCCGTTTTGGGGCTCCTAAAACGCGCGCGATACATCAGCCCTAGAAATAACCATGGACTGTATAAGATCATGTAGATAAACATCATTGTCAATCAATGGAAGGTAAAACTAAATGGGGAAATTTTAGACATCTCTCTAAAAGAGGAATCGGCAAAACCTTCAACATCAAAAACTCAATAAGTTCTTTCATACGAAATCCGTTGTTGATGAACTTGATCTTGTCTTGAAGATCATGACAAGATTTAATACCACACGTGGAGAAAAAACAAATAAGAACCAAGGAATATGATGCCAATGATGTAAAGATTTGAGCTCTCTATGATAGATAGGATGAAAATACTCATTCAGGAGCCCCTCCTGATAGAACGGTTATCTATCCTATAACCCGGTCTCCCAACAAACATCATGATACCGGTAAAATAGAAACCCTAACGAGATTATACCTTTGACTTGCGCAATCCACTTGAGCACGATGATGACGATCTTGATCACCTCAAGTTGGACCATCTTTCTTGATTGTGCTTCGCTTGGTGCAGACTCGTAAATTGCTCCCACATAAACTAATATGGCAGACACTATCGTATGCCATCTTCGGTTCACCATAATCTCCATATGGTGGCAAGCTTCAAGCATATGAACTCTTCTTGTTGCTCATGCTGAACTTGCACATCACACCCTTGATGGCGATCACCACTTGTCGTCATGTTCCATGTGCTATATGAAATTCCATGTTGATGTAAACCCGTGCAATACCAAATAGCTCGCGATCAGTGACGTTTTTGCAGCAACATTTCGATAACATCGCGTGTTTTCATTGCGGATGGATAAAAAGTAGATTTTGCCCGTGATGTTTTCCCTTTTTGATAATGGGCCGGCTGGGCACGACGTTTTGAATATTTTACGTTGTAGATTTTCGTCCCCGATCCAGTAGCCCAGTTTGAGCAGATCTTGCTCAAGAAGAATGTTGCAGATTTTCGTCGCATGACACATCATGCCCTTGTTTGACTATTTTGACTGGAAACGAATGAGCTGTTGGTGCCTGAACCCGAATTCATGCGCATCTGCAGCGTTATGAACCGGAAACTGGTGTTGCATGCCGTGAGAATGGAAGAACTATTCTTAGCTTGATTTCAGATCTGAACATGAAAACGTGTGAATAGAGGGTATAAATAGAGGGAAAGGGCACAATGCAATTTAATCTTCTCTAACAAATACCTGATCCTCCTCCCCCAACCCTACGTCGCTGCTCCTCCTTCGCCCATCCATGGATCCACCGCTACCATCAGCGAAGGTGCCTTTTTCCACTATCTACACTAATGTTGAAGGGTAGATATGACCGTGTGTAATTTTGTTGCGTACTTACTTATAATTTTATCTTTATTCAGATCCGTTTTAATAGGTTTCATGTTCAACTATTTAAAGGGATAGAGAATACAAGTATGAGGATGACTCGGTCATCATGGACAAGCCGAGGATGACCGTTTATGATTTAGAAACTCAGCTCGAAGAGGTTAAGGAGATTGCCATCAAGTATGCCAATGATGTGATTGAAACCAAGAAGAAGATGTTGATGCTGGTGAAACAGTGTCTGGAGAATGCAACGAAGAGTTCTGTCCAGCTGAAGTATGCGCTGGTAGAGAATGTCGACTTGACGAGGCAGGTTCAAGAGCTCAACATTGAGGTCGAGCTCGCGCGCTAGAAATCTTTAATCGTCGAGACAAAGCGTGTGGAGGAGCAAATCAAGATGGCCAAGAGGGGGGTGTTCCTGGACCATCCAACTCCATCCTGTCTGGGGTTTATGTCAATCGGAATAAACCAGTATATGTTTCTCCAGCTTTATACTCGAATGTATCCCTTTTCATTTGTCATTTATTTCGCCATATTGTGAAATCGAATTATCGGTAACATGCATGTATGGATCTGCTCAACTTACGGAAACATAAACATAAACTTCATATTAATATAGCAACCACCCGATACAAGTACAACCAACAGAACTGATCAAGGCTGGGAACCAGCCAACACACGCCTACTAGAAAAGAAGAAACAACGGGATACAAAATGACCATCAATAGGGGACCGAATTCTCCTCCAATGGACCTGGGAACTTCCCTGCCCTGGCCATCAAAGCTTCCTTGCGAGCGATTAGAATTTTTTGCTGCGCGAGGGCTACATCGATATGCAGGTTCCTAACCTACCTTTTCATGTCGAGGTTTCTTTCCATCTTCTTCTTCAGATCATCCAGAAACTTATACACCGCTTCATTCAAAGCTTTCCCCTATCACGCCTGCTCCTTTCTGGCTTCAACTGCCTTGTAGAGATTTTCGCAGGCGAGTTTCATGGCCTTCTCAAGCTCGGCTTCTAGCAAACTGACCCTCTCCTTGGCTTCAACTGCCCTGTACATAGATACATGATCGGAAGGTTATGTTAATCTAAAAGGTAAATGGATCTAAGAAAGATGAAAGAAGGATGAATTGAGAATGGAAAGAAACGGAAATACAATCTACATGAATGCAGCAGACTGCTTCGTCGCTGGATCCATGGTTACATGGAGGATGGAGCAGCAACAACATCAAAGCTTTTCGCTACAAGGGTGAAGTGAAGAGTATACATCGCATACCTCTCTATTTATACACAAGCGACGAATGGAACGTAGGAGCCGCATGCTAAACGAGTTGAGCGGAAGGCAAGGAATAACTAACCCACTACGCATGCATGGCGCTCCACGCAGCCGCAATTGCAGTGTCAAGGGGACGACCCCCGGGTGGTTCAAGACACTTACAAGATTCATCCTTACTGATGTTAACCAGCTGCCCGAGCTGGATGCGAAGCATAGAGCTCTCCAAGAGGGAGACTGGCCAAACCGACAGTAGGAGCTAGCCGGTCGTCTCGACAGTTGGAGCGCTCTCCCTGTCGGCTGCCAACATGAGTCTAACTGATAGAAGTCAAGGCGACACGAGGTTATGGGAAGCGTACAAAGTGGCGCCACTCGCCGCAAACCCCATTTCGTCAGGTACACATCGACAGGACAAGGAGGAGGTGGCGTAGCCAGAGGAGCTGGCCTCCCACATCTCCAACAATGGCGCCACACACGGCGTTTGGATACTATGACCAATGTCAACGGGGGAGCGGTCCTATAGCAACAGTCCATGGGGCCCAGTCGGCTAGCATAGCCGGTCCCATATGTAAGACGGCATGCCATCCCCTTTATAAGGCAAATCGGGCACCATTAGAAGGGGGGCGATAGTTGAATCATAGAGGTTGTTCCGCCTCATTTTCACACATACAACTCGAGGACTACACTGTAATCTCCACCATAATTGCATCCTGGCAGGAGTAGGGGATTTACCTCATGACGAGAGCCCTAAACCTGGGTACATTGTGTCTCTACGCTTGTTACCCAATCACGCGCGAGCACCATCACCCTGCAACCTATCCCGCTAACTAAACTTCGCCGTAGCTTCGATGGTGATGTCATATGAAATACCACGACCGTTGGCGCCCACCGTGGGGCATATGGCGGCCACTGAATTCTCATTTCGTGCGGGACCCCACACCAGCTCCCGCGAGCGCATCTCGTCCGGCCTCGCCATGACGTTTGGCGCCTTCGTCTCCGTCATCGAAACGCCATGCGCTTCACGAGGTCCACCCTACCCGAGGACGGCTCCATCATCCACTTTGTCGACCACCGTGTCTTCATCGTCGTCGTTCACGAGTACCCTGCCGAGGTGCACGCATGCTCAGACCTTATCCTCGTGGAGGAGGTCGGCTGCGAAAGCATCACCCAGACACGCATCTACGCGGAAATCATGGTCACTGCCACCTTCGCTGCCGCGGATCGACCCAGTGGAAGTGGGCCTCCACCATCACCGGACACGGAAGTTATGCTGCAAGAGCTCACACCCCATCACTCCGGACGTGGATCTAGAGGTAGCTTCCTGACGTGGGGATGAATCCTGGACCTATCGGGTGAGGCTACCCGGTCCAAGGCCCAAGATTTAAGGTGTCACCTTACAGTTCTAGAAGGCCCAACTAAATCCCACCCGCAAAAACTTGCGGGTCAAGAAGGAAACTTGTACCGACCTAAAACTAGGGTTTGTAACCCCCTCGGACACGGTTTGAGACCTAGCCACCTATATAGGGCTAGGAGAACCACCGAGGGGGGATCCAATAGAAGCTAGACCATAAAAGCCTTGAGCTCGAGATCATACTCTCGACTGGAGCATCCCCCATTGTAACCGATATACTGATAATACAGATCGAAAGAGCAGGAGTAAGGGTTTTACCTCTACGAGGGCCCCGAACCTGGGTAAATCGTGTCCCCTGTTAGCCGACGATCGTCACCAGCGTCCTTAAGTTCTCTTAATCGAAACCCTACCAGATCATCCAAGGGACTTGTTGAGATGATTATTCGACAATTGGTGCCGTCTGTGGGAACGGCGGGCGCTAGATCTACGACATCTTCGGCCTCGTCATCGCCAACCTTCAGCTGGAGCCCTAGAACTTTGACTCCAGCAGAATCGATCCGTTTTGGGTTACTCATCTACGCGCCCCACCCGACGGAATCGCGCCCGGCGTTCAGCGGATTGGAAAAAAGCATTAGCCTGACGTTCGGGAGCCTCCACTTCTGTGCCAACAAGGCAGGAATCTTGCGCTTCCCCGAGCAAATCGACCTCGACGAATCGAACTCCGAGTCTGTCTTGAGCTGGCAACCCCCGACTCGCCATCTGACGATGTTGGTCGCGACCTAACGCCCAGCGGTGGCTCCATCCGCCGCAATCATCGCGACTTCCATACCATCGCAACCGAGGAGCCCTCCAGATCCGTCGAAAATTATCGACTCACGCCTAGGACTCACGAGCCATATCTTGTCCAGGTCGGCATCGCAAGATCAACGGAGGCACCCGAGGAAACAGAGGACAGTCGAAAGGAGCGAGAGCGCATCAAGGTATCGCGAGCCGCCTGGGATAAGGCAAAGGCAGCGGTACAGCTCCGCGGGCAACCCGAAGAAGGAGCCCCCGAGAGGACCTAATCGCATACCATTATCACCTAGTACGGGCAAGTCGACTGATCGCTGAAGCCCGCAAAAATCTGGACGAACGAAAGAAGGCGGCAAATGAGTCGAGCGTGCGTCGCGCGGCTCTCTCGAGGACTCACTCAGTGGGGAACAATCCCCCGAAAAAGAGGTATGTCTCAAAGACCGCTGGCATGGATCACGTGTCCCTCAGCGGAATCAGCAGGACACTCGAGACATCCCTCATGCATGTCGACGACGAGGGTAACGTACACCCGACGACTCCCGCCGCAGCACTCCTAGCAGCCGCCACATATTTACAGGCAAACCAGCCGCCTGAAAACGATCCCCGTGCGGAACAACATCGACAGGTTTAGAAGGGGCTAGGCATGGCAACCGCAAGAATCGCCGCTCAAACCCGCAGAAACGCGACAACGCGAGAAGCTGAAAAAACCCCGAGGGCGGACAAAACACCCCGCAGACGCGGGAGTACATCACCTAGAAGGGGAGACAAGGAATCACCCCGTCGCGCCCGAGGGAAATAAGCCCGACTCCGCGGCGATAGTTCGGGTAGCGACAGAGATAGCCCGCGGGATCGCAACCGCAGCCCGTGGTACCATGGAGGCCGATCACGACATCGCAGCTGGGAACCACGACACGAAGACGATCGCGGCCGGCCCGAGTACGACGCGTGTGGACGCATAACGCAAAACAGGGTCGACAAGGCCCGAGCACGCAGGAATCGCGACCGATCGCTGTCCACCTCCTCTAACGAAGAGGCATGCGGCGCCATATGCTTGAATCGCAGCATCCGTGAAGTTTCAATGCCTAAGAGATTCAAACTTTCGACCGAGGTCCCAAAGTACGAAGGTTCGATAGAACCCAAGTCTTGGCTTGGGGACTACCTTACCGCGGTGAAGTGCCAGCGCGGGAACAAGACGACGACCATGCAGTACCGAAACCTGCACCTCGTAGGCACCGCCCGCTCACGCTGGGCGTTCGGGTTTCCCGAAAACTTCGGGTCGGGTTATTCGGGTTGTTAGGAAATCGGGTTTTGAGAATTAACTCCCGAAATTTAGCTAAATAAACATTAACCCGACAGATCGGGTTCCCGAAATTTCAGGTACGGGTTCGGGTTTTTCCCGACTTCCCGAATTGCTTCGATGCGGAAGCTCAGCCAGAGAATACCAGCGGGCGGGGAAAACGTTTACGCCGGAGATGTACTAGTCTTGGTGGCATAATGGATTTTTATAAACCAGGGTGGTACTCGGTGCCGCTCCTTGGCTCCTTGCTTTCCCTCCCAGCTCCATGGTTGTGCCCTCGCCTCGCATGAATCTCAGGCGGTGGCGCTACGATACGTCATAGGTGGACGGATGGTGGCCGTCGGCCGAATTGCAAGCGCTCGGCATCAGTGGCCAGGTCGTGAGATGTGGATGTGGGAGCCTGGGAGGTACAGGTGCCGAGGTGTTGCTCTGTGTTGCGTAGAGTTAGGTAGCGCCGCCACATGCATCCAGAAACGACGAGGCTGTTGGGCATCCGTGAGTTAGGTTTGGGAATAGGAGATGCCTACAGGCTGGGGCATGCGGTGCACTAGTGCTGGCCCATTTTCTATACTGGGCTGGGCTAAAAGTGCAATGTTTCCGATTGAGCTGCAGTTGTATTACTAGGATTCGTTTTTTATTCGGGATAGTGATGCATGTAAAATGCATAGATGAATTTTGCATATTTTCACATGGTTTTCTATTACATATTGCATCATATAAGTGTATAATTCAATGTTTTATAGTATTTTGGGGTTAAATTACAAAGTCCCCAACTTTTATGGAATTAACCCTGCCTGTCAGAAACCCCGTTTTCTATATTTTTGACGTTTCAGGGGGCAAACTTCCGCGAAATCACCTGAAAATCTGCAGGGGTCATTTTCTTGGAAGGAGAAGACTTGCGGGCGAAGGATCCACGAGAATTGGGCAAGGAGGCCCAAAAGAGGACCCTCCACGCGGCCAGATTCCTTGGCCGCGTGAGAGGCCCACTTTTGGCCCCCGTGGCCCCAATTCCTTCCATCTTCGACTTACCGACTCCGTCTTGACCTAAAACCGACTATAAAAAGGGTCCCCCGTACCCTTACGGAGAAGAGCGACGCCGAAACACCGAAACACCAAAACAGAGACCAGAAGTTCCAGATTGGAGGGGGAAAACTCCGACGGGGCGCCGCTGGTGCGATCTCCTACCCCTCCAACGTCATCTCCATCGACATCTCCATGAAGAGGGAGTAGTCCACCCCAGGGCTATGGGTTTGTGGAAGTAGCACGTGTATCTCTCTCTCTATGTGCTTAACTAATTAGATCCGTATGAGCTGCCTCACATGATTACGGGCACCGTTGTAATTCCTATGTGGTGGATCTTTTCTATGAGTTATTGAATCTGAGATTGCAATTGTTTCTCTTGAGTTATTTGAGTAGATATATCTTATGTACCCCGTTCTTATTTGCTAGCTTTGATCAATCTAGTTTTTGAAAGCGTGTGTGGGGTGATGGGTGCATTATTTGGAGTAACGGGGGGTGGCTAGTGCTGTGAAAGTGACAGAAGTTCAGCGATCCACTTAGGTTTTGTTAAACCTTTCTTAGTTACCTCACTAGGGATAAAAAGGAGTACCTTGTTACCGGGGATTTGAAGTGACACTAATCAATATCCATGACTAGATCTAGCAAGTTCTTACTTCAACTTCATGTCACATTGCGTAAAGCTATACTCTGGTTTTCCTTAATTATCGAGGTGTTATGATTTATTTCGCATCTTGGTAGATTATAAGAGGGATCAATATGACAGTAGAGATCTCTATGCTAGGACGTGATGCCCATATGAAAGTACTCAATGTTAAACATGTTATTGTAATCTCACATGTAATTCTTTATGTTCACCGTCTACTACTTTATTTGAGAGAATGCAACTGTGAAACCATGAACCTCGGTCCTATTTTAATTATAAGAAAAAACTCTAGTTACTTTGCTGCAATTTACTTTACTTGCACTTTACTTTACTTGCATCTCCAATTCGAATTTACATTATCTCCATCACCACTTGCATCACAAAAATACACAAACAATCCATTGCATATTTATTTTCTCATTTGCATTAGTAGATTTAATTATTGCACATTTACTTTCAGTTTTACATTGCAATTTAGAAGTCTCACACCTTGTGCTTGACAACCACTTGGTGAGTTTGAGGGCACAAAACTCTCTATTTGTTTGCAGGATCCTGGAGGAAGCTTGGAAGACAACTGGTGAAATACTGGCTCCCCAAGAGTTCGATATAAACCCTCGAGTCACCCTCGTGGGGAAGAAGGCTTGCCACTAGCTACACACTCTGCACTTGGAGTCTCAACCTAGCCATCAAGCGTTTTTCTGGCGCCGTTGCCGGGGAGCCATAGGTGAAGGAGTTGTCCAAGGGAGCTCACAAGAAGTCTTCATCACCAACAAGGTGTGCAAACACCTAAGCTTGGGGAGGTTGCACCTACGTGAGTACCGTCCTTTCTATCTCCACCTTCTTTCAAGTAGATTGTTTTGTTTCTTGTCTTGTTTTTGTTTTTGTTTTGTTTTTGTTCTTGTTTTTGTTTTGTCTTGCATATTTTATTTTAGTTTGCATTTTAGTTTTGCATTTAGTTATCTAGTTTATTTTAGTATTTCGAATTTGCCTAGTTACTTTACTTTTCAGTTTTGCATAAAAAATTAAAAACTACATAAAAACTGTTAAAATGGGTGATAGAACTAAATTAAGTGACTACACAAATACACCCAATGACAAATTCATTGCTAGGCCAATTACTACACCTGAAATACAAGCTGAAAGCTATGAAGTAAGTCCTAGTTTATTGAATTTAATTACTAGAGAGCAATTTGGTGGTAGTGCTACGGAGGATGCCTCTATGCATCTTCATGATTTCATGGAAATATGTGATATGCAAAAATTTAAAAATGTGGAAAGTAGTGTTTTCAAACTGAAATGATTTCCTTTTTCACTTAGAGGAAAGGCTAAAGAATGGTTACTTTCACTACCTACAGCTAGTATAAAGTCTTGGGATGATTTAAAAGAAGCTTTTATTAAGAAATATTATCCCCCCGTTAAAATTTTGCAAATAGGAATAATATACTCTCATTTAGGCAAAATGATAATGAACATGTAGCCATGGCATGGGATATAATTAAATTAATGCTTAGAACATGCCCATCACATGGAGTAAATGAATGGACCATACTACACTCTTTTTATAATGGTCTAAACTACATGTCTAGAAATATACTTGATTCTGCTGCTGGAGGTGCCTTTATGAGTAAAACTGTAGGTGAGGCTAAGAGCATATTAGAAAGCATATTGCAAAATTATAGTCAATGGAATACTGAAAGAGCACCCAATCCCACTAAGAAAATAAACTCAATTGAAGAAACCAATGATTTGTCTTCTAAAATGGACACTATTCTTGCTTTTATTAATAAACAAAATATGGAGAATGTGCCTTTGCAGGAGCTAGTTGTTAGTAATTTCTGAAAGTGTGGATGTTAATTTTGTTAGGAATTATGGTAGCAATGGTTTTGGTAATGCTTAAAATTCATATAGTAAACCTCCTTATGTGCCAAATAAACCTTTTGTTCCATATCCTAATGCTAATGAAAATAAGTGGAAGCCTTCTAGTGAAATTTCTGAATCTAATAAATTGCTTATGGAACAAGTTGCTAGTCACAATGCTATGATACATGAGTTAAATAAGTCTATTGCATCCATTAGTAGTGATATTAAAGGATTGCAACTTCAATCTTCGAATTTAGATAAATCATTGTCAAAATTAGGTGATAATCAAGCAACTCTATTAAGCATGTCAGCAGGAAAGCCACAAGCACAACCTAGTGTAGGAATGAATTCTATTACTATTGCTGCTCCTATTATTGAAAATATTGATCATATTGCTGAGAATACAAGTGAGCATGTCCCTACTAGCTTAGAAGAAACTTTGAATGAAATAGTGAAGTACCCTGAATATTTACTTCCATATATGTCTTATCTTGCTAGCAAAGATGAAATTAGTCCTCATGAATCAAGCATGCTAGATAAATTAGAGAGTAAAGTAGAGGAAATTATGATGCTTACTGAAATTAAGGATCCATTGCTTGATTTAGAGAAAAGTAGCTTGCAAGAACTTATTGCTACTCTATAAAAATTTGCTAGTGATCCCACTATAAATGTTAATCAACCTGGCTTTGGATCTTATATTGCTAATCATGTCTTGAAAGAAAAAGTTGCTAGCTACAAGAATGATGCCATGATACCTCCTAAGCTTGGGGATGCATGGATCCCCAAGGTGCTAGTTTCAATTGGAAAAGAAATTCACCATGCTATGTTAGATCTAGGTTCTAGTGTATCGGTACTCTCTAAAGAATTAAATGAATTGCTAGAACTAGAAAATTTAGAAAATTGATCAAGTGAATTTCTCCTTGCTGATAACTCTACTAAACATGCTGTAGGACAAGTAAAAGATGTTATGATTGAATTGCACATGACTTTCGTACCCGTTGATTTTATTATTATGGATATGGGGGATAAATCCCGTAGTCCTATTATTTTGGGTAGACCTTTTCTTCGTACTACAGGTGCAATCATAGACTCCAAGGAAGGGAATGTCAAGTTTCAGTTCCCTCACAAGAAAAGCATGGAGCACTTCCCAAGAAAGAGGGGCACGCTGAAGAACAAGCTCCCTCATGAGCTTTATCCCTCTTGATTATCAAGTAAGTAAAGCCTAGCTATATGGCTATAAAGAAAGCGCTTTACGGGAGGCAACCCGGTTGTTTTTGTTTGGATTTTCCTAGTGTCCTATTGCTGTCTCAATAGATTAGTTTTTTTTGTTTTAATTCTGGAGTTTTCAATAAAGAGTCAAGTCAAACCCATTTGGACTTATAAGTTGCTATCCTAGTGCATGAAATTTCTGTTTCAGCACGAGTCTGCTCACCGTATGATTTTACGTTTTTTATTGGTATGTAGGATTGAGCTAATTTTTTAGTATGTTCTGCAACTTTTCGTCCTCTGTAAGAAAAAAAATTGGCTTAATTTTTGACGAGTCTAGCTTAGGGAAAAACGTTCGCTTTGCTGCTGCTGTTTTTCTGGACAGATTCTGCCTTCTTTTGTTTTATGCACTCTTTGGGCTTGGGAATCGAATTTCCATGATTCTTTCAAGAAAGAGAGTGAACATACAACATAATGAACCTTATTGTATATCTACTGGAGCATTTGATTTGGAATTTTGCACAGCAAGAATGTGATTTGTTTGTCCTTGCTAATCTCACCCCACAGAATAAGAATGGGAGAAACATGTTTTGTGAAGTTTTTTCACAGGGAATAGAGGAGCTGCGCCTCAAGACATCCAAGAATGGTGAAAGCCACAATCTTGGGGATGTGATGAACACCCCACTGGAGCTACACTCTTTTGGTTAGCACACGTCTACTTTCTGTTTTTCTAAGCAAAGCATTTATCGTAGAGACTTGAAGCGTCTAGTTTTTGTTTTTATTTTTGTTTTGATAAGACCACCATCATTTTATATGAGCTTGAGCTACTGGAGTTTGGGGTTGGAATGTATTGGATGCTAGTATTATTACTTGGAATAGGGATGCCATGGTTGATTTGAAGAGCTACATATGTTTGCATGATTTATAGGCTTTTTATGTGTAGAAATTTGCAATAATGTTGTCTTGAGCTATCTCTTATTCATGTCCTTGATGTTAATTGCTGGTTTATTTAGTTTGTCATGAAATGAGTAGTTCTATGGACATATGCATGCATAGTAGCTGGTCAACTATCTCCCTCTTGCTAGCCCAAAAATTTAAAAATTCCAACAAGTAAAACTTGTTTCCAACACTCCTTAGCCAAGTATTTCCAGTGAGTCCACCATATCTTCCCATTAGCTTCATTGCTATTCCGAGTATGTTCACCATGTTATTGTGTTATTTATGTTCTAAATTAAGATATTCACTTTATTAATTTTCATGGGTTGAACTTGGGATAGGACTCTCACGAACTTTTGAAGGCACACTTTACTTTTTATGCATCTAATAAACATGAACCAATAATGGGAGCCACAAGTTTTGCGTTTGACAAGTGTGTGGTTGGGAGATAGATATAAACGTGTATCATCGGAAAGCTTTCAACATTGCACAAAAAATTTACATTTGGTTGATATCATGTACTTTTGTTTTTGGACTCCTGCCATGACGAAATGAAATAGAGGAATAGTAAGTTTTGATGAGTAAGTATCTATATGACTAGAGAAACGCATTGGGCCGCTAACCCAAGCCACGCTTTATCATGGTGGAAATTTACTTACATCTTGAGTGACTCTACAACACATCCTATAATAAAATAAGAAGCTATTCATAATAGTGAATGAAAATAAAAAGGATGATGAGTCTACTCCGTTTGTTCATCTTGTCATTGTAACATGGGCTTGTTTCCATGTCATGGGGCAAGAGGTACCTCTTTGCGGTTCTCTATGATGTCATTAATACTTATTATGATTGTACAAAGCTTAGTAGGAATCTTAAGTTGAGTAATCATGGAGTAGGTTTTCACACTCACGGGGCATGAGGCTTTCAACCACCTTGTCATTCTCATTACTTCAATACTCACAATTTTAAGATGCTAGTGATAAAGGGGCAATGAGATTCCTAGATCAATGGATACCACATTTCAATTAGTAATTTTAGTTGAATAATTTAGAGGCTAAATAAGACTTGATCATGTTTTACCTCTACTCAATTTTCTCCAAAGTGTCCACTATATTTTCTATTCTCCATTATGCTATTCTTTGACCAATATAGGATTTTATTTTTCATTTTGTGTATGCATTTGGTCCATAGTGCTTTTATTTCATTATACACTTTGTGAACTTTCATGAAGCATCTTTGCTTGCATATTTGATATTTCTTACAACATAAATTGTATATTGCTACTCATTTCTAGTATTAATCATTTGATTATATGTAGCATGAATAATCCTCCTTGATATCCCATGATTGTTTCAATATGCAAAACCCATCTTAGTTTTATCACCTTCATACTCGAGGACGAGCATGGGTTAAGCTTGGGGATGTTGATGCATGTAAAATGCATAGATGAATTTTGCATATTTTCACATGGTTTTCTATTACATATTGCATCATATAAGGGTATAATTCAATGTTTTATAGTATTTTGGGGTTAAATTACAAAGTCCCCCAACTTTTATGGAATTAACCCTGCCTGTCAGAAACCCCGTTTTCTATATTTTTGACGTTTCAGGGGGCAAACTTCCACGAAATCACCTGAAAATCTGCGGGGGTCATTTTCTTGGAAGGAGAAGACTTGCGGGCGAAGGATCCACGAGAATTGGGCAAGGAGACTCAAAAGAGGACTCTCCACGCGGCCAGATTCCTTGGCCGCGTGAGAGGCCCCCTTTTGGCCCCGGTGGCCCCAATTCCTTCCATCTTCGACTTACCGACTCCGTCTTGACCTAAAACCGACTATAAAAAGGGTCCCCCGTACCCTTACGGAGAAGAGCGCCGCCGAAACACCGAAACAGAGACCAGAAGTTCCGGATTGGAGGGGAAAACTCCGGTGGGGCGCTGCCAGTGTGATCTCCTACCCCTCCAACGTCATCTCCATCGACATCTCGATGAAGAGGGAGTAGTCCACCCCAGGGCTATGGGTTTGTGGAAGTAGCACTTGTATCTCTCTCTCTATGTGCTTCACTAATTAGACCCGTATGAGCTGCCTCATATGATTACGGGCACCGTTGTAATTCCTATGTGGTGGATCTTTTCTATGAGTTATTGAATCTGAGATTGCAATTGTTTCTCTTGAGTTATTTGAGTAGATGTATCTTATGTACCATGTTCTTATTTGCTAGCTTTTATCAATCTAGTTCTTGAGAGCGTGTGTGGGGTGATGGGTGCATTAGTTGGAGTAACGGGGGGTGGCTAGTGCTGTGAAAGTGACAGAAGTTCAGCGATCCACTTAGGTTTTGTTAAACCTTTCTTAGTTACCTCACTAGGGATAAAAAGGAGTACCTTGTTACCGGAGATTTGAAGTGACCCTAATCAATCTCCATGACTAGATCTAGCAAGTTCTTACTTCAACTTCATGTCACATTGCTTAAAGCTATACTCTGGTTTTTCCTTAATTATCGAGGTGTTATGATTTATTTCGCATCTTGGTGGAGTATAAGAGGGATCAATATGACCGTAGAGATCTCTATGCTAGGACGTGATGCCCATATGAAAGTACTCAATGTTAAACATGTTATTGTAATCTCACATGTAATTCTTTATGTCCACCGTCTACCACTTTATTTGAGAGAATGCAAGTGTGAAACCATGAACCCCGGTCCTATTTTAATTATAAGAAAACACTCTAGTTACTTTGCTGCAATTTACTTTGCTGCACTTTACTTTACTTGCATCTCCAATTCGAATTTACATTATCTCCATCACCACTTGCATCACAAAAATACAAAAACAATCCATTGCATATTTATTTTCTCATTTGCATTTAGTAGTAGATTTAATTATCGCACATTTACTTTCAGTTTTGCATTGCAATTTAGAAGTCTCACACCTTGTGCTTGACAACCACTTGGTGAGGTTGAGGGCACAAAATTCTCTACTTGTTTGCAGGATCCTGGAGGAAGCTTGGAAGACAACTGCTGAAATACTGGCTCCCCAAGAGTTCGATATAAACCCTCGAGTCACCCTCGTGGGGAAGAAGGCTTGCCACTAGCTACACACTCTGCACTTGGAGTCTCAACCTAGCCATCAGATAGTCGGGCTGTATCGGGTGTTGCCTGTTGAAACCCGAATTTCCCTAATTAAATTCGGATGTTTGGATTTGACACTCGAAAAAGCAATCGCGTTCTTCGGGTTCGGGATATCCGGGTTCAGGATCGGGTTTTTCGGGTTCGGGGATCGGGTTTCGGGTTTTATGCCCAGCGTGACCGCCCGCAGTTAGCTCGAAGGAAGACCGCGTGGGTGTTATGGATCTTGGGAGGATCTCACCCGCGACTTCGAGAAAAACTTCCAAGGGACGTACAAGCGACCCGCAACCATCGAAGAACTGCGAGCGTGCAGGCAGAAAAGCGGTGAGTCCACCCGCGGATATATTCAGAGATGGACCACGCTCAAAAATATCGCGGAAAATATGTCGGAAGAAGTTGCGGTTGAAGCCTTCTCCAAAGATGCTCGGCGTGCCGCTTTCCGAGAAGAACTGGAGCGAGCTGCACCCAAAACTATCAGGGAGCTGATGGCGATAGCCGATAGATGGGCTAACGGCGAGGATTCCGTGCACAAGGAGAAAGCATATTCACCCGCGCCTGAGGAGGATCGCCACGGACGAAAGGAGAGAAGGAAATACTACGACCACGATGATCGAGAAGAATTGGTGGCGGCAGAGTTCACAAGAAATCGCGACGACGGGGCTCGTGGAAACCACGAATGGTAACCAAAGCCAGATGAGAAAACTCGCGAGGAAGACCTTGACGGCTATTGCACGCTACATCTATTTACGGATTAGCGCACAGGCAAGACCAAGGCAACTCATCTCCTCAAAGACTGCCGGAAATTCCATGACATCCATGAGGCCTACACGAAGAAAAATAGAGCTGCAGTCAACCAGGGATACCCGCAACTCACGGGAGGATTCCACCCGCCTCAGCCCCTACGTCCACCAGGACATCAAAACGCGGTATTAGCCGCGCTACCAGCGCCACCCGCCGCAAACCAGGGAGCCAATGGATACCCGAACCCACAGGGGATCTTAGGAATGATGCAGAAGGTCTGCCAGTCCCGAAGAGCCCAGAAGACAAATACGCGCCAAATAATCAGGGCAGTACAAACTCCACCATCCGCACCCGAATATCTGAAGATGTCTGACCAGTCGATAACCTTCTCTAAAGAAGACCATCCCCCTCGGGTACATCGACCAGGACACCTCGCACTTGTCATTCAGGCGCAGATAGGCAACTACGACCTCGCCCGGGTATTCATGGATGGTGGCAGCGGAATCAACATCATATACGCTGACACACTCCGCAAGATGAACAAAAACCTAGACGGACTCGCAGAGTCCCAAACATCCTTCCACGGGATAGTACCAGGAAAAGAAGTTCGACCACTCGGGACAATAAACTTGGAGGTGGTGCTCGGAAACCCAAGAAACTACATGAGAGAATTCCTCGACTTCGAAGTAGTCGACTGGCCCTCACAGTACCACGCCATTCTCGGCCGAACAGCGTTCGCGAGATTCATGGCAATACCACACTACACATACCCGCAGTTCAAACTCCCAGGAGAATATGGCACCATCACTATAGATGGTGACTTCCAAAAATCAGACAAGTGCGATATTGAGTTCAACGAGATCGCGGAATCTTTTGGGATGCAGGAGGAGCTGGAAGAGTTGCCAAAGACCACGGATCACTCCGTGATGCCGCTCACCAAAAGGAACGCTCCAGAACTTGAGTTCAGTGCAAACAGAGACACTCGAAAGCATCAAGTGCACCCGAGAGAACCCGCGAACACGGTGATGGTGTCCACAACCCTCTCGCCCGCATAGGAAGGCGCGCTCGTCGAACTCCTCCGTGAGTAATGAGAAATCTTAGCATGACATCCTTTAGATATGCCAGGGAGACCCAGTGAGTTCGCCGAGCACTCACTCGAAGTATTCAAAGACGCAAAACCTGTCAAGCAATCGACCCGACGATATTCCGAGCCAAAACAAAAGGCATTCAGAGAAGAGGTAAATAGACTACTCGCCGCAAAATTCATCAGGGAAATCAAAATATCCACCTGGTTAGCAAACCCGGTTGTCGGATATATACCGAATAGGGGTATAGAAGATGGTAGACAAAAGAGCTGGACTACCAGGGTGGCCTGCAAGGTAATGGACTTAGGTCCATTGGGCGGCCCAGTAGTCCGACGCGTAGAAGCCGGATTCTAGAAGAACCCGGATCACGGCCCGCGTGATCTGGCTTGGAGGAGAAGACGGATTCCTTACTTTCCAAGTTACAAGTTAAACGTAGTCTTCTAGGTTTCTGGTTCTGTAAGCCCTAATCCGGCTATTATATAAAGCCGGACGGGAGATAGATTTGATAAGTTCAATAAGTTCTTTTAGTCCAAGGTTCTAGGTTCTAGCTTAAGCCTTGCGCAACTCGCCGGGAAGTTCATCCTCGTCGAGTAGCTAGATCTATTCCCTTACATTGTAACCTTATTATACGGGCTTTAGTCCCTCATAGTGAGAAGTGCAGGAGTAGGTACGCCGTACTGTCGCGACGTACCGAACCTGGGTAAATCCCGTGTTCTGTGTTTACTACGCTATCCCGTTACCCCACGTCTCTACCGTAGTCTCATGGCACCCCAGTCTATGAAAACTACTACGATGTCTCGACAGTTGGCGCCCACCGTGGGGCAAACGACGTCAGGCGTGAAGTTCCGGTCTGGGATATTAGGCGGAATCGGAAGATCGATCACTGTCGGAAGCTTGGAATTCGACAACGACGTCGGGCGCTTCCTCGACAACGGATCCTACATCCCGGCGCAAAACCATCTGGTAAGTGCCTGCGTTTTACCGATTGGATCTGCAAATATCTTTATCGGATTAACCGCGGAAGCAATGGGGTTTTGCGGTGAAAGCAATTATCTCCCACCCGCCCTATACCCAGTCGAAGACGACTATGATGCCGGATTTTGCTCAGATCGCCGACAAAACAGTGATACCCACTTTATCGGTATGGTGCAATCCGAGATCGCCGAAAACACGGATGACGGAAATCCCGTGCAAGAGGCAGACAACAATACACCCGTCCCAGAGACGGAAGAACCAATACCCGTCACAGAGACGGAAGATCCGACATCTGTCAACCAGACGATGAACTCGGAAACAGAGTCCGTGCTTGCCGCCATTGAGGCGAGACTGGAGTCGGAAACCGGATCGGATAACTTTTCCGAAGACGAAGATGACGATGCCTTCGTACGAAAAGTTAAATCCTTTCAAGAGGGATTCCATGAAGTGCTAATGGCAAAACCAGCCGATACAACGGGTGCCGATAGCCAGGAAAGCCCTAAAACCCCTCCGCCAGCAGAGGAGAGGGAAGACGGAGAAACTTCTCCGATATTTCCTAATGTCAAGGAGATGACAGAGGATGAACCTGTCAAAAAACCTCCCTCTTCCAAGAAAAAGCACCGTGCTTCTAAAAAACTCCAGTACAAACTCCGGAAGAAAAAGTCAGCTGATCTCGCTGATGAAAACCTGGAAGTTGGAGATGTTAGTGGCACAAAGCCTACGGAAAAGAAATCTAAGGAAATCACCGCTCCGCCAATGACAGAACTGGAAGAGCAGGAACTATTACAAACTCCAGTGGGACCCAATGAACCCCCTGAGATGCTGGAAGCCAGGAGACAAGCTTTCCAACGGCAACAGCAACAACTGCTTAGATCTCGGCAACACCTCCAACAAACCCATAATGACATCAAAATTATGAAGCAAGAAATTGAGGAGTACGAGAGAAAGCACAGATCTGTCTTAAAACCTACAAGGTTACCCGGAATTACAAAACCGGAAGAACTGCCGCCAAAAGAAAGGTTCTATAACCCATCTTGGCAAAAGCAGCTAAACGGCAAAGATGCTAAGGGCGAACCAATATACAAAACCGCAGCTGAAAACGCGGAAGCAGCGTTCGCCATCTTGAACAACGATCTATACTCCAACGGGGAAAAACTCCAAGGGGTGTATGCTTTCCTAGGAAAAGCATTACAGCAGCAACAGCGAGGACAAGAGCGATCAGGGAGGCTGCATGATAATTCCGCCCTCTGCAAAACTGTTACTTGCGCTGCTGGAGCACCTGGACCGGAAGAACCCGGAGATTCGGATAAAAAAGAGGATCCGAGAAAAGACAAGAAAAACCCCGACAACCGGGACGCAGCGTCTAGAACCGGACCTCATCTCCCGAAAGATGGATATAAACCACACGATCGGGAAGACAAACACCGGAACGACGGCAAAATAATGCCACCTCCGAGAAACCCAGCTGAAAAAGCTGGAAGATACGATACACCTCACAGGCGTGAAAGATCTCGGACACCGCCCAAAGATAAGGAAAGATACAGGAGCAGGACTCCACCTAATCCCAGAGGGCGTGACAACGGAAGAGATAGAGATAACCTCGGAAAAACGCGCCCGCGTAACAATGGGAAGGAAAGGAGTAGATCCCCTTCTGTCCATTCAGCCGGGAGATATTCTGCGCATATTGATAGAGCAGAAAAGGATGATCTATACTTTGGTCCTAAGTGTTTCACTGACAGGATCCGAAGGATAACCCTGCATTCTGGCTTTGCCAAAGTTGGTCCAACCTACCAAAAATATACCGGCAGTACAAACCCGGATACCTGGCTTTCAGATTATTACACAGCCGTCCAGATCAACAACGGGACAGACCTGGAAGCTGTCAAGTTTCTTCCCCTAATGTTGCTAGACGGAGCCAGAGATTGGATTAATGGTCTACCGTCAAGAACTGTCGACAGTTGGGATGATATGGCGAGAGTATTTACTCAGCATTTTCGAGGAACGTACAAACGCCCAAATAGCATCAATCAGCTAAACCGTTGCACTCAATTTGAAGACGAACCATACGTGGATTTCATCTCCAGATGGACTGCAATGAAGAATAGTTGCTCTGGGGTAACTGACGTACAAGCAATGCATGCTTTCGTCAATGGCCTAAAACCCGGACTTGTACCATTCATGGTTGGCTCTAAAAAGCACAAAGATCTCGGATCTATGCTTACAACCGCTAATGAGCATGCTGCAGCCGAAGACGATATCAGAGCAAGAGGAGGCAATATTGAGTCACTGATACTGGCCAAGAAAACACCTCGTTCTGATAAAAAAGGAACCCCGGAGTCAACAACAAAGCCCAAGGAGGTTAACTTAGCCTTTGGAGGAGAAAAAGGGAACAAGTGGAAAGGCCGCAGTCCGGATCCCATCAATTACACTCCTGAGGAATGGGAGAGAATTAAGTCGGAACCCTGCGTCCACCACTCTCAATTTGGGAAACCAACCCACACGAACGCGCAATGCCGGCTAAACAAGCATATGAAAGGCAATGCAGGATCCGGAAATAAAGGCTCCAAGAGGAAACCTGCCAAACAAAAGCCAGAAGCTGAAAAAGAAGACAGTGAATCGGACACTGATGATAAAATCCAGGAACAACAGCGAAAAGGCGAACCCAAATTTCCGAGAGTTGACGGAGAAGCAATGCTAACTTTCCTAGCAACCCCGTCAGCAAAGGTGGCCAAAAGGACACTTCGAGAAATAAACGCGGTTGTTCCTGCAACCCCAAAATTCTTAAAGTATTCCAACACACCGATAATCTGGGATCAGTCTGATCATCCCGGAAATATCCCTGAACCCGGCACACAAGCTCTTGTTGTAAGCCCTATTGTTCAAAACACTAGGCTAAGAAGAGTGCTGATGGACGGAGGATCCAGCATCAATATAATGTACCTGGATACACTGAAGCACTTGAAGATATCCGAGTCCCAGCTCAATTACAGCAATATACGCTTCCATGGCATTGTTCCTGGCAGGCAAGCACGGTCCCTAGGAGAAATTTCCCTAGATGTCACCTTCGGAGATAAAGATCACTTCCGGCAGGAAAAAGTATCCTTCGAAGTTGTGCCGTTCGAGAGCGTGTATCACGCAATACTCGGACGTCCGGCTTTCGCCAAGTTTATGGCAAGATCTTGCTATATCTACAACAAGCTGAAGATGCCAGGACCCAAAGGAGGAGTAATCACCATTGCCGGTGATTTCAAGCTGGCAAACGAGTTGGAGAAGCAAAACGCCCTTTGCGCTCAAAGAGTTATAGCTCAGGAAGAATTAAAGGAGTTAGCCAAGGAGGTATCGCCGAAAGAAATGCCGGCAGGAAAAGAAACTCGGAAGCCAACAGATAGCTTCAAGGCATCCGAGAATACAAGACAGGTAATCCTAGATCCCAAAGATCCGACAAAATTCGTCGTTGTAGGGACTGGGATGACCGACAAATAGGAAGGCGAGCTCATCAAGTTCCTCCGTGAGAACTGGGACATTTTTGCTTGGTGTCCAGCTGACATGCCAGGCGTACCCAGGGAACTTGCTGAGCACCAACTCAAGGTTATTCCCGGATCAAAACCCGTCAAACAAGGTCTCCGTCGATTTGACGGAAGAAGACGGAAGGCTATTGGCAAGGAAATTATCCGGCTTTTAGCAGCGGATTTCATCAAGGAGGTAATCCATACTGACTGGTCCGCAAATCCGGTATTAGTACCGAAGAAAGACACAACTGCACTCAGAATGTGTATAGATTACACAGGATTGAACAAGTTATGTCCGAAAGATAGGTTTGCGCTGCCGCGAATCGATCAAATAATAGATGCCACTGCAGGCTCTGAGCTTTTATGCTTTTTGGATGCATACTCCGGGTACCACCAAATACGCATGAAAAAGGAAGATCAAATCAAGACTTCTTTTATAACCCCGTACGGGACGTATTACTACGTAACCATGCCTTTTGGCCTGAAGAACGCAGGTGCAACATACCAGCGTTGCATGCAACGTTGTTTGCATAGTCAGATTGGAAAAAACGTCCATGTTTACGTGGACGATATTGCTGTCGTAACCAAGGAAAAAGATACACTCCTTGAGGACTTGCGAGAAACCTTCGAAAACTTGCGCACTTACAAGATGAAGTTGGATCCATCTAAGTGCGTATTCGGGGTTCCCTCAGGAAAACTTCTGGGTTTCATCGTTTCTCACATAGGAATAGAAGTGAACCCGGAAAAGATCAAGGCAATCTTGAATATCTCAAAGCCTACATGTGTAAAAGATGTCCAAAGATTGACGGGTTCCGCTGCAGCCGTCAGCAGATTCATTAGTCGGCTGGGGGATAAAGCCTTGCCACTATACAAACTGTTAAAGAAATCCGACAAGTTTGAATGGACAGAAGAGGCCGACGCAGCGTTAACCCAGTTAAAAGAAACCTTGATGAACGCCCCCATCTTGGCATCTCCCAAAGATGAAGAACCCATGTTGTTATACCTTACGGCTACTAGTCGGGTTATCAGTGCGGTAATCGTTGTGGAACGGGCAAAAGAAGAGCAAAGCATACCAGATCAACATCCGGTATACTACATAAGCGAAGTTTTTTCCGAATCCAAACAAAGATACCCGCACTATCAGAAACTGGCATATGGCGTATTTTTCGCATCCAGAAAACTGCGCCATTACTTCCAAGGACATTCCATAACAGTGGTATGTAAAGCACCACTAGGAGATATTATAAACAATGCGGAGGCAACCGGCCGAGTAGCTAAATGGGGCATCGAGCTGGCAGCCTTCGACATTAAGTATCAGCCAAGAACGGCAATAAAATCCCAGGTTTTGGCAGATTTCGTCGCCGACTGGACAGAAGCAATGGAAAATACACCGATGCCAGAGTCCGAGTACTGGATCATGCACTTTGACGGATCTAAGATGAAAGAAGGAGCTGGAGCCGGCGTAGTTCTAAAATCTCCCAAGGGAGACACAATGGAGTACGTATTGCAAATACACTTCAACGCCAGTAATAATGTAGCAGAATACGAAGCTCTGCTTCATGGCTTGCATATTGCAAAAGAAATAGGGGTAAAACGCATCTTGTGTTACGGAGACTCGGATTTGGTACAGCATCAGCTCAACCAAACCTGGGACGCGAAAAGCCCCATAATGGCCGAATATCGGAGAACGGTGGATGAGTTTGCCATCTGTTTCTTCGGGTTCGAAGTCCTTCACATAAAAAGGGAGGAAAACTGGAACGCGGATGCGTTAGCCCGCATGGGATCAGAGAGAGTAACAACTTTACCACCAGGGGTATTCGTCCAGCATTTGCACGAACCATCCATCAAAGGTGGAGACGTCGATTACCCTTTAGCATCTGAAACAATTGAAGTCATGTTCGTTAAACCGGATTGGACAATCCCGTACCTAAACTTCTTAGTCAATCAGAAGTACCCGGAAGGAGCAGATGAAGTCCTGCAAAGGCAAATACAACGTCGATGCAAAGGATATGTAGTAATCAACGACCACTTATACAAACGCAGTACTTCTGGAGTTTTTCTGCGGTGTATTTCACCAGAGGAAGGAAGAGAAATATTGCAAGAAATCCATGCCGGCGATTGCGGACATCATGCTCAATCAAAAAGCATAGTCAAAAAAGCATTCCGCGCAGGGTTTTTCTGGCTAACAGCCAAGACAGACGCCGAACGCATAGTGAATACATGCGAAGGATGTCAATATTATGCTAAGCAGACCAATTTGCCGGCCCAAGCATTAAAAACTATCCCTATCACTTGGCCGTTTGCGGTCTGGGGGCTAGACATGATGGGACCGTTCAAAACTGCAAGAGGTGGACTTACACATCTACTTGTAGCAGTAGATAAGTACACAAAATGGGTGGAGGCTAAACCCATCAAAAAGCTGGATGGCGTAACTGCCAGAAATTTCATTATTGATTTAGTAATGAGGTATGGCGTCCCACACAGCATAATAACTGATAACGGGACAAATTTCTCCATTGGGGAGTTGGCAAAATACTGCCAACAAACGGGAATTCGCTTGGATCTTGCATCTGTGGCGCACCCGCAATCTAATGGACAGGTTGAAAGAATGAACAGCTCAATCCTGCAAGGAATACGCCCAAGACTCGAAACTCCTCTTCATAGAGCAGCCGGAGCATGGGTAGAAGAACTACCTTCCGTGTTATGGAGTATTCGAACGACGCCAAACAGGTCAACCGAGCAAACCCCGTTCTTCCTAGTTTATGGTGCGGAAGCCATGCTTCCAACGGACATGATCCATGATAGTCCAAGAGTGCAAAATTTTGATGACTCAGATGCCGAAGAAGCACGACAGGATGCTGTCGATCTCCTAGAAGAGGAAAGAGAACTTGTGCTTCAAAGATCCGCCATCTACCAGCAAGGTTTACGACGTTATCATAGTCGGAAAATCAGGCATCGCTCTTTTAAAGAAGGCGACTTGGTGCTGAGATTGGTGCAGCAAAGAAAGCACAAATTGGCCCCAGTATGGGAAGGACCATTTGTCATCAGTAAAGCCATGAAGAATGGATCATATTATCTTGTCGACATTCGAGATACGGAGGCCGATCCCAAAAAGCCGAATCGCAAAAGAAAGAGAAAAATAGATGCTGAACTAGGAGAGACAAATAGGCCTTGGAGTATCCAGCAATTACGTCCCTTCTACACTTAGTTCAATTTCTATGTAAACATCTTTGAGATCATGAAATAAAGTTATCGGAATTCATATTCATTATAAGTACAAAATATTTCCGCTTTTTCTATTTCCCAATGATCTTACAAATACTCAATGTTGACCCGAATTGTGCCTGCGTGCTCGGTGTTTAAAAGCTGAATGATTCGACCTGTTAAAGGTTAAAGGAAACTCGGATTGTGCCTGCGTGCCCAAGTTTCAGAACAGTTCCTTATTTTCTCTAAGTCTTATCTGATCGTGCGTATGCTGGGTTACTGGAACTAGTTAAAATGCCTTTAGCATGATTCATGTTTTCGAGTTTCAAAACTGCTTGGTTCGTCCCCAGTTACTCGGCATAACGATTCATAGTGCTATTTGAGCCATTTCAAACACTAAGAACAGTTAAAGCATATATACCAGATTACTTAGAAGATAAAGGAGCAGCCAAACCCGGAAAAACTTTGCAAGAAGTTTGAAATCGCAAAAGGCGGAGTTCTTGTTTCGACAAATGACATAGAAGTATTGCAATATGAGTTACATTGTAAAAAAGCTACTATACGCATCCATCATCCAGGTTAAAGTGCGCCCCCTTTTAAATTTCTGAGTCTTCATCACTGCCATCATTCTCGGGGGCTGCGGGCACCTCTTCTTCCGGATAAGTAATGGAGATATTTACCATGGAAGCAATCTGCGTGGCATGGCCTTCAACTTCTTTAAAGATTGCATTCATTTGTGCTTCTGAACATTCTTGAGGAATACCGGATGCTATTCGCCAGGATTTTGCATCAGGGTAGTGTAAGCGCATGAGGCCAAGTGCCATTCGCGCACCACCCCGTGCGGCAGAGCGAAGGAAAGATTCCTTCGAATTTGCTACTTCCATAATGCCATCCGGAAGTCGGTAAACTTCTGAGAATTGTATACTGCTGGTAGGCAGGAATTTATTAAGTAAATGCATCCCTGCATTTCTGATTGAATTCCATATCTTCCCAAAGGCCCGGATCTTTTCCGTCCGAGAAATCCCTGGAAAATTTCCTGCTTTTCGACAAAAGGCAAAGATTAGATAATATAAGAATATGACATGAAAGTATTGGTAAAAGAAGTCAACTTACCAAGAACCGCGTCAATTTCATCGCTTTCTTTCATACGAGGAAATAGCATACTTTCTAAATCATTGATAATGGATTTATCCTCTGCTGCCTGCAAAGAAGCCTTGGATTGCGCAATCCCAAGGGCTAGATTACTGGCTTCCAGTTCTTCTCGAACTTTTGAAAGTTCTCTTTGAAGGTTGGAGTTTTCTTCACGAAGTTGAGAAAAATAAGCAGCGTTCGCTGTAAGCTTCTTGGCTTTGGTTAAAGCAGCTGGAAAGCAGGGACAAAATAATCCGACATTACGGCAAGGTTTAGAAAAAACTTTCCAGCAAAAGTCAACAAACACGAAGAAAAATACCGGTGGCTTTGGATAATTGCTTTTGAGTCGACGCCAGTTCGTTGCTCTTTGACTCAATAGCAGATTGAAGTGTTTTTACTTCTTTGCTTTTGAGGCTAAGTTTTTTCAAAACTTCCACGTTTATGGCATCTGCGGAATGCTGAAACATGGAAATGAAAGCCAGATGCTTAAGTTTGAACAAGCATACAAAGAATCATTAAGAGGAATTTAGATTTTCAACTTAATGCTTGGGGGCTAGAGGTATTACCTGGCTCATTTCTCGCAAATCAGTTAAGGTCTCCTTGAATTCTCGGGCATATTCCATGAAAAGAATTCCTACGTGGTGAAGGCCATCGTGTATGACCTGCCGGGGCGAGAATGCGATATTGTTGCGGATAACTAATCCATTTTGCGGCCAAGGGCGAACCAGAGGCGCAGGAGCAAAAAACTTCTTAGCTTCCGGACGAATATATCCGAGTTCGTCGAAAAGTTCTTCTTTCACTCGGATATCATCTGGAGCAGGAATGGATTCGTTTCTGACGGGTGATTGAAGATTTCCGCCCATTGGCATATTCGTTTTCCCCTTTTTTCCTGCAGCTGCAGAAGGGAATTCTTCTTTGATGGTAGTTTGCCTCTTGCGCTTTTGGGTGTTGTAAAACTCGGCGTACAATTGGCTGATTTCAGCATCAGAAGCAAGATCATCTTCTCCAAGTTCGTCAAACTAGGAAAGAATCAGCAGTATGTTAAAAATGAAGAGAGAAGATAATCTGAGGAAACTCAGAAACAAGGGAAGAGAAGTACCTTAGGAACCAGATTTTCCGCATGATATATGGCTAGACTCTCTTCAACCTGGCTATTAGCGGCAACTATCTGATGAAGGCGTTCGACAAAATCCTTCTTTCTAAAGGATCTATCAGTGCCTCTCATGCTATCTTCCGGTCCCGTGTACTCACAAAGAAGTCGGGAACGAAGGGATAAAGGTTGTACGCGACGTCCAAACCAGCATAACACGATATCCTTCCAAACCAAAGGTGGTTGAGAAGAAGAAAGTTTGGCAATGCGACGCTTTATTTTCATCAGGCTTTCAGGCAAATCCTCTGTTATTTCAAGTGTCCAATTTTCATGAGGAATGGCAGCAGAATTAACGAAGGGAGGAAGTCCGGTTTCTTTGTTGGGGAACGGAATGTCTTGATGATAAAAGAAAGAACCTAGCCAAGATTGGTCAGGTTTCGGCATTCTTATCCTGGGGTACCATTCTTCCCTAAAGTTTCTGAGGATAAAAGATATGGTACCGCAGATGGGTGAGACACCGTTTGTGATATTGTGTTTTACCTCGAAACAATAATGCCAGAAGTCTAAATTGGGAGTTATTCCAAGATACCCTTCGAAAAGAGCTTGGAAACTAGCTAATTGGAGGATGGAATTTGGAGAGATATTATGGGGTTGGACACCATAGAAATTGAGGACGTCTAGGAAAAAGGCGGAAGGAGGGAAACCCATACCTCTCGTGATATGAGAAGTGAGGAGGACGCGTTCACCTTCCTTTGGCTTGGGCTCTGGCTCATTCTTCGAGATCCGCCATTTGCCTTTAACTATTAATCTGTCCCTTGACATCCGACGAAGGAGGACGAGTGAAGTATCACTCTGATTCCAAATTCCGACAAATTCTGCTTCTTCGTCAGATCCGGCGGAGAAGCGCTCAGTGCCACGAGAGTGAGTCTTGACCTCCGCCGTTTCCCGTGTGAACGGCGGGGATGTTGTCGTGCTTGGACCCGCTACGTCCGCGGCGGCGAAAGCGTTTCCCCCGCCCGCCGCGGATGCTGTGGTTCTTTCCGGCCCGCCGCCGGCATGCTTGGGCGACCCCAGCTGTGGATCCAGGTCGCCCAAAGGCTCGTTGATGGAGGCACGGGCCGGTGAGGACGACGGAGAGGCCATCGTTTTCGGCGGTGACGGAGCGCTCCGGCGTGCAAAGGGCTCGTCGGGGTAAGGATTCGTTCTAAGCTCTCGTGCTCGCGTTTGCGTCAATGGCGTGGGCAGAAGGAGTGAGGAAAGATTTTCGGAGACGACGAAGACGGCTATTTATAGCCTGAAAACCCTCTAGATACGCGCCAACGGCTCTTTTGACCGTTGGATGTTTGACGCGTGTCGCTCGCCGGAAAATCCGGGAAACGGAACGACAGAGGAATGATGGCTATCTCCTCGTTTCTCGTGAGAATCTGTCAGAGATACGTTGCAGGGTTTCCCGCGTGAAACCAAGCGGCGCTTGCGTCAGCATGATTAAAGCGCTGATGTCACGTGTTCCTTTTCCGCGAAGGATCGCGAGAAGAAAAGCCGGATTTTCATAGTTCCGAGTTTTATGTTACCATCTCCTTTAAAAGGAAAGAAGAAAGAATCAAGACTGCTGAATCAAGTTTCCCGGACAAAATGTATTTGACGAAAGGCGGAGTTTCAGAGTTTTGATCCTTCCTGGGGGCTACTGTCGGATATATACCGAATAGGGGTATAGAAGATGGTAGACAAAAGAGCTGGACTACCAGGGTGGCCTGCAAGGTAATGGACTTAGGTCCATTGGGCGGCCCAGTAGTCCGACGCGTAGAAGCCGGATTCTAGAAGAACCCGGATCACGGCCCGCGTGATCTGGCTTGGAGGAGAAGACGGATTCCTTACTTTCCAAGTTACAAGTTAAACGTAGTCTTCTAGGTTTCTGGTTCTGTAAGCCCTAATCCGGCTATTATATAAAGCCGGACGGGAGATAGATTTGATAAGTTCAATAAGTTCTTTTAGTCCAAGGTTCTAGGTTCTAGCTTAAGCCTTGCGCAACTCGCCGGGAAGTTCATCCTCGTCGAGTAGCTAGATCTATTCCCTTACATTGTAACCTTATTATACGGGCTTTAGTCCCTCATAGTGAGAAGTGCAGGAGTAGGTACGCCGTACTGTCGCGACGTACCGAACCTGGGTAAATCCCGTGTTCTGTGTTTACTACGCTATCCCGTTACCCCACGTCTCTACCGTAGTCTCATGGCACCCCAGTCTATGAAAACTACTACGATGTCTCGACACCGGTGCTGGTCCCGAAGAAAAACACTGACATCCTTCGCGTGTGCATCGACTACACGTTGCTGAACAAACACTGCCCCAAGGATAACTTCCCATTAGCACGGATCGACGAGATCGTGGACTCCACTACAGGCTGCACACGACTCTCCTTCCTGGATGTCTACTCGGGCTATAATCATACCAGGATGAAAAAGGAGGATGAGGAGAAGACAACATTCATCACACCTCACGGTGTCTACTGATACACGACAATGCCCTTCGGGCTAAAAAACGCAGGCGCGACATATCAGCGCTGCATGCAAAAATGCCTCGCCAAGCTCATTGGCAAGAACGTACAAGTGTACGTTGACGACATTGTCATAAAAACTCGGGTGGAGGATACACTCCTCGAGGACATCAGGGAGACATTCGACGCCCTCAACGCGTACAAGATCAAGCTTAACCCAACAAAATGTGTCTTCGGTGTTCCTGCAGGACAACTTTTCGGGTATCTGGTGTCCGCCTGAGGAATTGAATCCAATCTAGAGAAAATTCAAGCGATCTTGACAATGAAGGAACCAACCAATCTTCGCGGCGCACAATAGCTCGCGGGGCGACTGGCCGCTCTGAGCAGAATCATCGCGAGATTGGGCGAGCAGGCGCTGCCCTTCTGTAAGCTGATGATGAAAACAGATAAGTTCGAATGGACACCTGAAGCAAAAAAGGCTTTCATCGACCTAAAAAGAGAGTTGCAGTGCAAGCGCGTCTTGGCAACGCCACAGGAGAAAGAGCCACTCTACCTTTACCTAGCCGCAACAAACCAAGTCGTCAGTACGGCAATTGTCGTCGAGCGGCCAGAGGACGGAAAGACGTACGACGTTCAGCGGCTAATATACTACATCAGCGAGGTGCTTTCACCGTGCAAACAACGATACCATCACTATCAGAAGCTCGCGTATGGAGTAGTCCTAACAGCCCGCAAGCTCAAGCACTACTTCCAGGAACACACCGTTACAGTGCTAAACGACGCATCACTCGGTACTATCATGAACAACCCCATGGCGTCTGGAAGAATCGCGATGTGAAGCATCGAGCTAGGCCCCTAGGACATAATATACGCATGGCGCAACACTGTGAAATCCCAGGTCCTTGTGGAGTTCCTAAGCGAATGGACGGAGCTGCAAACACCAGGACCGCCAGAATACACGAGCAACTAGATCATGTATTTTGACGGGTCAAAAAGAAACGAATGAGCCGGAGCCGGAGTTATTCTCATATCTCCCCGAGGCGACAATCTGCAGTACGTCCTGCGACTGGACTTCCCTCCTGATGACCCAGCGTCCAACAACGATGCGGAGTACGAGGCCCTCCTGGACGGCATGAAGATGGCGATTGCCTGCGGAGCCACTCGATTGATGATATACGGGGATTCAAATCTCATCGTGCAGCAAACGATAAAGGAGTGCGACGCCATCGCGGATAACATGGTCGCCTACCGTGACATGTAGAACCTACTCGAAGGAAGTTTCAAGGGGTGCGAGCTGAAGCACACATCGCGCGATCGAGCAATGAGGAAGCAGACAAACTGGCAAACATCGGGTCAACAAACGCCCCCATCCCACCAGGAATCTACTTCGAAAGAATGATCAAACGATCAGTCAAAGTCAAGAAACCAGCAGGAACACCCGCAGCAGTGGAAGCAGATACCAGCCTGCTAATCCACAATATCTCAAGGCAAGTTTTTCTGGTCGAGCCATTCTGGACGCAGAAATACCTCGATTACTTGTCCAACAAACAACTCCCAGCAGACATTTGCGAGGCCAGACAGATAGCACGTTGGAGCAAATCCTTCCGAGTGATCAATGGAGAGCTATACAAGCAAAGTATATCAGGAGTACTGCAGAGATGCATCGCACCCAAAGATGGCAAAGAGCTGCTCAATGACATACACCAAGGAGACTGCGGGCACCACACCAGTTGGAGAGAAATCACGGGCAAGGCTTTCAGGGCAGGGTTCTACTGGCTCACAGCAGCCAGAGACACCAAAGACCTAGCCGACAGATGCGACGCCTGCGAAAGGTTTGCGGCCAAGCCACATGCCCCTGCCATAGAAAACCACATGATCCCTATCGCCTGGCTCTTGGCTCAATGGGGGCTAGATATTGTGGGACCGCTGCGCAAGTCAACACCCGGAGGATACACATACTTGCTCGTAGCAGTTGACAAATTCACAAAATAGATAGAAGCCTTGCCAGTCACCTTCGCGCATGCCGACTGCGCCGTGAGATTCCTCAAATCTATCGTGTGCAGATTTGGCATACCGCACAACATCATCACGGACAACGGAAGCAACTTCACAGCCAAAGAAATTCAGGAATTCTGCGAGGAAAAAGGGATAACTCTCAGCTTCGCTTCGGTAGCGCACCCGCAAACTAATGGCCAAGTCGAACGATCCAACGGATTAGTCTTGGCTGGCCTAAAGAAGCGGCTACTCAATCGACTGCACCTAGCAGCAGGGCACTGGGCCGAGGAATTACCATCGGTGTTATGGAGCCTGCGAACAACACCAAATCGGTCGACAAACTACACGCTATTCTTCATGGTATACGGCGCCGAGGCCGTGCTACCCGAGGACGTCAAGTTCAGCGCCCCACGAGTCGTCGCGTACAGCGAAGAAACCTCAAACAAGGCGCTCGCAGATGATATGGACGCACTCGACGAGATCAGGGACATCGCACTCGCAAGATCTCCAGTCTACCAGCAGTCTCTGTGCAACTACCACAGTCGCCGCATACGCCACAGATCCTTCGTGGTAGGAGACCTGGTGCTGCGGCTCAAGCAAAAGGAGGGGCACAAGCTCGAGCCACCATGGGAAGGACCTTTCATCATACATGAAGTTATCCCAGGAGGAGCCTATCGCTTGAAGAACCCGAAGAACGGCGGCATCTACTCCAACCCGTGGAACGTGGCGCACCTCCGCAAGTTTTATCCTTAGGATTTTTAATCTTCCACTCACAAGAAATAAGGCTGTACCAGCCACTCTGTAGCTCGAGCAAACACATGGCTTCTCAGCCATAGCAATAAAAAACATGGTTTCTCAACCATAGCTACAAAGACTATCGCATTTTTTCTCTTTACATGCTAAAACGACATGTAAACACCTCCAACACACGGGGGCTACGCCTAGCTAGCATCACAACATTCCTTCAAGCACTCAAACTCAATAAAAATAATACAGGGTATAACAAGGTGCATACCTTATAAGCACCTTAAAAATATCGAGTGGAACATACAAGGTCACTGGGTTTATACCTTCAAACACCTTACAACAAAGAATACAAGATATTTATCTACAACTGTCGGCGAGCAGCCACATCCGCAAGAAATTGATCAATCTCCTTGGAGGACAGCCGAACAATCTTCTCTGCTGCAGGATGCACGGCCGCATAATGAGGAGAAAGATCCACCGGTGGACCTCTCGAGTCGAGAAGTCGCGCCACAGAGAGAAAGTTGACCTCAGGGTGCCACAGGAGAACGAAGGCAAGTGCCACTTGAGCTCCACTCAGAAGTTGTTGGGGCACGCACTCTCGAGCCTCCCCCACCTGACGAAATATCCTAAGCAAACCACTCAAGATATCCGGGACAAGACCCACAGGGTAAAATGCCCGATGGATAGAAGACAGAGCCTCGCGACAAGACTCGACGATTATCTGCGCTTGGCTCGCCCGATACTTCAGGGTAGCCAGGATGAAACCTCGGTTACGATCAGACCAGAAGTTGTTCGCATGAGGTTTTGAGCTACCCGACTCATGAACGATGTGATTGTCCACCCAGTGGTTTTCACAGACTCCGACAGGCTCAACAACTGCAACGACAACAAATGTGTCAAAAAAAAGATAGGGACTAACGAAAAGTACTCGGGGGCTCGCAAACTTACAGAGCATGCCCTTTGCAACAGCTGCCAGTTCTTCCATCACATATTTCTCACGCTCCGCTGCAAGTTTTTGCTTCGACTTGGCGACATCAGCCACACCTCGCAGAGCCTTCAACTTACGATTGCCATCCGCGACACGGTCACAGAGTGATGCAAATGTCCTGGCGGCGGCGACCAAGGGATTGACCTGCGAAGCAGCTCCACTTGAGGACTCTACGCTGGAATCCACTACCTGAAAAAGAACAACGAAGATTCAGAGACAATACAAGACCCCACTCGAGAATATACCACCCAAAACGACATGCGCTCGGGGGCTACTCCCATCGGGAGAACACAAAGTAAGGCATAAATACAAAGCGCTGACACTTTCAGAAAACACCTCGATTAGGCAAAATAAAGTACGGGAATACATCCTAGGGTTCATTACATCAAGAGCACATGAAAACAAAAAAGCTATCCTATGGAGCCACAGAGGTAGTCCCACTCGTGGAAGGCTGGCCCTTACGACCACCGCGAGAAAGCACACCAGAAAGCATCTCCGCAAGCTCTTTAGCACATTCGCCAAAAGGTCGGATCGCTACCTTTTTGCCCAGCGAGTTGCGCGGAAGCTCCGAGTACACCTTATCCAGGTCACCCGAGACTCCATGCGCCAAAGCAAATTGGATAGCCGTCTTGGCCCTGCACTCAGTCTGCGCGAGCGAAAACTTGTGGAGCAGATCTTCATCGCCCAGGAAAACCTGCAGAAGACCACCTAGAGTAGGTGGAACCGCCGCGTCCATGAACCAGCGCTCGTGGAACTGTGTCAACACTCGGGTGGCATCACCAACAAGGGAGCAAATTATATTCGCGTGTTCCTGGAGCTGAGTGCACGTGTCGGTAAGGGCGTCCAGTCGCTGATATCCAGGAAGCTCCAGCCCAACCCCAAGAGCATCTGAGACAAAGACAAAACAATCATCAAAGAAAAGGGCAAATACAGGCCACAATCAAAAAATGGTGAAACACAAGTTACTAGCGAGCTTCCAAGCCAAAGGTCGGATGGTGCCGACAAGGTCACTCTCGCGCTTCGCACCCGCCTCTTCCAGCTGCTTCAGAGCCTCCTGAGCTTCCGCAAGACTCCCCTCAAGGTCGGCTGAGCGCTTACGAGTGGTTTCCAACTCCTTTCGGGAAGATTCCAGCTCTGTCTCAAGGGTTTTCACCCGATAGACAGCCTCTGCCTTTTCAGCCTTCAGGCGGGTAACTTCATCTGCAATGGAAAAGATGCAGTTGGAGCAACAATTACAATCAGAAAGAAACGATAAAGACAAGAAAGGCGCACTAGACTACTTTGAAGGGAGCGGCCGTCCTGGACGAGCCGGTCGCGATCCGCCCTAAGGGAAATGCAGTCCGCTTCAGCCGAAAGCAAGCGACACCCAAAAGCAGCGAGGGAGTCAAGAAGGGCCTGCAAAATTCCAAGTAAAAAAACCACGGATACATCACTTGAGCCTATACACGACTGTACACAGTCGAGTTAGCCTCGGGGGCTACTCTCATCGGGAGCACTGCCGTGCACCCGATGAAAAACAAGGCCAACATACGAGCAAAAGGAGAACACTTCGACTTGAGTCCATGGCCAACTGCAACCAATCGACCATAGACTCCGGGGTTACTCCCATTGGGAGCACTGCCGTGCACCCGATAAAATTAAGAACAAGTGAAGCAATATGCAAGAAAGTAAAACAGGCTTACCTTGCCCTGGGCAGTAGACAGAGGATCTGCTGAACTACCCGAGACCTCCTTGTTTGCTGACGCTCCACCCGCGAAACCAGGTATCCGTACTCCGGGGTTTCAGTTGCTCCTGCGGGGCTTGGGGATCTTCGGGCAACCTCAGCAGCTGGAGCAGGATCCGCGACCGCCTCTTCTCTTTTCACGGAAGGAACCGAAGAAGCGAACTGGCCTGGGCTGATGGTCGCAAGACCGCTGTTAAAAGCAAAATCAGATAAAGAGCCAGTACAGGAAGAAAGGAACGAAGACTTGTAATTAAAAAGTGCAATGAACTTACTCGTCCTTGTCATCTTCATCGTCGAGAACATCCGGGTTCCAGGCGGTGGAGACCTTCGACTGGCGGCCCACAGGAGGAAGCACGTTTAGAGGAGCCACCTGAAGGGGTTCAGCATCCTTGACGGACTCGTCAATGAAAGAGCTATCCTTTGAAGTGACTTCTTCCTCCTCGCGCCGGCTGCATTTGCGGTAGTGAAGTTGGTCGCTACCCGACTCCTCCTCCTCATCCATGTAGTCGCGTTCGGAGCTTGAGTCAGCTTCTGCGACGCTAGTCTCGTGAGGGGCTTCAATGTTACTCGCCAGAAGATCTGAGGCATCATCCGCAGAAATTGACGGGTAGCACGTCGCCACCTTCAAGCTCTATGGAGGCAAAAGATAGAGGAAGAAAGATGCTCAACAAATGAAGATCCAAACTGAAAAAAACAAAAAGAAAAATAGAAGAACAAAGAAAGACTCACCTCAGCTGGGGGAAGGTTGGAAGCTTCGAATTGTTCGAGAGGACACGCCGAGCAGACCTCTCCTTTCTTCCGCTTGGTGATGGCCGCGATCTTCTTTTCAAACTCGGCGTTCGAAAGGATGTCTTCGCAAGCGCGGCTCGGGTCCTTGACGCCCATGTACTCCCACATGGCGGATGGCCTCTCTTGAAGGGGCTGGATTCGTCGACGAAGAAACACACCCGACAGGTGTATCCCATTTAGCGGGGTCCCCAACTCCTTGTTGCGGAAGCTCGCCACCTTCGCGAGTCGAGGAGCGATAATTTTACCTTCTTCAGCAGTGAGCTTGTGCAGCCAGGACCTTGGCCTCTTCAGAGTGGCGAATGGCTGGAATTCATGAGCTCCACTCGCGCTGTTGTCGGTGACGTAAAACCATTTCTTCCTCAACCCCTGCGCCGAATCGACAAAGTACATCTCCATGTAAGGGATGTCCTTACTCGCCTGGATCCCGAAGCCTCCAGTGCACAGCGGCTCCCCCAACTTCTCGCCTAGCTGCGCCCTCTCCCGAAAGATCCTCACTTTGAAGATTGCTCTCCAAATCCCCTAGTGCGGGCAGATCCCCAAGAAATACTCACAAAGCACGATAAAGCACGATATGTGCTGAATCGCGTTTGGAGGGAGATCATGCAGCTGTATGCCGTAAACATACAACAGCCCGATCAAGAAGGGATAAAGGGGAAGAGACATGCCGCCGGAGACGTGCTCTGAGAAGAAGACACGCTCGTTGGCGAGGGGGTTGGGGACTTCTTCTTTCTTGGACAGGCGCACACGCTTGTCAGCTTCCGCGGGAGCAATCCCTCCCGCTGCATCTCAGTGATGCTTTTCCTAGTGGTGTTCGCGGCGCGCCAATCGCCTGTCTTCACGGGAGGCGGCGCGGAGGCGCTCGCCACATCTCTCGAGGATGACAGGGCTGCACTACACTTCTTCGCCCCCGCTATTGGAGGTTGCTTGGTGCTTACAAAGAAGGAGGTCTGCGCGAGGAGGAAGAAGGTGACTAAGGGCCGGGGGATTTACCCCTCCCCTAGAGATCATTATTTATACCCGAGCTAGAGTGATCCAAGCCGCATATCTAAGTGACGTGGCACCCATCACAACTGCCACGCATGAAGAAGAAACGAAGCAGCGGGGGACAGTTACCCCCGTATTTACAGCGCGCGGCCAGCGGAAAAACCGGGACATGACCTATCGTTTCCGGTCAAAAAGCTGACAAGGTGAGCCCGCACGCTCTACTCAGCCTCGTCACATCTCATCGGGAGGAGTCAGAACGAAACAGGCGTGCAGTGACATCATTGCATACCTCATCAAGACGCAAAATTTCTTTCGCATAAGCGCCCCGACACAAAATTTCTTTCGTATGGGCTTATCAAGACGCGAAATTTCTTTCGCATAAGCTCCCTAACATGAAAATTCTTTCGTATGGGCACATCAAGACGCGAAATTTCTTTCGCATAAGCTCCCTGATACGAAAATTCCTTCGTATGGGCACATCGAGACGTGAAATCTCTTTCGCATATACATCCTTACACGAAATCTCTTTCGTATGGGTTCATCGTAGCACGGAATTTCTTCCGTATGAATTTCACAAAACACGAAATCTCTTTCGCACAAGATCAGAGAAGGAATATTTCTTCACCCAAAGGGTGGCAAGAACACGATCAAGGTAAAATTACGAATATGCGGCTACCGCAATTCTATCACACGATGTATTTACACATCCCTATCCTGGATCGTTCGGCCGACTAAGCACATCCGGATGCCGTATTCTTTCGACTACGAATGTAAGATCCAAACATCTCTCTTGTGGGCCTAGACTCGCACTCAAGCTACGTCCTCCGGTAAATTTCTGTGTCAACAACACGAAGAAAAATCCTAGCGGACGCGCCGGGTACCCCTTTAGGTTAAGTTCGACTCGGGAAGACCTTCACGGCCCAGTCGCAATGATCACCTCGCCAAGTTCGAGTCGGAGGTCTCCAATTTGAGTAGGCCAGAACCGTGTTTGCCCTAGATGCAATTAATTGGCCCTGATCTCTCGGGAGAGCCAAACGACTAAGCCACATCCTTCTGCGAAAACAACCGATACAAGGCACATTTAATCACCCGATACTCGGGTACGGACGCGCATCGCGCACAGGGTATGCACCCTTTAAATCAGGTGATTGAATGACCAGTTGAAGAAATCAAAGAGCGGACTATGAGTGCCCACTCGACGGATTCTCAGTCGAATAAGCACTCGGGGGCTACTGATGTGGGGATGTATCCTGGACCTATCGGGTGAGGTCCCCACAAAAACTTGCGGGTCAAGAAGGAAACTTGTATCGACCTAAAACTAGGGTTCGTAACCCCCCGGACACGGTTTGAGACCTAGCCACCTATATAAGGCTAGGAGAACCACCGAGGGGGGGGGATCCAATCGAAGCTAGACCATAAAAGTCTTGAGCTCAAGATCATACTCTCGACTGGAACATCCCCCATTGTAACTGATCTACTGATAATACAGATCGAAAGAGTAGGAGTAAGGGTTTTACCTCTACGAGGGCCCCGAACCTGGGTAAATCGTGCCCCCTGTTACCCGACGATCGTCACCAGCGTCCTTACGTTCTCTTAATCGAAATCCTACCGGATCATCCGAGGGACCTGTTGAGATGAGTATTCGACATTGCCGCAGCTCTGGAACTCAAGCGTAAGATCCTCCTAGACGACATCCACAACATCAAGGAGACGCAGCGCCACGTGGAGGCGCAAATACGCGAGTTCAAGACCGTCTACGGCTACACCCCTGTTCCACGAGATGGGGATCAATGCAGATCCCACAGTTCCGCCAGGCTTCCACCAGCCGTTCTATAGCACGCCCGCCAAGAACATGAAGGAAACATCAGCCACAACAGCTGAACTACACGGCCTCCAAGGCAAAGAGTTGCAACGTTAGAAACAACTACTCGAAGACCTCCTTGACGTGGCCAATCGGCAGTAAACCACCTACGTCAAACGAGCTGCCTCCATCTCTGCAAGCCTAGGTGATGACGCGGGGGTACACAGTGCGCCCAAGACAGCCGGAGGCGCGCTGGTCATCCAAGACGGGGTAGCCCAAGCCGATAGGCAAACCTCATCGCCAGGTCCTCATCATCGTCTGGCAGGCAGCATCACCTATGGTGCTCGCCAGAAACGCCCGGCCAACCCGACTATAAGAGGAAACAAGACAATCGGCAACAACATCAACCCCTAGCCGGAGAACCGTTGTGCCATCTCGCAAGGTGCCAAACGGCAGCCAGACCCCCTCACAGGTGCCAACCGAACCCCGCCTATGATAGAAATCGGCAGCTGGATCCGGCTCCCCTTGACCAATGTTCGTGGCCGGCTAGGACCGCTGGGCCCAGCAACCGGCATAGACCCACTCGGCCGCCTCAACTCACTAGAGGCACCGCACCTCATCAAGGAAGAACACATGGTCAGGCACAAGTTCTCCAGACCCCGCATCGCACACGAACCGTTCCCTAAGGGGTTCATTCTTCCAAAGGACACACCAAAGTATGACAAAGGCATCAAGACAGAAGACTGGCTCATCAACTACACCAACTGGGTCAGCATAGCCGGCGGCAACAGGAGAGTGGCGGTGCGATATGCACCGCTAATGTTGAAGGATGCGACACACATGTGGGTGACCAACCTCCAGACGGGAGCATCAAATCATGGATGGACTTCGAGTCTGTCTTCATCACCAACTTCTCCGGCACATATAGGCGGCCCGACGGGCCACAACAGTTGGCTTGCTGCGTCCAGCGCAAAGAGGAGAGCAACCGAGATTATTTCACGAGGCGGTCCAACCTACGCAACACTTGCGAGAGGGTGTCTTACTAGCAGGCGATCGACTACTTCGTGCACGTCTGCCTCGGTAGTACGATGCTAAAGAAGAAGCTCTATCGAAAGGACTAGAAAACCATGTAGGAACTCATAATCACCACGGACAAGTGCGCGACGGCCAGATTGGCCGTGAAGATACGAATCCGGCTAGATTCATTGGCCAACAAATCATCACTGAATAGCCCGAAAGGATGCAGTCGGCCCCAGATCGCACAACAACCAAAACCGCGACGATCGCGGCTACAACAGTAGATACAATCAAAAGAGACACTACATGATGTTAGACAAGTGCTACGAGGCTCAAGCCGTCAATGCCGTCGAGGCGAACAAGCCAGCCGAGGGTGACGATAGCTGCTACCCTCGTCAAAGACAAAATGATGGTCAACGGGTCAAGCCCAAGTACACGATCGAGCAGATGCTCAAGGCTCTATGCAAGTATCATGACACCAACCACAAGCCTTCTAACCACATGATGGACGATTGCAGCTGCACCGCTCGTCTCCAGTAGGGCGAGGGTTTACCGGACCGAGACGCACCACCACCACCCCCACCTCCAGCCAGAGCCAGCATCAACGATCGCAACCGAGACGACCGACCAAGACAGCCGCCTTCTGCAGCCTGAGGTGGCCGTGACGGCTACCCCTAGAGGGACAGTGCCTACGTCATCTTTGTCATTCGGCGCCATGACAAGAACAACGAGCGACGACACGTCTCTGAAGTGAATGCGGTGGTCCCTATCATCCCCTAGACCATGCGCTGTTCCAAGCAATCCATTACTTGGGGACCAGAGGACCATCTAGACGTTTTATCCAAGCTAGCCTGTACCTTCTCCCAGGTGCTCATCAATGGAGGAAGCAGCCTCAACATCATGTACAAGGATACGACCGACAAGCTAGGACTCTCCATCGAAGACATGCAGCTGCCGGTTTAATGGATACCAGGGTACCATGACCCGTCTGCCAAGACCGAGTCAAAGGCCCATGAAATATGGTCAACGGGAGCAGGCCGTAACAGTCACCGTACTACGAAGGCCTCACGAGGAATCGACCCTCGCGAGGAGAGCCCCAGCTCTGGGACTTGGTGGAATGAAGCCGTTCCGCCTCTGCCTCGCGGGCCTCCATGAGGGTTCTTCATCGGCGTATATACGCAAGGAGGCCAGACTCCTCCGGAAGTAGACAACCTACTATTCCACCCATGACCCTCTGACATGAGGGCACATTTTTCTGCCACCGCCGCAGAGACACACGTGCCTGCGCGGGTGACAAAGTAGATGACGAAGGAGGCAACAACACCATAGGGCGCAAACGCCAAAGCTTCTCATATTCGTGATTAAAGACCACCGTCCATCTGCGGAGCCCAAAGTGCCTTTCGAGACCCTACTCTTTGGTGCAAGAAGACCATGAGCAGCTTAAAACTCCTCCACGAGCGTCATCCCTAAGGTCATCGTAAAGACCCCACGTGCTTCCCTGAGCTGACTATTTAATCGACGGTGGACTATGTCCACCCATAGCTTAGGGCTTTGGGTTGTCCTTCCCTTGTCGCATTGTGGTTTCCCTTATCGCCCATGGGCAAGAATGAGGAGTTGACGCGAATATATAAGGGGAAGCCCGACCACCTATCCAAAGGTAAGCACATGAGAAACCCTAGTCGCCATTATACTGTAATCTTCTCGAAGGAGTGCAAAACAAGAAAAGAAAGAGTAGATCTTTACCTCGTCAGAGGGGCCGGACCTGGGTAAACTCCCGTGCCACTATATGTCGTGTTCTTCATAGGTCTCCTCGACGAGCACTTGGGAACATCGAGCATTTTGTACCAGTCCCCATGCCGAACCTAGTTTAGGAGACACGTCCTTGGGACAACTCTCTCCGACATTTGGCGCACCGGGTAGGGGGACTAGGCGATTTTCTCACCCGTTCTACCAACATGGTCCAGACACGTGAAGAGCGCGCTTGCCGCCGCGCGGCACATACCGCCTCCGTGGGTGGCAGCGGCCTTGTCAGCGACAACGACGTCCAGTGCATGCACGCCAGCGCGCCCAACCCCGAGCACGGCTGGGAGGAGCACCAGGCTCCCTCCCAGCATTCTTCGAAGAAGTATCCATCCATCTAGCGCTCCGCAACCGTGTCCTCGCTGCGATGCCCGTCTCCTCAGGAGGCGCTGTGTATGGTGCAAGAGCTGCTCCGCTACACCCTAGCGGAAGGCACCCGCGAAACCTGGCTCGCTCGCGACGCTGCTGGTGCACGCAGCCATAGTCATGCGAGCTCCAACCCACACCATGCCTCCTCCACCAGCGCCATCTCAGCTCGCATGGGCTATGCAGGGGGCTCCAGGGGCTCCCCATCCTAACACCTAATGAGGTGTCGGGCCTAACCGCGCTGCCCGACATGCATCTCCGTCTCACGACGCCTCTTCGCCCAACATTGTATGTGGTGGCCCCAGCTGCTAGATCATCCAGTGGGCTCCAGAGGACAACCACGTTGCTCTCGAGCGCAACCGCGAGCGCGAGCGTCGTGTCCTGTAGGACGTCACCAAGGCTGGCTGCAACAATCGTGTCGCCCCTCATGAGGGTATCATTGCCTACAACGAGGGCTACCGCGCCTACAACCCCTCAAGTCCAACTCGCAGCTACCAGTCCACTCGACGCCACCGTACCCCCGTTTAACTTCCTGCAGCTTTACAACCTGAGCATCAAGGCCACCAAGGGTGACGACAAGTGCATGGCCAACTGTTTTCCCATGGCCCTCAAAGGTGCAACCCTCTATCATGACTCATGAACCTTTCAAAGGGAACCACCTCCTCTTGCGAGGACTTCTGAGAGAAATTCGCAGCCAACTTCAAGGGGACGTACGAGTGTCCCTGATACGTCATAAATGTATCCATAATTTCTGATGTTCCTGTTTTCGTACTATATGCTACATGTTTCTTATACAATTTGTGTCATTTTTATGAATTTTCTGGGACTAACCTATTGAAAAGATGCCACAGAGCCAGTTCCTGTTTTTTGCTGTTTTTAGTTTCAGAAAAGTTGTTCTGGAAATATTCTCGGAATTGGACGATTCAAAGCCCAAAAGTCTTAGAATTCCCAGAGGGTCAAGGAAGTCCAAAGGAGACCCGAAGAGGGGCCACCATAGGGTGGTGCGGGTCCCCCTGGCCGCGGCATCATGTGCTGTCGGCCCCCTCGCCACCCACAGACATCGCCCTTTCGCCTATTTATTTCCCCCGAGGCATAAACCCTAAATAAATCGGCCCGCTTCCACGAAAAGTTCCGTAGCTTCGCCGCCACCGCCGACAAGTTTCGGGGGACAGAAATCTCTGTTTCGGCACCCTACCGGGACGGAGAAGTGCCCCCGGAGCCATCTCCATCGACTCCACCGCCATCTTCGTCGTCGTTGCTATCTCCTATGATGGTGGGGGAGTGGTTCTCCCCCGGGGCTGAGGGCTCTACCGGTAACTATGTGTTTCACCTCTCTCTTCTGGTGTGATCTTTATGTGATCATGAGATTTCTAATCTAGTTGAATAAGTAGATGTTACTCTTCATCTATTATGCTACTCAAGTGGTTTTGTTATGAGATCTCTGTACACACTTTAATCATGGTGTAAAGGTGACAGTGTGTGCATCGGGTGGTTTAGCATGATATATATATATATATATATATATATATATATATATATATATATATATATATATATACATATATATATATTGTGTTGGATGACCCTATGAAATTGTGGCGTTTGTTTAGTACCAATTTTGGACGCTCATAGTGACAACGTGAGGGTGTCCTAGAGAGGGAATACAGACTTGAGGAGTGTTGTTACAGCACGCATGGATTGGTGTTTGTTATCTGACCGGAGAGTAGTTTGGAGTAGCATAGTGAAGAGATGATATTTATGCATTCAATTATGTTATCATTGTTAAGAGTGTTCACTAGTGAAAGTAGACTCTCTAGGCCTTTTTTCTAAGCATTGAAACACCGTTTACAATCAGTTCTGCTACATATTTGCTTGCTGCCATTTTTATTTCAGATTGCTACTATCACTTATAATCATCCATATTACTTGTATTTCACTCTCTCTTCGCTGAACTAGTGCACATATACAACTGACAATTGTATCATGTGTGTTGGGGACACACCTAATATAAACGACGAACCAGCCGAGACCTTAAGGGAAACTTGCTGTTGATCTACAAACCTCTGTATTTGGAGGCCCAACACTGTCTAGAAGAATATAAGCGTGCGTAGGGTTTTCTGGTAACTGCGCCAACTCGCTTCCTTGTTCCCTCTGTCCCCTCTATCTTTTGTTTGTAAAAACTGGATATTTCTGTTTATTAATGGAAAGGGGTGGAAGCCCAGTTGGAAGTTATTTTTCTCTTAGTGAATATATTTCTTAGGAATTTCAGTGGTATTTGTTTGATTTGTATGATTCGAAATCCCGATGTGATTTTGGCCCAATAATCTACTTTGCTTGCGTTCGGAATTTTTCAGTTCATTCAAGAATTTTTCTTTGTTTCACCGGCAACTATGAGTGCGCCACTAATCTTCAGAAAAAAAGAAGTGAAATTAGATGACAATACATCAGTGCTTCAGCACCCGCTTGTGTGCATGAACCAGCAGCAAGGCTGTACCCTCTTTGTTGGCCTTGGAGTTTCTTCGAGGGGCAGAGTTCTGAAGTGACCACCACTAACCCGTGGAGATTATTCACACGGTTGACGTATCTGCAGATTTGATTTGGTCCGGATGTATATTTGCCCCAACGTTCATGCACCCTCCCGCATCTGGAATATCATATCCCTCTAGCTTGTTTATACCGGACAGCTCCTGCCGTCTTGGGGACTTTTTAAATAAATCCCATTCTGAACTCACATGAACTCGGATTTCTATTGTGTGCTTACATTCCGGACAGCGCATTACTTTTTTTGTGCCGGATATCAATGGACCGGAATGTCAACTTGACATACATCATGTGCTGGTCGAGCTGGTTCATGCCATAGCATATACTCATTGTGGGAGTAATAGTGAGAGATTTGTTCTTTCTCTTCACTTGATTCGTTCAGATATCACCTATCCAAGCAAAAATACGGTCAAATGTTTTACTCCCTCCGTCTTTGTCTTTGTATACAAGGCCACTACCAAATATACAATTTTGCTTCTTTATAAGGCCACAAACACTAAACGAGGCAAAAAATAGGGTCAAACGTTGTTAGCCTCACTTGCGACGTGGCGCTGAGTTAGAATCGTCTGTGCTATGCACGTTGTTTCAACAAAAAGAGAAGAGCTGCCCTGTTTTTGCACTATATACACAAATTTTTAAGTACAAGTTTAGCTGATATATCCCCTAGTCAAAACATAAAACTAAGCAAAACAATGATATTGAATGAAATATAGCTCCGAGTCTAGGTGCAACAAGCAACAATCATTACTTAAGTACTCTCCAAGTCAAAACCATGAGATGCAACTGTCCCATCAAGTTGTTCCCTTTTTTTTTTTTTTGAACACAGTTCCCCTTTTTTTTTGGCAATGGATTAAGTTTCTTAACCATGCTTCCGGGCCGGCACCTTTAATTATTTCCCCCTCCAAAGTCAATACATTTCAAACCAATAATGCGAACATAAAACAATAGAAGAAGTGTGCACGGCCTACATTTGTCAACTTCTCCTAGGCATAATGCTAGCCTATAAATGTCATGAAGTTCTGGACCTGAAACAACAAACAAAAGCATCCATCTTTCTGTCTACTCACCTAAGAGCAGCAAGCAAAGCCTCTAGCTACGATCGTCGCAGCCCATTTCCAAATCCATATATACTGCCATGGCAAGATCTCGCTTCATCGCATTTCTCATCGGCATGGCCAGCTTCGTATCCGTGGTCACCGGCCAGCTCCGGCAACTGCCCCCGGGTGGTCTTCCCCGTGATATCTTTGCGCTCGGAATCGCCTCGAAAATCCGCACCTGACCGTAACTCGACGGCGAGGGCGTCGTCAGACTTTGGGCGCATCGTCGAGGCCGCGCCGGAAGCAGTTCTCCATCCCGCCACGCCCGCTGACATCGCCGCGCTCATCCGGTTTTCCGCGTCGTCGCCGGCGCCTTTCCCCGTGTCTCCACGCGGGCAGGGCCACTCCGCCCGCGGGCAGTCTCTCGCTCCGGGAGGCGTTGTTGTCGACATGGGCGCGCTGGGGCGCGGACAGCACCGCCGCATCAACGTGTCGGCGGGCTACGTCGATGCCGGCGGCGAGCAGCTGTGGATCGACGTCCTCCGCACGACGCTGGAGCACGGGCTCGCGCCACGCGCGTGGACGGACTACCTCCGCATCACCGTAGGTGGCACGCTCTCCAACGCCGGCATCGGCGGGCAGGCGTTCCGGCACGGCCCGCAGATCGCCAACGTGCACGAGCTGGACGTGGTGACAGGGACGGGCGAGATGGTGACGTGTTCACGTGAAAAGAGCTCGGACCTGTTCTTCGCGGCGTTGGGTGGGCTGGGCCAGTTCGGGGTCATCACTCGGGCTCGGATCGCGCTGGAGCGGGCCCCGAAGCGGGTGCGTTGGGTCAGGCTCGCTTACTCGGATGTGGCCGCGTTGACCAGAGACCAGGAGATGCTCATTTCCAAGCGGGCCAGCGAGGCTGGGTTCGACTACGTGGAAGGCCAGGTCCAACTCAACCGGACGCTGACCGAGGGCCCCAAGTCGACCCCTTTCTTCTCCGAAGCCGACATCAACAGGCTCGCTGAGCTCGCGTCAGAGTCCCGCTCCGTCGCAATCTACAACATAGAAGCTGCTATGTACTACGACGACGTCACTGCCTCCTTTGTGGATAGGAAATTGGAGAAGGTGCTAGAGCAGCTAAGCTTCGTGCCAGGGTGCGTGTTCACCAAGGATGTCACGTACATGCAGTTCCTCGACCGCGTGCGCGAGGAGGAGGAGGTGCTCCAGGTCGGCTGGTCTGTGGGATGTGCCTCACCCGTGGCTGAACCTCTTCATCCCACGGTCACGCATTCTCGACTTCGACACCGGCGTGGTCAAAGGTCTCCTCAGAGGCGCTAATCCGGTGGGGGTCATCCTCATGTACCCCATGAACACCGCCAAGTGGGACGACCAGATGACGGCCGTGGCACCGCTTGACGGAGAGGACATGTTCTACACTGTGGGGTTGCTCCGGTCGGCGGTTGTCGCTGACGACCTGAAGTTGCTCGAGAGGGAGAACGAGGCGGTGTTGGCATTTTGCGATAAAGAGAGCATCGGGTGCAAGCAATACTTGCCGCACTACATATCTCAAGACAGATGGCAACAACATTTTGGGGCCAAGTGGAGCAGAATTGCTGAGCTCAAGGCCAAGTTCGACCCTCACGCAATACTATCAGCGGGACAAGGGATTTTTCAATCACCCCGTGGATGGGTGGACGCATAATTTACGCTCCACTAGTACATTTTTGACCTTTAGATATACTGACATTTTTTATGTACATGTAGAATTTTTTTATATAGAATACACCAAATATATTTTTGATAGACCAGCTACAAAATCTCACGATGGTCTTAAAGAGCATGTGGGATGTTCTTTTTGTTGATCCTTAGGTCCAGCAAGGCCGTTTCTTTGCGTAATGAGCGCAACGGTGCTGCTGCTGTATGAGCGCAACGATGGCTGCTGCTGCTGTGCAGGAAGTCTTGACACCAGCAGCAAGGGCACATAGTTCTGAAGTGATCACCACTAACCCGTGGAGATTAATTAAACGGTTGACATATCTGCAGACTTGATTTGATCTGGATATATATTTCACTCAACATGCATGCACCGTCCCTATGTGAAATATTGTATTGCTATATAGCTTGTTCATATCTCACATCTTCTGCTTTTTCGATAACGGGAACTTATTACTTAAAGTTTAAACATGTATCCGACCTCTGCATAACCAAGATGCACACAACCACATCTCACATCTTCTGATGTCTGTATATTCCTATAGATCCAATTCTTACCTCACATCTCACATGAACTAGGATTTATATTTTGTGCTTACATTCCGGGCATCCAGTATGTGCGATCGTCATCAACAAACCGGAAGGTCAACTTGGCATACAGCATACATAAAATTTCATTGAGCAGTCAACGATCAAATCAGAGTAACCCATGAGAGCATTGCCTAGGGGAGCAAATCAGAATAACCCACAAGTCTCAATATACTCATACAGGGGAACGGTTTCAACTTGAAATGTGCAAGAAAAAAACATTCATTTCCTATATTCAAAGAGTAATGAATAAAGCAATTCATTTGTGAATAAAGAAAAACAAAAGAGCAGATTGACCAAGCAACAAATACACATCTAAAGTTTGTTATGCCGTAAATACACATCTAGTAGGATCGGACTGATCTAACAACAAATACACATCTAGAGGTATTTTCTTTAATCAATGTTCCTGTACATGCGTCCAAATAAATATAAACCAATATATCACATACATGTCCAATTTCTAAATCCATCCGAACAAATCAACACTATTTTTCCTTAAAAATATGTACATATCCTAATCAATCCAATTTACATGTACATGGAACTGTGTGAATAAAGGAAAAAAAGATCAGATTTCACTCTTATCTTGGAGAAGGAGCAGAAAACTTGGTCACCTCTTGTTGGAGCAGTAGAGGTAGCCAGGTCCAGGCGACGGAGGTGCAACAACCATATCAAGGTGGTAGGTTAGAGGAGCATCACGGTCAGGTCGGAGAAGAAGCACACGGCTCACGTCGCTAGGTCGTTCTCAGGTCCACCAGAGAAAGCCTGGCCTCGTTCTAGATGAGGTAGAGGGAGGCGAGCTGGGGGTCACGAGAGAGAGGAGAAGACGCGGTGGAGGGAGTAGACAAACGGCGGAGGCCGGCTCCTGGCCTACCAGCGCCAAAGGGGATTCGTTCAAGGGAGGCGGCGCTAGGGTTCCAAGGATGGGCGGGCTGGGGTCTACTCCATCGCTAGAACTGGAGGAGAAATGAGGCCAGGGTGGGGAATCGTGGGCGTTTCTGTGGAAATATAAGGGATGGCATTCTAGTGTAATTTTGAGGAAGTGGTAGGGGTATCGAGGGCGTGGGATTTGGGCCCACACACAGCGATGAAAATCAACGAAGGCCCACGAGCAGCCTCACATACGGACGTGGAGCTCTCAGATCGTTGGCTTCTACCGAATGTACGGCTGAAGGGAATATGATAGGGGAGAAACTAAATTTGGTCAGAAATTTCTTTGGAAAACAAAGACGAACTCAAAGTATCAGCCAATACCGAACCGGTGTAAGAGAGACACGGGAGAAAGCAACACGATCCTAGACTAGGGTTTTCAACCCCTCCGCCGGTCCACCCCGCCTCTGATGAATTTTTGGCATAACCGACCACTTTCAAAAATGGAATGACAAAAAAGACCCAATGTGAGCGGATTTGCCAAAATTACAGTGGCGGCAGGTCAGCCAGCGACACGTGTCACCTGCAACCACGGGTGAGGTGGCATGGCCTGCCGCCATAGTCGTAGACGGCATGTCGAGGCGAACAAAATACTTGTTGCCTCCACGCGGAAACAGAATATGGTGGGACCTGCCTCCTGGGCTGAAGGCGGCATGTCGACGTGGAGCATGCTGCCACCGTACAGACAACTTCCCCTGCTGCTCCACTGAGTGCGAGGACATACAATGCCTACTGCTTGCTTATTTTGTTCTTTGTTTCCTTGGTGAATACGAGAAATGAGCAGCACATGATTCCTAAATCATAGCCACGAGCAAGGGAATCTGTGCACATAATCAAGCGTATCGACACCAACACTTGCCGCAATGGGCTGTGGAGGCATGCGGCCATGTCAGCCTGCAGCCTTCGTTGATGGCGGCATTGCCCAGCGTGACCATTCTCCGTTGCTGCGATGCTAGGGAATCCTGTTCGATCGACGTGCCGCCTCTGCCTGTGGCGGCAGGTGACACGCGCCGTCTGGCTGGCCTGCCGCCTCGGTAGTTTTGGCAAATTCTTGCACGTGGTCTTTTTTGCCATTGCATTTTTGTATGTGGTCCTTTATGTCAAAAATTTGCATCTGATGGCCTCTCAGGCCTTGGAGGGGATGGGCCTCTCGTTGGCAGGAGGGTCCCAATTTCTTGTTTTAGTTAGTTTGGAATAAGGTGCTCATATACTATCCCCGCCGCTTTGATGTTGCTCTTAGGTCCAGAGGTGGTTGTGTGACCGGCGGATCTTCTGGAAATCAGTAGGTCCTCGTGTACGTTGGTGTAGCTGCATGCCTGACTCTTCTGATCTATGGTTCTCATATTTGACAATGGTTTCTGCCCTAGTGCATGGTCCCTTGTGGCCTTATCACGACCCTACACTAGTAGAAAACAACTCTTTGGTCCATAGCCCAATTTGACTCTAGTACCGGATGGCGTTTGGACTGGGACTAGAGGGGGGGGACTAGTCTCGGTTCAACGGCTACGAGGCCTCCCGAATAGTCCCGGGTCAAACGGGACCTCTAGTACCGGCTCGTAATACGGACCTGGACTAGAGGGGTCTCGCCCGACACGACCACGTGCGGGAACCTCTAGTCCTGGGTTGTGTCACGGACCGGGATTACATGTCCTTTGTTCGTATATAATCACCCCCTCTCTTCCCCCTCTCCTCAGTTTTTTCATTGTAGATGTTGAGCGGTGTTTGCTAGTTTGTTGTTTTTACCTATGCACCTAATGTGCAAGATGAAATGCCCGAGCTAGCCAGTTTTCTTATCCTTTGTTTTTCACCACCGTGATCGATTTTATCCTTATTTTCTCTACCGAGATCGATTTGGCAGCGTCCCTTCTATTGAAGTGTTCCAAGAGGTTAGCACCTAAACCCTTTCATATTTCATTGATAATTAAGCTCATTTAGACCTGGACTAATTTTAGCATCATGATTGTGTTTGATATACTTATATTATGCATATGAGACATTCATGGATGTTCGCTGACCGACGATCTAACGAGTACATGCGGTGTGCGTTCTTTTATCAATATGGCTGAGGCAAACACGCGGAATGGTTTTATATGTTGTTTGTATCGTGCCTGTCGGAATGAGAAGGATTACTCTTACTCAAAAACCCTTCACGTCCACCTGATTCAGTCCGGTTTCATGTCCAGCTATAATTGTTGGACCAAGCATGGAGAAACAGGGTTTATGATGGAAGATAACAAAGAAGAAGAGAATGATGAAAACTATCCTATGTTCTCTGAATATGGTGGTAATGCAAGGGGAAGCTGAAGATAAAGAGGCACTAGATGAGACAATGTTAGATGATGATCTTCGTCGGGCCTTCGTTGATGCACAAAGAGAAGTCGAAATTGAAAACGAGAAGTTAAAATTGGAGCACATATTAGAGGATCACAAAAAAAAGTTGTACCTAACTTGCGAAGATGGCAACACAAATCTCGGTACCACACTGGAATTGCTACAATGAAAAGCAGAGACTGGTTTATCTGACAAGGGATTTGAGAAGTTACTGAAAATAATGAAGAAGAAGCTTCCAAAGGATAACGAATTGCCTGACAGTACGTACGAAGAAAAGAAGGTTCTCTTCCCTCTAGGATTAGATGTACAGAAGATACATGCTTGCATTAATGACTGCATCCTGTTCCTCGGCAAGAAGTATGAGAATTTGAATTCATGCTTGGTATGCGGTGCATTACGGTATAAGATCAGATGAGATGACCCTGGTGATGTTGAGGGCCAGCCCCTAGGAAGCGGTTTCCTGTCAAGGTGATGTGGTATGCTCGTATAATACCACGGTTGACACATTTGTTTAGAAAAAAGAGCATGTCAAGTTATTGCGATGGCACAAAGAAGACCGCAAGAAAGACGAGATGTTGAGACACCCCGCTGATGGGTCGCAGTGGAGAAAAATCGATAGGGAGTACAATGAGTTTGCAGATGACAAAAGAAACTTAAGGTTTGTACTAAGTACAGATCGCATAAATCCATTTATTGAGCAAAGCTGTAGACATAGGACTTGGCCTATGACTCTATGTATCTCTAACCTTCCTCCTTACTTGTGCATGAAGCGGAAGTTCATTATGATGCCAGTGCTCATCCAAGCGCTGAAGCAATCTGGCAACGACATTGATGTGTACCTCAGGCCTGCTCCAAGGGCTGAAGGAATTTTACCTACGAGTGTTGTTGTTCGTAACCATTAATGATTGGCCTGCTCTTGCTAATCTTTCAGGACAGACAAATAGGGATACAATGCATGCACGCACTGTTTAGATGAGACTGAAAGTATATTTTTGGATAAATGTAAGAAGAATGTGTACCTAGGGAATCATCGATGTCTTCCGGTCAAGTATCCCTTAAGAAGGAAAACCAAGCATTTCAAAGGTGAGGCAGATCACCGGAAGAAGTCTAGACACCGTGCTGGTGATGATATATATGGTATGGTCAAGGATTTAAAAGTAATATTTGGAAAAGGTTTTGGCAGACTAACTGTTCGGAATGACGCTGACGGAAACACACCCATGTAGAAAAAGAAATCTATATTTTGGCTTCTACCATATTGGAAAGTCTTAGAGGTCCGCTCTGCAATCGACGTGATGCATGTGATGAAGAATCTTTGCAACAACCTGCTTAACCTCTTGGGTGTGTATGGAAAGACAAAAGATACACCAGAATCAGGAAAGGACCAACAACGTATGAAAGACCCAGGCGACCTGCATCTGATGAAGACAGATAAAGTACATCTAAGTCCTGCCAGCTACGCTCTTATCAAAGAAGAGAAGAAAATATTTTTTGAAGTCCTCAGAAGTATGAAGGTTCCTTGTGCCTTCTTGTCGAATATAAAGGGAATACTAAATATGGATGAGAAAAAAATTTAGAACCAAAAGTCTCATGACTGCCACGTGCTTATGACTCAATTGCTTCCGGTTGCATTGTGGGGGATTCTACCGGAAAATATTCGACTACCCATTATGAAGCTATGTGCATTCTTCAATACAATTTCTCAGAAGGTAATCGATGCACAAATTCTACCAAGGTTACGGAATGATGTGGTTCAATGTCTCGTTAGTTTTGAGTTGGTGTTCCCACCATCCTTCTTCGATATTGTGACGCATCTCCTAGCACACCTAGTCGAAGAGATTGCCATTTTGGGTCCTGTATTTCTACACAATATGTTCCCCTTTGATAGGTTTATGGGAGTCTTTAAGAAATAAGTTCATAACTGTGCTAGACTAGAAAGAAGCATCTCCAAAGGATATGGAACAGAGAGGGTCATTGAGTTTTGTGTTGACTTTACTCCTGAAGTTAAGACGATTGATCTTCCTGGATCGTGGCATGAGGGGAGACTGAGTGGAAAAGTCACTCTAGGAAGGAAATCAATAATTTGTAGGGACGGACATTCTTTTCCTCAAGCACACTACACAGTTCTATAAAATTTCACCTTGGCGGCTCCGAACATCAACGAACACAAGAATATTGTACGCTCCAACAACCCGGTGAAGCCTGACTCCTGGATTAGACATGAACACATGGAGACTTTCGGCGGTTGGTTGTGAACATATATCAACAATAACAACATTGTTGATGATCAGTTGTACTTGTTGTCTAGGGCACCATCTTCGACTATATAAACTTTCCAAGAGTACGAGATAAATAGGAATTACAGGATCGCACATTATAAAAAGAGGATCAACCAAAATAGTGGTGTACGCTTTGATGCAGCAAACAACAATGGGCCAAAGGAGACATATTATGGTTGCATAGAGCAGATTTGGGAACTTGACTATGGACCTACTTTTAAGATCCCCTTGTTTTGGTGCAAATGGGTCAAGCTGACAGCAGGCGGGTTAAAGGTAGACAAGCAGTATGGAATGACAACAGTGGACCTCAACAATCTTGCGTACTTAGACGAACCATTCGTCCTAGCCAATAATGTGGCTTAGTTTTTTTTTTATGTGAATGACATGTCTACCAAACCGAGAAAAAGAAAAGATGAGCAGAAGAATACATCAGATGATGAGCCAAAGCGTCACATAGTTCTTTCAGGGAAAAGAAATATAGTGGGAGTGGAGGACAAGACAGACATGTTAGAAGATAATGATAAGTTTGATGAAATTCCGCCCTTCGCAGTGAAGGATGACCCAAGTCTCCTGTTAAATAATGAATATGCTCCATGGTTACGGCGTAGAAAAAAACACTAGATGGGGATGTTGGTGATGTGTAATAATGTATTAAACCTTTTATGTAACTATGTTATGAAAACTCATAAGAAGTTGAAACAAAACATAAGGTTTCCATGCATACAGTCGATGAACTGAAGGATTTCTCGATAGACCAAAGCACACGGTTTTCCCTGCATACAACCCAACGGTGACTCGTGAGTGCCTGTATATCAAATGCACTGTTGGATGTATGCAGGGAATCCGAATGATTTGTATTCGGTCCATAAACTAAAGGATTTTATAGATAGAACAGAACATACGGTTTCCCCTGCATATAGCTCAACGGTGGCTCGTGAGTGCCCGCATATCAAATGCACCGTAGGATGTATGTAGGGAATCTGAATGCTTTACAATGAGTACAGAGTGAGTGCCAAACATGTCAAAGAGGTGGGCTATATATAGGGTCTTGTGTCTCAGAAGCACTCAAAAGAAACACTCCCTTGATCCAACAGCTCACAAGCGCTCAAAAGAAACACAGCCTTGATCCAACGGCTCACAAGCGCTCGAAAGAAACACATGATCCTTGTGCTTCTTCCTTATTGGTGGGATTCCCACCAAAAGCGGGGCTAGGGTTTTGTTGGAAAGGGGAAGAAATAAACCCGTTTAGTACCGGTTGGTAAAATTGCCTAGGACCTAAACCCCTTTAGTCCCGGTTGGTAAAATTGCCCAGGACCTAAGACCCTTTAAGCCCGGTTGGTAAAATTGCCCAGAAAGAAATAAACCCCTTTAGTCCCGGTTGGTAAAATTGCACGGAAACAAATAAACCCCTTTAGTCCCGGTTGGTTGCTCGAACAGGGACCCGCACTTTCCATCGCTCCCGCCTCCGTCTTCCCGCGCTTTCCACCGCTTCCCGCCATTCTCACTATATAAAGGCTTGGCCGCCATTGGCATCATGGATCACTACTACCTCGAGTTCATGCCGCATTAGCCGATGGATCCCCGCTGGGATCCCGACTACCGCCCAACTTGGCACGCCTTCTTCATCGATCGGTGTGAGAGGGCGATTGCCAGGTACAAGGGGGACGGCCCGACTCCTCCGAAGTTCAACAAGGCTGGTCGTCGACTGTGGTGGGGTAGTCGGACTCTCTAGAGTGTCATGGACTACATCAGGGCCGGCGATAACCCCCGCCTGTGCTACCCTCACTTCCAGTCCAGGCGTGCTCACCCATCGAGGTATCAGCTCCGATCGCCGTCCGACGATAGTGACGACGACGATGGCGACCACGACGACTACAAGGACGAGTATTATAGGCCTAAGCAGAAGTATGTCTAAACCGGAGATCCATTCTTGTCATTCCGTACTGGTGGTCTATAGCTACCTACATCATGCGCCTCATGTTCGTTTGACCAATTTGCGATTATGTAAAATGAATTCCCATTTATCTCTCGTACCATTGGAAAGTCAATATAGTCGAAAAATAAAAAAGTAACCAAATTCAGACACTTTTAATGTTGATAGTTTGAATAGTTTGGATAGTTAAAATAATTAGTTTAGAAAACAGATAATGTTTTTTTGCATTAGTTATTCAAATCCAAACACATTTTATGTTGAAACTTTTTTCATATTTAAAAATATGTAGAAGTTATTCAAATTCAATTTCAAAGACTTGTCACCGAAAATATGCGCGCGGAAGAAACACCTCTAGTCCCAGTTGTAGCCACGAGCCGGGACTAAAGAGGTGTTCGCAAAACACCTCTAGTCCCGGCTCGTGGCTACAACCAGGACTAGAGGGAACCCTTTAGTCCCGGCTCGTGGCTACAACCGGGACTAGAGGTCCCTGGGTATAAATACCCGTGTCCTCCTCCCGGTTCGAGCCATGAAACGGGACAGAGAAGGAGGTCTCCGCCGCGACGATATTTGCGTCGCTAGGCTGCCCAATCGCAGGGCGCCGCTCAACGCCCTCCTCCGCTCCGCCGCCGTCCGAGCCCACTGCCCACGCCGCTTGTCGTCTGCCACGCCCGCTCGTCATCGTCCGCTGTGCCCGAGCCCACAACGTCGGCGCCACCGAGCCCACCACGCCCGAGCCGGAGGTGAGATCCGCCTAAGCCTAAACCCGGGTGTTAGGTTAATTATTTATTAGTGTTAAATTAGTGTTAGTTAGTGTTAAATTAGTGTTAGGTTAGTTAGCGTTAGAAAGTAGTGTTAGGTTCAGGATTAGAAATTAGTGTTAGATTTAGTGTTTAGAATTATAAATTAGCGTTAAATTAGTTTTTATTTATTTAAAATTAGTGCTAGATTTAGAATTAGCGTTAGTGTTAGATTTAGAATTAATGTTAGTTTTAGAATTAGTGTTAGTGTTAGAGTTTTTTACTGTTAGAAATTAGTGTTTAGGGTTAGAATTGGTGTTAGGATTAGTTTAAGGGTTATAATTTGGATACGTTACTTTTTTAGAATTAGTGTTAATTAGAATTGTGCTTTCTAGTTTGTTATTCTCGGCGACGATGTCCCTGTTGGACCAGAGGGGTGATGTCCGAGACTGGATTCCGTCGGGCTAGCACTGGGAGGTGCTATGTTGTGGTACACGCAGCTTTGTGAGGAATCCGGTGACGTCGTCGAGCCGAATCTTCTTTGGTGCCAGTCGCATGGGCCACACTTGGTTCAGAGGGAGCCGGCGCCCGACGAGGTGGTACATGATCGTATCAGGGAGGAGGACGAGCATGTCCGTCGATATATGTATTTGTTAGATACCCAGTTTAGCAATACATGGTCGTTTGTTTTGAGTGTTCCTTATCACGTGAGCTACGACACTGTGAGGGTTCCTTATCTTTGGATGCGCAGCGCCGGTGGCTTAGCACCTCGCGGCCCAGGACCCGGTCGAAGCTAGTTTGAGAGGTTCATGCATGTGAGATGTATCGGTGTTTTATTCGCGATGTATTAGGGTTAAATAAAATGGACCCAAGCTATGAAACTGGATTATATTAGTGATACTTTTGAATATTTGATCTTTCTTTTTCTTTAGTTAAGTGATGGATCACTTTATTCTAGATGTATTACATCATTTTAGATTTATTACTGGATCACATCTCCTAATGCTATCATTCTTTCTTTTCTATTAGTTAAGCAATGAATCACTTCAACAACATAGAAAATGAAGAGGAAATTTTCGCCCTTCTACGGCAACAACCCGATGTTGGTGACACCGGAGAAGATGAAGGCTCGCAGGTTTTGAACGAGTCCGGTGAGGGAATGGATCTGGAAAGAATAGCCGACCTGCAAACGAGCATCGAGAATTACGATGAATCGCAAGATGGTGGACATCTGTAGTCTGTCGAGGTATATTAAGACTGTGGTGATTAGATGAAATAATTGTATATATATGTATAAATCGATGTTTCTTAATTTAGAACTCCATATCGACCTATTCTAAAGAAGGCCATGCCAAAGGGTTGGCCGAAAATGCGCATCTCCTAATTGAGGTGGTCGGTCCAGATGGCAAACCGTTGCTTCCCAAGGCAAACGCAAATAAGTTTGTGCATTCATGCAGAGTTATTGTTAGGGACAACATCCCTATCGGCATTCACGAATGGAATAAGCCAAAGCAGGTAGAGGGAGTTACTTTTGTCGACGAGAGATCGAAAGATGTGCTTTGAAAAAAGCTCATTTCACATTTCACCCTACCGGTCTTGGATGATATCGCAAAGAAAAATGCCATGAGGAACTTAGTCAAGCATTACACTCTTAAGAAGATGACTGAATAGTTCAACAATCACAAGAAAAGATTATACCATGCATATGTCAAAGATAATAAAGTTCCAGATTTCACTGGCACATTAGAGAGGCAGCGGGCTCACTGGGACTCATTTCTAGAGTACAAGAATTATGAAGTAGCTAAGCAGAGGTCGAAAAACAATAAGATAAATGCAGGGAAAAATAAATGTCACCATAAGATAGGGTCAGGTGGCTATAGAAGTGCCGAGCCTAAGTGGGATCGAGTTGAGGCTACCTTGCGCGAAAAGGGGATCACTCCATCTATAGAGGACTGTTCCCATAGGGAAAGAATTCGGGTACTTGGGCGTGGGACGGAGTATGACTTGGAAACTGGGGAGTTAAAAACTGATGAAAAGAAAGATATTCATGTACCCCAGAAAGCAATTGTTGAAGCAATCGTCGAGGTTTTAGAGGTAAAGTTTATTCCCGGCAGAGAGAGCGATGAGCTGACTAAGGCCCTCGGGAATCCTGATAAACCAGAACGAACACGAGGCTTAGGACCTAGTGTGACGTGGAAGGTCAGGTTTCCTGAGGAGCATGAAACTTATAGAAGCTGAGCAACAGCAAAGAAGAGGAAAGAGAAGGAGGAGGAAGCCCGGTTGGACGACCTAGAGAAAAAGCACAATGATTTAATTGCTATGGTAAAGGACCAACAGAAACAAATAGAGGAATTGCGCGAGAAATTGCCAACTCATCAGCTGCAGCAAGATAGTCAAGTCATCCCATCTCAGTGAAGAAGCAGTGCGGCTTCCACGAGAGTTGGTGCTGAAGAGTCACCGATGGATCACTATCGCATGGATGATATCAAGGAGAAGGCAAGTTGTGAGATCCATGTGGGAGTGAAGAACTTATCCTTGAAGGCGGCAGACGACTATGCTTTAACTTGTGAATCTATAACACGGTGGCATTGCAATGAGATTCCAGATGGCTATGGTCATGTCGGCGTGGATCAACTTGTACCAGGATATGAATCCCTGGAGGTGATGATGAGAGGACACTGGGAGACGTAGGGGGTAGTATCATTCTATGGCGCAAGAGATATATTGTGTTTCCAGGCTCGGCGCCAAGTCCGCCATCGTCTCCTCCAAGTCCACATGATGACGGGAGGGATGACCACCACTACACGAGTCCATCTCGATCTCCGCAGCCTCATCAGTCGACTCCGCCGGCCCCGCCCACTAATACTCAGGGAAACATGGGAAAGCTCATCCCTTAATCGATGGATAAACGACACAAACGACCCTGAGAGGAGCCCCTCCCAAGAGTACTTCCGACTCCTCCCATTAGAGATTACGACCTGAATGATGAGGAAACCGACATGGTCATGACGATGGACGTGAAAAGGCAGTTTGCACCTAAAAAGCCCGAGACAAATCAAGTATTTCCTCCGGAAAACATAAAATAAGCTAAGGAGTTCCTTCAGCAGCCATCGCAAATTGAGCTAAATAGGCCAGATGACTATGCATGCTGTCTAAGAAAATCTAACTCCCACAAGACAGAAAGTAGTAGTGGTAGTGGGAAAAAGACGTTTCCCAGCTCGGAGAACAGGCAAAATAGTCCATCTCCCCGCTCAATGTGTTACCCATTGGTCTGGCCGCAGCGGAATTTGCTACAGAAGTTGGTATTGGCCTTTCTCAACTGGTAGGCTGAGATATCCCCAAGTTGGATGAAGTATGAAAATGAGAATACGGGAAGCCTCTGTTGCCACCAGATCAGATCAGAGTTATACCAACATAAATGCGGAAACTTCATGACTGGTATTTACAAGTCAGCAAGGAAAATCAAACAATTCTCGTTGTGAAAGTTACGCGAGAGCATTTCATTTGTGAAGACAAGATAGAGATTTATCTTGAATAACTCTATATGTTATACAAGCCTGACTCCCTCGACTTGAGTGTCATCAGTACCTATTGTCTGTAAGTGATTCAATTCCTTCATTTATTTCTAAAAGTCTCTAGCTCTGCTAGTTCATTGCCTGTAATTATGATCACTACGCTATTATGCAGGATGAAGAGTGATGAATGTTATCGAAAATGTACCTTTGACATTGGGTTCGTTGACCCAAAACTAATTAATGAAGTCTTGCTATGGGGCTTCGCCAAGAAACGGAGAATAACTTGCTAAGCTTCATAGAGAGCCCACATTATAAAACGAAGATATTGTTTCCTTACAACTTCGAGTAAGAGTGTTACTATCTTGTACATATTAATTTTTTGTCTTACTCGATGTTAAATGTATTATTGGCGTAAATAAACGTGCGTAACTTCCATTACATTCTGCTAATCATTGAAGTTGACTCTGGAAATTTTAAAATCTACGACTCATTGGCGAAACCCTAAGAGAAGTACAGAAATATTATAGATGCGCTCCAAAGGTAATTTGAATCATTATCCCACTACGTCGGTCTCTTTTCTTCATTTTCTAAGATATCAAATAACTAATAACTCATTTATTCTTTTTTTTCTGCCAGGCAGGATTTGCAAAAATTCCATCCAGAGGACAGCTGGTTATTTTGAAAAGGAGATTACTTTTCATCATTTCAATGTAAGTAGTACGAGCTAGGTCCGAGAATCTGTTTAATTATAATTTTAATATAGTTATATCATGCTTGATTACTATATGATTTAATTCTATTCTCGTAAAGTGCGCGCGGCAGTCAGAGGGGACCAATTTGTGTGGATACTTCGTGTGCGAGTGGATTCGCCGGGAGGTCAGTGAGCGGAATCCAGCGACATTTTCGGAAGTAAGTGAACAAATACATTCACAATTTTATTTTATTACCATCAATTATGTTGAGTGTCTTTCATAATTTTTGTTATGATGGTTGGTATTCATATTGATCTCCTTCTTTTATAGTTGGATCAAATACGGAGCAATCTGCAACTAAAGGAGTGCTTTGTAGCAATTCAAGGATAAATTGCCGGATTTTTGTTGGACAATCTCATAAACCTAAAGGGAAAATACTCCATCGGTTGGACGGGCTCTAGTCCCGCTTATATCTCCATGTAACCGAGTAAACGGGCTCTAGTCGCGGTTAGATCTCCATGTAAACTAATAGACGGGCTTTAGTCCCGGTTGAATTATCATAAAGAATAAAGTAATTTTTATTAGATAGATATTTCTTTTATGAAATTTTTGATATGATATATGTATTTTTCGGATTAGTTATTAATTAACCATATATTTTTGTATTATTGATCATAATTTTTTAAATAAAAAAACCAAAGCGAGGGGCTACCACGTGGGGACAAATTTGTCCCAGGTCCTCTTGCGAACCAGGACTAAAGATCCTCGACCAAAGGAACAACCAGAGGCCACGTGTCCCCCTTTTTGTCATGGGTCGTAAGCTAACCGGGACTAGAGGGGGAGCCTCTAGTCTCGATTCAGTAGTGCTGGGTGCGTAGCCGGGACTAGAGGGCCTCACCACTCAGGATTAAAGATCTTGTTTCTACTAGTGCTATCTGTCTACTACAACATGATCTATTTACGACAAGACTTGCCTGACTCCGATGAGTGAGGTGCGAGGACTGTGTGCACCTTCGTCTCTCTTCAGTGGTATTATAGTCGCCGCTAGGTGATCCAAAGACATATTTTTCATTTTTTTATTACTCTTGGGGATCTTACTGATGGTGACGGTTATTAATATACTTGTTGTCCTTGTGGCAAAAAAAAAATCACACCAAATATGGTGCGGGTCATGTAGCAGCATAGACATAATAGAAAGAGAAGTTAAGAATTAGAGTAGTTAATTTCAATATTTTTGTTTTAAATCATACAAAAACATGTGAAATTTTTTTAAACTATTTTTATATTTTGGATAGTGCCAAGTTTTTTGAAATTCTTTTGAGATCACAACTTCATTTCATCCTCATGTGGGTGTTTGACAGAGCTTCGGGCATGTTCTACTGCTTGGGCTGTCGTACTCATGCACAAGGTCTATCAATATCCATGGATTATAGTGTTGAAATATAAATATATTGCCTAACCTCTTTCATTCGTTTAGACTTTTGGTTGAGATGGCTAGTGTCTCACTTTAATATGATATCAAAGCCAAGAGGTTTTAAGTTCAAGATCCCCCTCGCGCAGTATTAAAAAAGATTTTGCGGTCTACACCTAACCCACACTAAGTACTAAAATATGCTAGACATGAGTAAGAGTGCTGAAATATAAATATATTTCCCAACCTCTTCCCATCTATTCAGACTTTTTATTAAAATGACTGAGAAAGAGTTTTAAAATATAAATATATTGCGTAACCTCTTTCCTTTAGTTCGGACTTCTGATTGAAATGGCTAGTGCGTCAATTTAATACATGTGTAATTTTGTTCTGGTTGAGAATAAGGAACATTTCTCGCTTAGCACCATGGTAGGTACATCATCCTCTAACTAGCTAGGCAATCCGTTCAACATGTGTAGTAGTTTTTTCCCTTTTTGTTTCTCCGAAGTGAAATATGCGAAAAACGGAATATCTCGTTTTGTTCCCACTTTCCACCAAACACTAGTAGAAAACGGGCTTTTTGTACCGGTTCTAGAGGCACACCATCCTTTAGTACCGGTCTATTACGGACCGGTATTAAAAGGGCCTTCACGTGGCCCAGGATCAGTCCACGGGTCCGTATTCCTACCAAATGTTTTTTTTTTCTTTTTTCGATTTTTTCCGGAAAAAAATCATTTAATTTCCATTTTATTTATTTCTATTGTTTAACCATTTAACCTCACATTTGTCACTATGCATTCTTAATTTCAGTCTAACTTATCCCTTCTACTAACACTTCCCGCAGAGGTCACCCATCCTCACACTACTCCGGCACTAACACGCTTAACTTCGTAGTTCCTTCCCTATGAGCTACCTATAAACAAGAGATACTTACCTGACAATAGTATCCTATCAATCCTATTAACCCATTGTTATGGTTGTTAGGGTTTGAGCGGGAGAGAGAGAGCTGCGAGGGCGCGGGAGAGCCGGCCGTGGGGATCCTTTCCCACGGCCGGGCAAGAGGGAAGGGTTTTCCTTCTTAATTCTTGCTTGATTAGATTGATACATCTCCTCTCCATATATAGAGAGGTTTACTTGACTCCCAAGCAAGACTTACTTACCCCTAAGCAAACCCTAAGACTAACGGGCCAGGCCCATCACGTACTCTAACACTACACCCCACCTGGACATGCAGCTCGTCCTCGAGCTGCAACCTAACGATGATTCGACCCCACACGAACCGAACGCCTAAAAAACAAGCCTTTTACATCTCGGCCTATTGTATTGACCTGAAATAAGCTAACCCGAATGAGACTCTGACTCTTTATTTTTTTGACTCCGAATGATAAGGCGAGAATCCTCCGCGCGCCGAACTTGTGCGTTTGCAGCCCCCTGGATCCCAAAGACGCCATCGGGACCAAGGGAGCCCTCGCGGCGGCCGGCGGCGGACTATAGTGCGCTCCTGTCGGGGACACCATGTCTTCTCCCCGCCGGCTGAAGGTCGTCGCCCGTGGGAAAAACAGCATGCCCTCCGCACCGCATGCCCAATATTCCCCAGGCAGCAGACGAGAGCGAGGTCCGTTGCACCGCGAAGCGCAACTTGGAGGAGCTGCAGCTGTAAATCACGCATCTCCCGCACATGCCGACGCGCTAGGAGGCCGCGCGCAGCAGCCTGCAGCCTCACCGCCGCTGACACGTCGTCTATAGCGATCCAAGCCGGACGCGGTGACGGCGACGGCTGGAACTTGATCGGTTGGATGGGATTGGCATGGGACGGCGGTGGCGCTGCTGGGAACAAGGTCGTCGCAGTCCCGTCGTAGGGCATCCCATGCTGGAACGTGATGACTGGCGCCGTGGTCGCGGCCGAGGGCGGCGGCGGCGGCCCTGCGGGGGTCGGCGCCGGTGTTGCGACCATGGAGGACCCCCCGTGGAATGGCGCACCGTCGGGAGCGGCGTAAGTACCGGTGAAGCGGGAGGGCCCGCCGTACTGTTGGGGTGGCGCCGGTGGTGACTGGATGTGCGGCGGCGCCCAAGCTGCCGTATAGATCGGCCCGGAGACGGACAGCGGCAGCGGGGGCTGCAGCAGCTTGGCGTCGAGTGGCGGCGACGACAACATCCTGGCGTCGAGTGGCTCCGTCCGCTGGAGGAGCACGGCGATGACGTGCTTGATGTCGGAGACCAACTCGGTCAGGTCGCGGAGGCGCGTGGAGAGCTCCTGGATCGAGAGGATGGGGGCGGGCTCCCGAGCCGGCGCGGCCGGGGCCGCAGACGCCGGCGGGGGCGCCATGGTGGTGGGCGCGCCCGACGAGGCGATCACGGCGGGGGCGGTGGACAAGCCCGAAGACATCGCAACCGAGGAATCTGATACCAGATGTTATGGTTGTTAGGGTTTGAGCGGGAGAGAGAGAGAGAGAGCTGCGAGGGCGCGGGAGAGCCGGCCGTGGGGATCCTTTCCCACGGCCGGGCAAGAGGGAAGGGTTTTCCTTCTTAATTCTTGCTTGATTAGATTGATACATCTCCTCTCCATATATAGAGAGGTTTACTTGACTCCCAAGCAAGACTTACTTACCCCTAAGCAAACCCGCGTAGCGCGACAGGTTCCCGCTACCATTGGCGACGAGTCCTTCGCCATCGACTGCGTCGGCATCAACCTGGGCTGCTACGACTTCATCCTCGGCCTCGACTTCCTCTCCACGCTGGGGCCCATCCTCTGGGACTTCGAGGCCCTCACCCTCATCTTTTGGCGCGAGGGGGGCCGTCGCGTCCAGTGGACCGGCATCGGCGGGGCAGGACCCGTCACCCCGCAGCTCAAAATGATGGCCGCCGCCCTCGACGAGACGCATCCCCTGTTGGCCGACCTCCTGGAGCAGCACCGCGACATCTTCGAGGGGCCGCAGGGCCTTCCGCCGGCTCGACACTGCGACCACCGTATCCACCTGCCGCCGGGCACGGCGCCTGTCGCCGTACGGCCGTATCGCTACCCCCAGCTACAGAAGGACGAGCTCGAGCACCAAGTGGCTGAGATGCTCGCACAGGGCATTATCCGGATTTCGACGTCGCCGTTCTCCGCTCCGGTGCTCCTGGTGCGCAAGCCAGATGGCACTTGGAGGTTCTGCATCGACTACCGCGCCCTCAACACCGTCACCTACAAGGACAAGTTCCCCATTCCGGTGGTGGACGAGCTCTTGGACGAGTTGCACGGGGCGCGCTTCTTCACCAAGCTCGACCTCCGCTCCGGCTATCACCAAGTGCGGATGCACCCGGACGACATCGAGAAGACCGCATTCCGCACGCACCACGGCCACTTTGAGTTCTTGGTGATGCCTTTCGGCCTCTCCAACACGCCGGCGACGTTCCAGGACCTCATGAACGACATACTCAGCCCCTACTTACGCCGATTTGCGCTTGTTTTCTTTGATGATATTCTTATCTACAATGCATCTTGGGCGGAGCACCTACAGCACGTGGCCATCATCCTGAACGAGCTTCGGGCGCATCGTCTTCACCTCAAGCGCTCGAAGTGCTCGTTTGGCATAGCCTCGGTCGCCTACTTGGGGCACGTCATCTCCGCGGACGGCGTGGCCATGGACGCGGACAAGGTCGCAGCCGTGGCCGCCTGGCCGACCCCACGGTCCCCTCGGGCGCTGCGCGGGTTCCTCGGCCTCGCCGGCTACTACCGGAAGTACATCCGGGACTTCGGCAACATTGCGGCGCCACTGACATGTCTTCTTCGCCGCGAAGCTTTCGCATGGGACGACGCGGCCACGGAGGCGTTCCAGGCTCTCCAGCGCGCCCTCACGACGGGGCCGGTACTCCAAATGCCGGACTTTGACAGCCCCTTCGTGGTCGACTGCGACGCCTCCGGCACCGGGTTCGGCGCCGTCTTGCACCAGGGCGACGGGCCGTTGGCCTTCTTCAGCCGACCCTTCGCCGCCCGCCACCATAAGCTCGCGGCGTACGAGCGCGAGCTGATCGGACTCGTCCAGGCCGTGCGGCATTGGAGGCCGTATCTTTGGGGCCGCTCCTTCAGGGTCCGTACGGACCACTACAGCCTCAAGTTCTTGCTCGACCAGCGCCTCTCTACAGTGCCACAGCATCAGTGGATCAGCAAGCTCTTTGGCTACGACTTCACCGTCGAGTACCGCCCCGGGCGGCTTAACACGGTGGCGGATGCCCTCTCTCGCCGCGACTACGAGCTACTCGAGGAAGACGCGGTTCCCGTGGGAGCGGCCATGTGCGTTCGCTCCGGGCCGTCCTTCGCTCTCCTCGACGCCATCCGACAGGCCACGGCATCGGCCACCGACGCTAAGGACCTAGAACAGCGCCTGAACACCGGCACATTGGAGGCGCCCTGGCACCAGGCAGACGGCTTGCTCCTCTACGGCCGCCGCCTCTTTGTGCCCGACCACGACGATCTCCGCCATCAGGTCCTGGAGTTGGCACATTCATCAGGTCACGAGGGTGTTCAGAAGACCATCCACCGCCCTCGCGCTGATTTCTATATCCCGCGAGACAAGGCGTTGGTGCAGGATTGGGTGCGCGCGTGTGTGACGTGCCAGCGCAACAAGACGGAGACGCAGCGGCCGGCGGGCCTATTGCAGCCCCTCGAGGTTCCCTCGCAGGTGTGGGCGGATATCTCCATGGACTTCATCGAGGGGCTTCCCAAAGTGGGCGGCAAGTCCGTCATCCTCACGGTGGTCGACCGTTTCTCCAAGTACGCGCACTTCATCGCGTTGGGTCATCCTTACACGGCCGCCTCTGTGGCTCGAGCTTTCTTCGACGGGGTCGTTCGGCTACATGGGTTTCCGACGTCGATCGTCAGCGACCGTGATCCGGTGTTCACGGGACACGTCTGGCGGGATCTCTTTCGGTTGGCCGGCGTCAAGCTCCGTCTCAGCACCGCGTTCCACCCCCAGACCGACGGGCAATCCGAGGTGGTCAACAAGGTGATTGCCATGTACCTGCGCTGCATCACGGGAGATCGCCCACGAGCTTGGGTGGACTGGCTGGCGTGGGCGGAGTACTGCTACAACACCTCCTATCATGTCGCCCTGCACACCACACCCTTCGAGATGGTCTATGGCCGTCCGCTTCCGCGCATGCTGCCCTTTGAGGACGGGACAGCCCGGACTGAGGCCGCGGGAGACTTACTCCGCACCCGCGACGAGATATTGGACGAGGCGCGGCAGCGCCTCCTTCAGGCACAGCAGCTGTCCAAGAAGTACTATGATGCACACCATCGTGACGCGGAGTTCGCGGTGGGGGATTTGGTATGGCTCCGTCTTCTACATCGGACTACACAGTCCTTAGACCCGCGCTCAAAGCGGAAGCTGGGACCTCGCTACGCGGGTCCCTTCCGTGTCCTGGAGCGCGTCGGATCGCTCGCTTACCGGCTGGAGCTACCGGAGGGGTCCCGCCTTCACGACGTCTTCCACGTGGGCTTGCTCAAGGCCTGCCGCGGCGACCCACCTGCGGCACCACCAGCTTTACCCCCTTCGGCACGGGGGCGACTTCTTCCAGCTCCGGAGGAGGTACTGAAGGCCCAGAAGCGCCGTGATGTCTGGCATGTCCTGGTGCAGTGGACAGGACTTCCGGCGAGTGACGCAACTTGGGAGAAGCTCGACGAGTTCCGCCAGCAGTTTCCAGAAGTTCAGCTCGAGGACGAGCTGTTTGAGAAGGCGGGGAGAGATGTTATGGTCGGTATACAGTATACGCGTAAGAAGTCCAAAAGTGGCTAGTTGTGGGCTTAGCCCAAGTAAATTAGGGGCTTAGCCCAAGTAAATTAGGGTTTAGAGGAGGCCGTCCTCCTATATAAACACATGTATTCCGTTCTGATTGAGATAAGCAATAATCAAATCATTATTGCCGACTCCCAAAGGAGTCGGCCTTCTCCCGTGCGCCGCCGCCCCAGCCCTAGCCGCCGCCCCCTCTTCCTCCCGCGCGACGGCGCCCCGCCGCCGGCCGCGCACCCCTCGCCTCCACACAACGCCCTCCTTCCCCTACAGACTACGTCCCCGACCCGGTAGATCCCCAGGTTCTACCACCATAGACTATGATGTCACACACATTTATTTTATGAATCTAAATAATTATTTAAATAAAAAGAAATAATCATTAATAATATTTTGAATTAAAATATTATTAAATGGAAATAATAATTAACTTATTTGTCTTTTTCCATTTAATATTGAATAATTCATATATGCAAATCCGTAAATTTGAATTTGACAAATAATATGTCTAAATCGATTAGAAAAATGAGAGAAATCCAAATATGAGACATCCATAAGCTAACTCTTGTCTGATCTAGTACTTTTAAGCTCTAAGTCATGAAACTCCCTAGAGAGAAGTTGATACCGGTGAAGTAGGTCACACCCCGAAGTGCAGTGTGTGTCATCCAAAACCCATAGCACACTTGTACACACATGTTATGGCACCTCCTAGCTTGTGGTGGGATCCCAACGCCGAAGTCCCTCTCCGATGAAACCCTAGCCCCGTTGTAGAAAAACTAGGCTTATACTAATAAAGTCGGCACCGGCGTCAAAATGGTATGACAAAACTGTTCATAATTTTTTCTAATGTTTGTCTGATCTAGTACTTTCAAACTCCAAGTCATGAAACTCCCTAGAGAGAAGTTGATACCGGTGAACTAGGTCACACCAATAGCACACTTATACACATGTTATGGCACCCCCTATCTTGTGGTGGGATCCCAACCCCGTTGTAGAAAAACCAGGCTTATACGAATAAAACCATTACCGGCATCAAAATGGGGCTGAAAAGAGAGAATACATAGATCATAGAATTAATGACATCCATCATAGAATTTTTAGTATTGTTCAACACAATATATCTATATATCATAAATCCCAAGTACAATATAGAATTAATGACATCGATATATTTTTATAGCATATTTTAGATGTCTTAGTGCTACAATTTGGTATTTACAAGAAAAATGCCCGATAAATAGTCGATAAGTTAACAATAAGTGATATCCTGAACATTGCATAGATCACAATGAAATCTTCTCACATCATACTTAAACTTAAACATGAACATAAATCCCAAACACAAGAACATAAATTCGAAGTACTCACATCATACATAAACTTAAACATGAACATAAATCCCAAGCATAAGAACATAAATCCCAAGTACTATATTTACAGAGAGATCACAAGATCGACCCCCAAGCACTACACACTAGTAGTAGTTGTCCAAATCATCCTCATCATCATCATCAAGTGATGGTGCTTGCAGTACGAGGTGACGCTGCCCATGGTTGACCACTCGAATAATGCGGTACAACTCGTATGCAACGAAAGCATCTATGGCGGCATACTCAATGTTCTTGTGGTGAAGTGGGGTCGTCTCGCACTCATTGTTTGTCGGGGGGTTACCCCCGAGTAGGAGTAAGGCAAGTGCTAAAGGCAAGGTCAAAGGTGCCGTTTTACCGGGTAGATGGCTACCCGTTACCTGCTACCTGGTAGGTTTCTATCCGGCCGTACCCACCAATGGCCAAGAGGAGAAATCAAGCAAGTTATGTTCGTCCGAATAGAGAAGTTGGTCCGAGTAGAGGGAGTGCTTTCCTACTCGGGCCAGAAGTCAATGGATCCGTTCTGACAAGGGATCCCGCGTATCCTGCGTCCGTACCGGCGTGCGGTTCAACTTACGGAGCGCGTGATTATCCGCGCTACGGCGTGGATATAGTGCGGTAGCCGCCTGTCAAGTCCTGTCACTGACAGAGGGGACAGGACAGGGCTAGGGGCCTACCCTATCTCACTGACAAGGTGGACAGGTCCCATCTCCGAATGGCGCGACGACTTACGGCACCCGCGTCAGCGAGAAGCCGGAGGCGTGCTCTGCTCTGCAGGGCGCCTGTCCCATCAGTCGTACCTTATAGTCTTATTCTATTCGGCTGGGCACCAGTATATAAGGTGCCCTCCCCCTCCTGCGCGAGGGTCGACACTCAACGTTGCTTCACTTCACATAGAGAGAACTAGAGAGCTAGAGTGGCTACTCGGCTGAAGGCATGATTTGTACTGTGGCTACTCGGTAAACACACATATAGAGAGAAAGGAAAGAGTAGGGGTGTTACCTCCACACGAGGGCCTTGAACCTGGGTAAGATCTGGTTGTTTGCAGTGTTTGAGACATCCTACACGCGGCTACTCGCCGTGTAATCCCTCCCCGATCACCTCCAGCGTCCATCGGCCCCAACACTTAAGTCATCCCATGGCATCTGCCGTGATACCACCACGACAGTTGGCGCCCACCATGGGGCCACCAGCGGCGCTGGCTGGAGTCCATGTTCGGACGGGACTCATTTCTGCTACTGGGGAGCGCGTGGTCTGTGGCCTTGTCCACAGATTCGGCTCCTTTGACTTCGTCACCGACAACGCCGGAGATTTCGGCCGTAGACCCATGCCGGCAGGCGGCTCGGTGCTCTCCTTCGGCTCGCACCTGGTCTACGTCGCCACCACCGTCATCCGCGAGTTCCCGGAGGAGGTGCTCGTCGCGAAAGATCCTCCTGCTGTCCTCGCTGCCCGCGCAAAGCCAACTGGCTGCTCTGCGGACAGTGTGGAGGTGATGATGACAGGCCCGGCTATCAATGTCGGGAAGGGCGCAGCCGCTGCCGCTGGCGTCATCGAGGAACCTGTGGGTGCGAGGGTCCACAAGCCCTACGAGAAGGACTCAAACCTGCCTCCTTCCACCTCTGCGGTCATCCCGGCTGTTCGCGCAGGAGCCACCATACCGCTGGGCATGCCGCAACCCACCGAGGCGGAACTCGCCGCCATGAGGGCGTAAATCGAGCAGCAGCGCTACTCGCTGAGACCTAGGAGTTGGAAAAGGTTAGACTTGAGCTGAACCTTGCGCAAAATGAGTACAACGCAGCGCATGGCTTTACTCCTGTTGCTAGGCTGCCTAGCAAAGTAGGCTTTACGCGTGGCAACTTAGGCGCTGAGCTGGCTAGAGATGGTAGGGCTGCTAGCAAATCTGCTAGTCTGAACACTGTTGATCGGCCTAGGTACAACACCCCCGCCAAAACTCTTAGGTCTGCAGAGGCAGTGGCTGCTGAGTTGCCGCATCTTACTGGCGACGCGCGCGCTAGGCAGCAGGAGAGGCTTAACGAGCTAGTGCTAGAGGCTAGCCGGCAGAATGAGCAGTTCTGGAAAGCCAATCCGGGTGCTGGCGCTTCTCAGGTTGTGCACTCGCGAGCAGCCGGATCTATGGATCAGGCCTCATCGCCGCTTCCTGGTAACGAGAGGGACCAGTGTGTGCACTCTGGGAAGAGCAGACAGATGCAGGTGTACGACCTTGATGTCGCCGCGAAACAGCTCGCTGTGCCGCGACAGCCCGGTCAAAAACACAACGCTGCAGGAGCAGGCTATCAGGCCACTAAAGCTCAGAGTAAGAGGCAAGGAGGAAACATTGCAGAGCCTTCTCGGCAATAGCCTGCTCAGCCTACTCGGCAGGGGGCGTAGCAACCAGCGGTAGCACATCCGCGTGCAGCTGTGCAGGCAGTCAACCTGGTTGTGCAACCCGCAGCGGTACAGCAAGACCGCTATCATGATGGTTACTCGGCCATGGGGCTGGCCGGGTACGCTGACCCAAGAAACATCGCTGATCGTGTGGGTGACCGCGTGTTGGAGCCCAGCGATGCAAGGTACAAGCTGGACCGGATCAATCTATCTGCACAACTGGAGAGCAAGGGGCCACCTGGCCTAGAATGCTTTGGTCATCGTATCATGGATGAGCCATCTGTGAACCACGTTCAGCTGGCCAGGGGGACCAAGTGCTACAACGGCAGTACCAAGCCAGAAGACTGGCTGAGTGACTACGTCACGGCCGTGCACATTGCAGGCGGCAACCGGAGATGGGCTGTGCGGTATGTGCTGCAGATGCTAGAAGGTCCGGCTGGGACTTGGCTCAACAACCTGCCCAAGAACAGTATCAACTACTGGCTTGACTTCTCGGAAGCTTTCATCAGCAACTTCACCAGCACCTAGAAGAGGCCGAATAGGCCGCATCAGCTGTCCGCTTGCAAGCAGCGGGAAGAGGAGACCGACCGCGAGTATCTTACTCGGTGGAGTACTTTGAGGAACACCTGTGAGGGTGTGAATGAGGCCCAGGCCATTACTTGGTTTGCTCAGGGCTGCAGGCATGGCAGCATGTTGTGGCAGAAGCTGCAGCGAGAGATGCCGAGTACTCTCGCTGAGACAATCAAGATTGCAGATATGTATTCCTTAGGGGATCCTACTCAGCCTCTGATGGACTCTCCTGAGCCGAGAAGGAACTACAATAGCAACAAGCGCAATGATTTCCGCAACAAGCGCAGAGGTGACCGGATTGATACTCGGTATGATCCAGAGGAGGTGAATGCTGTGACCACGGCTGCTGGGGGTAGCCAAAGGCAAAAAACTGCTGGATCCCAATACGGGCAAAACCAGAATCAGGGCCAAGGCATCAAGAAGCCTTACACTGCTCCCCAGCAGGGTAGCGGCAACTCGGATTCATGCCCGAGTTTTGTCTTCGGAAACATGAAGGATGGGCCATGCAGCTTCCATACTCGGCATCCGAGTAGGCCAGCCAACCACACTACCCGGCAGTGCAGCTGTTGGGACCGTATCAAGAACGAGGACCTGCCTCCTCCTCCTCCTCTGCCAGCTGCGAATGCCAATGTGCAGCCTATTCGGGCAGCTGCTCCCAGGCCTGCAGTGTTCCCGAGAAGAGAGAATGTGAACCAGGTGGCTTTAGGAGCCAACCGCAACTACAACTACAGACAACAACAACCGCAACCGCAACTTCTACACCCGCAACAACAGGAACAACAACAACAACAACAACAACAACCAAGGCAACAACAACAACGGCAACAATGGTGTTGGAGACCGCAACCAGTACCAGGAACACCATGAGAGCTACATGATATTCACCCCCGAGCCCGCCGACAAGCAGTCACTTCACAGGCGTGCGATGGAGGACAATGCTGTGATCCCTGCTGTGCCTCATTATCTGCACTGGTGCAACCAAGAGATCACGTGGTCCAGAGCTGATCATCCTAGGGTGATGCCCAACCCGGGTAGCTATGCTCTGGTGGTGGATCCCGCCATCTTGGGTACTCAGAAGAATGTCAGGTTCAACAAGGTCCTGATAGACAACGGCAGCAGCATCAACATCGTGTACCGAGACACGCTAGAGAAGCTCGGAATGGCCGAGAACATGTTGCTACCCAGCAGGACCACATTCCATGGCATTGTGCCAGGAGTATCTCGCTCTCCAATTGGCCTGCGTCTGGATAGACGTTCTATTCGGTATCAGGGAGAACTGCCGCACGAGAGCCTGCAGTTTGAGGTAGTTGATCATCAGAGCCCCTACCATGCTCTACTCGGTAGGCCTGCTCTCAGCAAGTTCATGGCTTCTACCCATGTGATACGTGCATTTTATATCATCATTTATACCCTCCATATAGGCATTATTGGGATGTTTTATCAATGTTATGTCATTGTTTTGCATGTTTTAGATGATTTTATGGGACTTTCCTACAAAGTCCCTATTTTTGGTATTTAATTTCTGGGTGTCAGAAAACACCTGTTTTCATGTTTTTGATGTTTCAGGAGCTACAAGTATCCAAATTGCGAAAGGAAAGAAACCCTGTCTGTTTTTCTTTGGGAGAAAGGCCGTGGGCACAAGACACAAAGGAGGAGGGCCAGGAGGCCCAAAATGGGGTAGCCCACGCGGCCAGATTTCCTGGCCGCGTGTGGGGCCCCCAAATGGGCCCACAGCACCTCCTCCCCGAGGTCTTTTTGCTGACGACTCCGTCTTCCCCGAAAACGAACACCCTAATTTTCCCGAGACGAGACGGAGCCGCCAGGGCGGCAAAACTCTCGAAACTCTCCGCGGGCGATACAGATCCGGCTGCTCCGGAGCTCCGGAGAAGGGGGAAATCATCCCCATCTTCAACCCCATCTCCTCCTTGGCGTGGGAGGAGGCATCTCCATCACCATCCTCACCAGCACCTGCATCTCCACCATCACCATCACCGTGATCCACTCCGTTCCCCTCATAGTTTGATCATTGCTACACCCTAGATACGTGTTATTGTACTCCGTTGCATATTTGGGATTGAGTACTTGTCATTATTTGGTGGTGGATTCATTGTTTCATATTGTGTTGTACCACATATGTCACCATACATGATCATGTTTGGACGTTGTGAGTAGTTCCCGCATGTTCCTGAGGGCATAGGATGAATTGGCAATGATTTGTTACATAAGATGAGTTGTTATTTGGTCTAGTATTTATCTTTTATGTGATTCTATGATGGTGTTGTACGAACGTCGACTGTACAACACTTCACCTACATGGTCTCATAGGAGAACACCGTAGTGTAGTGACGTGATGATGTCTTTAGGTGACAGGAACTTGAGACAGAGTCGTTGAATTGCATTATGAGGGTACTTGTATCGGGGACCTTAGAGCATAAGGCTATGGTGGGACATCATGTCTTAATAATTCTCGTGCTGTCATTTAATTAGCCACGTGATCCATCATAAGGGGTGATAGTTTATTTATTTAGCTATTCCTATTTGTGGCTTCATCCGAAGAAGATTAAAACTAGACAAGATATACAAACATGTTATGCAATGAATCACTATGCCAGCTAAATCCGTGCAGCCCTCGGGAACGTTTTCCACATATAAGACACAAACACACACTTGAGCTTGTCCTCTTGCGCATTAGAGGATTGGGCTTTGTCTCTCATTGAGACCTACTACTTGCTGCAATTTACTTTCCGCATTTTACTTTACTTGCACTACACAATTAAAACACAAAAACACCTGTTGCTTTTTTTATTGCTTTGCTATTCTACTTACTAGTTCCTTCTGCTCCTCGTGGGTTCGACAACCTTTCTAATTCGAAAAGTACTACCATTGATCTCCTGCACTTGGGAGCCATCAAGACACTTTTCTGGCGCCGTTGTCAGGGAGCGTAGCGCTATTGGTAAGAAGTTTGGTAAGGAAACTTGAAAGCTGAATTTTACTTGCTGTTGCATCCTGTTATTATTATGGCTTTTATGAGAGATGCTTCGCTGAAACTTGCTTTATATGAGAGTGCTTATGCTATTAAACCTAAAGTTGTTGAAAAAGCACCTCATGATGATGGTTATATTATTCCCCTTGAATTTGTTAAAGCTGTTAGGCATGAGTATTTTGCAGGGGATGGAACAAAGGCTGCAAGTGATCACATACGGGCTATTGAGGATATATGTGGGCTAATTAGGCTCAAGGCAATTTCTGAGGAGGAGGTAAAATGCAAGTTATTGTACCAGTCCTTAACTGGTGATGCTCGAAAATGGTATATGTCCCTGGATGAAGAAATTACACATAATTGGGATACTTTTATGAAGGTTTTCTTTCTTAAATATTTTACTCCTAAAGAAGCTTATGAGAACCGTTGCTTTATATTTAATTTTTGGCCACACCTTGGAGAGAGTATTACTCAAGCTTGGGGGAGGCTTAAGGACCTCCTTCGTAAGAATCCTTGTCATGATCTCACAAATAAACTTATATTGATAAACTTTTATGTGAGACTACCTGATAGGCTAAAGCAATATTTGGATGGTTCATCTGGTGGAAGCTTTACAAATAATACTGCAGAAGAAGCTTGGAATTTATTGGAAATTATTTCGAAGAACTCTGAATATTGGACCTAGACAAAGGTAATGAAGCTTATTTTGATTATGGATATTCATGTGTAGAAAGTTTCTCTAGTTCTATTTTGTTCAAGAATGTTATTAAAGATTTTGGTCTAGATCCATATGTTGCAATTGAAATAGCTAAGAAATTTGCTGAGCACATTCGAATTCCTAAAAGTGGATTTGATTATTATGTTGAACCTGTTAAATCTTCTATTGTTGTCCCTAAATTTATTAAAGAAACACAAGTGTCATCTGTAGTAATAGAAGCATATATTGAACCACCTCCCTATCCTGAAAAAGTTAAAGAGAATTTGCTTATTGCTGTTGCTGACAAAAGTAGAAAGAGATGTTCTCAACCTAAAGAACAGGTGGAAGTCAAGAACCAAGTCTCTATTATTAAGCAATTAAATGAAGAAGATCTTGTTGATGTTTATTTATGTGAAGATGCTACCAAAGTTATTAAAGGGAATTCATCCAAAGTTGGTAAGCCAATTATATCATGCTCTATTGGGACTTCTTGTTATCATGGTTTATGTGATATTGGAGCAAGCATTAGTGTCATTCCATATTCTCTCTATCAAGAAATTAAGCCTGATATTGATCCTATCACCATGGAAGAAAAAGGTATGACCATTCAGCTTGCTAATAAAGATTATATTAGTACCTTTGGAATTGTTAGAGATGTTGAAGTATTGGTAGGGAAAATAAAATATCCTACTGATTTTATTGTGCTTGGTTGTCCACAAGATTCTTTCTGTCCTATTATATTTGGTAGACCTTTCTTAAATACTGTTGGTGCTGAAATTGATTTGCCTAGAGAAAGGGTGTTTATTGAATGTGCTGGAGAGAAACTTGAATTTAATTTTTCTAAATTTGCTGATAAACCTGCTAAGAAAGAATCAAAATCTAAAGATATAATTGAAACTCTTGATCATATAGCTGTAGCTTCATCAGACGTGGTGGAACGTTATATGCTTAATCAGGAAGAGCCATTTAATGATGCAGAAAAAGAAGCTTTAGAACAAATATTATGGCAGCAACCTCCACAATTACAATTGCATATCCCACCTGATAATCTAGGAGTACTCCCACCGCCTAAAGGAGATCCTAGTTTTGAATTAAAGCCTTTGCCTGAAAATCTGAAATATGCATACTTGGATAAGAAAAATATATATCCTGTTATTATTAGTGCTAACCTTTCAGCTGAGGAAGAAGAGAAATTACTTGATGTGCTTAAAGCCCACCGTAAGGCTATTGGTTATTCTCTTGATGATCTTAAGTGCATAAGTCCAGCTCTATGTATGCATAAAATTAATTTGGAAGAAGATGCTAAACCTGTTGTTGATTTCCAACGCCGTCTACATCCAAAAATGAAGGAAGTAGTAAGAAAGGAGGTAATTCGACTCATAGAGGCTGGTATTATTTATCCTATAGCTGATAGTAAATGGGTTAGTCCTGTTCACTGTGTTCCTAAGAAAGGTGGAATTACTGTGGTTCCTATAAAGATGATGAACTTGTTGCTCAACGTACTGTTGTTGGTTATAGAATGTGCATTGATTATAGAAAATTAAATAAAGAAACTCGTAAGGACCATTATCCATTGCCATTTATTGATCAAATGCTAGAGAGATTATCTAAACATTCTCACTTTTGTTATTTAGATGGGTATTCAGGCTTCTCTCAAATTCCAGTTCATAGTGATGATCAGGAAAAGACCACTTTTACTTGCCCATATGGTACATTTGCTTATAGGAGAATGCCTTTTGGTTTATGTAATGCACCTGCTACTTTTCAGAGATGCATGAATGCTATATTTGCTGATTATATTGAAAAGATAGTGGAAGTCTTTATGGATGATTTTTCGGTGTATGGTACTTCTTTCGATAATTGCTTGTTCAACCTTAACAAATTTTTGCAGCGTTGTGAAGACCAACACCTTGTTCTTAATTGGGAGAAGTGTCACTTTATGGTAACAGAGGGAATTGTTCTTGGGCATCATATTTCTAGAAGAGGAATAGAAGTTGACCCAGCAAAAATTGAAGCTATTGAGAAATTACCATATCCAAGAGACATCAAAGGTATAAGAAGTTTTCTCGGTCATGTAGGTTTTTATTGTAGGTTCATTAAAGGTTTCTCTAAAATATCAAAGCCTCTAACCAATCTTTTGCAAAAGGATGTTCCGTTTTCTTTTAATGATGATTGCATAGAATCCTTTAATGTTTTAAAGAAAGCCTTAATAACTGCACCTATTATTCAACCTCCTTATTGGAACTTGCCCTTTGAAATTATGTGTGATGCTAGTGATTATGCAGTTGGAGCTGTTTTAGGCCAAAGGGTTGATAATAAATTGAATGTTACTTACTATGCTAGTAAAACACTAGATGGTGCTCAAAGAAATTATGCTACAACTGAAAAAGAATTTTTAGCGGTAATATTTGCATGTGATAAATTTAGATCTTACATAATTGATTCAAAAGTCACTGTGCACTCTGATCATTCTGCTATTAAATATTTGATAAATAAGAAAGATGCTAAGCCTAGGCTAATAAGATGGGTACTTTTGTTGCAAGAATTTGGTTTACACATAGTAGATAGGAAAGGAGAAGATAATCCCATAGCTGATCATCTTTCTAGAATGGAAAATATACCTGATGATCCTATTCCTATTAATGATAGTTTTGCTAATGAACAACTTGCCCTTGTTAGTATTTCTAGTGCTAAAGTTGCATCTCCTTGGTTTGCTAATTATGCAAATTTTATTGTTGGGAAAGTTATGCCACCACAATTTACTTACCAGCAAACAAAGAAATTCTTTTATGACCTTAGAAATTATTTTTGGGATGATCCATTCTTGTATAAGAAAAGTTTTGATGGCATTATTAGACGTTGTGTACCTGAGCATGAACAGCAGGCTATTATAAGAGATTGCCATGACAGTCCCTATGGAGGACATCATGCAGGAGATCGTACTGCAGCAAAGGTATTACAATGTGGTTTTTATTGGCCTACTCTATTCAAGGATTGTGCTGAATATGTTAAAACTTGTGATAAATGTGAAAGAGTAGGAAACATTGGTAGAAGGAATGAAATGCCTATGAACTATACATTACCACTTGATCCATTTGATGTGTGGGGTTTTGACTTTATGGGACCATTTCCTGCATCTAGTACAAAACATACTCACATTTTGGTTGCTGTTGATTATGTTACAAAATGGGTAGAAGCAATTCCTACTAAGAGTGCAGACCATGCCACAACCATGCAAATGCTTAAAGAAATTATTTTCCCTATATTTGGTGTTCCTAGATTTTTAATTACTGATGGTGGATCTCATTTTATGCATGGTGTTCTTAGAAAAACATTGGCAAAATATAATGTTAATCATATAATTGCATCACCCTATCATCCTCAAACTAGTGGACAAGTTGAATTAAGTAATAGGGAAATTAAACTTATTTTAGAGAAAACAGTAAACAGAGCTAGATCTGATTGGCCACTTAAAATTAATGATGCATTGTGGGCTTATAGAACTACTTATAAAAATCCTATGGGTATGTCTCCTTATAAAATGGTTTATGGAAAAGCATGTCATTTACCCGTTGAATTAGAACATAAAGCTAGATGGGCTATTAAGAAATTAAATTTTGATTTAAAAACAGCGGGGGAGAAGAGATTGCTTGACCTAAATCTATTAGATGAATGGAGTAATGAAGCATATGAAAGTGCAAAATTGTTTAAAGAGAAAGTTAAAATTTGGCATGACAAGAAAATTAAAAGAAAGGAATTTAAAGTAGGTGATCAAGTCCTATTGTACAATTCTCGTTTTAAGTTTTCTGCAGGGAAATTAGCTTCAAAATGGCAGGGTCCATTGGTAGTACAGGAGATATACCGTTCGGGGGCCATCCGTCTTCACGGTGATATGAAAGGTAAACCTCATGTGGTCAATGGACAACGCCTAAAACATTATATTGCAGGAAAGAGCTTCATAGGAACCATCGAGGAGATAAAGTTAATGACACCGGAGGAGGTAATTGTAAGGGATCCTGCAGTTTCAGAAACCCAAATTCAATAATTTACAATTATTGTGTTTGGAAGTTTCTCGGAATTGCGTGAAAACTTACAGAACTCATTTTTTATGGAAATTAACGTGTGGGACAAGAAAATTGGAAGGAATTGGACCTCGAGGGGGAAAAGAGGACCCCACACGCGGCCAGATTCCTTGGCCGCGTGGAGGTACCCCTTTTCCACCTCGGAGTCCCGTTCCGTCTCGTTTTCGACTCCGACACTTCTTCTTACCCTAAAACCCGTCAATGTATACCCCCTTTTGTCGATCTAATCCCGCACCGAGAGTTCTCGTGCGATCTTTGTTTCTGTTGTTTCTCTCTGGCAGGGTTTAGCCATGTCAAGCTCCGGATCCAACCTAGGGGGGAAGATCCACCCAAGGGAGGCATTGTGAACCATTACCTCAACTCCGTGATGACCCCCATGAAAACCCTGACCTTGAAGGATGGTGTGTTGCTCATGGAGGAGGTGAAGGCTCCCAAGACAGAAGGCACGCTGGAGGAGAGGCTGGAGGCTCTAGAACAAACAGTTTTCAGGTATAACTCTATTGTTGAACGCATCCTTGATGCCCACCACTTCATGAATCTAGAGCTGGAGAAGAAGATAGAGGAGTACGAGGAGAGGGTCAAGGACCTGGGAACTAGGTATCTGCGTGTCATATCAGAGATGGATAGGTACCAAGCTCTGATGTGGGACATGGAGAACCAGAACTGTGAGTATGAAGAACGTTTCAAGAAGATTGCAGAAGCTGCCACTCTCAAGTACAATGATCCACCCATGTCCTTCCATATTGGAAGGCCTTTTCCAAGGAAGCAGGAAGAGTGGAAGGAAGATTACGACAAGAAGAAGAAAGAGTGGTGGGCTGAGTACGAGAAGAAGGGAGAATGAAGAAATTACCGCAACCATCTAAGCTTGGGGGAGTTTCACATATCCCCCGTCTTTTATCAGCTTTATCATGTCTATCTAGTTTTGGTGTGTCTTGCTTTTATTATATAGTATCGTTTTCGTTTAGGCTTGAGTGAGCTCATTGAGCATTATCATGCATCCCCGTCTTATGGTTTATCAATGAATAATAAAGTATGGTGTCATCCATGATTCCCTTGTTTTGGGGATTTATGGGTAACACTCATGCAAATGAGCATGGCATATTTAGAGGTTTCAATCACATCTTGCCTTGAAATTAATTAACTTGAGTGTGTTGGACAATTGTAGAATTATCTGAATATGACATAAATCCACTATCTATCTATTAGCTTAATGGCTATTCCGAGCTTGTTCACCATGTTATAGTTTCATTTATGCTCTAAATTAAGATGCTTATGTTATTAATTGGCATGGGCTGAATTTGGGATAAGACTCTCATGAACTTTTGAATGCACACATTTATTTCTATTGCACTTAACAAACATGACCCATTAATGGGAGCTAAAAGTTTTGTGCTTGACAAGGATTTTGGTTGGGATTTGGCTAACACGTGCATCACGTGAAAAGCTATCAACATTGCACAAAGAAATTTTATATTTAGTTGATGTCATGTGCTTTTGTTTTTGGACTCCTGCCATGCTGAAATGAAATAGAGGAATAGTAAGTTTTGATGAGTAAGTATATATGACTAGAGAAATTACATTGGGCCGCTAACCCAAGCCATGCTTGATCATGGTGGAAATTTACTTACAGCTAGAGTGGACTCTACAAACACATCCTACAATAAAATAAGAAGCTATGCATATAGTGAATGAAATAAAAAAGGATGATGAGTCTACTCCATTTGTTCATCTTGTTATTGTGACATGGGCTGGTTTCTATGTCATGGGGCAAGAGGTACCTCTTTGCAATTCTCTATGATGTCATTAATACTTATTATGATTGTACAAAGCTTATTAGGAATCTTAAGTTGAGTAATCATGGAGTAGGTTTTCACACTCACGGGGCATGAGACATTCAACCAACACCTTGTCAACCACATTACTTCAACATTCATAAATTAAGATGCTAATGATAAAGGGGCAATGAGAGTCTTAGCCCAATGGATGCCACATTACAATTAGTAATTTAAGCTGAATAGTTTGGAAACTAAATGAGACTTGATCATGTTTTACCTCTACTCATTTATCTTTCTCCAAATTAAAGAGTATAATTCGAATGTCCAACATACAATGGTTATTTGCTTTCAAAAGTATGGGGTGTTTGCTAGAGCTTCGAATATGTTATCCTTATGTGTATGAGTTCTATTCATTCATCTTGCATTATAACTGAACATGATGATGATACAATGCCCGTATTTATTTATCAACCATAAGTCCATTGATGCATGTAATGATCTATGTCCTTATTTACTCGAGGACGAGCAAAGGTTTAAGCTTGGGGGAGTTGATACGTGCATTTTATATCATCATTTATACCCTCCATATAGGCATTAGTGGGATGTTTTATCAATGTTATGTCATTGTTTTGCATGTTTTAGATGATTTTATGGGACTTTCCTACAAAGTCCCTATTTTTGGTATTTAATTTCTGGGTGTCAGAAAACACCTGTTTTCATGTTTTTGATGTTTCAGGAGCTACAGGTATCCAAATTGCGAAAGGAAAGAAACCCTGTCAGTTTATCTTCGGGAGAAAGGCCGTGGGCACAAGACACAAAGGAGGAGGGCCAGGAGGCCCAAAAGGGGGTAGCCCACACGGCCAGATTCCCTGGCCGCGTGTGGGGCCCCCAAATGGGCCCACAGCACCTCCTCCCCGAGGTATTTTTGCTGACGACTCCGTCTCCCCCGAAAACGAACACCCTAATTTTCCCGAGACGAGACGGAGCCGCCAGGGCGGCGAAACTCTCGAAAATCTCCGGGGGGGAGACAGATCTTGCTGCTCCGGAGCTCCGGAGAAGGGGGAAATCATCCCCATCTTCATCCCCATCTCCTCCTTGGCGTGGGAGGAAGCATCTCCATCACCATCCTCACTAGCACCTGCATCTCCACCATCACCATCACCGTGATCCACTCTGTTCCCCTCATAGTTTGATCATTGCTACACCCTAGATACATGTTATTGTACTCCGTTGCATGTTTGGGATTGAGTACCTGTCATTATTTGGTGGTGGATCCATTGTTTCATATTGTGTTGTACTACATATGTCACCATACATGATCATGTTTGCACGTTGTGAGTAGTTCCCGCATGTTCCTGAGGGCATAAGATGAATTGGCAATGATTTGTTACATAAGATGAGTTGTTATTTGGTCTAGTATTTATCTTTTATGTGATTCTATGATGGTGTTGTACTAACGTCGACTGTACAACACTTCACCTACTTGGGCTCATAGGGGAACACCGTAATGTAGTGACGTGATGATGTCTTTAGGTGACAGGAACTTGAGACAGAGTCGTTGAATTGCATTATGAGGGTACTTGTATCGGGGACCTTAGAGCATAAGGCTATGGTGGGACATCATGTCTTAATAATTCTCGTGCTATCATTTAATTGGCCACGTGATCCATCATAAGGGGTGATAGTTTATTTATTTAGCTATTCCTATTTGTGGCTCCGTCCGAACAAGATTAAAACTAGACAAGATATACAAACATGTTATGCAATGAATCACTATGCCCGCTAAATCCGTGCAGCCCTCAGGAACGTTTTCCACATATAAGACACAAACACACACTTGAGCTTGTCCTCTTGCGCATTAGAGGATTGGGCTTTGTCTCTCATTGAGACCTACTACTTGCTGCAATTTACTTTCCGCATTTTACTTTACTTGCACTACACAATTAAAACACAAAAACACCTGTTGCTTTTATTATTCCTTTGCTATTCTACTTACCAGTTCCTTCTGCTCCTCGTGGGTTCGACAACCTTTCTAATTCAAAAAGTACTACAAGTGATCTCCTGCACTTGGGAGCCATCACCATGCTGCCTACCTGAACATGAAGATCCCTGGTCCCAATGGAGTCATCACCATCTCGGGTGATTACAAGAGGTCTTCGGAGTGTGCCTCTGCTGGTTCTCAGCTGGCGGAATCCATGGTCATTGGTACCGAGAAGAAGAAGATGCATGAGGTGGTGGCGATGGCGCAAGCAGCGCAAGGTGGTGCGCCTGGCATGCCGAGTTCCCAGTACGGGACTGCGTTCCAGGCGTCCCAGGAGACAAAGAAGGTCCAGGTTGATCCTGAGTTCCCAGACCGTGTTTCCATCATTGGCGCCGGGTTGGGAGAGAAATAGGAAAGCGAGCTCATCCACTTCCTCCGTGAGAATCGGGACGTCTTTGCCTGGTCCAATGAGGATTTGCCGGGTGTCCCGAGGGAGTTGGTTGAGCACTCGCTACATGTGCGGCATGATGCCAAGCCGGTTAAGCAGGCTATGCGCCGCTTTGGTGATGAGAGGAGGAAAGCTATCGGTGATCAGATCACCAAGTTGCTGATAAGCAACTTTATCATGGAGGTATTGCATCCGGACTGGCTAACCAACCCGGTTATGGTTGAGAAGAAGAAGGAGGACCCCAAGGCTGACACCGCATGGCGTATGTGCGTGGACTACACCGACCTGAACAAGGCCTGCCCCAAGGATCCCTTTCCGCTACCCCGCATAGATCAGGTGATCGATTCCACTGTTGGTTGTGAGCTTTTGTCTTTCATAGACGCCTACTCTGGTTTTCATCAGATAGCTCTCAACCCTGCTGATCAAATTAAGACTGCCTTTATTACCCCGTACGGGGCTTATTGCTATCGTGTCATGTGTTTTGGGTTACGGAATGCTGGGGATACCTATCAGAGATGCATGCAGAAATTCTTGCATGATCAAATTGGCAAAAATGTGCAGGTGTACGTAGATGACATTGTCATCAAAACGAATAAAACACATACTCTGCTTAGTGACATTGAGGAAACCTTTGCCAACTTGCGCAAGTACAAAATGAAGCTGAACCCGACTAAATGCACCTTTGGCGTCCCGGCTGGCAAGCTACTCGGCTTTGAGGCCAATCCTTCAAAGATAAAAGCTATAGAGAGCATGTCTTTGTCGAGATCACTGAAGGATGTGCAGAAATTCACTGGTTGCTTGGCTTCTCTGAGCCGCTTCCTGGGCAGAATGGGCGAGAAGGCCTTGCCTCTGTATCAGTTGATGAAGAAGAGTGACAAGTTTGTCTGGACACCGCAAGCTGATGTAGCATTCAAGGAGTTGAAAGCCATGCTGGGTAGCGCTCCCATCTTGGCTAGTCCGCTACCCAAAGAGCCAATGCTGCTGTACATTGCTGCGACTAACCGAGTAGTCAGTGATGTGATTGTGGTGGAGAGAGAAGAGGAAGGCAAGACTGTGCAGAGGCCAGTATACTATCTCAGTGAGGTACTATCCAGCTCCAAGCAAAACTACCCGCATTACCAGAAGATGACTTACGGCGTGTACCTGGGCGCCAAGAAGCTGAAGCACTATTTCCAAGAGCATCCCATCACAGTGGTGTGTTCTGCTCCCATCTCGGACATCATGGGCAACAAGGAAGCAAGTGGCAGAGTAGCCAAGTGGGCGATTGAGCTAGTCGCGTATGCTCCTTCGTACGCAAGACGAGAAGCCACCAAGTCACATATCCTAGCAGATTTTTTTGTGGATTGGGCTGAGGTGCAGTATGAGCCTCCTTCGCCAGTAGCCAACTACTGGAAGATGCATTTTGATGGCTCCAAAGTGAAGGTAGGCCTTGGTGCTGGCGTGGTGCTCACGTCACCCAAGCGAGATCAACTCAAGTACGTGCTGCAAATCCATTTCAAGGCATCCAACAATGTAGCAGAGTACGAGGCCATGGTACACGGCTTGAAGGTGGCCAAGGAGGTTGGCGTGCAGCGCATCATCTGTTATGGCGACTCGAATTTGGTGGTGTAGCAAGTATCAGGCACCTGGGATGCTCTGGATGCCAACATGGCATCATATCGGTTTCTGGTGCAAACCATGACTGGTTTCTTTGAAGGATGCGAGTTCAAACACATACACCGAGCAGAGAATGAGGCAGATGATAAGCTGTCCAAGTTGGGGTCTTCTCGGCAGTACATCCCGGCTGGGATTGCCTTGGAGCATTTGAGAAAGCCATCTATCAAGCCATCCCCCAACTCGGAGTCTATCTTCGTTCCTTCTCTGCCTGGCGAGGAAGCTGTTCCCATGGAGATTGACTGGGAGGCTGCAAAAGAGAACCCGGGGACTGCCGTCTCCATCCTGGGGACTGGCACCTGCAACCCGGGGACTGTCCCTTCTTACTCGGGGACTGCCCCTCCTAACTCGGGGACTGTCGCATTCATCGAAGGGGTCCTTGCCGAGTGCTCGGGGACTCGTGACCTTGTCCTCAACTCAGAAGAGGAAGTGGTGGCTGATCCAATAGAACTGTACGAACCAGTGTTTCCCATCCGGGAGACACCGAGTTGGGCTCTGCCCATATTATCCATTCTAAAGGACGGCACCTTGCCGAGTGATGAGGTTACCGCGAGGAAAATCCAGAGAAGATCCAAGGGCTATACCATCTTCAGAGATGTGCGGCATAGAAGAAGTCCTACTGGTGTGCTGCAGCGCTGTGTAGAGCCACAGGAAGGAGAAGAAATTCTGGTGGAGATACACCAAGGGGAATGCGGGCATCACGCCTCTTCTCGGGCTCTGGTCAACAAGGCTTTTCGGCATGGCTTCTTTTGGCTCACTGCCTTGAAGCAAGCTGAAGATATTGTGAGAAAGTGCAACGGCTGCCAAAGATTTGCAAGTAAGATTCACATGCCAGCTTTCGAGTTGAAGACCATTCCCATTACTTGGCCATTTGCAGTTTGGTGTTTGGACATGGTGGGTCCTTTCAAGCCAGCTAGAGGCAACATGACTCACATCCTGGTCATGGTTGACAAGTTCACCAAGTGGATTGAGGTGAAGCCTATTCGGAAGTGCGATGGAGTCACTGCTATGAGTTTTCTGAAGGATGTGATCCTAAGATATGGCTACCCGCACAGCATTATCACGGATAATGGCACAAACTTTGCTGAGGGTGCTTTTGCGAGGTTCTGTAGAGAGAAGCGGATCAGGCTGGATGTTGCATCTGTTGTGCATCCTGCCTCCAATGGGCAAGTTGAAAGAGCAAATGGCATGGTGCTATCCGGCATAAAGCCAAGGCTGATTGAGCCACTGCTGAAAACACCTGGGTGTTGGCTAGACGAGTTGTCAGCGGTGTTGTGGATAAGGACTACCCCTAACCGGTCAACCGGCTACACACCATTCTTCCTGGTATATGGAGCTAAGGCCGTGTTGCCCACTGACCTAGAGCATGACTCGCCCCGAGTAACCCTCTACACTGAGGCAGAGGCTAGAGAAGCTCGAGAAAATGACGTTGACCTGCTAGAAGAAGCAAGAGAGCTAACTCTGTCACGTTCAGCTGTTTACCAGCAAAACTTGAGGCGTTATCACAGCTGGAAAGTGAACCCAAGGGTTTTCCGAGAAGGAGACATGGTCCTTAGGCTCGTGCAGCGCACGGCTGGGATGCACAAGCTATCCCCTCCGTGGGAAGGGCCTTTCATTGTGAGCAAGGCTTTGCACAATGATGGCTACTATCTAGTTGACGCACAGGCACCCCAGAAGAACCGGCCGGATAGAGCTGTAGAAGAATCTAAGCGCCCTTGGAATGTAGCTCTACTCCGACGTTTTCACTCATGAGCAAACTGTGTATGTACTTTCTTATCCGAGTTAAAATTCTATTCGGCAATCTAAAATTGAACTCGGGGACTGCCCTCGTCCAAATTGCTCCTTGTGTCTATCTTGTTCTTACTTTGTCTATTCGGTTGAACCACTTAGAATTTCAAAAGCATATAAAGTAGTGTGTTTAAACCCACGGGCCAACTCTGCGACTCTGCTGCTGTCCGCAACCCGGCTTCATGGCAAGCCAGAGAACAAGCCAAAGGTCAATGAACACATGAATAGCTGCTAAGGAAAGGAAACGTGTGGCAACCGAATAGAGTGTTCTTTACTGCTTTCTTTCTTTTCGGCTAAGTGGTGGGCAGCGTTACTATGATTTTTCTAAGTGGCTAAGTATTTGAAACTCCAACTTTGAACTCTTGTGACTCGACTACCAAAAAAAAAACAAGTTGCAGGTAAGAGCTGAGATAAAAAGGAAGAGTGGATAAAAAATGCAACTCGGGGACTTGCATATTAACGCAACCCGGTATTGAGCCAGAGTTGGTAAGAACTTCAACTAAATTAAAACTGAGTAGCAACAAAGACTTAATAGTTTGGATACATTTGCACCCGGCATCCCGGGGATCTGATCAAAGTTCAAGATAAAAGTTTTTCAGGATTCACTCCTTAGTAGCGGCGGTGTCGTCTGCCTTGGCGCTGTCAGCATCAGCTTCAGAGTTGGCGTTGGCAGCTGGTTCAGAGGTTGCAGTGGCAACCGAGATGGGATCCGTGGCAGAGGTAGATGCAGCAGACTGGAAGCCGGGCATCGGGAAGGCGCTAGTCGCGCCCAGCTCGGGAGCCTCTTGCTGGATCACCATCTCGGTGGTGATGGTGGCCTCCTGGGCGTTGGGTTGCGGCTTCTCGGCTTCTGCATCAACCTTGGCTTTCCCCTTCTCGACGGCTCCCTTTGCTGCGTCCTGCTCAAACACGCTCAAGTCCTCCGACTCAGTGTCATCTTCATCGTCCTTGTTCTCGTCTTCGGGCTCGGTATCTGGCTCGGGGAGGCCGTCGATGTAGGTGGCGGTGTTAGCATAGGAGGCTATCTCATAGGCCACTGCCTTCCGGCAAGTGAGGCAGTCGGGATTCTTGGTCCATTTGGAGTCTTCGCGCATGACGAGGATCCTGTCAAGATTGAGATTCTCATACCAGCTGGTGATGAAGTGCAGCAGCTGATCAGCTCCTGCCCGAGCAGCAGAGGCACGCCACTTCTTCAACTCGGCCTTCACGCCGTTCAGTTTCTCGGCGATAGCACTGAATCTGTCTGGCGCAACTTGATCCGGCCAGAACAGATCGTGCAGCGTGTATGCAGTGGACACCATGGTGGTGCCCAAGCCCTTGAGGGAGCGGAGTTGAGACTTGATACTCAGAAGATTATCGTTGATAGTAGACTTGGTGTCGATGGGCATTTCGGATTCAGCTCGGAGTTGCCTTGCCTTCGCCAGAGCAGGCGTGCTAGCGGCGCGGAGATCAGGGAAGATATCTGAGAAAGAAACCAATAAGAGTTAGAAATGGAGGCAGAGAAGATATGAAACCAGGTAGAAAGGTGGCAAAGAAGAAAAACAGTCAAAGGATGAGAAGAGAAAAGCAGCCAGGTGCAGAGAAGAGGAAACTTACGTTCGAGATCCACCAGCAGCGCTTCCAGTTTGATCTTCCAGTCCTCCTCGTCAGCAATGTGCCTGTCTTCAATGCTGCGTGCGTTGGAGATCTGGAGGATGAGTTGCTCGTTGTGCTACTTCAGCATCGAGATCTCCATCTCAAGCATCTTCTCTCTGGCCGCGGCTGTCTTCTTGACCTCCCCCTTCTCGGCAACCTGGTCGAGGGCATCCTGGAGAGCAGATTTCAGCTTAACCTGCATTTCTTCAAACTCCGCCATCTCGGCGAGGCGCTCTTTCTTGAGCTCAGCTTCGCGGGTTTCCAGTTGTTGCCGCACCTCGGCGGGCATGAGGCAATTCAGGTGCTGCTCCCAGAATTTCTTGTATTCTTCTGCAAAGAGAACAACATCGTCAGCAGAGTAACAGAGTAAAAAGAGGCACATGTGCAGAGAAGGAAGGCAACTCACCTTCAAGAGTGGCAATCTTGCTCTGGGCTGAGGCAGCGAAAACTTCACAGTCGTGATGCTTCTCCATCAGTTCGTTGAGCTTGCCTGCAGAGTAACCAAGTTAAACCAAAAAGCAGACAAACAGGCGTAAACATAAAACGCACAAACCGAATTGCTAAGAGCTTACCTTCCACTTCAGAAATCTGGAGAGTTTTGTCCAATGCCGCCTGCTCCATCGCTGCACTATCCTTCTTCTCGGCTTCAAGAGCCTCGAGGCGGTCCTTGGCAATGCGATGGTTCCAGAGCAGCCGGCGGAACACTTTTGTCCTCTTGAGGAGGCTATTCTGTAGAAGAGAAGAGACAGAGTTTGAGAATTTTGGAAGATTTGGCCCGAGAAGACGGCAACTCGGTTGAGTGTCCGTCTACTCGGCCCGAATCTCGGGGACTGGGGAGTGGCTAAGAGGAAAAGAAGAGTAGAAGAGAAGAGAAGAGGAACAGAGAAACTGCAACTCGGAAAAAGCAAGAAAGGAAAAAAACACTTACAGCATATGATTGCTCGACGTCCTCGGCGGCTTTGCGGAGGCAGAACAGTTTCCCGGCCAGAGTGCAGGTGGGGGGAGGCGATGGTCATTGGAACAGAGCCAATATCGGCCTTGTTCCAGTCGACGCGGTAGTGATCAACTGGACCCAGCGTAAGGCCATTCCACTTTGGGATGCCATGAGCATCGCTTTCCAAAACTTTGTCCACAAATGCTACCCGGTCCAGGACCGCGGTCAGGCCCTCCGATTCGATCTTATCCTCTTCGGCTTCGCGCGAGTGGAGCATAGGAACTGGTGCTGGTCCCTTGCCTTTGGACTTGACATCGACAGCCTTGGCCCGAGCTCCCTTCAAGGCAGAAAGCTTCTTCTCGCCTTTGGCCAGTGAGATATCGTGTTGTTTGGACACCTCCAGCAGGTATTTCGGCCAGCTGGCTTGTGCGCGGATAGCACCTCCGGCACTCGGCCCTTCGCCAGGGCCAGCAGATCCAGCAGCAGCCGATTTGCTGCTAGAGGGCCCCGCCGATGGTGCGTTGTGTGCTCTTTGTTACCGGCTTCCCGGCTGGCGCAATCGGTGGCTTGGGTGGTGGCATCTGTTCTCTAGCCTGCGCAACTTTGCGTGGTGGATTCTTCCGTGTAGGCGCAGCTTCAAGCTTGGTAGCCTTCTTGGGACTAGGAGCGGTGTCCGCCCGAGAAGCGAACGGAGGCAGTTGGCGTGAAGAAGACAGAGGCACTTGCTGAGAAGTGGTCGCGGATGCAGTCTTGGTAGGTGGAGGGATTGGAGCAGTGGGTGGAGTCGCCTGCTGGGTAGGCGGCAGAGGGAGCCGGCTACCCGGCGCAGCGTCTGGCTGCGCTTTGCTCTGGCCCGCGGGCTCCACCACTGTCTTCTCTACCCGCTGCTCGGCAGCGGGATCAGGTCTTGTGTTTGTTGCTTCCTCTACCCGCGGCCTGGCCGCGGGATCTTCTTGAGCTGCAGATTGAATGTCCTGCTGCTCGGTGTTGTCATCTTGCCGCTCCAGGGCGGCCCGGTCTTGATTCTCGGCATCTTCTTCAGCTTTCTCCCTAGCTGATGCAGCTGGGGGAGAGGGAGGCATCTCGGTGTGAGCAGCATCCTGCGCAGTCTGATGCGCGTCAGTCTGCTGCTCCAGGTTCTCATCATCAACTTCATCACCAGCGCCCATGTTCTCGGCGCTGGTATCTTCTTCCAACTTAATGGGAGAGGACGCACGTGTCCTGTCCTGCTGAGCTGGCTCATCTTCCTCCTCTAAGAGATCAACGAGCTTCTCGAGGTCCACGACGGCCTTCCTCTTGGGGCGAGCGGGGCCTGCAGCGGCATCAGCGTCCAGAGGGACGCTGGAAGAAAGAAATAGTTCAGAAAGGGAGAAGCAGAAGAGCATAGCAAGAAGCAGTGATGAGTTGGTATTCGGATGGAGTGACTTACCCTTTGGTGGTGGGGGGTTGTCTTCTGGCGGTGGTTTTCTTTTTGTCCGTCTTCTTGGTTTTCTTCGGAGCAGGTTCTTGGGCACCACTGCCCATCCTCTTCTGAGTTGTGGGAGCAGCCACATATAGGGGCTTAACCTCCAGGGGCTCCTCGTCTTCGTCCAACTCAGGATCCTCTGCAGAGTAGAAGATAAAAGGAATTCAGAAACAGAAAAGGAAATCAGAGTGCGCTGCTCGCGATCAGAGAGGTGAACTTAGTCACCTTCGTCTTCCTCGACCAGTCCCGAATAGACGCGTCAACTCGGTGCTTACCAGGCTGATTGGCGTGAGGGCTGCAGAGGGTGTCTTGGGTGTCATATGCGGTCTCATCGTTCTCTTCTCGGTCATCTGACCAATTGCCCTCGAAGACTTCGGTATCTTCTTCTCCCTGGCGATCGATGTGCTGTAAAGGCAAACAGATAGCACAAGTAAGTTGAGTTCTCAGCTAAAGAGTTCTACTCGGAATAGCATGCAAACATAAAGCATATAAAGCTAAGGAGTTCTACCCGGCATAGCATGCAAACATAAAGCATATAAAGCTAAGGGGTTCTACTCGGAATAGCATGCAACACAAAGCATATTCAGCTAAGGATTTCTACTCGACATGGCGTGCAAACACAAAGCATATAAAGCCAGAAGGATATTTGTGATATTCTACTCGGTGCAGCATGCAAAGACTAAGCATACAAAGCTGAGAGGCCAACTACTCGGTATCAAAGTGCAGAAACAAAGCACAGAAGGCTAACCTTTCCAATGGGCTTGAGGCGGCTATACGGCTCAAAGCCATACATCCAGGTGTCGGCGAGCGAGGTTTGCATGATGGATCTGGCCCAGATGGCCACCTCGGCTTTGCTGAGCTCGAAGGTGGTTGTGCTTGTGCAGTCTCGGCTTCCTCCCACGTAGCACATCTTGTGCGAGCGACGCTGGAGCGGGAGTACTCGGCGTGAAATCCAGCACGCGATGGGGTCGTCTCGGCGAAATCCCTCATCCTGCAACTCGGCCAGGCGCCGCTCAACCTGGACGACATCCTCGATAGTGCTCTTGGGGTGGTAGCCCCAGTTCTGATGGGTTGGCCTTGCGTTCTTGAACTTTGGAAGCCCTATCCGGTCCTGGATCGGCTTCCCCTCTTCCGTGGCGACGTACTTCACGTATAGGAAACTGCGCTGCCACTTGCGCACAGTTTCCAGTCCCTTAATCCGCGGGTGATGGCCAGTCGTGCGCTGCAGCATCATGGCGCATCCCGTTCGCGTCATCGCGAGGGCGCTCTCGATGTTCCCCGGATTGGGAATACTCTGTTTACGGAAGAAGAAATACCTAGCCCAAGTATGGATGGTTGGGTAGACGCCTAAGAAGGCTTCGCATACCACGGCATGGATGGATAGCATTACGAGGGCGTTGGGTGGAAGATGATGTGGCTGGAGGCCGAAGTTTTTAAGGAACTTAGAGAAGAACTCAGTGATGGGGAGGCCGAAGCCGCGCTTGAAGTGAGCGAGGAAGACGACGTACTCGCCCTCCTCAGGTTTGGGGATGATTTCGGTACCTGGATGCCAGCAGACGACGCCGGGAGGGACGCGGCGTGTGTTGACAAGCCACTGGCAATCCTCCTCCGTGACTTCTGATCCCTCCCAGCCAGCGCGGGCTACCGCATCGTCATCTCCGCGAGGAGCCATGGAAGCAGAAGAACTTGTGAGAGATTGGAGGCGGAAACAAGCGGAGGAGTTGCTCTCTGTCTCTTTTGCGGCGCGTGGAGCAGCGGCGCAGCAAGTGGTTGCGGTGGCGGTGTGCTCGACGGTGGCGGAGAGGCGGGGGGGGGGGGGGATTGGAATAAGCAGGAAAGAGGAAAAGGGAGCGTCGAGGGGGTATTTATCTATCCCCCTCGAGTTGCCGTTACCAGTGGATTAATCGTGCGCAGAGATCGTGCGGCGTGGGTTGCGCAACCGTTAGAAACGCACACAGCGCATATCGCGCGCGTAACGGGCGCAGTTAATCCCACGTCGAGATCGTGGGCCCTTGAGTACGGTTGAGGTGACTTAACAGGCTAGTGGGCCGGGTTGTAGTTATTCGCGCGTGGCCTGCCGTATCCCAGGCACCGAGGCGTCGGGGGCACAGGGGTGTGACACGTGCCCCGTAGCGACACGGAGAGGTGGATTCGCTCCGATTCAGCGGGAGCGAGTTCGAAATTTCAGTAAGTCATTTTACTCGGCATCACAGAAGAAAGATATTGCTATTCGGAGAAGTAGAGATGCAAGCAAGAATTGAAGGGCCGTGTGGAGGTGCTACTCGGCCCCTTTCAGTTACAAAGACAAGGTTTGTTTTAAGATGGCAGGACCCAGTGAACAAGTTCGTAGGACTCTACCAGCTTCGGGGACTAATGTCGGGGGGTTACCCCCGAGTAGGGGTAAGGCAAGTGCTAAAGGCAAGGTCAAAGGTGCCGTTTGACCGGGTAGATGGCTACCCGGTACCTGCTACCCGGTAGGTTTCTATCCGGCCGTACCCACCAATGGCCAAGTAGAGAAATCAAACAAGTTATGTTCGTCCGTTTGACCGGGTAGATGGCTACCCGGTACCTGCTACCCGGTAGGTTTCTATCCTGCGTCCGTACCGGCGTGCGGTTCAACTTACGGAGCGCGTGATTATCCGCGCTACGGCGTGGCTATAGTGCGGTAGGCTCCTGTCAAGTCCTGTCACTGACAGAGGGGACAGGACAGGGCTAGGGGCCTACCATATCTCACCGACAAGGTGGACAGGTCCCATCTCCGAACGGCGCGACGACTTACGGCACCAGCGTCAGTGAGAAGCCTGAGGCGTGCTCTGTTCTGCAGTGTGCCTGTCCCATCAGTCGTACCTTATAGTCTTATTCTATTCGGCTGGGCACCAGTATATAAGGTGCCCTGCCCCCTCCTGCGCGAGGGTCGACACTCAACGTTGCTTCACTTCACATAGAGAGAACTAGAGAGCTAGAGTGGATACTCGGCTGAAGGCCTGATTTTTACTGTGGCTACTCGGTAAACACACATATAGAGAGAAAGGCAGGAGTAGGGGTGTTACCTCCACACGAGGGCCCTGAACCTGGGTAAGATCTGGTTGTTTGCAGTGTTTGAGACATCCTACACGCGGCTACTCGCCGTGTGATCCCTCCCTGATCACCTCCAGCGTCCATCGGCCCCAACACTTTAGCCATCCCATGGCATCTGCCGTGATACCACCACGACATTGTTGTTCTCGATCTTGGTCTTCATATCAGCGTAGAAGTCATCGATCAAATCCACTGCCATATGAACCATTGAAGTCCTATCATGCCGAGGCCTGAATATGTCTTGGAGATTAATGTGGCAGGCACCCGGTATCTCAATTTTGAAGCTTTTTCCTCATGTTGATCTTGTCATTATTGATATCAATGCTAACAAAACTAATGCCGCTGCGGCAAAGGAAGTTCATGAGAGCTGGACACTCCTTGTCACTACTGCAACAACTAATTAGAATGGAACAAATTGTTACTTAAGAAAGATAGAATAACCTACGAATTACATATATATGCCAATAGGAAAATTAATTCACTACTATATGTCATTTTGCTATCCTATGTCGTAAATTAACTATATTTCATTTTGCTATCCTATGCAATTTGCCAATATGCATTTTGCTATATATGTTCTATCATGGGTTTGCCAATTTGTAACAAGGAAAATTAATTCACTAATAGTATTCATTTTCATATCGAATTCAAATGAGTGATATCCTATGCAATTCAAATGGTTTCTATCCTATGAAATTCAAATGGTTGCTATCTTATATAGAATTCAAATGGTTCGTATAGAGCAACTGCCCCAATTAAAATGTACCTTGCCCATTGGAAGACCAAAACATTTGTTTTGAAGCATAGTTGGATGGCGGCTACTTCCTTAGCATCGCGCGTGAACTCAAGATCAAGCCCTATGAACTTCTCTTGTTCCTTCGCGCTTTGAACCAATCCTTCGAACATGGCAAGATAATCCAGCATTTTGGCGCTCTCGTTGGTGTAGTAGACGGTAAGCACGTTCGTGCCATGTGCGCGAACATCCTCAATGCGATTGATTGGTTCCATATGGTGGATTAGAGGAAGAAGACAAGAGAGAGAGGGAAACAAAGAGAGGAGAAGAGGCTACCGTACAGAGAAACAGAGAGAAACAGAGGCCACGCACGTGGGAGGCAAACCGTTCGACCTTTGGTACCGGTTTTTGCCACCGACCGGTACCAAAGGTGCCCAGCGCCAGGCGAAACGTCGCCACAGTGCCCCTGTCACACCCATTTGATACCGGTTTTTTCCACCAACCGGTACCAAAGATGCCCGCACCAGGCGAACGGTTGCCGCACACCTTTCGAACAGGTTCTAGCCACCAACCGGTACCAAAGTTGAGGTTCAAACCGGTATTAGCCGTGCACGGCGCCCTCCCCGTTCGAACCGCTACTAGACCCCCATTAGTACCGGTTTTTAACGGAACAAGTACTAAAGGTCAAATCCTATGGCTCAGTTTCTACTAGTGAAACAAGTGTTAAATAGAAGAATTGGAATGAATGATGGTCGCCTAATTATGTTTGCTAAAGATATTTTGTTTTATGTGTATTGGCCTAACAAAGATTGGATAATGATCTTGTTGTTGCTCAAGCTATGCTAAAATTTTGAAGAGAAGGAAGCGATTGGCTATATTTAATACCAAACGGCCTTTCAGTACTGAAATAAATAGATCTCCCAGGGTAGACAATAAAGCTAACATGAAAGCATAGTTGAGTACTTCTATATATTATTTCAAACAAATATATCGGGGATAAACCGTTATCTCAGGTAGAAGCTAATCCTTCAAACTCTCCTTTTTAGAAAGATTTGATGAGAATTAAAAAGTATTTCTTTGCTCGTGGCTCATTCGACCTGGGTAACGACCAACAAGTGCGATTTTGGGAGGATAGGTGGTTAGGAGATGAACCGCTATCTCAACAGTATCCCTCCATATAATGTTATTAGACATAAAGGTGTGACGTAGCAAACGTGTTAGCTAACGCCGCACTAAACATTCAATTTAGAAGAACCATCTCAGGGGAGGGACGAGCTCCTTGGTTGCATTTTGTGCAACGTCTAATGTATGTTTCGTTGTCAGACGAGGCAAATCATTTTCGGTGGAGACTATCTTCGGATGGCGTCTTCTCGGTTAGATTCATGTGTGCGGATATAATGCATGGTTCTACACATTATTTACGAATATTTGTGAAAATTAAAGGTGCCGTTAAAAATAAAAAACTTTCTGTGGTCCGCTAATCGAAAAGTAATCAGTACTAAAGACAATTTAATTAAATGAAGTTGGATAGGATGTAAGAAGCGTGTATTTTGCGACACCGATGAGTCCGTTCATCATCTTTTTATATCTTATCCTTTTACTCATGATATTTGGCGCCTCATTCATTTCACTTTTAATATTTATCCGCCGACTAGCATTGCTAATATGTCTGGGTCTTTGCTTAAAGGAATTGATAAAAAAACAAAGGCACATATACGAGTAGGCATCGCCGTTGTTCTTTGGGTTATACGGAATTGTCATAACAATGTTGTGTTTGAGGAGAAAAAGGGTGTTCATTTTTTGCAGGTTATCAATATGATGGTTTCTTATGTCCAAACATGGTTCTTCCTTCTTCCTGTGGAGCAACGAGGACTTATGGATACAGGTTGTGCTCGAATGATGGCGACCGTTCGGGCTATTTACAGCCGGGGTGGGTGGCTTAATGCGAGACCTTTAGATGCATAACGCTGTAATCTTTCATTGGTTGGTTTTTGTGGCCACTTTAAGTGACCCATGAGTTGTAAGATGATCAAATTTTGATGTTTCCATGTTTTAATAAAAACCAGCCGTGCGCATCATTTTGATGCAGAGGCTGGGGCCATGACTCCCATTTCTAAGAAGAAGTAAAACTCTAATATACACACAGACGATATCGTCCGCCTCACTCCTCGTGAGAGTTGTTGCACCGCCACTGACGTCTCCTTCCCTTCCTCTCTATTAAAAATGTGCAGCCCCTTCCAACCAACCATTGATTCCCTTCTCCCTTCGTGACCTTCATACTTTTGACATCGATTCCGGGCCCTTCTGCTTCTTTCCTAGCTTAGGGGACTCATTCAAATTGTTCAACGCTGAAGAATTTCATGTCTTTTCCTTGTACGTGGCGGTACTTGGGTCTCACCTTTATAGCCGAACCACTCTGGACGACTTCTTCACTCGTATCCTTTATGAAACCACCTTTGATGAGTTGTATCATCCGTACACCTAACACATCTTTATGCCCATGGCACACCAAGATGGAGATATATCTAAAACCGATATAATCTTGCACCGTCGTGATAAACACAACTCTCATAGGAAAATGTCTCTTGTGCTGATGTACCAAGTATTCACCCCTGCAGTGGCACAGAATGTGTTGTATAGAATAAAAATGCAAGCTTCTGAAGGTGTACAATGTCGAGGATTCGGAGGTACGAGTTTCAACAATTATTTAGATGAAAAACACGAAAAAGCATGTTTTTCTTGGACGGAATATTTGACACCGGGTTTAAGCTGAAATGGTCTGCAAGGTTGTACTACTCTTTTAGACATACATGTTGTAATCATATGGAACTAATTGTCAAGTTGAAGCCAAATCTATTGAAGGTAAAATATTATCTATCTAGGGAAACAATAACAGATAAAAATACAGGATACACGTATAATTTAGCGGTCATATGCATAACATGCATCTTTTGTTCACATAAATCTGAAATGTTGAGCTGGTAGCTTTGTGTTTTGAATTGCTTAGACAGTTGGAAGCACACCTCAACCTGATGCAAAGCAAAGGACAGGCAAGACAACAAGGACGACGGGCGTGTAGCAACAGCCACTAAACCAGGGGACACTCGCTTTGTCCGAAGCAAAGTACTGCAAAAAGAATAATTTAAGTGTCACAATTTACATACATGATAGTTTGTCTAAGTGTCACAATTTACATACACTCGCTTTGTCCATAGAGCAATGGCACTTCCTCATTAATAAGTTGGGAGCCAGGGTCGAAGTCTGGATGGGAAAACTGCTTTCCTCGGGTGGAAGGCTGATCCTATCGAACGCCTGCCTAGACGCGCTTCCTACCTACGCAATGGGGCTTTTCCTGCTGCAGGATGGGATCCATGAGAAGTTCGACTCCATTCGCGCCAGATTCTTCTGGGAGGGTGTGGGCACTAATCGGAAGTGTCACTTGGTAAATTGGCCAGCGGTGTATCGACCCAAGGACTGTGGGGGTTTGGGCCTGACTAACACGAAACTAATGAACAAGGCCCTGCTCCTAAAATGGATCTGGCGACTGTTCCACACAGAATCCTCGATTTGGCACCAGCTGGTGGGTGCCAAATATCCGGAGGCAGGCAACATTTTTGCGGCAGACCCCAGGGGGGGCTCCCAATTCTGGAATAGCCTACACAAAATTAAGCATCTCTTCAAACTTGGGGCGAAATTCAAGGTCCAAGACGGGGGGCACACCCTCTTTTGGTGTGATTGGTGGAGCGGAGAGGGCCCTCTTCGGTTCCGCTTCCCGCTGCTCTTTGCCTGCTGCGAGCTGCCCTCTATCACGGTTGCGGCAGCCTTTCAGGAGGACGGTTTGCGCTTCCGCCGTTCCTTCTCCAAGGCTGCCTTTGCGGAATGGGATGCGCTGAATACGGAGCTGGCCGAGGTTGGCCTAGCCGGAGGCCAAGACTCGGTTTCTTGGACTCTAGAACCCTCCGGAAAGTTCTCGGTTGCGTCGATGTACAAGAAACTCTCCCAAGGGGCTAATATTGCGCTTTGCAAAGAGCTGTGGGAGGCCAAGCTCCCACTCAAAGTGAAAATCTTCACTTGGCAGATTGCGTTAGATAGGCTGCCCACGCGAGAGAGGCTGTTTGGTCACTTGAACGCGGCACGTGATGGGTGTGCGCTCTGCGGTGTCAAGGAGGACCCAGCCCACATACTGTTCCATTGCTCGCTAGCTAAACTAGGTTGGAGTGCGATTAGACAGCTGCTAGGGTGCAGTTGGTGCCCCGCCTCGTTTCCTCAGTTCTACGCTATTCACCAGTCACTTCTGGGTCAGCAGCGCCGCATCAGCTGGGTGCTGTTTGCGGCCCTAAGCTGGTCTTTGTGGCTTATCCGTAACAAACTTGCCATTGAAGCTATCGTGCCGAAACGACCAGCTGACATCATTTTCAAAATGCTTCTATTTGTGCAGGTTTGGGCAAATCTCGCAAAGGCAAGTGATAAGGAGGCACTGATTTCGCTGGCTTCAGGGCTCAAGGCCATCTACCGCTCCTTGGTGCAAGAATCCCCCCCCCTTTTAGATGCTTTCCGGTCTGTTCTTGGGGTGGCCGGCCCCCTGATTTCCCATTTGTGTTTGGCGAAGCTGTAGGCCTCAGCATGTAATGTCATCTTAACCTTGAACTGCTTGCTTTATTAAGTTAAAGTAGGGCATAATAAAGTTGCCTGGTTTCTAAAAAATAGTTTGTCTAAGTGAATCTATAATGCATATATAATTGACACACAACACATGCTATGTTAGGTTCAGAGTAACTACTGCAAAAAGACCTAAGATGCACACAAAGTTGATATTGCAACACACGCACACGCACACGCGCGCACACACACACACACATATATATAAGATTCAAATGTAGCTCATATTATAACCCACATATATAAACTATGCGTGCGTACATGAAACCATGAATCGGATAGAATTAACTGATATTTTAACACACCTATATAAACTATGTAAGCTACATTTGTACATGTAAGTAAATTATATATTTTCAGTTGTGTAGTTGGTGCCCCAGTTTCATCAACAAGTATTTGTAACCCCTCCCTTTAGATCACTCTCGAATCTCGATATGGAGACACAAAATTTCCCATGAGAAAATAAAGTTTTTGGTAAATACACACCTACCTTGTCCAAGGTATGACATCATCTATTCATGGTAATTTTAAGCTTGTTTAAGAAAATGTATTCATGATTATACGCGATACACTTGTTCAGTCCCATTTTCTCTAGTTTACAATATGAAGCAAACATTTCATTCAAATTCCAAGGACAATTGACTTCTGAAGTCATCCACTGAAGGAAGTGGTGAAGCAAAACTAGCAAGAGGTGGGTCTTCTGAAAATCATGAACTAATGGAAGATTAAAAACCAGTTACAAAATGAACAACACTCATAGCACGGGTAGGTGTAATCTTTCTGTACTATATGCACACTGCCTCGTAACTTTATGTAATAATTGATCTCCTTGTAGCCTTAAAGCCCAACTAAACTTCCAAGGGAGAACATTTAGCACAGGAAATAAACCTTTGTCCATCAACTTAAAATGATCTTCTAAGTTAGACAGATGATAAGTTTGTAAAAAAATTGTAACGCAGTGGTAATGACAACCATATCGCAGAGAACAAATCTCCATTAGAACTATGCCAAACACCTAGGATGATCCTACACATACGTTTTGATAGGCCTGACATTGCATAAATGACACATGTAGCTGCACAACCTAAACATTTTCCATGGGAGTTTACAATTTTTTTAGTACAACTGAGATACGCAAATTCATATAAGTAACTCGTGATAGTATATGACTTAGTACGATATGACTACAGACCATATGCATGTTGCATAAGAAGAAGCAAATTCCATGGAAGCATATCTATTTGATAAGCATGACATGAACATACAAATCCAATGAGTAAATTGGCCATCAGACACCTCAATTCCGAAGAAAAAAACTAAGAAGCACGGGTCAACTGAAATCAGCACAACCTAGTCATTAATTTTATAAACTTGCTATACACAACCAGCCATCTTTATTACGGTCTTGGTATCAATTAGTAGAGAATAATCTGAACTCTTATCCAAAACAAAGTTGGCCAACTTCAACATGTTCACTTGAGTTCAATCATTCTCCAACGATACTCTGGTGTTAATGCACTTTTTTCATCTTTTTTGGTCGCGAATTCTAGGAACTGATGGTAACAAATTGTCATCCTTCATGGAATTGGCTTAACTTCAATACAAAGAAAGAAAATCCAAGAGCATCAAAATCTTAGGAGGAACTATTGGGGCACAATTGCAATCTGTGGGCTGGTGCAACCACCGGCAAGATGTTCCCGACTGAAATCCTAAGAAGACACCTCTAACTCAGGCAAGCTGCATCAACTCCCTTGGATGGCCACTTCAAAAAAAAAAAAATCCCTTGGACGGCCTAACATCCTGTCCACTCCCAAGAGCACCAACCTCAGTGGGCGGTTGGACACCGTCCCCCGAACCCAGTCGCGGTGCCCAATGCCATGGCAGAGATGCACGGTGCCCATGTAGTGCAAGAATCCCGAGAGGAAGGGAGCACAGAGGTGTGGCCAGAGGCGTAGTCTGCCGTCGACATGGTTTTTTTTCCAGATGGACACGACCTCGCGTCCATCCAAAACGTAGTCTGTACTAGAAAGATGCCGTGCCCCCTGGTCCTCTCTTATCTTGTGCGTGGTTCTCCGATTACGGCGAGTGGGTCGATGCTGTAGCTAGACGGGGCGTTGCCCGTTGGCCCAAAACCCTAGATCTCGGAACAAAGAGGAGAAGAGAAGGAGGTGTACCCCATACAGCCTGCGCTCGGAGCCAGTTGCACCGCACACATGCAGAAGGAAAACGGCCCAAAGCGATGTAAGCGCCCTGAAAACGCTCACAATTAACCGAGCTTACACCTGAAGGTTAGATTATGCGTGTCAGAGTTCGTCACAAGTAGAGCGTGGGCAAAGCGCAGGAATCTCTCCGGTTACCGCCACCTCATAGAAATACTAATTTGCGGCGCTGCCGGGTAGTCTTGTACTAGAAAATATAGTGTGTCCAAACTAATTTTTGAAGTCCCAAACTAATTTACCGCTGAGAGATGGCTAAAAGCTAACTACGACAAGATCAAAAATCAAAATTTAGAAGCTAGCTTTCTGTCTTCCCTCTCGTGCTGACGGCTGCGAAGGCCGGCTGGCCGGCCGTGATCCAGGCTACGAATTGCCGGCCGCTTTCTTTTTCTTTTACTTATATTGGTATTTTTTTTTGACTTAGAATACTTAACATATTCAAGAATGCTTAACAGAGCTCGCCGCTCTCTAATTGCCGGCCCCTTCATAGCTCTATACTAGAGGAATACCCCGCGCGTTGCGGCGGGTATACTTTTATAAACTCTGTTGTGAAAATACAAACGAATAAGATGCATGAATCTGAAATTCTCTACATGAACATGCATGATTGTATGCTATACTATGCATGTTGCAATTTTTTTAAAAATTGCTTAAATGGTTACATATAGAATAACACTTAACATGTTCTGATTGGTAGAACATTTTATTTGTTGGTTGAATCAACCAAGCGCTAATATAATTGACGATGAGATAGATTGCATGGAGAGTTACTTAAACAATGATATGAACAATTAGATGGATACAATAATGGATGCTAGTACATATTAATGGGATGAGGTGGAAAATTGGTTGGTTGGAAGTATGGATGAGGTGGACAATTGATTGGTGGAAAGGATAGATGACGTGGATAGTTTATATGTTGAGATAGAAAAATCATAAATGCAAGTTAGTAAGGTTTTGCTTTATAAGAAGTATATATTTCTATTGAAATTGCTCAACTGGGGTCACGCTATTTCCTGGTCCCTTGTACTGCTTTCAATTTGTTTTTTTTTAGAACTTGTACCGCTTTCTAATGGGCCTGGTAGCGCTTGTTATTGGATTATTGTGCTGATCTAATTGCTGGACTGGGCCTAGATATCGTGACATAAGGTTTGGGAGGGCGGTAGGCACTAAAAAAAAACACGAACAGTGTCGTGCTACTACTGGTGTTGTAGTTCGTGATCATGAGGGAACTTTCATGCAGGCAAGGAGTTCCAAATACGGATGGATCACTGATCCTCTAACTGTCGAGATTTTGGCATGCAGGAATGCAATAATCCTGGCTATTGAGTCAGGTTATTACCATGTTATAGTGGAGACACACTGCCAAAATGCCCCCCCGCCCCTGCCGGCGCGTTCTTCGTCTCCCTCCGGCGGCGTTGCCGTCCGGCATGGATTCGAGAGCGTAGCCAGGCATGTGTATAGTAGATGTAGGTTTGTAGTTGCTCTGCTGGTAGTTGCCGCTATGGCGTTCCTCCCTTTCCCCGGCTGGTGCTCTGCGAATCGCAGCGACGCGGAGGCCGGTTCTTCTCCTTTCTGCAGGTTAGGTCCATGGTGGACTGGGCTTGTCGGAGGCGAAGATCGAAGCCGATTCAATAAGTTCGCCTGCCTTATCGGCCGCTCGGGAGATACGAAGAAGAAGGAATCTTGCCCTCCTTTGCTGCACCTCGGAGGTGAAAGAAGGAGGCCATCTTGCCGTTCTTCTCCGGCATGGATCGAGTGGTTTTCGCTGCAGGACTGTGCAAATCAAGCGGTAGTGAAGCTCACCGCCGCCAATCATGGCCATCAGGGTGGCCATCTATCAACTACCTCCAAGATGGAGGCCCTCTGCGCTTGCCGTCGGGGCTCGACTGCTCTCCTCCACCAAGTGGTCTGTCCCCGGTGGTTGGGAGCTAGCCGGCGTCAAGCGCCTCGCCGGATGGGAGAGCTCGAGCTTCTCAGTGTGCTCCGATTTCGGTGGCCCTGCCGCCTGGAGATCGCCGGCGACCTGTCGAGGAGAAGCCCAAGGACCGGATTGCTTTTCTACATTTTGTCCAGGGTGTGTTATGTAATAACTGAGGCCCTATCTTCGAATTTTCAGGTCTATAGGGCAAGTTTTGTTAGGGTCTCAGTACAAATTGTAATCTCCTCTTGTTAATGCAGCATTGGCACCTCGGTGCCACCCCTTGTTCAAAAAAAAAAAAAACACTGCCAAAATATCTGTTTACTATGGGAGAAAGGAGATGACAGATCACCGGGAGGGTTGATTCGCAAGGAGATGCGAAGCTACTTCCCAGGGATTGAAACTCAGGTTCGTAGAAAGAGGCGGGCTCAATGTTGTGCAAAGGAGGCTCTCGTCCAGAAAAGTGAGTTTGTTGTTAGTCATTTAATCCCTGATCGCCCAATTGATGTGATATAATCAGATATGTACTCGTTGTCTAATAAATTAATGCGTCGATGGCAGTTAAAAGAAAACACGAACTTGATCGTGGACGAGATAAATTAGCGATCCACCTAATCACCACTACTAATAAAAGCACAAGAGTGTCACGTCCGAGCAATTTCGACCGTCCATATGATGTAATCTAACGTTACATGTCATCCCGATGTTATGTGATGTGCTCCTAGAAAAAAACCGACGCAATAACTGCCGTTAATCACCTATAGCATAGTCAAGGAAACCACCTAGTCTCGATCGTAATTCCCAGGCGCGGTCTTGAGATATCTGGGCCGAGGGCAAAAATTAGAATATGTACCTCTCTATAATTTTTTTATAATAACCATGTAAACATACTAAATCTTTTGTATGACAAAAACAAAAACATGAATAGGGATCTTCGTGACATAAATAAATAATCACCCTAGCGACAACTACAATAAGCCGATACAAACATATTAAGACCAAAGTTGGATATAAAAAATGCACATCGTCACTAATAACATTTAACCGACCCTTAGAAATATATGAACTAGTATTGATACGAAGAAGCAAAGAAAAGATTACGTATTGCCCCGTTCCTACTTTGCTATCACCATCGTGTGCCCCGGCATCGCCAACCTACCGTTGGTACTTGGTAGTATGGGGCGCTCGTGGCTCTCTACGTTTAGCAAGTTTTGTCCGTTTAAATTCATTTTCTTATTAGAAACAGAGAGATTATTAGTTTGCTAGGTTGAGCCATTGTAGCGCTGCTCTACGACCGCTGCAAGTTACAAGCAGGCTAAGTATATGCATCAACTGATCGTGTTTCCATCTTCTAGAAAAAGGGTAATTTCTTTTTCTTTTTGAAAAAAAAAAACGCTGAATCAAACAGAATCAAAGCGCTCTCCTGCCCCAGTAGTCAGGTGCCACTAGGCAGAAAAAGAAAGGCCCAAGGCCTATTATCTCTAACCGTTCAGCTTTCTTCTTCCTAGACACAAAACAACTTTTTTTTTTGCGGGGTAGACACAAAACAACTTTGCTCTAATGGCACCTAGCATCTTTAGCGATTGAGACAGAGGTGTTTTGCTGCTCCACCTGCATCTAGGCTGGGGCCCCTCGGATCTGGGGGCCGGGGTGGCGGCCCACCTCCCCCCCCCCCCTTCAGGGCCGACGCTGGTAATTCCCGCTGTCCTCCGGTTCCTCCATCCTCACCCATCTTGCTTTGCTTGCCATCTCCCGCTGCCATGACTATGAGGACCAGCGTATCCGCCCCCAGCATGCTCGCATCCTTGGCTTCCACTTCTATTGGCGGATGCAGGCAACAACTAGTGCGGATGTTACGGACGTGCGACCAATAGGGTTTCTCACTGGCGCTCAACGTGTATGACTCGAAGAGTAAAAAATGTTGGATATATTTTCCTAAAGACAATAATATTCAGTTATTATTCTATCTTCAAGTTTAGAATTAAGTTTATATCATCATGCTATAACCGCTATAGTACTTGAAAAGTGGGTTTTTGAAGAAAAATATTTGTGCGGGTGTGAAGATATAAACAAACAATAATTACTAATCTTGTCTCTAAGATTATCTTATGATTTATGAGATGATCTTGTTTTCCTGATCATGAATTTTGGTAAAGTCTAGCAAACATAAGAGTTTATTGTTAGGGTAACAATATTACTAAACCGACGCAAATATATGATATTGCTAAGAGCCTAACAATTGTAATGTATTTATCAAAATACATATGGAGTTGTCATTGACTACAATTATTATACTATTTTTTTCGAGTGTATGCAATTGCATACCTAATTTTTATAGAAAAGAGAGTTTTAATTACAAGAATTATCGACACCAGTTGTTACACTCAACAAAGCTGTCGCACACACTCGACCCCATATCTAACTAACTACTCACGAAGGATAGCTCATACTCATGCCCCCGCCTCAATCCACCGTTTTAACTCTTCCATGACTCTGCCCGCCAGTACCTGCTCATTACACAACTGGCTTGTATTCCCAAACACACCCGTGTTGCGCTGGTTCCGAATGGTCCCAGCAAGGAGGGTGATCAAAGAGTCAATCGATTACCTTTGCTTGTCCCTGAATCTCCCACGGACTTCGAGCCACCATTCTTCCAGTGTATCTGTCGCATTCGGTATGGGAATGTGGATTCTAATCTGACTGACACACTTTCACCACACCTGCATAGCCAACACACATTACACCAGGATATGGTCAGTTGTCTCCATCTCCTGCAGACACATTTTGCAAATGTCCGGATGATCCTGCAACCCATGCCTCACTCTCATGTCCGAAGTCCAAATTATGTATTCCAGCGCTAACCACATGAAGATCTTACATTTTTCGGGTGCTCAACACTTACAAACTCCATTGGCCAGTGGGAATCTTATTTGTCCTTGCATTACGGCCTTATACGTAGCGATTGTCGAGTATTTGCCTGAGGGTGCCACTGGCCACAAAAACTTGGCATCACTCGACTCGTCTCTTGGCACTCCCTGGACTGCAATCCAAAGTTTAACACCTTCAATGGCCATCTCTGTAGACCATGTCTCCCTTATATCAGAGATCCATCGGTTCTGCCAAAGCTTCCTTCCCTTTCCGTTTATTGGCAGTCCTCGAGTTTACCGCAGCACGTAAGAGAGGAGCAAGTTCCTGGATTGCCACCCCACCGATACACCTATCCTTTCAGAACATCGTTTTATCACCAACACCTACCTGTATCCGGACAAGGCTATTGAAAACCTCGGCCGCCATCGTGTATTTCAACATGGGCAACCCCTGCCTAGGCCTAGCAGAATCTGTTCTCCTCAGCCATTCCCATCTTATACGCAGTGCCAAACCTTGTGTTTCCAAGTTTTTCACTCCCATGCCTCCATAGCAGTAGAGTTTACACAAGTTTTCCCAGGACACTAAGAATTGACCTCCTCGCGCATGCTTAGATCCCGACCAAAAGAGCCTTGATACGTCCAAAACCTATCTCTTTTTCCAAATACTTTTGCTATTGTTTGCCTCCAAACTTGTTAGTTTTGGATACAACTAACACGGACTAACGCTGTTTTCAGCAGAATTACCTTGGTGTCTTGTTTTTGTGCAGAAAAATCAACTTTCGCGACCTTATTTCACCCGAAGACCCCCGGAGACAGAATGTCGAGACATAGTAGTAAGGATCATAGACGGGGGTGCCATGAGCCGACGGGTAGAGACGTGGGGAACAAGGTAGTACGACAATCGAGAACACCAGGTTTTACCCAGGTTCGGTACGACGTAACTAGGCGGCGTTCCTACTCCTGCAATCTCACTAAATCAGGGCTGAATCCTGAAGTATACAAAGTACAATGTGAGTATGGTTACGCTAACTCGGCGAGGATCAACTTATCGGCCAATTGGCTTCTAGCTAATTGTTGTCTATGTTTCGTCTCTCCCGTCCGGCTTTATATAGATAGCCGGGTTAGGGCACACAGAAAAGAAACCTAGAAGACTATGGAAAGTATCTAACTTAGAAAGTAAGAAATCCGTCTTCTTCTCCAAGCCGCACCACTTTGGGCCGTGGTCCGGGTTCTTCTAGAATCTGGCTTCCTGCGCATCAGCTTACTGGGCCGCCCAATGGACCGTGATCCATTACCAACAGGCCACCCTGGTAATCCGGCTCTTTAGGCCAATGCCGAACATACCCCTAATCGGTATATATCCGACAGTAGCCCCCAAGAAGGATTAAGACTTCATTCTACCGCCTTTTGTTGATTAGCAATATTTTCTGAGAAATGTCGGAGTTTGTCATGATTCTTCTTTCTCCCAAAATCTTTTAACTCAAAACTCAGATTTTTATCAAAGTTCGACCTTTCTTCCATGAACCTTCGCGGAGAAGGAACCTCGTGACGTCGGCGATGATATCCTGCTGACATCACGGACGTTTGGGTTCAGTCAAACCCTGAAACGTATCCTCTGACAGATTCTCGTGGGAAACAAGGATATTGCAATTATCACCCGTCCCCTCATTTCCCGGAAATTTCGGGTGTAACACGCGTCGTGCTTCCAACCGTCAAATTAGCCGTTGGAGCTAATCTCCACGCACCCGGCTATAAAGAGCCACCTCGGGGGCTCCGAAATCTCTTACGCACCTTCTTCTCCCTCGAGCTCCCAGCACCCTAGCGGCTGCAACCAGTGCCCGAGCACGAGAACGAACACAGAGAGTCTAGCCCCCCGAGCCCTTCCCCGGAACAACCATCGGAGGGTCTAACTCGCGACTGCGCCGCCCGTAAATGGCAACCGGAGATTCTCCCCGTGCCTCTGACTCGGCGAGTGCCGCCGTGAACCTCGACGACATCATCAACGACCTTGATACCCTCATCGACTCTCCTGTCCGCGGTGCTGCGAACACGCCGGAGGGGACTGCCAGCGACCCAGCCCGCGGGGATCTGCCTCCCGCGTCCAAAGTTGCGCCGCCGTCATCATCCACCGATCCTCTTCCGTCTCCCTTCACCGAGCCCGCGGAAGAAAACGTCGCTCTTGGCGACGAGGAGGTCGCCGCTTCCGGCGCTGCCAGAGGTGACGAAGAAGGAGAAGAAAACACCGGCAACTGGAGTCACTGTAACGTTCTCCCGTCCCTTCTTCCGACTCTAGAGAATGAAGGGTTTGTCGTAAAAGACAAATGGCGGTACATTGACGACGACTCTGAGCCGTCTCCAGCACCCGGCGAACGAGTTCTTCTTGCCTCCCACGTAAATTGAGGTATGGGGTTTTCGCCATCCGCCTTCTTCCTTCAGATCCTAGACCACTATAGGATCCAGCCACACAATCTTCCCCCAAATTCCATTCTTTATCTAGCCGGGTTTCAGGCCCTATTCGAGGGGTATCTAGGAATAGAACCTAGATTAGATTTCTGGCAGTATTTCTTTGGATTGAAACACAATCCCTCCGAAGGCGCCCTTCCGACATGCGGGACCATCTCCTTCACCCTTCATAGGTTTAGGGAGGATTGGTTTCCAAAAATCAAAACCTCGGAGTCCGTCAAATTTTCGACGGGCTCCCTCTTCTATCACGCAGATGTCCCGTTTCCTAGAAAGAAAACGGGCATTCCACCTTTCGTCAATTCCGCGGCCACTCCCCAAGACAATTAGGCAGTGGACGCGGTCCAGACTCTGCCTCCAGATCTTATGAGGATCAAGAGGCGAATCGTCAAACTTGTTTCCGCCACTCCTGCTCTTACCGGCACAGATACCATTATGTGTTGGCTCGGAAGACGGATTCAGCCATTGGCTCACCGCGGAACCCGGCTCATGTGTGAATACACGGGCCCGGATGACAAGATGACAGCGACCGACAAATCTTCGTCGAAGAAGGACTTCAAGAAATGACTCAATCAGCTGGTTTCTACTCGTGATCAGTACGAGGAGAGCCGGCAAATGTACCATGCAAAGAACCCAGCTCCAATGGTATAGTTTTATCTCTTTGGGAATTTTCTTGAGTTACTTTTTTCTCGTATTTTTTCCTTACTCGGACTTTGTTTCTTTTCACAGCTTCTCGAACTTTCTGTGGCTGAGCTTGCAACCGACGCTGAGTTGGACGCGCTTCGCGCCAACTTTCAGGCTGGAGGACGGAAGCGCAACGAGCCGTCCACCACTCAGGAGGTTATCAAACTTGACGGTGTTGCCGTTGCAACTTCGAGGTAAAAATCCCAAGCTTTTTCATTTCTATGTTTTTTATCGCATGTTTCTTATTTCTCGGAATCTCATTTCTCGGAACTTTCCTTTTCCTTTCTTTTCTAGCCTTGCCCCTACATCTTTGAAGGGAAAAGGCCGGAAGAAACACAAAGTCGCTGCGCACAGGGGATTGAAGCCATCTCCCGCCACTGCGCCGGATACCCCGACCGCGGCTGGGTAAGAGATCTCGGCTGCCAGGGATGTAGAATATCCCTTGTAGTCCAGTCAACCCATTGCGTCCGAGTTGGACGCGAGGGAAAGGGCGGTGCCAGAAGAGGGTGGACCTTCTAACATTCCGAAGGAGGAGCCCATCCCCAACTTTGACCCCAAGTTCAAGGTAAAGGAAGAAAACTCTTTTGACGAACACGGATATATTCATCCGTGGGAGAAGAAACATTTTGCTCGTGCTCCATTAATCCGTCCCTGGCCACAAGGCGGACTTATAGTTAGGAATAATTACGTATTCTCGCCTCGCTAGGTCATTCAAGAGGGCCTTTCCCATGTCGGCATTACCTTCGCAGAATATGCGAAGGAATTTACCGAGAACTTGGCGAGCTTGCATAAAATGAGTCAGGTAAATACCTCTAGCCCCCAAGCATTTAGCCAAAAATTTTTTTTGACTTGATGCTTTTCTCTTATTCCTGCTTATTTTATAACTTAAGCGACTTTTCCATTTTCTGTGTTTCCGCAAACTGCTGAAACAATAAACATGGAAGTTTTCAACAAGCTTACCATCAAGAATAAGGAGGTTAAAACTCTCCTTAACATTCTTGAAGAGAAAGACTCAGAGTTGGCCTCGGTTTAGCAGCAGCTGAAGGAATCAGCAGGTAAATATTTTTTATATTCGCGCAGCTGTTTGATGAAATTTTGCTAAGTCATTTTTCGAGTTTTAAACTCTTCATTTTCCCCGCTTTTCAGATTCTTTGGCAAAATCCAAACAAATCGCTGAAGATGCTGGCAGCGTCGAGAACGTCCGCAAAGAGAACTCGGAGCTTTACAAAATGACTGTAAAGCTCCAGAAGGACCTGGAGGCCAGCCAGCTGGCTGTTGGGATTGCCGAGTCCCGTGCACCTTCTCAAGCTGAGAAAGATGCAGCTACTATCCGGGACCCGGAGAACACCCTCAACCAACGCCTTGAAGAAGGCGTTGAGATTGACAAAATTCTCGGTAAGTTTTAATATCGTTTACCGAGTTTTTTCCTTATACTTCTTAAAGTATGTTTAATTTCTTCTCCTTCTGTAATTTTCTAACTTTTCCTTGTCATTTTGAACAGAAGGGAATCCCTTGCTTACCCGGATTGACAGAATCTGGGCTTTCGGGAAAGTCTTCTCCTCCCTGAAGACTGCGGGGATGTTGCTTGTAAACCTGGAGGGAGACCTGAAGGGGGGCCATACCACCCCTGGGCGCGCCACCTAGTGATGTGGCCCCCTAGGCACCCTCTCGGACTCCCCTTTCTACTACATATCCCCCGTAACCCTAAAAAACAGGGGGGGTTCGTCATATTCTAGAGAAACACCACAGAGTGCTTCCGCCACCTCAAAACTCAATTCGGGGATCAGAAGTTCCTGTTCTGGCGCCCTGCCGGGATGGGGATTCCAAGGAGATCATCGCCATCATCACCACCAACTCTTCTCCATCAACCATCCATGATTCCCCCGTCCACGTGTGAGTAAACACCGCTATAGGCTGAGAAGGATGGAAGGGATTGGATAAGATCGATCATGTAATAATGCCAGATTGTTAGGGCATATGGCCTAGTATCCATTGTTAGTGTTTTGTACCGTTGTTGCAACTTGTTATGCTTAATGCTTGTCACTAGGGCCCGAGTGCCATGATCTCAGATCTGAACATGTTATTGTTTCATGAGTATAATTATGTATCTTGATCATATGTAACATCCCTACTTTTGTGTAATAAAGAGAGGTGTTGAGTACATGGCATGCATGCATGAAAAGTGGACCAAAAATTTGCATTTAAAATTTAAATAGTGAATTAAAAGAAAATCACTTAATCTGGCTTCACACAAATTTGTTTTATAAAATTTTCCAAAATAAGACAACCATGTGATAGAAATGTTGCAAATTTGAAGAGCTTTCCAACAAATATTTGTGTGCAATTTTTGCTTCACAGAAAGGCCCTCAAAATCTGATTTTGGTTCTGTTTTTAGGTGAAAAGGACCTCCTCGCAATTTCTAACCTTTTCCCAGGGGGTTATCCGTGAAGTGTTTCTTTTATCACTTCTTCCTTGTCGCCGGCCAGAAGGACGCACCGCCGCTGCCCGCCACCTCCTACCTGCCTCCTTGTCGCCGTGGACGCCCCAAAGCCTCAAGGAGACGTCCAGATCGAGCCCAGGTCGCAGAATCCCCCCCGAGCTCCCTCCTCTCTCCCTCTGTCTCTCTCCTTGAACCCGAACCCTAACCTCCCCGGCGATCCGCCGTCGCTGCCGTTCTACTGCCTCCCGAGCCCCTTCGAGCAGAGCTACGGAACCACGCCGACCTCCTCTACCTCCACGTGCAGCAGGAGCTCCTGGGATGGCCTAGGGGCCGCCAATCACTGCCTTCTTCCATGCGGCCGGCCGCCGGAAACCCTCCACCGCGCCGCCATTTCCTCCTCTCCCCGGCCCCGTCGACCGTCCCATTAAGCTCGCGGTGAGCTCCTCTCCCTCCCTAGCCCCTCTGTTTCCCTCCTCTCGATCGCAATCGACGGATTCGCCGGAGCCCGACGACCCCCGCCGCCGTTTGTCGTCGCCGGCTCGCCACCGATGCTTCCCTGGAAACGAGACGAGCCTCCCCGGGTTCCTCTCGACGAGAGGAAGCCCGTGGGCCAAACGGCACGCCCGGGGACGCCTCCGCTCGCCGCCGACGAGCCCCTCTGCCACTGGTCGGCCACACCGTGGCGTCACGGTGACGTCACCGTGGCGTCACGGTGACGTCACCCTGACGTCACCTGCCCACGTGTGCGCCAGGTGGCTTTCTTTTCTGTTTTTTAAACTGAAGTGTGGGACCAGCAGATAAATAGAAAAAAAACAGAAACTAATTAAAAATGGAAATTAAATAGCTTTTAATATATAACTCCAAAAATTATAAAAAAATATGCAAAATGTTCAGAAAAATATAAGCTACCTGTCTATACCATTTTCATCCATGTTTGAAAAGGTTCAAAATGAGGCCATATTTGTAGTTTGAATTTAATTCATTTAAATATTAAAAATAAAGTTTTAATTCAATAAAATTAGAAAATTAAGTGTAATATACCAAAATGATCAGTGAAACAAATGCAACCTATCTATGAGGTTCCCAAAGTAATTTGGGAATTTAATCTTGGTCATAACCCTAAACTAGGGTTTCTCCCCCTCTGGTGTTTATCAATCTCGACGTAGAACCCTAGCTTATTGCTCTATCTTCCAAGCTTTTAATCAATTGCATTGTTTTAATCATGCATACATATTGTGCATTGCAAGGTCATCAAGTATTGATTGTTTGCCTTCTTTCCGGTGTTGCTCGATATCGGTAGACCGAGATCTGGAGCTTGATCCGGCCTTCTACGACAACCCCAGTTCCACCTTCAACGAGCAAGGCAAGCACAACCTCATGGCTCCACCCATGTTTAGAGTCTTTCAACCTCTTAGTCATGCATACGATTCAACTTAGTTTTGAGTCTGTTAGAGTTAACCTATCCACTGCATGACCCCGTTATATGTCACCTTCATACCTGTTTACCCTCCTAGTATGACTAGGGTTGTTTGAGTAACGTAGAGCCTTGTCTGTTCAATGCATAGAGATGCTTAGTCTTATGATCTGCTTCATCCGGTTGATGAATGCTGACAATGCGTGAACCTAGTATGAATGGTGTATGTGCTTTGATATGGTTGATTAACATGGTTAACATGGCATGGATGTTGAGGCCACTGTGGGTTGTGGTTTTTGTCTCGTTCATGCCCCTAGGTGCAAGTTCTCGTCTTCAAAGCCAAGACTGAACGTGCAGCCACACGCGGGCCAATGAACCCCACTTGGCTAACTAACTTGTCTAGTCACTTCCATGGGTCACGTAGATTGAAGTTTCCATTTGCGGGTGTGTCATAAAATGTTTTGGAGAAAACTAGGGCGTGACCGAGACCAGTGATGGACGTACACGGATCTTGTCCCGACTCACAGAAAAGGTGCCGTCAGGAGGTGGCCAACTCCCTGTTTATGGGGTGGCCCTGTTTGGGTTGACTCATGGATAGGGCTAAGCAAGGTAAAGGCTGTGGTCGACCACACTCTGCCACGCTCTTAGAGAGGAGCGCTGCCACGTGGCATTAAGAGTCGGTTGACACGTGTGGGTAAAGTGTACCCCTGCAGGGATAAATCTTCTCGAGAAGTCGTGTGCACGGTTATGGACGACTTGGCAATGGATTCTGTGATCATAGACAACTCTAACGGAATGACTAAAACTTGTTGACAATGAATGAAGGATGCCTCCTCGACTACGTCGAGAGGGGTGATTCTTGTAGCATAAGGTAGTCTAGGGATGAGAAAGTACTTGGTGGACTAAAGAACATGATGATCTTAGTAGTTGAGTAGATTCCTTCTCTGTTTTAGAAATGCTCTATTACATGTGCTTCTTCTTCCTCAACTTCGGAAAACAAAGATGGCTTTACGCAAAAGACCTTAAAAGCCAAGTCTTGTTGAGTACCTTTTGTACTCAACCTTACCTCGTTGTTGTTTTGTTTCAGACTTCGGCGATGCAGCTGAAGAAGGGTTCTACCTCGACGTCGATGAGTAGTTAGGGGTTCCCAAGTGGCAGCCTGGTATCTGTAGGATGGGTTTGGCTACGTTGCTTATGTTTCGGACTCTTAGTCCTTTTGTTGTCTTGTTGTATAGCAACACATTTGCTTTTGCTGCTTGATGTAATGTTGGGTTGCTTGACCTATGTTGGTCGTGTAACCTCTGCGTGTAAACTACTCTAGTATGACTTGTTTAATACAACTTTCATGTAAAGAGTGCTGCTTTGATCGGTTGTTAGTTTCGAGCCCGTCGCTATACAGTTTTGGCTATGCCTGGATAGTTGTCGAAGTCGAGGGGTTGTGGAGCCGATGATCCATGTCCGAGCCCGCCTGTCGATGTGATTCGGCCTAGGGCGAGGTAACCCCAGTAACCCTCGATTGTTGTTGCACTTTCTGGACACATAGCAGCTCTGTATAACTTTGGTCCCGTTCCTTCAGTTTCATCCGCCTCGTGGACGCTTGGGTATGCATATCTGGTTATGACTAGCATGGACACAAGGAGTAGTAGACCGGGGATCCGGACTATGTGCCGATGAATCCGGTCTGCCTTCCGTTGTTTGTTGCGGCTGGTGCTGGTAACCCTGAAGCCCTTGTGAGTCCATTGCTAGGAGCACATGATAGTTTGTATATCTCTGGGTCCGGGGTCTGACAAGTCTTGGTATCAGAGCAGGACTGCCTGTAGGAAATCCTTGCCATTGGTCGATGTTGAGTCTAAAACTTGTGAAAACTATTTTGTAAAGACAAAAGAGTTGTGAAAACCCTCTTAGGATTCTTTTTACTCCTTACCTGGTATCGCTCTAACTCTGAGTCACCGTACCTCATTTGTTTTAATGTGTGTTGGTTTCTTTGGTGTTATCTCAAAAGTTAGGAGTAAAACCGTTGGGTGTTTTCTTCCGAGTACTTTGTCTCAGGTTGTTATAGTTCCGAATTCAAATCATTTCTTCATGTCTTTTGACATCTTGCAAATGTGTTTCTTTCAGATGACCTCTGGACAGGTTGTTCGACACACACTTTGCCTTGGAGATCCAGGTTTTCCCCATGTTTTAGCCTCAGCCTGTGCAAACCTAGGAGCCCCTTGGTACCCCGTGTACACTGTGTAAGAGCAGTACCGTGACTTCAACCAGTCCCAGTACCTATGTGGTGTCCATCTTCCACAGTTAGACGGTACCATCATTCCTGCCATGCACTATGCCGAGGGTCTTGGTTTCACTGTTGAGATGGATGTGCAGGATGCTGCACGACACTGTCTTAACGTGCTCCGTTACTACTATCCAGACCACGAGCATAGCTCTTTCCATTATTGTCCTGGTTCTGAACCTACTCTTGAGGGGTGTATCACCCATACCTTTGTTGATTCCTCCCAGGACGAAGATCCTAGACTTAGGTGCACCGCTGATCTTCTTGTTGCTTATGCTCGTCGTGAGTGTGAGCTCAGTGCACTAGTCAACACCCTTGCAGCTAGTCTCAGGACCGTGACAGACAGAGTGAGGCCATTCGTTGAGAGTGGTCTTGTTCCAACCTCTGAGATAGAGCTTCCATCTGTACTTGTGCCTTCTTCGGTCGCGTCCCCAGATGTTGGAGGTGATGTTCCCCCTCGTGGACGCATGAGGAGGCCTAGGATGGTACGTGGTGTACCACAGTCTCTCCATGGACCGCAGGATGAGTTTGTTCTCGCTACTATGGTGCTCCGGTTCCACTTCCTTTCGACTTCAGAGGATACTGAGACCGTTGTCGGTTCCAGCTAGAGTAATGTTGCTTTCATGCACTCGAACCCAAAGTTGTAGAAAAATAATGTATAGGAGCAGAACTTTGGTGATGTGTATCTACCGTACTCCTTTCAGTGTTGTATGTACTTAAGCTTGTGAGCTTGTACCGCCACTATGTATGGTTTGTACTTCGACTGGTTTCAATAAATGTTGTAATATGTTGTCTCCATGTTGATGAAACGATACACTTCATGTTCATTTGTTCTGTTCTACTATATTCCGGCATGTATCTTGATTTCCATTGAAACTATCACATGTCGATCCATTGTATCTTTTTCCATGGATGTGTTATTCATGATTCTTCTTCCTTTTACTCAGGATATCGAGTGGTACTCGTGGCCGTAACAATCATCCTCCTGAGCCAACACCTCCGCCTCCACCCACAATGGCGCAGGTGCTGCAGAGCATCGAGAACAACCGTCTGAGGAACGAACATCTTCTGGAGCGTGTGGCCTAGAACACTGAACGCTGTGCTGCCGGCGTTACACTTGTGGACTTCCTCAAGGCTCAGCCACCATACTTTGCTGAATCTACTGAGCCTCTCGATGCCGATGACTGGCTTCGCACAATGGAGCGCAAGTTCCTTGCTCTCCGTGTTCAGGACCGTGACCGCGTGAACTTCGCCACCTACAAGCTTGAGGGTGCTGCTGGTGCTTGGTGGGAAGGCTTCCTGGCGTTGCAGGCGCCAGATCATGAGGTCACCTGGGCAGAGTTCCGCACTGCTTTCTGTGAGGCATATATCCCGAAGGCAGTTATGGACGGTAAAAGAAAGGAGTTCCTTGATCTTACTCAGGGCAGTATGGGCATTGAGGCCTATGGTCGTGTTTTCACCCGTCTGGCTCGCTATGCTCCTCGTGATATCACTAATGACGAGGACAAGCAGGATCTGTTCCGTAAGGGCCTGAATCCAACTGTTTGTTATGAGCTGCTGCCCTTTAAGTTCTAGAGCTTCCAGGAACTGTACAATGAGGCCATCACTCTTGAACGTGGCAAAAAAGAGATGGATACTGCTATGAAGAAGAGTGCTGGAGATTCCCGTGCATCACCCTCTGGTCAGAAGAGGAAGCGCCGTGTGTTCATTCCATACAGCGCTGTTCCTAGGGCTCCGTATCAGCAAAGGCCATCTGGATATGTCACTCGTCCGCCCGCACCACCTGTTACATCAACCTATGGTGGTGGACAAGGTTCTCGTCCTCCAGTTGCCACTCCCCCCAGCATTGTCTGCTATCGCTGTGGTCAGCCTGGTCACTTCTCAAGGGAGTTACCTCAGAATTGGACTGGACGTGCAACTCCTCCTCCTAAGAAAATGGTGAAGCCTGCTGGTGCCGGACGTGGTCGTCTCAACTACGTGACTGCTGGGGATGCTCAGGAAGATCCAAGCGTCTTACTGGGTACGATTTATATCAACTCAATTCTGGCTTTAGCCTTATTTGACTCTGGAGCATCGCATCATTCATATCAGAAGGGTTTGCTAAAATGCATGGGATACCTTTCGAAAAGTTGTCAAAACCGTTGATGGTAAACTCCCCTGGTAGCAACTGGCAAACCACCATGGTTACACCAGAACTCATGGTTGAGGTGGGATACTGGAAGTTCCCCACAACCTTCATTACACTAAAGTCCACTGATCTTGATGTCATACTGGGCATGGACTGGCTCTCGAAATATGGAGCTAAGCTAGATTCTGCAACAAAATCCCACACCTTGACACATCCTTCCGGGTTTTCTTTTGTATATTGGTCTGAGTTCACCATTCCGCCATCAGCACGCACACAACTTTCTCCTGAACTGCAGCTATACTTCATGCAAGGTGAATACCCTCATGAAATTCATGAGTTACCTGTAGTCAGTGATTTCCCTAATGTGTTTCTTGAAGAGTTATCTGGCATGCCACCTGACCGAAGTATGGAATTTGTCATTGAATTAGTCCCTGGTACCGCTCCTATGTCTAAAAGACCTTGCCGTATGGCCCCAGAGGAGTTGGTTGAATTGAAAAGCCAAATAGAGGAGTTAGAAGAAAGGGGTTTCATCCAACCTAGCACATCTTCTTGGGGTTGTCCCACTATCTTTGTCAAGAAGCGGAATACCAATGTTCCCCGTTTGGTTGTTGATTATCGGCCGCTGAATGCAGTGACCATCAAAAACAAATACCCTCTTCCAAGAATCAACGACCTCTTTGATCAGTTAGCTGTTGCAACTGTCTTTTCCAAGATGGACCTGCGATCAGGATACCATCAAATAAAGATCAGAAAGGAGGACATTCCCACATTCCCAAAACGTTGTTTACTACTCGTTATCGTCTTTACGAGTACACCTTCATGTCTTTCAGTCTTACCAACGCTCCAGCTACCTTCATGAGGCTTATGAACTCGGTATTCATGGAGTATCTTGATAAGTTTGTCGTGGTCTACATCGACGATATCCTGGTCTATTCCAAAACCGAAGATGAACATTCTGAACACCTGCGTGTGGTGTTGTCCAAACTCCGGGAGCACAAGCTGTATGCCAAGTTCTCCAAGTGTGAGTTATGGTTGAAAGAACTCGTCTATCTCGGACACGTGGTATCTGCTGAAGGTGTTGCCGTTATTCCAGACAAGGTCCAAACCATTCTGGACTGGGAAACACCTAAGTCAGCAAAGGCAGAGGAAAGTTTTCAAACTCTGAAAACCAAACTGACTACCGCTCCTATGCTTGTTCTTCCTAATACGAGCAAGGATTTTGTCATCTTCTGTGATGCCTCTCATCAAGGACTCGGTTGTGTGTTAATGCAAGAAGGTCATGTGGTGGCTTATGGTTCTCGTCAACTGAAACCACATGAGCGCAATTATCCAACCCATGATCTCGAGCTAGCAGCCGTGGTCCATGCTCTCAAGCAATGGCGTCATTACATGTTGGCAACCGATGTGAGTTATACTCAGATCATCAGAGTCTGAAATATATGTTCACCCAACCGGATCTGAACCTCAGACAGAGAAGATGGTTGGAGGTAATCAAGGACTTTGACTTGGGTCTCAACTATCAACCTGGCAAAGCAAATGTCGTCGCTGACGCGCTAAGTGGGAAGTCTTATTGTAACAATTTGATGATACAACAGACCCAACCTTCTCTTCATGAGGAGTTCTCTAAACTCAACCTTGAGATCGTTCCTTCTGGTTATTTGGCCAACCTTGAGGTAAAACCCTCCCTTGAGGACCAGATCAAGAAAGCTCAAAAGCGGGATCTGGGAACCGCCAACATTAAGAAGAGCATTGCTAGCGGAGAAGCTAAATGTTTCTCCACTGATGATCAAGGTACTGTATATTTTGGCAACCGTCTGGTAGTGCCGAAGATACGGAAGCTGAGAAAACTAATTCTCCAAGAGGCTCATGACACACCTCTTTCTATTCATCCAGGTAGCACCAAAATGTATAAAGATCTACGTCAAAGATTCTGGTGGTCCCGAATGAAGCGAGAAATCGCTCAGTATGTTGATGAATGCGACGTCTGTCGTCGTGTGAAGGCAGACCATCAAAGACCAGCCGGTGTTCTTCAACCCCTGCCTATTCCTGAATGGAAGTGGGATGAAGTGGGTATTGATTTCATCACCGGTCTTCCTAAGACAAAGAAATGCCATAATGCTATCTGGGTGGTGGTTGACCGCCTATCCAAAGTTGCTCATTTCCTTCCTATCCGAGAAGATATCACCGCTATCCGGCTGGCGGATCTGTATGTATCCAGAATAGTCAGCCTTCACGGTGTTCCAAAGAGGATCATCTCTGATCGTGGAAGTCTGTTCACCTCCAAATTCTGGGCAAGTTTTCAGCAAGCTATGGGAACCCTTCTATCTTTCAACACTGCTTTCCATCCACAAACCGGTGGCCAAACTTAGAGAGTTAACCAGATTCTTGAGGACATGCTCCGATCTTGTGTTATATCGTTCGGTAAGGATTGGGAGAAGTTTCTTCCATTTGCCGAGTTGTCCTATAACAACAGCTATCAATCTAGCTTGGGCAAGGGTCCTTTTGAAGTTCTATACGGCCGTAAATGCCGAACTCCACTGAATTGGTCTGAAACCGGTGAAAGATCATTCTTTAGTCCGGATGTAATCAAGGAAGCCGAAGAAATCGTTCGCATCATTCGTGAACGACTGAAAACAGCTCAGTCCCGCCAGAAGAGTTATTATGATCGTCACCATCAAGATGTTCAATACAAAATTGGCGAGAAAGCTTATCTTCGAGTCACACCTCTGAAAGGTGGAAAACGGTTCGGAATCAAAGGCAAACTGGCTCCTCGTTATATCGGTCCTTTCCCTATCATTGGAAAACGAGGTCAAGTTTCATAACAGCTGCAGTTGCCTCCAGGATTTCCGGATGTCCATGATGTATTCCATGTCTCCCAACTCAAACGTTGCATCAAAGATCCTGTCCGTGGTGTGGACCAAAGAATATCAAGCTCAAGGATGATCTCTCTTACAAAGAGGTTCCTGTCCGTATTCTCGATGAGGCCGAACAAAGAACTCGTAGTCAGACTATCAAGTTCCTCAAAGTTCAATGGTCACATCATTCTGAGAACGAAGCAATCTGGGAACGAGAAGATCGTTTGCGATCTAAGTACCCCGACTTCTTTTCTAAAACCTAGTAATCTCGGGACGAGATTCTTGTAAGGGGGGTAGACTTGTAACATCCCTACTTTTCTGTAATAAAGAGAGGTGTTGAGTACATGGCATGAATGCATGAAAAATGAACCAAAAATTTGCATCTAAATTTTAAATAGTGAATTAAAAGAAAATCACTTAATATGGCTTCACACAAATTTGTTTTATAAAGTTTTCCAAAATAAGACAACCATGTGATATAAATGTTGCAAATTTGAACAGGTTTCCAACAACTATTTTTGTGCAATTTTTGCTTCACAGAAAGGCCCTCAAAATCTGCTTTTGGTTCTGTTTTTAAGTGAAAAGGACCTCCTCGCAATTTCTAACCTTTTCCCAGGGGTTATCCGCGAAGTGTTTCTTCTATCGCTTCTTCCTTGTCGCCGGCCAGAAGGACGCATCGCCGCCGCCCGCCACCTCCTGCCCGCCTCCTTGTCGACATGGACGCCCCAAAGCCTCAAGGAGACGTCCAGATCAAGCCCAGGTCGCAGAATCCCCCCGAGCTCCCTCCTCTCTCCCTCTGTCTCTCTCCCTGAACCCGAACCCTAACCTCACCGGCGATCCTATGTCGCCGCCGTTATATTGCCTCCCGAGCCCCTTCGAGCAGAGCTACGGAACCACGCCGACCTCCTCTACCACCACGTGCAGCAGAAGCTCCCGGGATGGCCTAGGGGCCGCCAATCGCCGCCTTCTTCCCCGCGGACAGCCGCCGGAAACCCTCCACCGCGCCACTGTTTCCTCCTCTCCCCGGCCCCGCTGATCGTCCCGTTAAGCTCGCGGTGAGCTCCTCTCCCTCCCTGGCCCCTCCGTTTCCCTCCTCTCGATCGCAATCAACGGATTCGCCGGAGCCCGACGACCCCTGCCGCCGTTCGTCGTCGCCAGCTCGCTGCCGATGCCTCCCTGGAAACGAGACGAGCCTCCCCAGGTTCCTCTCGATGAGAGGAAGCCCGTGGGCCAAACGACACGCCCGGGGACGCGAGCCCCTCCGCCACCGGTCGGCCACACCGTGGTGTCACGGTGACGTCACCCTGACGTCACCTGCTCACGTGTGCACCACGTGGCTTTCTTTTCTGTTTTTTAAACTGAAGTGTGGGCCCAGCAGATAAATAGAAAAAACAGACACTAATTAAAATTGGAAATTAAATAACTTTTAATATATAACTCCAAAAATTATAAAACAATATGCAAAAAATGTTCACAGAAATATAAGCTACCTGTCTATACCATTTTCATCCATGTTTGACAAGGTTCAAAATGAGGCCATATTTGTAGTTTGAATTTAATTCATTTAAATATTGAAAATAAAGTTTTAATTCAATAAAATTAGAAAATTAAGTGTAATATACCAAAATGATCAGTGAAACAAATGCAACCTATCTATGAGGTTCTCAAATTCATTTGGGAATTTAATCTTGGTCACAACCCTAAACTAGGATTTTCTCCCCCTCCGGTGTTTATCAATCTCGACGTAGAACCCTAGCTTATAGCTCTATCTTCCAAGCTTTTAATCAATTGCATTTTTAATCATGCATACATATTGTGCATTGCACGGTCATCAAGTATTGATTGTTTCCCTTCTTTCCGGTGTTGCTCGATATCGGTAGACCGAGATCTGGAGGTTGATCCGGCCTTCTACGACAACCCCAGTTCCACCTTCGACGAGCAAGGCAAGCACAACCTCATGGCTCCACCCATGTTTTGAGTCTTTATACCTCTTACTCATGCATACGATTCAACTTAGTTTTTAGTCTGTTAGAGTTAACCTATCCACTGCATGACCCCCTTATATGTCACCTTCATACCTGTTTACCCTCCTAGTATGACTAGGGTTGTTTGAGTAACGTAGAGACTTGTGTGTTCAATGCTTAGACATGCTTAGTCTTATGATCTGCTTCATCCGATTGATGAATGCTGACAATGCGTGAATCTAGTATGAAAGGTGTTTGTGATTTGATATGGTTGATTAACATGATTAACATGGCATGGATGTTGAGGCCACTGTGGGTTGTGGTTTTTGTCTTGTTCATGCCCCTAGGTGCGAGTTCTCGCCTTCGAAGCCAAGACTGAACTTGCAGCCACACGCGGGCCAATGAACCCCGCTCGGCTAACTAACTTGTCTAGTTACTTCCATGGGTCACGTCTTTTGAAGTTTCCATTTGCGGGTGTGTCATAAAATGTTTTGGAGAAAACTAGGGCGTGACCGGTGATGCATGTAAAATGCATAGATGAATTTTGCATATTTTCACATGGTTTTCTATTACATATTGCATCATATAAGGGTATAATTCAATGTTTTATAGTATTTTGGGGTTAAATTATAAAGTCCCCCAACTTTTATGGAATTAACCCTGCCTGTCAGAAATCTCGTTTTCTATATTTTTGACGTTTCAGGGGGCAAACTTCCGCGAAATCACCTGAAAATCTGCGGGGGTCATTTTCTTGGAAGGAGAAGACTTGCGGGCGAAGGATCCACGAGAATTGGGCAAGGAGGCCCAAAAGAGGACCCTCCACGCGGCCAGATTCCTTGGCCGCGTGAGAGGCCCCCTTTTGGCCCCTGTGGCCCCAATTCCTTCCATCTTCGACTTACCGACTCCGTCTTGACCTAAAACCGACTACAAAAAGGGTCCCCCGTACCCTTACGGAGAGGAGCGCCGCCGAACCTCCGAAACACCGAAATAGAGACCAGAAGTTCCAGATTGGAGGGGGAAAACTCCGGCGGGGCACCGCCGGTGTGATCTCCTACCCCTCCAACGTCATCACCATCGACATCTCCATGAAGAGGGAGTAGTCCACCTCAGGGCTATGGGTTTGTGGAAGTAGCACTTGTACCTCTCTCTCTCTATGTGCTTCACTAATTAGATCCGTATGAGCTGCCTCACATGATTACGTGCACCGTTGTAATTCCTATGTGGTGGATCTTTTCTATGAGTTATTGAATCTGAGATTGCAATTGTTTCTCTTGAGTTATTTGAGTAGATGTATCTTATATACCCCGTTCTTATTTGCTAGATTTGATCAATCTAGTTCTTGAGAGCGTGTGTGGGGTGATGGGTGCATTAGTTAGAGTAACGGGGGGTGGCTAGTGCTGTGAAAGTGACAGAAGTTCAGCGATCCACTTAGGTTTTGTTAAACCTTTCTTAGTTACCTCACTAGGGATAAAAAGGAGTACCTTGTTTCCGGGGATTTGAAGTGACACTAATCAATCTCCATGACTAGATCTAGCAAGTTCTTACTTCAACTTCATGTCACATTGCTTAAAGCTATACTCTGGTTTTTCCTTAATTATCGAGGTGTTATGATTTAGTTCGCATCTTGGCGGAGTATAAGAGGGATCAATATGACCGTAGAGATCTCTATGCTAGGACGTGATGCCCATATGAAAGTACTCAATGTTAAACATGTTATTGTAATCTCACATGTAATTCTTTATGTACACCGTCTACTACTTTATTTGAGAGAATGCAAGTATGAAACCATGAACCCCGGTCCTATTTTAAATATAAGAAAACACTCTAGTTACTTTGCTGCAATTTACTTTACTTGCACTTTACTTTACTTGCATCTCCAATTCGAATTTACATTATCTCCATCACCACTTGCATCACAAAAATACAAAAACAATCCATTGCATATTTATTTTCTCATTTGCATTTAGTAGTAGATTTAATTATTGCACATTTACTTTCAGTTTTGCATTGCAATTTAGAAGTCTCACACCTTGTGCTTGACAACCACTTGGTGAGGTTGAGGGCACAAAATTCTCTACTTGTTTGCAGGATCCTGGAGGAAGCTTGGAAGACAACTGCTGAAATACTGGCTCCCCAAGAGTTCGATATAAACCCTCGAGTCACCCTCGTGGGGAAGAAAGCTTGCCACTAGCTACACACTCTGCACTTGGAGTATCAACCTAGCCATCAACTGGGACCAGTGATGGGCGTACACGGATCTTGTCCCGACTCACAGAACAGGTGCCGTCACAAGATGGCCAACTCCCTATTGACGGGGTGGCCCTGTTTGGGTTGACTCATGGATAGGGCTAAGCAAGGTAAAGGCCGTGGTCGACCACACTCTGCCGCGCTCTTAGAGAGGAGCGTTACCGCGTGGCATTAAGAGTCGGTTGACATGTGTGGGTAAAGTGTACCCCCTGCAGGGATAAATCTCCTCGAGAAGCCGTGTCCACGGTTATGGACGACTTGGCAACGGATTCTGTGATCATAGACAACTCTAACGAAATGACTAAAACTTGTTGACAATGAATGAAGGATGCCTCCTCGACTACGTCAAGAGGGGTGATTCTTGTAGCATAAGGTAGTCTAGGGATGAGAAAGTACTTGGTGGACTAGAGAACATGATGATCTTAGTGGTTGCGTAGATTCCTTCACTGTTTAAGAAATGCTCTATTACACGTGCTTCTTCTTCCTCAACTTCGGAAAACAAAGAAGGCTTTACACAAAAGACCTTAAAAGCCAAGTCTTGCTGAGTACCTTTTGTACTCAACCTTGCCTCGTTGTTTTTTTGTTACAGACTTTGGCGATGCAGCTGAAGAAGGGTTCTACCTCGACGTCGATGAGTAGTTAGGGGTTCCCAGGTGGCAGCCTGGTATCTGTATTATGGGTTTAGCTACATTGCTTATGTTTCAGACTCTTAGTCCTTTTGTTGTCTTGTTGTATAGCAACATATTTGCTTTCGCTTCTTGATGTAATGTTGGGTTGCTTGACCTATGTTGGTCGTGTAACCTCTGCCTATAAACTACTCTAGTATGACTTGTTTAATACAACTTTCATGTATAGAGTGCTGCTTTGATCGGCTGTTGGTTTCGAGCCCGTTGTTATACAGTTTTGGCTATGCGTGCATAGTTGTCGCAGTCGAGGGGTTGTGGAGCCGATTATCCATGTCCGAGCCCGCCTGCCGATGTGATTCGGCCTGGGGAGAGCTAACCCCAGTAACCCTCGATTGTTGTTGCACTTTCTGGACACATAGCAGCTCTGTATAACTTTGGTCCCATTCCTTCAGTTTCATCCGCCTCGTGGACGCTTGGGTATACATATCTGGTTATGACTAGCATGGACACAAGGAGTAGTAGGCCGGGGATCCAGACTACGTGTCGATGAATCCGGTCTGCCTGCCGTTGTTTGTTGCGGCCGGGGCTGGTAACCCTGAAGCCCTTGTGAGTCCATTTCTAGGAGCACATGACAGTTTGTATATCTCTGGGTCCGGGTTTCTGACATCATATCTGCAAGTTGTTTACATATGTTATTATCCGGAACTCGTAGCCCCAAAGTGACAGAAATTGGGATAACCGAAGGGGATGGTTGTGATGTGAGGATCACATGTGTTCACGGAGCGTTGATGCTTTGCTCCGGTGCTTTATTAAAAGGAGCACCTTAATTACCAGTAGTTTCCCTTGAGGCCCCGCTACAAACGGGCTGGTAGGACAAAAGATGGTGTGCATGTTTCTCATTGCGAGCACGTATGACTATATTGGAACACATGCCTATGGTTTGCCTAGAACTTGGATGCTTTATTATTATTATCTGCAATGACCATGTTTTGATTATCATATGAACTATCTTATCAATGCAAAGCCCGTTCATCCATTCGCTATGCCTACAGTATTTTCATCCTGCTTTTTCCTTTACTCCTGCTGTTATTTTACTACTACTGCTGCTATAAAACTATTACCACTGATAAACTATTGCGAGCAAGTCTACTTTCAGGTGCAGCTGAATTGACAACTCAGTTGTTAAGGCTTATAAATATTCTTTGGCTCCCCTTACATCGAATCAATAAATTTGGGTTTTACTTCCCTCAAAGACTGTTTCGATCCCCTATACTTGTGGGTCATCAAGACTATTTTCTAGCGATGTTGCGATTCCCTCGAAGACTATTTTCTCATCCATTTGTTAATCTCCTCCAGAAGCCAACAAGGCGCCTCGGTCATAAGAAACTGATGTACAGGACGCGCCGCCACAACTGATTTCACAAGGGTAATACTCCCTACTCTAGCTATCATCCCACTCTGCCAAGCTGGCACACACCTCAGCACCTGGTCCAGCAGTGGTTACCATTCACTCTTTGTAAGGGGTCATAGATCCAGCTATAGTCCCAAGTATTTAATTGGAAACTTTGTGATTGCGCAACCCAGCGCCTATGATACTAATGCCTCATCCCCCTCCTCCCCCCGGATGATAGTCGCAGAAGTCTTTGCATAATTGACTTTCAACCCATATGCCTCCCAAACAATTGCAAAATTTGCTGCATAGTCACCAGGTCCGACTCCATGGGTTTGATAAAGAGAACGACGTCATCCACATAAACTGACAATCTTTGAATTGTCGTGCAACCCACAAGAGGTGTGAAGAGACCCTCCTCCACCACCGTAGCCACCGCGAGAGTGATTACGTCCATTGCCAGAACGAATAGCATATGAGAGATGGGATCTCCTTGTCGCAATCCACGAGCATGGCGGATCCTTTTTCCTGGGACCCCGTTAAGCACCACCTTTGTACTAGCCGTGTTAAGAAGGATAGCAATTAGCTTACACCACCATGAACTGAATCCTTTCTGTATCAGAACCTGCCTCAGGAACGCCCAATAGATTGAATCGAATGCCCTTGATATGTCCAACTTGATCAAAACCCCTTCTCCCTCCTGATATTGATTTACCTAGCCATTTTCCTTGCCAAAATGAAGTTGTCATGCAGACTCCTTTCGTTAACAAATGCCTGGTTCAGGCTCACAAGCTTGCCTAACTTGGTTCTCAATCGATTGGCGAGAAGTTTAGAGAAGCTATGCACCAGACTGATCGGCCAAAAATCTCCTATTTCCAAAGCATCCTCTTCCTTGGGGATCAGCGTCTTTAGAGCCTTGTTTTGCTTGGAGAACCCCCTCCCATCTCTGACAGCCAGCTTCTAGAGAGCTGTCATAATGTATGGTTTTATGATGTGCCATGCTCTATGACAAAACCCTCCAATGAATCCATCCGACCCAGGGGATCTATCCGCTGGCAGCTCCTTGATGGTGTTCCAAACCTCTTCCTCAGAGAATAACCCATCCAAATCTTGCAGCTCATTTGCATGAATGCCAATATAGTCCAAATTCAAAGCGTGCTCCCTTGTCTGCAGCTTCCCCAACAGATCCTTATAGGCCCGGAAGAACACGTCCTCCTTCTGTGATTGGTCTGTGATCATTGATTCTCCATCCTTCACCACACGGATACAACCCTTGGTCCGTCTACCATTTGCCACAACATGGAACAACCTTGTGTTTGCATCTCCCTCCTTCAGCCATCGCAATGGAGTCCTCTACCTAGCCATGGTGCGCTCCAAAGATGAAAGCCCTAGGATCTCCAATTTTAGCATGCGCCTCAACCACAACTCTCCTGAGTATAACTGCCTCCTATGTTGAGCAGCCTCCAATCTGAATATGATCGTATTAGCAATTGCCAGGTGGATCTTTATGTTTCTCACCTTTCGTTGCCCCCAGGACTGGAGATAGGAATCCAAGTTCCTAAAAAGAGCGTCCAGACGTTTAAACGGATCCACAATAGATGCATTACACACCCAACCTTCCTTAACTGCTGCTTCAAAACCTTCTAGCTTCAACCAGAACAGTTCGAACCTAAATCTTTGTTTTGTTCTGACGATCGCGCTCAAAGAGAGGTGCAACGGGGTATATTCCGAGATGTTGCTTGACGGTGCTTGTATAATGCAATATGGGCACATGATGTCCCAGTCCACCGAGGCCAGAGCTCTGTCAATGCATGTCATAGTTGGAGTTTCTCTCTCGTTGTTCCAAGTATACATCCTTCCGCGAAGGTATAGATCATGCAACTCATGCGAGAACACAAAATTCCTGAAACGGCTCATCATGTTTCTATTCAGGTTTGCGTTATTCTTCTCTTCCGTCGCGAGGATCATGTTAAAGTCCCCGAAGATAATCCATGGCCCAGGGCAAAGATGGTGCCTCTCCGCTAGCTCCTGCAAGAACTGTGTTTTATCTACGTCAGACTATGGCCCATATACCACCGAAAGACACCAACTTTTATTCAGTTTCGTCATGACTTCCCCTGTGAGTCCATGCTGACATGAGAGATGTTGAGGACCATAGTGTCCCAAGCAACCAGAATTCTACCCCTTGTTTCAACCGCTTGCAAGTATGCGAAGCCATCAAAAGACGGACCAAAGGCATTGCATGACCGAGTATCTGTCAACCAAGTTCAACTTTGTCTCCTGCAGACACACCACAATCACATGCAAAGACTCCACGAATTCTCGCACCACATTTTTTTCGCAGGTTCATTCAGGCCGCGAGGATTCCAAATCAAAATGTCTATACCTAAATCCATAATACATCAAAGCCTCCACTCCTTGGTGCACTCACACCCACCTCAGTGCACACAGACCACTGGGCCACTCGTCTCCTGCAGCACTCCTAGGGGTTGCATCTCCTTGCCAAAAATAAAAGCTACTACACGCAGATGATCATCTTTCATAGGTGAATCAAAAGGTTCTGAAAGTCCTTCAATGCCGCCTCATCCACCACCACGTTGTCAGGCACCACTCCAAGTGCCTTGAGAAGCACATTCTTGGTACCATCTCCGCAGTAGACCTCACCTTGCGAAGCAGCGGTAGTACTAGCTTTTTTAGCATGTTGGCGCAAAATGCCTTCAACTTGTTAAGTTGCTGATGACTCCCAAGTGTAGGAGATCAATTGTAGTACCTTTCGATCAGAAAAGGTTGTGGAACCCACGAGAGCTGAAGTTATTGGTTAGAAAGAATGATAAATAAAACAATGAAAGATGCAAATGTTTTTTGGGGATTTTGGTTGTATAGTTGCAAAGAGAATAAAAATGCTGAAAATAAATAGTGACAGGACAAGCTCAAGTAATGTGTGTCTTATATGTGGAAAACGTTCCCGAGGGCGGCATGGATTTTACATGGCATAGAGATTTCTAAAATAACACGTTGAATATCTTGTCAAGTTTTAATATTCTTTGGACGGAGCCATTATTAGGTATAGCTAAATAAATAAACTAATGCCCTTATGATGGAACTTGTGGCCAAGTAAATGATTGCACAAGAATTATTAAGACATAAAGTCCCACCATAGCATTACACTCTAAGGTCCCCGATACTAATATCCCATAAAGTAACTTCATGACTCGGTCTCAGGTTCACATGTCCTCCCAAGTCTCCCTCACTCCATTACACTACGGTGTTCTCCTATGAGCCCATATAGGTGAAGTGGTGTGCAGTAGATGTTCACACAACACCATCATAGAATTACATAAAAAGATGAAAACTAGACAGAATACACACACATGTTATATATAAATCATTGCCAATTCATCCTATGCCCTCAACAACATATGGAAACTACTCACAACATGCAAACATGATAATATTCAATGGCAGAAGTGGTACAACACAATCTGAAAATATAACTTCACCTCCAAATAATGACAAGTACTCACTCACAAACATGAATAGGAGCACAAAGCAAGTATCTAGGGTATAGCAATTCTCAAACTACGAGGGGGGCAGAATGGATTATGGAGATGATGATGGAGATGGTGCTGGTATTGGTGATGGTGATGATGGAGAGGCCTCCTCCCACACCAAGGAGGAGAGGTGATGACGATGATGATGATGATTTCCCCCTTCTCCGGAGCTCCGGAGCAGCAGGATCTGACCCCCCTTGGAGGGAATCAGGAGTTTTGCCTCCGCGGCCTCGGATAGACTTGGGAAAATTAGGGTGTAGGTTTTTGGGCGAGACGAAGGCGTGTTAAAAATCCCCCAACGAGGAAGTGCCCGAGGCTCAAGTTAGTGGGTCCCACGCAGCAAGATTCCTTGGCCGCATGGGCCCCCCTCTTTTTGGCCTCGTGGCTCTTCTTCCTTCAATTTTCTTTCCTCTGTTATTCTCCCTATGAAAAACCAACTATGCAATTTTATTTTTCCATTTGGGTCCCTGTAGCTCCTGAAACATTAAAAACAAGAAAAAGGAGGGTTTATGCCTCCCGGAGATTAAATACCAAAAATTGGTACTTTGTATGAAAGTCCCATAAATCATATAAAACATGCAAAAACAATGATATAAAAATGTCAATAACATTCTAATATGATAATATGAGTTGTATAAATGATGATACAAAATGCACGTATCAACTCCCCCAAACTTAAACCTTTACTCGTCCTCGAGTAAGTAAGCGAATAGATCATTACATGCATCAATGAGCTTACGGTTGATATATAAATTCGAGCATTGTATCATCATCATGTTCAATTGTAAGATAAGATTAATGAACTAAAACCCATACACATGAGGGCAACATAAGTAGAAACTCTAGCAATCACCCCTTACTTTTTAACATAAATAACCATTGTATGTTGGACAACTGGATCATACTCTTTTTCCAATGCATTTGCCCTTGTTTGCAAGCATTATAATATTTGATACTTTGCTGAAATTTAAAGACAAGATAAACTCTAATTGACTAACTAGTTAAAAGAAGACAAATTAAAAAGATAGATATGGTATTGTTTACCTCCTTGCTTCACTAGTAACTAGTACACACTTTATTCATGGATATTTCAATCAATTTCTTATGCTCAACACAACCTTTATCTTACACTTTCCATGGCTAACAGAATCCTCGGGTGCCTTCCCTTTCATTCATTTTTCAAGAGCATAAGTATTGAAACAACCATGATCATTAATTTTCTCAAAAGATACTAGAGTATAACAAGAGTGTTTCATATTCTTTTCATTGACCTTCCTAACTCTTTATTCTACAAGACTACATCTCTACATTAAACTATTATTCTCATGTCATATTGACTTATTCTCTTATTTGTTATTTTGATGAGCTAATTCTACAATTGTCCAACATGCTCAAGTTAATTAAATTCAAGGAAGGATCTGAATGAAACTTCTAAATATGCCATGCTCATTTGAATGACTGTTACCCATAAATCTCCAAAACAAGAGACCCATGGATGACACCTATCGGGCCTCTGGATACCAGGGTATCCCGAACCGACCGCTGCGGCCCAGCCCGGTAGTGCAACCTCGGAGCAAAGGGTTCTACCCATAGCGATGGGGCCGCCTTTGGGCCCATTCTAGAAGTGGGACCACCTAAGGAAAGGACTCCCACGCCAGGAGTTCACGTCTTTCGAGAAAAGCTCTACTCCTCCCCTGCTCCTCTCTCGGGATATCCTCCCTCAAGAGGGAACATACCATGTGCAGCTGACGACCGTTCCTCTGCATGATGACGAGAGCGCTGCATAGCCACATAGCCTCTTTGGCCACAGTTTCCGTTCTCGTGTATAAAGTGAGGGCCGGCACTGTGGGCGCCAAAGCATTCTCCCAAAATTTCCTCTTTGGTGCAAGAATACCAAGACCGTGCTACAAGACGGAGAAAACGTCACCGGGCACCCCCACCGTGCTGCCATGGACGGTGGAGCTGTCCTCGACGACCAAGACCATGCAGGCGGCGCAGAGTACGGGACGCTCCCCACTTTGGCTCCTTATGGGAACCCTTTCCCGCCAAATGAGCAGGAAAGAGGTCCAAATGCCAGTATAAGAAGGGCCATTGTGGCTCCGGTAGAGGGGAGCTCAATTCATTCTATAGCTCAAGTAGTCTGACCCGAGCACAAGCTTGCATTTGTACTGTAGTCACCGCAGTGCAATCCATTAGACAAGCAGGAGTAGGGTATTACACCACACTGGTGGCCTAATCCTGGGTAAACTCTCCGTGTCGCCATTGCTGTCGTTCTAAAGCTTCCCTCGCGAAGCCTCCTCAAGAAGTGAAGGAACTGTGTTTAGCCCCAAGTGTTCGAACCCCTTGAGAGATCCTGTCGTTGACAAACTACTCTCTGACATTTGGCGCGCCAGGTAGGGGGATAAGGCACTCCTCCACTTCCTCTTCGCCATGGCACCTGCCGCCCGGACCAGCACTTGCCTCACCCGATGCGAGTGCGCTCGCCGTCGGGGGCAGGCCGATCCTACGGGCAATGACAATGACAACGACGCAGCGCGAGGAAACACCACTGGCGTGGAGGGCAAACAAGGCACTGAGGAGGAAGCTTCCTCTCACACGCCGCAGCGACACGTGCCTGCGTCTCAGCATTCTCCCCCACCGCCGTCAGGAACCCAGAGACACCTGGAGCAACCTACTCCTGCACCAGATCTCCTGCTGGTCCGAGACCTGCTTACACACACGCCCGCACCGGAAGGACACGCCACATGGCTCGCCCGACTCCAGGAGCTCTCCACAGCCGCAAACGTCCCTCGCGGGAGCCGCGGGGAGGCTGTGCTGACCAGCGTAAGAGTGCGGCAACTCATGACGCACCGCCCCCTTCTCACGGTGTAACTTCACCGGTGCAAGGCGATCCCCGCAACAATTTCCATGACAAGGCACAGATACGTCATAAACGTATCCTTAATTTCTGATGTTTTCATGTTGTTTCCTACATGTTTGCTATACACTTTATGTGATTTTTATCGATTTTCCGGACTAACCTATTGACAAGATGCCAAAGAGCGAGTTCCCTGTTTTCTACTGTTTTTAGATTCAGAAAAGTTGTTCTGTAAATATTCCCGAAATTGGAAAATTCGAAGTCCGGAGGTCCTAGAATTCCCGAAGGTTCCACGGAGCCCCAAAGAGACCCGGAGGTGGGCCACAGTGGGGCCACACCATAGGGCGGCGCGCCCTCTAGCCGCGCCATGGGGTGGTGTGGGGCCCCAGGCCTCCATCGCCTTTGCCCTTTCGCCTATTTATACCCCCCGACATATTAACCCTAAAAATATACCACTTCGTCCCGAGAAACACCCAAGGCCACCGTCATCGTCATCCCGAGATCGGGAGGGTTCTGGAGCTCTCCCCGGCACTCTTCCGGGAGGGGAATTCATAATCGGAGGGGTCTACACCGCCATGCCGTCCTCCGAAGTGATGCGTGATTAGTTCATCCATGGACTACGGGTCCATAGCAGTAGCTAGATGGTTGTTCTCTCCACTTTGTACCTCATGTTTAGATCTTGTGAGCTGCCTCACCTGATCGAGATCATCTTTATGTAATGCTACATGTTGTGTTTGCTGGGATCTGATGAATGTTGAATGCTATGTCTTCTGATTATCAATCTAGCATGTTATCTTCATGCTTATGTTATTTATGATCTTGCATGCTCTCTGTTATTAGTAGATGCTCTTGCCAAGTAGATGCTAGTAACTCCAAGAGGGAGTATTTATGCTCGATAGTGGGTTCATGCCTCCTTTGCATTTGTGCATGTTATCTTCATGCTTATGTTATGTCTTCTGAGTACCAATCTAGCATGTTATCTTCATGCTTATGTTATTTATGATCTTGCATGCTCTCCGTTATTAGTAGATGCTCTTGCCAAGTAGATGCTAGTAACTCCAAGAGGGAGTATTTATGCTCGATAGTGGGTTCATGCCTCCTTTGCATTTGTGCTCGAGTGACAGAAATGTGACGGGTGGAGGATGTGTCGTTGCCATTAGGGAGAAAACAACGGTGTTTACCTAGTTTACATTACACACTTTTCTTACTGCGATAATCTATTGCTAGCAACTTAATACCCAACGTTTGTTCAGATGATATTCGGAGGGTGGATTATTAGACATAGATGCAGTTGGATAACGGTCTATTTATTTTGTTTTAATGCCCGCATGAATGACATAGTAATCTTTATGTCTTGCATATGCACTACGGTGCGGCTTTCATTTCTGTCAATTGCGCAGCTGTAATTTGTTCACCATGCATATTATTTATCTTTCACGGAGAGACACCACTTGTGAAATGTGGACTCCGGTCCATTTTCTCGTACTGATAATACACCCGCTGCTTTCATACTGCTGCTACTGCTTTCATACTGTTTTCCATACCATACGTTTAACCTCTTTGTGTTCAGCAAAACCGGGGAGATTGACAACCTCACTGCTACGTTGGGAAAAAGTGATTTCATTGTTTTGTGTAGGTTCCACGTTGCTTCTGAACCGGTAGTGCGCCTCACCACCTCAGCTGCATCAACCTTCAAAGATTGCTTCTCCTCCTACTGGTCGATTCAACCTTGGTTTCTTCTGAGGGAAAACTTGCTGCTACACTCTTCACACCTTGCCCTTGGGGTCTACCAATGTTAGTCATAAACAAAGTTTTTTAGCGCTATTGCCGAGGAACGAAGTTTTTGAGAGCAAGCAGCCTCCCGTCAAGGCTCCCATCAAGTTTTCTGGCACCGTTGCCTAGGAAGAAAGAGAAGTTCTGCAAGGGGAGTCTCTCACCTCCAATCATTTTTACTTTGTTATTGTTTTGCTTGTTACTTGCTTTATCATGCTTGCCATCAATGTTTGATGCCTTTGAAACTAGATCTTATAGGCAAGGTGGGTTCACAGATGAACAACAAAAATATTATAAGGAACACCGCTTGTCACAAAAAGAATAAACTTATGGGAGCAAATGAATAAATTGCATGACTATGCTAAAAACTTGTGCTCTACTTATAATGTTACCTATTGCTTTGATAAATCTTGCTGCTGTAGGAGGTATAAACACCTCCCTTTTCAATGTGAGTATAATGATGATGTTACCATATCTTCTTATGTTAAGGGAAATTATGAATTATATGATGTGGAAGAAATTGAAGAGTTTATTGCTTGGAAGGGTGCATTCGACATTGCCTATTTACTTGAAAGTATTGATGATGCACCTTATAAATATGATATTTATGCTATACTTGAATATTGCTTTGATAATTACAAGGATTGTAATTACTACATAATGGAATATCTTAATAAATGATCTCAACCTAAGGAAGAGACTAATGCCTTGCAGGAACCTATGGGAGAAGAAACTGTTGAATCTGGGAGCTCATTGGATGAAAAAGAGGAGGAGAGTGATGATTATGAGGAGGAAGAATGGAGCAACCCATGTCTACCTCCCAATGAGAGTAACTCTTTAACTCATACATTATTTGATAAAAGTGATGATCCTATTGATTCTTTTGAAATATCTCTTTATGATGAAATTGATACTTGCTATACTTGTGACCTTGATACTACTACGAATGAAACTTGTGAGAATGATATTGCTACTGTTATTTATGATAATCCATGCTACTTGGATAAATCCTATTATAATCCTCTATTTATTCCAACTATTGATATGCATGATAATGAGGAAGTTTGTTTACAAAATTTGTATGATGCTCTTGATGATGGTCATATGTTACTTGATGTTATAAATTATAATGATACTAAAAATAGGATTGCTATAATGTGTCCTATACCTTTTATGAGTGATCAATCATCTTGTTTTGCTATTGCTAAAAGTGGGAAGAAAGAGGAGCTGATTTTAAATTTTGATCCCACTGTTTTTGAGCTTGATATGAATTGTGTGCTTTTAGACCATGAAAAACATGCTTTATGTGATAATTATGTTGTTGAGTTTGTTCATGATGCTACTGAAAAATAATTATGAGATAGGAAAATATGGTTGTGGGAATTTTCATGTTACTAAAACACCTCTCTTTTTGTTGAAAGTTTTGAAGTTGCTCTTGTTCTACCTTCCCATGATTTCTAGTTTGAGTTTCTTTGATTTATTTCTTTACAAGATTCCTATGCATAGGAAGTGGGTTAGACTTAAATTTGTTTTATAATTGCTTCTTGATGCTCTCTTTTTCTGAATTCATATTTCTCATGTGAGCATCTTCTTCACTTGAAAACACTTGATTCCACTTTTCTGGGCCTAGCTAAAAGGCGTTAAAGAAAATCACTTCTTGGGAGATAACCCATGGTTTTATTTTTGCTTTGTTTTTCTCTGTTTTCTTTGAGTAAAGGGGTTATATACTTCTGTAGAAACTCATTCGTATATTTCTTTTCATGTTTTAGTAGTGCCAAGTAAGGTTTCTGATGAGAGTTGGAGTTGGTTTTTGGATTTCTGCGCAGGAAACAGATTTCTGCTGTCCACCGTAAAAAATCGTATAAATCACAGAAAAATCAGAATGACCTGAAATTTCTTGTGCTTATTCCCCGGCTATTTCCACAAACTTATCATTCTTTAAGTTTTTCTATCTGATGAACATAAGTGCCCCAAACAAAATCGTCTTTACGGACTGTTCTGGTTTTGACACATTCTGCCATTTTTCTTGCATTTCCTCTTTTGCGATGTCAAGTGGATTTCTTTGCTTCACGAAACATCAGTGTCTGTACCTAATGTTTAAAACTATAAACATAACTTATTCCCTTACAGAACCCATGGATTTTTTATTGTTGCACTAACCCTCTAATGCGAATTAATCTTTGAGTGTGATGTGAAGGAAGTTTTCAAGGGTCAAGAGAAGAGGGTGATATATGTGATCAAGGAGAGTGCAAGTTCAAAGCTTAGGGATGCCCCCATGGTTCATCCAAGCATATTTTTAGAATACTCAAGCATCTAAGCTTGGGTATGCCCAAGGCATCCCGTTCTTCATCAACAATCTATCATGTCACTTCTAGTGAAACTATATTTTTATTCGATCACATCATATGAAGTTTAATTGGAGTGTCTGTTCGTTTTTTTTTCCTTGCTGCAATAATATAGTTGGACCCTAGAACTCCTTTTTTGGGAGAGAGACACGCTCCACTTTTTCGTTTGAATACTTGTTATGCTAGTATTCTTAGTTTTTCTTCTAGCTGCTGCAAAATTTCTATTTAGCTCTTGTTTTCATTGCATCTCTGTTCAAAGCTGTTAGTTTTAGTAGTGTTATGTGAGTACTCTCATCTTTGCTTGAGTTAGCATTTAGAGATTTTTTGTTAAAGCATGTTTTGTATGGTGCTTGTTGGGAAAAGAAACTGCTCTTTGTAGTAGAATTTATAATGGTGCAAGTAGAAGCTTGTATAGACCTGTGGCTAGACCTTTTCATATCATCCTAGATGTTATTTTAATTCTAAAGCCTTCTGGTTATTTAGTAGCATGATTAGCCTCAAATAGCTGAGAGTGTTTAATGTGCCATTGAAAGAATCATATGTTTGTCTTGTCAGATTGAAGCATAAATTTGTGGTGTTCCCCTTTGAATGTTTTATTTGGTTGACTTGGCGCATGCTCACACCACATTTATGACTATGAACCAGTCACTTATAGCCTCTATTATTATTAGTTTTTGAACTTCTGGTACCACTTATGCTTTGATTAATGATGTTTATGTCGCTATGCATGATTATGGCTCTTATGCTCTCTTGATTTGTCGCTCCCAGTCTTTTGCTAGCCTCCACATGTACTGAGTATGAGCTCTACTCGTGCATCCAACTCCCAAAACCAAAGTATGCCCAATGTGTCCACCATACCTACCTACATGTGGTATTTAACCGCCACTCCAAAGTAAATTTCTCATGCGTTACCTTTAAAACTTTCAAAATTACTCCTGTTTTGCGCTCCTGTTTTAGCTCATGAGGACATAAATAGAGAATCTTTATCTCACTTGTTGACTGGACTTTCACACCCTGGACTAGTGGATTCATCTGCTTATCCAATGATAGAAGAGCTGGCAGCAGGGTGCCCAGCCCCAAATTAAACAAATTCTCTTCACTATTTTTGCCTCTGATTTATCAGTCAAAGCATAATTGTGTAAACAAAAGTGACAGAGGGATGACCTTCTACCCAGATGCGTCCTTCTATGGGAGCCGCTCTTGTGAAGTCTAGTTGTCTTGTGACGTACTATATTTTCTGTTTATCATTCGTTGACATAAGAATACACTTCTCTAAAAAATAGACACTCCTCCACGGTATGTGATTGTTGGTAGGCACCCGAGGATTCGGTTAGCCATGGTTTGTGTAAGGTGGAAGGAAGGAGTGTCAAGCTTTTTATACCTCTGTTTAATAAAATAAAATCTCTAGCACATGAGTTGATGCCTGCTTCCCTCTGCGAAGGGCCTTCCTTTTACTTTTATGTTGAGTCTCCATCTTCTAACTTTATGCACAGTTGAGAGATGATAGTTGCCATTCTGAGTTTTATGTGCATTTGTCCAAGAAACATTATTAATTGATTCATGATGTGTTATTGATTGTTCTCTAATTATTTGTCATAGTCTTCCTCATGAACTTTGAAGGTGTCCTGGCATTTATGTTTTGCCCCACTCTTAAGGACTATCGAAATATCACTTTGCCATGTTCTCTCTATACTTGAAACAAGGGTATATCTTTTGTTGCATTGTTATTCATGATCTTTTATTTGTGCTACTTCTCATGATGCAAGGTGATTGCTATGCTTTATTGTTAAAATTCTATTTATCATGCTTGTGTTGAAGTTCTATGATCTCAGCTTACTTATTCTTTTACATTTTTGATGATCAAGTTTATGTTGGTAGCATGTCACCTCAGAAATTTTGTGTTTTTCTCGTTTACCTACTCGAGGACGAGTAGGAACTAAGCTTGGGGATGTTGATACGTCATAAACGTATCCTTAATTTCTGATGTTCCATGTTGTTTTCATGTTTTTTCCTACATGGTTGCTATACACTTTATGTCATTTTTATCGATTTTACGGACTAACCTATTGACAAGATGCCATAGAGCCAGTTCCCTGTAATCTGCTGTTTTTAGTTTCAGAAAGGTTGTTCTGGAAATATTCTCGGAATTAGGAAATTTGAAGTCCGGAGGTCCTAGAATTTCCGAAGGTTACACAGAGTCCCGAAGAGACCCGGAGGGGGGCAACAGGGGGCCCACACCATAGGGTGACGCCCCTGTCCGTGCCATGGGGTGGTTTGGGGACCCCAAGCCTCCACCGCCTTTGCCCTTTCGCCTATTTATACCCCCCGACATATTAACACTAAAAATATACCACTTCGTCCCGAGAAACACCCGAGGCCGCCGTCATCGTCATCCCGAGATTGGGAGGGTTCTGGAGCTCTCCCTGGCACCCTGCCGGGAGGGGAATTCATTACTGGAGGGGTCTACACCACTGTGCCCTCATCCGAAGTGATGCGTGAGTAGTTCATCCCTGGACTACAGGTCCATAGCAGTAGCTAGATGGTTGTTCTCTCCACTTTGTACCTCATGTTTAGATCCCGTGAGCTGCCTCACATGATTGAGATCATCTTTATGTAATGCTACATGTTGTGTTTGCTGGGATCTGATGAATTTTGAATGCTATGTCTTCTGGTTATCAATCTATCATGTTATCTTCATGCTTATGTTATTTAAGATCTTGCATGCTCTCCGTTATTAGTAGATGCTCTGGCCAAGTAGATGCTAGTTACTCCAAGAGGGAGTATTTATGCTCCATAGTGGGTTCATGCCTCCTTTGCATCTGTGCTCGAGTGACAGAAACGTGACGTGTGGAGGATGTGTTGTTGCCATTAGGGAGAAAACAACGGTGCTTACCTAGTTTACATTGTTTACATTACACACTTTGCTTACTACGATAATCTGTTGCTAGCAACTTAATACCCAACGTTTGTTCGGATGATATTCAGAGCGTGGATTATTAGACATAGATTCAGTTGGATGACGGTCTATGTATTTTGTTGTAATGCCCGCATGAATCACATAGTAATATTTATGACTTGCATATGCACTACGGTGCATCCTTCATTTATGTCGAATTGCCCAGCTGTAATTTCTTGACCACGCATGTTATTTATCTTTCACGGAGAGACACCACTAGTGAACTGTGGACTCTGGTCCATTTTCTCATACTGATAATACACATGTTGCTTTCATACTGCTGCTACTGCTTTCATACTGTTTTTCACACCATACGTTTAATCTCTTTGTGTTCAGCAAAACCGGTGAGATTGACAACCTTTTTTTTGACACATTACAGTGGTGAAAAAACCCCCACTGTGTCAAAATTTTCCATTAATATATATCATATTTATAGAGTAGTCTCATACAAGTTCATAAGGTGTCAATCCATTGTGACATGCCATCTTTAAGAGATGGTTTTGCTTTATGTCTAGCTAGTGAAAAGTTATCCTTAAAAAAAATAATACATAGAGTAATATCTTTTTGGATCCCATCAAAGATGATCTTGTTCCTGTGATTCCATAATGTCCAAGAGCCGATAATGAGAATTTCTTTGAAGTAAACAGTCTTGTATTTGATTCTACCCAATTGTATCAATGCCATGTAGTCATGTGTGTTCTCCCATCAGAATCCAATGTGCTCCCAGAAGTCTTTACTGAACGAGCATCCAAAGAATAAGTGGTGAAGGTCTTCATTATGATCATCATCACATAGAACACATGATTTGGTTGGTATCTGGAATTGCTTTTCTCCTGAGAAGATCTCTGGTGTTCGGTCTATCATGCAGGAGAAGCGAGAAGAAGAATTTATGCTTGGGTAATGCACATGATCTCCCGATCCATAAGAAGGGTTTAGGGGCAATGGTAAAAGGCCTGGGAATCTTATAGGTTTTGCTGTTTTTGTATGTGATATTAGTACTAGGTACATACCACCTATCTTTCTCCTGATTATTGGCCAGTGTGAGTAGTTTGTCTTTGAAGGTATTGTATTGTTGCATAGCAATATAACATAATGGTGTATGGAAAAGGTCATAGATGTCACCATTGTTGACATACTCAGTAGCAGATTTCAATGAGATATTGCCATGTCTAGCATAGGAGCATAGCTGAGGGAATTGCCTGACATAAGTAGTATCTTCCCATGATCCCCTCCATAGACCAATAGTATCCCCTGATCCAGGCATGCATTTGATATGATCCATAAATTTATCCAGGAGTGAGTGGCAATCTTTCCACCAAAATGATCCACATGGTCCAGTGTGTTGTGGTAATTTTCTATCATGGTAGTGTGCTTGCCAGATAAGATTGACCCATGGGGTATCATGTCTATTCATGAATATATATAGTAATTTCATAAGGAGTGCATTATTTTGGGTTCTGAGGTCAAGCACTCCCAGTCCACCAGCCTTCTTTGGTTTGCATACAGTATCCCATTTGACAAGACATTGACCCCTTTTTTCGATATCCTTACCAGCCCATAAAAACCCTCTGGAAGATTTCTCAATGTGTTCTATAATTCCAACATGTAATTTCAGAGTACATAGTGCAAAATTTGGTATAGCTGAGATAATAGATTTGACAACAATGAGTCTCCCATCATAGGATAGTGTGTCTGCAACACCAATCAATCTTCTGTCGATCCTCTCAATGATGCCAATAAAACCATCAATTCTGGGTTTGGTAGTACCCATAGGCATACCAAGGTAAGTAAAAGGCATGGATTCCGTCTTGCAACCAATAGTATTAGCAAGCATGGTACATTGTTCATTGGTGATGATGATAGGGGCAATAGATGTTTTGTGGTAATTCACCTTGAGTCCAGTAGATGTTGAGAATTTATCCAGGATACCTTTGAGGTGTAGTAATTGAGTGGCATCAGCTGGCATAATAATCAATGTATCATCAGCATACTGAATGATAGGATAATCCATATTATAATTGTTATCCATAGGACAGGATAGACTTCCTTCATGCTAGGAATTATTAACTCCATATTGTAGAAGTTCTGATGCAGCAACAAATAATAGAGGGGACAACGGGTCTCCTTGCCTAACACCCCTTTTACATAGAATAGTCTTGCCTGGTACTCCATTAAGTAAAATCGAGGTGGATGTAGAGTGTAGTATGTTGTTAATCCAACCAATCCATTTATTGCCAAAGCCCAATGCAGTAAGCATGTGAATGATAGCAGAGAATTCAATTTTGTCAAAAGCTTTTTCAAAATAAATCTTGACAATAATGGATTCCCTCTTTGATTTATGGCATAAATCAATGTACTCAAATGCCCATGTGAGGCAGTCTTGGATAGTTCTTTTCCTGATAAATCCATATTGATTTTTGTCGATGATAGGGATAATTATATCTTGTAGTCTATTTGCAAGAATCTTAGTGATTATTTTGAGTGGTGTGCTGACCAATGAAATAGGTCTATAATCATTGACAGACTTTGGGTCCTGGCATTTTGGAATAAGGGCAATGAATGATACTACTCAAATCCATTGAGCCATTGTGAAAATCCATACATAGCTTGTAGAACTATTCTTTTATAATAGGCCAACATTTTTTCATGAATGCACCATTGAATCCATCTGGCCCTGGAGATTTGTCTGATGGCATATTAGAGACAATATCATCAATTTCTTTATGGGTAAATGGGGTCTCAAAGGAGGAGAAGTCAATATCAATGTTTCTAGTAATAATCTCCTGTAGATTTAAAAGCATTGGACAATTATCAGAAATACTAATTATTTCTTTGTAACTACTCCATAAAGCTGCTGCTTTGTCCTCATGATCACATACCATATTATCGGTATCAATTGTTAAAGATGCAATATAATTACATCTATAACTTTTGGTAACAATAGTATGGAAGCATTTTGTGTTTTCGCCACCAAGTTGAGCCCACCTGATCTTAGCACGACTTCTCCAGAATATTCTTTTAGCTTCTGGTAAATGAGTGAGATGCTTTTTGAGAGCCACCCTGAAGTTGGTTTTCTGTGTGGATAATAATATTTGCTCTTCCAGTCCATCAATCATTGCCAAAACATAATTACATGATTCAATGATCTTGTTGAGTTGTGAGAAATTCTTGCTCCATTTTTTAGTCCCTGGTGCGGGGTCTCAAATCTAGCAGTAATATCTTGTGTTGGGTTCTTAAAAACACCCCTATTGAACCAATGCTTGTTGATCACATCCAGGCAACCTTCAAATTGCATCCAGTATTCTTCAAATCTAAATAATCTGCATTTAGGTATGTAGGTGCCAACCTGGATCTTGATAGATATGTGATCATATGATAATTTGGATAGAGGAGTGGCCACAGTGTTGGGGAAATTATTATTCCAATTGCCAGCTGTGAAAATCCAATCAAGTTTAACCAGAAGGGGATCAATTTGCATATTACTCCAAGTGAATGCTATACGTTTAATAGGGACATCTTCAAGGTCATGATATGAAATAATAGAATTGAACATCAACATGTGTTGAATATCACCTTCCCCTTTGTTTCTGTTATGATTTCCCCTAATGATATTGAAATCTCCAAGAATGATCCAATTGTGCATAGGGGTATTATCAATACTATAAAGCCAGTCAAAGAAATTTTGTTTGTCTTCATGATGAGCAGGTCCATAGATGTTTGTGATGTACCATGTATGAGCACTAATTTTGCAGGTCAATTCAATAGTAATATGGAATTTGTTGGCACTGATAGTATTACCATGGAAGATATTTCCATTCCAAATAGTGATAAGTCCCCCCAAACTGCCATTGGAGGGAAAGGAGTATTGATTAAATCGTTTAGGACAGAATTTTTTGATGTAGGGCAAATCAAATAGCTTTCTCTTAGTTTCTTGGAAGCATATAACATTGCAATTGGAGGCATCAATATTCTTCTTGATATAATCCCATCTGGTCTGTGAGTTAATGGCTCTTAAGTTCCAATCTAAAATTATCCAGTTTCTATCCATAAGAACATGGTGAAAAGATATAGGGCCAGTATTACATAATAGTACTGGAGTGGACTCTCAATAGTGTACAGGAGATATGTGCAAGATATGTAGGCATTATTTTCAGAGTGTATCCCTGACCTCCATGTTTTCCAAATAATTAACCTTAGCAAGATAAAATAAGTGTCGTAATTCCAGATAGCAAATGATAGTACCAGAATATTACAGATAGAAGCAGTTTTGAATAGGAAAATGGTAAGCCAAATATTCCACAAACTATAGCAAAATAAATAGCCATGAGAAAGTTTGATGGCTATAATTAATACACAAATAGGAATTCTTCTATTCCACACTATCATTGGTACTGTCATAATCCAGAGCATCATCAGATAAATCCCTAGGATTGACAACCTCACTACTACGTTGGGACAAAGTGATTCCATTGTGTTGTGTAGGTTCCACGTTGTTGTTGAACCGGTAGTGCGTCCTGCCACCTTATCTGCATCAACCTTCAGAGATTGCTTGTCCTCCTACTGGTCGATTCAACCTTGGTTTCCTTTCTAAGAGAAAACTTGTTGCTGCACTCTTCACACCTTGCACTTCGGGTCTACCAACTTTAGTCATAAACAAAGTTTTCTGGCGCCGTTGCCGGGGAACGAAGTTTTCGAGAGCAAGCAGCCTCCCGTCAAGGCTCCCATCAGGCACCCACCACAAAGGTACCCGAGAAGAGCAGCAACATCTGCGAGATCTTGCGCACCCCACCAGATGCGCGCGTACAGATCGAACGCTGCCACAAGCGAGAACGGCGCACCATCCGCGGGCTCGCCAAGGCCGTCCAAGCCAACCGCCCGGCGGACCTCGACGTGCGCGCCACAGTCTACGTCGGTGGCGCTCTCGCGTTCACCAAGCAACTTCGCACGGTCTCCTGGCCTGCCGAAGTTCAACCCGACGCTGCCATCTCGCTACGACGCACCACTCGTCCCCTCGACTTCCTGCAGCTCTACTGCCTTAACGTATGAGCTGCAAAGGGGGATGACAAGTGCATGGCGAATTGGTTGCCGATGGCCCTCAAGGGTCCTGCCCTCGTCTGGCTCATGAATCTGCCGGAGGGCTCCATCGGGTCGTTTGAGGAGTTGTGCCCCGTCGCCAACTTCAAGGGCTCCTACGAGCGCCCCCTCTCCTACTACGACCTCCGCAGCATACGCTAGCGCCCTGGTGAAGCAGTTCGTCAGTACCAGCAGCGTTTTAGTCAAACGCGCAACAAGATCGCCCGCATCGCCGACGCGAACATCATCTCCGCCTTCCGGGAAGGGGTCACCAACGAGCGCATGCTCGAAGAGCTCGGCATCAGGGACGACCTCACCTCTGCTGTCGAGCTCGTGGACATGGCCGACAGGTGTGCTAAAGCTGAGGAGGGACGCCTCTTCAGACACAGCACCCATGCCGATGAGGGCTACTCTCGAGGTGGCGGCTGGCATAGTCCTGAGCGAGGGGAGGCCACGTTGGAGGAAGATGGGACGAGCGCAACCTAAACCACTACAACAGATACGACAACTACAACACGGGTGACTACAACGACGGCGGCTACTAGCCGCCCCATCAGCAGCCACCACCGCAATAGCAGCAGCGCCCGCCGCTGCAACGTCCCAACCCACCCCACCTCAGGTAAACGCTGTCACACAACAACACGCTAAGGGAAACAAGGGTCGTGGTGACGAACACTGCGAGGGCTAGCCTGCATTCTTGGTGAAGCACAAGCTCCTCTCTCCAACCGCCACTTCAAGAAGATCTTGCGCGAGATCAACGCTGTCCACCCAGGCAGAGCCGCGGCCAGTGCTACTCAAGTGGTCAGACCACAAGGTCACCTTCGACATCAGCGACCATCCCAAGTCCACAAGGACCGTGGGAACCCTACCCCTGGTATGCACCACCGCCATCAATAACATCGCCGTCAACAAGACCCTACTTGATCGGGGGTGAGGGCCTCAACGTCATCTCGGTGCCCACTTTCGAGCGGCTCCAAGTTCCTTACGTGCGTCTAGGCCCCCACGAGGCCATTCACCGGCGTCACAGACGGCACCACGGTCCCACTAGGACAGATGCGCCTCGCCGTCATGCTCATCACCTGCTAGAACTACCGCACCGAGACCCTCGACTTCGACGACGCGCACAACGCCCTCCCCTACAACGCCATCCTTGGGTACCCAACTCTCACGAAGTTCATGGCTGTGACACACCACGCATAAAACCTCGCCAAGCTGCCTAGGCCCACCGGGACAATCACCATCCATGGAGAGGTAGAGGATGCGGCGTGCTCCGTCGAGCAAGCATACAAGGAGGTGGCGACCTCATACCCGGCCGACGAAGAAGACGTGGTACACCTCGATGAGGCTCCCAAGAAGAGGATTCTAACCTCTCAAGAGATAGCACCCACCATGAAGACCCCCAGAGCGCTGGAGGCTCGGGGGATGCCGCCCTGATGACCCGCAGAGCGCTGGAGGCTCGGGGGCTACCACTGCTCTCTATGTGAGCGCACCTCCTTACTAGGGAGGAGCGCTCACCACTTGCTCGCTCCATGGCCCCCACAAGGCCGTGGAGACGTACCCACGAAGAGACCCCATGACGCCCCGGTAAAAACGATGCCAGGACCTCTCTTCGTGAGGGTCTCATGGAGCTCTCCCTAGACGGGCCATGAGGTCGAGGGAGCTTCTACCCACATAACCGGGAGCCCCGCTCCGGCTGGGCAAACTTTTGTTACTCGAGGGCGCCACAAGGCCACTACATCCTCGAGTTGTGCACCTGAACTTGCGCGAGTATCAGCGCCATGACGGTGGGAGTCCCGTGTCCACACGGTGACATCAACTGCTTCTTGGGGGACCACAAGGTCACGACATCCCAAGCGTTTTGTAAGAGAACAATGCCTCACCCTCGAAGTAAAATCCAGTTGCTTTCCGGAAGCAATCTCATCTCTACATGCCGACATGCTTGCATGTTTGCATCCAACAAGATCATACGCATCCATCTCAGTATGCATACTTTCCTCTCTGAAGAGGCGCGCGAGTGACCTTTTCCTCTCGAGAGCATCCCACGAGCGGGGACTGGAGCAGTGTATGTGAGTGGGTCGCTACTGCACACAAGACCCTCGCCAAGCCTCTTTGCGTGGTTCTCCTCACGAGATGCTCATGAAGGAACACCCAAACGAGCACCTCTCCAGAAGCACAAACTCTCCACGCGGAGACCGGAGAGTACTCTAGAAGGAGCAACAGGAGATCCACCCCAACGACACAAGCAGGGTGTCTCGAAGGACACCATCACACAAAAGCTAAGTACTCTCACACGAAAGAACATCCAAAAGCGGGATAAAAGATAGGGATACAGCAGACATCGAAGTACATAATATTTCCTTACAGAGGTTAAAAAGTTCGCAGGCATCTAAAGCAAGGAGCATGCAGATACACCGAAGGTGTAGGGTTTGTTGCATAGAAATAAAAAAATTCCTACAAAGGAGACACCTAAAGGGACAAGGTCTAATCTAGGAGATGTAAGCAACAGGTATAGAGAAAGTCTTAAGGAGAACATACCCTCGAAGACAAAAGGTGTTACGAGATCGAATCTCATTGTTGATGTAGTCAAACTCACATCGATGTCAAGGTCGCGAAGAAAAGCGCTGCAATCCGGCAGCGCTTCCTCCCTCGGTCACACGTACACCTTGATGATGACCTCCGTTCCCTCAATCCAGTGGGGCAGCGGAAGTATAAGTTCCCTCGGAACTCCAGCCACACGACGGTATGGTATGGTGGAGAAAACTTCGTTCAGGGCTTGGCCAAGAGCATGAACATGATGTGGGGCAGCGGGAGGAGGTAGGTGAAGATGACACCAAGTGTGTGGGGAGATGGAGGTCCAACCCCTCTTTATATAGGAGGGGGGGCAGCCACGAAATTTTGGTTCCTCCACCTCTCCCCTCACCATGTGGGTGGATTCTCCACTCAACCCATTCATTCTCTCATCAATTCCCACTCAAAATTCCAAGGGTTTTCTTTAATAAATAAATAAAACAATTTCATTTCTTTATTTTAATATTTGTTAATCCTATTAACAAACATTAAAACTTACCCCCTTGAACTATTTGTTAATCAAACATTAACATATACCACCTCGAACTATTTGAATATTCCCCGAAACAATTCTGGTGACTATTTCAGTATTCCCCGAAACATTTTCGGTGTTTCCCTAACTTTTCTCCGATATTCCGTATCCACTAAATCGCGTCATCAAACCTTAAGTGTGTCACTATATGGTTTGTGAATAATGTAGACATGATCGAGACACCTCTCCGGTCAATAGTCAACAGCGGGACCTGGAGATCCGTAATGACTCCTACACATTCAACGATGAATCTAGTGATTGTGTGAACCATAAACATCGTAACCAATTCCCTTTGTATTGCGATATTTTACTTGTACGAGATCCGATCATTGGTATCAACCATACCCAGTTCAATCTCGTTACCGACAAGTACTCTTTTACTCATTCGCGATGTGACATCCCTGTGACCTAGTCACGTGCTTGCAAGTGGTGTCGATGTGATATCACCGAGAGGGCCCAGAGTATATATCTCGATTATTTGGATGGACAAATCCCACTCTTGATCCATGAGCCTCAACTAATACTTTCTGAATACCCAACGACGCCTTTAAAGTCACCCTGTTACGGGTGTGGCGTTTGATGACATCAAAGCACTCTTCCGGTGTTAGTGATTGACATGATCTCATGGTCTAAGGATTAGAGTTACTTCATATGTTTGATATAACAATGTAAACTTAATGACTTGATCGCATTGCTGTATTCACTTTGGGTCTATGTTCATCACATCATTCTACCAATGATATGACCCTGTTATTAACAACATCCAATGTTCATGATCAGGAAACCTTGATCATCAGTTAATCAATGAGCTAGTTAAACGAGAGGCGTTACTAGGCACTCTTGTTTGATTATCAGACACACATGTAGCAGGGTTTCTGGTTAATACAATTCTAGCATGAGAAATAATCATTTATCATAAACAAGGAATAAGATAATAACCACTTTATTATTGCCTCTCGGGCATATTCCCTTAAGTCTCCCACTTGCACTAGAGTGAATAATCTAGTCTGTAAGCACGTAACACATATGGCGTTCCAGTGTTATTACCATGCTTTGCATGTGGTTAACTTCATCAAAAGATCTGACATGTTCATGTCCTATTTGATTTGCATGTTTTCGCGTCTACACGCATCACTCATTCTCTAACGAGATGGCTTCGTATATATTTGGTCAACCGGTGAGACCTTAATTTGATCTTAAATTAGTGTTAAAACATTGTGAAAATGTAGCTCCATAGTGTCAGCAATCTTGGAAATTCACCAAGTTCAATAAAGAACTTCTTGACACAAAATACTCCTATTATTTGTTGTCAACACAACAATATACTTAGCCTTTGTTGTAGTACCTGTCACAATACTTTAATTCTGAAACTCATTCAAATCCAGCATGGAACTTTCTTCCAGCCTATTGTGCTACCCTTCAACACATATTTTAATTGAGATAGGTTTATATGAATAGATGACAAGACTATTAGTGTAACATATTACAACAAATAGTTTGTCATTACTACATAGGAAAACATATCCTTAGCATTTCTAAAAATTGCATAAGGATCTATCCCGCTGTTGTCTAATCATCATATGAATTATCCTGCTATAACATTCTATAGCATAGACTCATCTGGTTGCGTACATAGCATGGAACACATGACTTAGAAAACTCAATTTCAATTTTTCTCATCATGTGTCAAAACACTTGAGTATTCCTCAATTCTTTTCCATGTGGCAAGAAGCCCTTCTTGTCATTTCGATATTGACTTACTTCAATACTTCATCTATGTAATTCCGGTCAACCGTATTAGGCGCTTCAATCAATATCTTATAGATTTTGATGCCCAATATCTCCTAAGCCTTTCATCAATATGAAATCTTAACCGTGTTAATTTAAAATACATATTTTTCAACCAACCATATGTCATCGACATAAAGCATTAGAAAATATGTCTTAGCGCTCCCACTCAATTTCTTTAACTCTACAAGCATCTTACAGATCATGATGGAATCAAATTGTTTTGATAAATTCATTAAAGTAAAGATTCCAGCTTCGTTATGATCACTTCAACCATTGAAGTTTGTTAACCTGTCCGGCAACCTTTTGAATTTTACAAAACTCTCAGACTGTGTCAAGTACACATCCTCGATCAAACTTCCTAAAGAGGAGAGTTTGTCTTGTTATTCAACTGCCATATCATAATATGTAACTTTTGCTAGAACTATTCGCAAAGACTAAAGCATCACTACGGAAGATCGAAATCTTGTAGTAACCAACTCTTTGAACTTCGTCGAAAACACCTTTTCGACAAGCACAACTTTCAAAGGATGTAAATATCCATATTTTTGTTGCTATATAGACTCGTTTGCTATCATTAGGCATCATGCCTATCGAAAAGACTACCAAGTCACATACTTGATATTCATGCAGGGGATACTATCGCGGATATAATGACTAATAGCCAACTTTACGAAGTCAGGGCCCATCATTTTCTTCCTTTATAAGTTCTAGGTCCTTTGTTGTCAAAACAACACTTCACTCTCAAACCACAAGTTGGTATAAGTACAAAGTTTTAGGACTTTTGTGGTTCAGTTCGCAAACTAATTCGAAGTATCTACAACACATGTAGTGTCTTCTACTTAGTCAAAATAAGAAACCCTAGAACAACTTCCAGTGTTGCGCTACTCTTGACATGATAACAAAGATTCTCTAATCTCGTCGAGTTTCTACTGTCCTCCCACTCACTTGTTTCGCAAGAACTACTTTCTCGAGAAATCAACCCTTTCTAACAAACAACATTTGTCTCTGGTTTGGTGATAGGATAAATACCCAATGGTTTCTATGGGATAACCTTATAAACATATATTTACCCTATTTTGGCTGTAAATATTTTACACATGCTATGCATACCAAAACTTAAGAAAAAGACAATTCAGGTCACTACCCAAGCCATAACTTATATGGTGTCAATTTCGACAGATCATGATGGCACTCTTTTTGGTGTAAAAACGGTACTCTCTAATGTACAAGCTACAAAAATATAATGACATTTAATTTATCTTACCATGTACAACAAGGTTTGATTATGTCTCTCGAACACTCCATACTTATGTGGGGTATTCGAGAAGGATAAATTGTAGAATAATTCTGCAACTCCTCGGATGTTTTGCTAAACTTGTAACTCAAACTTTATCCTTTATGATCCAATCATAAATACTCGATTATATTGTTACGGTGACTTTTACTTCATACTAACAATAGTTTGAACCAATTAAAAAATTTCATACTCCGTTCTCTTTAAATACATATACTCATATATCTACTCAAATCATCGACGAAATTTTATGAAGGAAAAAGTAATCCACCACACACGATTACACATAATGAACTATATACATAAATATATATAATCTCCACTAAATTAGTTGTCCATTCTACTTTGGTCTATGAATGTAATTTTAGTCATCTTTTGGAAGAGGTCTCACAAGCGTCAATTTATTCAAAACAAAATTAGTCTGGAAGTGCATTAACATGGAGGTCTTTCATGTTTTCCTTTCTGATATGAACTAAAATGGTGGTGTCACAATTTAAGTGAAATTCTTTTACGCCTTGCAACGTTTAGCATTTAGTCTTATAGATGTTTACTTTACCAACAAGATTTATATTAACTCATCCATAAATTATGGAATATGGTCATAGTTTGAACAATCTCATTTGTTCTCACAAAAGACCGGAACAAAATAACAACTTATTAAGTTCTTAAAATAAATCTTGAATGCCTGGTTCGATACGACAATGAACACAATAACACTTTATTTCTGTTCTTGTCATAATTGATTCCATATCTACTACTAGTTACTTTTAGGCCCTTGTATTTCTTCCATGCGTTGCTTTGTATGACAACTCATACCAACCAATCTGGTATCAAAATACCCAAAAATACTTAGTTAACTAGTAATACATCTATAACTTGTATATCAAGCATATACTCCCGAGCTAGACTTTTCCAGTTATCTTCTTTTTTGCCATATACCCTTTAGTAATTCTATTTTTAATATTCCCTTTTCTTTACGTAAGAATCATTCAACATCAAACAATGCAAGTCATACTAGAATATTTTCCTTGGCGTGTTAGTCATATACTATCACCCATTGAGTCATAATTTGAGTTTGATTGTTATACTAATATCACTATATTAATAGCATTCTTCCAAATTCCACTCTTAGCAATCTCCAAGCAAGGTAAACTATTTTACCCATACTTTTAATCCATGCCATCATAGAACTTTTGTGATGAAGCTACTATAGCTCGAAGGAAGGAATTTAGAGGATAATATTAGCGCCCAACTTCTTGGAAGATTCAAATGCCTAGCATCTTCAATCATTTCATATATTCAAATAATATAAGCATACATTGTCACGCTAAATTATAACCAGTCATGTTGGAACAAATAAGTTTCGAGATATCAATATATCTTTCACTTGATTGTTTCTGAAAATAATTCTTTTCGGTTCCTAAATTGCCTTGATCAACAAAACATTCTTTTGAAGATAAAGTATTATGGAAGAAAGCATGACACTTGATTCTAAGTAGGAATTATTTTCTCTCTAGATCAATCAATCATTAATCATAAGGAGCTAGGTAGGTTATACCGAAAATCTACAGTATGAATCAATTTTAAATTTGACGAATATGGTACCAATCTTAAATGGTTTTACCAGATCATAACAGTTATATCTCAATTAACAATCTAAGTGTAAGGTAGTTCGTGGATGCCAATGAATACTCCAATTTATGCAAATTCACTTTTATTGGTTGTTCATGATAAAATAAGTTCAAGTTAATTCAAAATTCCTACGTGAACTCCCACTCAAAAACAACATCCCTCTAGTCGTTTTAGTGATTACACAAACCAAATTCACTACACCAAAACCGATCATCACGTGAGATGATGTAGTTGCAAAGGAGAACATCGACATGTTCATCATATCATCCATATGACTCATGCTTTACCTTTCGATTACGTGTTTCGATGTCATGTTTGTACATGCTTGGCTCGCCAAGTAGAACTGTAGTATTGTGTGTGTTCTGAGGCCATATATGTACATGCTAGGCTCGTCAGCACCCGTTGTATGGGAACGTTGAGTCTGTCACACCCGATCATCACGTGGTGTCTCGAAACGACGAACTTTCTTAACGGTGCATACTAAGGAAGAACACATTATTATCTTGATATTAAGTGAGAGGGATCATCTTATAATGCTACCGTCGCGATCTAAGCAAAATAAGATGCATAAAAAGGATTAACATCACATGCATGGATAATGTGATATGATATGGTCCTTCTTGCACTTGATCTCCATCCTGTGCATCATGGTATAATCTCCATCATTCCACCGGCGTGGCACCAAGGTCCATGGCGCCTCCATCTTGATTGTCCATCAAAATTACAACATATCACATGGATATGATATACAACCCGCATGCCATAAATAATAAGACAACCATATGGCTCCTACCGGTAAGTCAATAATTTACAAAAGAGATCATCTCATACATCAAATTTGTAAGATTGACCATATCACATCACATGACCTGCAAAAACAAGTTAGGCGTCTCTAATTTATTTTTGTATATTTTACGTGGCTTAGGGCTTTCGAAGATAGAATCGTTCATACCTACGAACATGAACCAGAACGTTGATAAACATATTTTTAACAACCCTTCGTAGATTAGATCTTAAATATATTAGGAGAAACAGACACCCTCAGCCACAAGTGAGACAGGTCTTGCGTACAAAGTACACGTAAAGATTTTCTAGGGCAGCTTCGTCCTACTATGCCACTAAGATCATAAAATACTCAAGGAGGCAATAACATGATCATCTACGCCCACATACACCTATGTGTTCTACCCGTACAAATCATCTATGCATAGATCCGGCTCTAATACCACTGTAGGGTTCGTTGCATAGAAACAAAAAAATTCTACGCGGGAGACACCCAAAGGGCTAAGATCTAATCTAGGAGATGTAAGCAACGGGTATAAGGAAGTCTTAAGGAGAAAATGCCCTCGAATACACAAAGCGTTACGAGATCGAATATCGTTGTTGATGTAGTCAAACTCACATCGATCTCAAGATCGCAAAGAAGAGCGTTGCAATCCGGTAGCACTTCCGTGGTCACACATACAGATTGATGACGACCTCCGTTCCCTCGATCCAGCAGGGAAGCGGAAGTAGAGGATCCCTCGGAACTCCAGCAGCACGACGACATGGTGTGGTGGAGAAAACTTCGTTCAGGGCTTCGCCAAGCGCATGAACATGAGGTGGAGCAGCGGGAGGAGGGAGGTGAAGATGACACCAAATGTGTGGGGAGCGGGAGGTTCAGTCCCTCTTTATACAGGAGGGGGAGGCAGCCACGAAATTTTGGTGCCTCCACCTCTCCCCTCATCATGTGGGTGGAGTCTCCACTCAACCCACTCATTCTCTCATCAATTACCACTCAAAATTCCAAGGGTTTTCTTTAATAAATAAATAAAATAATTTCATTTCTTTATTTAATATTTGTTAATCTTATTAACAAACATTAACTCTTACCCCCTTGAACTATTTGTTAATCAAACATTAACATATACCACCTTGAACTATTTCAATATTCCCCGAAACAATTCCGGTGACTATTTCAATATTCCGCGAAACAATTTCGGTGTTGTCCTAACTTTTCTCTCATATTCCGTATCCACCCAATCGTGTCATCAAACCTTAAGTGTGTCACCTGCGGTTCGCGAATAATGTAGACATGATCGAGACACCTCTCCGATCAATAGTCAGCAGCGGGACCTGGAGATCCGTAATGACTCCTACACATTCAACGATGAATCTAGTGATCGTGCGAACCATAAACGTCGTAACCAATTTCCTTTGTCTTGCGATATTTTACTTGTCCGATATCCGATCATTTATATCAACCATACCCAGTTCAATCTCGTTACCGACAAGTACTCTTTTGCTCATTCCATGATATGACATCCCTGTGACCTAGTCACGTTCTTGCAAGGGGTGTCGATGTGATATCACCGAGAGGGCCCAGAGTATATCTCTTCGTCATTTGGATGGAGAAATCCCACTCTTGATCCATGAGCCTCAACTAATACTTTTAGAATACCCAACGACACCTTTATAGCCACCCTGCTACGGTGTGGCGTTTGATGACATCAAAGCACTCTTCTGGCGTTAGTGATTGACATGATCTCATGGTCTAAGGATTAGAGTTACTTCGTATGTTTGATATAACAGTGTAAACTTAATGACTTGATCGCATTTCTATATTCACTTTGGCTCTATATTCATCACATCATTCTACCAATGATATGATCATGTTATTAACAGCATCCAATGTTCATGATCAGGAAATCTTGATCATCAGTTAATCAACGAGCTAGTTAAACGAGAGGCGTTGCTAGGAACTCTTGTTTGTTTATCAGACACACATGTATCAACTTTTCCGGTTATTAGAATTCTAGCATGAGAAATAAACATTTATCATAAGCAAGGAATAAGATAATAACCACTTTATTATTGCCTCTCGGGCATATTTCATTCAGAAGGACACTAGACAGAAGGGACGCTGTCCCCAGCACCAGGAGTCAGGTTCGCATTAGCAGGAGCAGGCAGATTGAAGGCGTTCATGAAGACGCTGACAACATCCTTCACACGGGCTGAAAGGGAGGCGGCGAGCTCGGGGGAACCTTCCCTGCTAGAGTTGCCAACTTGAAATCCGGCTGGACCATCAAGACGTGGGAGAACAAATGCGTCGCAGCCTCCACCAGGAGCTGACAACACTCCACATCAAGAATCTCGTCCACACTCTGGGAGTTCTCCTGCAGCGAATCCAGAAGCCTGGCGAAGAAGTGAAGGCCCCGTACGACGTCGTACCTAGCAGGGGGAGAAGGCAGCTCGAGGTCCAATCGCTCGCACACCACGCGAGCAGCACCAACGACACGCTGGAACGTCTCCTCCAGCTGGCACCGAAGGTCCAGTGCTGGTCCAGCCAGCTCATCTCGCTCAGGCACCCCCTCCGCGAGAGGATCCATCTGCTCTCGCAGGGCTAACAAGTCCGAGTGGAGCCTCGCGGACTTGGCAACGGCGTGCTCTCTTGCGCCCTGCTCCTCCACAAGTTGCATGCGGAGCCGACCAAGTGTTGCCGAGAATTTCTCGACCTTCGCAAGCAGGGCCTGCTCGCCTCACCAGGGGCCTTCTGCAGTAGTTGCTTCCCGCCCGAATCCGCCTCAAGTTCCTTACGGTATGCCTCACGCCCGGCCTGGATCTCTTGCTCCACCTACTTCCGCCTCGCGCTTCCCAACATCCTCCTCAAGGGTGCGAGCCTTATCCTCCCTGATGGAGACGGAGGACTCGCGGGACAAAAAGCCAACCTCATAGAGGGCCAAGGCCTCCTCTCAAAGGGCGAAGGTTTTCTCTCGCTCCTCGCCAGCGAGGGTCCACTCGTCGATCTTCGAGCGGTGCTCCTCCTGCTCCAGGCGGAGTCGCTCCTGAAGGTCCCGGGTGGAGTCCAGAGCACGCTTGGTCTCTTCACGAAGTGCATCCGCCTCACAGGTGGAGGCCTTGCGTGCCGCGTAGTGTCGCACCCGGACTTCTAGAGGATACTCACCGTACGAACTGAACAGTATTCTGATGGGATTACGGGGCTTACCGGCACCCGCGTCCTCTTACGAGTAGGCCAACACTTATGTGTGACAACCCATCGCTACTGTTCACCGTCGATGTAAACTATCCCGTAGAAATCAGGACACTACCATTGACGTACTTCATACCATACACACATGGTACGTCAACGGCTTTGAACAAAATGATAACACAACATGCCTCTAAGACACAAAAGATTGAAATAAGTTGCAAATAGCTCTCACTAGAGCACAGATAGCAAATACAATCATCCAGAGGACACATGTCCCAACATAACATCATTACATCTCAGCGGAGGCATTCAAAGGGTCTGAGTACAGACAAAACCAAACAGGCTTAAGAAGCCGGAAACTGAAATAAAGAAGGAGCCCATCCACGATGTCTCGGATCCTGCCCGGGTCCGCTAACTACTCGTCAGCAGCCTCGTCAAACTCCACGTAGTAGCCGTCACCTGGATCCTCGTAAGCGTAGTCTGCGGAAACCACAGCCCCAAAGGGGTCAGTACATAGACGTACTGGCAAGCAAGACTCACAGTTCACCAAAGTGTAACCCGTCAACACCAAGTACAGATGCCTTGGGTTCAACGGAAGGAAGGGGATATGAAAGATGCCGCAACTGGCTGCACTAACCAACTACAGAGATTCTACCACTTCAGACTAACAGAAAGGAGATAAGATCGAGTATTGTAACCAACTGAAAGATAACTTCAAACAAACCCATCCTGGATCTCGCCCCTTATCCAAAGAAGCAATCCAAGGATAACTCACACAGTTGGATTAACGATGAATCAAGTTATTGTGTCAATAATCCTATTACTAGTCAAGTGGTTAATCATGGGGTGTGAGATTATGAATCATTAGGTTTAAGTTGTCCTGAGTACTTGTTAGCCAGTACTTTCACCAAGTTAACCATAACCGCGGAAAACACGGCTTCTCGAGAAGATTATCCCTGCAGGGTTGCACCAATTTGGCCGTACACGTATGAATAACCCGCCAGATGGGATGCCTCCCACCAAGCGGGGCACTCAACACAACTCAACTCTTCTTCGCATCAAGCCCAAAGCACCTTGGGCGCACGGCTAATCGAGCCCAGAAGAAAATGGACCCTCATAGCACTCTAAGAACGTGTCCCCCTATATGCCGACTACGAAAGTTCCACCCTGCGCTGGGCTCGCAAAAACATGCATGCGGCAAATGGAAAACACGAACTAAATGAGATGATTTGGACGAGATGCGAATCGAATCAAATTGAGGGGGGCGCCCATACTCGCTTCCCACATGCGGGTAGTGCGCTCATCATGGATCAGTAGACAAGACCCTTTTCCTATTAGGGTCGACACTAGCAGGCCTCAAAACCACACAGGGCCTCCTGCCGGTGCCTTATCATCAGATTATTATTAAGTAATAACATTAGCATGATTGATTGATTAAACATCGAGCCCCCAGAACATAATAAAATATAGTAACTGAAAGTAACGGGTAACAGACTCGAGCAAAACAACCTAAGCATGCTAGTAAGACACTGGCTCAATCAATGGGGTTGTAGGAGTGGTGGTGAGGCAATATCAGGGTTAAAGGATTCATGTGATAGGTTCGTAACAGAAACAACTACCACTAAGGCTAGCAGAAATGGACAACGGAAAGTATCGGTAACCAGGGTTGAAAGGAACACAATGGTTCATGTGAGTGATAACTTGCCTGCAAACTCAACAGCCGGGTACTGACCTAGATCCTCAGAAGGGGTGCTGTAAAGATCGTCTGTCTCAACGTCGTTGTCTATTCGAGAAGAAGCAACCAAACAAGACAGAAATGTAAACAATCATTATCATGGCATATTGCACAATCATGGGATGATGCATGTCAATTTAATAGATGCATCAAAATAAATTAGCTAACATGATAACACAATTTAAATGGACCCATATGCAATTGGATTGCATATGGCAAAAGGTCCATGGATTAAGTGGAAACAAATGATCTATAATTTAATTATCATGTGAGAATTTATTACCATGATGCATGCATGATGATAATAACCAGATAACAACAATAGATGCAAGTGGTAAAAGGATTTAACAAGTTTGGAAATCATTTATTAAGTTCAGAAATTTTGGGTTACTTAAACATGTCACACAAACAATTGTTGTTTTCATCAAGTTAAAGTGTGCAAAACAACTAACAAAATTTATATTTGAAAAGAACATCAAATTTTAGTTGGATTACATGTTTCAAATTTTGAAATAGGAGTTAGGATGAATTTATCATGACTTAAACAATATTAAACAAGTTTTAATTGAATTTGAAACAAGTTTGAATATTATTTGAGTTTTATTTATTCAAAACATAATTTCAAACTCACATTTGAAAAGTTCACACTTTGATGGTTTGAAAACATATTTTGCATGTTCAAAAATATTTTATATTGAGCAAGTTATGATTTTATCAAATTTAAATGAATTAAACAAGTATTAAATTATTTAGGCAATTTAAATTATTCAAACAATGGAACAAAATTTATATTTGAATAGGTTATTCAAAATGGTATGGAAAACATATGTTATTTGCATTTATTGGATTAATAATGAATTAGTTATTGAATTTAGCAAATTGCATTTGAATTATTTGAATTCAAATTTGAATTGCATTTGGAATTGTCAAAACAGTACACAAATGGATTATTTGGATAGATATTTTAATTTAGAACAATAAATATATATAACTTTTATTAATTGGAGTTATAGATTAAAAGTTATTCAAGTTTTTGTTTTAGGGATTAATTCTGCCAACTAAAGGAATTAGAATTTCAAAACAGAAACGTGTTGAAACGTTTTGCACCGTGCAGCAGCTAACCGCAGCCACTGCAGGGTGGGCCACGGGGCCAGCGTGGCCGCTGCGAGCGCTGGCGTGGCAGCCAGGGCCACTGACTGGTGGACCCTGCCTGTCAGCGGCGCAGGAAAAAGATTTGGTTTAATTCGTCCGCGAGGGATCGAACCAGGGACCTCTCGCTGCGCTCGTGATGCACTGAACCGCTGCGCTGCTCGCGTTTCGTTGTCAGTAACAGATGCGCAGCGAAGGTAAACATTCAGATCCAGGTTTAACTGAACTTAAACGCGCGACTGAACCTGAACCTTGCTGACAGAAACAAGATCGCCGGCGGGAGGGTCACCGTTGCGTTGCGACGCCGTGCTGCGGGTGGATGCTGGAAGCGTGTGCAGAGATGGATGCGTGCGGAGGGTAACAGAGAGGAGGGGAGATCACGTGGCTCACCGCCGTTTGCAGATGTTGCAGAGGCCCGGTGACGCACGGCTGACGACGGCAGCAGCGGCGGTGTCGTGGGCGGCGGCGACGTCCTGGTGGCTCCCCGTGGGTGCTCGGGTGTCGAATCAGTAGAGGGTGACGAGGGGGTCTGGTTCCAGGGTTTAGGTAGGGTGGTGGAAAGCCATGGCGACGGCGGCGTGAACGGATTCAGACGACGATCTCCGGCGAGGTGGATACAGAGAGGGGAATCAGTGGCTGCGAGGTGGAATTGGCGGCGGAGAAGAGGGGACAGGGGGCCTAGGGATTAGGGTTTGGCGGCGCGCGGTCCGAAGGGCTATAAGTAGGGCCTAGGGAGCTCGGATCGCCGTCGACGGAGCCCTCTGCCGCCGTGGCGTGTCCCGATGGACTGCCGTACACAAGGGTGACGACGACGCTTATAATCGAACCGGTACGCGCGGGATAAAAGGGCCGGGCTGCGCTAGGATAGGATTAGGTGGGTTTGGGCTGGGCTGGTTAGGTTAGGTGCTGCGCGCGCAGTTTTCTTCTTTTATTTTTTTTTCTGTTTCATTTTTTTTTTGCTGAAACAAAATGGAAGAAAAAGGAGGCTTTTAGGTTAGCAAAATTCTAGGAAAATTAGTTTAAGCTATTTAGAACAATAGCAAACAATTGCCAAGACTTGTTTTAAAAAATGTTGAGATTTGCTTGCTGTTTGGAAAATAAACCAAATTAGATGATTTTTTAATATTTAAAATGAGTATTAAAACCAACACTTTAATAAAGTGACCCAAATGATTTAATTGGAAATAAAAGGGTATAAAATGTTTTGGTTATTCTTTTTATACTTTCAAATTGGGTTCTGTTTGAATACATTTGGTTTGAATTGGAATAATTTGTTAATTAATATAGAACACAACAACTTAATAGGGTGAACCCTATTATTAATTGGATTAAAAATATTGGAATGGTTTGGTAGTTTTATAATTTCCAAATGAGGTGCTGTTGATGATTTGCTTTGAATTTGAAACCAATTTGGAATGAATTAATTGAAATAAAAAGCACCACTTTATTAGTTGATCAATATTGAAAATATGACAACAAATGGGTTGTTTTAATTTGTGATTTTTATTTCAAATGTTGTAACAGAGCAAGTATGAAATAACCATTTGAATTTGTTTGAGTTTCATTATGAAAACAAGATAAAACAGATGCAAAACAAATAGTGAACAAATGCAAACAAATAATTAAACATGATGACATGATGCAATACTTGAATTAAAACAAGAAATCAAACATTCTAAGGGATATTTCATACTTGGGATGTTACACGTAGCATCACTGAACTTCTGACGGCACACTTCCCGTGCGGCGTTCTCCCTCTTACGGCAGGAGAGCATCGCCTGATGGAACTAGGCGCCCAGATTCTCCAGGCGTTCGTTCTCTTTGATGAGAAGGTAGGAGTGATCCCTCGCCTTAAATCGGAGCGCGTCCACGACATCTCTGGCGATCTGGAGAGAGGGGACCTCCGAGTAAAGGTCGTGGGGAGCGCCAGAGCAGATGCAGGCAGACCAGCGATCCTCCGCCATCAGATCTCAGAAAAAATCGTTCGTGAGGAACGAACCGTCCGGGCCCCCTGGAGGCTAATGGGGTGCGTAGTTGCACTCGTTGGTAAATCCCAAGATAAACGTTGTGAAGAGTGCAGCGGCAAGTTTTCCCTCAGAAAAGAAACCAACGTTGAATCGAGCAGTAGGAGGATAAGCAATTTCTGAAGGTTGATGCAGTTGATGTGGTAGGGCGCACTACCGGTTCAGCAGCAACGTGGAACCTACACAACACAATCAATTCACTTTTCCTCAGCGAAGCAGTGAGGTTGACAATCTCACTGGTTTTGCTTATAACAAAGAGGTTAAATGTATGGTGTGGAAAACAATAGGAGAACAATGTGAAAACAGTATTAGCAGTTTGAAAATAGTGGAAGCAGTGTGAAAACAGTCATTGCAGTGGTTGTATTATCAGTATGAGAAAATGGACCGGGGTCCACAATTCACTAGTGGTGTCTCTCCATAAAAGATAGATAACATGTGTGGTGAACAAATTACAGATGGGAAATTGATAGATAATGAAACATGCATGACATGATGATTACTATGTGATTCATGCGGGCATTACAACAAGACGCATAGACCATTATCCAACTGCATCTATGACTAATAATCCACCCTCTAAATATCATCTGAACAAACCTTGGGTATTAAGTTGCAAGCAACAGACAACCGTAGTAATCAAAGTGTGTAATATAAACAATGTAAAGATCATTGTTTTCTCCCTAATGGCAACAACACATCCTCCATCCGTCACGTTTCTGTCACTCGAGCACAGATGCAAAGGAGGCATGAACCCACTATCGAGCATAAATACTCCCTCTTGGAGTTACTAGTATCTACTTGGCTAGAGCATCTACTAACAACAGAGAGCATGCAAGATCATAAATAACATACACATGAAGATACATGATAGATTTATAATCAAGAGACATAGCATTCAATAATCATCGGATCCCAGCAACCACAACATGTAGCATTACAATAAGATGATCTCGATCATGTAGGGTAGCTCACGAGATCTAAACATGAGGCATAAAGAGGAGAGAACAACCATCTAGCTACTGCTATATAAGGACCCGTAGTCCAAAGATGAATTACTCACGAATCACTCCGGAGGCGGGCATGGTGGTGTAGAGCCCTCCGGTGATGATTTCCTCTCACGGCAGGGTGCCGGGGAGAACTCCAGAACCCTCCCAAACTCAGGTTGACAATGACGGCAGCCTCGGGTGTTTTTCCTAGCAAAGTGGTATATCTTTAGGGTTTACGCCTCATGGGGAATAAATAGGCGAAATGGCGATGGCGGTGGGCGCCCGAGGGGCCCACACCACCCCATGGCGCAGCCGGGGGGCGCGCCGCCCTATGGTGTGGCCCCCCTCCGGATCTCTTCGGGATTCCGTTGAACCTTCGGAAATTATAAGACTTCTGAGCTTCGAATTTTCCAATTCCGAGAATATTTCCAAAACAATTTTTCTGAAACTAAAAACAAGAACTTGCTCTCTGGCATCTTGTCAATAGGTTAGTCACAGGAAATCGATAAAAAAGGCATAAAGTGTAAGGAAAACATGTAGCATATGGCATGAAAACAACATGGAACATCAGAAATTAAGGATACGTTTATGACGTATCAACATCCCCAAGCTTAGTTCTTACTCGTCCTCGAGTAGGTAAACGACAAAACAAATAATTTCTGAGGTGACATGCTACCAACATAAACTTGAGCATATAAATTGTAAAAGCATAAGTAATGTGAGATCATAGTACTTTAAACACATGCATGATAGATATAATTTTAACAATGAAACATAGGAATCACTTTGCATCATGAAAAGTAACACAAACAAAAATCATGAATAATAATGTACTTGAAAGTTATACGTTTCTTTCAAGCATAGAGAAAACATAGAAAAGTGATATTTCGCTTGTCCTTAAGAGTGGGGAAAAACATAAATGCCAGGACACCTTCAAAGTTTAAAGAGGAAGACTAGAAAAAATAATTTGAGAGCAAATAATAACACAACATGAATCAATTAATAATGTTTCGGGGACCAATGCACATTAAACTCAGAATGGCAACTATGTTGTCTCAACTGTGCATAAAGTTAGAAGATGGAGACTCAACATAAAAGTAAAAGAAAGACCCTTCGTAGAGGGAAGCAGGGATCACTCATGTGCTAGAGCTTTTTATTTTGTTAAACAGAGGTATTGAAAACATTTTTTAGAGAGGTGTGTATGCTTATGTCAACGAATGGTAAACATAAAATACACTACATCACAAGCCAACTAGACTTCGCAAGAGCGGCTCCCATAGAAGGACGCATCTGGGTAGAAGGTCATCCGTCTTTCTCTCTTGTTTACACAATTATGCTTTGACTGATAATCAGGGGCAAAAATAGTGAAGAGAATTTGTTGTATTAAGTTTGGGGCTGGGCACCCCGCTGCTAGCTCTTATATCAATTGGATAAACGGATGAAGCCACTAGTCCATGGTGTAAAATTCCAATCAACAAGTGATATAAAGATTCTCTATTTATGTTCTCATGAGCTAAAACAGGAGCACAAAAAAGGAGTAATTTTGAAAGTTTTAAAGGGAACACATGAACAATTTACTTTGAAGTGGTAGTTAAATACCACATCTAGGTAGGTATGGTGGACACATTTGGCAAACTTTGGTTTTGTGAATTGGATGCACAGGTAGAGCTCATACTCAGTACAGGTGGAGGCTAGCAAAAGACTGGGAGCGACAAATCAAGAGAGCAATAATGGCCAGAATCATGCATAGCAAAAAAAACATCATTAATCAAAGCATAAAGGGTATTAAAAGTTCAAAAACTAAATGATCATACAGGCTATAAGTGACTGGTTTGTAGTCATAAACATGGTGTAAGCATGCGCCAAGTCAACTAAATAAAGCATTCAAAGGAGAACACCACAAATTTATGCTTCAATATGACAACAACAACTCATGATTCTTTCAATAGAACATTAAACACTCTCAGATATTTAAGACAAATCATGCTACAAAAATAACCACTAGGCTTAAAATTAAAATAACATCTAGTATGACATGAAAAAGTCTAGCAACAGTCTATACAAGTTTCTATTTTCACTGTTATAAGCACGAAAACTATACTACTACTACTTTCTAACACCGAGCATTTTATACTAAGAAAAAACTCTCCAATAGATATAGCAATGAAACAAGAGAGTACTAACACAACTATACTAAAACTAACAGCTCTGAATAAGAGATGCAAGAAAAACAGGATCTAAAAAGGAATTTTGCAGCAACTAGAAGAAAAACAAAGAATACGAGCATAATGAGTATTCATATGAAAAAGCGGAGCATGTATTTCTCCCAAAAAAGAATGCTAGGTTTCAATGATATTTATTGCAACAAGGAAAACAAAACAAAAAAAAAATAAAAGACGCTCCAAGTAAAAATTCATATGATGTGATCGAATAAAAATATAGTTTTACTAGAAGTGACCTGATAAATTGTTGATGAACAAGGGGATGCCTTGGCAATCCCCAAGCTTAGACGCATGAGTCTTCTTAGGATTTTCTTGGATGAACCACGGGGGCATCAACAAGCTTTGACTTTGCACTCTTCTTGATGACATTATATCACCCTCTTCTCTTGACGCTTGAAAACTTCCTTCACACCACACTCAAAGTAATTCGCATTAGGGGGTTAGTGCAAAAATATAAAATTCATGGGTTCTGCAAGGGCACAAGTGCTATTGATACTTTTAAACATTATCTACAGCCACTGATGTTTTGTGAAGCAAAGAAATCCAACTTGACATAGTAAAAGAGCAAATGCAAGAAAAAATGGCAGAATCTGCCAAAACCAGAACAGTCTGTAATGACGATTTTTTTGGGACCCTTAAGTTACTTAGATTGAAAAGCGTAAAGAAGGAAAAAGTTTTGTAATTATCTGAGTAATAATCACAAAACATTTCGGGTCATTTTGATCTTTCTGTAATTTGTACGATTTTTTCACGGTGGAGAGAAGAATTCTGTTTTCTAAGCAGAAATCCAAAACCAACTCCAACTTTCGCTAGAAACTTTACTTGGCACAACTAATACATGAAAATAAAGATACAAAGGAGTTTCTACAGAAGTATATATCCCTTGAATCAAAGAAAACAGAAAAAAACAAAGCAAAAATAAAACAATGGGTTATCTCCCAAGAAGTGCTTTTCTTTAACGCCTTTTAGCTAGGCCCATAAAAAAGAAATCAAGTATTTTCAAGTGAAGAAGCATCCAAATTATTACAATTCTCATGTTTAACTTTCTTACCCTTATTCTTACTTTTAGGGAACTGATGGTCTGAGCATGGTTTGGAAGTGGAAGTCATGGTACATTTCCCCATATCAATAGGTGCTACTAAGAGCTTTAGCAGAGTTTTTCCTAGGAGTTTTGTAAACACTCCCTCAGCTATCTTAATGGTAAATATAGTAGTGTTATTAGTGATATGTATTTCTTCACCTCCCTCATAAAGTCCCCAAAGAATCAAAGATTCATAAATTTGTTTAGGCATAAGACAAAATTCAGACATAATATCACAACGGGCATGAAAAGTTTCACCATTTATAGCAACCTTCACTGTAGATATCATATTTGAGGCTTCAGAGTTTATTGGGAAATAATCAAGGTGTTCACGAATCTGATTATGACCTTCTTTTAAACAACATACACGTGACTCAAGACTATTCAATCTAGCATAAATGCTTGCAAAGGCTTTATCAGAGCTACTAGGTGAGCTTTAGGTTGCAATTAATTTTTTTATAGCATTAAAATCTTGATCTCCATCACAATGAAAGAAATCTCCTCCTACCCCGATATCCAAAGCATATCTATAGCAAAGAACAATACCAAAGTAAAAAAAACTACGAAGAAATAGGCTTAGAGTCATTTTAGGTTCAATTTTGCAATAAGAATAAAAAACTCTAGACCAAGCTTCCTTAAAACTCTCATCACTCCCTTGTTTGAAAGTGAAGATCATTTCCTCATGTGACATGGTAAAAGGAACATGAGTACTCATTTTAGGAAGATTAAAAATAGGATAAAAACAACAACTAGAATAATAACTATTTTGTGTGTGTTTTTTATAAAGAGAAGCAAACAAGACAAAATACAACAAACTAAGCAAAACTAAAACAAAGTAAAGAGATTGGAAGTGAGAGACTCCCCTTCCAGAAATTCTCTTCCTCACTGGCAACGGCGCTAGAAAACTTATTGATGGGGTGCTTAGTTGCACTCGTTGGTAAACCCCAAGGGAAAGGTTGCGAAGAGTGCAGCGGCAAGTTTTCCCTCAGAAAAGAAACCAAGGTTGAATCGAATAGTAGGAGAACAAGCAATTTCTAAAGGTTGATGCAGTAGGGCGACTACCGGTTCAGCAGCAACGTGGAACCTACACAACACAATAAATTCACTTTGCCCCAACGAAGCAGTGAGGTTGTCAATCTCACCAGTTTTGCTGATAACAAAGAGGTTAAATGTATGGTTTGGAATACAGTAGGATAACAATGTGAAAAAAGTAGTAACAGTGTGAAAACAGTAATTGCAGTGGTTGTATTATCACTATGAGAATATGGACCGGATCCACAGTTCACTAGTGGTGTCTCTCCATAAAAGATAGATAACATGTGTGGTGAACAAATTACAGCTGGGAAATTGGTAGATAATGAAACATGCATGACATGATGATTACTATGTGATTCATGCGGGCATTACAACAAGACTCATAGACCGTTATCCAACTACATCTATAACTAATAATCCGCCCTCAGAATATCATCCGAACAAACCTTGGGTATTAATTTGCAAGCAACAGATAATCGCAGTAAGAAAAGTGTGTAATGTAAACAATGTAAACATTGTTGTTTTGTCCCTAATGGAAACATCACATCCACCATCCGTCACGTTTCTGTCACTCGAGCACAGATGCAAAGAAGGCATGAACCCACTATCGAGCATAAATAGTCCCTCTTGGAGTTACTAGTATCTACTTGGCCAGAGCATCTACTAACAACGGAGAGCATGCAAGATCATAGATAACATACACATTAAGATACATGATAGATTGATAATCAAGAGACATAGCATTCAATAATCATTGGATCCCAACAAACACAACATGTAGTATTACAATAAGATGATCTCGATCCTGTAGGAAAGCTCACAAGATCTAAACATGAGGCATAAAGAGGATAAAAGAACCTTCTAGATATTTCTATGGACCCGTAGTCCAAAGATGAACTACTCACGCATCACTCCGGAGGCGGGCATGGTGGTGTAGAGCCCTCTGGTGATGATTTCCCCTCCCGAAAGGTTGCCGGGGAGAACTCCAGAACCCTCCCGAACTCGGGTTGACGATGACGGTGGCCTTGGGCGTTTTTCGTGGAAAAGTTGTATATCTTTAGAGTTTACGCCTCGGGGGAATAAATAGTCGAAAGGGCGATGGCGGTGGGCGCCCGAGGGGCCCACACCACCCTATGGCGGCGCCAGGGGCGCGCCTCCCTATGGTGTGCCCCCCTCCGGATCTCTTCGGGGCCCTCTGGAACCTTCGGGAATTCTAAGCCTTATGGGCTTCGAATTTTCCGATTCCGAGAATATTTCCAGAATAACTTTTCTGAAACTAAAAACAACAACAAACAGGAACTATCTCTATGGCATCTTGTCCATTGTTAGTCCTAGGAAATCGATAAAAAGGCATAAAGTGTAAGGAAAACATGTACCATATGGCATGAAAACAACATGGAACATCAGAAATTAAGGATACATTTATGACGTATCGGAGGCGTGTTCCGGAGCCACTCCTCCACTGCATCGATGAAGTCCTTCTGTGAAGAGCCTTGAAAGGGAGATGAAGTTGAGCCCAGCGCACCCCCTCCTGTGGAAAGGAAAGCCCAATCCCAGCTCCCTGAGCAACTGGGCGACCACTTCCCCTTCAGCGTCCCCTACGTCAGGAGATGACTCGATGGACACGCTTGGGGGCTCGGGGCTGGCCCAGGACGAACCATGTCGGAAGCTGCGGCCGAAAGCGAGGCCGGACGAGCCATGGCGCCATCCTCGGCCAGGACGTCCGGCCTGGAAGAAGGGATGTTGTCAGTGGTGGTACTGTCGTGCGGTGTCCTCGTCTCTACTCCGACCTCCGTCAGGGGCACGATGGATTCTACGAGTCTGTCGGCAAACGGAGAACACGGAGGAACCCATCTCTCTTCTGGAACAATGGGCCACGCTGCCTCCTCTGGAGGTGGTGGGTTCGACGCCTCTGGCGTTTTTACCTTCTTCGGGGACCTATGTCGCGAAGGAGCATTAGCGGCGGAAGTCACCAAGGAAGGAGGGTGTTACCCATGAGAGATACTTACTCGTCACGGTACCCTTAAGATCGGGGGACACGTTTTCTGGCACGAGGATGCGCCCTAGGAGCCTTCGCCGTTGAAGAACCCCCTGTGCCTGCATCAACCTTCGTGGAACGCGACCTCTCCTCGACAACCTCCACCTCACTGGAAGAAATGGGAGCGGCCGGGTGCGTGGGAGGCGACAGAGAGGCACTCGAGTCCTCCGACGACTCGCTCTCTGCTCCTTGCGCCAGGCATGAGGTCACCTCTTCGAGCAGGCGCTTCTTCGACACTCGCCTCTGTGCCGGATTGGTCGGGGCGGAGTCTTCCGTCTTGGCAGGATCCACCTTGCTCCCCTCAAGGAGGCGCATGATGAAGGGGTTGTCGTTGCAAGACTTCTCTCCCTCGGCCAGAAATCCCCACTGGTCGAAGTGCGACATCGCTACAATCACGGCGTCACGTTCCCCCTCCCCGAGATTGTAAAGGGGGACGACGGATGGAGGAACACTCAGAGGAGAATCTTTGCCGAGGAGGGTTTGCATCATCCCCTCGAGCTCCTTGCCCTCAAGGAGGGTGCCACTGAGCCTCATGATGTCCTCTGTGTCACCACAGTAGCACATTAGCCGCTCGTTCTTCTGGAGGGGCGCCAACCACTAGCGAACAAACTCGCAGACGACTATGGAAGCCACAAGCCCGCTGTCCCGATGCTCCTCCATTCGCTGCACAAGAGGAGCCATGACTTGACCGTCAAGAATCTCCTGGGCCCAGCCGGCGTGCTTCTTGGGCCAGGCGGAAGGTCCCTCTAGGAGATTCCCGGCGGTACGAGCATCCAAGAACACCCATCGGCTGGTAATATCGTCCACTTTCTTGCAGTAGCTGGCCCCATGTCTCCTTGTATCATTTGGACACATACTCTCCGTGGGTCCGGGGGGCTACTGTCGGGCCTCTGGATACCAAGGTATCCCGAACCGACCGCTGCGGCCCAGCCCGGCAGTGCAATCTCGGAGCCAAGGGTTCTACCCGTAGTGGTGGGACCGTCTTTGGGACCATTGTCCAAGCAGGACCATCTGAGGAAAGGACTCCGATGCCAGGAGTTCACATTTTTAGAGAGGAGGTCTACTCTGCCCCTGCTCCTCTCTCGGGATATCCTCCTTCAAGAGGGAACGTACCATGTGCAGCTGATGACCGTTCCTCTGCATGATGACGAGAGCGCTGCATTGCCGCGGAGCCTCTTTGGCCACACTTTCCATTCTCGTGTATAAAGCGAGGGCCAGCACTATGGGCGCCAAAGCGTTCTCCCAAGATTGCCTCTTTGGTGCAAGAAGACCAAGACCACGCTACAAGACGGAGACAACATCACCGGACGCACCCACTGTGCTGCCATGGACGGTGGAGCTGTCCTCGATAACCAAGACCGCGCAGGCGGTGCATCATACAAGACACTCCTCACTTTGGCTCCTTGTGGGAACCCTTTCCTGCCAAATGAGCGGGAAAGAGGTCCAAACGCCAGTATAAGAAGGGCCATTGTGGCTCCGGTAGAGGGGAGCTCAATTCATTCTAGAGCCCAAGTAGTCTGACCCGAGCACAAGCTCGTATTTGTACTATAGTCACCGCAGTGCAATCCATCAGACAAGCAGGAGTAGGGTTTTACACCACACCGGTGGCCTGAACTTGGGTAAACTCTCTGTGTCACCATTACTGTTGTTCTCAAGCTTCCCTCGCGAAGCCTCCTCGAGAGGTGAAGGAAGCGTGTTTAGCCCCCCGGTGTTCGAACCCCTTGAGAGATCATGTCGTTGACAGACCACTCTCCGACAACACCATACTTTAATATTCATTGATAAACCACAAGAGGATACATGATAATGCTCCATGAGCTCACACAAGCCTAAAAGATATTGATAACTAAACGAAAAAAGCAAAACACACCATGACTAGATAGATAACTAAACTAGTAAAGATAAAGGCTAGATTGAACTCCCCCAAGCTTGACATTGGTGGAGACTCTTTATTTATCTTCCTTTATCTCCAGATCCAGGTTCATGAAGTGATGAACATCAAGGCTGCGTTCAACAACAGTGTTATACCTGAAAGTCTTCTGTTCCACGTCATCCAACCTCTCTTCCACCGTGCCAATGGTCTTGGGAGCCTTCACCTCCTCCACGAGAAGCACATGCTCCTTGAAGGACAAGGTCTTCATTTGTGCCATCACGGAGTTGAGGTAGTGGTTCACAATGACTTCCTTGGTGGAGTCTTCTCCCTCTTGGTTGGATCCGGAGCTTGACATGGCTAAACCCTGATAGGCTGAAACAACCAAAACAAAGATCGCTCAAGAACACTCGGTGCGAGATTAGATTGGCGGAAGTGAGTATATATTGATGGTTTTTAGGGTAAGACGAAGCGTAGGACTCGAAAACGAGATGAAACGGGACTCCGAGGGGAAAACGAGGTGTCCCCACGCGGCCCAGGAATCTGGCTGCGTGGGACCTCCCCTTTCCTCCATAGGAACTCCATTTCTTCCAATTTTCTTGTCCCGGACATTAATTTCCATTAAAAAATACTTCCCACAAAATTTGATGGAATTTCGAGAAGGTTGCAAACTCAAAAGTTACCATTTATCGATTTGGAGTATCTGATGTTGCGCAGTTCTTTGCAATTACGTCCTCCGGTGCCTGTAAATTCCACTCGTCCACCATTCCGATGAAACTCTTTCCTGCAATATAATGCTTTAGGAGTTGTCCATTGACTACATGAGGTTTACCTTTCATGACACCGTGAAGATGGATAGCTCCTGAACAATACACCTCTTGTATCACTAATGGTCCTTGCCATTTTGAAGCCAACTTTCCTGCAGAAAACTTGAAGCGAGAGTTGTATAATAGAACTCGATCTCCTACTTTGAATTTTTCCTTTTAATTTTCATATCATGCCAAATTTTAACTTTCTCTTTAAACATCCTAGCACTCTCATGAGATTTATTTCTCCATTCATCTAATAGGTTTAAATCAAGAATTCTATTCTCTCCCGTAGTCTTAAATTCAAAGTTCAATTGTTTAATTCCCCATCTAGCTTTATGATCTAATTCAACAGGTAAATGACAAGCTTTTCCGTAAACAATTTTATAAGGAGTCATGCCCATCGTATTTCTAAAATCAGTTCTATAAGCCCATAATGCATCATTAATTTTAAGTGGTCAATCAGACCTAGACTTAGTCACTATCTTTTCCAAAATGAGTTTAATTTCTCTATTACTTAATTCAACTTGTCCACTTGTTTGAGGATGATAAGGAGATGCAACTCTATGATTAACATCATATTTTACTAATGTTTTCCTAAGAATACTGTCGCACCCGGACTTCTAGAGGATACTCACCGTACGAACTGAACAGTATTTTGATTGGATTACGGGGCTTACCGGCACCCGCATCTCTTACGAGTAGGCCAACACTTATGTGTGACAACCAATCTTTACTATTCACCGTCGATGTAAACTATCCCGTAGAAATCAGGACACTACCACTGACGTGCTTCATACCATACACACATGGTACATCAACGGCTTCGAACAAGATGATAACACAACATATCTCTAGGACACAAAAGATTGAAATAAGTTGCAACTGGCCCACACTAGGGCAGAGAATAGCAAATACAATCATCCAGAGGACACATGTCCCAACATAACATCATTACACCTCAGCGGAAGCATTCAAAGGGTCTGAGTACAGACAAATCCAAATAGGCTTAAGAAGCCGGGAATGAAAAGAAAACGGAGCCCATCCACGATGTCTCGGATCCTGCCCGGGTCCGCTACCTACTCGTCAGCAGCCTCGTCAAACTCCACGTAGTAGCCGTCACGGGGATCCTCGTAAGCGTAGTCTGCGGAAACCACATCCCCAAAGGGGTCAGTACATAAACGTACTGGCAAGCAAGACTCACAGTTCACCAAAATGTAGCCCGTCAACACCAAGCACAGATGCCTTGGGTTCAACGGAAGAAAAGGATATAAAAGATGCTGCAACTGGCTGCACTAACCAACTACAGGACAAACTATAACTTCCGGCTATCAGAAAGGGGATAAGATAGCGTATCGTAACCAACCATAACTAACCACCAAACACACCCATCCTGGATCTCGCCCCTTATCCAAAGAAGCAATCCGAGGATAACTCACCCAGTTGGATTAATGATGGATCCAATTGTTGTGTCAATAAGCCTATTACTAGTCAAGTTATCATTAGTTAGGTGTAAGTTGTTCTGAGTACTTGTTAGCCAGTACTTTCACCAAGTCAACCATAACCGCGGAAAACACGGCTTCTCGAGAAGATTTAACCCTGCAGGGGTGCACCAATTTGGCCGTACACGTAAGAATAACCCGCCAGATGGGAAGGCCTTTCCCACCAAGCGGGGCACTCAACACAACTCAACTCTTCTTCGCATCAAGCCCAAAGCACCACGTGCTGTGCGTGCGCGGCTAATCGAGCCCCACGAAGAAAAGGGGACCTTCATAGCACTGGAAGACCACGCCGCCCTAAATGCCGACTACAAAAGTTCCACCCTGGCCTCGGGTTCGTACCTGCATATGCGTGCATCAAATGGAAAGCCCGAACTAAGTGTGGTGATTTGGACGAGATGCGAATCGAATCAAATTGAGGGGGGCGCCCATACACGCTTCCCACATGCGGATAGTGCGCTCATCATGGATCAGTAGACAAGACCCTTTTCCTATTAGGGTCGACACTAGCAGGCCTCAAAACCACGCCGGGCCTCCTGCCGGTGCCTTATCAGCAAATTATTATTACCTCAAATTAACAGGTTGTTGTTTAACATCGAGCCCCAGAATATAAATAGAATATGATAACAGAAAGTAACGGGTAACAGACTCGAGCAAAAACAACCCTAAGCATGCTAGTAAGACACGGGCCCAAGCAACGGGGTTATAGGACTGGAGGTGAGGCAATATCAGGGTTCAGGGTATCAGGTGATAGGTTCGTAACAGAAACAACGATACATATGGCTAGCAGAAATAGACAACGGAAAGTATCGGTAACCAATGTTGAAAGGAACACCATGGTTCATGTGAGTGATAACTTGCCTGCAAACTCAGTAGCCGGGTACTGGGCTAGATCCTCAGAAGGGGTGTCGTAAAGATCGTCGGTCTCAACGTCGTCGTCTATCCGAGGAGAAGCAAACAAACAATACAGGAAAATAAACAATCAATATCATGGCATAGTGCACAATCATGGGATGATGCATGTCAAGTTAATGGATGCATCAAAATAAACTATTTGATATGGTAACACAATTTAAATGGACACATATGCAATTTTGAGTTGCATATGAAAAGCCCATGAATTTTGGTTAGATTATTTGTTTTTCCAACTAATCAACAGGTGAAGGTGGATTAGTATGATGCATGGATGAGGAAAACAACAAAATAAAAACAATAGAACCAATTTGAAATGAGGTTTAGCAATTTAGAAATTTATTTATTAATTTAGGGAATTTTTTTGGTTCCTTAAAGGTATTACACAAATAGTTGTTGTTTTCACCAATTTAATTTGTGCAAAATAAATAACAAAATTCATATTTGAAAAGATCATAAAATTTTGGGTGGATTACATGTTTCAAATATTGAAAAAGGTATTAGGATGAATTTATTATGACTTAGACAATATTAAACAAGTTTTAAATGAATTTAAAACAAGTTTGAATATTATTTGAATTTTATTTATTCCAATCATAAATTCAAACTCATATTTGAAAAGTTTATACTTTTCTAGTTTGAAAACATATTTTGCATGTTCAAAAATAATTTAAATTGAGCAAGTTATGATTTTAGCAATTTTAAATGATTTAAATAAGGTTTAAATTATTTAAGCAATTTAAATTATTCAAACCATGAAACAAAATTTATATTGGAATAGGTTATTTGAAATAGCATGGAAAACATATTTTATTTGCATTATTTGGATCAAGAATGAAATAGTTATGAAATTTAGCAAATTGCAATTGAATTATTTGAATTCAAATTTGAATTGCATTTGGAAATTTCAAAACAGGAAACAAGTGGCATCATTGGATAGAGAATTAAATTTGGACCAACACACATATTTTATTTTCATTATTTGGAGTTATAAAATAAAAGTTATAAACAATTTAAGTTTTAGGACTAATCTGTAAATTAGGAGGACTAGTTTTGAAAGAAACATGCTGGCAAAACTTTTGTTACCGCGCAGTAAACCAACCCCAGCCACTGCCCGTGGGCCTGGGGCCAGCGTGGCGTGCCTGCGCGTGCGTGGCAGTGAGGCCCGCTGACGGGTGGGGCATGGTTGTCAGCCACGCGCGCAAAAAGTGTGGGTTTTTATCCTGCGGAGCCGCGGCTCGAACCCGTGACCTGACGCGCTAGCGCTTGCACTGCAACCACTACGGTGAGTTTCAGTTCGTTGGCAGGTTCAGATTCGCAGAGAGGTTGTATTTCAACTGCGCTTATCAGAATTTTCTGACAGCGCGCGCTAACTGAACCGTGACAGAGACATGGTCGTTGCTCGCCGGCGGGGATCAACGTGGCCGTGCTCGTACTGCCCGCGGTGAAACGTGTGCTGGACGATGCAGTGATGATGTGCACGGGTGCGGTGGGGATTGCGAACAACAGAGAGGGAGGAGGCACGGTGGAGGCTCACCGGGAGGGCAACAGGGGCTCGGGGGCGACGGCTCGACGGCGACAAGTCCGTGGACGGCGGCGAGGCTACAGAAGCTCTCCGAGGTGGCTCGGGTGTTTAAACGAACGAGGGAGAGGTGGAGGTTCAGTTCCCGGTTAGCCAGCGAGGAATCGAGCGGTGACGGCGGTGTTCATCGTCGAGGTTCAGAGAGGTTCTTCTCCGGCGAGGGGGACAGGGAGATGGGAGGTGGCCGCGAGAGGGGTAGACGGCGGCGGGAGCTCGAGGGAGAGGGGAACTAGGGCTTAGGGCACGCCAGAGGGGGTCTAGGGGGTTTTATAGGGCGAGGGGGGCACGGATCGCTGTCGGAGATCGCCGATGCCGCCGTGGCGCTGCGGATGCGACGCCGTACTGCGAGAAGACGGGAAAAAAAAACGAATCGTTACGTGGTTTAAGTGATTGGGCTGGGAGCGAGAGGAAAGGGCCGGGCTGGCGCGGAAGAAAAAGATAGGTGGGCTGGGAGCAGCCCACTCCCCCTTTGGCGCCAGAAATTTTATTTTTAAAATTTGTTCTCCTGTTTTTTTTTTTGCTGAAAAAGGAAATGGATGAATTTGATAGGTTTTAAGTTAGTAAAATTTTTGGAAAAATTGAGTATGCTATTTAGGTCAAAAGCAAACAAATGCTAAGTTTTATTTTCAAAAAGTTTGAAATTTGCTTGCTGTTTGTATTTAAACCAAATTTTAATTAAATGGCTTATTAAGTGATTATATTTGAAACCAAACTTTTAATAGGGTGAACCCTAGGTTAATTATAAACCATTGATTAAAATTGTTGTATAATTTGCATGAATTCAAATTGGTTGTTGTTTGATGCTTTGATTTGAATTTTAAATGTGATTTGGAATTTAAATGATTGATTAAAACCATCAATTTAATAAGTGAGCATTATGGAGTAAAATGAAACAAATGGTTGGTTGTATTTGAACTTTTATTTGAACAAAAAGTGTAACATGACAAGTATGAAAACAAGGTTGACCATTGCTTGGATGCCTTTATGAAAACAGAAATAAAAACAGATGCAAAAGAAATAGTAAACAAATGCAAACAAGTAAATGAGCATGATGACATGATGCAATACTTTGATTAAACAAGAAACAAACATGCTATGGTTGGTTTTTCATACTTGGGATGTTACAAAACGCCCCCCTTGAAGGAATCGCGCCCCGAGATTGCTACTGAGAAAGGAAAAGGTCCGGATACTTCTTTCGAAGATCCTCTTCGGTCTCCCACATTGCCTCTTTATCGGAATGATGCGACCACTGCACTTTCAAGAACTTTGTGCTCTTGTTGCGAGTCTTACGCTCGGTCTCATCGAGAATACGAACAGGGTGCTCCTCATAAGATAGATCATCCTGCAGTTCAATGGAATCATGATCAACTGCACGATTTGGATCTTTGAAACCCTTCTTGAGCTGTGACACGTGGAACACATCGTGCACCTTGGATAGTTTTTCTAGAAGTTCAAGACGATAGGCATTTTCCGCACGCCTTGAGAGAATGTTGAAAGGACCAATGTATCTTGGTGCAAGCTTTCCTTTCACACCGAAACGATGAGTGCCTCTTAGGGGAGTTACACGGAGATATGCCTTGTCACCAGGTGCATAGATCATATCCCTGTGCTTGCTGTCATAGTAGCTTTTCTGACGAGACTGAGCAATCTTGAGATTGTCACGAATGATACGAACTTTCTCCTCGGCTTCCTTAACAATGTCAGGGCCTAAGAGTGAACGTTCACCAGCTCCAGACCAATTGATTGGACTCCTGCATCTGCGGCCATAGAGTGCTTCAAATGGTGCCATGCCTATAGGCTTGCCTGGTAGCTGTTGTTGTAGGAGAATTCAGCATATGGAAGGCAATCCTCCCATTTCATTCCAAAGGAGATACCACATGCTCTGAGCATATCCTCGAGAATCTGATTGACTCTTTCGACTTGCCCTTGAGACTGAGGGTGATAAGCTGTGCTGAACAGAAGTTTAGTGCCCAATGCTTCTTGAAAACTCTTCCAGAAATGAGACGTGAAGATACTTCCACGGTCTGAGCTTATTTCCAAGGGAACACCATGAAGAGGAACGATCTTTGCTGTGTAGAGCTCTGCTAACTGGCTAGCTGAGATTGTTTCTTTGACAGCAAAGAAGTGAGCTACTTTAGTGAGACGATGAATAACAACGAAGATTGCATCGTTGCCCTTTTTGGACTTTGGAAAACCAGTGACGAAGTCCATTTCAATCATGTCCCACTTCCACTCAGGAATTTTCAGAGGTTGGAGTAGGCCGGCTGTTTTCTGATGGACTGCCTTAACACGTTGACAAACGTCGCATTCAGAAACATATTGAGCAATTTCACGTTTCATGCCAGGCCACCAATACAGTGTCTTAAGATCCTGGTACATCTTTGTACTTCCAGGGTGAATGGAAAGAGGAGTTTCATGAGCCTCCTTGAGAATAACATCTTTGAGACTTTGAACTTGAGGAACTGCAATGCGTCCTTCAAAGAACACAGTTCCTTTATCATCAATTGAGAAGGACTTAAATTTCTCCTTGCCTTGTTTGATGTGTTCTACCATCTTCTTGATCTCAGCATCACGAAGTTGTTCAGAACGAATCTTGTCCTCGAGAGTTGGACTGGCTGTCAAGCTAGCAAGGTAGCCTTGAGGAACAAGACCAAGGTTCAGCTTCTGGAATTCTTCATGAAGTGGAGGTTGGCTTTCCATGATCATGAGATTATTGCAATAGGACTTGCGACTGAGAGCATCGGCCATAACATTAGCCTTGCCTGGAGTGTAAGAAATGGTGAGATCAAAGTCCTTAATCTTTTCAATCCATCTGCTTTGCCTGAGGTTTAGATCTGGTTGAGTGAAGATGTATTTCAGACTCTTATGATCGGAAAAGATTTCAGTGCGGTTACCCAACAAGTATTGCCTCCATTTCTTGAGGGCAAACACAACTGCTGCAAGTTCAAGGTCATGTGTGGGATAGTTTTGCTCATGTGGGTTCAACTGACGTGAACCTTAAGCCACAAATTGACGTTCTTGCATAAGAACTGCACCTAGACCTTGGAGAGATGCATCGCAGAATATCTGGAAAGGTTTGGTAGTATCTGGGCCAACCAGAACTGGGGTAGAAGTGAGTTTAGTTTTCAGGAGGTTGAAACTCTCATCACACTGTGGAGTCCAAACGAACTTCTTGTCCTTCTTTGTGAGATCAGTGAGAGGTTTGGCAATCTTGGAAAAGTTTTGAACGAAACGACGGCAATAGCTAGCCAAGCCTAGAAAGCTTCTAACTTGTTTTACCGTCTTAGGAGGTTTCCAATCAACAATTGCTTTAACCTTTTCTGGATCAATGGCTATGCCCTTGGCAGAGATGACATGACCAAGGTAAGCAACTTCTGGAATCCAGAACTCACATTTGGAGAACTTGGCATATAGACGATGCTCGCGAAGTTTCATGAGAGTGAGACGAAGGTGTTCTCCATGCTCTTCCTCAGATTTTGAGTAGACCAGGATGTCATCAAGATATACCACAACGAACTTGTCGAGGTATTCATGGAAGACAGAATTCATGAGTCTTGAGAACGTCGCCGGTGCATTGGTGAGACCAAAGGACATGACGGTGTATTCATATAGACCGTACCGAGTGGTGAAAGCTGTTTTTGGAATATCTTCCTTTCTGATCTTTATTTGATGGTAACCCATCCTCAAGTCCAACTTTGAGAATATTGAGGCTCCAGCAAGTTGATCAAAAAGATCATCGATACGAGGAATTGGATACTTGTTTTTGATGGTTTTCTCGTTGAGAGGACGATAGTCAACCACGAGTCTCTTTGTTTGATCTTTCTTGGCAACGAACAGAGTTGGGCAACCCCAAGCGGAGGAACTAGGTTGAATGTAACCTTTCTCCATGTTCATATCGATTTGCTCCTTCAACAATTTCAATTCAGGAGGAGCTATCTTATATGGATGCTTAGAGATTGGAGCAGTACCTGGTTCAAGCTCGATCACGAACTCAACTGCTCTGTCCGGAGGCATCCCTGGCAACTCTTCTGGGAAGACGTCAGGGAATTCACAAACCACCGGAACATTTTCAAGTAGAGGTAGAGGTTTAGCATCGAGGGTGTATAGCTGAACAGAACTTGATTCACTTTTAGAATAGACTATCTGGCCAGAAGGGTGGAACAGAGTTATTGACTTATGAGCACAATCAATCGTAGCTTTATTGGCCTTCAACCAATCCATGCCAAGAATGACATCAATGTCAGAATTGCCAAGCAGAATGAGGGAAGCAAGGAATATATGACCTCCAATTAGAATCTGATTCTCATGACTGATCTTGGAAGTTTGCATGGTTGCTCCAGGGGAGTTTACTACTAGCGGGGAACCCAAACCAACAAAAGGTAGTTTAACTGCTGTCGCAAAGATCTTTGACACGAAAGAATGCGATGCTCCGGTATCAAACAACACTTTAGCTGGGTTAGCGTTAACGGGGAATGTACCGAGAACGACGTCAGCAGCTTCCTCAGCTTTGTCGGCCTTGATATGATTCACCCTCGCGGTCCTCCCGACAGGCCTGTTGTTGGAGTTGAAGGCTTTAGCCGGGGGAGCACGAACCATTGCCTGGTTGGTGTTGGGGCGAGGAGGTGGTGGAGGTAGCTGCCTCTGAGTGCACTTATCAGCGTAGTGCCCTGTCTGCTTGCATTTGTAGCAAGTGACGACACGAGGTGCATCTGGCCTTGGCTGCCCCATTGAGAACCTCTGAGCCTGCATCTGAGCTGGGTTGGTGGGCGGGAAGCGAAGCCTGGAGAAGCTTGGGCATATGGAGCCCTAGTGATAGCACCATTTGGCACCCAGATGCGGCGCTTCTGCGGAGGGGTGGTCATGTTGGAGGAGGAACCACCCTCACGCGAGTGCTTGCGGGACTCTTCTAACGCCCTGCGCCCATTTTCCTCATTGAGCGCGGTGTTCACGAGCTCCTCGAAGTCTTTGCACTTGATGTTGGTGAGGGCGTACTTGAGCTCCGGGTTAAAACCTTGGCGGAACCTTGCCATCTTCTTAGCCTCAGTGGACACCTCATCACCAGCGTAACGAGCGAGGCGATTGAACTCGTTCTGGTAGCCAATGACGTCCAGCTTGCCCTGCTTGAGAGAGCAAAACTCTTCACGCATCCTTTCCATGAGACCATCTGGGATGTGGTGCTTCAGAAAGGCATCCTTGAAACAACCCCAGGTGATTGGGTATCCAGCTCTCATGGTCTGGTAGTTCTCCCACCAGGTAGCTGCCTGACCCTTCAGTAGGTAGGTGGCATACTTGACTTTGTCCTCCTCAGCAACGTGAGCAATGTCCAGAGACCTGGCCATCTCCCTGATCCAGTCATCAGCATCCAGAGGCTCCCGTGTTGCCACGAAAGCTCTCGGCCCCAGACTCAGAAACTCCTTGATGCTGACTCGCGGAGCATTCTGGTTGTTGTGCTAGTTAGCCTGGATCTGGGCCATCTGCGTCACGACCTGAGTCATCTGAGTCAACAGCTCCGTGATCGGAGGTTGCTCAGGCGGGTTGCTTCCTTGTTGGCGGCATCCTGAATAGACATGCATTTTAGCACAACAATAGGAAAGGATAGACTTGGTAACCGAAAGAGAGATTATTCCGACGCATGAATAGATAACCAATAGGTACATCATCACATGTTCAAAATACATCAGAATATCCAACACACCATTACATGGTTCGAAAGCCAAAGGATAACTAAACATAGCTAGGAACGGATACATCGGTACTCCCATGCTCATCACGCAGGACGGCGATGAGTAGTACGACGAGAGATACGGTGAGGAGGAGGCCCACGAAAGTAGGTAGAACGACGATCCACATAGATCTGACGTGGCCTGAGAGCGACTCTAGGTGTGGTGAAGTACATAGCGTCAGCTCCCTGTGCTCCAAAGCGTGGAATCCCAGTGTATCCAGCTTCGAGGTTGAGAAGTGGACCTCTGATCGGCTCGTAACCTCCAGCATCTGGCAGACGACGACCAACTGGCTGATCGAAACGTGCAAAGCGCTCATCTCCAACAAAGTCTGTGGTGTACGTCGCCAGACGAGTCAAAGCAAGGTAGAGCTGCTCTCTGACTGAGGCCAACTCCTGAGAAAGTGTGGTGGCAACGGCGTCACTGTGCCTCACAAACTGAGCGGTGGTGTGCAGTCTGGTGTTATCATGCTCGTAGACATCCAGGTTGTCGTAGAGAGTGAAGTGAGCTCCCTCCGAAGTGATGTAACCACGGGGGATGTGGCGATAGATAGAATCGTCAAATCCCCAGTAGTCAGCACGAAGGACGGTGAGACTCACATAAGTTGCCTGCTGCACGGCCATATCCACTGTGGAACCTACTGCCTCGTAGCGGTGGACAACGCTCATGCCATCATCTGACAGAATGTAGACGATAGCCTGGTAGTAGGTCTGGTCAAACTCTCGCTGCTGCTCGTAGACCTGGTACTCTGGTGCCCAACGGAACCCCAGATAAGTGACCATGTCTCTCAGCATCTCCGGATAACCGGCGGTGCTCTCGCAACGAGTCATCCGAACCACCTGCGGGTAGAACCTGAGATCCATCTGCAGATGATCGGGGAAGTTTTGATTAGACGCCGGTAGAAGAACTGAAATGGAAGGCAACAAGGTTTCAACGGACGAAAAGGATGTTGAGAAGAACATGATATCGAAGCAACAACGGGAAACACGAGACCAAAACTCCTGAGGTACTACAGAAAAACCCATCCGGGCTTCTAAAGGATCAATATCTACTGCTTAAGGGATAGAGGATTTTCTTCCGGGGCTTACAAGCCTCCGTTCTCAATCATGAGTAGGCAACATGATAAATCATGTCACAACCACCTCCATTCCTATGGTCTAGTAGATATAACTATCCTTGAGAAACCAGGATACGTGAAATCCTAACTTGAAAGTTTAGGTGAGAACAGAAAACAACGTTGCACTTCCTTACCAGAAAAGGGTGGGTGGGTGGGGAAAGAAGAAAAATGGCAGAATTCCTACTCTCACGTTTCATTTTTTTCCTATATAGCTACAAAATAGTTTCTAGACTCAACTGCGACCAGTAAAAGGGATCCTACAGGCAGACAGGCTCTGATACCATTTGTCGCACCCGGACTTCTAGAGGATACTCACCGTACGAACTGAACAGTATTTTGATTGGATTACGGGGCTTACCGGCACCCGCATCTCTTACGAGTAGGCCAACACTTATGTGTGACAACCAATCTTTAATATTCACCGTCGATGTAAACTATCCCGTAGAAATCAGGACACTACCACTGACGTGCTTCATACCATACACATATGGTACGTCAACGGCTTCGAACAAGATGATAACACAACATATCTCTAGGACACAAAAGATTGAAATAAGTTGCAACTGGCCCACACTAGGGCAGAGAATAGCAAATACAATAATCCAGAGGACACATGTCCCAACATAACATCATTACACCTCAGCGGAAGCATTCAAAGGGTATGAGTACAGACAAATCCAAATAGGCTTAAGAAGCCGGGAATGAAAAGAAAACGGAGCCCATCCACGATGTCTCGGATCCTGCCCGGGTCCGCTACCTACTCGTCAGCAGCCTCGTCAAACTCCACGTAGTAGCCGTCACGGGGATCCTCGTAAGCGTAGTCTGCGGAAACCACAGCCCCAAAGGGGTCAGTAAATAAACGTACTGGCAAGCAAGACTCACAGTTCACCAAAATGTAGCCCGTCAACACCAAGCACATATTCCTTGGGTTCAACGGAAGAAAAGGATATAAAAGATGATGCAACTGGCTGCACTAACCAACTACATGACAAACTATAACTTCCGGCTATCAGAAAGGGGATAAGATAGCGTATCGTAACCAACCATAACTAACCACCAAACACACCCATCCTGGATCTCGCCCCTTATCCAAAGAAGCAATCCGAGGATAACTCACCCAGTTGGATTAATGATGGATCCAATTGTTGTGTCAATAAGCCTATTACTAGTCAAGTTATCATTAGTTAGGTGTAAGTTGTTCTGAGTACTTGTTAGCCAGTACTTTCACCAAGTCAACCATAACCGCGGAAAACATGGCTTCTCGAGAAGATTTAACCCTGCAGGGGTGCACCAATTTGGCCGTACACGTAAGAATAACCCGCCAGATGGGAAGGCCTTTCCCACCAAGCGGGGCACTCAACACAACTCAACTCTTCTTCGCATCAAGCCCAAAGCACCACGTGCTGTGCGTGCGCGGCTAATCGAGCCCCACGAAGAAAAGGGGACCCTCATAGCACTGGAAGACCACGCCGCCCTAAATGCCGACTACAAAAGTTCCACCCCGGCCTCGGGTTCGTACCTGCATATGCGTGCATCAAATGGAAAGCCCGAACTAAGTGTGGTGATTTGGACGAGATGCGAATCGAATCAAATTGAGGGGGGCGCCCATACACGCTTCCCACATGCGGATAGTGCGCTCATCATGGATCAGTAGACAAGACCCTTTTCCTATTAGGGTCGACACTAGCAGGCCTCAAAACCACGCCAGGCCTCCTGCCGGTGCCTTATCAGCAAATTATTATTACCTCAAATTAACAGGTTGTTGTTTAACATCGAGCCCCAGAATATAAATAGAATATGATAACAGAAAGTAACGGGTAACAGACTCGAGCAAAAACAACCCTAAGCATGCTAGTAAGACACGGGCCCAAGCAACGGGGTTATAGGACTGGAGGTGAGGCAATATCAGGGTTCAGGGTATCAGGTGATAGGTTCGTAACAGAAACAACGATTCATATGGCTGGCAGAAATAGACAATGGAAAGTATCGGTAACCAATGTTGAAAGGAACACCATGGTTCATGTGAGTGATAACTTGCCTGCAAACTCAGTAGCCGGGTACTGGGCTAGATCCTCAGAAGGGGTGTCGTAAAGATCGTCGGTCTCAACGTCGTCGTCTATCCGAGGAGAAGCAAACAAACAATACAGGAAAATAAACAATCAATATCATGGCATAGTGCACAATCATGGGATGATGCATTTCAAGTTAATGGATGCATCAAAATAAACTATTTGATATGGTAACACAATTTAAATGGACACATATGCAATTTTGAGTTGCATATGAAAAGCCCATGAATTTTGGTTAGATTATTTGTTTTTCCAACTAATCAACAGGTGAAGGTGGATTAGTATGATGCATGGATGAGGAAAACAACAAAATAACAACAATAGAACCAATTTGAAATGAGGTTTAGCAATTTAGAAATTTATTTATTAATTTAGGGAATTTTTTTGGTTCCTTAAAGGTATTACACAAATAGTTGTTGTTTTCACCAATTTAATTTGTGCTAAATAAATAACAAAATTCATATTTGAAAAGATCATAAAATTTTGGGTGGATTACATGTTTCAAATATTGAAAAAGGTATTAGGATGAATTTATTATGACTTAGACAATATTAAACAAATTTTAAATGAATTTAAAACAAGTTTGAATATTATTTGAATTTTATTTATTCCAATCATAAATTCAAACTCATATTTGAAAAGTTTATACTTTTCTAGTTTGAAAACATATTTTGCATGTTCAAAAATAATTTAAATTGAGCAAGTTATGATTTTAGCAATTTTAAATGATTTAAATAAGGTTTAAATTATTTAAGCAATTTAAATTATTCAAACCATGAAACAAAATTTATATTGGAATAGGTTATTTGAAATAGCATGGAAAACATATTTTATTTGCATTATTTGGATCAAGAATGAAATAGTTATGAAATTTAGCAAATTGCAATTGAATTATTTGAATTCAAATTTGAATTGCATTTGGAAATTTCAAAACAGGAAACAAGTGGCATCATTGGATAGAGAATTAAATTTGGACCAACACACATATTTTATTTTCATTATTTGGAGTTATAAAATAAAAGTTATAAACAATTTAAGTTTTAGGACTAATCTGTAAATTAGGAGGACTAGTTTTGAAATAAACATGCTGGCAAAACTTTTGTTACCGCGCAGTAAACCAACCCCAGCCACTGCCCGTGGGCCTGGGGCCAGCGTGGCGTGCCTGCGCGTGCGTGGCAGTGAGGCCCGCTGACGGGTGGGGCATGGTTGTCAGCCACGCGCGCAAAAAGTGTGGGTTTTTATCCCGCGGAGCCGCGGCTCGAACCCGTGACCTGACGCGCTAGCGCTTGCACTGCAACCACTACGGTGAGTTTCAGTTCGTTGACAGGTTCAGATTCGCAGAGAGGTTGTATTTCAACTGCGCTTATCTAAATTTTCTGACAGCGCGCGCTAACGGAACCGTGACAGAGACATGGTCGTTGCTCGCCGGCGGGGATCAACGTGGCCGTGCTCGGAATGCCCGCGGTGAAACGTGTGCTGGACGATGCAGTGATGATGTGCACGGGTGCGGTGGGGATTGCGAACAACAGAGAGGGAGGAGGCACGGTGGAGGCTCACCGGGAGGGCAGCAGGGGCTTGGGGGCGACGGCTCGACGGCGACAAGTCCGTGGACGGCGGCGAGGCTACAGAAGCTCTCCGAGGTGGCTCGGGTGTTTAAACGAACGAGGGAGAGGTGGAGGTTCAGTTCCCGGTTAGCCAGCGAGGAATCGAGCGGTGACGGCGGCGTTCATCGTCGAGGTTCAGAGAGGTTCTTCTCTGGCGAGGGGGACAGGGAGATGGGAGGTGGCGGCGAGAGGGGTAGACGGCGGCGGGAGCTCGAGGGAGAGGGGAACTAGGGCTTAGGGCACGCCGGGGGGGGTCTAGGGGGTTTTATAGGGCCAGGGGGCACGGATCGCTGTCGGAGATCGCCGATGCCGCCGTGGCGCTACGGATGCGACGCCGTACTGCGAGAAGACGGGAAAAAAAAACGAATCGTTACGTGGTTTAAGTGATTGGGCTGGGAGCGAGAGGAAAAGGCCGGGCTGGCGCGGAAGAAAAAGATAGGTGGGCTGGGAGCAGCCCACTCCCCCTTTGGCGCCAGAAATTTTATTTTTAAAATTTGTTCTCCTGTTTTTTTTTTTTTTGCTGAAAAAGGAAATGGATGAATTTGATAGGTTTTAAGTTAGTAAAAATTTTGGAAAAATTAGGGTAAGCTATTTAGGTCAAAAGCAAACAAATGCTAAGTTTTATTTTCAAAAAGTTTGAAATTTGCTTGCTGTTTGTATTTAAACCAAATTTGAATTAAATGGCTTATTAAGTGATTATATTTGAAACCAAACTTTTAATAGGGTGAACCCTAGGTTAATTATAAACCATTGATTAAATTTTTTGTATAATTTGCATGAATTCAAATTGGTTGCTGTTTGATGCTTTGATTTGAATTTTAAATGTGATTTGGAATTTAAATGATTGATTAAAACCATCAATTTAATAAGTGAGCATTATGGAGTAAAATGAAACAAATGGTTTGTTGTATTTGAACTTTTATTTGAACAAAAAGTGTAACATGACAAGTATGAAAACAAGGTTGAGCATTGCTTGGATGCCTTTATGAAAACAGAAATAAAAACAGATGCAAAAGAAATAGTAAACAAATGCAAACAGGTAAATGAGCATGATGACATGATGCAATACTTTGATTAAACAAGAAACAAACATGCTAGGGTTGGTTTTTCATACTTGGGATGTTACAAATACCATGCATGAAATGAGAACCACCATCAGTAATTAAAAACCTGGGGAAGATGATGTCCTTCAGCATCTTCATTGCTGTGGCACGATCTGCACATTTGGTTGGAATTGCTTCAACCCACTTTCTAACATAATCCGGTGCAACCAAAATATGAGTATGCTTTGTCTTTGAAGCTAGGAAAGGTCCCATAAAGTCAAAACCCCACACATCAAATGGCTCAAGTGGTAAAGAATAATTCGTAGGCATTTCATTTATCCTACCAATATTTGCTACTCTTTGACCTTTATTACAAGATTTAACATATTCAGCACAATCCTGAAATAAAGTAGGCCAATAAAAACCAGATTGTAATACCTTTGCACCTGTACGATCTCCTACATGATGCCCTCCATAGGGACTATCATGACAATCACTTATAATAGCATGTTGTTCATACTCAGGTACACAACGTCTAATAATACCATCTACACTCTTCTTATAAAGAAAAGGACCATCCCCAATATAATGTGTAAGATCATAAAAGAATTTCTTTCTTTGTTGAGCAATGAAGTGTGGAGGAAAAACTTTACCAACAATAAAATTTGCATAGTTGGCAAACCATGGAGATGCAACTTTAGCACTAGAAACATTAATGTTTGCAAGTTGTTCATTAGCAAAACTGTCATTAATAGGAACATGAATCATTAGGTATATTTTCCATTCTGGGAAGATGATCAGCTACTTGATTATCTTCCACTTTCCTATCAACAATGTGTAAATCAAATTCTTGCAATAAAAGTACCCATCTTATTAGTCTAGACTTAGCATCTTCCTTATTCATTAAATATTTAATATATAGCAGAATGATCAAAATGCACTATAACTTTGGAATCAATAATATAAGGTCTAAACTTATCACATGCAAATATCACTGCTAAAAATTCTTTCTCGGTTGTGGAATAGTTTCTTTGGGCACCATCAAGTGTCTTACTGGCATAATAAATAACATTAAGTTTCTTATCAACTCTTTGGCCCAAAACAGCCCCAACTGCATAATCACTAGCATCACAGATAATTTCAAAAGGAAAATTCCAATCAGGGGGTTGAATAATAGGAGGACTTATTAAAGCATTCTTCAAAATATTAAAGGATTTAGTGCAATCATCTTTAAAAGAGAAAGGAACATCCTTTTGCAAAATATTGGTTAGAGGCTTTGATATTTTTGGAGAAATCTTTAATGAACCTACGATAAAAACCGGCATGTCCAAGAAAACCTCTTATACCTTTAATATCCCTTGGGTATGGTAGCTTCTCAATAGCTTCTATCTTTGCGGGGTAAACTTCTATTCCTCTTCCATAAATCCGATGTCCAAGGACAATACCTTCAGTAACCATGAAGTGACACTTCTCCCAGTTAAGAACAAAGTGTTGGTCTTCACATTGCTGCAAAACTTCGTTAAGGTTGAACAAGCGATTATCGAAGGAATTACCATACATATAAAAATCATCCATAAAAACTTCCATTATCTTCTCAATATAATCAGCAAATATAGCATTCATGCATCTTTGAAAAGTAGCAGGAGCATTACACAAACCGAATGGCATTCTCCTATAAGGAAATGTACTATATGGGTAAGTAAAAGTGGTCTTTTCTTCATCATCTTTGTGAACAGGAATTTGTGACAAACCTGAATACCCATCTAAATAACAAAAGTGAGATTTTTTAGATAACCTTTCTAACATATGATCAATAAATGTCAATGGGTAATGATCTTTACGAGCTGCATTATTTAGCTTCCTGAAATCAATACACATCCTATAACCAACAACAGTGAGTTGAGCTACAAGTTCATCTTCATCATTTGGAACAACAACCATTCCACCCTTTTTAGGAACACAATGAACATGACTAACCCACTTACTATCAGCTATGGGATAAATGATACTCGATTCAATAAGTCTTATTACCTCTGTTCTTACCACTTCTTTCATTTTTGGATGGAGACGACGTTGATAATCAACAACAGATTTTGCATCCTCCTCCAAATTAATTTTATGCATACATAGAGCTGGGCTTATACCTTTTAGATCATCAAGAGAATATCTGATGGCTGGTCCGTGATCTTTCGGCACATCAACTAATTTCTCTTCTTCTTCAGATGAAAGGTTAGCACTAATAATAATAGGATATATTATCTTCTCATCCAAGTATGCATATTTAAGATTTTTAGGAAAAGGTTTTAATTCAAAACTAGGATCTCCTTTGGGTGGTGGTAGCACTCCTAAATTATAAGGTGGGATATGCAATTGGAATTTTGGTGGTTGTTATGAAAGTATTTATTCTAAAGCATCTTTTTTCTTCCTCATTAAATGGTTCATCTTGATTAAGCATATATAGTTCCACCACATCTGATGAAGCTACAACTACATAGGCAAGAGTTTCAATTATATATTTAGAAAATGGCTCTTTCTTTGAATGTTTATCGGTAAATTTAGAAAAGGTAAACTCAAGTTGCTCTCCCGCACACTTAATAAACACTTTCTCTTTAGGCAAATTAATTTCAGCACCAACAGTATGTAAGAAAGGTCTACCAAAAATAACAGCGCAAAATGAATCTTGAGGGCAACCAAGTACAATAAAATCGGCAGGATATTTTATATTTGCAATCAACACTTCAGCATCTCTAACAATTCCAAGGGGACTAATATAATCTTTATTAGAAAGTTGAATTGTCATACTTGTCTCTTCCATTATAATAGGATCAATATCAGGCTTGATTTCAAGATAAAGAGAATATGGAATGACACTAATACTTGCTCCAATATCACATAAACCATGATATCTTGAAGTCCCAATAGAACATGATATAACAGGCTTACCCACCTTGGCCGAATTTCCTTTAATAACTTTAGTAGCATCTTCACATAAATAAACATCAATATGATCTTCTTCATTCAGTTGTTTAATAATAGAAATTTGACTACTAACTTCCATTTGTTCATATGGTTGAGAACATCTTCTACTACTCTTGTTAGTAATAGCAGCAAGTAAATTCTCCTTGATTATATTTGGATATGGAGGTGCTTCAACATACTCCTCAATTGTCACGGATGAAGCTGGTTCTACCTGTTTAATAACTTTAGGAACAACAATATGTTGTTTAATAGGTTCAACATAAACTTCAAACCCACTTTTAGGAACACCAATATGACTAGCAAAAGATTTAGCTATCTCAATTAAAACATAAGGATCAAGACCAAAATTATCACTCAGATTCTTAAACAAAATAGAAGTAGAGAAATTATGTACACATGAATATTCATAGTACAAATAGGGTTCATTACCTTTATCAAGATCCCAATGACAAGTATTCTCAGCAATAATCTCTAGTAAATTCTATGCTTCTTTTTCAGTATTATTTGTAAAACTTCTAGAAATTATCTAGAAATTCCTTGTGTTGCCTCAGTAACCTCACATTAAAGTTTGTCAGTATAATTTTTCGTGTAAGATCATGACAAGGATTCTTGCGAAGGAGCTCCTTTAATCTCCCCCAAGCTTGAGTAATACTCTCTCCCGGATGTGACCAGAAATTAAATATATATGGCAACGATTCTCATAAGCTTCTTTAGGAGTAAAATACTTAAGAAAGAACACCTTTCTCAACACACTCTGTTCAATAGTGATATCCTCATCCAAAGACCTGGACCAAATACGAGCTTTACCAGATAAAGACAAATATAATAGCTTCCTTTTTACCTGATCATCAGAAATACACGTAAGCCTAAATAAACCGCATATGTCTTCAATTGTCTCAACGTGTTCACGTGCAGACTTAGTTCCATCCCCTGAAAATGGATTCTTCATAACTCTTTAACATGACCAATGGGAATTTTAAATCCCACTTTAGGCTTCAGGACAAGGTTTCGGCCTATTTTACCCTACAGGAGGATCCTGTCAATCATATTTTTTTTAGAGGGTATGCAATTGCATACCTGACTTTTATAGAAGGATAGAGTTTACATTACATGAACCCGACAACAAAAGTTGCTGACAACTCAGATGTCGCCACACAACTCACTCGCAAACACCTAGGGGACTACTCCCGAAAGATAACTTCTACTCCAGCTGCCGCAGCCACCCAAAGGTTTAAGTTCTCAAATATTTTAGCTGCAAGGTCTGCTTCGCTTTTAAGCTGACTAGTGTTCCCAAACACCCTTGTATTGGTCAATCATATCCTGACAGGCTATGTGTACGCGAGGCAAGGTTCGTTGGGATATTTTCAGCGTTTGGCAGTAGGGTGGCTATTCTGCAGGACATTGACGCTCTGCATACTTGGTGGTTTGGGGCGCAAAGGAGTTTCAGTAAGAGGGATAGATGCATTTTCGGCACTTTGACACTCCTAATATGTTGGCGCATGTGGAAGCAACACACTACACATGCTTCAGTGATATCAGAGGGCAGTTCACAGCCTTGGTCGGTCAGATCAATGTGGACAGGGAGCATTGGAGGCGTGTTGGCTTAGGAGCGAGCAATACCTTTGCCAGAGTAGTCCATCGGGTCTTCGGGTGTGAGGGTTGGGGGTCTATTGGACACATGTTGATTGTAAACATGTCATCTCTTGTACTCAAAATTTCCTCCTATAAAACTAAGGTACACAGTTGTCAGAAAAAAAAGATCTTGGATGACAACAAAAAGAGACACAAGAGGTACGAATTGGAACAATCTGAGAATCGTGGCCTGAAGGAGAGAAGGTTGTGGATATGAACTTCACAAACGTTGTTGAAACACCCGTTGATTGATGACAGATTTCTTCTTTTAACTTCCACTCTTCTCTTGGTTTTCTTCCTCTCTCTCCTCCAATAGAGGCTAACCTAAAATTTTCTTCACTTCACCTTGTGGTGAACGGATGGGAGAATTTACCATCTTCCTTCCTCGTCCAAAATGCCCCAGATCATAAACTCTAATGTGTCACTAGTCAGACCGGCTAAAATGTTTGAGTTGATCCATATCACCTCAGCCCAGGAGGATATCTTAACATACACATGTTTAGCTAACTTGTGAAGTAAAATAGAAAGCCAATAATTTGTATACGAATTGATGGCTAGTAGGCCTTCCATATCGAAATGTAAGACGTTTTACCATTTATTAGACAAAATGTAACTAGACATGTTTCAGTGTAAGATACACATGAATCTACACGTCTAGATACATGTTGTCTAGAAAATGCTAAAACATCTTATATTTTGATACAGACGGAATAGTTTCCAGCAAGTTGCATGACATGCACTTCCAAACATTAAGGGGGTCATTTGTCCCCTTATGCATGCATGCATAGCCATGCATGAGCGAAGATGTCTCTCTAAAAAGGGAAAAGAAAATGAGAATACCTGATAATAGATCACTACACATATGCTGGGCATATGTGATACTAGTAGTAACAATAGTCACCAATTCAAGCACAACCAATAATGCACAGTAAATTTTCATTATTGACCATTTCCCCGTTATCAGCTCCAAAACATAACTAGGTACAAAAGAACAAGCACATGTTATAACTAGGTACAAAAAAATACTGGTTTAACTAACCGCTGCAGCAAAGAAAAGACAAACCGTAAAACTCACTCACCTAGAAACTCCAGATTACTGCTTATTAGCGATATTGTCCGTTTATTACCCTAGACATGTGATCACCCTCGCCTCTCTTCCTTCTGATCGATCGATCTCCTCAACAACACAAAACAACAAGATCACAAGATACAGAAAATACAGCAAGACCAATATTCCTCATGATTTGCAAATCAAGGTGCACTCATCAATGACTATTAACTAGCTAGCTAGTACTAGCTCCGAACAAGACCGCATGATAGGCTCATGAGCAGCATGGCAGCATCGGTGATCTCGTCGCGTGTGAAGCCATGAATGATCGCCGGTGGCGGACAAGCCTTGCTCAGCCTTTCCGCCACTGCATCGTCCTTGGCCAAGACACAGTCGTCATCCTTCTTCAGAGCGGCCTCGATGCCGGCCACTGCCTTGGTGGCGCTAACAATAGGATGATCAACCATCTTGCACCGCTTCTTGAACGGCAGTGACCGGTCTACGTCGGCGGCCCTCTTCTCCTTCTTCGTTGGCTTTGCAGCTTGCCATGCGTCGCTAGCCTGTGCACCACCCGCGGCCACGCCGCCATTTGAAGCACCCACCGCTACCCCATCGCTGGCTGTCATGGCCGCGGCTGCAGCCATGGCGCGCCGCGCTTTCCTTTGCCGTATGCCGCATGCGTTGCAAAGAGACTGCATGAACCATAAATGCATGAAAACAAATACACTAATTAGCAAACCTGTAGCACGTAGATAGTTTAACCTGTAGATCTATGTTGCATATTATCAACATGAAGCAGATTAAAGTACATAGATTGAACAGGTATAGATTACGAAGTTGGCCTAGTTAGCAACCTTGGGGCCACAAGGACCACTCCTCCACAAGGGGGTCTTGGTAGTGTTGCAGTCTGAGCACACTCTAATAACACCCATCGCATGCTGCTGTTGCTGGCTCTCATCAGCTTGGTATGCTTGTGCCCTTCTCCTTGGCTTTCTCACCACCTGGCCTTCAGGATCGTTTGTCGATGCCTTTCTGATGATCCTCATCTTCACTGGAGGCGTGGCAGATGCCCACTCGCTGGCCGATTCGTGGATGACATGTTTGCTCTCCAGATCATAGGGATTGTACGAGGATCTCTGGATCATATCACTGCGGATGCTTTGGATAGTAGGCCGGTATGAGGAAGGTGTGATGAAGACGTCGGATCCTCCAGTCATCATCATGTGATCACTGAACTACAAGAGAGAAGAAGATAGAAGAAAAATCAGGGCGCAGATCATAGGAAGAGCTGGCACATACTAACAAAGTTGGAGCACATCGAAGTCATCTACATATATTCATCTAGCTAGCTGTGATCCCCCTCACCTGTTGGTTAGGTTCACCCAAAATTTGCTGCCTCAAGTGCTGATCTCCATAGCCTTGCCCTTGATGCTCCAAAGGGTTGTCGATCATGAAAGGAAACAATATGGGAGGTTCCTTTGCTAGATGGAAGGATTGAAAGTGCCCTTGATCCTGGTTTCCCTCCATTAGAGGGAGAGTAGATAGCTGGCTCATGTAGATGGTAGACATGTGAAAGAAGAGGAGGAGGGAGAAAGAGATCTAGCTAACAAGGTAGCCGCAGGTACTGTGAGCAGAGGTGGAAGATATCGGGGTGGATATAAGGGTGATGGAGCTAGTTAGGGGTGGAGGGTGTGTAGAGATCTGCAGTTGGAGGGGCAATTTACAGGGGCCCGGAGTGATCATGGTCAGTGGAGAGGGGCACGTCCTTTTTATAAACGAGGACAAGAGGAGCTATCAAACTCTCTCTCTCTCTCTCTCTCTCTCTCTCTCTCTCTTTCTCTCTCGCTAGGGCCTAGATACATTTAGAAGGAGATGTCATGTGTAATCCCTTTTCTAGAGAAAGGAAAAGTGGACATAGGCACACAGCACAAGCAAATTAATTAAACAGTTGAGGAACCAAAATTCGAGCAAACACACTATTGGACACTGTACATCCAAACATTCTTGCCCAAGCCCAACCAAGATCCCATGCAACTGTTGCATGTGCAATCATACCCCACAAACATAGTGTAATGCTTAGACCTTGATATATATATACGATAAAAAAGGATTTGCATGCAATTGATGACAATGTTCGACAACATAGTTGTTTGCAGCTTTGCTGTCGAAATGCTTGTAATTAAAACTCTCTCTTCTATAAAAATGAGGTACGCAATTGCATACCCTGTAAAAAAACGATGATGTTGCATTGCACAGACATTGATTAGTATATACCTATACGTAGGAGGTCATGCGCTACCTAATATTACTACTTAGAAAATGCATCTCCTTCAAAACAAAGGTGATGATTATAAATGTTGCAATATATGTGGATTGATCACCTTTTCCCCATCAGTTCGGATTTTTAGTTCTACTGGTTAATGCATTAAAGTTAATACTCGGCTTTCACAATTTAATATCATAGCAGTCTTGGGTTCAAGTCTCGGCTTTCACAATTTAATAAAAAAACTGCACTTGCAAACGTGGCAGAGGGTTATAGCATTTATATGGATTGCACACCTTCTCTCCATCCATTAAAAACTTTGGTTCTACTAGTAGTTAGTGCATGAAACTTAATGTTCCCTCCGTCTCATATTAGTTGACTCTAAACAGACATATCTAGAGCTCTTCCATTTCAGCATCAACTAATATGGGACGGAGGGAGTAGTAAATACTGAAAAAACAATATATAGCACGTCTCGGAAGTACTAAAGTATCCTTCTGGGACCCCCAAGCCACCCATATTCGGCTAACCACAACGGCAAGGGGTAAATGTTCACAAGGAATGTGTCTATAACCTCCAAAAGTTCCAGGTCCACATTCAAAAGTCACATTGAGAAACAAAAATAAAAAATTATTATGAATAGTGTCACAAAAATACAAAAGCAAAACTGACACTATTCAAATATGGATTTGTCTTTTCTGTTTCTCCATTTTCCTTAAAAATTTAGATCTGAACTTTTTGGTGGTTGTAAACACATTCCTTGTGAACATTATTCACACTTTCTTATAGAGTTTTTCAAGCATTTGAAATTGATTTGTTTTAAATGGCAGCACCTAAAGGGGTGGTATCACTACATATTCTCTTCGACACACAAAAAGCATAAACGCTTGCGCGCACACATACACACAGCCTATACATTTTCGCTTACTATCTAACCCACCTATACATTTTCGCTTACTTTTGGCCGCTAAGGGCAACTTAGTAGAGATATAACAACTATAAAAAGAATTGCGGCAGAGAGAATTCGTCCTGCGACTTTACAAATTGTGTTCTTAGTGTATGTTTGCCTCCTCATACGTAGGCCGCTAGCTGCAAAAATGAAGAATATTCCTGTTGTTATATTATCTTTCTATAAAAAATTACTTTTTTACATGAAATACAGTATGGTATAATAGTACAAACAGCTCACTGCCAAAAGCTATTGTGTTTCTTAATGATTCCACGACAACACAATGAGAAAAGGCACTAGAACCTCCCAATTAAATAAAGTTAATTTTATGAACGTCAAATCCAAACATTCCATCTAGAATAACGATTAGCGTGTTATGGTTGCTAGGGTTTGAGCGGAAGAGAGAGAGCTGCGAGGGCGCGAGAGAGCCGCGGCCGTGGGGGTCCTTTCCCACGGCCGGGCAAGAGGGGAAGGGTTTTCCTTCATAATTCTTGCTTGATTAGATTGATACATCTCCTCTCCATATATAGAGAGGTTTACTTGACTCCCAAGGCACCACGTTGGGTAGCGATCCAAGCCACCACGTTGGATGGGATTGTCCTGGGACGGCGGCGGCGCTGCTGGGAACGAGGTCGTCGCAGTCCCGTCGTAGGGCATCCCATGCTGGAACGTGATGACCGGCGTCGTGGTCGCGGCCGAGGGAGGCGGCGGCGGCCGTGCGGGGGTCGGCACCGGTGCAGTGACCATGGAGGACCCCCCCCCCCCCCCCCCCCCCCCCGTGGAATGGCGCACCGTCGGGACCGGCGTAAGGACCGGCGAAGCGGGAGGGCCCGCCGTACTGTTGGGGTGGCGTCGGTGGCGATTGGATGTGTGGCGGCGCCCAGGCCGCCGTATAGATCGGCCCGGAGACGGCTGCAGCAACCTGGCGTCGAGTGGCGGCGACGACAACAGCGTCGGCTGCCGCGGCCCGGTGACCGCGGCGGAGGCCGCCTGGGGCGGTGGCAGCCTGGCGTCGAGTGGCAGCGACGACAGCAGCAGCGTCGGCTGCCGCGGCCCGGCGATCGCGGCGGAGGCCACCTGGTGTGGCGGCTGCCACGGCAGCCACGCCGGCCTGTAGGCGGCGACTGATGGCGCGGCCGCCGGCGGTCCGTAGGGACCGGCCAGGAAGAGGCAGATCTCTTGGACGGCGGTGGTGAGATCGCGGATTGCTCCGGCGATCTCCTCCGGGGTGAGGGCGACAGGAAGCGGCGGCGACTGATGGCGCGGCCACCGGCGGTCCGTAGGGACCGGCCAGGAAGAGGCAGATCTCTTGGACGGCGGTGGTGAGATCGCGGATTGCTCCGGCGATCTCCTCCGGGGTGAGGGCGACAGGAAGCGGCGGCGACGGGGTGAACATGATCAAGCCTGAGAAATCTGATACTAGATGTTATGGCTGCTAGGGTTTGAGCGGAAGAGGGAGAGCTGCGAGGGCGCAAGAGAGCTGGCCGTGGGGGTCCTTTCCCATGGCCAGGCAAGAGGGGAAGAATTTTCCTTCTTAATGCTTGCTTGATTAGATTGATACATCTCCTCTCTATATATAGAGATGTTTACTTGACTCCCAAGTAAGGCTTACTCGACTCCTAAGCAAACCCTAAGACTAACGGGCCCAGACCCATCACGTACTCTAACATAGCGACTACAGAGGTATTGGCAATCTCCATATATTCTAGTGGATAGATCTCACTGCAGTTATCCTTTAATCCTTAAGAAAATAAGAACATTGTAAGTTGGACACACATAAACACACGCAAGTCATAACTAAGATCTACCTCCGGGTGTAACATAGGTCATAACATACATTCCACATTAGACTTGGGCATGGGCAGCCTGTCCCAGGGGGCCAGCCCAAAGCCCAGCCCGAAAGCCCAAAGTGGGCCAGGCTGACCTATTCATGTTCATCATTTGCCAAGCCCGGCCTTAACCGGCCCGGCCTAATCGCACCCCAGGTACATTCTACGTGTACAAAACAATCTGGTGTGGCAAGCAATTAATTAAAAAAGGAGGGGCAATTAGAGTAATATTTGGTTACACTACAGAATTTTTTAATGACACCAATCCGGTGCCACTATATAACATAAAGTACTACTCTAGATCATGTAAAATAATAAATAAAGCTCTCGATGTTATCTCACATATGATATTACTCAATATGAAGGTGTGACATAGACTAGTATCTCCCCACTATGAGTGGGCTAAGACTTAACTAAATTTGAAATTGCAGGGTCTAGCATGAAGTCTGATACCAAGGAAGCCTTCTACTCTCACCATATAAAAGTAAGTTTCTCGCACTAGCCCAACTTTGCATGTGCTTATATGTCTTCTGATTAGTTTGTAATAATCTCTTGATTTGTACACTATATATATTCATATGCATTTTTATATACTCCCTCTATTCCTAAATATAATATGTTGTAGCTATTACTCATATTGTCTAGATACATACTAATATAAGTGAACATATACACTAAATGTTGTCTAGATACATGTAGACATGTGTGAATATGAAAAGAGTTAAAACATCTTACATTTAGGAACGGAGGGAGCAATACACTACTACTATATGAACTCGTGCCTGCCACCATTACTCCTTGTAGCAGAAAAAGAAATCATCTCCGCCAAGAGATGTTTGAAAGCCAAAATTTCCAAAGAATAAACCCGAGAAGAAAATGTGGAGCTGTCTATTTACCTGGATTCTTGCCGTGCCATACCCCGGCCCGGCCAAAATTAATCTGGTTACAGCTAGTGAACATATGCTCCAGGTCTAGAAATAGATCACTATTACGTACGAAGGCATGGTCACATAAAGGTAGGGTTAGTTAAGTAACGATCACATGCATGCCATCCATCTCCATTATTTCTTGTTGCAGTCAGTCGGGTACATGCACGTTTCACAGTACTGTAGTATAAACGACAGATCGGTTGAACAAAAGCTGAGCCATCCAGAGGGAGGCCTGTGGATGATCTGGCGAATGCAGCGGCTGTGTTGTGAATGGATAGGTTCGCGTGGACGGGCATCTCTCTCCCTCTCTGTGGGAAAGAGAGAGCGCGTGTGTGAAGACAAGGAACTATTAAGACATGGGCAGGCAATGAGACAGCTGCTGTACCTTGGGGGCCCGGTCAAGCATGGTTTTTTGGATTTACTGGAAGCAGCAAACTGGATACTTGTTTTGCCCTTAATCACAGTACTAGTAAACATACTAAAGAGGCAATAATAATAACCATGCTCATATGACAGCAACTACTATTGCACTAGCAGGGGTCCTGCCATACATATATGGGAGAGTGGGTTATCTTGAGAGACATGCATGCTGTGCTATCAAATCCCAGCGGTATTAGAAAACTAATTTAAGAAAAAAAAGATTTGGATCTCGGTCGTTAAGTATATGTCAGCCCATACATATGCCTTTTATTTGCATGGACAGATATGACAAATTTTTACATGGTCCAGAACAGGATAACGGGTCGCTGGCGGGTCTACACAGCCTAGCTAGCTTCCTGGCCATGTTATTCCAGCCGGGCTTTTCATCGCCCGGAGAAGGGCAAGAAAGGTAGCTTTCTAGTATAAGCAAGCCTATGGTAGCATGACAGATGGATAGCTGATAGACTAAGAGCTCCAACACTAACACTAGCTAGCCCAGCTCTCTTGCTGTTAGCCTCTCACACAGTCACACACACGTACGTACGTACTCACTCTCTTATTGGCATGAGTAAGAGAGAGAGGATGAGAAACAGCTTAAACCTGAAAGCGACCCGTCTTCAAACATGACAAGCCCCACGCTCTTCCACTGGCGCGCGTCCAAAATCTGGGCAACTTGTTCCTCCCCGCTCTCGTCTCGTGATCCCCATTGGGGACAAATCGCAGCGGGGAGCGCTCCCGGACAAGCAACTAATGGCGCAGGTTTCAGCCAAGGAGGGGTGGGGGCAGGCCGCGCCCACTGCGTGCTGCGCCACTGTACTGTGCGTACGTAGCGCTGGTGCACCACCGTCCAGCCCTTGCCGCGCCCGCGCGGTCAGATGAATTGTAGTACAGATCACGGCGAGCGATACATGGTATACCTACAAAAGGAGGCGTATGTCGACAAAAGCCCGTTTGGCGAGATCGTCGATCCGATCAACCCGGCCGCGATGCAACGCAGAGGGAGGAATCAGAGATCTTCGAGCTACCTAGAAATGGGTAGGCATTTTTCTGGGGGCGCATCGAGATCGGAGACGTACCCCTGAGCCGTGGAAGAAGCGGCTATGGTTCAACTTGACGAGCAGGTCGCTGGTCGCGTCCAGACCCCCACTCACCTTTTGGCCTTTGCTTGCGCGCTGTCTGGCATGGTTCGTCAAAACTTCAGCCAGGATGCGGAGGCTGTCTTGGGGACATGGGATCCAGAGCCGTCCATGGTCTATGCAGAGCATGCACGAATGGGTTAATCTACTGCAAGAAGAAAGCAAACTATGAATTATTCACAAGGCAGTACATTATCTATGATTAAGTATCTTGATTGACTGTTTGAAATATGTTCAGGTCAGAAATAGCATGCTCCTTGCTATGCTTCATCATTCACCAATGAGCAGCCTGGAGGAAGAAGTACTTTTGTCGCACAATAAGAACTTAAAAATAGTGTACAAATGTAAGCTAAATGGCAGCTTTTGGCTAAGATGGCACATGAGAGAGATTTGTGCTAGACATCATACATGAACACATAAATAAATAGAGAAACATACAAAGCATGCGAACAGAATTCTTATTAGACCATTCGTGTAGCAGGATAATGTCTGCGTCAACCGAACCATGTACCCTTGGTTGCATTGTATGATCATTAAGCAGCATACGTATAGGGGTTTTGAATCACTCCTCGAGAGAGAGGGTGCGTACGTTTGCACTCGCGTGAGAGCAATTCACTCATTGTCACAAGATGTATGGTGACCAGCTCAATGATAGAACTGCACCCAACAAAAGTATAGCTTTCAGAAGGCTCCGCAAATCCAACGGGATCATGGCTTTGTGCAAAATGACACTGCGCTCCAGGCCTACGTGGACCCTAGCGTGTGTTGGATCATGTGCACGCAGAAGAGAGAAGTAATATGTGTATAACCATGGGCTTCATCATAGTTAAAATAATAGTAAAGCAGGACAGTACATTACATAAGTAGACAGGAGAATATTGACAGTAGCAGCATAAGCATGGTCTGCTGGTCCAACGCTGATGTCCTTAGGTATTAAAGCTCGAGGAACAAAACGAGAAGATATACTATTTCCATACATGAACTCCCTTTTAAGAATTTCAACAATAAATAATAACTGCTAGCTCGAGTATAGGACAAAGTATGGGAATCATTTTAGAGAAAATCACTTGCATTTCATTGCAGAGAATAGTATGTAGTGAATCGAGCTGGTCAATGGCACTGAAGTCAAAGACCCATCACTCCCTTGCCTTTCTTAATCAGGAAGCTCCAGGGTATCGTTCTCTCTTTTCCACCCAATCGTTTTTTCTTTTAACTGTGAGAAATATAGGCCAAGATCTTTGAGAAAAATACCAAGTTTATCATCAAGAGAGGAAAGGACAGAAAATTAAAGAAAAACTTAGTAGAGTACAAAATACGATCATATTTAATTTCCATTCTAAAGTAACACTTCAATATAATCACAGAATTATTATGTGATCACCGAGCAATTGAACAAGTGGTTGTGGGAGGCACACGCCCTCACAATTGGTTGCTATTAGAGAAACAATAAAAAGACAGAGGAAGGAAACAGAGGGTACAAACAGAGAGGAAGTGGATAAGGAAACCTATGGGTGGGATGAAGTTTTGAACCATAGCCACTTATTTTCAGGCTAAATGCCATGAAACAAGATTCTGAGATTATGTTAGGCATGAACGGCAGATCAGGTCATGTCAGAAAAGGTTCTGGTGATGTTTAAAAAATCAAGCATAAAACCTATTAGTCCTTTTATATTGTTTTATTTTCCTTCAGCTTCCAGTGAGCTGTGATCTACAAAAGATAACATGCAATTTTAAGAACATGAGCGGAAGTAGAGGTCCTAAGACAAAATATGCACTTGTGCCTCTCAATTTGGTTCTCCGTGAGTTCCTCGTACTATGACCATGATGTGTCACCTTTCAAACTTATAGGGTCAGTTTTTCATCAGCATAATTTCATTTATGCAAACGAAAAAACACATCAACCACATGTAGTTTTCGATCTCAATCAAATTTCGCAATAGTAATTCCTAAGGATCAGAAGAATTACGAATGCTATATAATATATTATAACTAGGACAGAAATAAGAAAGTACAGAAGAAATACTAAAACATTTTCATGTGTTACAAAGATATAACAGGGTTGCATTTGTGCTGGACACCAAGCAAGAAGATCCAGTTTTCTGAAAAGAAGAGTGACGTTGACAAGTCATGGCAAAAAACCAACTACTGGGTGGGATGAGGAGAACCGTCAGAATTCTGTTCTCCAAACATATGATAAAAACGGGCAGTTGAATAACTCTATTTGCTGGTACCATGCAATCCATATATTGTTCCCTTGGTACCTTTCTTTTTCTTTAAAGCAGATCTGGCTCCTACAGTCCTACTAAACGTCAAAAACCCCTGGTCCTTGTTTTTCTCTTATCCTGAAAAACGAATTAAACAGTTGTGTCCCTTTCCTCCGGATTGAAACACACAATGATGGTGAATATAGAAAAATATCCTTCCGACCGTTTTACTACACTATCTGAACTTCACTGATTTACTAAGAAAGCATAACATACTTCCATCCATAAATACAAAGCATAACATACTTCCATCCATAAATACAAAACACTCAGACACTTTGATTTTACCACATTAGTTGATAACTAGTGAAAAGAAGCCTTACTATGTAAACATATCCAGAATTCCGGTAGAACTGTATCACCAATAGCAACGGGCCAAGCTAGGGAAGTTTTTACTATTGCCACGTCCACACGAGAGACCATGGCCGGACAGCACCGAAAATTCTACGTGCACAAAACTCCAAAAACCGCAGTAGTGCCTTTCAAGTTTCAATAATCTACTAAACCTCAGAACTCTGTGTGGGCATTTCGTCGAACACGTGGTGAACGACGCGGGGCTCTCTTCAGTCATTGTTCGGGCCAGGCTGACCGCTGGCAGACTGCGCAGGGACGACGCGGAAGGAATACGGGGAGGAGGAGGAGTCTGCAGCTAACCTCTATACGCCTACATCGGTGGCGACTCGATTCCATTTGCCGGCGGCGACGACGAGATGGCACGTCGCCATGGAGTCCGTGCGAACCGAGGGAGACGACGCCGACACGACGGCAAACAGAACGAACAGAAATTTTCAATCAACTTGTTTTCACAATTTCTCAACTGGGCCTTCGTAGATTAACAATTAAGCCCATGAAATGGCAACAAAAAAATGCAGGTGCCGAAAAGGGTTTTCCCTCTCAGAAGCTAAGGAGAGACCATGCCGAGGCTGCTGGTTGTATGCGTGAAAGTGTCGCCACGAGAGAATTTTGGTGAGTTTTCTCCTTTCCACCTCCCACCGGACGGAGTGTGTGCGCTTATTTATTTTGATATTCGTTTTAAAAAAAGAAATATCTTGAGAACCGTTTTTAAAAGCCTATCGCTGGCTTCGCATCGAACAAAGCGTCTACGACGCTTCATCTAAAAAGTACACACATGTTGTATTTGAAAGTATAAAAAGGTTGAAAGTATACACACGTTGTTTCTGAAAGTATACGCGCGGTGTACCTGAAAGTATATCCGTATGGGTGTACGTCGGCCCCTGGATGTACAACCGCCTGGGTGTACGTCGGTACTGCACCTGGATGTACAACCGCCTGGGCGTACACCCGCTGTGAACGTTGATGTACGTCAGCACTGAATTTCGGACGTACTTCGGTCACTGCACATGGGCGTACATCTGTATTGATTCTGGGTGTGCAAAAAAAAGTTTCTCAAAACCTGTCAACATGGATTGATTCTGGGCATACATCTGTTAGGTTTACTTTTAGTTTAGCAACCAAGTATTGTTTTTTCCGAAGTAAATCTCTAGCTTTTGTATCTTCTGGCCTTGGAATAGCTATATCACTAATCATGGGACGAGCATATCCATATAGATCTTGAAAAGGAGAAACTTTTAGGGCAGTGTCATAAGTGGGTTATGGCATTAGAGGCAGCTAAAATGTCATGAGGATCTGTGCCAAAATCATTTATGGGTTATATAGGTGTGTGTAGAAACTTTCATATTGATTGTTATGTATAGACCAACCTTTTTTAGGGGAAACTTGCTACTCTTTATTCATGCAAAATGTTTAAGGGTACATAGATTACATCATGGGAGCTTCCTAGCCACAAGTAGCGTCCCACCCCTAGAGAGGATGCAAATTTAGCAAGTTTATGGCCTTAGAAGTTCGAATTCAAAACATCATAGTGAAAAGAGTAACCGCCAAATATTGTAGCTCGTGCGACAATCTCCTGAATGACACTGACATGTACCCCTAGTGTGCCCTTCTTTATATCATCTATCACCTTCTTGCAATCTGATTGCAATGTATAGAACAACTGAGTATAATTGTCCCACAGACAAAAGGAAGGTTTTGGTGGACCGGTGGTTTAGGATCTTTTGCAAGTAGATGAACTGTGGTACATTCAATGGTGGATCAGGCCCAATGGCTTTATTAATAAACATGTGATTCTAAATATTTAGATTACTTTCTATACAACAACAAGAAGATCAACCTGAATTACCCATAAAAAAGATTAACCTGAACATCTTCGGCAAAAAAGAAGAACTAGAACCATGACCAACATTAGGACAGACTGACATTAGCCATGACAAATAGACGATGCTCTTCTCATCATGTGTCATGTCGTGGATCACCGAGACCGAGAGTGCGGAGCATCCTTTTTTAAGTTCGGCAAAGGTGCTAGGAGGGTTCAATCGGCTCTCTCGCTCATCACTCGAAGAGACAGGCACACAATGGTTTTTTACCCACGTTCAAACCCCCGGAGGCTAACAACCCTACATCCTTCATTGGTGGTATTCATGGCGATAGAGTATGGATACAAGGTGGTTCCCGCGTGCTGCCGAGACACGACTAGAGGAAGAAGAAGAGAAGATTCTTATCGGGGGTGATCATCTCTCTCCCTTCTCTCTTGAGTATTCCTTGTTCTATCCTGATGTTCTAAGCTCTCGTGGATCTGATCTCTTTCCGCCCCTTCATTCTGGTGACCCGAACCGCCTTTTATAACCAAGGGGAAACCTGAAGGGAATATGCTGAAATTCGAATGGGCTAGCAGGCCCATTAGGCAATTTCCATTTAATCCCTAAGGCCCATGCTGTCATAGCAAATGGTGGGAGTTTAGTCCCACATTGCTAGTTGGGAGAGTTTTGCACCAGTTTATAAGGTGAGCTCTCTCCCCACTAGTGTGAGTTGGTATGAAGAGAGAGGAGTAGTGGAGGTGTTCCACACGCGCGCTCCTCCTCCTCCGCCGCCCGCCTCGCCTCGTCACGACACGTCACGTCACGCCGCGGGTTGCGGGAATGAGCCGATGCCTTTATTTTGGCAGTTGGAAACGGAGTCAACAGACACGCCAATAATATGAGACGTCATATTGATTGCAGTCTATTGCGTCACATTTTTATTTTGGTAACAGCTGCGCGCAGTAAAACGCCGCATTAATCACGTGTTAACCGCGCGCAGTAAAACGGCGCATTGATTACGTGGTAACGGCTGTAGTAAACGCCAAATTGATTTGTGAGCTGACCGTTCTCCTACCGTGCATATATATTGAGGTCGCAGGGGCGGACACATACACACAACTCATACGCTCTGCACCCACTGTCGTTCCTCTCTCTGTTGCTGCCTCCGGTGATCCCATCCCGTCTACCGCGTACACGGCCGACGGGAGAGCAGGCCTCCGAAACCCCGCCTCTCCAGATCCTTTACGGGAGAGGGGCGATTAGGTTTTTGGGGAGCGTCTCCTACGCGACTGCTCGCTGCCGTACGTCTACTTCGACTACTACCTCATCGTCAACATGGCCTCCGAAGCCGAACGGGCTGCTGCTGCCGCCGCTGCTGCCACCGAGGCCGCTGCTGCTGCTGAGGCTGCCAACGCTGCTGCTGCCGCCGCGGCCGCCGCCTCTGCTACGGCCACTGCCAATTGGCCAACTGCAGGGTATAGCACGTTTATCCCTGTCATTATTATTTCCATGTGTGCAACACTAGTAGTTCGCGTAGATTTATCTACTATAAATCTAGTATGCACGAACATGGTTAAATATCAGTATGTTTACGTCATGTTCATGATTTATACTTGGATTAATTTAATCTGTAAATTGCCTAAATTCTTAACAATCCAAAAACCTAATATGTGTAGGCAATTTTCGATTCATGGTTTTGCTACTGCACTGAAACCGGACCCGTTTACGGGGACGTACTTTAAGCGTTGGCAGACCAAAACATTCTTATGGCTCACGGCTATGAACGTGTTCTGGGTCGTCGGTGTCACTCCCACGGAAACGATTACTCCTGATCAGGAGAAGGCGTTTAGCGATGCCACCGTCGTCTTTGTTGGATGCGTTCTAAGCATGATCGGAGAGAAGTTTGTTGACGCATATTTACATGTGCGGGTTGCCAAGGACTTGTGGGAGGCGCTCGAATCCAAATTCGGCGCAACCGATGCTGGCAGCGAGATGTACAGTATAGAGCAGTTCCATGACTACAGAATGGTCGAAAACCGTTCTGTTTTGGAGCAGGCTCATGAGATACAGTGCATCGCTAAGGAGCTTGAAATTCTCAAGTGCGTGTTACCGGGCAAGTATGTCGCGGGATGCATAATCGCCAAGCTGCCTAATTCCTGGAGGAGCTTTGCCACTACTCTGAAACATCAGAGGCGTGAATTCTCAGTAGAGGATGTCATCGGCCATCTGAGTGTTGAGCAGAATTCGAGGGCAAAGGACTCGCATGGAAAAGGGAATGAAGGGACTTCTGCGGCCAATATGGTACAGAAGAACTACAACTCCCACAAGAATAAGGCGAGGACTGGTGTCCAGCAGAATACCGACTTCAAGAAGAAGGCTAAGAAGACCTTCAAGAAGGATAAGAAGAAAGATGGCTGCTTCACTTGTGGTTCACTGGAACACTGGGCTGGGAAGTGCCCAAAGAAGTATGTGAAGGCAGGACAGGATTCCAAGGCTGTCAACATGATCGTGAGCAACAATGAGAATGGGGCATATGGGTATGGTAATTTGTTTACTGTATTTTCAGTTTGTCAGTCTACTGATTGGTGGATTGACACAGGTGCAAACATTCATGTGTGTGCTGACATCTCATTGTTTTCTTCTTATCAGGTCACAAGGAACGGGTCCGTATTGATGGGGAACGGCGCAAGTGCTTCTGTACTTGGTGTTGGCACGGTCGATCTGAAGTTTACTTCGGAAAGGATCGTGCAGCTCAAGAACGTGCAGCATGTCCCCGCCATCAAGAAGAATCTCGTTAGTGGCTCCCTTCTATGTAGAGAAGGATTTAAGTTGGTTTTCGAGTCCAATAAAGTAGATGTAACGAAATATGGACTGTTTGTTGGAAAAGGGTATGAGTGCGGAGGTCTGTTCCGCTTTTCCCTCGCTGATTTTTGTAATAAAGTCGTGAACAATATTCATTCGAGTGTTAATGAAACAGAAGTTTGGCATTCACGTCTTTGTCACGTTGGTTTCAGTTGCATGACGCGGTTAGCAAAACTAAATTTAATTCCAAGTTTCACTTTAGCCAAAGGTTCTAAGTGCCATTCGTGTGTACAAGAAAAGCAACCTCGCAAGCCCCACAATGCTGCGGAGGAGAGACACTTGGCGCCATTAGAACTCATACATTCTGATCTCTGTGAGATGAATGGTGTGTTGACTAAAGGTGGAAAGAGATACTTCATGACGTTAATAGATGATTCCACTAGGTTTTGCTATGTATATCTGTTAAACACTAAAGATGAGGCTCTACACTACTTTAAAATCTATAAGGCAGAAGTTGAGAATCAACTTGAAAAGAAAATTAAACGAATCCGGTCAGATCGTGGTGGAGAGTATTTTTCTAATGAGTTTGACTCTTTCTGTGCGGAACATGGCATTATTCACGAGAGGACGCCTCCCTATTCACCTCAGTCAAATGGGGTTGCCGAAAGGAAAAACCGTACTCTAACAGATTTGGTTAACGCCATGTTAGATACATCGGGTTTATCCAAGGCATGGTGGGGGGAGGCTATATTGACATCATGTCATGTCCTGAATAAAGTTCCGACGAAAGACAATCAGGTCACTCCCTATGAGCAATGGGAGAAGAGAAAAACAACACTCTCGTACTTACGTACTTGGGGCTGTTTGGCAAAAGTCAATGTGCCGATCCCCAAAAAGCGTAAACTTGGACCAAAGACCGTGGATTGCGTTAATTTGGGATACGCTAAGAATAGCGTTGGCTATTGAGGTACCTGACGTGAAGGTCGGTATGATTTTGGAGTCTAAAGATGCTACATTCTTTGAGGATATTTTTCCTATGAGAGATATGCAAAGCACTTCTAGACAGGAATCAGAGGAGACTCCTGAACCTGCCATTCCTATGGAATATTATGAACAAACACATGATGAGAATCCTGAGAAGGATGACGAGGAAACCCTTGGTAGGGGCAAGAGACAGAGGACTGCAAAGTCCTTTGGTGATGATTTCCTTGTGTACCTTGTGGATGATACTCCCACTTCTATTTCAGAAGCTTATGCATCTCCAGATGCTGACTACTGGAGAGAAGCGGTCCGTAGCGAGATGGATTCCATCATGGCTAATGGAACGTGGGAGATCACTGAACGTCCTTATGGCTGTAAACCATTAGGATGTAAGTGGGTGTTCAAAAATAAGCTTAGGCCTGATGGTACGATTGAAAAGTACAAGGCTAGACTTGTGGCCAAGGGTTATTCCCAGAAAGAAGATGAAGATTTCTTTGACACTTATTCACCTGTGGCCAGACTGACCACCATTCGAGTATTACTCTCGTTGGCGGCCTCGCATGGTCTTCTCGTCCATCAGATGGATGTTAAGACAGCTTTCCTAAATGGAGAGTTAGACGAGGAAATCTATATGTAACAGCCAGATGGCTTTGTGTTAGATGGTCAAGAAGGAAAGGTGTGTAAGTTACTGAAATCTTTATATGGGCTGAAACAAGCACCTAAGCAATGGCATGAGAAGTTCAATACAACTTTAACATATGTTGGCTTTGTTGTTAATGAAGCTGACAAATGTGTATACTATCGCCATGGTGGGGGCGAAGGAGTTATTTTGTGTTTGTATGTTGATGACATACTGATATTTGGGACCAACCTCAAAGTAATCAATGAGGTTAAGTCATTTCTATCCCAGAACTTTGAGATGAAAGATCTTGGTGTGGCTGATGTTATCTTGAACATCAAGCTATTGAGAAACAATGAGGGTGGGATTACACTTCTGCAATCCCATTATGTTGAGAAGGTTTTGAGTCGTTTTGGATATTCGGACTGCAAAACTTCTCCAACGCCATATGATCCTAGTGTGCGGATTCGAAAGTTCGAAGGCACAGCTAAGGATCAGCTGAGGTACTCTCAAGTAATTGGTTCACTCATGTATCTAGCGAGCACTACGAGGCCTGACATCATGTTTGCTGTGTGCAAACTAAGCCGGTTTGTTTCCAATCCGGGTGATGTGCATTGGCATGCTGTAGAAAGAATTATGCGCTATCTGAAAGGTACCGTGAACCATGGACTTCACTACAGTGGATATCCTTCGGTACTTGAAGGGTAGTGTGATGCGAATTGGATCTCTGATGCTGATGAGATGAAAGCCACAACGGGGTATGTGTTTACCCTTGGAGGTGGTGCTGTTTCCTGGAAGTTTTGCAAGCAAACGATCTTAACGAGATCGACAATGGAAGCATAATTAACAGCATTAGACACGTCTAGTGTCGAAGCAGGATGGCTTCGAGATCTTTTGATGGACTTGCCTGTGGTTGAAAAGCCAGTACCGGCTATCCTTATGAACTGTGACAATCAAACAGTGATTGTCAAGGTGAAGAGTTCAAAGGACAATGCACAGTCCACAAAGCACATAAAATGAGATTAAAAGCTGTGAGACATTTAAGAAACTCCAGAGTGATAGCGGTGGATTATATCCAGTCGGCTAAAAATCTGGCAGATCCCTTTACTAAAGGGCTATCACGTGTTGTGATAGAAAGTGCATCGAGGGAGATGGGTATGAGACCCACATGAGTTGCCATGGCAGTAACCCAACCTATGTGATCGGAGATCCCGTGAAGTGGGACCTGGGAAAACAAGCTAGTGGTTAACTGAGGAGAGTAATTTTTACTAACCCACTCCACTGGAGATGCAGTACTCTCAAAAACTGTATGGCAGGTTGACTTTTGTCTTAATGTGTTCCAAGGCTTGTATAAGCAAGATGCTATCCTACAGAGCGATCTTTGGAGGAACACACCTATATGATCCTGACTGCTGGTCACAGTCTATGAGATTGGGTGATCTCTAATAAGTTCATGAATAGGCCAGGAGTATGCCTAATATGCTCCACCCGAGGGGTCAGCCTTCGGCAGCCTAGTACTAGCAAGACATTTAGTGAAACTATTTTACGCCAAACTGACAATTCAAGGCTTAGTCCATTGTTCAGTTGTGATGTAGTGTAGCTACTTGTTCTAGGTGGATGTTCAACCCTAACGGGTCTCCACTGAAAATGCCGGTATATAAAAATAGTGAATGGAACAGAGGACAACACCATGGGTCTTCGGGATCTGGTGGGGAATTGCTGAAATTCGAATGGGCTAGCAGGCCCATTAGGCAATTTCCATTTAATCCCTAAGGCCCATGCTGCCATAGCAAATGGTGGGAGTTTAGTCCCACATTGCTAGTTGAGAGAGTTTTGCACCAGTTTATAAGGTGAGCTCTCTCCCCACTAGTGTGAGTTGGTATGAAGAGAGAGGAGTAGTGGAGGTGTTCCACACGCGCGCTCCTCCTCCTCCTCCGCCGCCCGCCTCGCCTCGTCACGACACGTCACGACACGACGCGCCGTGGGTTGCGGGAATGAGCCGAGCCGATGCCTTTATTTTGACAGTTGGAAACGGAGTCAACAGACACGCCAATAATATGAGACGTCATATTAATTGCTGTCTATTGCGTCACATTTATTTTGGTAACAGCTGCGCGCAGCGCATTAATCACGTGTTAACCGCGCGCAGTAAAACGGCGCATTGATTACGTGGTAACGGCTGTAGTAAACGCCAAATTGATTTGTGAGATGACCGTTCTCCTACCGTGCCTATATCTTGAGGTCGCAGGGGCGGACACATACAGACAACTCATACGCTCTGCACCCACTGTCGTTCCTCTCTCTGTTGCTGCCTCCGGTGATCCCATCCCGTCTACCGCGTACACGGCCGACGGGAGAGCAGGCCTCCGAAACCCTGCCTCTCCAGATCCTGTACGGGAGAGGGGCGATTAGGTTTTTGGGGAGCGTCTCCTACGCGACTGCTCGCTGCTGTACGTCTACTTCGACTACTACCTCATCGTCAACATGGCCTCCGAAGCCGAACGAGCTGCTGTTGTCGCCGCTACTGCCACCGAGGCCGCTGCTGCTGCTGAGGCCGCCAACGCTGCTGCTGCCGCCGCGGCCGCCGCCTCTGCTACGGCTACTGCCAATTGGCCAACTGCAGGGTATAGCACGTTTATCCCTGTCATTATTATTTCCATGTGTGCAACACTAGTAGTTCGCGTAGATTTATCTACTATAAATCTAGTATGCACGAACATGGTTAAATATCGGTATGTTTACGTCATGTTCATGATTTATACTTGGATTAATTTAATCTGTAAATTGCCTAAATTCTTAACAGAATATGCCCGAGAGGCAATAATAAAGTGGTTATTATCTTATTCCTTGTTTATGATGAATGTTTATTTCTCAAGCTAGAATTGTATTAACCGGAAACATTGATACATGTGTGTTTAATAAACAAACAATGGTTCCTAGTAAAGGCTCTCTTTTAACAAGCTCGTTGATTAATAGATGATCAAGGTTTCCTGATCATGAACATTGGATGTTGTTAATAACGGGGTCATGTCGTTAGAAGAATGATGTGATAAACATATACCCAAAGTGAATATAGCAGTGTGATCAAGTCATTAAGTTTACATTGTTATATCAAACATACGAAGTAACTTATTCCTTAGACCATGAGATCATGTCAATCACTGATACCGGAAGGGTGCTTTTATATCATCAAACGTCACACCGTAACAGGGTGACTATAAAGGTGACGTTAGGTATTCGGAAAGTATTATTTGAGGATCATGGATCAAGAGTGGGATTTGTCCACCCAAAATGACGGAGAGATACACTCTGGGCCCTCTCGGTGATATCACATCGAAACCGCTTGCAAGCACGTGATACGATCGCAGGAATGTTATATCATGGGAACAAGAAAAGAGTACTTGTCGTTAACGAGATTGAACAAGGTATGGTTGATACCAATGATCGGATCTAGGACAAGTAAAATATCGCGAGACAAAGGGAATATTTCACGACTTTGATGGTTCACACGATCACGAGAGTCATCGTTGAATCTATAGGAGTCATCACGGATCTCCAGATCCCGCTATTGATTATTGATCGGAGAGGAGTCTCGATCATGTCTATCTTATTCGCGAACCGTAGGGTGACACACTTAAGGTTCGATGATGCGTTTGAGAGGATACGGAATATCGAAGAATGATTTGGGCAGCACCGAAATTGTTTCGGGGAAAATTGAAATAGTTCAAGGGGTTTTTCGTCGAATGGTTGTTAATAGAATTAAAAAATGATTCGAGGTGCTACATGAAAATGTTTGTTAATGGAATTAACAAATATAAATAAAGAAATAAAAATGTTTTATTTATTTATTAAAGAAAAACCTTTGGATTTTCTAAGTGGAAAATTAAGGGAGCATGAGTGGGTGTGAGTGGAGCTTCCACTCACATGAAGAGGGAAGAGGTGGGGGCACCCCATGGCTGGCCGCACCCCCCTCTTGGGCTGACTCCCCCTCCCCTATAAAAGGAGGGTGAGAGCTCCTCTTCTCCACACACTTGCCCACCTCAATTCCTCTCCACCCGCTGCTCAATTCCATGGTCTCCGGCTTGGCGAAGCCCTGACCGTGGGATTCTTCTTCACCACCACGTCGTCGCGCTGCTGGAGTTTTGAGGGATCCTCTACTTCCGCGCCCCGCTGGATCGAGGGAACGTAGTTCGTCATCAACCGTACGTGTGACCGATCACGGAGGCACCGCCGGACTGCGGTGCACATCTTCTCGCTTTCGGGATCGGTGTGAGTACGACTACGCCAACAACGAGATTTGATCTCGTAACGCTTTGTGTCTTCGAGGGTGTGTGTTCTCCTTAACCCTCTCTTTGTCCGTTGCACTTCGTCTCCTAGATTAGATCTTGGCCTTTCGGGTGTCTCTCGCGTAAGAAATTATTTGTTTTCTATGCAACGACCCCTTCAGTGGTATCAGAGCCGGATCTATGCGTAGATGTTTTGTACGGGTAGAACACATATGAGTATGTGGGCGTTGATGATCATGTTATTTCCTCCTTGAGTATTTTATGATCTTAGTGGCATAGTAGGATGAATCTGCCCCAGACTAAGTTTACGTGTACTATGTACGCGAGAGTTGTCTCACTTGTGGCTAAGGGGGTGTCCATTTATCCTACTATAGTTAAGATCTAATCTACGAAGGGTTGTTAAAAATGTGTTAATCAACGTTGTGGTTTATGTTCTTAGGTATGAACGGTTCTATCCTCGAAAGCCCTAAGCCACGTAAAACATGCAAAAAATAAATTAGAGGCGTCTAACTAGTTTTTGCTGGGCATGTGATGTGATATGGTCAATGTTACAAATTTGATTATGAGATGATATCTTTTGTAAATTATTGATATACCGGAAGGTATCCATATGGTTGTCTTATTATTGATGGACAATCAAGATTGGGATGCCATGGTACTTGGTACCGCGCTGGTGGTATGATGGAGATCATATCATAATGCACATGATGGAGATCAAGTGCAAGGAGGACCATATCATATCATGTTATCCTTACATGTGATGTCTGTGATGTTAATCCTTTTATGCATCTTGTTTTTCTTAGATAGCAACGGTAGCATTATAAGATGATACCTCTCACTTAATATAAAGATAATAATGTGTTCTTCCTTAAGTATGCACCGTTAAAAAAGTTCGTCGTTTCGAGACACCACGTGATGGTCAGGTGTGACAGACTCAACGTCCGCATACAACGGGTGTTTTTCAAGCCTAGCATGTACAGACATGGCCTTGAAACACACGCAATACTACGGTTCTACTTGGCGAGCCTAGCATGTACATACATGGCCTCGAAACACGTAACTGAAAGGTAAAGCATGATTCATATGGATGATATGATGAACATGTCAATGTTCGTCTTTGAAGCTACATCATCTCACGTGATAATCGGTTTTGGTGTAGTGAATTTGGATCGTGTAATCACTAAAGACGAATAGGAGGGATGTTGTTTTTGAGTGGGAGTTCATGTTTTAATTTTGAATTAACTTGAACTTATTTATCATGAACAACAAATCAAAGTGAATTTGCACAAATTGTAGTATTCATTGGCATCCACATAACTACTTTACACTTTGATTGTTAATTGAGATATAACTGTTATGATCTGGAAAAAATCATTTAAGATTAATACCGTATTAGCGAAATTTAAAATTGAGTCCTATTGTAGATTTTTAGTATTTCCTACCTAGCTCCATATGGTTAATGGTTCATTGATCTAGAGAGCAAATAATTCCTACTTAGAATCTAGAATCATGGTTGCTTCCATACTACTTTATCTTGAAAAGAATGTTTTGTTGATCAAAGTGATTTAGGAACTGAAAAGAGTTGTTTTTAGAAACAATCAAGTGAAGATATATTGATATCTAGAAACTTATTTGTGGCAACATGACTGAGTATAATTTAGCATGACATTGTTTGCTTATATTATCTGAATATATGCAATGATTGAAGACGCAAGGCATTTGAATATTCCAAGAAGTTGGGTGCTAAAAATTATCCTCTAAATTTCTTCCTTCGAGCTATAGTAGCTTAATCATAAAATTGTTATGATGGGATGGATTAAAAGTATGGGTAAAGTCGTTTACCTTACTTGGAGATTACTAAGAGTGGAATCTAGAAGAATACTATTAATATGGTGATATTAGTAGAACAATCAAACTCAAAGTATGACTCAATGGGTGATAGTATATGACTAACACGCCAAAGAAAATGAGCTAGTACGACTAGAATTGTTTGATGTTGAATGATTCTTCTATAAAGGAAATGGGATATTGAAAATAGAATTACAAAAAGATATATGGCAGAAAAAGAAGATAACTGGAAAAGTCCAGCTCAGGAGTATATGCTTGATATACAATTTATAGATGTATTACTAGTTGATAAAGTGTTTTTGGGTATTTTGATACCAGATTGGTTGGTATGAGTTGTCATACAAAGCAACGCAATGCAAGAAATACAAGGGCCTAAAAGGAACTGGTAGTAGATGTGAAATTGATCATAACAAGAACGTAAATAAAGTGTTATTGTGTTCATGGTCGTATCGAACCAAACATTCGGGATTTATTTTAAGAACTTAATAAATTGTTATTATGTTCCGGTCTTTTGTGAGAACAAATGAGATTGTTCAAACTATGACCATATTCCATAATTGATGGATATGTTAATATAAATCATGTTGGTAAAGAAAACATCTATAAGATTGAATGCTAAACGTTGCAAGACGTAAAAGGTTTTCACTTAAATTGTGACACCACCATTTTAGTTCATATAGGAAAGGAAAACATGAAGGAACTCCATATTGGTGGACTTCTAGAGTCATTTTGTTTTTAATAAATTGATGCTTGTGAGACCTCTTCCAAAAGATGACTAAAATTCCGTTCATAGGACAAAGTAGAATGGACGACTAATTTAGTGGAGATTACACATATTGATGTACATAGTCCATTATGTGTAGTCATGTATGGTGGATTAATTTTTCCTTCATAAAATTATGTCGATGATTTGAGTAGATATGTGAGAATATCTATTTAAAGAGAACGGAGTTCTACTTTTTGAATTGGTTCAAATGGTTGTTAATACGAAGTAAAAAATCAATGTAACAAGATAATCAAGTATTTATGATTCGATCATAAAGGATAAAGGTTGAGTTACAAGTTTAGCAAAACATCTGAGAAGTTGCGGAACTGTTCTACAACTTATACTTCTCGAATACCCCACATTAGTTTGGAGTATTTAAGAAACAAAATCAAACCTTGTTGGACATGGTAAGATTAATAAAATTTTCATTATAATTTTGCATTTTATACATTAAGGACAACCGCTATTACACTGAAAAGAGCACCATCATGATTCGTTGAAATTGAGAACATATAAGATATGGTTTGGGTAGTGACCTGAATTGTCATTTTCTTAAGTTTTGGTATGCATAGCATGTGTAAAATGTTTACAACCAAAATGGGATAAATATATGTTTATAAGGTTATCCCAACAAATCCATTGGGTATTTCTCCTATCACCGACCAAAGACAAATGTTGTTTGTCAGAAAGGGTTAATTTCTCGAGAAAGTAGTTCTTGCGAAGCAAGTGAGTGGGAGCACAGTACAAACTCAACAAGATTAGAGAATCTTCGTTATCATGTCAAGAGTAGCACAACAGTGGAAGTTGTTCCGGGGTTTCCTATTTTGACTAAGTAGAAGACACTACAAATGTTGTAGATACTTCGAATGAGTTTGCGAACTGAACCACTAATGTCCTAAAACTTTATACTTATACCAACTTATGGTTTAAGAGTAAAGTGTTGTTTTGACAACAAAAGGACACGAACCTTATAAATGAAGCTAATGATGGGCCCTGACTTCGTAAAATTGACTATAAGTCATTATATCCGCCATAGTATCCTTGTATGAATATCAAGTATGTGACTTGGTAGTCCTTTCGATAGGCATGATTCCTAACGATAGCAAAAGGGTCTATATAGAGACAAAGACATGGATTTTTACATCCTTTGAAAGTTGTACTTGTCGAAAAGTTGTTTTTGACGAAGTTCAGAGAGTTGACTACTACAAGATTTTGATCTTCCGTAGTGATGATTAGTCTTTGCGGATAGTTCTAGCAAAGTTACATATTATGATATGGAAGTTGAATAACAAAACCAACTCTCCTCTCGAGGAAGTTTGATCAAGGATGTGTACTTGACACGGTCTGAGAGTTTTGTAAAATTCAAAAGGTTGCTAGAAAGGTATGCACACTTCAATTGTTGAAGTGAGAATAACGAAGTTGAAATCTTTACCTTCATGAATTTGTCAAAAGAGTTTGATTCCATCATGAACGATAAAGATGCTTGTAGAATTAAAAAAAATTAAGTGGGAGCGCTATGACATATTTCCAATACTTTATGTAGATGACATATGGTTGATTCGAAAATATGTATTTTAAATTAACACGGTTAAGATTTTCATATTGATAAAAGGCTTAGAAGATATTGGGCATCGATATCTATAAAAAATGGATTGAAGCGCCTGATATGATTGAAGCCAAATTACATAGATGAAATATTGAAGTAAGTCAATATCGAAATGACAAGACGTAGTTCTTATCACATGGAAAATAATTGAGCAAGATTCAAGTGTTTTGACACATGATGAGCATCATTGAAATTGAGATTTCTAATTCATGTTTTCATGCTATGTACACAACCAGATGAATCCTATGCTATAAAATGTTATAGCAGGATAATGCATATGATGATTAGAGAACAGTGGGAGAGATCCTTGTGTAATTTTAAAATGCTAAGGATATGTTTTCCTATGTAGTAATGACAAAATATTAGTTGTAATATGTTACACTAATAGTCTTGTCATTTATTCAAGTAATTTTATCTCAATTAAAATATGTGATGAAGAGTAGCACAATAGGCTGAAAGAAAGTTCCATGCTGGATTTGAAAGAGTTTCAAAATTAAAATATTGTGACAGATACTACAACAAAAGGCTAAAGTATATCGTTGTGTTGACAACTAATAATAAGCGTATTTTGTGTCAAGGAGATCTTTATTGAACTTGGTGAATTTCCAAGAATGCTGACACTGTGAAGCTACATTTTCACAATGTTAGTGACATTGATTTAAGCTAAGGTATTAAGATTTCACCGATTGACCAAATATGTACAAAACCATCTCATTAGAGAATGAGTGATGCGTGTAGACGCAAAGAACATGCAAATACAATAGGACCTGAACAGTACAGATCTTTTTTAAGATGTTTACCACATGCAAGGCATGGTAATAACACTGGAACGCCGTATGTGTTAAGTGCTTACATACTAGATTATTGACTCTAGTGCAAGTGGGAGACTGGAGGGAATATGCCCGAGAGACAATAATAAAATGATTATTATCTTATTCCTTGTTTATGATGAATGTTTATTTCTCATGCTAGAATTGTATTAACCGGAAACGTTGATACATGTGTGTTTAATAAACAAACAATGGTTCCTAGTAAATCCTCTCTTTTAACTAGCTCGTTGATTAATAGATGATCAAGGTTTCCTGATCATGAACATTGGATGTTGTTAATAACGGGGTCATGTCATTAGAAGAATGATGTGATGAACATATACCCAAAGTGAATATAGCAGTGCGATCAAGTCATTAAGTTTACATTGTTATATCAAACATACAAAGTAACTTATTCCTTAAACCATGAGATCATGTCAATCACTGATACCGGAAGGGTGCTTTTATATCATCAAACGTCACACCATAACAGGGTGACTATAAAGGTGACGATAGTTATTCGGAAAGTATTATTTGAGGATCATGGATCAAGAGTGGCATTTGTCCATCCAAAATGACGGAGATATATACTCTAGGCCCTCTCCGTGATATCACATCGAAACCGCTTGCAAGCACGTGATATGATCACAAGGATGTTATATCATGGGAACGAGAAAATAGTACTTGTCTGTAACGAGATTGAACAAGGTATGGTTGATACCAATGATCGAATCTCGGACAAGTAAAATATCGCGAGACAAAGGCAATAGTTCACGACGTTGATGGTTCACACGATCACGAGAGTCATCGTTGAATATATAGGAGCCATCGCAGATCTCCAGATCCCGCTGTTGATTATTGATCGGAGAGGAGTCTCAATCATGTCTATCTTATTCGCGAACTGTAGGGTGACACACTTAAGGTTCGATGACGCGTTTGAGAGGATACGGAATATCGAAGAATGTTTTGGGCAGCACCGAAATTGTTCCGAGGAAAATTGAAATAGTTCAAGGGGTTTTTCGTCGAATGGTTGTTAACAGAATTAACAAATGATTCGAGGTGCTACATACAAATGTTTGTTAATGCAATTAACAAATATAAATAAAGAAATAAAAATGTTTTATTTATTTATTAAAGAAAAACCTTTGGATTTTCTAAGTTGAAAATTAAGGGAGCATGAGTGGGTGTGAGTGGAGCTTCCACTCACATGAAGAGGGAAGAGGTGGGGGCAACCCATGGCTGGCCGCACCCCCCTCTTGGGATGCCTCCCCCTCCCCTATAAAAGGAGGGTGAGAACTCCTCTTCTCCACACACTTGCCTACCTCAATTCCTCTCCACCCACTGCTCAATTCCATGGTCTCCGGCTTGGCGAAGCCCTGACCGTGGGATTCTTCTTCACCACCACGCCGTTGTGCTGCTGGAGTTCCGAGGGATCCTCTACTTCCGCACCCCGTTGGATCGAGGTAACGGAGGTCGTCATCAACCATACGTGTGACTGATCACGGAGGCACCGCCGGACTGCGGTGCACATCTTCTCGCTTTCGGGGTCGGTGTGAGTACGACTACGCCAACAACGAGATTTGATCTCGTAACGCTTTGTGTCTTCGAGTGTATGTGTTCTCCTTAACCCTCTCTTTTCCCGTTCACTTCGTCTCCTAGATTAGATCTTGGCCTTTCGGGTGTCTCTCGCGTAAGAAATTTTTTGTTTTCTATGCAACGACCCCTTCAAAACCATAGGTGGCCACTCAAAAGAACTAGTCTCAATATTAGTGGGGGATCTCCCTGGTGGGGAACGAACAGTTGTGAATTTCTAGTTGGTTCCACACTGGTTGGTAAGGGCCAAAAGCACTCCTAATTTTGGCAGGAAGGAACCTACATGGAGCATGCGTGCTTGACTGGTTGTCCCCTGGTGAGATCATCGTCGTATTGGTGTGGCGTGGTGAATTATTGACCTCCAATAGTCGTAGGTGGGAGGAGTGTGTCCCTCGCTCGTAGCTCAGGAGGTCCCCAAGGTTCTAGAAGCATCGACGAGGTGCTTTACCTCGACCGAGTCTAGCCCTTGTGCAGGAACCGGAACCATCATCTATGTCTTCCCTGACATCGGCTCGCCGTGATTCTTGCGAGCGTCGTCTAGTTTTTCTTTTTGAAGCATTTACTATGAGGCAAAAGCCCCCTAGTTTTATTTATTGAGAAATAAAATAAAAATGGTTACACATTAGATATTTACATAGATTACGTGAATAAAGAAGAGCCTAGGGCAAGTTATCTAACCATAACTTCACATAAGTAGCAGCTATAGAAGGGAACCTATATACATTTAAATACATATCATGGACAAATCTGCCTTTCCAAGTGGTAAATCTCGGATGCTGAGATCTGAAAATTTTATCATTCCTAATCTTCCATATGTTCCAGCAAGCAATCATAACAAACTCCATGAAAAAACCTTTGTTAAATCCGTCCTTAGCTCCTTGTACAATATGCAACAAGTCATCACCAGTTGGCCATGTGATTTGAAGGTAATTCTAGATCCTCTCACTGAAGTTGCAAGTAAAGAAAAGATGTTGCATGTCTTCATAGATATGCCCTTGGCATAATCCACACGAGTATCCTCGGTAACATAGCAATGTCTCCTCACAAGAAGATCTCGAGTATTTAATCTGTCACTTAAAAGCATCCAAGCAAACATTTTAATTATCATTGTACACTTTCTTTTCCAACGCCAAGTGAAGACGGTGCATGTAATCTTAGGCTTGTGAATGAAAGAATAATAATTGACTTCCATGTAGCTACCATATTTCCAATTTGTTCTCCATTCATCATGTCACAAAGGATCTAATTGGAAGTTATTTAACCATGAAACTACAGTGTTATACTCCTCAAATGCTCTAGAAGAGAGGGGTAAGTGAAAACAGTCAGATTTATACACCATATTTACCATGTCTCTGACAGAAATATTTTCATCATTAGTAAAGGAGAACAGTCTTTAGAATTTGTGCTTTAATGGAATTATTGAGACACCAACATTCCAACCATCTGACCAAAAACAAACTGAGGTACCATTAAAAAGTGTGGGCTTGTCCACTTTCCTGTATTTGTCCATAAGTTTGATTAAATATTTCCACCAAAAAGACCCACAAGGCGAGCGTCGTATGGTTGTGATGTCGGGCGACACTATCCCGCTCAACGCTTCTTCTACGCTTGGTCTTGAGAGTTATCGCGGGTAACACCTACTCCCTCCGTTTCATATTAGATGACTCTCAAATAGATGTACCTAGCACTAAAATATGTCTAGATACATCTATGTGAGATTCATCTAATATGGAATGGAGGGAGTATCTTCGATCAAGTCCTTGAGCTGGCCAAATTCAAAAAAAGAGTCCTTGAGCTGGCCGCCTGCCAGGTAGACCCCGGCGGCATCTTTCCACTTTGGCGATAGCGTGGATACCACGTATCCCACAACGGCGGCAGTAGCCCTCGGGCATGGCTCTGGCAAACAGTTCTTTGCTGCCAGGCGATGCCCAAATCACCTAAGTGGGTCCACTACAACAGTGTCTCACCTTGTGATCCTCGGTACTGCTGACGCGCCTGGGAAGGAGAAGCGAGTTTTGCTTCTCGGCATCTTGTCCAAGAAAACTCTTGTAGATGGAAGGATGTGATCCCTCGAATCTTTCTCTAACTTGCAATTGGAATGATGACATGATTTGAATGGGGCATTCATGGCTAGGCCCCAGTAGAAGGAGATTCCCCTTATCTCCTTCCTTTACTCCAGCTGAAGCCTCAAAATCCGCACCATAGTGGACGAAGGCCGGTCCCGCCATTATGTCTGTGACTTTTGGATTGCAAGCTATATTAAAGTTGGGTTCGCAAAGCTGATACAGTTGGGAAAGCCCCCGATTCCCCTTGGATCTATAAATATCCGTTGTGGTGGCCTTCTTGATCTTCCATTCGTCTTAGTACTAGCCTTATAATCCTTTTCCATACTTTGCCATGTCGGGCCTGAACGAGCAGCTTCCCTCAGGTGCCTCCCGCATAAGCCGTCTCGTAGCCCGTGTTGCATACTTTGGGAATTGGAGGATGGATCGCTGGCAGAGGAAGAGGATGAGATCTCCTCGAGAGATCCCTACATGCCCATTGATGACCTCGTTCTTGCAACTCCCATTGTGTTTAGTGGGTTGCGTGTATGGGAATTTAAAATTTTCGCCATGCATGCTATGCAATTGCCAAGATATATCTATGAATATACAAGTGAATAATAATTCCTAGATCTAGTTATCGAGATCGAGTACCAGACAATGTAGAAACAAAAGACATGCCAGTGATGGTGTCGATAAAGCCTATTGAAGATCCTCACGCACAAGCTTGTGGGTGAGGATGTTGCCGATTCCCCGTATCCATAACCTTGATTTAGCAGAGTAAGGGTCTCACGTGTTACCCTCTGAGAGTTCGCAGGCCTACGCTGGGAGAAGTTCTACAGCGCTTGGACGTCCAGGACTAGATGCCGCAAGTGTATACGAAGGTGGAGTTCGCAACTCATTAGAGAGAGAGAGAGAGAGAGAGAGAGAGAGAGAGAGAGAGTAACTAGAAGATAGATCTAATTGGGAGAGGACACCTCAAAACCCCAATTGGAAAAATTTGTAATTCAATTTGAGAGGCTCTAATTAGACGCTCTAATTAGACCCCCCCTAATTCTACTCTAGAGAGAGAGAGAAGTTGAGAGCCAATAGATATTATTTTCTTAGAGCCTTGGGGTCCTTTTTATAGGTGGATGAGGGGGAGACCTTCCTTGGGAGGGATGATTCCCTCCCTCAATCCACCAAGGAGGTGGCCGCACCAGAGAGGTGGCCGCACCACCCTCCTTGTGGGAATCGGATATGACTCCCTTGTGAAGTTCAACTCCACCTCCTTTTTCATTTTTCCTTTTCTCTCTCCAATTAAATTATGAGAAAATAAAGGGAGGATGATGCGCCATGTGTGGTGCCCTAGCACTCACCTGGAAGCCCCCAAAATATGGTTGCAGCCATTGGGGCATTCTTCCCCGCTCCGGCTCCTCCCTTCTCGGTTTTTCTCTGAAACTCTTCCGAAACCCTATGACCCCAATAGATAAAATCATCGACCTTATCTAACAATATCAGAAATATATTTACGACATCCAAGACATCTCATGCCACCCTACACTTACTCCGAAAAGTGTGCAACTTCATTTCCTCTCTTAGAAAAACTCCGGAATAAATTCCGGCAGTAATAGAAATTTTATTACTTTGGGACATCTAATGCCCTCAATATAAATTCCATCTCATATATAAAATACATATATCACACGGAAACACCGTTCCGATGATACTCCTTGTTGATCTAGACCTACCAATAAAAAGTAGGATTGACTATGGATTCGAGCCATCGCACATGGTTTCATAAAATTACACATAAACCAGCCCTAATGTAGCGTTCCCACATTTAAATAATGCAAGAACACCTGTGTTATTGTGGTAGTACCTGGATAAATTGCTAGAACCATAGTACAAAATAAAATATCATGCAAATGCGTCAAAATCAATTACATCGCATGATGTAGTCTTTACGGGAATAGCTTTACAACTTGCATAGTCTCAGAAGACTAGCAGGAAACATGGAGTTACAGTATAAAACATAGTACTTCAATGAGCCTCATCTTTAATCATGTTCCACAGGCAATGACATGTTGGTTGTAGACTCGATATCCTGAACAAAACCTCACTCGTCTTCAGATTCATCTCCAGGATGGAATATGCAGCCACAAGGGGCCAATACAATTTAATTTATTGGCAAGTAAAACTATGGTGGATATAAAATGGAAAGTCTAAACTACATGCATATTTGGCTGAGTGGAGTTTTGGCTAAGTTTGCATAAAGAAACTTTTCGCCTAACACTTTTGGAAAAAGAGTTTTCTTTTCAAACATTGGCACCATGGGATAAAGCCCATGTGCACCCCAACTAATTTTCCTTAGACAAATTTTACTTCTTGAAAATGGTGTTGAGATTCTTCTGTCCATCGTTGTCCAGCTGATCAAAGTCGTCCATATCGGGGACATGGCCATGATCATAGTTTCTAACTCTGCATAGGTTGTGCACTTTCACCCTTTGTCTTAAATTAGCCCAAACATCCTATACACCCGGAGTGCATCACGGAAAGGAGAGAATTGAGACGAGATCTTTCAGAAGAAGAAATTCAACCCAATCGGCAAGACCCGTTCCACCTATAATTATGCTACATCTGCTTGTCAAGCCTGCGCTGAACTCTCACAACTTAGTTGATCAAGACATAGCCCATATTGTCAAAAGGCTACACGGGAAGCTACAAAACTTAGAGGACTTGGTAATCTCTTTGTTCCTGGCTGGCAATCCGCAAGTGAACACCCCTCGGGAAGACACTCAACTCTCATCAACCATACAACCAAATCCACCCAGGTAGTTAATTGAAGTTTGTACTTATAATTTTTTAGCAACTTCAATAAAAAAAACTTTGAAGCAAAGTTAAGCATCTGCTAAGTACTCAGGCTTCAAAATAACAAGGTAGAAGTATGGCTACACACTACTAGGGTTTTTTATAGCATAATAAGAACTTAGTAAAATTACCTATCATGCATACTACTAAAAAACTCTAGTAATGCATAGTAAAATATGGGACATTTGATGCTGTGTTACTTGCCTTTTGAAGTTGGTGAAGAACAATAACCCTCTCTTCACAAAAAGAACGTTGCTCTCAGTATAATCTAAACATTGAAAGCACAACAACATAATAAACAAGCATGATAACTGATGGTGCAGGTCTTGCACTCGTTGGGAGAACTCAAGAGGAAGGTATGATGAGCACAGCAGGAGTTTTCCCTCAGTAAGTAACCAAGGTTTAATCGACCAGTAGGAGGAAGGAGTAACTTCAGAAGGTTGAAGCAGCTGAGATGGCAGGGCGTACTACCGGTTCAGAAGCAACGTCTAACCTACATAACACAATCAAATCACTTTGCCCCAACAAAGCAGTGACGTTGTCAATCTCACCGGTTTTGCTGAACACAAAGAGGTTAAACGTATGGTGTGGAAAACAGTAGGAAAACAGTATGAAAGTAGTATGAGAGCAGTATGAAAGCAGCATGAGAGCAGTAGGTGATTTATCAGCATGAGGAAAAAGGACCGGGGTCCACAGTTCACTAGTGGTGTATCTCCGTGAAAGATAAATAACATGTGTGGTGAACAAATTACAGCTAGGCAATTGACAGAAATGAAGGCTGTAACATAGTGCATATGCAAGACATAAAGATTACTATGTGATTCATGCGGGCATTATAACAAGATACATAGACCGTTATCCAACTGCATCAATGACTAAAAATCAACCCTTCGAATATCATCCGAACAAACGTTGGGTATTAAGTTGCAAGCAACAGATAATCGTAGTAAGCAAAGTGTGTAATGTAAAAAATAACATCATCCTTAGACAAAGAATTGTTGTTTTCTACCTAATGGCAACATCACATCCTCCATCCGTCACGTTTCTGTCACTCGGGCACAGATGAAAAGGAGGCATGAACCCACTGTCGAGCATAAATACTCCCTCTTGGAGTTACTAGCATCTACTTGGCCAGAGCATCTACTAACAACAGAGAGCATGCAAGATCATAAATAACATAAGCATGAAGATACCATGATAGATTGATAATCAGAAGACATAGCATTCAACATTCATCAGATCCCAGCAAACACAACATGTACCATTACATAAAGATGATCTTGATCATGTTAGGCAGCTCACAAGATCTAAACATGAGGCACAAAGTGGAGAGAACAACCATCTAGCTACTGCTATGGACCCATAGTCCAGGGATGAACTACTCATGCATCACTTCGGAGGAGGGCATGGTGGTGTAGACCCCTCCGGTGATGATTTCGCCCTCCGGTAGGGTGCCGGGGAGAGCTCCAGAACCCTCTCGGTCTCAGGATGATGGTGCCGACGGCCTCAGTTGTTTCTCGGGTAAAAGTGGGATATTTTTAGGGTTTACGCCTCGGGGGAAATAATTAGGTGAAAGGGCAGAGGCGGTAGAGGCTCAGGGTCCCACACCACCCCCTAGCACGGCCAAGGGGGTGCCGCGCCACCCTATGGTGTGCGCCCTGATACGTCTCCAACGTATCAATAATTTCTTATGCTCCATGATCATATTATGTAAATTGCTACATGTTTTCTCCCTTACATATAGCATTTTTATACGTTTTCCGGGACTAACCTATTAACAAGATGCCAAGTGCCAGTTTCCTGTTTTCCGCTGTTTTTTGTTTCAGAAAAGTTGTTCCGAAACATTCTCGGAATCGGACCCCACAAAGCCCGAAGTGCCTATTTTCCCCGTAAGCATCCAGAACACCGAAGAGGAGTCGAAGACAGGCATAAGGGGGGCCACACCATAGGGTGGCGCGGTCTCCCCCTGGCCGCGCCAGCTATGGGTGTGGGCCCCCTGGCCTCCACCGCCTCTTCCCTTTCAACTATTTATTCCCCTCGGATGGAAAAACCCTAGGCACGTGCTTGAGTGACGGAAGCGTGAAGGGGGAGGATGTGCTATTGCCACTAGGGAGTAAACAGCGGTGTGAGTGCCTGCGTGCACAAGCATTGCTTACATTACACACATTGTTTAATGCAGTTATCTGTTGCTTGCAACTTAATACCTAAGGGGGTTCAGATGATAACCTGAGGGTGGATTATTAGTCATAGATGCAGATGGATTTTGGTCTATGTATTTTGTTGTAATGCCCGCACTAAATATCATAGTAGTCATCATGTTATAATGTGTACTACGTTGCAACCTCTATTTGTCAATTGCCCAGCTGTAATTTGTTCACCCAGCATGATATTTTTATGGAGAGACACTACTAGTGAACCTATGAACCCCGGTCCATTTTCCACACTGTTAAACAAACCACAACAATTTCCTACTCTCTTTACTTACTACAAGCATACAGTGTTTTCCACACTATATTTCTAATCTTTGTTTTCAGCAAGACCGGTGAGATTAACAACCTCACTTTACCGTTGGGGCAAAGTATTTTGGCTGTGTTGTGTGCAGGTTCCACGTTGTTGCTGACACCGGTGAAGCGCCAACACCACCGTCAGTGGCATCAACCTTCCCAAGGTCCTCTTTCTCCTACTGGATTGATAACCCTGGTTCTTAACTAAGGGGAAAATCCTACCGATGTGCTCATCACACCCTCCTCAGGCGCCGTTGCCGGGGAGAAGGAAGTATTCTGGGGAGGGCGTCTCTCACTCTCAACCTCTTTATTTTGTTTATTGTCTTGTTTTTATTATTGTCTTGTTTTTATTTTCTAATTAAAAACACAAAAAAATAGTTTACTTTATAGATGTTATTTATTAGCTTGCTATTATTCTGCTAAAATTAGTTCCTATGAGAATACTAAGTTGTGTGACTTCACTAGCACAAACAACAATGATTTTATTTGCACACCTACTGCTCCACCTGCTCCTACTGCTGCTTTCTATGAGATAAAACATGCTTTATTAAATCTTGTTATGAAAGAGCAGTTTTCTTGTATTAGTACTTATGATGCTGATGCCCACCTTAATAATTTTGTTGAACTATGTGAGATGCAAAAATATAAAGATGTGGATGGAAATATTATTACACTGAAATTATTTTCTTTCTCTTTGAGAGGAAGAGCTAAAGAATGGTTGCTATCTTTGCCTATAAATAGTATTGATTCATGGACTAAGTGTAAAGATGCTTTCATTGGAAAATATTATCCTCCTGCTAAGATTATATCCCTGAGAAGTGACATAATTAATTTTAAACAATTTGATAATGAACATGTTGCTAAAGCTTGGGAACGAATGAAAACTATGGTGAAGAATTGTCCCACTCATGGACTGACTACTTGGATGATTATACAAACTTTTTATGCAGGGCTGAATTTCTCCTCAAGGAACCTATTGGATTCATCTATTGGAGGTACCTTTATGTCCATCACTTTGGACAATGCAACAAAGCTTCTTGATGATATGATGATAAATTATTCAGAGTGGCACACTGAGAGAGATCCACAAGGTAAGAAGGTAAATTATGTTGAGGAAACCTCCTATTTGAGTGAAAGGCTTGATGCTATTATGTCTATGCTTGTTAATGGTAAAGCTCAAAGTGATCCAAATAATGTTCCTTTATCCCGTTTGGTTGCTCAAGAAGAGCATGTTGATGTGAACTTTATTAGAAATAATAATTTTAACAACAATGCTTATAGAAATAATTTTGGTGGAAACAATTATAAGCCCTATCCTCCTAATAGTGGTAGTGGTTATTCTTATGGTAGATCTGTAATGCCTAGTGAGGAAAGGATTGTAGAAGTTGAAAAAGCAACTAAGAACTTTATCCAAATGCAATATGAACAAAATAAGTTTTTTACTAAAACTATGGAACAATAAACTGCTATGTTGAGAACTATTAGCCAACAAATTGGGAACTTAAATAGAGAAATCTCTGGTTTGCAAAGTAAAATTTCAACTGCCGAGGTTACTATATCGGTCCTGCCAGAGGCACAATTTTCTTTGATCAATAAAATGTCTGCTGAAACTGAAACCATTGAAGATAATCCTTTTTCTTCAACCAATGCTATTCAAGTTTGAATTGATGATAATGTTAGGTTGATGGCTGAATTACGTGCTAGGTGGGAAAGAGAAGATGAATTGGCTAGAAAGACTAATATTGCTAGAGTTTGTACTATCACAACCACTAGTAAAACTGAAGCTCCAAGTGCTAGTAAACCTCCTACTATCAATGGTAAAGTAGTTGGTGTTAACAAAGTCCCTACTCCTTCGGTGAAACGTGCTAAATTGCCTCATATTGCTGAAGCTGCTACTAATAAAAGTGCTGAAATTTTTAGAGATGTTGGAGATAATGGTCCCATTACTTTTGATGATAATAATTTTGATTTTGATGATTGCAACATCTTTGAAGTTATTATGTTTCTACAAAAGCTTGCTACAAGACCCAGTGCTAGTGCCATGAATATGACCTTTACTAAACATATTACCAATGCTCTCATGAAAGTTAGGGAAGAAAAGTTGAAACTTGAAACATCTATCCCTAGGAAATTAGATGATGGTTGGGAGCCTATCATTTAGATAAAAGTAAATGATTTTTATTGCAATGCTTTGTGTGATCTTGTTGCTAGTATCTCTGTTATGCCTCAAAAGCTTTATGATATGCTTGTTCTACCACCGTTGGAACACCGTTTTTTGGATGTTCATCTTGCTGATAATTCTAAGAAGAAACCTCTTGGTAGATTTGATGATGTTCTTATTATGGTTAACAATAACTTGTCCCTGTTGATTGTTTTTTTATGAACATTGAATGCAATGCTTCTTTTCCTATTGTTTTGGGAAGACCTTTTCTTAGAACTGTTGGTGCTGTTATTGATATGAAAGAGGGGAGTACTAAATATCAATTCCCTCTCAAGAAAGGTATGGAACATTTTCCTAGAAAGAGTATGAAGCTACCTTTTTACTCTATTATTAGAGCAAGTATTTATGTTCATGCTTCTTCACTTGAAAATAATTGAGTTGGTCTTTTAGGCCTAGCTGAAAGGCGTTAAAGAAAAACGCTAACGGGAGACAACCCATTTTATTTATCTGTTTTCATTCAGTTTTCTTTTGTTTTATTTTGTGTGCTTTGCACTTGGGTGTTTTATATTTCCTTATCAACCCTTCTGTATCTTTTATTTTGTGTTTTTCTTGATCCAAGTAAAGCCTCTAGTGGAAAGTTGAGACTATATTTCGGATTTCTGCGCAGGAAACAGATTTCTGCTGTCCAATGTTAATTACGTATAAAAACATACAATATAAAAAATTACCTAAGATATTTTGTGCTTAATCCTGGGATATATACGCAACTTTTCTTATTTTACCACTTTTTGATTTGTGCAACAGAAGAGTTTCGAAAAAATCGATCTTTACCTGCTGTTCTGTTTTGACAGATTTCTGCCCATTATTGCATTTGCATCTTAATCTCTTTCTTTTGGTGTTAATTTGAGAAAAAGAGTTTTGAAATAAGTTGTGACAGTAGCTAATGTGTTTTTTAGTGCTAGTCTTGTGTTGAAACTGGATCATGTGAATTTATTATTTCGATTGCACTAACGTTGCTAATGAAGATTGTGAGAATTTTGGTGTGAAGGAAGTTTTCAAGGGTCAAGAGAAGAGGATGATATGATGTGATCAAGAAGAGAGAAAAGCCTAAGCTTGGGGATGCCCCGGTGGTACATCCCAGCAAATTCCAAGAAAACTCAAGCGTCTAAGCTTGGGGATGCCCAAGGCATCCCTTTCTTCATCAACAAATTATCAGGTCACTTCTCGTGAAACTATATTTTTATTCGGTCACACCTTATGTGCTTTACTTGGAGCGTCTTTTATTTTTGCTTTCAGTTTGTTTTTATTTTTTCAATAATATTGGTTGGATCCCAGAATTCTTTTATTGGAGAGTTACACGCTCCGCTTTTTCATGAGAATACACTGTATTCTTAGCCTTTGTCTAGCTGTTGTATTTATTTAGCTCCTGTTTTGCATGCATCTCTTATCATAGCTGTTAGTTTTAGTAGTATTATTTGAGTACTCTCATGTTTGCTTGATGTATCATAAAGAGTATTTTTGTTAAAACATATCTTGTATGGTGCTTGTTGGGAAAACAAAACTTCTGCTTGATGTAGAATTTATAACAGTACTAGTAGAAGCTTGTATAGACTGTGGCTAAAACTTTTTCATGCCATGCTAAATGTTATTTTAGTTTTAAAGTCTTGTGGTTATTGAGTAGCATGAATAGCCTTAAATAGCTGAGAGAGTTTATTATGTTTTGAAAGATTCATGAGTTGTTCTTGTCATAGTAAAGCATCATATAGGGTATTCTCTTTTGAATGTTTTATTTGGTTGACTTGGCGCATGCTCACACCATGTTTATGACTACAAACCAGTAAACAATAGACTCCATGACTGTCGTGGCGGTATCACGGCAGATGCCATGGGATGGCTAAAGTTGGGGCCGATGGACGCTGGAGGTGCTCGGGGAGGGATCACACGGCGAGTAGCCGCGTGTGGTAAGTCAAAAACACTGCAAACAACAAGATCTTACCCAGGTTCAGGGCCCTCGTGTGGAGGTAACACCCCTACTTCAGCCTCTCTCTTTATATGGGTGTTTACCGAGTAGCCACAGTACAATACAGGCCTTCAGCCGAGTAGCCACTCTTCTCTCTAGTTCTCTCTGTGTGTTGCCTCTAGTGTTATCTCTGGAATGCGCAGCGACCCTCTCACAGGAGGAGGCAGCGCACCTTATATACTGGTGCCCAGCCGGATATAATAAGACTAAAAGGTACAGCTTGATCGGACAGGAGCACTACAGAACCGCGCACGCCTCCGGGTTCTCGCTGACGCGTGCACCGTAAGTCGTCGCGCCGTTCGGAGATGGGACCTGTCCACCCTTGTAAGTGAGATGGGTAGGCCCCTAGCCCTGTCCTGTCCCCTCTGTCAGTGACAGGACTAGACAGGCGCCTACCGCACTGTAGCCATGCCGGAGCGCGGATAATCACGCGCTCCGTAAGTTGAACCGCACGCCGTACGGACGCAGGATACGCGGGATCCTTTGTCAGAACGGCTCCATTGACTTCTGGCCCGAGTAGGAAACCACTCCCTCTACTCGGACCAACTCCTCTACTCGGAGGGACATAACTTCCTTGATTCTTCCTTCTGGCCATTGGTGGGTACGATCGGGTAGCAGCCTACCGGGTAGCAAGTACCGGGTAGCCAGCTACTTAGTCAAATAGCCCCTTTGACCTTGCCTTTAGCACTAGCCTTACCCCTACTCGGGGGTAACCCCCCGACAATGACCCTGCCCTTCGTCTCTCCGCCGCCGTCGAGCACACCGCCACCGCAACCGCTTGCCGCGCCGCTGCTCCATGCGCCTCCGGAGAGACAGAGAGAGATCCCAGAGCTTCCAAACTCCGATTCGTATCTCCCACTAGCGCCTCCGCCTCCAATCTCCACCGCGCATCTCTGTTGCCATGGCTGCCCACGGAGATGACGATGTCGCCATCCGCGCCGGCTGGGAAGGCTCCGAGGTCACCGTGGAGGATTGCCAATGGCTCGTGAACATGCGCCGCGTGCCTCCTGGCGTGACATGCCGCCATCAAGGTACGGAGATCGTACCCAAACCTGAGAAGGATGAGTATGTTGTCTTTCTTGCGCACTTCAAGCGCGGCTTCGGCCTTCCGATTTCAGATTTCTTCTCCAAATTCCTCAACCATTTTGGCCTTCAGCCACACCATCTTCCACCCAATTCTCTTATCATGCTCTCCACCCACGCCGTGGTGTGTGAATCTTTCCTTGGCGTGTATCCAACAATCCACACATGGGCACGCTATTTCTTTTTCCGCAAACAGAGTGTCCCCAACCCGGGAAAGACTGATGGCGCCCGCGCCATGACCCAGACGGGATGCGCTATGATGCTGCAGCGCTCCACGAGCCAAGGGATTGGAATCTGTGCGCAAGTGGCAGCGCAGCTTCCTCTACGTGAAGAACGTAGCCACCGAAGTCGGGAAGCCGATCCAGGACCGGATAGGCCTTCCCAAGTTCAAGAACGCCCTGCCAACGCAGCAGAATTGGGGATACCACCCGAAGACCACCATCAAGGACGTCATCCAAGTCGAGCGACGCCTGGCCGAGTTGCGCGAGGAGGGGCTTCTTCATGATGATCCAATTGCATGCTGGATCTCACGCCGGGTACTCCCGCTCCAGCGCCGCTCGCACAAGATGTGCTACATGGGAGGACCCCGTGACTGCACAAGGACCACCACTTTCGAGCTCAGTAAATCGGAGGTGGCTGTCTGGGCCAGGTCGATCATGCACACCACGCTGAAGGACGTTTGGCTTTATGGCTTTGAGCCGTATAGCTGCACCAAGCGCATTGGACATGTTAGTACTCTGTGCTTTTACTTCTGCACTTTGATACCGAGTAGATGGTTTCTCAGCTTTGTATGCTTAGTGTTTGCATGCTGCACCAAGTAGAACATCATAAGTAACTTGTTGGCTTTATATGCTTTGTGTTTGCATGCCATGCCGAATAGAAAACCTTGGCTGAATATGCTTTGTGTTTGCATGCCATTCCGAGTAGGACTTCACAGAATACCCCTTTGGCTTTATATGCTTTATGTTTGCATGCCTTGTCTGGTAGAAATACTTAGCCAAATATGCTTTGTGTTTGCATGTTGCTCCGAGTAGGACCCTATAACCGAGAACTCAACTCACTGTGCCATCTATTTGCCTTTCCAGCATATCGATCGCCAGGCAGAGGAAGATGAGGAGGTCTTCGAGGGAAACTGGCACGATGACCGGGAAGAGGATGACGAGAAGGCCTACGACACCCAGGACACTCTCTGCATCCCGCATGCCACTCAGCCTGGTAAGCACCGAGTTGATGCGTCTATCCGGGATTTGTCCGAGGATGACGAAGGTGACCAAATTCACCTTTCTGATCTCGAGTAGCGCGCTCTGATTTCCTTTTCTGTTTCTGAATCCCTTTTCTCTTCTCTGCAGAGGATCCCGAGCATGAGGAGGACGAGGAGCCCATGGATGTTCAGCCTCTATCTGTGGCTGCTCCCACAAACCGGAAGAGGGCGGGCAGTGGTGCCCAAGAATCTTCTGCCAAGAAGACGAAGAAGACAGGTGGCAAGAAGCTCACCACCAACAGAAGGCAATCCCCCTCCCGCAAAGGGTAAGTCACTCCATCCGAGTATCACTTTGTTGTTGTTTCTCTCTATGCTTTTCTCCTTCTCCTTTTCTGAATTGCTTCCTTCCTCTAGCGATCCTCTGGATGCTGACGCTACCGCGGCCCCCACTCGTACCAAGAGGAAACCCGTCGTGGACCTCGAGAAGCTTGTCGACCTCTCGGATGATGATGAGCCAGCACCACGGGGTAGGACTCTTGCGCCCCCTCCGGTGAAGCTAGAAGAAGAAGACACCGGCGCCGAGAACACGGGCGCTGGTGACCAAGATGACCAGAACATGGAGCAGCAAACCTACGCGTACCACAGTACGCAGGATGCTGCTCACAACGAGACGCCTCCCTCTCCCCCAGCTACCTCAGCTGGGGAGAATGTTGAACAAGAAGCCTAGCACCAAGACCGTGCCGCCCTTGAGCAGCCGGATGACAACACCGAGCAGCAGGAAGAACAAGTTGCAGCTCAAGAAGACCCCGCGGCCAGGCCGCGGGTAGAAGAAACAACAGACCTCCAACCCGATCCCACTGTCGACGGGTTGAGAAGACTGTGGTGGAGCCCGTGCTCCAGAGCCAAGCGCAGCCAGACGGTGCGCAGGGTAGCCGGCCCCTTGTGCCGCCTACCCAGCAGGCTACTCCACCAACCGCACCAAGCCCTCCACCAAAACAGAAAACGACCAAGACTGCTTCTCATCTTATGCCTCCACCCACTTCACGCCAAGCGCCTCCGTCCGGTTCTCGGGCGGACGCTGCCTCCAAGAAGACCGCCAATCCTGAAGCCACAGCCGTTCGGAAGAACCCAGCGCGCAAGGTTGCGCAGTACACGGATCTGATGCCACTGCCCAAGGGACCAAAGAGCACGCAACTCACCACTGGCGCTGCTGCTGGATCTGCTGGCCCAGGCAAAGGGTCGAGTGCTGTTCGCGCACAAGGCAGCTGGCCATCATACCTGATGGAGGTGTCCCAGCAGCACATCATCTCCCTGGCCAAGGGCGAGAAGCGGCTTTCCGCCCTGCAGGAAGGCCAGGCCAAGGCTGTGGCTACCGAGTCCAAGGCCAAGAAGCCTATTGATTTTCACTCGCGCAAAGCCGGTGAGGACGACATTCAGTCACAAGGGCTAACCGCGGTCCTGGACCGGGTAGGCTTTGTGGACAAGGTCTGGGAGAGCGACGCTCTCGGCATTGAGAAGTGGAACGGCAGCACCTTGGGCGCTGTGGACCACTACCGCGTCGACTGGAACAAGGCCGACATCGGCTCTGTTCCAATGACCATCGCCTCCGACACCTGCACGCTAGCCGGGAAGCTGTTCTGCCTCCGCAAAGCCGCCGAGGACGTGGAGCAAACATATGCTGTAAGTTTTTCTTCCTTCCCTTGCTTTTTCTTGCTTTTCCGAGTTGCAGTTTTTCTTTTCTTCTTCTCTTCTTTTCCTCTTAGCTATTCCCCAGTCCCCGAGATTCGGGCCGAGTAGACGGGTACTCAACCGAGTTGTCGTCTTCTCGGGTCAAATCTTCAAAAACATTCTAACTCTTTTTCGTCTCTTCCACAGAATAGCCTCCTGAAACGGACCAATATCTTCCGCCGGATGCTCTGGAACCCCAGCGTAGCCAAGAATCGCATCGCGGCTCTTGAAGCCGAGCGCAAAGATGATGTCGCAATGGAGCAGGCGCACTGGACCGCGCTCTCCAACTTTTTGAGATAGAGAGTAAGCTTTCAGCTATTCGGTTTGTGCGTTTTGTGTTTACGCCCGCGTTTGCTTTTTGCTCTAACTCTGTGTCGCACCCGGACTTCTAGAGGATACTCACCGTACGAACTGAACAGTATTTTGATTGGATTACGGGGCTTACCGGCACCCGCATCTCTTACGAGTAGGCCAACACTTATGTGTGACAACCAATCCTTACTATTCACCGTCGATGTAAACTATCCCGTAGAAATCAGGACACTACCATTGACGTACTTCATACCATACACACATGGTACGTCAACGGTGTTGAACAAGATGATAACACAACATATCTCTAAGACACAAGAGATTGAAATAAGTTGCAACTGGCCCTCACTAGGGCAGAGAATAGCAAATACAATCATCTAGAGGACACATGTCCCAACATCACATCATTACATCTCAGCGGAAGCATTCAACGGGTCTGAGTACAGACAAATCCAAATAGGCTTAAGAAGCCGGGAATGAAAAGAAAACGGAGCCCATCCACGATGTATCGGATCCTGCCCGGGTCCGCTACCTACTCGTCAGCAGCCTCGTCGAACTCCACGTAGTAGCCGTCACGGGGATCCTCGTAAGCGTAGTCTGCGGAAACCACAGCCCCAAAGGGGTCAGTACATAAACGTACTGGCAAGCAAGACTCACAGTTCACCAAAGTGTAACCCGTCAACACCAAGCACAGATGCCTTGGGTTCAACGGAAGAAAGCGGATATAAAAGATGCTGCAACTAGCTGCACTAACCAACTACAGAACATACTACAACTTCCGGCTATCAGAAAGGGGATAAGATAGCGTATCGAAACAAACTACAACTAACCACCACACAAACCCATCCTGGATCATCCCCTTATCCAAAGAAGCAATCCGAGGATAACTCACACAGTTGGATTAATGATGGATCAAATTGTTGTGTCAATAAGCCTATTACTAGACAAGTTATCATTAGTTAGGTGTAAGTTGTTCTGAGTACTTGTTAGCCAGTACTTTCACCAAGTCAACCATAACCGCGGAAAACACAGCTTCTCGAGAAGATTTATCCCTGCAGGGGTGCACCAATTCGGCCGTACACGTAAGAATAACCCGCCAGATGGGAAGGCCTTTCCCACCAAGCGGGGCACTCAACACAACTCAACTCTTCTTCGCATCAAGCCCAAAGCACCACGTGCTGTGCGTGCGCGGCTAATCGAGCCCCACGAAGAAAAGGGGACCCTCATAGCACTGGAAGACCACGCCGCCCTAAATGCCGACTACAAAAGTTCCACCCTGGCCTCGGGTTCGTACCTGCATATGCGTGCATCAAATGGAAAGCCCGAACTAAGTGTGGTGATTTGGACGAGATGCGAATCGAATCAAATTGAGGGGGGCGCCCATACACGCTTCCCACATGCGGATAGTGCGCTCATCATGGATCAGTAGACAAGACCCTTTTCCTATTAGGGTCGACACTAGCAGGCCTCAAAACCACGCCGGGCCTCCTGCCGGTGCCTTATCAGCAATTTATTATTACCTCAAATTAACAGGTTGTTGTTTAACATCGAGCCCCAGATTATAATAGAATATGATAACAGAAGTAACTGAAAACAGACTCGAGCAAAAACAACCCTAAGCATGCTAGTAAGACACGGGCCCAAGCAACGGGGTTTTAGGACTGGAGGTGAGGCAATATCAGGGTTCAGGGTATCATGTGGTAGGTTCGAAACAGAAGCAACGATACATAGGGCTAGCAAAAATAGGCAACGGAAAGTATCGGTAACCAATGTTGAAAGGAACACAATGGTTCATGTGAGTGATAACTTGCCTGCAAAGTCAGTAGCCTGGTACTGGGCTAGATCCTCAGAAGGGGTGTCGTAAAGATCGTCGGTCTCAACGTCGTCGTCTATCCGAGAAGAAGCAAACAAACAATGCAGAAAGATAAACAATCAATATCATGGCATAGTGCACAATCATGGGATGATGCATGTCAAGTTAATGGATGCATCAAAATAAACTAGTTGACATGGTAACACAATTTAAATGGACACATATGCAATTTTGGGTTGCATATGAAAAGCCCATGAATTTTGGTTGGATTATTTGTTTTCCAACTAATCAACAGGTGAAGGTGGATTAGTATGATGCATGGATGAGGAAAACAACAAAATAACAACAATAGAACCAATTTAAAATAGTGTTTACCAATTTAGAAATTTATTTATTAATTTAGGGAATTTTTTGGTTGCTTAAAGGGATTACACAAATAGTTGTTGTTTTCACCAATTTAACTTGTGCAAAATAAATAACAAAATTCATATTTGAAAATATCATAAAATTTTGGGTGGATTACATGTTTCAAATATTGAAAAAGGAATTAGGATAAATTTATTATGACTTAAACAAAATTAAACAAGTTTTAAATGATTTAAAACAAGCATGAATTTTATTTGAATTTTATTTGTTCAAAACATAAATTCAAACTCATATTTGAAAAGTTTATGTTTTTCTAGTTTGAAAACATATTTTGCATGTTCAAAAATAATTTAATTTGAGAATGTTATGATTTTATCAAATTTAAATGATTTAAACATGGTTTAAATTATTTAAGCAATTTAATTTATTCAAACCATGCAACAAAATTTATATTTGAATAGGTGGTTCAAAATGGTATGGAAAACATATTTTATTTGCATTATTTGGATTAATTATGATTTAATTAGTTATGCAATTTAGCAAATTACAAATGAATTATTTGAATTCAAATTTGAAATGCATTTGGAAAATTCAAAACAGTACACAAATGGTTTAATTGGATAGACAATTCAATTTGGAGCAGTGCACATATTTAGATTTTATTAATTGGAGTTATAAAATAAAAGTTATTAAGGTTTTCATTTTGAGGACTAATTTGTGAAAATAAAAAGGATTAGTTTTAAAAAGAAAACGTGCTGGAAAACTAACTGCACCCCACTGCCAGCTAGCCCTAGCCACTGCCCGTGGGCCTGGGGCCAGCGTGGCATGCCTACGTGCTGGCGTGGCCACAAGGGTCACCGACGGGTGGGACCTGCCTGTCAGCCGCGCGCGAAAAAGTGTGGGTTTATTCCGCGGAGCCACGGCTCGAACCCGTGACCTGCTGCGCTAGCGCTAGCACTGCAACCACTACGGTAAGATTCAGTTTGACGATAGGTTCAGAGATGCAGTGAGGTTATTATTCAACATGCGCGTTAGCTGAAATTTTGCTGACAGCGCTCGCTTCTGAACCGCGTCAGAGAACGCTGCCGGCGGCGAGCTGCCGTGTGCTGTGCTCGTTGCTGCTGTGATCTGGTGGTGCGTGTGCAGTGCGGTGTGCACGGGTGCTTGCGCAAGCATAGACAGAGGCGGAGGAGGACACGGTGAGCTCACCTCGCTTGTAATCGAAGCAGAGGCCCGGGGCAGCGAGCTCGACGACGACAGCGGCGAGTCCGTGGACGGCGGCGAGGCTACAGGGAGTCTCCGGGGTGGCTTCGGTGTTAAAACGGACGAGGGACCGGTGGTGGTTCGATTCCAGGGGCTAGGTGGGTGAGTGGTGAACGGGAGCGGCGGCGTTCATCGGGGTTTTAGAGGGAAGAACTCCGGTGAGGTTCAGAGCGAGGGGAAGAAGGTGGCAGAGAGGGAAAAACGGCGGCGCCCGCGAGGGAGAAGGGGAACCTAGGGATTAGGGTTGCGGCGCAGAGCCCTAGGGGGTTTTATAGGGCTAGGGAGGCACGGATCGCCGTCGGAGATCGCTGATGCCGCCGTGGCGCCACGGATTAGCTGCCGTACTGCGGGAAGAAGGGGGAAAAAACGAATCGGTACGCGGCGGGGGAGAAAGAAAGAAAGGGGCCGCGCGGGAGAGAAAAGGGAAAATGGGCTGGGCGCAGCCCACTGCCCTGGCGCCAAAATTTTTATTTTTAAAATTCTTTCTCCTGTTTTTTTTTTTGCTGGAAATAGAATAGGAAGAAAAAGATGGTTTTTAGGGCTAGGAAAAATTGGTAAAAATTATGGTTAGGTTTGTGTTCACCATAGCAACTGAATGCTAACTTTTATTTTCCAAAAAGTTCAAATTTAATTGCTGTTTGTATTTAATTCAAACTTGGATGAATTTGAGTATTTAAATGATTATTATTGAAAACAACTTCTTAATAGGGTGAACCCTATATTTTAGTTAGAACAAAAGAGTTGATTTGTTTTGGAATTTTCATACACTCAAAGTGGTTCTGTTTGATGCTTTGATTTGAATTTTTGAATGCAATTTGGAATCAATTGATTGATTAAAACCATCATTTTAATAAGTGAGCATTATGGAATAAAATGGAAAAAATAAGGGTTTGATTTGACATTATTATTTGAAAAAGATTGTAACAGAGCAGGTATGAAATAAATGTTTGAATAATGTTTGGATTTGAATTGTGAAAACAGATGCAAACTAAATGAAAACAAATGGAAACAATATGATGACATGATGGAATACTTCAATAAACATGAAACAAACATTCTAAGGGTATTTTCATACTTGGGATGTTACACTTTGTTTACTCTGCAGGCAAATTCAAAGAACTGAAGGAGCAGCATGAACACTGCCATGTCTTCTCCTCCTCTGCCGAAAGCAAGATCAAGCAGCTGGAAGGTGAGTTGTCAGCTACTCTGCCATTGCATCTTCCTTTACTTGGTTACTCTGCTAACCCTGCTGTTCTCTTTGCAGAAGAATACAATAGATTCCGGGAGGAGCATCTCAACTGCTTGATGCCTGCTGAGGTGCAGCAGCAGCTGGCCACCCGAGACGCGGATCTCTAGAAGTAACGCGACGCAGAGTGCGCCGAGTTCGAGCAGATGCAGGTCCAGCTCAAGTCTGCCCTCCAGGATGCCTTGGATCAAACTGCCGCAACGGAGGAGATCAAGGCGGCAGCTAAGGGCAAGGAGAAGGCGCTTGAGATGGAGATCTCGGTGCTGAAGGACCACAACGCGCAACTCATGCTCCAGCTCGCTAACGCACGCCAGATTGAGGACCGGCATATTGCTGACGAGGATGATTGGAAGATCAAGCTGGACGCGTTGCTGGTGTATCTTAGAAGTAAGTTTCCTCTTCCCGGAACTTAGCTGTTTCTTCTTCTCCGCTACCTGGCTTGCTTTTCCTCTCACTCTTTCTTCTTGGTTTCATCTCTTCTCTGCCTCCATTTCTAACTTTTATTGGTTTCTCTCTAGATATCTTCCCTGATCTTCGCGCCGCTAGCACGCCTGCTCTGGCTAAGGCCCAAGAACTCCGAGCTGCATCCGGGCTGCCCATCAATACCAAATCCAGCGTCAATGACAACCTTCTGAGCATCAAGACCCAGCTCCGCCAACTCAAAGGCCTAGGCACCACCATGGTGTCCACAGCGTATAAACTTAACGATCTGTTCTGGCCTGATCAAACTGCGCCAAACAGCTTCAACGCGCTCGCCGAGAAGCTGGACGACGTGAAAGCCGAGTTGAAGAAGTGGCGCGGCTCTGCAGCTCGGGCAGGAGCGGACCAGCTACTTCACTTTATCACAAGCTGGTACGAGAACCTCAACCTCGACAGGATTCTCAAGATGCGTGAAGATTCCAAGTGGAGCAAGGATCCCGACTGTGTTGCCCGCCGGAAGAGGGTAGCCTACGAGATAGCCTCCTACGCGGACACCGCCACCTACATCGACGGCCTCCCCGAGCCAGATACTGAAGCTGAGGAAGAGGACGACGATGAAGGTGAGGACACCGAGTTGGATGACCTGAGCATGTTTGAGGAGGGTGCCACGAAGGGAGCCGCCAAGAAGGGAAAAGCCAAGGTTGACGCCGACATCGAGCAGCCGCAAACCAACACTGAGGAGCCCACCATCACCACCGAGATGGTGATCCAGCAAGCGGCCCCCGAGTTGGGCGCAACCAGCAGCTTCCCGATGCCCAGCTTCCAGCCTGCTGCATCGACCTCGGCCACGGATCCCATCTCTGTCGCCACGGCAACCTCAGAGCCAGCCACCAACGCCAACACTGAAGCGGACGCCGAGAGCGCCAAGGCTGATGCTGATGCTGAGAAGGCTGGAGCTGATGACAAAGCTGCGGACAACACCGCTACCTCCAACTAGTGAATTCCTGAAAACACTTATGCTCTGGAACTTTTATCAGATCCCCGGGATGCCGGGTCCAAATGTATCAAACTATTAAGTCTTTTGTTGCTACTCAATTTTATTCCCAGTTGAAGTTCTTAGCAACTCTGGCTCAATGCCGGGTTGCATTAATATGCAAGTCCCCGAGTTGCATTTTTTATCCGCTCTTCCTTTTTATCTCAGCTCTTACCTGCAACTTGTTGCTTTGTTGGTAGTCGAGTCACAAGAGTTCAAAGTTGGAGTTTCAAATACTTAGCCACTTAGAAAATTCATAGTAACGCTGCCCACCACTTAGCCGAAAAGAAAAAACAGTAAAAACACTCTATTCGGTTGCCACACGCTTCCTTTCCTTTGCAATTTTTCATGTGTTCATTGACTCTTTGGCTTGTTCTCTGGCTTGCCATGAAGCCGGGTTGCGGACAGCAGCAGAGTCGCAGAGTGTCCGGTGAGTTTAAACACACTACTTTGTATGCTTTTGAAATTCTAAGTGGTTCAACCGAATAGACAAAGCAAAACAGAGTAAACACAAGGAACAATTTGGACGAGGGCAGTCCCTGAGTTCAATTTCAGATTGCCGAAGAGGAGCTTAACTCGGATAAGGAGATACATACACAGCTTTCTCATGAGTGAAAACGTCGAAGTAGAGCTACATTCCAAGGGTGCTTGGATTCCTCTCCAGCCCTATCCGGCATGTTCTTCTGGGGTGGCTGTGCGTCGATTAGATAGTAGGCATCATTGTGCAAAGCCTTGCTCACAATGAAAGGCCCATCCCACGGTGGGGAAAGCTTGTGCATCCCGGCTGTGCGTTGCACAAGCCTCAGCACCATGTCTCCTTCTCGGAAAACCCTTGGGTTCACTTTCTGGCTATGATAACGCCTCAAGTTTTGCTGGTAAACAGCTGAACGTGATAGAGTTAGCTCTCTTGCTTCTTCTAGCAGGTCAACGTCATTTTCTCGAGCTTCTCTACCCTCTGCCTCCGTGTAGAGAGTTACACGGGGCGAGTCATGCTCTAGGTCAGTGGGCAACACGGCCTCAGCTCCATAAACCAGGAAGAATGGCATGTAGCCAGTTGACCGGTTAGGGGTAGTCCTTAGACTCCACAACGCCGCTGGCAACTCGTCTAGCCAACACCCAGGTGTTTTCAGCAGCGGCTCAATCAGCCTTGGCTTTATGCCGGATAGCACCATGCCATTTGCTCTTTCAACTTGCCCATTGGAGGCGGGATGCGCAATAGATGCAACATCTAGCCGAATATGCTTATCTCTGCAGAACCTCGCAAATATACCCTCAGCAAAGTTTGTGCCATTATCCGTGATAATGCTGTGCGGGTAGCCATATCTCAGGATCACATCCTTCAGAAAACTCACAACAGTGGCTCCATCACACTTCCGAATAGGCTTCACCTCAATCCACTTTGTGAACTTGTCAACCATGACCAGGATGTGAGTCATGTTGCCTCTAGTTGGCTTGAAAGGACCCACCGTATCCAAGCACCAAACAGCAAATGGCCAAGTAATGGGAATGGTCTTCAACTCGGAAGCTGGCATATGAATCTTACTTGCGAATCTTTGGAAGTCATTGCATTTTCTCACAATATCTTCAGCTTGCTTCAAGGCAGTGAGCCAAAAGAAGCCATGCCGAAAATCCTTGTTGACCAGAGCCCGAGAAGAGGCGTGATGGCCGCATTCTCCTTGGTGTATCTCCACCAAAATTTCTTCTCCTTCTTCTGGCTCTACACAGCGTTGCAACACACCATTAGGGCTTCTCTTATGCAGCACATCTCTGAAGATTGTATAGCCCTTGGATCTTCTCTGAATTTGCCTCGAGGTAACCTCATCACTCGGCAAGGTGCCGTCTTTTAGTAAGGATAATATGGGCAAAGCCCAACTCGGTGTCCCCCGGATGGGAAACACTGATTCGTCCACTTCCATTGGATCAGCCACCACTTCTTCTTCTTCTGAGTTGGGGACAAGTCCCCAAGCACTCAGCAAGGACCCCCTCAATGAATGCGACAGTCCCCGAGTTGGGAGGGGCAGTCCCCGAGTAAGAAGGGACAGTCCCCGGGTTGCAGGTGCCAGTCCCCGGGTCCTCTCTCGCAACCTCCCAATCAATTTCCATGGGAACATCTTCCTCGCCAGGCAGAGAAGGAACAAATATAGACTCCGAGTTGGAGGATGGCTTGATAGATGGCTTTCTCAAATGCTCCAAGGCAACCCCAGCCGGGATGTATTGCTGAGAAGACCCCAACTTGGATAGTTCATCAGTTGCCTCATTCTCTGCTCGGTGTATGTGCTTGAACTCGCACCCTTCAAAGAAATCAGTCATGGTTTGCACCAAAAACCGATATGAAGCCATGTTGGCGTCCAGAGCATCCCAAGTGCCTAAAACTTGCTGCACAACCAGATCCGAGTCGCCATAGCATATAATGCGCTGCACGCCAACCTCCTTGGCCACCTTCAAGCCGTGTACCACGGCCTCATACTCTGCTACATTGTTGGATGCCTTGAAATGAATTTGCAGCACGTACTTGAGTTGATCTCTCTTGGGTGATGTGAGCACCACGCCAGCACCCATGCCTTCCTTCACCTTAGAGCCATCAAAGTGCATCTTCCGGTAGTTGGCTACCGGAGTAGGAGGCTCATACTGCACCTCAGCCCAATCCACCAGAAAATCTGGTAGGATCTGAGACTTGATGGCTTCTCTTCTCGCGTACGCAGGAGCGTACGCGGCCAGCTCAATCGCCCACTTGGCTACTCTGCCACTTGCCTCCTTGTTGCCCATGATGTCCGAGATGGGAGCAGAACTCACTACAATAATGGGATGCTCTTGGAAATAGTGCTTCAGCTTCTTGGCGCCTAGGTACACGCTGTAAGTCATCTTCTGGTAATGCGGGTAGTTCTGCTTGGAGCTGGACAACACCTCACTGAGATAATATACTGGCCGCTGCACAGTCTTGCCTTCCTCTTCTCTCTCCACCACAATCACAACACTGACCACTCGGTTAGTCGCAGCAATGTACAACAGCATTGGCTCTTTGGGTAGCGGACTAGCCAAGATGGGAGCGCTACCCAGCATGGCTTTCAATTCCTTGAATGCTACATCGTCTTGTGGTGTCCAGACGAACTTGTCGCTCTTCTTCATCCACTGATACAGAGGCAAGGCCTTCTCGCCCATTCTGCCCAGGAAGCGGCTCAGAGAAGCCAAGCAACCAGTGAACTTTTGCACATCCTTCAGTGATCTCGGCAAAGACATGCTCTCTATAGCTTTTATCTTTGAAGGATTAGCCTCAATGCCCCGACTGGATACCAGGAAGCCGAGTAGCTTGCCAGCCGGGACGCCAAAGGTGCATTTAGTAGGATTCATCTTCATCTTGTACTTGTGCAAATTGGCAAATGTTTCCTCAATGTCACTAAGCAGAGTATGTGTTTTATTCGTTTTGATGACAATGTCATCTACGTACACCTGCACATTTTTGCCAATTTGATCATGCACGCATTTCTGCATGCATCTCTGATATGTAGCCCCAACATTCCGCAACCCAAAGCACATGACACGATAGCAATAAGCCCCGTACAGGGTAATAAAGGCAGTCTTTATTTGATCAACAGGGTTGAGAGCTATCTGATGAAAACCAGAGTAGGCATCTATGAAAGACAAAAGCTCACAACCAGTAGTGGAATCGATCACCTGATCTATGCGGGGTAGCGGAAAGGGATCCTTGGGGCAGGCCTTGTTCAGGTCGGTGTAGTCCACGCACATGCGCCATGCGGTATCCGCCTTGGGGTCCTCCTTCTTCTTCACAACCATAACCGGGTTGGCTAGCCAGTCCGGATGCAAAACCTCCATGATAAAGTTGCTTATCAGCAACTTGGTGATCTGATCACCGATACCTTTCCTCCTCTCATCACCAAAGCGGCGCATCGCCTGCTTCACTGGCTTGGCATCATGCCGCACATGTAGCGAGTGCTCAACCAACTCCCTCGGGACACCCGGCAGATCATCATTGGACCAGGCAAAGACGTCCCGATTCTCACGGAGGAAGTGGATGAGCTCGCTTTCCTATTTCTCTCCCAACCCGGCGCCAATGATGGCAACACGGTCTGGGAACTCAGGATCAACCTGGACCTTCTTTGTCTCCTGGGACGCCTGGAACGCAGTCTCGTACTGGGCACTCGGCATGCCAGGCGCACCACCTTGCGCTGCTTGCGCCATAGCCACCACCTCGTAGATCTTCTTCTTCTCGGCAGCAATGACCATGGATTCCGCTAGCTGGGAACCAGCAGAGGCACACTCCATAGACCTCTTGTAGTCACCCGAGATGGTGATCACTCCATTGGGACCAGGGATCTTCATCTTCAAGTATGCAGCATGGGTTGAAGCCATGAACTTGCTGAGAGCAGGCCTTCCGAGTAGGGCATGGTATGGGCTCTGGTGATCAACCACCTCGAAGGCCAAGCTCTCGGTGCGGCAGTTCTCCCTGGTGCCGAATAGGACGTCTATCCAGACGCGGCCGATTGGAGAGCAAGACACTCCCGGCACAATGCCATGGAAAGTGGTCCTGCTGGGTAGCAGCATGTTCTCGGCCATCCCGAGCTTCTCGAGTGTGTCTCTGTACACAATGTTGATGCTGCTGCCATTGTCAATCAGGACCTTGCTGAACCTGACATTCTTCTGAGCGCCCAAGAAGGTGGGATCCAGCACCAAAGCATAGCTACCCGGGTTGGGCATCACCTTAGGATGATCAGCTCTGGATCATGTGATCTCTTGGTTACACCAGTGCAGGTAGGCTCTCGTGGTGTTCCTGGTACTGGTTGCGGTCTCCACCGCCATTGTTGCCGTTGTTGTTGTTACCTTGGTTGTTGTTGTTGTTGTTGTTGTTGTTGTTGTTGTTGTTGGTGTTCCTGTTGTTGTTGCGGGTGTAGAAGTTGCGGTTGCGGTTGTTGTTGTTGTTGTTGTTGCGGTAGCAGTCGTTGTTGAAGTTGCGGTTGGCTCCTAAAGCCACCTGGTTCACGTTCTCTCTTCTCGGGAAAGCTGCAGGCCGGGGAGCAGGTGCCCGAGCTGGCTGCACATTGGCATTCGCAGCTGGCATAGGAGGAGGAGGAGGCAGGCCCTCATTCTTGATCTGTTCCCACCAGCTGCATTGCCGAGTAGTGTGGTTGGCTGGCCTGGCCGGATGCCGAGTATGGAAGCTGCACGGCCCATCCCTCATGCTTCCAAAGACAAAGTTCGGAGCTGGATCCGAGTTGCCGCTACCCTGCTGGGGAGCATTGTACGGCTTCTTGATTCCTTGGCCCTGATTCTGGTTTTGCCCGTACTGGGCTCCAGCAGTTTTTTGCCTTTGGCTACTCCCAGCAGCCGTAGTCACATCATTCACATCCTCGGGATCATACCGAGTATCAATCTGGTCACCTCTGCGCTTGTTGCGGAAATCATTGCGCTTGTTGCTGTTGTAGTTCCTTCTCGGCTCAGGGGAGTCCATCAGAGGCTGAGTTGGGTCGCCGAGTGCATACATGTCCGCGATCTTGATGGTCTCAGCAGAGTACTCGGCATCTCGCACTGCAGCTTCTGCCACAGCATGCTGCCATGCCTGCAGCCCTGCGCAAACCAAGTAATGGCCTGGGCCTCATTCACACCTTCACAGGTGTTCCTCAAGGTGATCCACCGAGTAAGATACTCGCGGTCGGTCTCATCTTCCCGCTGCTAGCAAGCGGACAACTGTTGCGGCCTATTCGGCTTCTTGTAAGTGCTGGTGAAGTTGCTGATGAAAGCCTCCGAGAAGTCCAGCCAGCAATTGATACTCTCCTTGGGCAGGTTGTTGAGCCAAGTCCGAGCTGGACCCTCTAGCATCTGCGGAACATACCGCACAACCCATCTCCAGTTGCCGCCTGTAATGTGCACGGCTGTGACATAGTCACTCAACCAATCCTCTGGCTTGGTGCTGCCATTGTAGCACTTGGTCCCCCTGGCCAGCTGGAAGTGGTTCACGGACGGCTCGTTCATGATACGAGGGCCAAAGCATTCTGGGCCAGGTGGCCCCTTGTTCTCGAGTTGCGCGGATAGACTGATCCGCTCCAGCTTGAACCTTGCATCACTGGGCTCCAACATGCGCTCACCCAGGCGATCAGCAACATTCCTTGGGTCAGCATAGCCGGCTAGCCCCATCGCCGAGTAGCCATCATCATACCTGTTCTCCTGCACAACAGCGGGTTGCACCACAGGGTTGGCTGCTGGCGCAGCCGCACGCGGCTGTGCTGCTGCTGGCTGCTGCATCCTCTGCCGATTAGGCTGAGCAGCGGGACGCCGAGAAGGCCCCGTGTTGTCTCCATCGTGCCCCTTGCTGTGAGCTTTATGGGCTTGATAGCCTGCTCCTGCAGTAGTGTGTTTCTAACCGGACTCTCGCGGCACAGCGCGCTGTTTCGCGGCGAGAGCCGGGTCGTACACCTGCATCTGTCTACTCTTCCCAGAGCGCACACTCTGGTCCCTCTCACGGCTGGGATGCAGCGATGAGGCCTGATCCGTAGATCTAACCGCATGCGAGTGCACAACCTGAGAAGCACCGGCACCCGGATTGGCTTTCCGGAACTCCTCATTCTGCCTAGCAGCTTCTAGCACTAGCTCATTGAGCCTCTCCTGCTGCCTAGCGCGCGCGTCGCCGGCAAGGTTTGGCAACTCAGCAGCTACAGCCTCTGCAGCTCTAAGTGTTTTGGCGGGGCTGCTGTATCTGGGCCTGGTAGTGGTGTTTACAGTGGTAGAATGGCTAGGAGCCTCACCAACTACTGCCATCTCAGCGCCTAAGTTGCGACGAGTAGCGCCTACTTTGCTAGGCTTCCTAACAACAGGAGGAAAGCCGTGGGCCTTGTTGTACTCGTTCTGGTCTAGGCTAAGCTCAAGCCTAACCTTCTCAAGCTCCAGGTGCTCAGCGAGCAGCTCCTGACGCTGCCGGTCGAGCTGCGCCCTCATGGTCAAGAGCTCGAGCTCGGTGGGGGACGGCATGCCCATCCGCACGGCGGATGCCGGTATCGTCGGTGTAGTGGAGAGAGGGATGTTGGAGTCCTTCTCGTAGGGCTTGTGGACCCTCCGGCCAGCCCTCGGGCCAGCAAGATCCTCGATGACTCCCGCGGCAGCAGCTGCGCCCTTCCCGGCATCGGCAGCCGTGCCGGTCATCATCACCTCCACGCTGTACACGGAGCAGCCCATCGGCCTTCCGCGGGCAGCGAGCACAGCAGGAGGATCTTCCGCGACCAGCACCTCCTCTGGAAACTCGCGGACGACGGCGGTGGCGACGTAGACGAGGTGCGAGCCGAATCTGTGGACAAGGCCACAGACCACGCGCTCCCCAGTAGCAGAAACGAGTCCCGTCCGAACATGGACTCCAGCTAGCGCCTCTGTCTGCCAACTGTCGTGGGCGCCAACTGTCGTAGTGGTATCACAGCAGATGCCATGGGATGGCTAAAGTTTGGGCCGATGGACGCTGGAGGTGCTGGGGGAGGGATCACACGGCGAGTAGCCGCGTGTGGTAAGTCACAAACACTGCAAACAACAAGATCTTACCCAGGTTCAGGGCCCTCGTGTGGAGGTAACACCCCTACTCCTGCCTCTCTCTTTATATGGGTGTTTACCGAGTATCCACAGTACAATACAGGCCTTCAGCCGAGTAGCCACTCTTCTCTCTAGTTCTCTCTGTGTGTTGCCTCTAGTGTTATCTCTGGAATGCGCAGCGACCCTCTCACAGGAGGAGGCAGGGCACCTTATATACTGGTGCCCAGCCGGATAGAATAAGACTAAAAGGTACAGCTTGATGGGACAGGAGCACTGCAGAACCGCGCACGCCTCCGGGTTCCCGCTGACGCGTGCACCGTAAGTCGCCGCGCCGTTCGGAGATGGGACCTGTCCACCCTTGTCAGTGAGATAGGGTAGGCCCCTAGCCCTGTCATGTCCCCTCTGTCAGTGACAGGACTAGACAGGCGCCTACCGCACAGTAGCCACGCCGGAGCGCGGATAATCACGCGCTCCGTAAGTTGAACCGCACGCCGTACGGACGCAGGATACGCGGGATCCTTTGTCAGAACGGCTCCATTGACTTCTGCCCCGAGTAGGAAACCACTCCCTCTACTCGGACCAACTCCTCTACTCGGAGGGACATAACTTGCTTGATTCTTCCTTCTGGCCATTGGTGGGTACGACCGGGTAGCAGCCTACCGGGTAGCAAGTACCGGGTAGCCAGCTACTTAGTCAAATAGCCCCTTTGACCTTGCCTTTAGCACTGGCCTTACCCCTACTCGGGGGTAACCCCCCGACAATGACCACTTAGTTTTTGAACTTGTGATACCGCCTATGCTTTAATTAATGATGCTTATGTCGCTATGCATGATTATGGCTCTTATGCTCTCTTGATTTGTCGCTCCCAATCTTTTGCTAGCCTCCACCTGTACTGAGTATGGAATTCTACTCATGCATCGAAAATCCTTAAACCAAAGTTTTCCCATTGTATACACAATACCTACCTATATGTGGTATTTAACTTCCACTCCAAGTAAATTGCTCATGTGTTACCTTTAAAACCTTCAAAATTATTCATGTTTTGTGTTCTTGTTTTTGCTCATGAGGACATCGATAGAGAATCTTTATATCACTTGTTGATTGGATTTCACACCCTGGACTAGTGGCTTCATCCGTTTATCCAAATGATAGAAGAGGTGGCAGCGGGGTGCCCAGCCCCAAACTAATACAAACAAATTCTCTTCACTATTTTTGCCCATGATTTATCAGTCAAAGCATAACTGTGTAAACAAAAGAGAAAGAGGGATGACCTTCTACACCAGTTGCGTCCTTCACCATGGGAGCTGCTCTTGTGAATCCAGTTGTCTTGTGACGTACTGTATTGTATGTTTACCATTCGTTGACATTAGCATACACCTCTCCTAAAAAAATATACATTCCTCCACGGTGTCAAACTTTTAATACCTATGTTTAATAAAATAAAAAGCTCTAGCACTTGAGTGATTCCTGCTTCCCTCTACGAAGGGCCTTTCTTTTACTTTTATGTTGAGTCTCCATCTTCTAACTTTCTGCACAGTTGAGAGAGCATTTTTGCCATTCTGAGTTCTATGTGCATTTGTCACATAAACATCATAATTACTTCATGATGTGATATTATTTGTTCTCAAATTATTTGTTCTAGTCTTCCTCTTGAACTTTGAAAGTGTCCTGCCATTTATGTTTTGTCCAACTCTTAAGGACTAGCGAAATACCACTTTGTCATGCTTTGTCTATACCTAAAACAAACGTTTATCTTTATTTGCATTATTATTTGTGATCCTTTATTTAAGATACTCTTCGTGATGTAAATTTATTGCTATTCTTTATTATTAAAATTCTATTTACCATGTTTGTGTTTAAAGTTTTATGATCTCAGCATACATATGCTTTTACATTTTAATGATCAAGATTATGATAGTAGCATGTCACCTCATAAATTATTGTTTTATCGTTTACCTACTCGAGGACGAGTCGGAACTAAGCTTGGGGATGCTTGATACGTCATAAATGTATCCCTAATTTCTGATGCTCCATGATCATATTATGGAAATTGCTACATGTTTTCTCCATTATTTATAGCATTTTTATACGTTTTCTGGGACTAACCTATTAACAAGATGCCAAGTGTCAGTTCCCTGTTTTCTGTTGTTTTTGGTTTCAGAAAAGTTGTTCTGGAAACGTTCTCGGAATTGGACCCACAAAGCCCGAACTGCCTATTTTCCCCGGAAGCATCTAGAACACCGAAGAGGAGTCGAAGACGGGCAACAGGGGGACCACACCATAGGGTGGCGCGGGTCCCCTGGCCCCCTGGCCTCCACCGCCTCTGCCCTTTCGCGTATGTATTCCCCCCGTATGAAAACCCTAAGTACCTGATAAAAAATCCCCAAAAAGTTCCGCAGCCGCTGTCGTCGTCAACCCTAGATCAGGAGGGTTCTGGAGCTGTTTCCCGACACCCTGCCGGAGAGGAAATCATCACCGGAGGCTTCTGCATCACCATGCCCGCCTCCGGAGTGATGCGTGAGTAGTTCATCCCTGGACTACGGGTCCATAGAAGTAGCTAGAGAGTTGTCTCCTCCTCATATGCCTCCATGTTTAGATCTCGTGAGCTGCCTATCATGATCGAGATTGATCTTATGTAATTCTATATACTGTGTTTGTTGGGATCCGATGAATAATGACCTTATGCCAAGTTGATTATAGTCTTTATTGCATATGTTATTTGTGATCTTGCATGCTTTTCGTTGCTAGTGGTTGCTCTGGCCAAGTAGTTGCTAGTGACTCCAAGAGGGAGTATTTATGCTAGATAGTGGGTTCATGCCTCCTTTTCGCCTATGCTCGAGTGACAGAAACGTGACGAGGGAGGATGTGTTGTTTCCACTAGGTAGAAAACAGCAGTGAGAGTGCCCGCGTGTATAATCATTGCTTACATTACACACATTGCATAATGTGATTATCTATTGCTTCCAACTTAATACCTAAGGGGGTTCGGATGATAACGTGAGGGTGGATTATTAGTCATAGATGCAGATGGATTTCGGTCTATGTATTTTGTTGTAATGCCCGCACTAAATATCATAGTAATCATCATGTTATAATGTGCACTACAGTGCAACCTTTATTTGTCAATTGCCCAGCTGTAATTTGTTCACCCAGCATGTTATTTTTATGGAGAGACACCACTAGTGAACCTATGATCCCCGGTCCATTTTCCACATGTTAAACAAACCACATAAATTTCCTGCTCTCTTTACTTACTACAAGCATACACTATTTTCCACACTATACGTCTAATCTTTCTTTTCAGCAAGACCGGTGAGATTGACAACCTCACTATACCGTTGGAGCAAAGTATTTTGGTTGTGTTGTGTGCAGGTTCCATGTTGTTGCTGACACCGGTGAAGCGCCAGCACCACCGTCAGTGGCATCAACCTTCCCAAGGTCCTCTTTCTCCTACCGGATTGATAACCCTGATTCTCAACTAAGGGGAAAACTCCTACCGCTGTGCTCATCACACCCTCCTCTTGGGGTTCCCAACACGCATCAAAGATCAATCCCAAGAGGGCCATGAAGTGGCGCCCCCATAGTATGTCGAGGATGGGCCATCCTCCTAATATGAGCTCGAGGACACCCCGGTGTACTGCATGGTGTAGTCCTCAGAGGGCGCGTTCTGCCCCATCTGATGCTCGAGGTCGTGCTGCTCATGGAAATCAAGCAGGCTCAACTGCTCATCCAGCTCCTCCTTTGAGCGCGACCATGGCATCCTGCTAACAGTGAACAAAACAGGCTGCGGCAAGGGAACTTCCCTTTCATCTCCACCACTAAATAAAACTCTATATAATAGATGTCCGGTACTAGAGTTTGCAGTAACACAATGGCGAGCCTTCATGGAAGCAAGGTCAAGTATCTGTGGAGCTAATAAAACATCATGGGAAGCAACAAAAAGGTTTAGAGCAGTCAAAACACGAGTAGCAATAATACCCCCATAAATGGGTCCTCTAGCAGCTAAGAGGCGAGAAATGAAAGCACCAAGGTTATATTTATTGCTACTATTCAGTGCAGCAGCTAGAAAACCGAGATGGTAATTTGAAATATGACTAGTGTTTTCCCTAGCAAGAACACTAGTAGCAAGGTAATAAGTAAGATATCTAATAGCGGGGAGTTGAATGTTCCTTATCTTGCCGCGCTGAGCTATGTGCTCATCATGATTTGTAACTCCTCGGTAGAGCTCCAACAAATCAGCGGGTCGTTCCTGAATCTTCCTCGTTGTCCCTGATGTGTTAATACCTATGATGCTGCAAAAACTTGCCAAAAGCATGGAAAAGGTCTATCATAGATTTTGAATGCAACAGAGGGGTTATACTGAGAGTTGTTGAAAGTGAAGCTCTCAACAAAAGTTTTTGTTAATAAAGCATATTCAGGGCTTTGATCATTCATTTAATCGGTTAGATCAACCCTACCAACCAGCAGCAAGAAATCCTCAAGTATGCCTGCATCATTTAGAAAAGTATAATAAGGGAAGGTAGACAGATGTGCATCTCCATCATCTCCCGCATCGTCGATACTTGGTGCAATGAGATTCTCATTGTAAGATGGTCTTAGTAGAGTAGCTAAGCGTGAAGGCCTTGTTCTCCTAGGTGCATCACTCTCAAAGATTTCTCCAAATGTGTGGTTATCCATTTCTGAAATTTTTAGCTAGCATCACAAAAATTGATTTCAAGTAACTATAAGATAGAAACTACTATATAGACTTGTAGGAGGGCTAAAAATGCATCAAAACTAATTATTTCACACAAATCAAGCATGCTAACTCACACAACCTGTCACCTACAATACCAAAATACTCAAGAAATACTCCACTAAATAAATTCTACTTGGATAATCGGAGGAGTCACATACCGGAGAGAAAATGCTCCAAATTTCAGCAACAAAGATGGGCTCAGCAAAGAGATCGAGAAATTCACGAAGAAGAACTGCAAGAGCTCGGGTTCGAGGAATACTTTTGAGTTTGGGAGAGAGTGGAGTGTTTGGCAGGGAGGAGAGCAAGTGGAGGGCCAGGGGGCCCACACCATGTGCTGGAGCCACCAGGGGCCATGCCGCTCCACCTAGTGGTGTTCCTTCATGGTGGGTCCCCCTGGGGTGCCCCAGGTGCCTCTCTGCCTCATTTTTTACGTAGAAATTTAATATATATTTTCTGGAATTTTTAGAAAAACTTCATTTTTGAGCAATTTCCAGAATTTAATAAATGATTAAAAACCAGGAAAGCAAATAAAGAATGGTGGAAAACAAAACGAAAACCAAAGCTACAGAGGTTCTAAGACACTCCAATAGGAAAATAAATAGAGGAAACAAAGGAAAACATAGTGAAAACATAAATGTGGGTGGTGAAAACACGAGAAACATCAGTAAACAAGGTGAAAACATGACTATGGAGGGTGGAACATAATATTTACCTAATAATAAAGAGATGATGGCTTCTTCCGGTCCAACCTGTTGTTTTACCGTTTTGCCCTTCCACCAAAATATGGATATATCTCCTTCGTTTTTGGTACGTCGTGTCAAGTTTCATGGTTTGGTATCCATAGTAGTTCGGTATCCATCGCGGGGTTGGTTTAGTACCTCGTGTGATTACTATTTCCTCCTAGAACGCTTCCATGGGTCGTCGCAGTCAAGAACAGGTCAGTGCAGGCGATCGTATACTACTTAAATCAGTCAAAGATCCATGCCCTAAAAATAACTCCTAGACTTTAAACAAGAGAGCGCTCTAATACGCGAAATCAAAGCGTTCCAAGTTATCTCTAGAGACAGAGTTATGAAAAACCCTTAATTTAGGGCGACCTACCGTGCCTGACGCTAGGTCCCGTAGTGCGCGCCGTCCGATAGGTTGCCTGTGATGCGTTGAGTCTTTTTGTGCCATCTGATTGGTTATGATGGGTTGCTGCCTTTTTCTTCTACTTTTCAGTGGTGGGCCACACATGGATAGGGGCAGGTGCATGCAAACCTATTATAGTCGACACTTACTTTATTAACTGTAATTTTTCCGCTTCTCATATGCATGCAATGGTTGGAAACAATGTACTTATATGCATGCATGCACGGTCGATATTGATATGTACACACTTAGGTACATTTACATTGTCCTTCTATTGTTGTCTTTTTTCTACAAGCTGGTACGCCGCTTGCCGCAAGTTGCCGTCGCCACTAAAATACGGATGGCACAATCCAACACCGACATTTCAAAAGGCCCGTGGAAACGTTGCGAGGTCGATGGGTCGCAGTCAGAGATGCTGCGAGTCTGTCCACAGGGGTACTATGCAATCATTTGGCAAGGTGTTACTACTGTTTACCACCGGTGTTTCAAGGGTTCGCCGACCATATCGTAATGATACATAGTCGTGTATTTTTGTAGTTGTAGAAGTATAGAAATTATGCTACAAATATACATCTATTTTGTTTCGATCATTTCTAATTTTTGTTACTAGTTTTTCTTACTGCAATGCTTCATACAGTGCATTTTTTTATTTTGTTGTAAAAGTAGAAAAAAATGTAACAAACATATGAGTATTTTGCTTCTATTGTTTTTAGGTATTTTTGTTGTGATGTTACTTATGTAATTTTTTATGTTTTGTAAAGAAACAAAAAATATACTATAAATATAAATAAATGTTTTCTTTCTTTGTTGTGATGCAACATATCGGATTTTATTTGTTGTAAAAGTACAAAAAATATGCTACAAATATACAAAAAAATTGTTTCATTTGTTTATTGCAATCCTACACATTTGATTTGTATTTTGTATAAATACAAAAAATATGTTACAAATATAAAATGATTTTGTTTCAAATGTTTTGGTTTTTTGTTGTAAAGTTTTTTCTGCAATGGTGGAACTTTTTAACGGTGTAAGATTAAATTTACGAATTCAAATCGTAGGTGAATTTTTTCGAGTGCTTATTGTCATGATATATCTGTGTAGTTTGTGCGTGGAACAATAGCAATAAAAAGTCATGCACGATGTGACCACATCCTGCTAGCTTCAAGCAACGGCAAAGTGAAAGCATGAGCCTAGCACGACATGCAAGAGTGAGCCTAACAAGACATGCCTATAGGGCATAGGCTCTTGTCATCTTGGCTAGGATTTTTACAAGGCGCACGCAAACTTGTCTGAGGAGTCAACTCATTTGTTTTCCCACCGCGTGACAATGGCGGACGTGATAGAAAATTCGGACCCACATCCACTTTACGATGTGGTGAGAATCGTACGGCTCAAAAGGGGACTTAAATTGGGGTGCGCTAGGGCGAATTGCGCCTAGCACGCGCCCAAGTTATTAGACGAGACAGAGTTAAAAATGACGAGAAGAAACCGCCGACTGCCCGCATGCCCGGAGCTCTCCGTATTCTCCTGCTAGAGAGCGCCGCCGCTGCATAGTCTAGGTCGCTCCTCCCCTGGCAGTCTGATGCACTTCGCCGCAGAATTCACCATACGTCGCCGGGGAGTTAACCTCGCGGCTCCCTCGTCCTCAAGTGAGACAAGCAGCAAGCGCTACAGGGAGATACTATAGCGATGTTGACTTGGTTTGCGCGTGGCGGCTTCCATCCGTGCACCTAGAAGCTACAGAAGCAGTGCTGCGATGAGGAAGCCGAACAAAAAAGATCACTTCGGTGGCAACTTCTGATATGATGCCTCTCCAGTCTGTGTGTTCTGGTTTACAAGAGTAACAAGAGTAACCAGTACTGATGCAAAAAATTCAGAAGAACACAACTCCCTTTAGTATCCGAACGGCACAGCTTTGGTAAAACACCATCAGTAGAAGAGTCTTTGTTGCGTATTTTCATAGAACAAGTCATGGAAAAGACCAGGTGGGTTGCTTCCATGGTTGCCTCCTTGTTCCTAGCATTGATGATGTAAATAGGCCACCTATCACAATTTTGATGGCCATGAAAGAAAAAGGGTGTGCCGATTGAGCCAGTAATATAGTGATATCAAATTCCATGTTCCTTTTGTCAGGGACGGCAACCGTTCAGGTGTGGATAGCAGAGTGGTTCAGTCTAAGCATTTAGGCATGTTACAGCTTTCGGTTTCTCTCTTTAAGGACGTGTTTGGTTGGTTTATTTCATCCCGTTATCGCATTACACTACGACCTGATATCGATAAATTTGTTTGGTTCGGTTTGCCAGGAAACGAGTCCCGTGTAAACAAATCCGTCGTAAGTCAAAACTGATACCGGCCAGGACCCACCGTAAACAGATTGCAATAATGACCACGAGAGAGCCGACGTGAGCGAGAAATCCGGCCACGATCCCACTTGTCCAGATTACCCTCCGCTTAATTTTGGCGCCGCCTCGCCGGCACTAGCGCCGCCCAAAACGCCGTCGGTGCTTCACGCTCGCAAATTTCCCTGGGCGTCCACTACTACCAGCAGTGGCAGGGACAACATGCAAGGAGCATCGACGACCCCCGGCGTTCTTACAACATCACCGGCGACCCATCCCTGCTCGAGGCAGTGTCTTTCTCCAGGTCTCAAATGCTGGCGTTCTCCTGGATACATTGCAAATGAATACATAGACCGGGGCATGCTCACATAAGATTCGGATATATTCAATATTTAGGAGAGATGGAAATTAATTTGGTATCCGTTGTTTCAAGACTTATATAGATTATAGAGTGTGCAAAATATACTGTAAACCTTTTGGAGTCATAATATCGTTACTAGAGATTTGCCCACTGATATTTACTCTGCCAATTGCAGTTCATCAGCAATCCTAGAAAACTACTGCATTTTCTGTTTATCAACAATGCTACCTTAAGATCTTAAAAAAACCTACCTTATTTATTCCATAAGGCCATATAAGGATCTATTAATACCAGAATTTCACAAGATTTATTTATATTAACTAACAGTTCATTCTTCTTAAACCGTTGTGTTATCCTGGTGGGTAGTTTTTTTCTTGAGCTACATGTACAAACTGTCAACTTTACTTTCTATGATGGTATGTACCAATTCAGATGATGGGTAAATAAACATAGAGACACCAGTTTAATTAGATGGCTAGCATAGAAAAATAGAAATACTTTTGTCACTAAAACTCATATGGCCATCTGCGGTATTGACGAATAATGGAAGCTATGCTGATAGTTGATGTGAGTTTGATAAGTACCATATTGACGCCTATGTGATGCCGATATTTCTATATCCTAAGTCACAATGCAAGGAGCTCAAAAAGATTTAGTTCAACTGTTACACGCACGGGCATATATTCCTATTTAGTGTAAATCTAATAAACCAATTTGTTTGTTGCATATATATGTCTAAATTTATTTGGCCGCGGCAACGCACGGGCAGTTTTCCTAGTTATACTAAAGTAGCATGGTGTGAATAGGGTGAAAACATTGTTCTCTTCATTCAAAATCACTTTGTTAACAAGGGTGATCAAGTCTTGTTACAAAAAAAATATATGAAGTAAAACTTTGCTTATCACCAAATGATTATGTTACCTCAACTTTGATAGACATGGTTCCAATCATAATAATTTCATATTCTTTTTTGTAGCATTGGAATGTGACAATAAATTCTCCAATCTTGATGGTCTCAATATTTTCAATTGAATTTAAACCATATCTCCTATCAATCTTCTTGGGAAAATAAACTGTGCGCTCTTTATCGTTAATATTAAAAGTTATTTTTCCTTGATTGCAATCAATAACAGCCCCTGCAGTGTTATGAAAAAGGTCTCCCAAGAATAATAGACATATTATCATCTTCAGACATTTCTAACACAACAAAGTCTATTAATTTCAAACAGTTAGTAGTCACTTGAACAGGAACATTCTCACATAAACCAACATGAATAGCAGTAGATTTATCAGCCATTTGCAAAGATATATCAGTTGGTATCAATTTTTCCAGAGAGAGTCTCTTATAAAGAGAAAAAGGAATAACACTAACTCCTGCTCCAAAATCACATAAGGCAACTCTAACATAATTATTTTTAATAGAAGAAGGAATAGTAGGAATACCAGATCTCCAAGCTTCTTCGAGACCTTGCCATTGAAAGAGTAATTAGCAAGCATAGTGGAAATTTACTCATTAGGAATTTTCCTTTTGTTAGAGACAATATCTTTCATATATTTAGAATAAGGAGGCAGTTTAATAGCATAAGTCAGAAAAAATTACAAAGACAAAGGCTTCATCCGTTCACAAAACTTATTATAATGTTCTTCCTCCTTTGATTTATGTTTCTTATTAGGAAAAGGCATTGCTTTTTATACCCAAGGTTCTCTTTCATTACGATGTTTATTAGCAATGAAATCCTCCTTAGTATACTTTGGAGTTTTAGTTTGCTTTTCAGGTTCAACTTTAGTTTCTTCTTTATCAGAAACATCACTGTTTATCATTACCACTTTCAGTTTCAAAATGAGAACTAGATATACTAATAGGATCTTTAGCAGGTTCAGGAGATTCTACAACCCTTTTATGTCTCTTCTTCTTTTTCTTAGAAGAAGAACTATTGTTTTTAGGATGTTGAGAATCTTGTTCAATTATTTTAGGATGTGCTTCAGGATACAAGGGATCCTAAGTAGAAACACCACTTCTAGTAATTATTTCATAAACATGTTTTTCTCTAGAAGAATTTCCTAGCAAATCTTTTTGCACCTTAGTAAGTTGATCAAATTGAGTTTGAACCATATGAAAATGTTTAACAAGAATTTTAACATCATTGGAGGTTCTCTCAGTAATACCATGCAAATTATCAATAGCTCTAGAGTTTTTCTTTAGATGATTCTGCATTCTCATATTAAAGTTGTCTTGCTTAACAACATAATTATCAAATTCATCCAAGCATTGATCAGGTGGTTTAAAATAGGGAATATCTCTATTATCAAAATATTGAAGAGAGTATACCTCAACTATGGGTGGATGATGAATTGGCTTACATAATTCTTCTATAGGTGATAGATTCTTCACATCTTCAGATTTAATACCCCTATCTTTAAGAGATTCCCTCATCATTTAATTCAATCATTCCCCTCATCTTGGGTGTTGGTATCGGTGTTGGTTTGTTGCTGTAGGCTCAGGTATAGTCCAATCATCATGATTTTTGGCTATTTTAGACAATAATTCCTCATCTTCTTCTGGAGTCCTTTTCCTAAAAAAACAACTAGCACATCTATACAGGTATGTCCTAGATTCAACAGTTAGTAAATTATAAAATATATCTAGGAGCTTATTTTTAAGTAATGTATTTCTAGGGCTAGCTCTTATTAAAGAACAAAACCTTGACCAAGATTCATGCTTTTTCTCTCCTTCAAATTTCTTCAAGTTAAAGATATTATGCAAAGCAGCATGTTGAGAACTAGCTGGAAAATATTTTTGAAAGAAAGCATTAACCAAACCAATAGGATTATCAGTAGATCCAAGTGACAAATTGTTAAACCAAGTTTTAGCTTTATCTTTCAATGAGAAAGGGAACATCTTGGTAACAAAGTAAGTGTGTTTCTTAATATCATCAGAAAATAAACTACTCAAAGATGAAAGCACATTCATATGTTTCATAGAACTTTTATTTTTAGCACCACAAAAAAGTTCTTTCTCAACAATTGATATATAAGATAAATCTAGAGAGAAATCATCATCCTCATCTTTAATGTGTATGGGTGATGTAGCAAACTTAGCATCAAGAGAAGGTTTATATTTAAAAGCACGTCTTGCAAGAAGACTCTTAATAGCACTTGCACTAGTAGTAGCTTGAACTTCTTCAATAAAGTCATTGTTAAATTCAATGTAAGTTTCCTCAAGATCATCACTAAGACTTTCTCTAGACTTAGTGAATTAACAGGTGTATCAGTATTTTCATTAGGAATTTCAGTGTTTTTAATTTGTTTAGATCTAGCAATTGTAGCATCTAGGAGAGACCTAGTGAACTAGTACCACCAAGCTCAGTAGAAGCATCATCAAAAGTTTCAGAACCCTTTCCAGACTCAGCAGAAGTAGCAGTGTGTGTAGCATGTGGTGGTTAAAGAAGCTGACTCATCACAAACGGTAAATCTAGAGCAACATAGGTGTTCAAAGTTGTACCTCTCGTTTTAGTTGATGGTAATATAGAAACTTTTCCATCACAAGTTGTACCCATGATGAAAGGCTTGGAACAAACAATATCACATTCAAGTGAGCAAATAAATTAAGCTATGCTCCCCGACAATGACGCCAGAAAATAGTCTTGATGACCCACAAGTATAGGGGATCGCAACAGTCTTCGAGGGAAGTAAAACCCAAATTTATTAATTTGACACAAGGGGAGACAACAAATATTTATAAGACTTAACAGATGAGTTGTCAGTTCAGCTGGACCTGAAAGTAGACTTGCTCGCAACAGTTTATCAGTCGTCCTTGCAGCGGGGCCTCAAGGGAAACCAATGGCAATTAAGTTGCTCCTTTTAATAAAGCACTGGAGCAAAGCATTAACACTCTAATTCTCACTCTTTTGTTTCTCCTGAGTTTTTGCTCTACTAGCTCTAGCAAGATCATCTTTTAAAATATTTTCAGGAGACATGGGTGTAAGACCAATTTTTTCCATTATGCACAAGTGTATAGTGATTAGTTTTACCATTATGAACAGATTCTTTATCAAATTTCCATGGTCTACCAAATAAAAACGAACAAGCTTGCATAGGAACAACAACACAATCAACAAAATAAAAATATGTCCCAAGAGTAAAATGCACATGTGTAGTTTATGTTACCTTAAGTCTACCTGTGATGTCGAACCATTGTATATGGTATGGATGGGGGTGCTGCCGTCTAGGTAAAGAAAGCTTCTCCACCATCTCAATGATAGCCAAGTTATTACAGCTCCCACTATCAATGATGATCCGACTAGCACGCTCCTTGACAACACCTCGCGTCTGAAATAAATTATGGTGCAGATCTTGTTCGGCTTTACTCAGCTGCACACTCAAGGCACGTTGTGCAACGTGGCTCGGATATGCGTTAGCAGCATCGGCGCCCATCACCTCTATGTCAGAATCTGCATCATCATCTTTTTGTGCGGACAGAAGTGCCAATGTATCCTCATCATGATCACTCGCAGAATCATACTCCCCATCTTCACGCACGATCATCACACGCTTGGTAGTGCACTCACGCTCAAAGTGTCCATAACCTCAACACAGACGACATTGGGCGTTGTTGGTTTTACCCGTGGACTCCACCGAAGATGTGCTCCGTGAAGACCTTGTGGGAGGTGGTGGAGGCATAGTAGATGGCACTCGGGAAGGTGGTGCGCTAAACTTGCTCGTGGAAGGTGCAGCTCCACGAGTGGCAGAATCGGTTGACCGCGGTGTCCATGATAAAATACGTCCTACAGAAAAATTAGGTCTTGTCCTTGGTTGATGATCACGCACTTCATTTTCAGCTTTACAAGCACGATGAAATAAACGAGTGATAGAATTGTACTCCTTATATTCTAAAATAGTTTGAATCTCTCTATTCAACCCACCCAAAAATTGTGCAAACATAGCTTCATTATCCTCAACAATACCATAACGAATCATACCAGTTTGCAATTCTTGATAATATTCTTTTACAGATTTTTTGCCTTGTTGTAAACGAGTGAGTTTCTGTAGCATTTTGAGCTCATAATAAGGAGGTACAAAACGAGTACGCATAGCACGTTTCAAGGTATCCCAAGTGTTAGGAATATTATCATGATTAATTCAACAATATTCAGACCACTAAACTGAAGTAAAACCAGTAAATTCACATGTGGCGGCACAAACATGTCTATCCTCGGGATGATTTAAACATGCAAAACGTTGTTCCACTTCTAATTCTCATGTAAGATAAGCATCATGATTATATGTACCCTCAAAAGGTGGAATATTTAATTTCAGTTTAGCCACATGTTCATCGTCGCGTACCTGAGGCGGATGGAGATTGTTACATGGATGAACACAGGGACGGCCACGAGGATGTAGAGGAAGTTCTCCCTCTGTATCGTAATCGGCGTCCTCCTCGTCTGCTCCCACAGTGGCAGTAGCAGCAGCAGCAGATGCGGATGATGCCTATGAATGCTCAACGCGGACACGGCGTGCTTGTCCAACCTCGTTTCCCTGCAACATAGGTGTAGGTATGTGAAGTGGCTGCAACCCCGTCAGGAAGCGCTCAAACTTGCCAGATAAATCTGCCAAGCCTTTGGTGACACTCTCGAAGTTGGTGGTGAAGGTGCCCTCCATGTGACGCCCCGAGATCGGGCACTATGCAGATTTCAGCATTTCCGCCAAAATCCACATAATAACCGATTCCAGGTTGCCACTTGTGATAACATTACAACAGTTCACGAATAATCCACAACAACAACAGAAGAGGTATATACAAGACGACTCAAACGAGTCAAGGATACAACTGATACAATACAAAGATCCAAATAACAGCGGAAGAAACAACATAGCGTCCGACTACGGACAAGATACAAATTGGACTAAGAGTCCTGAAGATAACCGATGGCGTCCAATCCCTTCCCAGGCCAAGCCGGAGGGATTCCCAAGCTAACGTCGTCAGACTTCAAACCTGTTGGCTGCAATGTGGAATATGCAGCCACGAAATGGATTCGTGGGTCAGTACGGTTAAGTACTGGCAAGTGGATAACCCATACTCACAAGATACCAGCGTAACCAATCATCACAAGATACAAATACTTTGGGTACAACGGAAAGGAAGGGATTATTGCAAAGAAGCGGAAGCGGGCTGCACTAACTAACTACAGAGACGCACTACAACATCCGGATAAAAGAAAGGGATAAGATAGCGCGACAAAACCAACTATAACTACTCACCAAACAATACCCATCCAATGTTACCCCCTACTAAGGAAGCAACCCAAGGAAACTCACACTGTTGATTAAGGTGACATTCATTTTTATGGTGGAGGTAATCTATATTACTAGTCAAGTTATCATCGTTAAGTGTAAGTTGTCTGAGTACTTGTTAGCCAGCACTTTCACCAAGTCATCCATAACCGTGGACAACACGGCTTCTCGAGAAGATTTAACCCTGCAGGGATGCACCAATTTGGCCGTACACGTAAGAATAACCTGCCAGATGGAAATGCACTTCCACCAAGCGAGGCACTCAACACAACCCAACTCTTCTTCGCATCAAGCCCAAAGAACCACGTGATGTGCGTGCGCGGCTAATCGAGCCCCCACGAAGAAAAGGGGGACCCTCATAGCACTGGAAGACCACGCCGCCCTAAATGCCGACTACAAAAGTTCCACCCTGGCGCCAAGGGCTCGCACCTGCATATGCATGCATCAAATGGAAAGCCCGAACTAAGTGTGGCGATTTGGACGAGATGCGAATCGAATCAGAATTGCGGGGGGCGCCCATACACGCTTCCCACATGCGGTTAGTGCGCTCATCATGGATCGGAGGACAAGACCCTTTTCCTAATTAAGGTCGACACTAGCAGGCCTCAAAACCACGCCGGGCCTCCTGCCGGTGCCTTATCATCAAATTATTATTACCCAAAACATTAACATGTTGTTGATTAAGTTGAAACCCAACTATCAAACTAAACAGGTGATAGAACAAAGGACAACAAGACCAGAGCGCAAACAAGCCTAAGCATGCAACTACGACACGAGGGCCAACAAGGTAAACAAACAACAGTTAATAGGAAGTGGAAGGAAGGCTATGTCATGGCTGCAAGGTAACCATATGATAGGATCGAGACACAAGCATCGAATCATAAGGCTAGAATAAAGGCAACGGAAAGAATCGGTAACAAGTGATGAAAGGCAGCCATAGGTAGCAAGTGAGTATACTTGCCTGAGAACCAGCAAGTAGGGGTACATCCGAAGAACTTGTCGTTGCTCACATCATCTCAACGTCCTATCCACGAAGAAGCAACGAACTAGAACAGACACCGGATGCAACAATTACTTCTACGGCAAAAGATCCAGCATGATCAATATATGGATGCATGACAAGTTTAAGGATGCATCAAATATAAAATAATTGTCATGGTAAACATATTTAAATGGGCCCATATGCAATTTGGATTGCATATGGAAAAGCCCATGAATTATTGTTGAATTAAATGATCTACAAATAACCATCATGTGAAAGTTGATTAGAATGATGATGCATGGATGATGAAAACAATAAGAAAACAACAATATATAGCTTCAGTTTGATATGTTGTTTACCAAGTTTGAAATTTTATTTATTAAGTTATGAACTTTGGCATTTTAAATGATTTAAACAAACATTTGTTGTTTTCACCAATTTTAAATGTTCAAAACAGATAACAAAATTTATATTTGGAAAGGACACAACATTTTAGATGGAATACATATTTCAGTTGTTGAATTTGGATTTTAGATGAGCAAGTTATTAAATTGACAATTTTAAATGCATTAATTAAGAAATAGTTGTTTTCAGCAATTTAATTTATTCAAAACAGAAAACAAAGTTTATATTTGGAAAGCTTGTTCAATTTTGCATGGAAACCATATTTTACATGTTGGAATTGGATTTGAATTGCCCAAGTTATGAATTTTGCAATTTAAAAGGTGTAATTAAAGTATTGAATTATTACTCCAATTTTAATTAGGAAAAACAGTAAAAAAAATTGTATTGAAAAGGTTGAAAACATGTAGCAAATGTTTCACTGAACATTTTGAGCTATTAAACATAATTTTTGGATTATTATTGAATTTATTATGCATTTTTCCATAAGCATTTTTATTCTGCCCTTTTTAGTAAACAGAAGGAAACATGTTCAAATTGAATTCAATTGTGACCAAATAAAATACCACTGTGTAGAGTTTGTTAAGACAAAATTTTAGAGCCCAAGTTTACTCAATTTGGGTGAACAGAACTCAAGTTATGAATTTCCAAAGTTTCAAATTTTAATAGCCTTTTCTGTATTTAATTATTTAGTGCAAAATTTATTACAGAAACATGTTGCAACTATGTTACTAACAGAAAGAGCACAAGATGCTGAATCCATAGAAATTTGAATCATTGAAATTGGAGCATTTTTCAATTTGTTATTGATTTTACAAATAAAGATTTAGTTCTGTTTTTCTGGATTTCGAGGATAAAAGAAAATGGCCGAAAAAAGAGGTGGCTTTGCCACGGGTGGGATTCGAACCCGGCTCTCCTTGGTGCGGAACAGGGCGCGCAGCCACTGGGCTAGTGCGCTTGGTTGTGAGAACTTGATCGGGACGGACGGACATGGCCGGCCACGACCACAGGGGGCGACGGCGCGGCTGGGCGCTCGAAGGCGGCCCTCACAGAGCAGCGGGAGGAAGGAGGGAGAGGGCCCGGAGGCGAGGCGATCACCAAGGGGTTGAAGAAGAGGGCGGGCTTGTCGAGGACGGGTCGCAGTTGACGACGACGATGTACAAGAGTTCGTCGGCGGAGGATCTCGACGGCGCGGCGCTCCTGACGCCTCTCCGGGCCGGCCGAGGAGATGGAGGCGACGAGGGAGGAACCACGGTTCCATTTCCGCAGAGAACGGGGCCCGACGATGACCGTAGCGGCGGCGCCATGAGCTCCAAGATTCGGCCATGGAGGACAACTTCGGGTTTAAGAAAGTTCAGAGACAAAAATTCGGGGCAGAGGAAGAAGGGAGAAGGGGTGGCGGCGGTGAAGGAAGAAGGAGGGCTAGGGTTAGGGTTTTGGGAGGAGGAGAGGAGGCTTTAAGGTGGGGGGAGCAGGTAGGAGGGGTGGTGGTGCTCTGTCGTTTTCTCCCGTGCGTGCGTCATGTCGTACGGAGGTGGAAGAAGCCACGGGTGGGCTGGTTGGTTGGGCCGTGGGTGGTAGGTGGGCCACTTTGGCCTGCCTCCCCACTGGTGATTTTTATTCTTTTTCTTTCTTCTTTTTTTTAGCAAAGGGATAAGGGAGAAAGAAAAGGGTTTTAGGGTTTTATAAAAAATTTGAAAACAATTTTATTGCATTGAGCATATTGAATCCCCAAGTGCACCAAGTTTTGTTTTTCAAAATTTCAAATATTTATTTGTTGTTTGAATTTGAATTTGAAATTCAAATTAGGGTTTTAATAAAAGGAATTTTATTAACCAAGCCAATTTTTAATTTCAATTCAATTTTTATGGAAACAATTTGATTTGAAAACAAAGGTGTATTGTTTGAAAATTTAAATTGGTTTGAATTTTTGTTTTGTTTTTGAATTGGTTTGCAAGCAAAGGTGCAAATGATGCATGTGATGCAATGCCATGAGAAAGGAAAGCAAACAATTCTAGTTGGGGGGGGGGGGGAATCCCCCGGGTGTTACACTCCAATTCAGCGATTTTCCCATAGCACTTCCAACCTGCGTCTCCATGTCCTAGGCATGAGTGGCCACCAACTTATCAAAGTGCTCGTATAGCTCCTTATTTTTCATGGTGTTCACAACATCATCTGCCATGATTAGTGCACAACAAGAAACAATATATTGTCCTTCGAATTACTAAAATCTGGTGGAAATCACGCGATTCGTCAATCAAAATACAAAGCTCTTACAAGTTCCTTACCAAGAAGTAGAGCATCACGGCAACCACAAGAATCAGCACCCAAAGATTGGACAAACCAATTACCGGGTTAGGCACAATGCACGGAGTAGAAATCTGTGGAGCTTTGCGAGGCTTGTATATAGTAGCAATGATTAGCAATAATCAGTTTAGGAATGCACGTTGAATAAACGCTCAAAGACAGTACTTGTGCTGGTCCTAGGCTAGATCGTATTAGAGACGCGAGCCTAAAATACCAACGAAGTCACAACGCTGCAACAACAAGCAACAATGAACTACGAACACAACTGTCAGAAACCGTATTAGAGACGCGAGCCTAAAACACCAACGAAGTCACGGAGCTACAACAATGAACAATGAACGGGAGCTCTCTGTTTTTTTGCTCAATATACTGTGCAAACTGGCGGAAAAATACTATGAACACAACTGTCAGAAACTCCTCCCCAAAGGCTAAAAGCAGGATAGCCTCGAAAAAATCTGTCCAATTTTTTTGGAAATTCTGGGTAGTGCTCTGAAAAGCGCGCGCGGGGCAGAATGTTTTTACTATAATGGAGAGTGTCTCAAAACGCTCCAGGGAAGCTAAAAGTAGTGTAGCCCCGAAATTTTTTCGGACGAGCTCCCAGACTCTGCTCTCCAACAATGAACCCGATACAAACTCTAGTTACAGAGGATACACGGAACTACAGATAGCAAAACTCTAGTTACATTTTTTTTCCGACTTCTGCTCTCTGACGTTGAACCCGATACGAACTCTAGTTGGAGAGGATACACGGAACTACAAATAGCAAAACCCTAACCCGAATAGGAAGAGTCTCATGGCAGGGATGTAAGTGCGGGTGGTATATGCGGTGAAGCGGAGGGCGGTGGGTATATGGATGGTGGTGGATATATGGATAGTAGCGGCGGAATTTTGCTGGATGACGGAGGTGATCTGCAAGCGTGCAAGACGATGCGGCGGCGGCGATGACTATATGTGAACAAAACTCGAAACTCTACAGGAACTAAACGCTAAGACCAGCAAGTCGACACGACGATGCTGACGAAGACTCAACGATGCAATACACTGAAAAGAAAATGCAACAGGCCTAGACTGGTTGTAGGACGGGATGATCTAACCCTAAATATTTTTAGCTTTTTCGTGGACTGTAGGTATGAATATGCAATCTAATCTATGAAAACAATTAAATCTCACCAATCAACCTAAAATCTATTACCACTTGATAGGGCAAAGTTAGTCCGATCTTTCAATGAGATGAATATACGTCGATTATGGTGGAGTTCGACCTTGGTGATCCTACTACTACGCACACGTACACAACGCCAATGCAATCGCTAAACCAATCTCCGTGAGTTACTGTAACACCCCAAATTTTGCAACCATAGGGTGTGTGGTGTTGTGTTCATATCATTCATGCATGGAAACAAAATTTGAAACCAATTTAAATCAATTTTGTTTATGAATTCAAATGGTTTGAGTTTTCCCACAAAAAGTACTTAAAAGGGGTTCCAAAATTTTGTTCTAAAAAGTATTTCATTTTCACCAAAGAAAAACATGGTTTTGTTGGAAATTTCATAAGGTTTCCAAAACCTATTTTTGGCAATTTTTCTGTTTCCAAAAAGGTCCTCAAAACCTGGATTTCTGTTCTGTTTTAAAATGGAAAGGGACCTCTTTGTGGTTTTCTGAAAGTTCAGGGGGTTTTCGAAAGGTTCCTTTTGTCTTCTTCCTCGTGACAGTAGGAGCAGCTCGCTGCCGCATTGCCGTTCGCCGCCGACGCCACGTCCTCCTGCCTGCTTCACCCTGGAGGATAAGGGAGAAGGGCGACGTCGTGCTCCTCCTTGCCTCCTCTCCTCGCAGTACCCTCCCTCTCCCTATATTTTATCTCGTTCGGCCGATACCTTAGCTTCCGGGCCGCCGCTCGCCGCCGTCTTCCTGGGCACCTCTGAGCCCCAACGAGCATCCCTGTGCACCCGCCGTGGTCCCCACCCCCTCCTGTAAGAACCTCGCTTGCCGGGAGAGCTCCAACCGTCGGGATCGAGCCCGTCTTCCCCGCCTCCGGCCGGTGAGCTTCCGCCGATTCCGGCGTGTGCGCCGCTCCTCCGGCCTCGTCGACTCCTCCTTCACGCTCCTGGTGAGCAACTGCATCCGTGGGGGCATTTGCTTTCCCCCTACCCCTCTGTACCGTCCCGGCGCCGAACTCCGCCGTCGGCCACCGCGCCTCTCGTCGCCGGAGAGCGTTCCGGCGACCATTCGGTCCGCCGAGGCCCTCCCTAGGCTCCCCATGTTCTCCTCTCTCTAATGGTATAGTTTGTTCCTTCAATTGCAAACGAATTCGATCGAATTTGAACCCTCTCTGTGAAGAACAGAGGATGACGAGGTCATCACTGCGTCATGATGACGTCATATATCTACTGTTTAAGATTTCCAGAAAATATCTAAATATTGAATAATTAATAACTATTCTTTTATACCTCAGAAAAATAAAAATGAGGTACCAATATGCTCAGAAAAATAAACTCTACAAGAATATGTTATTTTCACACATTTTTGAGAAAGTTGAAAAATGACCTTTATTTAATATTATTTAATCATTTAAAATAGAAAAATAAGTTTTTATTCACCAAATTTAGAAAATTAAAAGTTATATACCAAATTGCTCAAAATGACAAATGCAACTTGTTTATGATGTTTTCAAACTCATTTGAGCAACTAAAATGATACTCAGTTTCATAATCGCCCGAAACCCCCTCCGGGGTCTATTTCGGGACTTTTTCACTAAAACTGCATCTCTGACATATGAACCCTAGCAAACGAACGATCATGCTTAGGGCTTTATTTCAGTGCATTAACCTTCTCATGCATACATATTGCGCATTGCATCGATGCCATGTGTTGATTGTTATTTCTCTTTCGGTGTTTGTTTCCCCCTCGGTAGAACGTGACTCCGAAGAGAAGGCCAACAGTCCAATGGCGAATACTTGATCTTAACCGACAAGTCAAGCACTTATTCCTGAAGACTTTATCTGGTTTTCTTATAACCAAGGCAAGCATAACCTCTTATCTGCTCATATATGCTTTCGAACAACATTTGAATCTCGTACTTTGCATTCGATTCCAAACTATTTGATGCTAGTAGACATAGTTCACCTATATACTGCATTTGCCTCAATATCCCGATCCACTGCTCCTAGCCGCCATAGATTTGCTTGTGCGCATCGCCAAAGCCTCATATCTGCTACCGCTTAGTTTCATATGTTTGTTACCTCTGCTCCATCCGGTTGATGAATCAGAGCTACGATAATCTAGTATGATATGATGACGTGGTGAGATGAGCTTTGTGTGGATAACTTGACTAAGGCTGGTATGGGAGGCCACTTGGTAAGTGGTTGTTCGTCCTGTACTCGCCACCTCTAGGATTACGGTCTCGAGCGGAAGCCAAGACTGAGCGTGCAACCACACGCGGGGTCTAAGTAACCGCGCTCGACCAACTAACTTGTTTGGCCAGATCCATGAGTCACGTAGTTTGAGATTTCCATTCGGCACCGCAAATAAAACCTTTTAAACGGTTTTGAAAACAAAATGCTCCGCTAGGGCGTGACCGGGGCCAAGTGATGGACGTACACGGATCTTGACCCCGCCTCACAGAGACAGGTGCCGTCAGGAGGATGGCCAACTCCCTGTTGACGGGGTGGCCCTGTCTTGGGTTGACTCATGGATAGGGTCGGGTAAGGTAAAGGTCGTGGCCAGCCACCCTCTTCCGTGTTCCATGGAAGAACGTACATGTGGCGCTAAGAGTCGGATGGTACGTGTGGGTAAAGTGTACATCCCTGCAGGGCAATCTTTTCGAAAAGCCGTGTCCACGGTTAAGGACGACTTGGTGAAGGCAAAGACCATAGATAACCTTAACGTGACGTAAAAGATGTTGACAAAGCATGGAGGTAATGTTTGAAGGGTGCCTCCCCGGAGATGCCGGGAGGGGTGATCCTTGTAGCATGTGAGATGCTGGGAATTGATGTTGGTGGTTCGACAAGATGATGATTACAGTAGTGAGCTTCTCATCTATTTTGAAAACATTCTATGAGACGTGCTATTCCTCCTCTATTTGGAAAACAAAGATTGCTTTACGCAAATCAGCCTTTCATAAAACCCTTTCTGAAACCCGCAGATATATAATAGGTTAACTAAGTCTTGTTGAGTACCTCCCGTACTCAAGTTTGCTTAATTTTGGTTCAGGTGGAGTTCGTCACTTCAGTGGTGGTTCAACGTGGACATCGACGAGTAGTTTGGGGTTCCCAGGTAGCAGCCTGGAATCTTTGGGCTGGGACGTCGCCTTATGTTGTGGCCTCTTAGGCCTTTTTGGTTCTTGTTGACTAGCAACATAATTTGCCTTCCGTTGTCTGATGTAATGTTGGGTCATGTGACCTCTGCTTGTAAGCTATACTCTAGTAACATCTGTTAATACAAGTTTCATGTTTAGAGTACTGCTTTGATCGGTTGTTGGTTTCGAGCTCATTGTTATACAGTTTTGGCTATGCCTGCATAGTTGTCGCAGTCGAGGGGTTGTGGAGCCGTTGATCCATGTCCGAGCCCGCCTGTCGATGTGATCGGCCTGGGGCGAGGTAACCCCAGTAACCCTCGATTGTTGTTGCACTTTATGGACACATAGCATCTTTGTATAGCTTTGGTCCCGTTTCCTTCAGTTTCATTCAATTCGTGGACGCTTTGATATGCATAGTTGGTTATGACTAGCATGGATACAAGGAGTAGTAGACTGGGGATCCGGACTACGTGCCGATGAAACTAGTCTGCCTGCCGTTGTTTGTTGCGGCCGGGGCTGGTAACCCTGAAGCCCTTGTGATTCCATGGCTAGGAGCACATAACAGTATGTATATCTCTAGGTCCGGGGTCGTGACAGTTACCGATCCTGCGGAAGCACGATCAGCCTGACATATAGGTCTAGTTCTACCTGCAATCGAGGAACAAGTAAGAACCAAATGATACAATCGGAATTGCGGATGAAAGAAGAGCTTTACTGAATGGCGGGATTCTACAAGTGCGTAGTACAAGAGGTGTAGCCGACACTCGTTCCTATGGCGAAAACTAGCAATGGCTGAGTTATTTTTAACTAAACAAATTCCGAGTCTAAACAAAGCCCTAATGGCGGTATTTATGGGGGAAAAGAGAGGAAAATCCTGATCCCATGGGTGGATCCACGAATCCTAGTCTATCTCTCTTTTCCTTATTAATACGAACTCTAAAAACTGCCCATGAAAGGGTATGACGAAAATACATTGGCCTGGCCCAAAATTAGAGGTGACGCGGCACCATATAATTCTATGGACGAATTTCTTATAGATGTATCTTGAATATTTCGTCCAAGACTTCATTCTTCATTACGGTGACTCCATGTTGCTATCATCTCCATCCGTGGAGTCATCATCTCAATCTCTTTCACTCCTGCTGCCATCTCCATCAACGTACATGCTCCAAAGCTTATCTCTCTCATCCATTCTAGGTCCATCATTCCTAAGAGAGACAAACACATTTGATTTAGGCAATATCATATTCTCATGTATATTAGGAACATCTCGTAGAAACGAAAGTACCTGATTATTAAGTTGACGTGCACGATCTCTAGTCATAGGTCCTTGCATGTGCGGTGGTGTAGTGTTTGTGGTTGCATCCATAGTAGGGATGCCCTCATCACCTCCGGTTGTCCCAATTTCTATCACTTCGGGCCTAGGGTTTCAGAACATGACATGTGTAAACAACTTGCAGATATGATCAAGAAACATAATTATACTCACAAAACAATAACATGTGCAGATTTGAGATCATGGCACTCGGGCCCTAGTGACAAGCATTAAGCATAAAAAGTTGCAACAACGATATAAAGCACTAACAACCGATACTAGGCACTATGCCCTAACAATCTGGCATTATTACATGAACGATCTCATCCAATCCCTTCCACCCCTCTCAGCCTACAGCAGGGATTACTCATCCAATCCCCGTCCCGGCAGGGCGCCAAAACAGGAAGTTCTGATCCCAACAGTGCTCTGGTGTGTTTCTCTAGAATATGACAAACCCCCCTCGGCTTTTAGGTTACGAGGGTTAAGTAGTCGAATGGGGAGCCCGAGAGGGTGCCTGAGGCGACCAGACCACCAGGCGGCGCGGCCTAGGGGAGGTGCCAGGCCATGGTGTGGGGCCTACCTAGCCCCTCTCCGGCTCTTCTTCTCGCTCCGGAGGTTTTCGGGTAAAATAAGGACTTCAGGATCTTTTCCGGGCAATTTTATGAAAGTTCATTTTTCTGCACAAAAACGAGACACCAAGGTAATATGCTGAAAACAGCGTTAGTCCGTGTTAGTTGTATCCAAAACTCACAAGTTTAGAGGTAAACAATAGCAAAAGTGTTCGGAAAAGGAGATACGTTTTGGACGTATCAATGGCTCCTCGCCAGGTAATCGCCGTTAGCGAGAACAGGGCCGGCGCGCCTATCTCCTTCAGCGAGCTAGTACAGACACCTTCCATACTGTGTAGGCTAGGCCAGCAGCGGACGGCCCAGGATACCCTAGTATCCGCGGGTCCGACAGACTCGAGATCCTAAACGAAATTCTCACTCGTCTTCAGGTTCATTTGAAGGATGGAATATGCAGACACAAGGGGGTCAATATAATTTAATGTATTGGCAAGTAACACTATGGTGGATATATATGGCAAGACTATAACTATATGCTTATGTGGTTGAGTGGAGTTTTGGCCAAGTTTGCATAAAGCTAGTTTTCTCCTATCTCTTTTGTAAAACGTTCTTTTCTTTTCAAAGGGGTGGCATCATTGGACTAAGATCCAAGCACCACAACTAATGTTCACTTGTTCAAAATTTTACTTATTGAAAATGGTGATGTGATTCTTTCGTCCATCCTTGTCCAACTGCTTGAAGTTTTCAATAACCAGGGACACGCTAAGATCTTAGTTTGTTGACTCTGCAGAGTTTGTGCACTTTCACCTCTTGTATTCAATTAGCCCAAACATCCTATACACCCGGAGTGCATCAAGGAAATGATAGAATTAAGACGAGATCTTTCAGCATCAAGAATTCAACCCAATGGCAAGACCCATTCCACCTGTAATTATGCGACTCTTCTTGTCAAGCCCAGGCTGAACTCTTACAACTTAGTTGATCAAGACAGAGCCCATATGTCAAAAGGCTCCACTTGAAGCAATATGAACTTGGGGAACATCTTAATCACTTTGTTCCTGGGTGGCATTCCTCAAGTAAACACATGGGGAGATTAAAGGCCCTGAGGGACACTCAACTATCAACAGCCTTGCATTGCCAAATCCGCTCAGGTGGTTCATTGAGGTATATTAAGTTTTTCATCAACAACTTAGTAAAAACCAATATATAAGCATGGGTAAGAATTAACTAAGATTTACGGATACAAAATAACAAGATTCAAAAGGGGTGGCTACCCACTACTAGGATAATTTCATAGCATAATATTACTTGGTAAATTTTCCTATCATGCATACTAATAAAAATCAACTAATGCATATAGAACTTAGTGCATGGATGGTGTATTACTTTCCTTTCCGAACTTGGTGAATAAATCACACTCTTCACAAAATATTGTTGCTCTCAGTACAATCTATACATTAAAATACAATAACAAAAATAAAAAATCATCATAGCAATTAAACTTACAAGTGAAGAAAACATACAAAGAAACCAATGTGGCAAAACAATTTAACTAAAATGGCCAGGACAAGGTTAAGGTTTGAGTTTGTAGTGATCAAATTTTATTGATAACATATTTATCTACTAAGTTCCAAGAGTTCACTAAGGATGATCACACCACTTATTAAACCAAAGGAACACATGCCATGGTTTGGCTAAGTTTTCCATTTTTGTTAAGGTTGGTCTAGGTTCACTCCATGACAATAAGGAAAAAGGAATGTTGTGATGAGGTCTTGGGATTTTCCCTTTGGGTCTATGGTTGGGAATAACAAACTTGATGTCAATAAACTTTAATACGTGATATGGTGACTCCAAGGCTTCATGTTGTTGGTATTCTTCAAGCTCATCTTTAGGTTCTCTTGTGGATTTCTCCTTTGAGTAGTGCCTCCATTGCTTCTTGTAGAACTTTATATTTTGGCTACTAGGGGGTCTTAACTAATTCACACTATGACTTTTAAATTTTGGGAATGGTCTTGACTTAAAGGCTTCCATCTTCTTCTCATTCTTCTTCTTGAGTTTTTGATGATGCAGTCCAGCTTGATGATGTAGAGTTTCTTCTCCATGGAGTCATTTGATATTGATGTCTTCTTGATTCTGGATGTCTTATGTGTTGTCTTAGTCTTCATCTCCACATGAAACTCTATTATTTGGCTAACTTGTATTGAGTGTTTGTCTTGATCAAAATAATCACACCATAATTCCTAATGAGGAAGAAAAGAAAGGACGAAAAGAAAGGATAGAGAAACAGGGGGTTGATCTTCTTGGAGATTCCTCTTGATGTAGTCTCACTTGTGTTACTTCTGGTTGTGGTGAATTTTATGTCATTCTCTAATTGCTTCAATGATCTTCCATGGGGTGCTCCTTGTTGATTTGAAGAATTTCATCTAAAGTTCCCTCTGGTACTTTAGGGACTTAGTCTTCTATAGAAGATAAGAAATTTTGGAGAGATGGATAGAAAACAATGGTACTAGGGTTTTAAGGTTCACTAATTTGTCTTGTATGTGATTGAAACATACTAGGGACTTGGTCTTGGATTCCAAAATGGCCATAACAAGAATGGTAACAAGGATAGAAACAATACTAGGGTATAAACAGATAGGTGGGCTACTTATGATGGATTTTAACTTACATGGTCATGGTCTAAGGGTGTCCAAAAATTTTAGGCACTGGTGTCTCTGATTTAAGGTTACCAAATAGAGAAATTTTGTTTAAGGAACCATTCTCAAATTATTTATGGAATTAAATCTATGTCAAAAATACTCAAATGGACAACTTAAATCTAAATTCAACTTTAATTTGTTCAAAAATTATTTTGGGACAGAGGATATGAAAGTACACATCCTAAGATTTCCAAAAATATTTTATTTGCAAATTTTGGATTTGTAGAATTTGAATTTTGCCAAAATTCATCAAACAAGCATATTTAAATTTGAACCAATTTAAGTTTGTCAAATTTAAATTTGAACAGTTCTAAAAGTTTCTACATGTCAAGGCCGTTTCACAAAGTCCAAGTTTAATAAATTTGGGCTACTGTATCAAAACTTATGATGATTAAAAATACAGGGACTTTTCTACAAAAGAGCCAACTATTTTTATTCGGAAAGAAAACCAGAAAACAAGTGGATAAGGTTGGGCTACGTGGCACACTCCTACTCGCTCAGGATGCTGACTGGGTTGTTTGCATGGCGCTGACTATACAACCACGTGGACAACTCTATTGGTTGATACCACTTGAATAAGTCATCTATTGTGGGACGTGGGATCTAGATCTAACGGCAGGAAAAGAAGAGGGGGAGAGAGAGGGGCTCACCGCCGGGGTGGCTTGCCGGAAAATGGCGTGCGGCAGTGCTGCTCCTCGTCCATGGATGGCGGCGCTGCTTCGGTGGTGTTTCAGCCTCGTTAAGACCATGACGGGGCTCAGGAGATGACGACAAAGAAGATGATGGACACGGCGACATCTCGGGGACCTTTAGGCGACGGTGCTGCGCGGATTGAGATGGCACAACTTTGGCGCACTTCGGGAAAACTTGGCGGCGACATTTCATGCGACGCCAAAAATCGTTAAGGCCAAGAGGAGATGCGCAAGCGCAAGGGAAGGAAGGAGATGGAGAAAACGGAGGCGAAGACATCCTGCTGCGTACAAAATGGAGAAAGACGGCAGCGGCCCGTAGCAATTCCTGTGAGGAATTGTGGCGGCCATGGGGCACGGTTTCCAAGGGAAAGGGAGGGGAAACATAGCACATGATCTGGCTATAAAAGGGTGGGCACGAAGCTGTAAATGGAGTCTTCAATCGTGCGGAAATCAATGGGAGTAATTCTGCCTTTTTCGGTCAGAAACGGCTGGGAAGAACGTCAGGGTTGATGAGGATGATGTCATGGATGATATCATCCATTTCTTTTTTTTCCTGTTTTCTCCTTTATTTAATAACTTTTCATTTATAAATCCAAATGATCTCAAACATATTTCTAAAAATTTGTTAAATCAATATCTCTTTGTTAATAACACTTTTGTAAACATTTGGACACATTTCAAATTTGAAAATATGAATAAAACTCTAATAGTGACTTAATGTTATTTTCAGTTAAAAACTAATTAAATTAAAATATTGGTCAAATAAAATTTCAGAGGCATGCTATGAGTAAAATATTATTTTTGAAAGTCATCTCAACTTATATTCATATTTATATATTTTTAAAATATGAGTAACTACTAATATCAACTTAATTCCATTTAAAATAGAACATATCAAATAATTAATATTGTTGATAAATAAAATTTCAGAGTGTTACCACTATTGAAAATGCTGTTTCCCAAGTGTAACCTATTTTCATATCAGAACAACTTATGGAAAATATTATATGGTTTAACACCTGCTATAATATTTGAATAGCAACATAAATAATTCTTTTATTCATATGAAATATTTAATAATTGATGAAATATTTTTGGAGACATTGAGAATTATTAAGGATAGTAATTATGTAGTTTTTAAATATCATCAAATATTTTCAAGGTGATATTTGAGTTGACACCAGTTTAGGTGATTATGTTTGTTAAAAAGAAAATATTTTATTTATACAAGGATAACTTGTTTTGAATAAGGTTTTAGGGTTTAAGGAATGGAGGCAATTTTGGATTTTCTGTTCAATAACTTTGGAATAACAATAATATTTTCTTTGTGTTCGAGTTTTATTTATATTTGGTGGCTTGCTTTAATTAAGAAAACAAAAACTTTAATTTTTTCGCGATTATTTAACACTGCAAAAAGGGATGTTAGACCAGAGGACAAGTTCCTCCAGGTCGTAGCCACCGCCACATCGGAAGACGACAGTCGGCGACCCAGCTTGAGCTAGATCTGGTGATAGGGGTCGTTTGGTTTAAGTTTGTTTCGTTTCCTTCAAGTTTGTAACGTTTCATTTAAATTTCAATGTTAAATCATCGGTCACGGTTCGTTCGTATTTATGTTTGAAAGGAAAGTGGACGGTCCAATGACATACTCCGCCTCTGTACTTTTATGTGCATCACTCGATGCAGAGGCAGGGAGTTCCAGATTTCGAAAAAGGGTAAATATAAGCACACATACATCTCTCCGGCCACGTCGTGCACATGTATTCCCCAAGTCGCCATAGCTGCACGGATAACAAAAGAAATTTCCAAACTTTCAACATAAAGAGAGGTGTTTTAATAACAACAAAAATCCTACAACTATATTTTTCTCTCTCATATATAATAATTTTTGGTAGCATCATGAGCAAACTCAAGCATATAATTATCATACAAACATGTTTGTCATGATCTAAAAGCAGATAACTCATATCAAACTCCAAAATAGTGGGATCAAGATTTAAAATCACGACCTCTACGAACCAACTTTTAGCAATATTATAACAAGATATCAAGCAAATTCGGACCCTCCAAAAAATGACCTACCAATTTTAATTGAACTTTCATAACTAAGAATCGGGTATGTGAGTACGATTCATGATAATCGTATTGATTTCTATGTACAATTGAACACCAGATTATGTACGTTAGAAATGGTAACATATGCCTTCGGGTCTTGATTATTGGTAAGTATATATCACATTTATAAGTTTTTCCTTATTAAATATACGATATGTATCATTAATCCTATTTGTAATGAGTAGAATTTTTTTAAATCACATTATTTAGTCATAATGATAATCTAATGCATGTCAACAAGATGAATTCAAAAATACGAAATTTCGTCACAACAATTGGTTCCAGAGCGAGGTTTTCCACTCTATTCCAGAGACTTTCTGGAAAAAGGTAAATATAAGCACACATGCATCTCTCCGGCCACGTTGTGCACATGTCTTCCCCAAGTCTCCGCAGCTACACGGACAACAAAAGAAATTTCAGAACTTTCAACATAAAGAGAGGTGTTTTAATAACAAGAAAATTCCTACAACTATATTTTTCTCTCTCATATATAATAATTTTCGATAGCATCATGAGCAAACTCAAGCATATAATTATCATACAAACATGTTTGTCATGATCTAAAAGCAAATAACTCGTATCAAACTCCAAAATAGTGGGATCAAGATTTAAAATCATGACCTCTACGAACCCACTTTTAGCAATGTTATAACAAGATATCTAGCAAATTCGAACCCTCCAAAAAATGGCCTACCATTTTTAATTGAACTTTCATAACTAAGAGTCAGGTATGTGAGCATGATTCATGACAATCGTGTTGGTTTGTACGTACAATTGAACACCAGATTACGTACGTTAGAAATGGTAACATATGCCTGGTGGTCTTGATTATTGGCAAGTATATATCACATTTCTATATTTTTTCTTATTAAATATACGATATGTATCATTAATCCTATTTGTAATGAAGAGAAAAAAATCATTTACATTTTTTATTCTTAATGATAATCCAATGCATGTCAACAAGATGAATTCAAAAATACGAAATTTCGTCACGACAATTGGTTCAGAGCGAGGTTTTCCACTCTATTCCAGAGAATATTTGGAAAAAGGTAAATATAAGCACACATGCATCTCTTGGGCCACGTCGTGCACATGTCTTCCCCAAGTCGCTGCAGCTGCACGACATCAAAAGAAATTTCAGAACTTTCAACATAAAGAAATGTGTTTTAATAACAAGAAAATTCCTACAACTATATATTTCTCTCTCATATATAATATTTTTTGGTAGCATCATGAGCAAACTCAAGCATATAATTATCATACAAACATGTTTCTCCTGATCTAAAAGAAGATAACTCATATCAAACTCCAAAATAGTGGGATCAAGATTTAAAACCATGACCTCTATGAACCCACTTTTAGGAATGTTATAACAAGATATCAAGCAAATTTGTACTCTCCAAAAAATGACCTACCATTTTTAGTTGAACTTTCATAAATAAGAATAAGGTATGTGAGTATGATTCATGATAATCGTATTGGCTTGTATGTACAATTGAACACCAGACTACGTACGTTAGAAATGGTAACATATGCCTTGTGGTCTTGATTCTTGGCAAGTATATATCACATTTCTATATTTTTCGTAATTAAATATACGATATGTCTCATTAATCCTATTTATAATGAATTCAAAAGGTTTTAAAATCACATGTTCTAGTCTTAATGATAATCCAATGCATGTCAACAAGATGAATTCAAAAATACGTAATTTGTTCACGTCAATTGGTTCCAGAGCGAGTTTTTCCACTCTATTCCGGAGACTTTCTGGAAAAAGGTAAATATAAGCACATATGCATCTCTCCGGCCACGTTTTGCACACGTCTTCCCCAAGTCTCCATAGCTGCACGGACAACAAAAGAAATTTTAGAACTTTCAACATAAAGAGAGGTGTTTTAATAAGAAGAAAATTCCTACAACTATATTTTTCTCTCTCATATATAACAATTTTTGATAACATCATGAGAAAACTCAAGCATATAATTATCATACAAACATACACTAGTGGAAACAGGGGCATTAGTCCCGGTTCGTAGGCCCCATTTGTCCCGGTTGTGCAACCGGGACGGGGCATCCGGGACAAATACCCCTCCCCATTGGTCCCGGTTGTGCCAGGACCCGGGACAAATGGGGCTGACCACGTGGCCCGTGCGCTGGAACCTGGCCAGGGCTATTAGTCCCGGTTCTCAATACGACCCGGGATGCATGCCCCTTCTGCCGCGGCAGGGCTTTTGCCCTTTTCTCTGCCGCGGCAGAAATTTACAATTTCCGTATTTTTGCCCCCCAGACCTCCTGGCGGTCCCTCCCCGGACCTCGAGAAGAGAGGAGCCTCGGTGGACCCTCCACGGAGCTCCCAGATCGCACGAGTGAATAAGTATATAAAGCAGAATAAGAAACACTTATATTACGGAAGCAAAGTATATCGAGCATATTACATGACCGATGGAGTGTATTACAAAATCAAACTTAGTTCCAACCGGAGGCATGGTACTCTCCATCTACGTTTATGACCTCTGCATCTAAGAAGCCCGCAATTTCCTCCTGAATTTCTCGTATGCGGTCCCTTGGTAGAAGACCGTCCCGAAGCCGTTCGATCTAAGTAACTAAAATAGATAGTAATAAGAAGAATTGACGACTAACGTACATGAAGTTGCTTTAAATTTCTGCCCTTGGGAGATGTCGTCTGACGAATGAACTTGCAAACGTAGTATCCACACAAGTTATTCCCGTATCCTTGTTGCAAGCACTTTACGAGAAGATTGTTTCAATCAAAATAATAATCAACCAGGCATGATAATGGTATCGACACTAGAATCAAGGAGATGGGCGCGGATCTAGATAGTACTTACTTGCACAACATCAAATGTAAGCTTTTTTCCCATTCACTGGGAGACTTCTTTATGAACCTCTTCCAAACCCTACCCGAGAAAGAAAAAGAATAAAAAGAGTTAGTAATTACTTGATATCCGAAAATGAAACAAAGTAGTCGATATATTGCCATATATAAATACTGAAATTAATAAAGATTGAAATTACCGCTGGATCATTTCCTGCATGTCAGCCCACATTGAGAGGGGTTTACGTTTTGGGTCCATTACAATTACTTTTCCTTTGTCAATTTGGAAGATTAGCAGAATATAGTGAAAGCTGCGCACGCAGAACTCATCAATTATACAGTGAACATCGAGTAAGGAAAACAGAATGTTTACAACAGAGTAACACACTTACTTGAAGTTGTAAGGAAATAGTATTTCACGTCGGTGTTGGTTAAATATTATTGCGCTCAGAATATTATTTTCTGTATCCTTGGGAGATTGCCGAAGAGTCTTTTCATAAATAATATTTGGATCAATGAACCCAATATCATAGATTCCACCTCTTTTGCATTCGAGAATCTTCATTCTGCAATTATAATATATGAGTGTACTATATATATATACATGAATATGCAATTGAATGAGGTGAGCTAGAGAAATAAGTGCTTACAGACAATAGGCACTAAGGATAGATTTGTCGAGGGCCTGCTGCTGGTATAACTGAAACAATTCCTCAAATTGAATCATAACATATCCATTTCCATTTCCATAGTGCTCGTCCTTAACGTTGAGACATATCCAGTCCATAGATTCATCAACGGCTTCCATATACCAACTATGCACTCTTCGCATTTTTGTTAGTAGATCCTTTATCTCCTCGGGTTTGACAAGAGATTTCCCGTACTGGTATTTGTACGCACATTCAGCTGCGGGGAAGTAGTTCACTGTTTGCATATACTCAGCAATGGACAAACCCGCATCAGCTGCCTTGTCTGTGTACAGTGTTATAAACTCCGGATCAATATGCTCGTCAGCAATATTAGTGCTCGGCCCCACCTGGGTATTGGAAATCACTTTGAGCAGGGACGTGGATTGTTTTTTCTGCTCTCCGAGCTGAGCAACTGATTTTCCCTTTTTCCCGCTTGCGCTACTACTCTTCGTCGACCGCACCATTTCCTGGTGTGACTTCAGAATAGAGCGGTCATAGTCAGATGACAGACTCGGCTCGGGTTGATGAAGAGTCTTCACCATTTTCCAAGCTCGTTCTATCTCTTCTTCGGTCTCGGGGTAATCTGGCTTTTGCTTCTCCTTCCGCTTTGATTTCCACGCCTCGTATTGGTCCTTTGCGATTTTCTGGTTTTCCTCGGGAGTATAGTCGTAAAGTAACTTGGGTACCTCTTTTGGTACCTTCGGGAGGGGTGACCGTTGACGTTTCGGTGATTTTTTACGTTTCGGCATAAACTTAGTGGGCGGAGAAGGCTGACGCGGCGGCGTAGGCGACCGCGCCGGAGACGGCATGCGTTGCGAAGACGACCGCGCTGGAGACTTTTGCGCTGGAGAAAGGCGAGGATTCGATGGCTTTGCCGTCTGATTTGTGAGCACAATGCATTCCTTTAGCCATAAAACGGTCAAGTTCTTGGCTTCTCCGAGTTCAGTCAACTCTTCGTCTTCACCTTCAGGAAAATCAAACTTTACCCGCTCGAATCCGTTGACAACTTCATCGACCCCAACAACAGCGTAGCCCCGTGGAACCGGAAGACTATGGTGAGTTGGTTTGTTGCCAATTGGTAAGACATAGCCGTCCGCCGCCTTGATGGTTATATTGACGACCTTCACGTGGAGCTCATAGGATGTCATTTCCGTGATCTCATCCACCGGGTGAATCATCGGCGGTGCATCATCACCCGGTAGCTGCGTGGACGCAACGCTGCTTTTGCGATGAGAATGTGCGGCGTCGGGAGCCTCGACTTCAACTTCTACCATGTGTACTGATGCGCCGGTAGACACTATCTACTGGCTAAGTGTATTAATTTGGTCCTGCTGCTTCTTTGCTACATCCTGTGTCAGCTTTACCATTTCTTCAAGTTGACGCCTCCAGTTTGCCTGATTCTCTGCTTCAGCTGCCTCCTTGTCCTTTTTACGTTGACAGCTTCTATCTGGGTATAACTTTCTGGTGGAGTCGAACGCAACACTCCACGGAGGAGTGCCTTTTGTGCCTCGTGTACGCCCTGCGTGTTCCTTATTCCCGAGGGCTCGTGTGAGCTCGTCGTTCTCTCTATCTGGCACGAACTTTCCATCTTTAACGTCCTTTATTGCGTCTCTCAGCTTCTCTATGGGTAGAGGACTCTCTTTATGCCTTAGGTTATATATTGCTTTTCCTTCGGCGTCCAACGTGCCCCCATGCCCGTAGAACCATGACCTTGTCCGCTCGACCCAAAAGAACGGCTCGGGAGTGATCCCCTGCTAAAGCAGGTTGTTCTCCCATGTCTCCCACTTGGGACTGAAACCCTTGTAGCCACCTTGCCCCATAACATGGTGATATACCTTTTTGGCGGCGTTTTTCTCATTTGTTTTTTTCCTTTCCAGTTCATTCTCTGCCAGCTTGTACTTCACGAAGTCTGCCCATACGGGTTTTATTTTCTCATACCCTTGAGTGAAATCAGGAGTCTTGTTCTTCTTAACATAATCAAGGTTCAATCTTTTCTTCCAGTTTTTGAATTGCTCGGCCATCTTTTTCAGGGTCCACGCTTTGACCTTTTCCCGTATCTCATGTTTCATTTTAGTAACATCGTCCTCATTCACAGCCGCTTCATTCTCGTCCACCTCCGGCACGGGTAAGTTGAAATTAGCCAAAATCTTTTAGAAAAGATGATCTTTGGCTATTTTGCCGACATATGAAATTCCTTGTTTCCGTGGATCTTTTGGCTTATTCCACTCATTAACAGTGATCGGGATGTGATCTCTAACTAGCACTCCGCATTGCTTCACAAATTTTTGGGCCGTCTGCTGCGATCGTGTCGATGCTGTATCTTTCTGTATCTTTCAACTTCTTTGTTGCGCCTCGTTTAGTCTTTTTTCCGGTTGATATACTTGAAACGGATGGCTAAAAATATAAAGACTGTTAATACATGTATATAGACAACGGATGCTTCATTAATTAACATATCTATATATGCACCTCGGAGCCGGTGTTTGTAATTTGTATGGTTCCACCAGAGCCGTCGGCTGCTCCCATATCGGAGCCGTCGGCTTCTCCCTCATCGGAGTCGTCTCCCTGGGTGAGCACCGGATCTCCCTCACCGGAGTCGTTCATCCACTGGCTCACATCGTTCTCTATGTCGGGCCCGCGGATTAAACCGTCGATCATATTTTCGGCATCTTCGTCTCTTGGCTCCATACTATACAAAAAGAGTAAGTATATATTTCAGATCAATTTCATTAAAATTGCTTATACATAATAATTAACTAATGATCAATTATTTTCATCAAAATTGCTTATAGATAATACACAAAAAGAGCAACATATTCATGAAATATTTAAACGTACGATAACATTTCTAGCATTCTTAAATTTATAACACTATCTTAATTAAATTTTCTAACATTCATAATTAATAATTCTAACATTCTTAAATTTCCTATATCAATTCTAAACGTACAAATCTAAAATTTCTAACATTCATAACTAATAATTCTAACATTCTTAAATTTTCTATATTAATGCTAAACGTACAAATCTAAAATTTCTAAGTCTAATCTAAAATTTCTAACATTCACAACTAATAATTTTAACATTCTTAAATTTCCTATATCAATTCTAAACGTACAAATCTAAAATTTCTAAGTCTAATCTAAAATTTCTAACATTCACAACTAATAATTCTAACATTTTTAAATTTCCTATATCAATTCTAAACAAATCTAAAGTTACTAAGTCTAATCTAAAATTTCTAACATTCATAAACTAATAATTCTAACATTTGTAACACTAATAAAAAACAGTAATTAAGTAAAAAAAAGGAAAAAAACAAAAAAGGCCCCGGGCTAGGGCGAGATGGAGGCAGGCCTTACCTCCTCTCGGGACAGCGGCGGGCCGGCGGCGCGGGGCGGTGGAGGCCGGCGCGAGACGGAATCGAGGGCGGGGCGCGAGGCCGGCGCGAGACGGAATCGAGGGCGGGTGCGCTCGACGGGGAGCGATCAGGCCTGAGGGCCGACGGAGTCGATGGGCGGCGCCGCAGAGGAGGACGCCGACGGGGGCGAGGGGCGGCGCGGGGGCGACGGGATCGAGGGGCGGCGCCGCAGAGGAGGACGCCGACGGGGCCGAGGGGCGGCGCGGGGGGGCGGAAAAAATGGGCAGCCTGGCGGCGTCGATTTCGTCCCTGCGCGCGGTTTGGAACTGGAAGGGACGGTGACGTGTATATATCTATCTAGCAACCGTCGCGGTTGGTGGCAACAACCGGGACGAAAGCCCCTTCCGTCCCGGTTGGTGGCAACAACCGGGACGAAAGCCCCGGCTGGTCGCGCGCGCCGGGACCAGAAGTACTTTTGGGCCGGGCGCGCCAATTGTTCTAGCGCCAAAATTTGAATATCTTAAATATGCACGTGAATAACTTCTATATACTTTCAAATTTGAAAAAAATTACAACATGAAAATTGTTTGAATTTGCATAACTAATTCAAATCCATTTTCTGTTTACCTAAATAATTATTCTAACTATTCAAACTATTAACTATTTCCCTATTTGCACTTAATTTAAATATAAATATCTTAGATTGTTTTAAAATTAGTAATAATTACATTAAACAGAAAACAGACGCGCTAGCGCGCCGCAGTGTCGCCGGAATACAAATTCTTTTATTAAAAAGAGAAAACAAACGAACACCGAGGGGGATGCGGTAAACATTCTGTTCTTCCATGCTCGGACGCCGCGGAAGCCGGTGGTGATGTTCCCGTGCACATTACTACCCGAGCTCAAAGTGAACACTGACCCAAGCATGCATGGATGAATGTGTTAAAGGGGGATGAATGTGTTAAACACTGACCCAAATGCACGGCAGGATGTATGATGTCGAATCCGGATGTTTTGTATTTGCTCGATGAACTGAATATATGATGTATCAAACCTTAAAGGGAGTGTAGAACAAAACAAACGGTATCGCCATCATACAGCCCAACCGTGGCTACTGGATGCATATATGCATACCAAATGCACGGCTAGACGTATGATGGCAAATCCGGATGTTTTGTATTTGGGAGATGAACTGACCGGTGTATGAATCTGGGCTATATATACGGTCCTCTGGCTCACAAAGTGTTGAGCTAGGGTTTTGATCCAACGGTTAAGAAACACCTCATCCAACGGCTCACAGCAGCTCGAAAGAAACACACCGTAGCCCTGATCGAACGGCTCACAACAACTCGAAAAAAAACACCCGGATCCAACGACTCACGAGCGCTTGAAAGAAACACACGATCCGTGTGATTCTATCTGATTGGTCCAAACGAAACCCTAATTCCCATTTAGTCCCGGTTGGTGTCCCCAACCGGGACTAAAGGGATGATCCGTTTCCCAATGAAACCCTAACCCATTTAGTCCCGGTTGGTGTCCCCAACCGGGACTAAAGGGATGTTTTCTTCTCGCTATATATATGTATGCATTGCCACACCATTGGCATAAACACATACAAACTCACCACTCTCTCATGGATTCTACCGTACCCACTCTAACATTCATCCAGGCGGAGGCACTTTCCGCCTCGAACTACCCCTGCCCGTGCGGCTACAACGTTCCCGCCGGTTGGATGTTGAGCGCCGGAGGAGAGCCGGTCCCTCCTCTTCCTCAAGGTGTGGCGCGTCGGGCGGCCATCACGAACCACTACTACCACGAGCTCACGCCGGAGCAGCGGAGGAATCCCAGTTGGCATCCCGATAACCAGCATACTTGGGATGCCTTCTTCATCAATCGGCGTGAGAGGGCGCTCGCCAGGTATGAGGAGGACGGTCTGCCTCCTGGGAACTTTCACGAGGCCGGTCGTCGGCTATGGTGGTCCGGCCGGACTCTACAGAGCGTCATGGACTACATCAGGGCCGGCGATATCCCCCGCCTGCGCTACCCTCAGGCCCAGTCCTGGAGTCGTGATCCTCCGAGGGAGTGCAGAGCACCGTCAGACGATAGTGACGACGACGGCGGCGGCGACTACGACGACTACGAGTACATGTACTATAGGCCTAGGCAGGAGTATGACTAGTAGATCGATGCACTCTTGCCATTATGTACTGCCTTGTTTATTTAGATCTATGCTCTCCGTTTAGATTTAGATCCAATCTTGCCATTATGTGTAATGTGCCTTGTTTATGTATCGAAATGCATGTCCCCCTCCTAATGTGAATGCATACTTTGCGGCGTCGATGCCTGACCTTATGTGGCCGCCGGCATGTGCGAGTCGCAAAGCGGCAATAGGAAGATGGACTGGCGCTTCGTTTCTGAAATGTGTGGGCGGTCGACCTTCAAAAAGAGGAGGGTAGAGAGTGGTTGGACATTAACGCGGCCGCCTAATGTGAATGCTGCTTTTTGTTGGGAGTTGTGCAACGGAGACGAATATCGTGGCCGCACATTAAGCGCAGCTTCTTCTACCACCAGCAGAGGTCTTCTACTTAGGTTTAGCTTGTATTTCTGATTTTGGAGAGAAAATATCTTCAACCAATATTACAAATGCGTTTGGAAATTGGTTGAATGGGGTGGATAAAAAGACTATTTGTTGGTCTGTGGCTAGGTATTGGTCCCGGGTCGTGCCACAAACCGGGACCAATGCCTCCCCACGAACCGGGACAGATGCCCCCAGGTGGTTTCTGCTGCCTCGGGCAACCGAACCGGGACCAATGCATAGCATTTGTCCCGGGTTTTTGTGCAACCGGGACAGATGCCCCCTGCCCCCCTGGACAAAAGGGGTTGTTTCCACTAGTGATATTTGTCATGATCTAAAAGCAGATAACTCATATCAAACTCCAAAATAGTGGGATCAAGATTTAAAATCATGACCTCTACGAACCCACTTTTAGCAATGTTATAACAAGATATCAAGAAAATTCGGACCCTGCAAAAAATGACCTACCATTTTAGTTGAACTTTCATAACTAAGAATCAGGTATGTGAGTATGATTCATGATAATCGTATTGGTTTGTACGTACAATTGAAACCCTGATTGCGTACGTTAGAAATGGTAACATATGCCTTGTGGTCTTGATTATGTGCAAGTATATATCACATTTCTATATTTTTTCTTAAATATACGATATGTATCATTAATCCTATTTGTAATGAAGAGAAAAAGTTTTGAAATCACAGTTTTAGTCTTAATGATAATCCAATACGTGTCAATAAGATGGATCAAAAAATACGAAATTTCGTCACGCCAATCGGTTCAAGAGCGAGGTTTTCCACTCTATTCCAGAGACTTTCTAGAAAAGGTAAACATAAGCACACATGCATCTCTCGGGCCACGTCGTGCACACGTCTTCCCCAAGTCGCCGTAACTGCACGGACAACAAAAGAAATTTCAGAAATTTCAACATAAAGAGAGGTGTTTTAATAACAAGAAAAATCCTACAACTATATTTTTCTCTCTCATATATAATAATTTTCGGTAGCATCATGAGCAAACTCAAGCATATAATTATCATACAAACATGTTTGTCATGATCTAAAAGCAGATAACTCATATCAAACTCCAAAATAGTGGGATCAAGATTTAAAATCCTGACCCCTACGAACCCACTTTTTGGAATGGTATAACAAGATATCAAGCAAATTCGGAACCTCCAAAAAATGACCTACCATTTTTAATTGAACTTTCATAACTAAGAATTAGGTATGTGAGTATGAGTATCATGATTTGTATGTACAATTGAACACCAGATTACACACGTTACAAATGGTAACATATGCCTTGTGGTCTTGATTATTGGCAAGTATATATCACATTTCTATATTTTTCCTTATTAAATATACGATATGTATCATTAATCGTATTTTTAATGAAGAGAAAAAGGTTTTAAGTCACATTTTTTAGTCTTAATGATAATCCAATGCATGTCAACAATATGAATTCAAAAATACAGAATTTTGTCACGACAATTAGTTCCAGAGCGAGGTTTTCCCCTCTATTCCAGAGACTTTCTGTTAGATGGCCCCTATTTGTGAATGGCCTACCGTTTTGAACTTAAATTGTCCTGTACAATTTAATTTAAGTATATACACCCAAATTAGGATGCCATGCCAATGAAAATTGAGTTTTCTACAAGTTTTACGTTTTATTTATTTATCCTTAGTACTAACGTATAACTCGGACATTCCCAACAATTTCCAGAACTTCAATTCGCACGACCCAAACAATCCTGGATTTGTCTTGGCCCAACCGCGTGGATGACCGGTAGGTCTTGCGCACCCCCGGCCCCACATGTCATCGGACATGTGTTAGTGAAAGATATGTCATATACGAATATCAAATTTAGCCGGAGCAATCCAATTATTTCACCCCTGCCCGGACCGAGCCGCCGCACACTACCTATTTATCTCCATCCCGGACCGAGTTGCCGCACACTACCTATTTATCCCCATCCCGGACCGAGCTACCGCACACGAACCAACACCCATCTTCGGCCATAGTGTAGATCAGTACCTATCGCCTCCGTCCACACCCACCCTCGCCTTACGTAGAAGTCGCCGGCGTGGCTGCGATGATGCAGGCACCGAGGCAAAATGCAGGGTCGTCGAGCCGTAGATCATCTTCCCGGACGCGTGTGAAGACATCGAGGGCGTTCGAGCTGGCAGTTTCTGGTCTCCCCGCGCCGCCGGGCTGCTACCTGCCGTCGGGCTGGCATTTCGACCTGGACGTGTCCCCGTGGCGCCGCCGCCCAGTGTCAGTGCTCGCACAAACGAGGTTGCGGAACGCAGAGCGAGACTTCCTTCCGTGTTACGGGTGTCCCCCAAGTACGCAACGGATACGTAGTACTGGGACCGGTTGTTCGAGCGTGAACATGAAGACAAACGCCGCTCTTCCCGCTGCGGCAGAGTGCCGGGACGGTGGAACACGCTGGCGTGACACCGCCTTTGGGCCCAAGCCATGGCAGACGCGGTGAACGCAGTGGAACCCTCCCGCCAAGCAGTTGAGGAGCCCGAGCTCGAGGACTCCGACACATCCAACTCCGTCATCGTACTCTATTAATCCTACTCGAATGTAAAATGTGGGGACTATTAAAAATTAGTCTTTGTTTAAGTTTATTGGTCATGTTTGTGCTCGAGAGATGGTGTAGTGTGTCTATGCCCACTCATAATTTCCGTTTGACTGTTTTCAATTTCTTTTATTCTCTTTGTAATTTCCTTTTGCCCATTTGAAATTTGATTATTTGAATGAAACTGGAGATGCCCATGACTAGCTATCTAGTTCGTCCACACATGCATGGAAGGTCCACATAAATACCCGGACGTTCCGACAATTTTATTTTGACAGGGGTATTTGATTCCCGGATCTATTCTCAAAATAGGCTTCCTAGGTATGTCCTCCCCCCTCATTTGAATTTGGCAATCACTCTAATTTGGCACTCACACCTTTCGAGTTTTCGGTCTAGCGTCCCACGAGGACGCACCAGCAAGTACGTCATGTCGTTCCACCGCCCAAGTGTGGAACCTATCCACAGCGCGCCCCCCTAGGCCGGCCAAACGGAAGACAAATCACCACTCCAGGGATGAAACTCTACCTGAGCACCGACGTTCCCCTGCCGCCATCAAAGTCCATCATTCCACCTCCATCACCAAGAAATGCTAAGTGATTTATTCGGATCTATATGCACTACATCTCTGGGAGTTTCTCATTGATCTTCCATATTTTCCACAAAGTATATCTTTCTTTTTAAGCCTTGTTACGCAGTGTGCCTCAACATTCAAGATCCGTGTAGATTTGAGAACAGAGAAAGCGCGTTTTTCTTACTAACTATTTATATGTGATACTACCATTAGACGGTACGTGAGTTAATTATATATGCACCGTCTAGCTAATTATATGTAGTATAAGAAAAAAGGTTTGATATTGTAGTATAGAGTGTAGACAGCAAGGCCTATGTGGTTCATATGGCTTATGTGTAACATAAGTTACATAATTGTTTTCACCCTTCAAATTTCTCCATTGATGAATTTTTGATGATTCATATTAGTTCATCACATCTCTCTTGTACTTTGTTCTAATTAGACAAGCACTAGCCCACGTGGAGTTTGTGCATATAACACGAAGAACGACTGTAGAGTACCATGAATTCTTCAGGCCGGGCTACTACATTTGGCTCCAATAATGAAAAAAAAGATGATGATCAATGAGTCAGTTATATGTAGCCTAGATATCTGCAAAGTTAATTATCTGTTGACAAATATATGCTGATATATACTAAATTTATTTGTACGATGCAGAGGACTATGAATTCTTCGGGACGGACTACTATATTTAGCTTCAATAAATGAAGAGAAGATGATGATCAATGAGCCAGGTTATATGTAGTCTAGCTATCTGTGAAGTTAATTATCTGTTGAGATGTATATGCTGATATATGTACTGACTTTAATTGTATGATGCAGAGGACCATGCATTATTTAGGCTGGGCCATTACATTTGGCTCCAATAATAAAGAGAATACGATGATCAATGAGCCAGGTTATATGTAGCCTAACTATCTGCGAAGTTAATTATCCGTTGTCATGTATATACTGATATATATACTAATTTTAATTGTATGATGTAGAGAACCATGCATTTTTTCAGGCCGGGCCACTACATTTGGTCCAATAATGAAGAGAAGATAATGATCAATGAGCCAGGTTATATGTAGCCTAGCTATCTACGAACTTAATAATCTGTTCACATGTGTATGCTGATATATACTAACTTTAATTGTACGATAAAGAGAACCATGAATTCTTCAAGTTGGGCTACTACATTTGGCTCCAATAATAAAGAGAAGATGATGTTTCGAACTCCTTTATTTTATATGCAGTCATCATGTACTGGAACATATTTCTGCTAAATTATAAATATATTTATGAATTTTCCATTTATTTTCCACATTTGTAGCATTGCAAGAAATTCTAGATAAATCCGGCTCGCCCGATAAAATAGAGCCATAATATTGAAACTACGCTCTTCCGATTTTATTTGGAGGGTCTAACTATTGCCCAGCCGGGTGCAAATCAAAGCCAAGGGCGCGCCGCACGACGAGGGTGGTCTAGCACGCGCCGGCCCAACCACAGGTGCGCTCATGGGTGAACGAGCACCCTGCTCAGAATCCATTGTGCTCTGATCCTCCGCAACGGCGGCGGCGGCCGACACCACAACGGGCGTGGCCGCAAAGCTAGGATCGTACTCCTGTTGTCTCGCCACGTCGTCCTCTCCTTGGTCCCTGTGGAACCAGATAAACTCATCAATGCGCCACGAAGATAAGAAAGGGAAAACGAGCGCCTCCTGGTGTAGCACCACACCCTGGGCTTGCACCCCCTGAGAAAGGAACCCATGGCTAGGGATCCCTCAGAACCAAAACCGTCAGGGCCTGGTGGGCAGTCGTCAAGCCTTGGGTTTTTCGCGAGGCAGGCTTCACCCGATGCCCCGCCAAGGTCCTTGTCATCGTCCGACCGCGCCTGCTGGAAAGGAGCGACGCGGGAACCTTCATCAGCCTCATCTTTCTCCTCATCTGTGGGGACCACCATCTCCCGGCGTTTCCTCGAGGAGGACGCCACCAAGCCTGCACCCTAGCCAAGGGTGTCGCTCTCGACACTTTCTTCAGTGATGTCCAGTGCAAACAAGTTGTCTGCGCGCGACTTCGTCCCCTCGGCGAGAGGGCCCCATCGGTCGAAGTGTGGCATCTCGGCGAAAATTACCTCCATCTCCTTCGCCGAGAGATCGCAAAGGGGGACCATGTCAGGGGGAGCCTCGACTGTGATGAATCGGCCAGAAGCAGTTTCAGCACATTCATGATGGACCGATGCATAAGGATCCGCTCGTCAAGCCTCATCGCATCTCCAGAGCCGGCGTAGAGCCACATACGCCTATCGTAACACTAAAGAGGGGCGATGCGTTGCTCGACAAACTCGCTCACGATCATGGAGAAAGTGAGGTCCTCATCATGCATCGCTTATACGCGCTCCATCAACGAGCTCATGCTGGAGCCACCAATCTCCTCCTATCCCCATTGCGAGTGCCTCGAGGGCGCTGAAGAGGGGAACTTGAAGAGGTTGCTGACTTCGCCGGTGTCCTCTTACAGCTAGTGCGCGTGGAAGTTGGGCGCCTTGTTTGGGAGGTCCATCTGCGCCCAGGCTAGGGCTGGCATGGAAGGAAACGTCACCGACGCCGGGGTCTTCGGTGTCCATGCAAGGGCCTCACGTCAAGGAACGCCTCATAGTAGAAGGAGAACAAGGAGAGGATGAGAATAGAGTTGGGATCGAGGTGGAGCGGCTGAATCTGGTAGTGGGTGAGGACGGAGAGAAAGAAGGAGGAGAAAGGGGGAATCAGTCACGTGATTATGGCCCGTTATAAAAACGGGTACGACGACGGAGAGAGGACGTCGAGCTCCGCCGTACCCATGTAAAGGATGGTCGCCCCGTCCCCGTTGGAGGCTTGGGCCGCCATGTGTATGGCCCTCTTCATCATCATGCCCGGTCCAATGTGCAATGTATCGAGCACAGGGACCATGGTGGTCGCGTCCGGAGACGAAGTCGGAGGCGCTGGAGCACCCGGAGAGGAAGTTGATGCGCCTCTGCCGGTGCGAATGACGAAGAAAAAGGGAGAACTGGGAGGTGGCGAAAAAGGAAGTGGTGAGTGAAAAACCTGGGCTCAGTCTCCCAGGCTCCCTATGACGGTCTAGCTACGGCGCAGGGTGCCGTTGCCACCCACGCCCGCAGGTTCGTGGGATGTCGCGCGCGAACCATCACGCCATGTGTCCGCCCCGGGTCTAGGGGCTACTGTCGAGCCCATGGATACCAGTGTATCTTGTACCGTCTGCTGCGGCCCATCCTCGAGGGCACTCGAGGACTCACCAAGTATATACTACGATGAGGAGACTCATCCACGAGACTTGGCCCTCGTCGGGGCCCGACCAGCGGGAGGGTAGTCCCTCTGGAGGGGCTGCGTCTCCAACCTTTGGGGAGGAGCTCTACCTCTCCACCCGCTCCTCTCCAGAGGACCTTCCCACTCGAGAGGCGACAAGGCATGTGCGGCTGACGCCCCGCTTCTCTACGCGCTGATGAAGGTGGCGCAGAGCCGTAGTGCAAGCCATTTTTGTGTATAAAGTGTGGGCGACAGCTTCCCGCGCCCAAAGCACCTCCCCATGACTTCCTATTTGCTGCAAGAAGACCAAGGAAGAGCTATAAGATGGAGGAAACATCACCGGGCGACCCTACCGCACTACCATCGACGGTGGCGCTGTCCTCGGCGACCAAGACCGGCATGCGACATAGAGCCCGCTAGTCACCACTTTGACACCTTGTGGTAACCCTTTCCTGCCAAGAATGAGTGGGAAGGAGGTCCAAAAGCCAGTATAAAAGGAGCACCTTGGCTCCCATAGCAGGGACGGCTCAACTCACTCGCAACCTCCCTATTATGAACAGAGCATAAGCTTGCATCTTGTACTGTAACTACAGCAGTACAATACATCATACAAGCAGGAGTAGTGTTTTACACCGCAAGGTGTCCTGAACCTAGGTAAACTCCCTGTGTCTCCATTGTTGCCTTTCCAAATCTTTCCTCACGAAGCCTCCCGAGAGGTGTAGGAAGTGTGGTTAGCCCCCTATGTTCGAACCTCTTGAGAGTTTCGGTATAGCCTTTGTTCTTTGGGGATTTTTTGACACATCTGCAACGAAGATCCTCCATCTCCGTCTATTCTCACCATAGGAGAAAATCCGAGGAAATTCTGCTGCGGTAAAAATTGCTTCAAGTATTTCCATGATGGAGAAACGACCACTTTCTCCTATCATGTACTTTCTCTGAGATCAGTGATGTACGCCTAATTGTCGATGTCCAACGATGAAAATCCTTTGGCATTAGACATCATGTCAAAACACACTAACTAAATAGCTATACCAAACCACACGCACACCCTGCAAAACAAAGTTAGGCGCCTCTAACATTTTGTTTGCAAGTTTTAGCGGGGATGTAAGTTGTACGATCAATTATCATCATCACCTACGCAAATAGAGGTATGTTTAATCTCATTGCTAGATTAACTTTGCGGGGTAATTGAAGCACAGACATTACGAAAATGTCGTGAGCCTCAATATAAACTTATTCATAACCATGACCCCTATGTGGATCGAATCCACATGCCTCTTCCACCATGTCTTTATATGAGACCAACTATGATGTGGTCCAAAGCACTAAAGCACTTCTTTGGATCAAGCGAGATATGCCAGGGGCTACTCGAGTGTCCTAGGATTGCCATAAGTTTGTAACAAGTCATATCATGTCGTCGGAATAAAAAACAAACATGGCCTATTGGGAAGCAACAAAAAGAAACTAAATATTAGAGAGATTTATAATATACTTGCACAAGTTTATGCAATAACCGCAGAAAATTATGCTCTAGATCCAATCGTATCTATGCATAGTACGCTCTCATACCACTGCTGGTCTACGCTGCAGAATTTAATTTTTTTTGCCCAACGTAGTCCACCAAGATCACTATACACATACCGAGACATGCCCATACATGCGAGGATCATAAACACGACTCACCGGGTAGCGGAATTGATGTAGTCGTATAGGAGATCTGAACAGTCGCAGATCCTCACAACTAGGTCTAGTTGCAAGCATGCCGCCCTTTTCAAGGAACCCTCTTATGATGTGCACGCGTACGCTCGTGTCAACCTATCAGCCCTCTGCCATCCAGGACTCGGCACCAACGAAGAGAGACAACTTTTTGGCGTTGCTAATTGGTAGCTCTAACCAACTGTGATTAGAGTTATTTCGAATCTGGAAGGTCTCAACACATGAAAGAGGAGATCTAATTAGAGTTATGTCTAATCAGGAGAGTTCTAATCAGGAGAGTTATGTCTAATCAAAGAGGAGATCTAATTAGAAGAGGATCTAATTCAACTAGAGGGGCTCTAATTAGATCCGCCAATTCTAATAGAGAGAGAGAGGATTGCGAGCCAATTATATGTTTTTCCTTGAGCCTCGGGGCCTTTATATAATGGGAGGAAGGTTGTTGGCAGCTGATGTTGGCAGGGTGCACTACCAGTTCAACAGCAACGAGGAATCTACACAACACAATCAAGTTATTTTGCCCAAACGAAACGGTGAGCTTGTCAATCTCACCGGTTTTGCTGAAAACAAAGGATTAGACATATAGTGTGAAAAACAGTACTTGTTTGCAGTAAATGAAAAGAGAACAGTGATGGCAGTGAACGAGAGGAAAATAGTAATTGCAGTAAGAAAACAGTGATTGAAGTGGTTCTATTATCAATGTAAAATAAATGGACCGGGGTCCACAGTTCACTAGTGGTGTCTCTCCAAAACAGATAGATAACATGCTGGGTAACAAATTACAGTTGGGCAATTGAGAGATATAAAGGCTGCACCGTAGTGCATATGCATGACATGATGATTACTATGTGATTCATGCGGGCATTACAACATAATTCATAGACCGTTATCCAACTGAATCTATGACTAATAATCCACCCTAGAAACGTCATCTAATCAAACCTCATTTATTAAGTTGCAAGCAACAGATAATTGCATTAAGTAAAGTGTGTAATGTAAACAATAAAAACATTGTTGTGTTCTCCCTAATGGCAACAAAACATCCCCCACCCATTATGTTTTTGTCACTCGAGCGTAAGTGAAAGGGAGGCATGAACCCACTATCGAGCATAAATACTTCCTCTTGGAGTTAAAAGTATCAACTTGGCCAGAGCATCTACTAGTAACAGAGAGCATGCAAGATCATAAATAACATAAACATGATAGATTGATAATCACTAGACATAACATTCAATATTCATCGGATCCCATCAAACACAACATGTAGAATTAATAAGATGATCTTCATCATGTTAAGCAGCTCACAAGATCTAAACATGAGACATAAAGAGGAGAAAACAACCATCTAGCTACTGCTATGGACCTGTAGTCCAAGAATGAAGAGCCCTCCGGTGATGATTCCCCCTCCCGGCAGGGTGCCGGGCAGAGCTTCAGAACCCTCCCAAACTAGGGTTGACAATGACGGCGGATACAAAACTTTTAGTGGATGTAGGCTCCAGTCTTTAGGGTGAACCCGAGGAGGAGCTTGAATAGGCGAGACATCAACGTCGGTGGGTGGCTAGGGGGCCCACCCCACCTGGTGGCGCGGCCAAGGGGGAGGGCGCCAGCCCATGGTGTTGCCAGCCCAGGGCCCCCCTCCAGGTCCCCTCCGGACTCCGTGTCCGTGAGATATTTATAAGACCCTAGGATTTTGTTTCGTCCAATTCCGAGAATATTTCCAAAACAACTTTTCTCAAACCAAAAACTGCAGAAAACAGGAATTGACTCTCTGGCATCTTGTTAATAGATTAGTCCCAGGAAATAAATAAAAATGACATAAAGTGTATAGAAAACATGTAACATACGGCATGAAAACAACATGGAACATCAGAAATTATAGATACGTTGGAGACGTATCAAGCATCCCCAAGCTTAGTTCCTAGTCGTCCCAAAGATAAATATAATTCCAACAATAAAACATAGTAAGCACCTTGCATCATGAAAAGTAACATAAACAAAAGATCATGAATAATAACGCACTCGAAAGCTATACGTTTGTTTCAAGCATAAAGATAACATAGCAAAGTGATATTTCGCTTGTCCTTAAAAGTGGGGCAAAACATAAATGTCAGGACACCTTCAAAATTCAAGTGGATGACTAGAACAAATAATTTGAGAGCAAGTAATAACACATCATGAATCAATCAACAATAATCTTTGGGACTGATACAAATTAAACTCGGAATGGAAACTACACACTCTTAATTGTGCATAAAGTTAGAAGATGGAGACTCAACATAAAATTAAAAGAAAGACCCTTCGCAGAGGGAAGCAGAGATCAACTCATGTGCTAGAGATTTTTATTTAATTAAACAGAAGTATTGAAAACAGTTTTTTAGAGAGGTGTATGCTTATATCAATGAATGGTAAACAGAAAATACAATACGTCACAAGTGAACTAGACCTTACAAGATCGGCTCCCATTGAAGGATGCTACTGGTGTAGTAGATCATCCCTATTCTCTTTTGTTTACAAAATTATGCTTTGACTAATAAATCGGGAAAAAAAGAGTGAAGAGAATTTTATAGTAACCAATTTTAGGGCTGGTCACCCCGCTGCCAGCTCTTCTATCATTTGGATAAGTGGATGTGCCACTAGTCCAGGTGTGTAAAGTACAATCAACAAGTGAAATAAAGATTCTCTATTTACGTACTCATGAGCTAAACAGGGGCACAAAACAGGTATAATTTTGAAGGTTTTAAAGGTAGCACATAAGAAATTTACTTGGAGTGGCGGTTAAATACCACATGTAGGTAGGTATGATGGACACATTTGGTAAACTTTGGTTTTTCGGAGTTGGATGAATGAGTAGAGTTCATACTCAGTACAGGTGGAGGCTAGCAAAAGACTGGGAGCGACAAAGTAAGAGAGTAGTAATGGCCATAATCTTGCATAGCGACAAAAACATTATTAATCAAAGTATAAATGGTATTACAAGTCAAAAACTAAATGATCATAGAGGCTATAGGTGATTGGTTTGTAGTCATCAACATGGTGTAAGCATGCGGCCAAGTTAACCAAATAAAGCATTCGAAGGATAATACCACAATATTATGCTTGAATGTGATAAAAATAACTCATGATTCTTTCAATGGCACATTAAACAATATTAGCTATTTGAGACAAGTCATGCTACAATAATAAGTACAAATCATAGAATTAAAATAACATCCAACACGCCATGATAAAGTCTAGCCACAGTCTATACGAGCTTCTCTTTGCACCGTTATAAGTACGAAAATTTACTACCGATTTCCAACACCAAACATTTCATCTAAATAAAAACTCTCCAAAATATATAGCAATGAAACAAGAGAGTACTACCACTACTCTACTAGAAGTAGCAGCTCTGAAAAATAGATGCATGAAAATCAGGAGGTAAAATGATTTGCAGTATCTAGAATAACAGGAGCTAAAATGATTTGCAGTATCTAGAATAAAAACTAAGAATACGAGGATGGAAGAAAACGAGTATTCATATGAAAAAGCGGAGAGTGTCTCTCTTCCACACAAGAATGTTGTGTCCAACCTAAGTTAATTGAAACAAGGAAATCAAAAGAAAACAAAACAAAAACAAACAGACGCCCCCAATTAAAGTGCATATGATGTGACCAAATAAAAATATAGTTTCACTAGAAGTGACCTCGTAAGTTGCTGATGAAGAAGAGGATGACTTGGGCATCTCCAAGCTTAGACGCTTGAGTCTTCTTGGAATTTGCTGGGATGAACCACGGGGGCATCCCCAAACTTAGGCTTTTCACTCTTCTTGATCACATTATATCACCCTCTTCTCTTGACCCTTGAAAACTTTCTTCACACCAAACTCAAAGTAATTATCTTTAGAGGGTTAGTGCACAATCAAAAAATCACATGTTCTGCATGGACACAAGCATTATTAATACTTTTTAAACATTAGCTACATCCACTGATGTTTTGTGGAGCAAATAAATCCATTCAACACAGTAAAAGAGAGAATCCAAGTAAAAAAGGCAGAATCTATCAAAACCAGAACAGTCTGTAAAGACAATTATTTTTTGAGGCACTTACGTTGTTCAAATCCAAAAACCCAGAACTAGAAAAAAAATTCAAAAATAGCTGAGGATTAAGCACAAAAATTTTCAGTTCATTTTGATCTTTCTATGATTTTATACAAATTTAACAATGGATAGCAGAAATCTGTTTCCTGTGCAGAAATCCAAATCTAACCTCAACTTTCACTAGAGACTTTACTTGGCACAACACATTCGAGAAAATAAAGATACAAAGAAGTTGCTACAGAAGTAAACAACACCGTGACTCAAAGTAAACAGAATAAAACATTGCAAAAATAAAAAGATGGGTTATCTTCCAAGATGTGCTTTTTTATAACGCCATTTAGCTAGGCCCAGAAAAAAAGAATCAAGTATTCTCAAGGGAAGAAGCATCCAATTTGAGACAAGAAACCTTCTCAACAATGCATTGTTTTTATCTTTTTTTTTTTAAATCGGCAATCCCTGCCTCTGAATCGGAGTGATGCACACGGCATTTTATTACAAAAAATGACTATCAAAATGTTGAAGAAATACAAACCGTTCAAAGTGCAAAGAAACACAAGTAGTACAGGTTGGCTACATCCCATCCACTCTGTAACTAAGCAGTAGGAGGAAACCCACTAAAACTCGCAAAGGCGACGCTCATGCTGCCACCCATTTGAACACATGATAGCACGCACCACCGCCATGAGTCGATTGCAACCAGTTTCCATAAAAGGGCGCTGGTCTTGCTTGAGGAGGAGTGACCACGTAGTAATCCAGTACGTAGCCTTGTGGACAACCTGTAAGAAAAGAACATGAGCCTAGCATCTTCTCTAAGGCTTCATGCATTGCTACTAGTTTAAAAGGTATTGTTATTTTGATTTCCTCCTTGTTTTTAGATTCAGTTTCTCAAGAGCGCCAATAACATCTACACATGAGGCTAGCATCTTAAAACGATAAAACACGTTCCTAGCTTCTACAGCAACATCACCAAATTCTGTAAGCAATGTTTTCAGAATAAGATCTCTCTTTTAAGTGTCCTCAACATCATTTAGGTTAAGAAACATTTGCTGCATTATGGGGTTAAGGTTAACAAACCCAGCCTCTACCATGTGAACCAAAGAGGCTACAACAGTTTCATAATTGGGGGCAAGTTCTACTATGGTTCTATCCTCAAATTTTTTTATTCTTGCTAACATGATTAAAGAACTCTTCAATATTGTCTTTTCCAATTATAGAACACTACCTATTGATAAGTCTTTTAGGATGAACTTAGGGAGCAACATGATCAAAAATAAAAACAAGGTAAAAAAAATAATAACTAGAGTAAGAACTATTTTTTGTGTGTTTTTTATAAAGAGAAGCAAACAAGGCAAAATAAAATAAACTAAGCAAAACAAAAGCAAAGTAAAAGAATTAGAGGTGAGAGACTCCCCTTGCAGAAATCTTTTTCCTCCCAGGCAGCGGCGCAAGAAAAGAGCTTGATAGCGTGTAACACGCGTTTGTTGGGAGACCCCCAAAAGGTATGAAGAGCACAGTAGCAAGTTTCCCTCAGAAAGAAACCAATGTTGAATCGACCAGTAGAAGAAAGAAATCACTTTTGAAGGTTCTTGGCAGCTGATTTTGGCAGGGCGCACTATCGATTCAGCAGCAACGTGTAATCTACACAACACAATCAAATTACTTTGCCCCAATGAAACAGTGAGGTTATCAATCTCACAGGTTTTGCTGAAAACAAAAGATTAGACGCATAGTGTGGAAAACAGTACTTGTTTGTAGTAAATGAAAAGAGAACAGTGATGGTAGTGAATGAGAGGAAAACAGTAATTGCAGTAACAAAAAAGTGGTTGTAGTGGTTGTATTATCAATGTATAAGAAATGGACCGGGATCCACAGTTCACTGGTGGTGTCTCTACAAAACAGATAGATAACATGATGGGTAAACAAATTACAGTTGGGCGATTGACAAATATAAAGGCTGCACCGTAGTGCATATGCATGTCATGATTATTACTATGTGATTCATGCGGGCATTACAACATAATTCATAGATCGTTATCCAACTGCATCTATGACTAATAATCCACCCTCGGAGCGTCATCCAATCAAACCTCGGGTATTAAGTTGCAAGCAACAGATAATTGCATTAAGTAAAGTGTGTAATGTAAACAATTAAAACATTGTTGTTTTCTCCCTAATGAGAACAACACATCCCGCATCCGTTACATTTCTGTCACTCGAGCGTGAGTGAAAGGGAGGCATGAACCCACTATCGAGTATAAATACTCTCTCTTGGAGTTAAATGTATCAACTTGGCAAGAGCATCTACTAGTAACAGAGAGCATGCAAGGTCATAAATAACATAAACATGATAGATTGATAATCACTTGACATAGCATTCAATATTCATCGGATCCCAGCAAACACAACAAGTAGCATTACAATAAGATGATCTTGATCATGTTAGGCAGCTCACAAGATCTAAACATGAGGCGTAAAAAGAAGAAAACAACCATCTAGATAATGCTATGGACCCGTAGTCCAAGGATGAACTACTCACGCATCACTCCGGAGGCATGCATGGTGATGAAGAGAGAACGTCAGAAATTATAGATATGTTGGAGACGTATCAATGACATAAACTTAATTCTACACTTGGAGAGAGAATAACACCTGAATATTATTTTCTCTAGGGCATACCTACAACATAATGTCCATTAGCTTCCACAGAATCCCGAGGAATCTTGCTTTGTGCTCCCTCATCAAAACACCGTTCATGAGTTTTCAACCCAACAACTCACTGTCAATTTGTGTCATTCACAGCTGACTTCCATAGAGAACTAAGCAATTAAAACTTTCATGAGACAGAAGGGGCGAAAGTGTGGGTAACAATCACCAAGCTCTAAAATCATTCTATCTGGCATGATCACATAAAATTGATACTCGTCATCTCCTAATGGAGAGTACTCTCCAGCACATGCTCTACCTCAAAACTTCTGAGAACAGCTCTCATATTGTGAACACAATCATAGAAGTTCACACTTTTCCCAGTCAATTTCTTTACTTTCAACAACTCATTCAGATGCATGTTTTCAACGAGATCCATTTCTATACAATAATAAACAATTTTATTTAGACTCTTTAGTTCAAAATTGATTTTACACTACTTAATTCAATAAAATTGAAATTAAGATATGCTCCCGATGAAACTGATATTCCTCATAATCAACTTTGAGTGATACCGCATAATTATGCTAGAATGTTGTATCTAGCTCAATGAATCATAATTTAAAGAGTAGGTCTCCTAACCAATCACAACCTGTGACTCTCGCTCTCTGTTATTCTCGCCATAGAGAATCGACCAATTTCTCTCGTCATGTACTTCCTCCTGAGATATGTAATGAATGCCTGATTGTCGATGTCGAACAATGACAATACTTTGGCATTGACATCATGTTAAAATAGATTATCATGATAGCTATAATAAACCACACACACATACTGTAAAACCAAGTTAGACGCCTATAACATTTTTTTTCAAGTTTTAGCATGGCTGTAGGTTCTACGAAAATAATTTTTATAACCTACGAACATCGAGTTATGTTTATTATCATTGCTAGATTAACCTTACATGGTGATTGAGCCTTAGATATTCAGAAAACATCTCGGACTCTAATTCAAATGATCGCAATTGCGCATGTGGATTGCCCTTTACACCATGTTGTTAATGAGACCAACTATAGTGCAACCCAAATCTACTGAAACACTGATTCAGATCAGAAAAGATATGCCAAGGGCAACTCGAACATCCTAGGATTGCCAGAAGTTTGTAAAAATCACACCATGCCGTTGGAAACAAAACAAACATAGCTTATTGGGAAGAAACAAAGATAAAATGGATATTAGAGAACTTTCTAATATACTTTCACAAGATTATGCAATACCTACACACAATCATGTTGTAGATCAAACAGTATGCACACATAGAATGCTCTGATACCACTATTGGGACTCGACGCTGATGAAGGGAGAACGTTCTTTCGGCATAGCTTTCGTGGTAGATCTAATCAACTAGATTAGACCTACATGAGACATATGGTCCCAACATATGAGAGAGATGCAAATAGATCTCTTCTACGGGGAGAGGACACCTCAAAAATCCTGTAGAGAGAGACCCGTTAGCCAATTGTGTGTTGTTTCCCATAGAGGTGGGGGCCTTTACATAGTGGGAGGAGGAGTAGCCTTTACATGGGGGGGGGGTCTTCATGCGGCTATCTGTAGGCTTGGCTACATCCCCTGCTTGGCCAAATTGGATTGGACTCCCCAAATTGGGTGAAGGCTCAGCAGGTCTTGCTGGTGATGATGAAAGTAGAGTCCCTTCCCTTCCCAATTTTTTCATTCCTTTTCTATTTATTCCCTTTTGAATTTTTCCTTCTCTCTCCAAATCAAACAAGAAAGATATGGGGAGATCAATGCGACTTCCCTAGTGGGTCACCCCAATCCCCCTCTGGCAATCCCCCTATTAGGGTTTTGTTCGAAACTCTTCCAGAATCATGTGGCCCCTATAGATAAAATAATAGACTTATCCACTGATGTCAGAAACATATTTCTTACATCCCGACATTTTTTCTCTCTCGTTATAACTTCACCGGAATACCTCCGAATGACACTGGAGTTGTTCCTTTGACATCAGAATGACTCTGACCATTCTTGAAACCACTAAGACTACCATAAAACTTTCAGTAATATATTGACATAGCTTATGTGTGTGACCTAGAAAGGTTCGGCAACACACAGACATGTTTGAGAACCTACCGTACAATAATCAACAACAGAACCATGGACGCCAATATGGCTCCTGTGTTCACAAAGGAAAAAAAAACTTTCAAATTACTCATTATGATTATCCCCTCAACTACACGATACCAAAAATATCACGAGGTGAGACAATATGCTCTAGTCTGACCAAACTCTTTGATCATAACACATATAAAAACTCGTACTAATATCGTTGTCTTTTCTCATAGATATCTTCGATGTCCTTGTGATAAATCATACTATGTTTGGCCAGAAGATTGGTTGACATCAGTGATACTGTTACAGTAGACGTTTGAAGACATAAAGCACAATTGTCGAATGTGCGGTCACTAGACATTCTCATTGTATAGGAATCTTAGCCAATGAAAAATTCATACCCACTTTGCTAAATCATAAGATAATAGATTTTCTCTTAACAAGATCACATACTTTTTCCGGCTCGATACTATTGTTACCCTAACAATAAACCCGCGTGGTTGCTAGACTTATGAAAGTCCATGCTCAGGAAAGCGTGATCATCTCACAACACACAAGCTAATCTTAGAGACAACATTAACAACACTTGTTTGTTCATATCCTCACACCCGCATATAGGTTTTCCTTTGAATACCCAATATTCAAGTACCATCATGGGCGTATGTGGTCCTGCTGTTGGTTATTGTTCGGTAAGTTCCCGAACATGTATGTGTGTGTGTGTTATCGATTCTTTATAGGTCACACGCTTAAATCGTGCCAACCTTTAATTGAGACAATAAATATGTTTTAATTGGTTTTATGAATGTTCGATATCGAAACGATGTCATAGAAACAAGTCTGGTGTCAACCGGAGAGGTTCCGAGGAAGTTAATATAAAGGAGAAATTATAGCGATGTTAGGCAGAATTTTTATGAGAGATAACAAAGAAAGTGAGATGCCGCGGGATGGATGTTATAATATTGATGATTTTATCTATTGGGTTCATAGGGTTCCAGAAGAGTTTTGGGCAAAAACCGGAAAGGAGGGGGAGTGCCGGAGGGTGGCAAATTCACCCTTTGGCTGCACCACTAGATGGTGGTGATAAGTGGTCCCTAGGGCCTCCAATCGGCACTAGGAGCCTATTTAAGGGAAAAAGAAAAGTAAGGGAAAAGAGAAATGGAAGAGGAGAAGGAGTTGTGCTAGGAGGAGGGGTGTGGCCACCTCCTTTGGTGCAGCTAGCCCCCCTAGCTCAACTAGGACTCCTCCCCTTTGGAAAGTTTTCCCTTCCCTCCAACTATAAAAGGACCCTAAGGCTTGAGCTAAACAATAATTTTGTGAGAAATTGTCCCTCGAGGTTCTCTCATATGTGTTGAGAAACTTGTAGGATCATATAGCTCTAATTGCAGTCGATTGGTGCTGCAAATTAGCAACCGCTGAAAGGTTGTCTCTCTTAGTCGGTGTTGTGTCATGTACGCCGGAGCGCTGACGGGTTGACACGAGCGTACGCGTGCACACCATAAAATGGATTACACATGTGATTCAAGACGAGGGAAGCTTAGTGACATCCTTGAAACTAGACCTAGTTGTGAGGATCTACGATTGTTCAGAACTCTTCTATGACTACATCGATTCTGCTGCTCGGTGAGTCGTGATCTTGATCCTTGCATGTATGGGCATGCCTTGTTATCGGCATAGTGATCTTGGCGGACTATGTAGGGTAATTCTTTTATTCTGCAGCGTAGACCAGCAAGTCCTACATGGATCTAGACTCCCCCTTGATCCGAATTGATAGGGAGGATTCCTCCCTTGACTCCTCCTCCCTAGCAGACTTCGGAGAGGAGTCCTCGACACCAAGACCTGGCCCGCCACCTATATAAAGGGGGGTGCAGCCAAGGCACCCCAAATGAGCCCACGACGCACAAACCCACCAAACCCTAGCCGCCCACTCCACTTCTTTTCCACGGTCGTTGCGCTGCTACTCGGCCTCCGTATACTTCGTCCACGACACGGAAGAGCTGACGGATCTCTATGACCGTCGCTGGTGATCGAGGAGCACTTCAAAATCTCCATCGATGCGTTCCTGGTTTGTCCGTTTGCTCGACAACACGACGCCGCGCTGATGGTCTCGTACGTGTGGATACCATGGAGTGCGACAGTAGTTCGTGAGATGATACATCTCCTGACGATTAGACAAGTATGAGGGGATCGACTACGTCTATGTCAACCTTGTCATTGATAGACTTCCGCTAATTCGGTCTATGAGTGTATGTTCTGTTATCTCTCACTCTCGCTGATGATATTGGTTATGCGCTAGATTTTTTTTCCCGTAGTTGGTTCCCCAACACCAATACCATAACGGTGGTGTGCGTATCAGGCACACCACCAATATGTACGTGTGAAGCACACGCCACCGCTAACCATTATTAGTGGCGCATAACCAGTGGTTTTCCTATAGCATGCCACGAATGTCCAAATCAACACACGCCGCCAATGGCCAAGTCGGCACACCCGTGCTAGGCTAGTTTTTACCCGTGCATCTCCTCGCCACCTTTCTTCATGCAACAGAAGACATCCATGCCATCTCCAGGTAGGCCACAAACGGTTGTTTTGCAGGGCGTCGGCGGGCCAGAACCCATGGATGGCGTGTTTGGGGCTAAATGGGGGCATGGCGTGGAGGATAATTAGAAAGGAGAGTCGCGCGAGTGAACAAAAAATTAAGAAAGATTAGAGTAATTGGCGGCATTAACTACTCATCAAAGCCGGCGTGTTGGTTCCCCATTTATTGTGCCTTTTTTCCTTGTAGCTCGAGAGGTGCGGACGCGGACGACAAAGTTTTCGTCTTCCTCTCAAATTGCTAAGCGTACACAAGGGGAGGGTTAGATGTTATCTTGACGGTTAGACCCTAATTAGTAGGCATGATCGTACGGTGGTAATCAGCCAGTGATGTTCCATGTACGTTTGATGGGGTGCGCTTAGTAAAACAAAGTTTGCGCTTAGTAAAACAAAGTTTGCTCTTTTAAATAGTAGTAGAGATTCTGTTTTTGGATATATCAAAATTTTGGGATATGTGAATTTATAAAGATTCATATTTAAATAAATTACTTTTTATTTTTTGGGGAACAAATGTTCATGGTTTGAAAAAAGCGTGTTTACATAATAAAAAATATTCAAAGAATAAATTGTTTTCATGCTTTTGAAAAATATTCAGCCAAGTTTGAAAATATGTTAAATTTTACGGCATCAAAAAAGTGTTTACGGGTTTAAGATAATATTTCCATAGATTCCAAAATTGTATATGTGGGCAAAATAATTCACGAGTTAAAAGACAGCTTAGAGAAAATGTTCATGGTTAAAAAAAAATATAACTTTTTTTGTATGCGAGGCTTAAATTGTTCACCAAGTAAAAATATTAAATTGTTCACCAGTGATGTTCCATGTATGTTTGATGGGCTGCGCTTAGTAAAGAAAACGTTTGCTCTTTTAATAGTACTAGAGATTCTGCTTTTAAGGATGTATCAAATTTTTGGAGATATGTGAATTTATAAAGATTCATATTTAAAAAATACTTTTTTATTTTTGGGGGAACAAATGTTTATAGTTTGAAAAAAAGTGTGTTTACATAATAAAAAAATGTTCATGGAATAAAAAGTGCCTTAACGGAATAAATTGTTTTCATGCTTTTGAAAAATATTCAGCCAAGTTTGAAAATATGTTTAATTTTACGGCATCAAAAAAGTGTATATGGGGACAAAATAATTCACGAGTTTAAAAAAATAGGATCACGGCTTAGAGAAAATGTTCATGGGTTAAAAAAACGTTCATAGATTTTTGTATGCGAGGCTTAAATTCTTCACCAAGTAAAAAATATTAAATTCACAAATTTGAGAATATATTCATGACATACAAAAATAAAGTTTATCCATGGATTTAAATAAATGTTCTTCACATATCGAGGGAAAATGTTAAAAAATATTCACGAAGTCAAATAAAACATTCATCACTTGAATTTTGAAAAAAAAATCACAGGTCAAAAATATTCACCATTTAAAAAAAGTATGTTTATTAAGTTCAAACAAAATGTTCGCATGTTCAAAAAAAATGTCATTACCTAATTTTTTTAGAAAAATGTTCACCATTTGAAGAAAAAGTATGTTTGCTGGGTTCAACAACAATGTTTGCATGTTCAAAAAAAATACGTTCATGAGTACAAAAAATATTCACATATTCAAAAATGTCCATCATGAAAAGAATTCAATGAGTGAAAAAAATTACCAGTATGAAATAATAGGTTCATAGACTAAAAAATGTTTACAAGTTCGAATAAATGTTCACATTTAGAAAAACATATGTATATTCACAGATTCAAAAAATATTCATCGCCGAAAAAAAGTCTTCTGGACAAAAAACATTCACTAATTTAAAAAATACGTTTATAGATTCACATGTTAAAAAAAATTCGTGAGTACACAAAATATTCACAGATTCAAAAAATGCTAACCGCCAAAAAATGTTCACCGTTTGAAAACAAATAAACTCATAGATTAAAAATATTTTACGAGTTTGGAAATTGTTCAAAAAAACTATGTTCATTAGTACAAAGGATATTTATCGCCGAAATTTTTTCACCAATTTGAAGAAAAATTGTTCATAGATTGAAAAATCTTTACAAGTTCCATTTATTTTTACGTTTGGCAAACAAGTATGTCATGATTTAAAAAAAAGTGTTTACGAGTACAAGAAAATATTCACAATAGTAGATTCCAAAATATTTTCATGTCTTCAAATATCAAATATATATTTATAGTTGTGAAAAAATATTTATGTATTAGAAAATTATATATTTAGAAAAAAAAAGCTCAGGTTATCATAAAATGTTTCAGAAAAAATGTTCACATGTTCAAAACGTGTTTTATTGGTCTTTACTTTTTTTAAGTGGCCAAGAAAGTTCAAATTCTATTAATACTCATGATTCAAAATAATTTTATTGTTTCCAAAAATAAGGTTAAAAACATAAAAAAGTAAATAAGTAAAAAAATAGTATTTTTAAAACAAAAAATAGGAATATACTCTTATATAGCTAGCTCTGTTAGCTATAACTCGTGTTACCTCAGGTGACGTGTCAGCTTGTTATTTTATGCGAAGCGAGTGTACATAGGTATAGTCGGCTATTCAGTATATTATTTTATTCCTCCACTAACTATGCCGTGCGAGCTGGCTTAGATTAATAGGCTGGCCCTAATCATGCTCGCACCTTCTCGCCTTCGTCTAATGTCCAAGTTATCCAGGAAACCCGTGCCCTCGATGTCGGAAGTTTTGTCCCGATCGGACTCCCATCGGAGAACGGCCAGCATGCTTTGCTATGCTACACCATCGGTAACCAATTTCGAACAACTTGCTGGACCGAGAGCCATTCAATCGCCCGCTATATCTATCGCATGATATTGGAGGCCGTTGTGTCTCCTTTGTTCGGTCATTGCTAGTTCCACCGCACCTAACTGACCGCATGCTACATGCTTTTCAGTTTGATCCCTAGCAAGATCTCTCTAGCACGCAACCTACCGCCCGTGTCTGATGCGGTGCCACGCCACTATCAAGCAAGGGGAAAGCCGAGCACACGAAGGCATCAACCGCCTCCCTATAGGCACACCACTACAGCCCCAAGCTTCAACGAAGAAGCAACACAGGCAGTCAGCACCACCGCGTCTGACGCACATGACGCAAAGCGCCTGCGAGCACGGCGTCACCTATCGCCAAGGACAGGGCGACCAACAAGGGAAGGTGGGATGCGAGATCGATGTACTAAGCAACCCGTAGCAAGAGACTAGCAAGAGCAACCCATGCAGACGCCTAAGGAGCAGACAATACATGTGGGTATGGGAAGGGGTGAAAAGGTTTAGGATTTAGGCTTGCCGCCAAGTAACAAATACACCCACACGACATAGCATCTCACCATGCCATGGCATCTGGAGTTACATGCAGACGCCATCAAGCTTTTCCACCATCAAGCCGAGGGGAAAACTCCAGCAGCACCCGAAGGCATCATCCGCCACCCTACCTAGGTGGACCACCATAGCCGCATGCTCCGGCGAAGCAGGAACACGGGCAGTTAGCGCCACCGCGTCTGACGCACAAGACACAAAGCGCTTGTGAGCACGGCGCCGCCTATCGCCAAGGCTAGTGGCGACCAACAAGGAAAGGTGGGATGTGAGATCAGCGTACTGAGCAATCCGTAGCCGGGGCAAGACGCCCAGGTAAATTGCCAAGGAGCAGAGTGTATGCGGGCGCGGGAAAAGGGTGAAAATGGTGTCTGAAGAGGCCCGCGGCCACCGTTGGCCGAGCAAGGAAAGCTAGGAAGGCGCAAGATAAAACACAACGCCGGGAGGAGAAAGGTGGTTTGGGTGGTGCCGGTGCTTTCTATGAGTAAATTTTGTAAAAAAACGATGGTCTGCCTATCACTCCAATACTAGCAGCACCACGATCGGCGTGATTTACTTCCCAGAGGAGCATTAAGAACAGGGTAGGGAATATAGGAATCTAATGCTGCTAGCATTCCCACTCTCCACTCTTGAAGTGTCTAGGAGTGACACACAAATGAGACGATGACTAGCATACTTGCAGAATAAGGCCCCAAAAAAATACTGCTGAATGAGCTAGGGCAAGTGTCAAAATGGTTGGTGCATTTTTTGTCGAAGTGGGTCACGCCTTCCATGCAAACGTTAGTTCTTGGGATATAGTAATACTTAAAATAATAATTCCCCCAAATAAGCTAAAATAATAATTTGTTTTCTTTTGGCAAACTTTGAATTCTGGCTTTCAAATAATGATAAAAACAGTAAGCATGGCATTGACCATATGTTTTTATATGGTACACCATTTTGAAGAATCTACTAACAAGGTATATGAAAAAGAAGGATAAATCTACACATATAATTTACATGTAACCGTTATAATTATTACGTTTTCGAAAACCTAGGTTGGACTAGATGTATGATATGAGTTTGTAAACATAAGGGCTTGGCTTAACTTAGCACCACCTTCCAGCGTCTCTGTTTCCAACCTAGAGGGTGCTTATTATATGATATCGAATACGAAAATCTTCTCAACTTTGCCAAAAATTTAAGAAAGTAAATATAGTTCAAATAATTATTTATGTTTGCGATTTTAAAAGGATGATGTTGTTGATAAGGTGTTGAACAAATATGCATGCATGTTGTATCGTGCTTACCGAGTGAACTCACATGAGTTGAAGAACGTTCCTCATCTCCGAGGTATTGAATATTTGAAGTTGGTGCATGAAAACATAAATTCATCAACGAATCTATCTGCATGGAAGGATGAAAAAAGGGAGTTACACTAACCTGTTTAATAATGACCATACAGAGAATTGTAACTAGAGACTCTGCAACCAACAAATTGAGTATAAGTGCAAGTTTGAAGGAGGATAAGAATTGTCTAGATGAAGCTTGACAGTACATGTATAGGGCAGCACAATAGAATATTTTAATCTCTATTAGGCATAGGGCCCAACGACAGGATCAAGTTAGACAACTAACATGTCACGAAGGCAAAGCCACATCATGGGTTTGTGTGTCCCTGCAGCATGATCTGCAATAAGAAATACTTGAGAAACACCTATATAACAACGTAGCACTAAATGGCAACACCCTAGGCAGGGAGCGACCTAGCTCCAAGACATTGTCACGAAATCCAGTAGTAGGAACGTAAAAGCATGAACAATTTTCTAGACAAGTTAACCTAAGCTGGTGTGGAAGTGTATTACGCTGAGATACTCTTGAGTTTGTATTTCTAAGTGAACTATCATGGTATATGAAAACATGTGTTATGATAATAGTCAAATTGTCAAGAAATTGACAACCAACTTATCTCGAGTCACAAAAAAATTCTAAGTTCAATAGAGAATTATAGGTTGACCATTTTTACAATTTACAATACAATGCATGTTCAGCTAGCATTTTCATGGAACACATAAATGGACTTTCTGAGGGGCTTATGCACGAGTTTCAGGCAGGAATGAGGCAGCTTACCTCTCTGGCATTTAAGAGGAGGTAGAGGTAGACGAGCTTCATCCTTCCGGTGACTGCGCTGCCACATCCTTTACCGTCAGCACCGCCAAATCTTTTACCACCTGCGCCGCACACAAATCAGCCTAAACTCCGCCAGGATCCAATCCAGGGGATATGCTTCAGATGCATATGGTGTAAAAAACATCAATACTTTGGCATGCATTTCTTGCGATAGTGATGGTGTGGCTGCATGAAAGACAGTGTTGGTGTGTTGTTGCATCCAGCAGCAGGGGAGTGGCATCCCGGTACATGGGCGTTGCTCCAGCTGCGACTGGGAAATGTGAGACTGCATAGGGATTCCCGCTCGTAGAAGTAGGAGAGAAGCTCCAGACAATTTCGGTCCACCAGGACCGAAAGTATCGGCTACGGTCAATTTACCCAAATAAGAAAAGTGCCACCTTGATGCTGAAGAAAGACCCTATGATAGGCATTATTGTGAAACCCTATTTCAAATATAATGATATAGGTGTTTTACGACTTGTTAACTATATACAGAAGCCCTAAGGTAGAAGTTCTGTGGAGCGGCAGAGTTAACTTGGACCATCATGTTACACAAAAACCGCCAGGATCACCCAAGTGATGCATGCCATCTTTGTGATTTCAGCGCACAATTAGAAACCAAATAAAAGGACAAAATAACGTGAAACACTATACAAAATTTAAACTAAAGAATTATCGGTTTGATTTTAAATTTACAGACCACTGATGCAATTCTGCAGGACATACCAGGTTATCTTTGGGAAGGTCCTCAAGTCCAATGTCCGCTAACAGTAACACATACTGTAGACGCATGTCCCTGGGAGAAAATCAGGTTAGATGGTTTGCAATTGATGGTTACTTCAAAATTTACCGTAAAATAGAAGAAAGTTGCACAGTGATGTTTGTAGAATCTCAATCAACATGTGAAGATTAAAAACTGTAATAAATCCAACCTGATCATATACATCATTGTACTGTTCAAGTAGAATGAACAACAAAACCGATGAGCAGATCTAGCTCCATGCTGCGATTCAAAATCATCTTATTAGAAATCCTTATAGATGTAAAAGTCCTTACGGTGCCCAGTATGTACAGCAAAAACCATGCCATTTGCAAATTCTAAGATGAAGGTAACAGATGATGCTAACTGCTAAGCATGCATACAAGTCTAACAAAAGGAACCAGTTACCTCTTGCAGAATCCAGGACCACTTGTTGTATCCAATAACCATTAACAAATCATCTGATAGTTTGTTATCTAGTACAGAATTCGACCCATTAAGGTTTTCATTCAACAGTGCAGCTTTTGCTTTCTCTACGTGTTGCTTCTGTATTTCAAAGTCACAAAATGTCAGGGCATATCCATATTACAAAAACAATCGATCATGATATGTACACAATACCTCATCTTTTGCAGGGATGAAAGGAGATTTATAACTCATAAAAGCAGCAACAGAAAGAACTGGTGATAAGAAACCAAAGATAGCCCCATAGAGCATCATCTGCAGTATAATAGGCATAATTAATCAGAACATCAAAACAGGCAAGAAAAGGGTCAATTGATTTTAACGAACCCTTGGAGGTGCTCAAAGGGCAACCAGATACAAGATTTGACAATGTATATCGGCAAGGTATGAAAAGGCGTGATGCATATGCAGACAAATCAATGTAAATTCATCTACCATAGCCACTAGCACAGAAAATGATGGGAAAAGGGGACACAACATGCAAGAATTTCAAGCTACATGAAGATTCACTGAATCTTTTTTCCATCTTCCCTTGAAAGTAGAATATGCCTCCAGGGTGGAACCAGAAGGATTTTGTGAGTATGGCAGTGTAGTAAAGACTAAAGACTACTGAGGTAGTGAAATTCAAAGGGTTTTAAAAAAATTACAGATATGTTTGCACGTACAAAAGTATAAGACTACAAATAAGATGGCCATATCTTTCCTCGCATGCAGTACTAACAAAAAGAATAGACATTGCAACAGAAGGTGAGATTGTCTTATGGTAGCCACTAGCCAGCACATATGAGATGCTAATCAGCCAAGGTATACCAGCACAGAAGGGGAGAGGGTTCTTGGAGATGCTCTTATGGTAGCCAGCCCAGATGAGATGCTAATTAGCCAAGGTATACCAGTCTACCAGGTTACTTAGCTGACACTGTATACATCACTCACTTCGTTCCAAAATACATGACGATTTAGATAGTCTCCAGAATGCAACTCCAACCGGTATTTCTTAGATGACTATGTTAGAACAAAATTACAAGATTATGATATATTTTTCATGAAAATCTAACAATATAATTTTCATTTGCTAATCAAGTGGGGGGAAAGTAGTAGGCTTTAATGAGGCATTATTACCAAACAAGGAATATCAGAAATGGTCGTTAAACCCAACAGAATCTGAATGATGCATCTCAGAGATAAAGGTTATTGTTTTAAATAAAGGGAGTATGGCATGCAATAACCTGAAATGGCCGCATCAACCTTTCAAAACGGTGGTCAGTATACAAGCAGACACACAGCCCAGGTATCACACGACCAGCCCATCCCCGTCTCTGTTTTGCATTAGCACAAGAAATCCAATCTTCTACTATGCTCGACATTTTCTGCAAAATTATATGACAGAACAGTTAGAAGTGTTACTTACTTGAAATATTATGTCTCAACTTAATCATCGTCATAAACATAAGACAGTATGACACCATTACATGATACTATTTATTAAGACTTCATTGTCTCAAGCATGCATTAAAAAGATATTATGATGAGCTACAACTGGATAAATAAAATGGTGAGTAGCCATAAGAGATGATCAGGGTATCACATCCCAACCATATTCAAGTAAAAGGAAACAACGCAGCAATGGACCTGACTATGTGAGAGATCAAGTTCATGCAGCATTTTACAGTTGGGATTAAAGCTTAAATCGTCTACCCAGGAATACCAATTTCATTCCTAACACCTTCACAAACGTCAGGAACAAATCAAGATTCAAAACTACATCACCTGATTTATGCATGCAGATTAATTTAGATGGCTTGCAAATATTTACACAACGATGATTCCACGTTGACGAACCAAAAGATGTGTGCACTGTCCCACCAATTACAGGCCAACATTGCAAGAATCTCACGTGCAAAACAAAAACAAAAGCAAACATTCCAATCTCTTGCAGCATGAATATCATTCATGAACTCGAGGTAGATGCTATCTCAGAACAGAGCACTGAAATTTCATATAACACCATGAATAGTTTGATAAACAAGCAAGTTCATTACAAATGATAGTCTGGATTGCATCCAGAACCACACCAACCCACACAGCGTCACAAGCTAGAACACGAGCAGCCCTATTACTGAAGTAAGAACTTACTTTTTTCCTTTTCCACATCAAATGATAAAGTAGTAAAGTTGACACAGAGAAACATGGATAGCACATTCAACAGCTAAAATTTGTTCACCGTCTGTTCTTTTTTATTTTTACCAGAGTATCTCATATGGAGAATGCTTGATGATGTTCAAAGTTTAGCGCCTCATGTTTACTGGACAACACTTAACAAAGAGTAGAAATGCCACGGATTTCTAACCGAGAGAGCTACGAAGTATTTGAAAAGAACAATTACTAACTGCTGTTGGTTTTTATATGCTGCTGGAGAGTGTTGGCAGGCAGCCGCAGCTGGATAACAGAGATTACTACTAATAAAAATGCAATCCCAGATGATCCTCGACTTATAAGCAATATTGAAGTAGCATAGACCCATTTCACAGATAAAATAATCTCCTTGCAGAGACCAAATCTAAACGCAAAGGTACAATACCAGGTAGTGAAGAAACAGTTAAACTATCACCTCGAAAAAAAAATTTCCTCCGGAGATGTAATCCTAATACATGAATTGTTGATTATGTCACCATCCCCATCAGCAAGTTCATGCGCCTCATTTTTTGAATTTATGACTCCAACGTCATTCGCATTAGCAGGTTTCTGCATCCAAATACTTATTCAGTACCACAGAAGAGAAAAGGTGGATCAAAACTTAAATCTGCAAGGAGATTATAGGTGATTCCAAAAGGAATGAAAATGTTTTTAGTTGGCAAATAATTTGGCCGTAATTTTGACGTATCTTACCTAGCATAAAAAAGTAATTACTTCGCATAATTTTAGAAAGAAGTACATGGACACTTATTTGCAAAGCCTGATCCAGATTAAAAGGTTGAGTGAACTATATGTGCTTGCACTTTCTTCTATGAGATGATGTCTAAATAATTTCTAGCACCGGAGTATGGGCCTGGTTTAAAACTCTACTTTTAGGATTTCTTCCACTGCTACCTTCTATGCTGAATTCAAGAAATAGAAAAGTTCACAGGTATTCAATATGGATTAAATAAAATTAATCCTAGCAAATTTGCCAAATGAAATATGATCCTCCATAAAAAAAAGCTACGTACATCATTTCACTAAATTAACTTCTCGCATTTAGTGCCATCGAATAAATCAGTACACTATCTCCATTCCATAACTAAGTTCCTCTCAAAACAGTAGGTATATCAAAATACATATATTATGTCAAACAGATTTGCAAAGGACGAAAATTATGAACCTGGTACAAGCATTAGTTAAACCGCAGATAGGCATAAACATTGTGCAATACATGACCTCATGTTCTGAAGAACCAGGATATCCCAAGTGGAAGGCACGGAAGGAGTTCTCCACTGAGTCCATTTGATTTAGAGAGTTGACATGGTCCAATCGAAGCATCCACGCGTCTGAGCGCATGAATCTAGCTGAAGGAGCGGTAGCTACCTCACGTACGTAATTATTCTGACCTGGCTCCACTAACCACAGGAAGGAATGAAGCGGATTGTCGGCGTAAACAAGCTCCTTTGCCCCGGCGACTGCGACGCCGCATCCTTGACCACCTGCGCCGCCCGCTCGCAAATCGGTTGGAATTCAGCCAAGGTCCACGCCATGAGATAAAGGAGAGGGGAGGGGGGAGTTTCCGAACCAAATTTGCGGGAAGAAGTGGACATCCAGGAGGTGCTCGAGCGCGTTGAGCTCGCCGGCGTCGAAGAGAAGAGGGCCGCGTCCATCCCCAATTCCCCATGTGCCCCGTCATCCACGATGCACCAGCCTGCAGATCCAGCGTCTCTCGCTAATCTAGCGCGCCCCAACTCTTCCCGGCCGCGGCCGCGAGGATGGGAGGCACAGAGCTTGACGGCGGCAGAGAGGTCGGAGAATGGAGAGGCGCCGAAGGAAGACGGCGACGTGCGTGTCCAAGTCTGCCGTCTCTACGAGACAGACGTCAAGTCCAACGGTCATCTACAACAACCTGGGCCGGCTATTTAGTGGGCCTAATGGGCTACAAATTTCGGGTTGGCCCATTGAAAAGAGGAAGAGATTTCAGGTAAAAAGAAAGGAGCAAGAGTAGTGATGCAGGCGGACGTCCGCCTGAAGTCTAAAAAAAAAGAAAAAAAGGCGGACGTGTCCGCGTATCCAGCGCATACCGTCCGCCAACGTCGCGCGTATGAGCATTTTTTTTGATCGATGCCTTTCCTTCTTTCCCTACTGTACGAGATGAACGCTGGCGGACGTTTCGTCCCGTCCAGCGGACGGGCGGCTTGCATGCCTAAGCAAGAGATTTGTCTAAAACAAAAATATGAATGCTGGTGTGCTGTAAACTCTTTCTCCTCCCAAAACCTTCGCCGTATTCCACCCAAAATAGTACTCCCTCAGTCCCAAATTAATTGTGTCAAAATTGGACAAAAGTAGATGTATCTAACACTAAAACATGTCTAGATACACCCACTTTTATCTAACTTTGAGACAATTAATTTGGGACGGAGGGAGTACGGCATGTATTTATTTTTCAGGGATTGTACTGTTAAGTATAGCTCCCTGTACATACGTGTAACGTGTAGTATCTGTAACCCTGCCGATGCACATATATATATTGATCACGGTGGAGGCTTTGCCCCACACGGAAACCCCAAAACCCTTTCTTCTAACTTGGTATTAGAGCGAGGCGTAACCCTAGCCGCCGCCGCCGAGATGGTCTCCTCCTCCTCCGCCGCCGCGATGCAGCTCTCCTCTCTCGGGCCCGTCGTCTCCTCTTCCGCCACCGCCGTCGTCACTCCGATCCCCACCCCTGCCGTGCGACTTGATCGCACCAATTTTATGCTCTGGCGTGCTCTCACGCTCCCAAACTTCTTGGGTGCGGGGCTCCACGGCTTCCTCCACGGCACGGCGGCCACGCCGCCGATGACCATCACCCAAGGTACGGATGATCCTGCTACCACCATCCCGAATCCTGCCTATGCCACGTGGTGGACGCAGGACCAACGGGTTCTCGGTCTCCTCCTCGGATCCATCGGGCCGGGCATCTCCTGCCAGCTGATCGGCAAGAACACCGCGGCCGCTGTGTGGGCTGTTGTCCACTCCATGTTCGGCGCTCAGAGCCGCGCAAACGTGCGCCATTGATGCATGTAAAATGCATACATGAACTTTGCATGTTATTACTTGTTTTTCCTACATATTAGCAACTTATATTCATGTTTTATAATGATTTGGGGGATTTTCTAAACAATCCCCCTTCTTTTGGTTCTAACCCAGTTTTTCCAGAAAACGTACTTTTTAGTGTTTCAGACTTTCCGGAAGATTCGGGACTCCAAAAAGGGCAAGGCCAAAGAGCACGGTTCAGAATTTTCAAGAAGAAGACCATGGGCCAAAGTAGAGGGCCAAAAGGCCAACCAGGTGGCAAAGAGGACCCTCCACGCGGCCAGATTCCTTGGCCGCGTGAGAGGCCCCCTTTTTGCCCCCGTGGCTCCGATGCCGTCGATCTTTCTTCTCCCGAGTGTCCCGTGACCTAAAAACGACTATATAAAGGGTCCCCTGGCCTTTTCGAGGAGGAGGCGGCGCCGAGAGACGAAACCACGAAACAGAGAGACAGAAGGCTGCCTCCGGAGAAGATCGGAGGGGGGAAACGCCGCCGGGATCACCCCCGGAGGGCTCCACCCCCTCCGGCGTGTTCATCATCAACATCTACAGCAAGATCAGCTCCATCTCTCCATTGTAATCTCTTGGCAAACACGATGTATGATGCAATACTATATTCCCTTGATGTATTGTGTCTCCCCGTCTATGTTTGAGTAGTGAATTGTTCTTAGCAATGGTGAAATAGTTCGTTGATTGGTTGCATACAAGTTTGTTATCTTCTATGATTGTGTTTATGTACAATATATGAGTGCACGCATATGTTGGGGAATGCATGTAAGGTGATCACAGGTAGCATAATGGAGTGGTGGTGACTTGGGAGTGACAGTAACCTGAGACCGAGCCACAAAGTTAAGTTATTGGGGCATATATATAGGGGACCTTAGAACGTAAGGCTATGGTGGGACTTTATGTCTTAATCAATCTTGTGCAGTCATTTACTTGGCCACATGATCCATCATAAGGGGTTGTAGATCATTTACTTGACTATACCTATTCATGGCTCCTTCCTAGAAGAAACAACTAAGACTAAAACATGTGCTTCACTAATTGTGACAACCACACGAACGAAACACCTATTGCTAGAACACTTGCTCCCTTGAGATACTTGAGATATTTGCTGCTTGCTACTTGTGAAACTTGCTTAGAAACTTGCATTTTAAACTTGCTTCACTAGTTACTAGACAAACCACACTCCACGTCACTTGCTTTTAATTAGTTAGTTTCTTTTAGTCAAACTTATTGCTTTGCATAAACAACCATATAAGAGGGTTATAGGGCTTTAGAGAATAGATAGATTAGCTTCAGCTCCTCGTGGGTTAGACACTCAGATACTTATCGAAAGGTACTACAGTTGATCTCCTGCACTTGGGAGTCATCAAGCATTTTTGTGGCGCCGTTGCCGGGGAGCGTTGTGCTAAGCTTTTATTCTTGTTTGCATTGCATACTAACATATAAACCTAAAACACAAAAAAAAATTATAAAATGGAAAACAATCAAACAATTTTAGAACTGTATAATATCTACCGTGAATTAGGACATGAAGTGTTTGAGGAGAAATTGAAAAAGTATTTGCACAACAATCATATTTGTGGTAGTACTAATTATTTGAACACCTTTATTGCTAAGGAAAACCTTGAGCTTGGGGAAGTTTGTCTTGATGAATATGATATTTTTAGTCCCCCTACTATTGAGGATAAAAATGATATACTTGCTGATTCTATGGAAAGTTTTAAGCTTGGGGAAGTTGGTTTTGATGAGCATGATATTTCTAGTTCCCCAAGCTTGGAGGAGAAAATTCACTTTGATGATACTATGCCTCCTATATATGATGATTGCAATGAAAATTATGAATGTTTAACTCCCACTATCACTAATGAGGATTTTACTTATGTGGAGAGTAGTGATTCTTTTATGCGTGTGTCTCATGATAAGAATGTTTTATGTGATATTCATATTGTTGAATCTATTCATGATGCCACTGAAAATTATTATGAGAGAGGGAAACATAGTTACACATATTTCAACAATATTAAGTTTCCCCTCTTTATGCTGAAAGTATTGAAGTTGTACTTGATCTACCTTTCTATGCTTGCTAGTATGTGCTTCTTTTATTTGTTTCATTACAAAATGCCAATGCATAGGAAATGGGTTAGATTTAAAAATAAATTGTTTAATATTTTTTTGGTGTGTTCCTTATGCTTTAATTTCCTATTCGGTTTGAGTACACATTTATGTCTTTACAACATGTAAAATGCCTTTACCTACTGTTATGTATCATTTAGTTTAAGATTTTCATTTTATAAAAAATTTGGGAAAGTAAATAAGAAGGATGAGTAATGGAGAAGTTGGGGTCGACCTTGAACATGTGTTGTTCATGCCAATGAAACCATTGCAAAGTCTCTATCATTAAAACTTTTCCAAAGCTAAAAACAATAAAAATATTAGTTCACTACTGTAACATCACATTTCTTTCTTATTTCTCATCTTAAATGGCAAGAATAATCTTATATGAGAGATAGGATTAAACAATAGTAATTAGCTGTCAAGAAAACAGATTCCTGAACTTCACTGCGAACAATGTTTAAAATCACAGAAGTGGAATTTTGACCTGGTAATTTACGACAGAAATATTTAGTTATCACTACACATTTCATTAGTTTTAAGTTTTCTGATTTGAGCAACTTAAGTGCCTCTAAAAATTCACTCTTTACGGGCTGTTCAGTTTTTGGCAGATTATGTCTTTATTTTGCATTGCTCTCATTACTTGTGTTTTGTGTGGTTCTTTTGATCAAGGAGCAATTCACAACTGTAGTAACAGTAGTTAATATTTAGAATCAACTCATGATGTGTCTTTGATGTACCTATGTGGATTTTATTTATGGAGGCACTAACCCCTCTAATCAAGTTTTATGTTGAGATTTGTGTAAGAAGAATTTTTCAGGAGGAAGAGTTGAGTGAGATAAACAAAGATCAAGAGGGACAACCAATCAAGCTTGGGTATGTACCCCTGGGCTCACCCTACATGTATCAAATAAGTACAAGAATCCAAGCTTGGGGATGCCGAGCCACCTCACTCCAACCATCATGATGTTAAGTAAGTAAAGCCTAGCTATATGGCTATAAAGAAAGCATTTTACGGGAGGCAACCCGGTTGTTTTTGTTTGGATTTTCCTAGTGTCCTCTTGCTGTATCAAGAGATTAGTTTTTTTTTTAATTCTGGAGTTTTCAATAAAGAGTCAAGTCAAATCCATTTGGACTTATAAGTTGCTATCCTAGTGCATGAAATTTCTGTTTCAGCACGAGTCTGCTCACCGTATGATTTTACGTTTTTTATTGGTATGTCGGATTGAGATAAGTTTTTAGTATGTTCTGCAAATTTTTGTCCTCTGTAAGCACAAAAATTGGCTTAATTTTTTGACGAGTCTAGCTTAGGGAAAAATGTTCGTTTTGCTGCTGTTGCTTTTCTGGACAGATTCTGCCTTCTTTTGTTTTATGCACTCTTTGGGCTTGGGAATCGAATTTCCATGATTCTTTCAAGCAAGAGAGTGAACATACAACATAATGAACCTTATTGTCTATCTACTGGAGCATTTGACTTGGAATTTTGCACAGCAAGCATGTGATTTGTTTGTCCTTACTAATCTCACCGCACAGAAAAAGAATGGGAGAAACATGTTTTGTGAAGTTTTTTCACAGGGAATAGAGGAGATGCGCCTCAAAACATCCAAGAATGATGAAAGCCATAATATTGGGGATGTGATGAACACCCCACTGGAGCTACACTCTTTTGGTTAGCACACGTCTACTTTCTGTTTTTCTAAGCAAAGCATTTATCGTAGAGACTTGAAGCGTCTAGTTTTTGTTTTTATTTTTATTTTGATAAGACCACACCCATCATTTTATATGAGATTGAGCTACTGGAGTTTGGGGTTGGAATGTATTGGATGCTAGTATTATGACTTGGAATAGGGATGCCATGGTTTATTTGAAGAGCTACATATGTTTGCATGATTTATAGGCTTTTTATGTGTAGAAATTTGCAATAATGTTGTCTTGAGCTATCTCTTATTCATGTCATTGATGTTAATTGCTGGTTTATTTAGTTTGTCATGAAATGAGTAGTTTTATGGACATATGCATGCATAGTAGCTGGTCATCTATCTCCCTCTTGCTAGCCAAAAATTTAAAAATTCCAACAAGTAAAAACTTGTTTCCAACACTCCTTAGCCAAGTATTTCCAGTGAGTCCACCATATCTTCCCATTAGCTTCATTGCTATTCCGAGTATGTTCACCATGTTATTGTGTTATTTATGTTCTAAATTAAGATATTCAATTTATTAATTGTCATGGGTTGAACTTGGGATAAGACCCTCACGAACTTTTGAAGGCACACTTTACTTTTTATGCATCTAATAAACATGACCCAATAATGGGAGCCACAAGTTTTGCGTTTGACAAGTGTGTGGTTGGGAGCTAGCTATAAACGTGTATCACCGGAAAGCTTTCAACATTGCACAAAAATTTACATTTGGTTGATATCATGTACTTTTGTTTTTGGACTCCTGCCATGCCGAAATGAAATAGAGGAATAGTAAGTTTTGATGAGTAAGTATCTATATGACTAGAGAAACGCATTGGGCCGTTAACCCAAGCCATGCTTTATCATGGTGGAAATTTACTTACAGCTTGAGTGACTCTACAACACATCCTACAATAAAATAAGAAGCTATGCATAATAGTGAATGAAAGTAAAAAAGGATGATGAGTCTACTCCGTTTGTTTGTCTTGTCATTGTGACATGCGCTTGTTTCCATGTCATGGGGCAAGAGGTACCTCTTTGCGGTTCTCTATGATGTCATTAATACTTATTATGATTGTACAAAGCTTATTAGGAATCTTAAGTTGAGTAATCATGGAGTAGGTTTTCACACTCACGGGGCATGAGGCTTTCAACCACCTTGTCATTCACATTACTTCAACATTCACAATTTAAGATGATAGTGATAAAGGGGCAATGAGAGTCCTAGATCAATGGATACCACAATTAAATTAGTAATTTTAGTTGAATAATTTAGAGGCTAAATAAGACTTGATCATGTTTTACCTCTACTCAATTTTCTCCAAAGTGTCCACCATATTTTCTATTTTCCATTATGCTATTCTTTGACCAATATAGGATTTTATTTTTCATTTTGTGTATGCATTTGGTCCATAGTGCTTTTATTTCATTATACACTTTGTGAACTTTCATGAAACATCTTTGCTTGCATATTTGATATTTCTTACAACATGAATTGTATATTGCTACTCATTTCTAGTATTAATAATTTTATATATGTAGCATGAATAATCCTCCTTGATATCCCATGATTATTTCAATATGCAAAGTCCATGTTAGTTTTATCACCTTCATACTCGAGGACGAGCATGGGTTAAGCTTGGGGATGTTGATGCATGTAATATGCATACATGAACTTTGCATGTTATTACTTGTTTTTCCTACATATTAGCAACTTATATTCATGTTTTATAATGATTTGGGGGATTTTCTAAACAATCCCCCTTCTTTTGGTTCTAACCCTGTTTTTCCAGAAAACGTACTTTTTAGTGTTTCAGACTTTCCGGGAGCTTCGGGACTCCAAAAAGGGCAAGGCCAAAGAGCACGGTTCAGAATTTTTGAGACGAAGACCATGGGCCAAAGTAGAGGGCCAAAAGTCCAACCAGGTGGCAAAGAGGACCCTCCACGCGGCCAGATTCCTTCGCCACGTGAGAGGCCTCCTTTTTGCCCCTGTGGATCCGATGTCGTCGATCTTTCTTCTCCCGAGTGTCTCGTGACCTAAAAACGACTATATAAAGGGTCCCCTGGCCTTTTCGAGGAGGAGGCGGCGCCGAGAGACGAAACCACGAAATAGAGAGACAGAAGGCTGCCGCCGGAGAAGATCGGAGGGGGGAAACGCCGCCGGGATCACCGCCGGAGGGCTCCACCCCCCTCCGGCGTGTTCATCATCAACATCTACAGCAAGATCAGCTCCATCTCTCCACTGTAATCTCTTGGCAAACACGATGTATGATGCAATACTATATTCCCTTGATGTATTGTGTCTCCCCGTCTATGTTTGAGTAGTGAATTGTTCATGGCAATGGTGAAATAGTTCGTTGATTGGTTGCATACAAGTTTGTTATCTTCTATGATTGTGTTTATGTACAATATATGAGTGCACGCATATGTTGGGGAATGCATGTAAGGTGATCACCGGTAGCATAATGGAGTGGTGGTGACTTGGGAGTGACAGTAACCTGAGACAGAGCCACAAAGTTAAGTTATTGGGGGATATATATAGGGGACCTTAGAACGTAAGGCTATGGTGGGACTTTATGTCTTAATCAATCTTGTGCAGTCATTTACTTGGCCACATGATCCATTATAAGGGGTTGTAGATCATTTACTTGACTATACCTATTCATGTCTCCTTCCTAGAAGAAACAACTAAGACTAAAACATGTGCTTCACTAATTGTGACAACCACACGAACGAAACACCTATTGTTAGAACACTTGCTCCCTTGAGATACTTGAGATATTTGCTGCTTGCTACTTGTCGGGGGGCTACCCCTGAGTAGGGTAAAGGCAAGTGCTAAAGGCAAGATCAGAAGGGGTGTTTGGCCGAGTAGCCGGCTACCTGGTACTCGCTACCCGGTCGACTGCTACCCGGTCTCACATCTAGACAGCCAGAAGAATGAATCAAGAGAGTTGTGCTTCTCCGAACAGAAGAGCTGGACCGAGTAGAAATGGCGGGAACCTACTCGGGCCAGAAGTCAAAGGAGCCGTTCTGACACCGAATCCCGCGTATCCCGGGTCCGTACTTGGCACTGTTCACAGCACTGTTCATCTGGGGACGGCGTGCCTGACAGCGACAGTGTGTCAGCAGGGCGTCGCAGGATAGGGGGGACCTACTCTGTGTTCGCACAGTGATAACAGACTGGTTACTTGGTTTTGCCCAACGACTTTCCGCATCAGGACAAGCTTAGAAGCCAAAGCTGTCAGCGGGAACTCGGAAGAAGGACGGTGTGCACACAATGTCGACATTTGTTTGTATTTGGCTGTATCCGGCTGGGCACCGGGTATATAAGGTGCCCGGCCGCCTCCTGCGCGAGGGACGAGACTTGGGCTGGATCACACGTAGAGATTCCTGACCTAATTCTACCCGGAGAGAGAAGAGTGGCTACTCGGTAGCAAGAACCATTGTACTGTGGCTACTCGGTGAGACACCAGAATACATAAAGAAAGGCAGGAGTAGGGGTTTTACCTCCTCACGAGGGCCCTGAACCTGGGTAGATCGTGTTGTTTGCAGTGTTTGATCTTCACCTCACGCGTCTACTCGTCGCGTGATCCCTCCCCGAGCGCCTCCAGCGTCCTTCGTCCCCACATCTTTAGCCATCCTATGGCATCTTCCGTGACACCACCACGACAGTTGGCGCCCACCGTGGGGCAACCAGCGGCGCTGGCTGGAGTTTCCGTTCGGACGGGATCGATTTCTGCTACTGGAGAGCGCGTGGTCTGTGGCCTTGTCCACAGATTCGGCTCCTTCGACTTCGTCACCGACAACGCCGGCGATTTCGGCGGCAGGGCCATGCCGGAGGGCGGTTCGGTGATATCCTTCGGCGCGCACCTCGTCTACGTCGCCACCGTCGTCGACTGCGAGTACCCTGAACTGGTGCATGACACGGAGGATCCGCCTGCCGTTATCGCCGCACGCGGGAGGCCGCTGGGCCGCTCCGCGGACGTCGCGGAGGTGATGGTAGCTGTCCTGGCTGGAGACGCTGGGAAGGGCGCGGCTGCTACCGCTGCGGTCGTCGTCGAGGATCTCGCCGGCTCTAGTGCCGGCGGGAAGACGCACAAGCCTTACGAGAAAGAGTGCAACCTCCCGCTCTCCACTACTCTGACGATCCCTGCGTCTGCTGCGCGGACGGGCATGCCGCCTCCCACCGACCTCGAGCTCCTGACCATGAAGGCGCAGCTCGACCGGAAGCGCCAAGAGCTGCTCGCTGAGCAGGCGGAGTTGGACAAGATCAGGCTAGAGCTTAGCTTAGATCAGCTAGAGTACAACAAGGCTCACGGTTTCACACCAGTCACTAGGAGAGCTAGCAATGTAGGTGCTACGCGTCGTAACCTAGGTGCCGAGATGGCAACTGTTGTAGAGGCTCCCAGTCAGTCCGCCACCGCAAACACCTCCACCTGACCCAGATACAGCACACCCGCCAAGACACTTAGAGCTGCTGAGGCTGTAGCTGCCGAGTTGCCACATCTAGTAGGCGACGCGCGTGTTAGGCAGCAGGAGAGGCTGAACGAGTTGGTGCTAGAGGCGGCTAGGCAGAACGAGGAGTTCCGGAAAGCCAACCCGGGTGCTGGAGCTTCGCAAGTGGTGCACTCGCATGTGGCCAGATCTAACGATCAGGCCTCATCTCCGCATCCCAGCCGCGAGAAGAGCCGCAGTGGGCGTTCTGGCAAGGACAGGCAAATGCAGGTGTACGACCCGGCTGCTGCCGCGAAACAGCTCGCTGTGCCGCAACAGCCCGGTCAGAAACACAACGCTGCAGGAGCAGGCTCTCAAGCCCATAAAGCTCAAAGCCAGGTCCGAGCTGGAGAGCGCCAGGTCCTTCTCAGCATCCCGTCGCTCAGCCTACTCGGCAGAGGCAGCAGCCGCGTGCAGTGGCGCCAGTCGCCAACCCGGTGGAGCAACCTGCAGCTGTGCAGGTGGATAGATATGATGACGGCTACTCGGCCATGGAGATGGCTGGCTATGATATTCTGGATCGTGTTGGCGTGCGCGTGTTGGCGCCTGGAGATGTGAGGCATCAGCTGGACCGGATCAGCTTGTCGGCGCGGCTGGAGAACACGGGTCCTCCTGGCCCCGAGTGTTTTGGCCCGCGCATCATGAACGAGCCGTCCGTGAAGAACTTCCAGCTCGCAAGGGGCACCAAGAGCTACAACGGCAGCACCAAGCCGGAAGATTGGCTCAATGACTATGTCACCGCGGTTCATATCGCGAACGGCAACCGGAGATGGGCGGTGCGGTACGTCCCGCAGATGCTAGAGGGTCCAGCTCGCACTTGGCTCAACAACTTGCCCAAGAACAGCATCAATTGCTGGCTGGATTTCTCGGACGCCTTCATCAGCAACTTCACAAGCACTTACAAGAGGCCGAATAGGCCGCAGCAACTGTCCGCTTGCAGGCAGCGAGAAGACGAGACGGACCGCGAGTACCTTACTCGGTGGAGCACATTGAGGAACACCTGTGAAGGTGTGAATGAGGCCCAGGCCATTACTTGGTTCGCGCAGGGTTGCAGACATGGCAGTATGCTGTGGCAAAGGTTGCAGAGGGAGATGCCAAACACTCTGGCGGAGACCATCAAGATTGCGGATCAATACGCACTCGGTGACCCTACCCAGCCCTTGATGGACTCCTCTGAGCCGAGAAGAAACTTCAACAGCAACAAGCACAACGAGTTCCGCAACAAGCGCAGGGGTGACCGAATAGATACTCGGTACGACCCTGAAGAGGTGAATGCAGTGGCTGTTGGAGCTGGGGGTAGCCAAAGGCAGAAACCTGCTGGAGCCTACGGGCAGAACCAGAACCAGGGCCAAGGCAACAAGAAACCATTCCGTGCTCCTCAGTCGGGTAGCGGCAACTCCGAGCAGCCGAGGAAGTTCGTCTTCGACGACATGAAGGATGGCCCATGCAGTTTTCACACTCAGCACCCCTCAAGGCCTGCTAATCATACTACCCGGCAGTGCGAGTGGTGGGATCTGATCAAGAGTGAAGGCCTGCCTCCTCCTCCTCCTCCTCTGCCAGCCGCAAATGCCAATGTGCAGTCTGCTCGCGCACCCGCAGCTCGGCCGCCAGTGTTCCCGAGAAGAGAAAATGTGAACCAAGTGGCTTTAGGAGCCAACCGTCACTTCAACAATGAGGGCTACCGCAACAACAACAACAACTACAACCGCAACAACAACAGAGGCAACAACAACTACCAAGGCAACAGCAACAACGGCAACCATGGGGGCAGAGGCTCCAACCAGTACCAAGAGCACCATGAGAGCTACATGATCTTCACTTCCGAGCCAGTCGACAAGCAATCACAGCACAGGCGTGCTATGGAGGTCAATGCAGTGATTCCTGCTGTCCCTCACTACATGTATTGGTGTGACCAAGAGATCAGGTGGTCCCGAGTAGATCATCCCAAGGTGATGCCCAACCCGGGTAGCTACGCCTTGGTGTTGGATCCTACTTTCCTGGGACCCGAGAAGAATGTGAGGTTCAGCAAGGTGCTAATCGACAACGGCAGCAGCATCAACATCGTGTATAAAGACACACTCGAGAAGCTTGGGCTGGCCGAGAACATGCTGCTACCCAGCAAGACCACCTTCCATGGCATTGTGCCGGGAGTCTCGTGCAACCCGGTTGGCCGAGTATTGATAGATGTGCTATTCGGCACAAGGGAGAACTGCCGCACAGAGCGCCTACAGTTCGAGGTGGTTGATCATCAGAGCCCCTATCACGCTCTACTCGGCAGGCCTGCTTGTAAGGACCCTAGACCGGCAGTCTGAAACCCTACGTATGCATACATTCACGATCCCAGAAAGATCAGTCGTGAACAACATACACAGTTGGCACACAGAAATACATCATCCATTACACGAATACATAAAGGTATTACACAAATGATCACATGATCAAGTCTAGCACAACTGCCAAAAGGGCAGGCACTTAACAAACACAGCGGAAGACAAATAAAACACAACGTAGTTGAGCCCAAGTCACGCCTTAACCTACAGGCTGCTGACCCGGAGACGATCCTAGTTTGCAAAGCCGTCAGCTCCGTACTTCTCTTCGTAGATCTCCTTTGGAGGCTCCTTCTCCAAATCTGATAAGTAGATACCAGGGGCGAAACCATAATGAGTACATTTGAATGTACTCAGCAAGACATCCATCATGTCACTTACCAACATGCAAATATGCTTATATGGTGGAATAGGTAGGCTATAAATAGGGTTCACTATCAATGGTGTTCATATAAGATGACACCACAGTTGCAGTCAGGTTAATCTGTATCTTCGTTGAAGAAGATACTTCAGAAGAAAAATAATATAGTTTTATTTCTCTTGTAGATATCGCATGTACAAGAGGTTTTGTAAAACTTTGTTAAAGAATATTTTCTCTTTGCAAAACTTCTTGGAATCAGCTTCCAGAATTCTTGCTTAGAGTAGAAAAGGTTTTCTTTGCAAAACATTTTGTTTTGTATAACATCATCTGGCTTTTCATCATCGACGATACCTCCACGGTATAAGTTTCCATTCCTTTCCGAACTTCACAAGTTCAACACTTCCGTTCCAAAATTCCCTTTCAAAAACTTCTTTTTGAAAACATTGACACAATGCTAGCTACATGGCCATTCAACTGTCCATATCCGAGGACGCGGCTTCTTCGAAAAAGTTGTACTCTGCAGAGGTGTACACATCCACCAGATCCAGTACACCTCCCGTGAAACAACCACGGACTGTAACAACAGTATGTAAACATCAGGTATCTGATCATAACCATCCACTATGTTCAAGCTAGTATATGCCTATCTCTCGATTGAGGTTGTTCTCCCCGGCATCAAGTCCCACCCTGCCTAGCCAGGAGCCTCAATGAATGCATCCGGAGGGAAAATTAATCCCACACTTTATATGCCTCAACATTGGGAGTTTTGACGACATTCGGTTCGAGGGTACGACGCCCCTTATAGCAAGTGAGATAGCACACACTAATAAGAACAAACTTCAAGTTAAGCCCCGTGCCCATGTTGGGGTAGGGTGGCAGTACGGTAAAGGTTGTCCGGCGAAGACTAGGTTATGTGTCATTTTTGAAAACACCACTTTCTCAAAAATGACCACTTCCACATTCCTCCGGAGAACAAGGATCCGCCTTTTCTCCGGGTTTTTCCGTAAAGCCTTTGTTTTGTAGAATCACAATTTTAGGGTGTCCACTTAGGGACTAGTATATTTGATGGTAATAAATACCATAAGGTGGCCTATGGGCTTGGTATTACCAAGTTTTAACTACTGGCATAATAGTAACCTATATACTAGTATAGTAGTAATAGCCACATCAAAAATAGTTTTGATAATCAAGTTTTGGTAAAACTTCAGAGGTAAAACATGCATGATATATAATGGTAAGTATTGTATCAGCAAGCAATCAGGATGCTTGCCTCAAGTCTCTTAATGTCCCTGGCCTTGAAGCAAATCGAACTTGACGCACAGCTCCACAACTGCTTCTTCTCCTTCTTCGCGTTCTAGCGTCGTAAAGGAAATAAAAGACACACACTCAGGTCTAAAAGACAAACAACTAAGCTAAGAAACACATACAGCAACAATTGTTCATTCTCGAGTTCTCTCGAAACAATAACGCGAAAACTATCTCACATAACTCTCACGGTCCAAAACTGTCGTCAGGCACTGAGTATGGTTTAGAAAACCATATCCCACATCATACATACCATATATGGAGTGGTGTACCACTCTCATAACAAGATATATAAGAAGCTAAAAATATAGCTTGTGGGTGAAAAGGGTTAGGTTGCTAAGGTAAAACAAACAGACAGAATTATACCCATGGCAGTGGGTATTACTCACCACAAGCAACTATCACTTGATGCGTTCATGATTTTAGTTGGATGTTTTAGTTTCACAAGATACTCTTAAGCACAATCATAACACAATTATAAACACATGCTAAGGTAAAACATTCCAAGAAAATCCAAACAACAAGCAAACACACCACAATTGAATAGACTATTTATTCACTATGTTATTGTTTACTAGAAGTTTTGGAATCCATCAATCATGAAAATTTAGCAACCAACCAGTAGCTAATCACCAATGAATCTATTCATAAAAATAGTCTAAAACACAATCTTCACTCAAGACAATAATCTTATTAAATAACATAAAAACAAAACTGCACTCATAGCATACTAGTATGGAAATTCTATACAAACATGCTATAAGGAATATTTGTATTCTACAACTATAGCACAAGAAACTAAATGATTCATGGCATCATAACAGAAGTAATAACTTCATAAATATGCTATAATAAACTCATACACTCATAAGACAAAAAATGACAACACTAGAGCAAAATTCACCATTTTCTAGTGGGGACACTAGTTCAACACTAGAGAAGCAAACAATGTTACTATGATGCTTAATTCTAAACAAGCAAGTCATGATCATAAAATGTACCTAATAACAGTACACAAAACTTACACATGCTAGCAAGCACAACATCAAAACAATCCCATGAAACAACTATTAAGCATGCATAAATTAATTCTAGCAATTTATGTTTTTCTTAAACAATTACTAGCAAGCAAGCAAGGTATAACTTACACAACCAGTAGCTATGCAACAAAAGAAAATTTATCTAAACCTTTTCAAAAATCCAAACACTCAATTTAAAATCATCCACAAACAATCTATCAATCAAAAGGAATTCATTTTGTTTGCAAACAATTTAATTTAGCACTCAATAGTGAATAATCTCTTAACAAGATACTCCTAAGGAATATTATGCTAACGAATGGATCACACCTAACATACTAGTAGATACTTATAATAAATAAACTTCTCACTTGCATAAGTGAAAACAAACCATTATATTTTCCATGGTGGAAAATATTCCTATCAACCACATAATGAAAACATGTTAATTTCTCACATGTGCATAGTTGGGAATTTTCATCCACAACCAAGATGCAATGGGACCAGTGGGTTATGGGCCCATTTAAAATCAAGGTAAATGAGGTTCTAAGCCTCTGGTTACTCATGACAAAAATTAGTATAGCAAAATAAATAAAACAATGCTATTTATTCTAGTACATACAAGACTAGTGCATAAGAATAACAAAACCTACACATGCTTCACCTAAAAAAAAATACATGCAAGCTATCAGAGACAAAAACATCAAAATAACAGTACCAAAATGGTACTGGATCTATAGCAAACATAGCACAAAAATTATCAAGGTATTAACACAAGGATCTAGCCCTCACAATAATCCCAAAGAATAAACACTAGAACAATAACAAATGCTACTCATGCTTTGCTATAAGATCACATGCAAGTTACTGAAGATAGTAGCATATAAATCACAGTACCAAAATGGTACTGGACTCAACACAATCATAGCACAAAAATAGGTAACAAGCACACAAGGAGTTGGTTCACACAAAACATCAAATAAATAATCTAGTGAAACAACATATGCTACTTCTTTAGCCATAATATATTGCAAACATGCACACACTTTGTGTGGTAGATGTACTGCAAGTAAACAACCTAATAACAAGGTTCAACACATCTCTTCATCCTAGGAACAAGGATTAAGTCAACCAAGCATTTCATTTTAACAAAAACAAATAAAGAAGTCCAAACAGAAAAGCTTCTGTTTCTAGATCTGTCCACCAAAAATAATCTAGAGCTCAAAAAATTAATCTAAGCTAGGATAAGGTATATCCACTCAATACCAAACTCATCCAATTGGGTTTGCTCCAAAATTCATTTTAAACTCCTTATAAAAATCAAAGAAAAGGCTACTGGTCCTTTAGCAATTTGGATGGCATTTTCATTCTACAACTCTCCTTGATGTGAGGTTTGGCTTATTGGATAGATATTTTCAATACCTATCCAGATCAGTTGAGTTTGTTCCATTTGATTATATATTTTAAAAGTTATGTCCAAAACATCCTCAGAGATAGTCTGTGGCAAAACAGTCATTGTGTCCAACATCTTTGCCCAAATCCAGACCTGCAACTTTGGCATGGCTTGGATTTCATGTATGTATGTCCATGATTTTTCTCAGATTTTATTGTGCAGGTTTTATATTTTTCACAAGCCTAAAGTAACTGCACCTGAATCTGCCAAAAATCAAATGAGATAAACAATCGTGCGGGTGGGCCGGAACTGCGCGGGCGCGGCCCAGCTAGCGGCAGCGCAGCCCACCTGCGGTGCGCGCGCGGGAAACGGCGCGGGAAAGGGTTCGTTCAAGCTCGCCCGTTGATCATCAGATCGACGGCGCTGGTTCGTCTCCTTCCTCCCGACCCACTCTCTCTCTGCCCGACGGAAAAAAAACGAGGCGCGGCCGTGGCTCACCGTGGGGAGCTCGGGGAAGGGTTGTGGGCACTCGGTGGTGTTGCCGGGGTGCAGGGGCGTTGAGGGGAGGTCTCCGCAGCAGCCGGCGCGGCTCCTAGCGGCGGCGCTCCAGGTGATGCCCGTGGCGGCGAGTTGGACGGCGGCGGCCAACCTGCGCACGAGGGATCCCGGGAATATGTCAGAAAGGGTCTAGGGGATTAGAGGAGTCCATCCACGGCAGTGGGAGGGGAAGAGAGGGCTCGGGCCGAGCTGCACCGTGTCGTGCCCGAGGTGGTGACCGCCGGCGAGTACACGGCCCGTGCTCGCTCCAGGGGCTCGGGCTAGGCTCTGTTTTGCTTTGGGGAGGCAGAGGGAGTTGTGAGGGAGGGCAGGGCGTGAGGGTTTGCCCTCTGGGGCTGTGTAGGCTCGAGTCAAAGTGGGTGTGCTCGGTTTGGCAAAGGCATGGGCTTGCCTTGCCCCTTGGGGTTTCTCCACGGGTGGCCTAGCTTCTAACTGGTGCCCTGAGGTGAATATTGGTACAAGGGTGTGAGCAAGGCCACAGTAAGGGCCAAGGGATGGGCAAAAGTGAAAATGCAACTATTCCAACCACTATGTGTGACCTCACCATTTAGTCAACTTCCACCTCACTCTATTCCCTCCCTAGCCGGCCAAATGGGGATCCAATGCCACCTTCTAGAAGCCTAGTATCATTGCTTTCGAAATGGCAAAGTGGCTAAGCTTGGATCAGTACACACAAGATCAATCATCAAGTTTAAAAGTGTAATCACTGTTCTGTCAGAAAAGTGCTGGAACAGCAGACAGAGATAGCAAAAGTTGGAGTTGTTTTCAGGGTTCAAAAGCTCTCCAAAATTTGTTTTCAAAACATGGACTTGTTAACCATGTTATATACTTTCAGAAACAACTTTTGGAAACCATTTTGAAATAGTTTAAGGCCATGAAAACAATGTGGAAAAAGGTATACTTTCTGTTTTTATCTGTTTCTAAAAACTGCCTTAATTTTATACCACAAAAACAACAAGCAAAAGATAGTTTTTATTTATCCCAAAATAAAAGTGAGCTTATGGATTTGTAGTACATATAACAAGGATTAATTAGAAGTCAAGAAATCACAAAATAACAATCTCTAGCTTGGTGAAAACAATGGTAGAAAACAGGTACTTGGCTTTATTTTCAGGAATTGTTTTCTATAGGAAAGTTAAAAGAAAACCTTCATAGATCATCTTGGAAACTTGTTTTCTTGGATCCAACAAGGTTAAAAGTTTGTTTTAAGATGCAAACAAGAATGGTCCAAGTCTTGGAAAGAAAAACCACTCAAGTATTAATAAGAAAACATTAGGGAAAAATATCAGGAATATTTTTCAGAAACATAAGGTGTTGGTTTTATAATGAAACAAAACTTATGTTGCAAATATGATTAGGATCATAACACAAGTTATTTAAAACAATCATGTTGTTGTAAACATTACTTTGTTGGCCCTAATAGTTGTCTTCTTGAGCACAGATCAAGGGTCTAAAAACTGGGATGTGACAGACCTTCCCCCCTTACCAGAATCTCGTCCCGAGATTCGCAGGCAAGCGAAAAGAGGGTATGGTCAAATAACAATGTTAGATGATTTTTTTACAAAACCTGTGTTGGTGTTTTGTAACCTTATTTACAGGGGCTTCCCCCCCTTTGATTTTTCTTACCAGAATTTCCTGGTAAATTTGTCTTCTTTACAAAGGTTTGGGTGCCATGGTCTAAACCTCGAACATATTGCTCCTTAAAACCATGATGTCCAACCAGTGGTTATTCTTTAGTCATAAGCTCTATTTGCGTACCACTCAATGATCAATCTAATGGATATCCATCATCAATTAAAAAGTATGAGCTTTCCATTGCTCACCGTCCAAAATCCAGGAAAATCCACTACCTTCCTCTTAACCTAAAATAGTTAAAATCCCAAAACATTTGTTTTCCTCAAAGGTAGTTTATCTAGATCATAAAGCTATAACAACTCTGAGTACTATCATCTATATAAGGTTTCTTTCAGAAACTCCAGGCTCATAATGATTTTTCCTAAAATCTATCATCATCAATATATATCCACCAATCTTTCTAAGCCTCAAACGAGTTCTACTATCTCATACTGTAGAATCTGGTTCCTTCAACACATACATACGGGAGATATTGTCGCCTAGTAATGATCATAGATTACCCCTCTAATATTTTTTTTCCAACCTTTCACTACTTCAAAATAGCTATAGAATCATTCTAAGGCACCTTTCTCTTTGTTTTTTGGAAAAGTTGATTACACGTTTTCTTTTTAAACGGTGATTACAAACTCTGCAACATATCAACTCTATAAGTTACTTTGTAAGGCATTTGGTTTTAGATACCACTTCTGTAGGGCATTTAAACGAAGATGTGATGAGCCAACACCGTAAGGCTTTTAAGCTTACGATTCGCTGAGGTTATATTACTAATTTGGTAAGGTCTCCAATTATGTAAGGCCTCGAACTAGAATTAGCTGAAACCCTTTTAGATTTTTGTTAGTATCTTTAACTATTTAAGATTTTACTTAGTCTGACGTGACACTTCTAGTGTCCCATTTACGTCGGGTTTTCTCATGGTGCGACGATAAACAAAACAAGGGGGTTCACAGGTGTGGTTTGAAACGTACCATTGGCTATGGCAGGAGTCGAAGATGCTCCTGCAACATCATCTCTGTCTCGAGGTCCACTCATCAGATTCTTGCGTTTCTTCTGGGCTGGACCCTGGGTTTCTTGGGTTTCTTGGGTTTCTTCAGGATGAGCTAGAATACGGTTCTTATTGGGACATTTGCGAACCAAGTGCCCTTCCTGTCTACAGGCAAAGCAAACCCTGGTTTTAGGCTTGACTTTCACCCGTCTCCTTGAAGATTGCTCCGACCAAGCCGGATCATACTCCCTCTGGGGACAATTACGAGCGAAATGCCCTTCCGTCCCACAGACAAAACACTCTTCAGTCACCCATAGACTAGTTTCTCCTGGCGTCACCATCTTCCTTTTGCGGCTCTCTCCAGCAAGCAGTTGCTGGTATCCTCTCATAAGGAACATAGTATTCTCAGCGTTGGTGATGGCAAGCTGAGTCAACTGTTCCAGGATAGCATGGGTGGCGATGTGCTCAGCTCGAGCGGCTTCACGTATTTCCCTCAACAGAGCAAACAGTTGAGCAACTGTCGGCTCAGGTGACGGAGGTGGATTGCTGGCCATGCTGAAAAAAGAACGCTGTAAGACGATAATAACTAAAGGTGGTCTTGGTTTTAAAGGCTCGTGACATATACCGGCTCATAGCGGACATGAGAACGGTAGGTAACACGACAACAAGCAAACATCGACGAAACTAAAACCAACTCAAACCCAGATTAACACGTATGTGAAAAACGAGTCTTAACAAGCATAACTTATCTTAATGGTTCACAAGGCTACCAGATAAGGCTTACAACACAATAACAAGTCCTAACAACTCCATATAAGTTAGGAAGCAAGATTGAATAAAACACAAATTCATTTCAATCAAGAGCACCAAAGAAACAAAAACAGGAAACCTGCGGTTTCCTAGATTCATGATAACCATTCCATCGTTCACTTAATTTCTAAACCTTGAATTTCATGGTACCTACCATGTCTACTAAGATTTGGCTTCCAAAGTAGATACACCTGATATCTTAATGACTAGTAAACGACTAGGTTATCCTTTTATTTTCTCGTGACTTTTCCTTTTTACCAACTAGATTAAAAGGTACCGTAAGTCACTTAATTCCTTGGTTTAGAAAGAGTTGTCAGTATTTCACATGCTTTGGTTAGGTGTCATCCTAAGATTAGACAAAGCATGTTAGTTTTGTTAGCTTTTTATTTAATAATGTTTGTCCGACAAGATACGACTAGCGTCATCGTACGTCGGATATCGAATCGTGCTCTTTTGATTGGCTTTTGAGGGGGTTGCGCATCATGGCGTGTCTAGACTTCTTTTGCACCTTTCTCCAGAGGAGGGAGATATATAACTTTTTAAAAGGGGATTTCTCTAGTTTGGTCTTTTAAAAGGGGACATAATAAGGTGCAATGTTTAGCCAACATGGTAAAAAGAGTCTTTTGCAAACAGGCAAAACATAGAGGTTTTGGTCAGTATAGGTTGGTTTTCTTCATGCCTTTTCTTCTATGAAGGTTGTCGTTGTTGGAGATTTATCTGTTGGAGTGCATCACTGTTAGCAACGCTATCAGTTCGTGTGGCTTGATGGTCCTCTACTATTAGGCACAACGGTGCTTTCATTGATGGTGGGGGAGATGGTGGGGGTTCACGACGGGTCGCATTATGAAGCGAAAACAAGTATAAGTCTAAGCAACACATTCTTGTTTTTGAATGCTATACAAAACAGTTTTGCTTGCAAAAATTTAACAGGCGGCGATTCAAAAACAAGAGCGGGGCAATCACAAACTTGCAAAATTTGAGCACCCCACAAACATATAGAAGCCTAGATGAACCAAATTCTACACCACACAACAGCACAAAGTCCTACGGACACACATAAGCAAGCCAAAACACACAAACAAGGCTCCATTGGAGCTACGTAGGGGGATGATCCAAAATCCTAGAAGTGGCTGAAGAACTATATCTACTTCTGACCATCGTCACTGTAGAGCTAGGCAATTATTTTGGTCTTCTCGGGACATCGGCAAGTATAAAATCTTTTGGATGGAAACAAGATAATAGAAGTAAAGTTTTGATAAAAACTTTGAACTGAGAGAGGTAAAATATGCAACAATCTGTTTTTGAAACCCCAACTATTTTCTGGACAGAAAACTTCAAAGACGAGAGATGTTTCAAAAACAGAGCGGAGCAGTTGCAAACAAGTAAGAAATAAACTCTTAACCGAGAGAGATACTAACTCTGTAAGGCCCGCCCTTTGAACCACTGTTCAAGGACGCCCTTGATATGCATTTAGAATCTTTTGAAAAGATAATAAGGAGGGAAAATATACTAAAATTCCCTTAGATAAAAATAATGTAGATAGTAAATGGGTTTTTACTCAAAAAATACTTTTCTTTCCTATCTGACGTCCATGCTAACTAAGGTCTCCTAAGGTCAACCTGGCTCTGATACCAACTCTGTAAGGACCCCAGACCGGCAGTCTGAAACCCTACGTATGCATACATTCACGATCCCAGAAAGATCAGTCGTGAACAACATACACAGTTGGCACACAGAAATACATCATCCATTACACGAATACATAAAGGTATTACACAAATGATCACATGATCAAGTCTAGCACAACTGCCAAAAGGGCAGGCACTTAACAAACACAGCGGAAGACAAATAAAACACAACGTAGTTGAGCCCAAGTCACGCCTTAACCTACAGGCTGCTGACCCGGAGACGATCCTAGTTTGCAAAGCCGTCAGCTCCGTACTTCTCTTTGTAGATCTCCTTTGGAGGCTCCTTCTCCAAATCTAATAAGTAGATACCAGGGGCGAAACCATAATGAGTACATTTGAATGTACTCAGCAAGACATCCATCATGTCACTTACCAACATGCAAATATGCTTATATGGTGGAATAGGTAGGCTATAAATAGGGTTCACTATCAATGGTGTTCATATAAGATGACACCACAGTTGCAGTCAGGTTAATCTGTATCTTCGTTGAAGAAGATACTTCAGAAGAAAAATAATATAGTTTTATTTCTCTTGTAGATATCGCATGTACAAGAGGTTTTGTAAAACTTTGTTAAAGAATATTTTCTCTTTGCAAAACTTCTTGGAATCAGCTTCCAGAATTCTTGCTTAGAGTAGAAAAGGTTTTATTTGCAAAAAATTTTGTTTTGTATAACATCATCTGGCTTTTCATCATCGACGATACCTCCACGGTATAAGTTTCCATTCCTTTCCGAACTTCACAAGTTCAACACTTCCTTTCCAAAATTCCCTTTCAAAAACTTCTTTTTGAAAACATTGACACAATGCTAGCTACATGGCCATTCAACTGTCCATATCCGAGGACGCGGCTTCTTCGAAAAAGTTGTACTCTGCAGAGGTGTACACATCCACCAGATCCAGTACACCTCCCGTGAAACAACCACGGACTGTAACAACAGTATGTAAACATCAGGTATCTGATCATAACCATCCACTATGTTCAAGCTAGTATATGCCTATCTCTCGATTGAGGTTGTTCTCCCCGTCATCAAGTCCCACCCTGCCTAGCCAGGAGCCTCAATGAATGCATCCGGAGGGAAAATTAATCCCACACTTTATATGCCTCAACATTGGGAGTTTTGACGACATTCGGTTCGAGGGTACGACGCCCCTTATAGCAAGTGAGATAGCACACACTAATAAGAACAAACTTCAAGTTAAGCCCCGTGCCCATGTTGGGGTAGGGTGGCAGTACGGTAAAGGTTGTCCGGCGAAGACTAGGTTATGTGTCATTTTTGAAAACACCACTTTCTCAAAAATGACCACTTCCACATTCCTCCGGAGAACAAGGATCCGCCTTTTCTCCGGGTTTTTCCGTAAAGCCTTTGTTTTGTAGAATCACAATTTTAGGGTGTCCACTTAGGGACTAGTATATTTGATGGTAATAAATACCATAAGGTGGCCTATGGGCTTGGTATTACCAAGTTTTAACTACTGGCATAATAGTAACCTATATACTAGTATAGTAGTAATAGCCACATCAAAAATAGTTTTGATAATCAAGTTTTGGTAAAACTTCAGAGGTAAAACATGCATGATATATAATGGTAAGTATTGTATCAGCAAGCAATCAGGATGCTTGCCTCAAGTCTCTTAATGTCCCTGGCCTTGAAGCAAATCGAACTTGACGCACAGCTCCACAACTGCTTCTTCTCCTTCTTCGCGTTCTAGCGTCGTAAAGGAAATAAAAGACACACACTCAGGTCTAAAAGACAAACAACTAAGCTAAGAAACACATACAGCAACAATTGTTCATTCTCGAGTTCTCTCGAAACAATAACGCGAAAACTATCTCACATAACTCTCACGGTCCAAAACTGTCGTCAGGCACTGAGTATGGTTTAGAAAACCATATCCCACATCATACATACCATATATGGAGTGGTGTACCACTCTCATAACAAGATATATAAGAAGCTAAAAATATAGCTTGTGGGTGAAAAGGGTTAGGTTGCTAAGGTAAAACAAACAGACAGAATTATACCCATGGCAGTGGGTATTACTCACCACAAGCAACTATCACTTGATGCGTTCATGATTTTAGTTGGATGTTTTAGTTTCACAAGATACTCTTAAGCAAAATCATAACACAATTATAAACACATGCTAAGGTAAAACATTCCAAGAAAATCCAAACAACAAGCAAACACACCACAATTGAATAGACTATTTATTCACTATGTTATTGTTTACTAGAAGTTTTGGAATCCATCAATCATGAAAATTTAGCAACCAACCAGTAGCTAATCACCAATGAATCTATTCATAAAAATAGTCTAAAACACAATCTTCACTCAAGACAATAATCTTATTAAATAACATAAAAACAAAACTGCACTCATAGCATACTAGTATGGAAATTCTATACAAACATGCTATAAGGAATATTTGTATTCTACAACTATAGCACAAGAAACTAAATGATTCATGGCATCATAACAGAAGTAATAACTTCATAAATATGCTATAATAAACTCATACACTCATAAGACAAAAAATGACAACACTAGAGCAAAATTCACCATTTTCTAGTGGGGACACTAGTTCAACACTAGAGAAGCAAACAATGTTACTATGATGCTTAATTCTAAACAAGCAAGTCATGATCATAAAATGTACCTAATAACAGTACACAAAACTTACACATGCTAGCAAGCACAACATCAAAACAATCCCATGAAACAACTATTAAGCATGCATAAATAAATTCTAGCAATTTATGGTTTTCTTAAACAATTACTAGCAAGCAAGCAAGGTATAACTTACACAACCAGTAGCTATGCAACAAAAGAAAAGTTATCTAAACCTTTTCAAAAATCCAAACACTCAATTTAAAATCATCCACAAACAATCTATCAATCAAAAGGAATTCATTTTGTTTGCAAACAATTTAATTTAGCACTCAATAGTGAATAATCTCTTAACAAGATACTCCTAAGGAATATTATGCTAACGAATGGATCACACCTAACATACTAGTAGATACTTATAATAAATAAACTTCTCACTTGCATAAGTGAAAACAAACCATTATATTTTCCATGGTGGAAAATATTCCTATCAACCACATAATGAAAACATGTTAATTTCTCACATGTGCATAGTTGGGAATTTTCATCCACAACCAAGATGCAATGGGACCAGTGGGTTATGGGCCCATTTAAAATCAAGGTAAATGAGGTTCTAAGCCTCTGGTTACTCATGACAAAAATTAGTATAGCAAAATAAATAAAACAATGCTATTTATTCTAGTACATACAAGACTAGTGCATAAGAATAACAAAACCTACACATGCTTCACCTAAAAAAAAATACATGCAAGCTATCAAGACAAAAACATCAAAATAACAGTACCAAAATGGTACTGGATCTATAGCAAACATAGCACAAAAATTATCAAGGTATTAACACAAGGATCTAGCCCTCACAATAATCCCAAAGAATAAACACTAGAACAATAACAAATGCTACTCATGCTTTGCTATAAGATCACATGCAAGTTACTGAAGATAGTAGCATATAAATCACAGTACCAAAATGGTACTGGACTCAACACAATCATAGCACAAAAATAGGTAACAAGCACACAAGGAGTTGGTTCACACAAAACATCAAATAAATAATCTAGTGAAACAACATATGCTACTTCTTTAGCCATAATATATTGCAAACATGCACACACTTTGTGTGGTAGATGTACTGCAAGTGTAACATCCCAAGTCTGAAAAATAGCCTTTAGAATGTTTGCTCTCTGTTATTTTATGTTTTGCATCATGGCATCATGTTGGTTGCATTTGTTTTGTTTGTTTTCCATTTGTTTTCCAACTGTTTTCAGTTGTTTTCCTTTGTTTTCTATTTGAATTCCAAACCAAAATTCAAACCTTTTGTTTCATCCTTGTGATGTTACAATTTCCAAAATGTTATTTCAAATGAAAACAACCAAATTGTTCCATTTTATTCCATGTTGATCAACTAATAAAATGGTGCCTTTATTTTCACTAATTAATTCCAAATTGGTTTCAAATTCAAAGCCAAACATCAACAGCACCTTCTTTGGAATTATGAAAATCTCCAAACCAATCAACTCACCTTAATCACATTAATAATAGGGTCCACCCTATTAAGTTGTTGTTTTCTATATTAATTAACAAAATATTCCAAATTCAAACCATGTGTTCCAAACAGAACCCAATGTGAAAGTATAAAAATAATAACCCAAAGCATTTATGATCTTTTGTTTCCAATTAAATCACTTGGGTCATTCTATTAAAGTGTTGACTTAATAATCATTTTAATTATTCAAAATAATCTAATTTGGTTTATATTCCAAACAAAGCACCAAATCAGAACCATTTTGAGTTTATGTTGATGCCAAAACAAATCATTTCAATTTGTCTAAATACCTTAGGGGTTACCCTATTTAATTGGTTGATTTTATTAATGTTTATTAATATTAACCATTTCACTCAAATTTGGTTCTAATTTCAAAAATCAACCAAATGTTAAAATTTTGAAAAATGAAAATTACCAAATGGTTGCATTTGGCCTAAGGAACTTATCCTAAATTTTTCAAATTTTTCTCTAATCTAAACCCTAATGTTTTCTTCCTAAAGCATATGCTACAAAAAAAAATAGTACAAAAAATAAAATAGCAAAGGAGAAAAATGGCAGCAGCAACTAAAACAAGCCCAGCCCACTTCCAACCAGCCCAATACCCCTTCTCTCTGTCGCTGTCACCTACCTCGGTGAGGTCACGTTCTGTACGAACATGCTCACCACCACCCGATCTCTTCCCCCTCCCTCGATGCGTCGCCGTACAAGCCCGGAGACCACTATATCTACCTCCCTCTGCCCTAGCCGCTACGTAACCCTAGCCCTAACCCTCCATCGCCGCCATCTTCCATCGCCACCAAGCCTCTCCCTCTGCTCTGAATCTCAACACTGAACCTCACCACCGAGCCCTTCGTGGCCGAATTTTTGCCTCCATGGCGCCACCGAGGTGGCCCTCTCCGAGGAGCCCGGAGGGCGGGAATGGATACGAGCGTGCTCCAGCTACCTCTCCGTCCCCTCGCCGGTTGCTGGGAGCAACCGGAGTGCCCACGCCATCGCCGTTTTGTCCACACCGACGGCCACCTCTCCGAGCGCCTTCCTCGACCTGAACCGTGGTGAGCAGTCGCCACTGCTCCTTCCCTCTCCCTCCGATCCTTCCTGGCCTAGGCCCCGCCTTCCTCTTGCTCTGTGATGCGTGGCCGCGCCCAATCGCCGCCGTCCGCCGCTCGCTGGTCGCCGCGGTTGTCCGATCGAACATGGCGTTGTTCGTCAGGTTCAGAGATAGCTGTTCGGTTCGAAGTTCAGTTAAACCTCGCCTGTTATTTTACCTTAACTGCGTCCCTCCTCGTATCACAAGCAGTCGATCAGCGCAGTGGTAGCAGCTGCCCGCGCGCGAGGCTAGGTTGCGGGTTCGAGCCCCGCTGCGCCCCCCTTTTTCCTTTGGGTTTTCTTCCCCTGCGCCAGTGGCCCACCCGTCAGCCGCGGTGGTTGCCACGCGCGTGCCCCGCTGGCCCCTCTGGCCCACGCGGCAGGGGCAGTGGGTAGATAGCTGCTCGGTAGCAAATGTCTCAGTGCCAATTTTCTAAAATTCCAAATTTCTTTTTAATTGGCAGAATAAAGCATTAACTTTAAAAATCAATAACTTTTAAACCATAAGTCCAATAAATAAAACTTGTATATGATTTCTGCCCCAAATTTCATACTCTTTCCAAATAACTTATTTGTGTTCTGTTTTGACTTTTCCAAAAACATTTAAAATTCAAATTTGAATAATTCAATTGTATTTTGTAATAATTCATAACTAATTCATACCTTTTCCAAATAAGTCAAATAAAATATGTTTTTCACACCTTTTTGAATACTCTATTCAAATATAAATTTTGTTTTCTGGTTTGAACAATTTAAATTGCCTAAACAATTTAAATCTTGTTTAATGCACTTAAAAATTGTTCAATATTGTTTAATTCATAATTAAATAATCCTAAGTCCAATTTCAACATGTGAAACATGTAATCCAACCAAAATTTGTTGATCTATTCAAATATCAACTTTGTTATTTGTTTTGAACAATTTAAATGGTTGAAAACAACAATTACTTGTGTGTCACCTTTAATGCACCCAAAATTTCCCTAAATTACTAATAAACTTCTAAATTGCTACACCCTATTTAAATTTGATTCTTATGTTGTTATTTTGCTGTTTTCCTGTTGCATGCATCATGTTAAACCACTAGCACCTGTTCATTAGTTGGAAAACAAATGATCCACCCAAAATCCATGGGCTTTTCATATGCAACTCAAAGTTGCATATTTGTCCATTTAAATTGTGCTATCTTATCAACTAGTTTATTTTGTTGCATCTATTAACATGACATGCATCATATTTGATTGTGCACTATGCCATGATAATGATTGCTTATCTTTCTGCAATGTTTGTTTGCTTCTTCTCGGATATACGACGACGTTGAGACCGACGATACTTACGACACCCCTTCTAAGGAGTTAGCTCAGTACCAGGCTACTGGGTTTTGCAGGCAAGTTATCACTCACATGAACCACTGTGTTCCTTTCAACATTGGTTACCGATACTTTCCGTTGTTCTTTTCTGCTAGCCTTAGTAGTAGTTGTTCTGTTACGAACCCATCACATGAATCCCTTAAACCTGATATTGCCTCACCTCCCTTCCTACATCCCATTGTTTGGGCCAGTGTCTTACTAGCATGCTTAGGTTGCTTTTGCTCGAGTCTGTTATCCGTTACTTTATGTTACTATTATCTATTACGTTGTGGGGGCTCGATGTTTAATCAATCAATCATGCTAATGTTACTATTAATAATAAATTTGATGATAAGGCACCGGCAGGAGGCCCATGAGAGGTTTTGGAGCCTGCTAGTGTCGACCCTAATAGGAAAAGGGTCTTGTCTACTGATCCATAATGAGCGCACTACCCGCATTTGGGAAGCGAGTATGGGCGCCCCCCTCAACTTGACCTGATTCGCATCTCGTCCAAATCGCCTCATTTAGTTCGTGTTTTCCATTTGCCGCATGCATGTTTTTGCGAGCCCAGCGCAGGGTGGAACTTTCGTAGTCGGCATATAGGGGGACACGGTCTTAGAGTGCTATGATGGTCCATTTTCTTCTGGGCTTGATTAGCCGTGCGCCCAAGGTGCTTTGGGCTTGATGCGAAGAATGGTTGGTTGTGTTGAGTGCCCCGCTTGGTGGGGTGATCTCCCATCTGGCGGGCCATTCATGAGTGTACGGCCAAATTGGTGCAACCCTGCAGGGATAATCTTCTCGAGAAGCCGTGTTTTCCGCGGTTATGGATTACTTGGTGAAAGTACTGGCTAACAAGTACTCAGGACAACTTAAACATAATGATCAATCATGCTTCACCCAATGGTTAATAACTTGACTAGTAACAGGTTATTCACACAATAACTTGATTCACCTTATTTCAACTGTGTGAGTTATCCTCGGATTGCTTCTTTGGATAAGGGGCGAGATCCAGGATGGGTTTGTTAGAAGTTATCTTTCAGTTGGTTACAATCCTCGATCTTATCTCCTTTCTGTTAGCCGGAAGTGGTAGAATCTCTGTAGTTGGTTAGTGCAGCCAGTGCAGCATCTTTTATATCCCCTCTCTTCCGTTGAACCCAAGGCATCTGTACTTGGTGTTGACGGGTTACACTTTGGTGAATTGTGAGTCTTGCTTGCCAGTACGTTTATGTACTGACCCCTTTGGGGCTGTGGTTTCCGCAGACCTACGTTTCCGAAGATCTACATGGTGGCAACTACGTGGAGTATGCCGAGACTGCTGACGAGTAGATAGCGGACCCGGGCAGGATCCGAGACTTCGTGGATGGGCTCCGTCTGTTTGTTCCCGGCCTCTTAGGCCTATTTGGTTCTTGTCTGTACTCAGACATGTTGAATGCTTCCGCTGTATTGTAATGATGTATTGTTGGGGCATGTGCCCTCTGAATGATTGTATTTGCTATCTCTGCTCTAATGAGAGCCATTTGCAACTTATTTCAATCTTTTGTGTCGTAGAGATCTGTTGTGATATCACTTGTTAAACGCCGTTGACGTACCATGTGTGTATGGTTTGAAGTACGTCGACGGAAGTGCCTTTGATCTCTAGTGGATAGTTTACATCGACGATGGAATAGCAGGGCTTGTGTTGTCGCGCATAAGCGCAGGCCTACCAGGAAGCTGGGACGTGGGAGCAGTTATGCCCCATAATCCAAGCATCTGCTATCCAGTTCGTACGGTGAGTATCCCCTAGAAATCAGGGTGCGACAAATGGTATCAGAGCCTGTCTGCCTGTAGGATCCCTTTTTACTGGTCGCAGTTGAGTCTAGAAACTATTTTGTAGCTATATAGGAAAAATGAAACGTGAGAGTAGGAATTCTGTTCTTTTTCTTCTTTCCCCACCCACCCTCCCTTTTCTGGTAAGGAAGTGCAACGTTGATTTTTTCCCTTCTCATCTAAACTTTCAAGTTAGGATTTCACGTATTCTGGTTTCTCTAGGATGGTTATATCTACTAGTCCATAGGAATGGAGGTGGTGCTGACATGATTTATCATGTTGCCTACTCATGATTGAGAACGGAGGCTTGTAAGCCCCGGAAACAGATCCTCTATTCCTTAAGCAGTAGATATTGATCCTTTAGAAGCCCGGATGGGTTTTCCGTAGTACCTCAGGAGTTTTGATCTCGTTTTCCCGGTGTTGCTTCGTTATCCTGTTCGTCTAAACATCCTTTTCGTCCGTTCAAATCTTGTTGTTGTTTTCCAATTCAATTTTTCTACCGGCGTCTAATCAAAACTTCCTCGTAAACTCTTATCCAGCTAAAGTGTTGTTTCAGACCGGAGCATCACATTCCTTTGTGTCAACAATCTTTTCAACAACATACAACATAGTTCTGGTTCCACTAAACAATCAAATCTCTGTTCACTCTCCGGAATCTCAATCCAATTCTAATGGGAGGCCACATATTCCTCGTTACTCTCATGTTGATGATTCTGACATTGATGTTATTCTTGGTGTTGCATTGATGTCAATAACTCTGTTCCACCATTCTAGCCAGATAATCTATTCTACAAATGAATCAAGTTCCATTCAGCTATACACCCTCAATACAAAACCTCTCCCTTTACTTGAAAATGTTCCGGTGGTTTGCAAATTCCCTGACGTCTATCCACTGTGCACGATGTGTTTCACGTGTCAAAGCTCAAGAAGATCTTCCCAAGAAGTTTCCGGACCTTTTCTTTTCTCAGTAGGAATCTCGGGGCGCGATTCCTTCAAGGGGGGGCGTTTTGTAACATCCCAAGTCTGAAAAATAGCCTTTAGAATGTTTGCTCTCTGTTATTTTATGTTTTGCATCATGGCATCATGTTGGTTGCATTTGTTTTGTTTGTTTTCCATTTGTTTTCCAACTGTTTTCAGTTGTTTTCCTTTGTTTTCTATTTGAATTCCAAACCAAAATTCAAACCTTTTGTTTCATCCTTGTGATGTTACAATTTCCAAAATGTTATTTCAAATGAAAACAACCAAATTGTTCCATTTTATTCCTTGTTGATCAACTAATAAAATGGTGCCTTTATTTTCACTAATTAATTCCAAATTGGTTTCAAATTCAAAGCAAAACATCAACAGCACCTTCTTTGGAATTATGAAAATCTCCAAACCAATCAACTCACCTTAATCACATTAATAATAGGGTCCACCCTATTAAGTTGTTGTTTTCTATATTAATTAACAAAATATTCCAAATTCAAACCATGTGTTCCAAACAGAACCCAATGTGAAAGTATAAAAATAATAACCCAAAGCATTTATGATCTTTTGTTTCCAATTAAATCACTTGGGTCATTCTATTAAAGTGTTGACTTAATAATCATTTTAATTATTCAAAATAATCTAATTTGGTTTATATTCCAAACAAAGCACCAAATCAGAACCATTTTGAGTTTATGTTGATGCCAAAACAAATCATTTCAATTTGTCTAAATACCTTAGGGGTTACCCTATTTAATTGGTTGATTTTATTAATGTTTATTAATATTAACCATTTCACTCAAATTTGGTTCTAATTTCAAAAATCAACCAAATGTTAAAATTTTGAAAAATGAAAATTACCAAATGGTTGCATTTGGCCTAAGGAACTTATCCTAAATTTTTCAAATTTTTCTCTAATCTAAACCCTAATGTTTTCTTCCTAAAGCATATGCTACAAAAAAAAATAGTACAAAAAATAAAATAGCAAAGGAGAAAAATGGCAGCAGCAACTAAAACAAGCCCAGCCCACTTCCAACCAGCCCAATACCCCTTCTCTCTGTCGCTGTCACCTACCTCGGTGAGGTCACGTTCTGTACGAACATGCTCACCACCACCCGATCTCTTCCCCCTCCCTCGATGCGTCGCCGTACAAGCCCGGAGACCACTATATCTACCTCCCTCTGCCCTAGCCGCTACGTAACCCTAGCCCTAACCCTCCATCGCCGCCATCTTCCATCGCCACCAAGCCTCTCCCTCTGCTCTGAATCTCAACACTGAACCTCACCACCGAGCCCTTCGTGGCCGAATTTTTGCCTCCATGGCGCCACCGAGGTGGCCCTCTCCGAGGAGCCCGGAGGGCGGGAATGGATACGAGCGTGCTCCAGCTACCTCTCCGTCCCCTCGCCGGTTGCTGGGAGCAACCGGAGTGCCCACGCCATCGCCGTTTTGTCCACACCGACGGCCACCTCTCCGAGCGCCTTCCTCGACCTGAACCGTGGTGAGCAGTCGCCACTGCTCCTTCCCTCTCCCTCCGATCCTTCCTGGCCTAGGCCCCGCCTTCCTCTTGCTCTGTGATGCGTGGCCGCGCCCAATCGCCGCCGTCCGCCGCTCGCTGGTCGCCGCGGTTGTCCGATCGAACATGGCGTTGTTCGTCAGGTTCAGAGATAGCTGTTCGGTTCGAAGTTCAGTTAAACCTCGCCTGTTATTTTACCTTAACTGCGTCCCTCCTCGTATCACAAGCAGTCGATCAGCGCAGTGGTAGCAGCTGCCCGCGCGCGAGGCTAGGTTGCGGGTTCGAGCCCCGCTGCGCCCCCCTTTTTCCTTTGGTTTTCTTCCCCTGCGCCAGTGGCCCACCCGTCAGCCGCGGTGGTTGCCACGCGCGTGCCCCGCTGGCCCCTCTGGCCCACGCGGCAGGGGCAGTGGGTAGATAGCTGCTCGGTAGCAAATGTCTCAGTGCCAATTTTCTAAAATTCCAAATTTCTTTTTAATTGGCAGAATAAAGCATTAACTTTAAAAATCAATAACTTTTAAACCATAAGTCCAATAAATAAAACTTGTATATGATTTCTGCCCCAAATTTCATACTCTTTCCAAATAACTTATTTGTGTTCTGTTTTGACTTTTCCAAAAACATTTAAAATTCAAATTTGAATAATTCAATTGTATTTTGTAATAATTCATAACTAATTCATACCTTTTCCAAATAAGTCAAATAAAATATGTTTTTCACACCTTTTTGAATACTCTATTCAAATATAAATTTTGTTTTCTGGTTTGAACAATTTAAATTGCCTAAACAATTTAAATCTTGTTTAATGCACTTAAAAATTGTTCAATATTGTTTAATTCATAATTAAATAATCCTAAGTCCAATTTCAACATGTGAAACATGTAATCCAACCAAAATTTGTTGATCTATTCAAATATCAACTTTGTTATTTGTTTTGAACAATTTAAATGGTTGAAAACAACAATTACTTGTGTGTCACCTTTAATGCACCCAAAATTTCCCTAAATTACTAATAAACTTCTAAATTGCTACACCCTATTTAAATTTGATTCTTATGTTGTTATTTTGCTGTTTTCCTGTTGCATGCATCATGTTAAACCACTAGCACCTGTTCATTAGTTGGAAAACAAATGATCCACCCAAAATCCATGGGCTTTTCATATGCAACTCAAAGTTGCATATTTGTCCATTTAAATTGTGCTATCTTATCAACTAGTTTATTTTGTTGCATCTATTAACATGACATGCATCATATTTGATTGTGCACTATGCCATGATAATGATTGCTTATCTTTCTGCAATGTTTGTTTGCTTCTTCTCGGATATACGACGACGTTGAGACCGACGATACTTACGACACCCCTTCTAAGGAGTTAGCTCAGTACCAGGCTACTGGGTTTTGCAGGCAAGTTATCACTCACATGAACCACTGTGTTCCTTTCAACATTGGTTACCGATACTTTCCGTTGTTCTTTTCTGCTAGCCTTAGTAGTAGTTGTTCTGTTACGAACCCATCACATGAATCCCTTAAACCTGATATTGCCTCACCTCCCTTCCTACATCCCATTGTTTGGGCCAGTGTCTTACTAGCATGCTTAGGTTGCTTTTGCTCGAGTCTGTTATCCGTTACTTTATGTTACTATTATCTATTACGTTGTGGGGGCTCGATGTTTAATCAATCAATCATGCTAATGTTACTATTAATAATAAATTTGATGATAAGGCACCGGCAGGAGGCCCATGAGAGGTTTTGGAGCCTGCTAGTGTCGACCCTAATAGGAAAAGGGTCTTGTCTACTGATCCATGATGAGCGCACTACCCGCATTTGGGAAGCGAGTATGGGCGCCCCCCTCAACTTGACCTGATTCGCATCTCGTCCAAATCGCCTCATTTAGTTCGTGTTTTCCATTTGCCGCATGCATGTTTTTGCGAGCCCAGCGCAGGGTGGAACTTTCGTAGTCGGCATATAGGGGGACACGGTCTTAGAGTGCTATGATGGTCCATTTTCTTCTGGGCTTGATTAGCCGTGCGCCCAAGGTGCTTTGGGCTTGATGCGAAGAATGGTTGGTTGTGTTGAGTGCCCCGCTTGGTGGGGTGATCTCCCATCTGGCGGGCCATTCATGAGTGTACGGCCAAATTGGTGCAACCCTGCAGGGATAATCTTCTCGAGAAGCCGTGTTTTCCGCGGTTATGGATTACTTGGTGAAAGTACTAGCTAACAAGTACTCAGGACAACTTAAACATAATGATCAATCATGCTTCACCCAATGGTTAATAACTTGACTAGTAACAGGTTATTCACACAATAACTTGATTCACCTTATTTCAACTGTGTGAGTTATCCTCGGATTGCTTCTTTGGATAAGGGGCGAGATCCAGGATGGGTTTGTTAGAAGTTATCTTTCAGTTGGTTACAATCCTCGATCTTATCTCCTTTCTGTTAGCCGGAAGTGGTAGAATCTCTGTAGTTGGTTAGTGCAGCCAGTGCAGCATCTTTTATATCCCCTCTCTTCCGTTGAACCCAAGGCATCTGTACTTGGTGTTGACGGGTTACACTTTGGTGAATTGTGAGTCTTGCTTGCCAGTACGTTTATGTACTGACCCCTTTGGGGCTGTGGTTTCCGCAGACCTACGTTTCCGAAGATCTACATGGTGGCAACTACGTGGAGTATGCCGAGACTGCTGACGAGTAGATAGCGGACCCGGGCAGGATCCGAGACTTCGTGGATGGGCTCCGTCTGTTTGTTCCCGGCCTCTTATGCCTATTTGGTTCTTGTCTGTACTCAGACATGTTGAATGCTTCCGCTGTATTGTAATGATGTATTGTTGGGGCATGTGCCCTCTGAATGATTGTATTTGCTATCTCTGCTCTAATGAGAGCCATTTGCAACTTATTTCAATCTTTTGTGTCGTAGAGATCTGTTGTGATATCACTTGTTAAACGCCGTTGACGTACCATGTGTGTATGGTTTGAAGTACGTCGACGGAAGTGCCTTTGATCTCTAGTGGATAGTTTACATCGACGATGGAATAGCAGGGCTTGTGTTGTCGCGCATAAGCGCAGGCCTACCAGGAAGCTGGGACGTGGGAGCAGTTATGCCCCATAATCCAAGCATCTGCTATCCAGTTCGTACGGTGAGTATCCCCTAGAAATCAGGGTGCGACAGCAAGTAAACAACCTAATAACAAGGTTCAACACATCTCTTCATCCTAGGAACAAGGATTAAGTCAACCAAGCATTTCATTTTAACAAAAACAAATAAAGAAGTCCAAACAGAAAAGCTTCTGTTTCTAGATCTGTCCACCAAAAATAATCTAGAGCTCAAAAAATTAATCTAAGCTAGGATAAGGTAGATCCACTCAATACCAAACTCATCCAATTGGGTTTGCTCCAAAATTCATTTTTAAACTCCTTATAAAAATCAAAGAAAAGGCTACTGGTCCTTTAGCAATTTGGATGGCATTTTCATTATACAACTCTCCTTGATGTGAGGTTTGGCTTATTGGATAGATATTTTCAATACCTATCCAGATCAGTTGAGTTTGTTCCATTTGATTATATATTTTAAAAGTTATGTCCAAAACATCCTCAGAGATAGTATGTGGCAAAACAGTCATTGTGTCCAACATCTTTGCCCAAATCCAGACCTGCAACTTTGGCATGGCTTGGATTTCATGTATGTATGTCCATGATTTTTCTCAGATTTTATTGTGCAGGTTTTATATTTTTCACAAGCCTAAAGTAACTGCACCTGAATCTGCCAAAAATCAAATGAGATAAACAATCGTGCGGGTGGGCCGGAACTGCGCGGGCGCGGCCCAGCTAGCGGCAGCGCAGCCCACCTGCGGTGCGCGCGCGGGAAACGGCGCGGGAAAGGGTTCGTTCAAGCTCGCCCGTTGATCATCAGATCGACGACGCTGGTTCGTCTCCTTCCTCCCGACCCACTCTCTCTCTGCCCGACGGAAAAAAAACGAGGCGCGGCCGTGGCTCACCGTGGGGAGCTCGGGGAAGGGCTGTGGGCACTCGGTGGTGTTGCCGGGGTGCAGGGGCGTTGAGGGGAGGTCTCCGCAGCAGCCGGCGCGGCTCCTAGCGGCGGCGCTCCAGGTGATGCCCGTGGCGGCGAGTTGGACGGCGGCGGCCAACCTGCGCACGAGGGATCCCGGGAATATGTCAGAAAGGGTCTAGGGGATTAGAGGAGTCCATCCACGGCAGTGGGAGGGGAAGAGAGGGCTCGGGCCGAGCTGCACCGTGTCGTGCCCGAGGTGGTGACCGCCGGCGAGTACACGGCCCGTGCTCGCTCCAGGGGCTCGGGCTAGGCTCTGTTTTGCTTTGGGGAGGCAGAGGGAGTTGTGAGGGAGGGCAGGGCGTGAGGGTTTGCCCTCTGGGGCTGTGTAGGCTCGAGTCAAAGTGGGTGTGCTCGGTTTGGCAAAGGCATGGGCTTGCCTTGCCCCTTGGGGTTTCTCCACGGGTGGCCTAGCTTCTAACTGGTGCCCTGAGGTGAATATTGGTACAAGGGTGTGAGCAAGGCCACAGTAAGGGCCAAGGGATGGGCAAAAGTGAAAATGCAACTATTCCAACCACTATGTGTGACCTCACCATTTAGTCAACTTCCACCTCACTCTATTCCCTCCCTAGCCGGCCAAATGGGGATCCAATGCCACCTTCTAGAAGCCTAGTATCATTGCTTTCGAAATGGCAAAGTGGCTAAGCTTGGATCAGTACACACAAGATCAATCATCAAGTTTAAAAGTGTAATCACTGTTCTGTCAGAAAAATTCAGTTAGGCAGTTTCTGAATTTTTCTAAGTGCTGGAACAGCAGACAGAGATAGCAAAAGTTGGAGTTGTTTTCAGGGTTCAAAAGCTCTCCAAAATTTGTTTTCAAAACATGGACTTGTTAACCATGTTATATACTTTCAGAAACAACTTTTGGAAACCATTTTGAAATAGTTTAAGGCCATGAAAACAATGTGGAAAAAGGTATACTTTCTGTTTTTATCTGTTTCTAAAAACTGCCTTAATTTTATACCACAAAAACAACAAGCAAAAGATAGTTTTTATTTATCCCAAAATAAAAGTGAGCTTATGGATTTGTAGTACATATAACAAGGATTAATTAGAAGTCAAGAAATCACAAAATAACAATCTCTAGCTTGGTGAAAACAATGGTAGAAAACAGGTACTTGGCTTTATTTTCAGGAATTGTTTTCTATAGGAAAGTTAAAAGAAAACCTTCATAGATCATCTTGGAAACTTGTTTTCTTGGATCCAACAAGGTTAAAAGTTTGTTTTAAGATGCAAACAAGAATGGTCCAAGTCTTGGAAAGAAAAACCACTCAAGTATTAATAAGAAAACATTAGGGAAAAATATCAGGAATATTTTTCAGAAACATAAGGTGTTGGTTTTATAATGAAACAAAACTTATGTTGCAAATATGATTAAGATCATAACACAAGTTATTTAAAACAATCATGTTGTTGTAAACATTACTTTGTTGGCCCTAATAGTTGTCTTCTTGAGCACAGATCAAGGGTCTAAAAACTGGGATGTGACACTGCTCTGAGCAAGTTCATGGCCTCTACCCACACGGCATATCTGAAGATGAAGATCCCTGGCCCCAATGGCGTGATTACCATCGCTGGTGATTACAAGAAGTCCATGGAGTGTGCCTCTGCTGGTTCCCAATTGGCGGAGTCAATGGTGATTGCTGCCGAGAAGAAGAAGATGTATGAGGTGGTGGCCATGGCGCAATCCGCGCAAGCTGGCGCACAGGGTGTGCCGAGTACCCAGCACGGGACCGCGTTCCAGGCGTCTCAAGAAACCAAGAAGGTTCAGGTCGACCCTGAGTTCCCCGACCGCGTAGCCATCATTGGCTCCGGGTTGGCGGAGAAATAGGAAAGCGAGCTCATCCACTTCCTCCGTGAGAATCGGGACGTATTCGCCTGGTCCAATGAAGATCTACCAGGAGTCCCGAGGGAGTTGGTTGAGCACTCATTACATGTGCGTCCTGACGCCAAGCCAGTGAAGCAGGCTATGCGCCGCTTCGGAGATGAGAGAAGGAAGGCCATTGGTGACCAGATCACCAAGTTGCTGATAAGCAATTTCATCATGGAGGTGCTGCATCCGGATTGGCTAGCCAACCCGGTCATGGTCGAGAAGAAGAAGGAAGATCCCAAGGCTGCTACCGCATGGCGCATGTGTGTCGACTACACTGACTTGAACAAGGCGTGCCCCAAGGATCCCTTCCCGCTACCTCGCATCGATCAGGTGATCGATTCCACTGCTGGTTGTGAACTGCTGTCTTTCATAGATGCCTACTCTGGTTTCCACCAGATAGCTCTCAATCCTGCTGATCAAATAAAGACTGCTTTCATTACCCCGTACGGGGCTTATTGCTATCGTGTCATGTGTTTTGGCTTGAGGAATGCGGGTGCAACCTATCAGAGATGCATGCAGAAATGCTTGCACGATCAGCTCGGCAAGAATGTGCAGGTGTACGTAGATGACATTGTCATCAAAACGAATAAAACACATACTCTGCTTGCCGACCTTGAGGAAACCTTTGCTAACCTGCGCAAGTACAAAATGAAGCTGAATCCGAGTAAGTGCACTTTCGGCGTCCCGGCTGGCAAGCTACTCGGCTTCCTGGTCTCTAGTCGGGGCATTGAAGCCAATCCTTCAAAGATAAAAGCTATTGAGAGCATGTCTTTGCCGAGATCCCTGAAGGATGTACAGAAGTTCACTGGTTGCTTGGCATCTCTGAGCCGTTTTCTGGGCCGAATGGGCGAGAAGGCCCTGCCTCTGTACCAACTGATGAAGAAAAGTGACAAGTTTGTCTGGACTCCGCAAGCGGATGTGGCATTCAACGAGCTGAAGGCAATGCTGGCTAGTGCTCCCATCTTGGCTAGTCCACTACCCAAGGAGCCAATGCTGCTGTACATTGCTGCCACTAACCGAGTAGTCAGTGTGGTGATTGTGGTGGAGCGAGAAGAAGAAGGCAAGAGTGTGCAGCGCCCATTGTACTATCTCAGTGAAGTGCTGTCTAGCTCCAAGCAAAACTACCCGCATTATCAGAAGATGACCTACGGCGTGTACCTGGGCGCCAAGAAGCTAAAGCATTACTTCCAAGAGCATCCTATCACGGTTGTGAGCTCTGCTCCCATCTCGGATATCATGGGCAACAAGGAGGCGAGTGGCAGAGTAGCCAAGTGGGCAATCGAGCTGGCCGCGTATGCACCCGCGTATGCGAGAAGAGAAGCTATCAAGTCTCAGATTCTGGCGGAGTTTCTGGTGGATTGGGCTGAGGTGCAGTATGAACCTCCTGCTCCAGTTTCTAATTACTGGAAGATGCACTTTGATGGCTCGAAGGTGAAGGAAGGCCTTGGTGCTGGCGTAGTGCTTACGTCACCCAAGCGAGATCAACTCAAGTATGTGCTGCAGATTCATTTCAAGGCGTCCAACAACGTAGCAGATTACGAGGCAGTGGTGCATGGCTTGCGAGTAGCTAAGGAGGTTGGCGTGCAGCGCATCATATGCTATGGCGATTCAGATCTGGTGGTGCAGCAAGTCTCTGGCACTTGGGATGCTCTAGATGCCAACATGGCATCATATCGCTTCCTGGTACAGTCTATGACTGGATTCTTCGAAGGCTTCGAGTTCCAGCACATTCACCGAGCAGAGAACGAAGCGGCAGACGAGTTGTCCAAGTTGGGATCTTCTCGGCAATCCATCCCGGCGGGGGTTGCCTTGGAGCACTTGAGGAAGCCATCCATCAAGCCCTCTCCCAACTCGGAATCCATATTTGTCCCTTCTCTGCCAAGCGAGGAATCTGATCCCATGGAGATTGATTGGGAGAATGCTACAGGAAACCCGGGGACTGCTGCTCCCAGCTCGGGGACTGCCGTTCTCTACTCGGGGACTGCCATTCCCTACTCGGGGACTGCCACTCCCTACTCGGGGACTGCCACTCCCTACTCGGGGACTGTCACTCCCTACTCGGGGACTGCCACTCCATACTCGGGGACTGTTGTCCTTAACCCGGGGACTGTCGCATTCATTGAGGAAGTCCTTGCTAATCGGTCAGGGCTCCAGAGAAGTGCTCCCCAACCCTAAAGAGCAACCAGAGGTGCCTGTCCCAATGGAAGTGGACGAACCAGTGTTTCCCACACGGGAGACACCGAGTTGGGCCATGCCCATATTATCCTTTCTAAGGGACGGTACTCTGCCAGAGGATGAGGTGGCCGCAAGACAGATTCAGAGAAGATCCAAGGGCTACACTATATTCCGAGATGTGTTGCACAAAAGAAGTGCCACCGGCGTGCTGCAACGTTGTGTGGACCCAGAAGAAGGAGGAGAAATTCTGCTGGAAATACACCAAGGAGAATGCGGGCACCACGCCTCTTCTCGGGCATTGGTCAAGAAAGCTTTTCGGCATGGCTTCTACTGGCTCACAGCTTTGCAGCAAGCTGAAGATATCGTGAGAAAGTGCAATGGCTGCCAGATGTTCGCGAGTAAGATTCACATGCCTGCTTCCGAATTGAAGACAATTCCTATCACATGGCCGTTTGCCGTATGGTGCCTGGATATGGTTGGTCCCTTCAAGCCGGCTAAAGGCAACATGACACACATTTTGGTCATGGTGGACAAGTTCACCAAGTGGATTGAAGTGAAGCCTATTCGGAAGTGCGATGGGGCTACAGCTGTGAAATTCTTGAAGGATGTGATCCTGAGATACGGCTACCCGCACAGCATCATCACCGACAACGGCACAAACTTCGCAGAGGGAGCAATGGTGCGGTTCTGCAGAGATAAGCACATCCGGCTAGATGTTGCATCTGTGGCACATCCCGCTTCCAATGGGCAAGTGGAAAGAGCAAACGGAATGGTACTGGCAGGCATAAAGCCAAGGCTGATCGAGCCGCTGCTGAAAACACCTGGGTGTTGGCTAGACGAGTTGCCAGCGGTGTTGTGGAGTCTAAGGACTACCCCTAACCGGTCAACCGGCTACACGTCATTCTTCTTGGTATACGGGGATGAGGCCGTGTTGCCAATAGACTTGGAGCATGACTCCCCTCGAGTAACCCTCTACACTGAGGTAGAGGCGAAAGAAGCTCGAGAAGACGACGTTGACCTGCTCGAAGAAGCAAGAGAGCTCACTCTGTCACGTTCGGCTATCTACCAGCAAAACCTGCGGCGTTATCATAGCCGAAAGGTGAACCCAAGGGTTTTCCGAGAAGGAGACATGGTCCTCAGGCTCGTGCAGCGCACAGCCGGGATGCACAAACTGTCTCCTCCATGGGAAGGGCCCTTCATTGTGAGCAAAGCGCTGCACAACGATGCATACTATCTTGTAGATATGCGTCCATCACAGGCGAACAGGGCAGATAAAGCTGGAGAGGAGTCCAAGCGCCCTTGGAATGTAGCCCTACTTCGTCGCTTTCATTCTTGAGCAAAGATGCGTATGTACTCTCTTATCCGAGTTAAAATTCTACCCTGCAATCCGAAATTCAGCTCGGGGACTGCCCTCGCCTAAGCTTGCTCTCTGTGTTCCTACCCGGTTTTACTTTTCCCACTCGGTTGCTCTGCTTAAAATTTCACAAAGTACATCTAGTACTGTGTTTAAACCTACATGCCAACTCTTCGACTCTGCTGCTGTCCGAAACCCGGCTTCATGGCAAGCAAGAGAACAAGCAAAAGGTCAATGAGCACAAGAAAAATTACTAAGGAAAGAAAAGGTGCAGGAACCAGGTAGGATGTTTTTTACTGTCGTTTCTTGTTAACTCCTTCTCGGCTGAGTGGTGGGCTGCGTTACTATGAGTATTTCTAAGTGGCTAAGTATTTGCAACTCCAACTTTGAATTCTTGTGACTCGAATACCAAAAAAGCAACAAGTTGCGGGTAAGAGCTGAGATAAAAAGGAAGAGCGAATAAGAAATGCAACTCGGGGACTCGCATGATAACGCAACTCGGCATTCAAGCCAAAGTTGCTCAAATTGACTAAGTTAAAATATCAAGTGAGAATAAAACTGAGTAGCAAACGACAAGGATAATTGTTTCGATACATCTGCACCCGGCATCCTGGGGATCTGATAAGTGTTTGAAGGATAAGATTGCAGGAGAAAATCAGGTCGAAGTAGCAACGTTCTCAGTGTTGGCCTTGGTAGCTTCATCGTCAGCATTGGCTTTGGTGGCCTCATCCTCCGCACGGGCCTTGTCGACTTCAGCTTCAGCGTTGGTCTTGGCAGCATCAGCATCCGAGTTGGCGGCGTCAGTCTTCGCGTCATCAGCATCCGGCTCAGTAGCAGCCTGCTCGGAAGTGGCTGTGGCCACCGAGCTGGAGGCCGCAGTCTGGGCGAGGAGTCGCGCCGTGTCGTCAAGAGCCGCACCTGAGGAGGTGCCGAACTCGAGAGCCGCAGTGTCGATTTCCATATCCACGCTCTCGGCCTCTTCCTCGCTGTCCGCGACGACCGTGGCCTTCCCCTTCCCGGCCTTGTAGCGTTCGCTCTCGAAGCTGCCCAGATCAGACTCGGTGGAGTCCTCGTCTTCTTCATCGTCGCCTTCGTCCACCTCGGTGTCGGGCTCAGTGAGACCGTCGATGAAGCGCGCGGTGCTTGCGTATTGGGCGACCTCGTACGCGACGGCCTGGCGGAGAGCCACGCAGTCGGTATCCGTCTCCCACTTGGAGTCCTCACGCATCTCGCGGACAACCTGCAAGTTGAGGATCTCGTACCAGCTGGTGATGAAGAGCAGCATCATATCAGCGCCTGCCCGAGCTCCAGACGCCCTCCACTTCTTCAGCTCGGCCTTCACGCCGTTCAGTTTCGCGGCAAGTCCGCGGATAGTTTTTGGCGCAGAGTCCTTGGGCCAGAACACCTCATGGAGCTTGAATGCGGTGCGCACCAGGTCGGTACCCACACCGCTTAAGCGCTGAAGCTGCCCCTGCATGACCGTGATGCTATCTTCAATCTCGGCCTTGGTGTCCATGGGTTCGCCCTTCTCAATACGAGCTGCTCGGGCCTTCGCCAGGGCAGGCTTGCAAGATGACTCGAGGTCGGGGAAGATTTCTGAAAAAGCTATTGAGAAGATCAGAAACAGAAGCCGAGTAGAAAAACAAACCGAGCAACGGAGAAGCGCAAGAAACAAGAAAAGGGCGGAGAAGCAAGCACTTACTGTTCAGATGGAAGAGCAGCGCCTGCAGCTTTTTCTTCCATGTTTCCTCATCAGCAACATGCTTCTTTTCCACCTTCCGGAACTGCGCCAGCTGGAGCAAAAGATCCGCGTTGCTCTCCTTCAGTGACTTGCATTCCAGCTCGAGGGCCTGTCGCTTCGCTGTGGCTGCCGTTTCGGCCTTTTTCTTCTCGGCCACCGCGTTGTCCCTCTCGGTGGCTAGATCAGTGGCTTTCTTGAGAGCAGTTCGCACTTGGTCCTGCAGTGGTTTCAGCTCGGCGAGGTGTCTTTTCTTGAATTCTGCCTCAAGGGTTGCAATCTGCGCCTGCACCTCAGCAGGCTTGAGGCAGTCGAGATGCTCTTCGACAAACTTCTTATGATCTTCTGTGAAAAGCAAAGCAAGGTCAGCAGAGTAGCAAAGATGAAAGCAAGAAAACAAGCCGAGAAGACAGCAACATACCTTCCAGTCTCTTGATCGTGGCTTGCCCATTCTCAACAAAGGCACGGCAGTTCGCGTGCTCATCGGCCAGGGCCTTAAACTTGCCTGCAGAGTAGGACGGGTTAGAGCAGAAAGCAAAAGCGGGCGTAAACATCAAACGCAGGAACCACAAAGCTAAAGGCTTACCTTCCACTTCAGAAAGTCTAAGAGTGCTGTTCATGACATCCTTGTCCGCCGCCTAAGCGGACTTGAGCTCCTTTTCCAGGGCCTCGAGGCGCCTCCTAGCAATGCTGTGGTTCCACAGCAGTCGCCGGTACAGATTGGTTCTTTTCAGAAGGCAGTTCTGGGAGGAAGAAAGAAAAGGAGTCAGACAAAGACGGGTAGATTCAACCCGAGAAGGCGGCAACTCGGTTGAGTACCCGCCTACTCGGCCAGAATCTCGGGGACTGGGGGATGGATAAGAAGAAGAAGCAGAATAGCAGAGAAAGAAAATGCAACTCGGGACGGATGAAAAAAGCTTATCGCGTAAGTTTGTTCAATATCCTCCGCGGCCTTGCGATGGACGAAGAGCTTGGCGGCGAGAGTGCTGGTGTTGGACGCAATAGTCATGGGTTTATAACCCATGTCTGCCTTGTTCCAGTCGACACGCATGTGGTCCAGATCGCCCAGAGATGTGCCGTGCCAGTTCGTGTTGCCGAGGACGTCGCTATCCCACTCAGCATCGATGACTCCAACCCGGTCGACTATCTGCTCGGTTTCTGCAACCTCGCGCGAATAGAACGAGACGGATCGGTCTTTGTTCCTGGCTGGAGGCTTGGAGTCCACCGGCGTAGCCTGTTTGCCCCTCCGAATAGCGAGCTTCCTCTCGACTGGGGTCAATGGAATGTCGTGCTGTTGGCTCACCGTCACCATGTAAGGTGGGTAGATGGGTGGATCCGGGAAGTTAGACCCCGCGGCCGCCTCAGGCTCATGAATGGTGAGCTGGCCAGGCTTGGCAGTTGGTCTTGGCGGCAGCATCGTGGCAGCACCACGCGTACCACTACGCGAAGGATTCCTGCGGACAGCGCCATCTGACTGGCCAGCTGGCTTCTCGGCGGCCTGGGTCTCGGCAGCCTTTTTCTCGGCAGCCCTCTTCTCGGCGGCATTCTTGTCAACAGCCTCCTGTTTGATCTTCTTGTAAGCTGCTGGGCTGGAGGGCTGGATGTTGTCTTAGTCTTCTTCACTAATGGAGGGCTTGGCGCACTGGAGGAAGTACCCTGCTGGGTAGGCGGCGCCAAAGGCGCGCTACTCGGCGTGGCGCCCGGCTGAGCGCTACCCTGCGCGGCGCCAGGTTGCACGTCGCTCAGAGGGTACTGCTCCGTCTCATCGATAGTCTCAACCCGCTGCCCGGCAGCGGGGTCTTGCTGTGTGGCATCTGGTCCCTCTACCCGCGGCTGGACCGCGGGGTCGTCTTGCTCAGCAGCCTTTGTCGCTGGCTGCTCCTGGTCATCTTCTCGCCGCTCAAGGGCGGCATCATCATCTTGCTTCTCGGGGTCTTGATCAAGGTTCTCCTCGGCCATGGCGGCCGGAGGGGAAAGCGGTCTTGCGTCGCGATCAGTGTCCCGCGCTTCTTGATCTGCGCGGGTCTGCTGCTCCTGCTCGGCGTCGGGGGCGTCGCTATCCATATATCGAGCGTCGTCAGAGTCGTCCCCTTTCACGGGAGAGGGCGCACGCGCTCCGGCCTGCGCTGCGGCTCCAGTCTCGTCGTCGAGGTCGATGAGGTTATCGACGTCAATGGCGGATTTATTCTTAGTCACGGTGGGCGCGAGAGCGGCGTCAGCATTCAAGGGGGCTCTGAAGAAAGAAACAGGTTCAGGAAAAAGAGAAGGACAGAAGAAATCGAGGAGAAGCAACGAAGGAGAAAATGCTTACCCTTTGCGGGTAGGGATGTTCCGCCCTCCTCGCGTCGCGGTCTTCTTGGTCGTCTTCCCGGTCGTCTTCTTCTTCTTGGCGGGGGGCTCCTGAGCACCGCTACCCGCCCGTTTGCGAGTAAGAGGAGCAGCAACCGAGAGCGGCTTAACGACAAGGGCTTCCTCGTTCTCCTCCTCGTCCTCTTCTTCAGCATCAGCGTCGCCTGCGAAGTTGGGAAGAAGAAAAACAACTCAGAAGCAAGGATAAGTTGGGTAGCGCAGCTTGCGACCAGGCAAGACGAGCTCAATTACCTTCGTCTTCGTCCTCGGTCCAATCACGGACAGATGCATCGACGTGATGTTTCTCTGTCTGAGCATGGGGGAGGTTGAGCCCGTCCGCGGTCTCGAAGGAGACCTCGTCGTCCTCCTCTCGGTCTGCCGACCAGTTGTCCTCAAAGCGCTCCATGCTCTCAGTAAGCTGGCGATCAAGGACCTGCAGAATAGAGAGACACCACAAGTTAGTCGAGTAGCATGAAGGCACCCTACCCGACTAGGCGTGCAAACACAAAGCACACTAAGCCTAGGGAAATTTGCTAAGTGTTCTACTCGGCAAGGCGTGCAAACACAAAGCACACTAAGCCTAAGCAGTTCTCCTAAGTGTGCTACCCGACAAGGCGTGCAAACACCAAGCACACTAAGCCTGAGCAGTTCCGTTAAGCGCCCTACTCGGCGCAGAGTGCAAATGCTAGTCGCAGCAAGGAGGAAAGGCTATATACTCGGATTGCGTATGCAAGAAGCAGAGTAAGAAGCACATACCCGTTCAATCGGCTTTGTACGACTGTATGGGATGAAGCCATACTGCCAATTGTCTCTGAGGCCGGTGGTGAGGATGGACCGCGCATGAGCGGCGACGTCCGCGTTGCTGAGCTCGAACGTGGTTGTCCGACTAGAATCGCGGGGGCCGCCCATGTAGCACATGGAGTGGGCGCGTTGCTGGAGCGGCAGCACCCGCTTAGAGATCCAGCAGGCAACCGGATCGTCGCTCTTTAGCCCCTCTCCGATCAGATGGGCAAGGCGCTCCTCCATCTGCGTCAGGTTCCTGTCCATCGACGGCTTGGTCTTCCAGTTCTGCCCGGAAGGAGCTCGGTTGCTCCACGGGGGCAGATGGATTCTGTCCTCCACCTTGGCTCCCTTCTTGGCGGGTATGTTCTTGACGTATAGGAACGTCCTCTGCCACTTGCGGACGGAGTCCAATCCCTTGATGCGCGGATGATTGGTTCCGGGGCGCTGCACCATCATGGCGCTGCCGGTCTCCGTTATCCGGCTGCTGGTGTCCGCGCCATCCTTCTTGCCTTTGCTCTGTTGGCGGAAGAAGAAGTACTTGGACCACGTCTCCGTCGTGGGGCGAACGCCGAGGAAGGCTTCGCACACCACAGCGTGGTAGGAGAGGAAGACGACGGCGTTCGGGGGCAGATGGTGCATCTGGAGTCCGTAGTGGTCGAGGAAGGAGCGGAGAAAGTTCGATGCGGGGAGCCCGAATCCTCGCGCGAAGTGCGCGAGGAAGACGACGTACTCTCCCTCTTCTGAAGCAGGAACGAGCTCGTCGCCAGGTTGCCGGCAGCGAACACCGGGAGGAACCCTCCGGGTGTTCACCAGCCATTGGCAGTCCTCGGCGGTGACCTCGGACCCCGCCCAGCCGGCGCGAGCGTTGTCGTCGCGGGCCATGGCGGAGAGGAAGAAATTGGAGAGAAAAGATCGAGGATTTGGTGGAGTGGAAGAGCTCGCGGCGGCGCAGTAAGTTGCGCGGCGGCGAGGATCTCTGCGGCGGCGGAGAAACGAGAAGGCAGAGGGGAATTGCGAGCGGAAGAAGAAGAAGGAGTTACCGAGGGGGTATTTATACCGCTCCTCGAGTTACCGTTACGAGCTGAGGAAGTGGGATTGATCGTGGCAGTAATCGTGCGGCGTGGGGTCTGTGGGCCGGTTAGAAACGCACACAGCGCGGAACGCGCGCGTAACGGACGCATTAGATCCCACGACGAGATCGTGGGCGATTACTACGCGTGATGGGACGTTACGAGCTGGTGGGCCCACCCCGTGAAAACTGGGCGCGTGGCCTGTCAGTTACCGGGCACCGAGACGTCGAAGTCGTGTCCGCGTGACACGTGCCCAGTTGCAGCGCCGAAAGCCGGATTGTGCTCTGTCTCACAGAGATTCTGTTTCAAGATTTTACAAAGTCATTTTACTCGGCCACAGAGAAGAGAAGTGGCCCTACTCGGAAGAAAGGGAACAAGACCAAGGGCTACTCGGAGGCTTTCACCTGGCCTCCCAAAGCTCAAGGACAAGATTTTCAAGGTTGGTTTTTAAGCTGGCAGGGCCCAGTGAATGAATTCGCAGGGCTCTACCAGCTTCGGGGACTGCTGTCGGGGGGCTACCCCCGAGTAGGGTAAAGGCAAGTGCTAAAGGCAAGACCAGAAGGGGTGTTTGGCCGAGTAGCCGGCTACCTGGTACTCGCTACCCGGTCGACTGCTACCCGGTCTCACATCTAGACAGCTAGAAGAATGAATCAAGAGAGTTGTGCTTCTCCGAACAGAAGAGCTGGACCGAGTAGAAATGGCGGGAACCTACTCGGGCCAGAAGTCAAAGGAGCCGTTCTGACACCGAATCCCGCGTATCCCGGGTCCGTACTTGGCACTGTTCACAGCACTGTTCATCTGGGGACGGCGTGCCTGACAGCGACAGTGTGTCAGCAGGGCGTCGCAGGATAGGGGGGACCTACTCTGTGTTCGCACAGTGATAACAGACTGGTTACTTGGTTTTGCCCAACGACTTTCCGCATCAGGACAAGCTTAGAAGCCAAAGCTGTCAGCGGGAACTCGGAAGAAGGACGGTGTGCACACAATGTCGACATTTGTTTGTATTTGGCTGTATCCGGCTGGGCACCGGGTATATAAGGTGCCCGGCCGCCTCCTGCGCGAGGGACGAGACTTGGGCTGGATCACACGTAGAGATTCTTGACCTAATTCTACCCGGAGAGAGAAGAGTGGCTACTCGGTAGCAAGAACCATTGTACTGTGGCTACTCGGTGAGACACCAGAATACATAAAGAAAGGCAGGAGTAGGGGTTTTACCTCCTCACGAGGGCCCTGAACCTAGGTAGATCGTGTTGTTTGCAGTGTTTGATCTTCACCTCACGCGTCTACTCGTCTCGTGATCCCTCCCCGAGCGCCTCCAGCGTCCTTCGTCCCCACATCTTTAGCCATCCTATGGCATCTGCCGTGACACCACCACGACACTACTTGTGAAACTTGCTTAGAAACTTGCATTTTGAACTTGCTTCACTAGTTACTAGACAAACCACACTCCATGTCACTTGCTTTTAATTAGTTAGTTTATTTTAGTCAAACTTATTGCTTTGCATAAACAGCCATATAAGAGGGTTATAGGGCTTTAGAGAATAGATAGCTTACCTTCAACTCCTTGTGGGTTCGACATTCAAATACTTATCGAAAGGTACTACATTGATCTCCTGCACTTGGGAGTCATCAGCCATCTACAGCACGAGATCCAGGGATTAAAGAAAGGTGACTCCTCTGCGGCCGAGTACATGAACAAGGTTCGTGTCCTTGCGGACACCATGGCAGCCGCCGGCTCGCCTCTCGACGACGACGTTATCGTTGACTACATGCTCACCGGGCTCGGTCTCGAGTTCAATCCACTGGCCGCGTCGATCATACGAGACAACTCCGACGTCTCCCTCTCCGACTTTTACTCACATGTTCTCAGCTATGAGTCCATGATCCGCGCCCAGCACACTGACGCGCCGTCCGAGGACTGGTCCTCCTCGGAAAACGCCGTGGCACGGCCTGGCCCCTACTTCAACTCTTGCTAGCCGCGCCCCTTCCATGGCACTCCCGCCAACCAAGGAGGCGGCGGAGGACGCACATATGCTGCCAACCCGCAGCAGGGTTTTGCGGCCCCCTATGGTGGTCAAGGTAGCCACTCCCATGACAGCGGGGGCGATCGCCGGCAGAACAACGGCGGCAATGCCCGCCCTGGTGGTAACAGCGGCAACAGCCGCAACGGCGGCGCCCTCGCTATCGGATTTGCACCAATTGGGGGCACGAAGCTGGGGATTGTCGCAACCGCTACAACTCCGAGTATCAGGCTCCAAATCAGCGCTCCGGGAACTCGGCATCAACTAGCTCCAACGACACCCCTCCCTAGCTCATGGACACCGGAGCCACGGACCACCTCACGAGTCATCTTGAACGTCTAAACGTTCACGAGCGCTACGGCGGGAAGGATCAAGTTCATGTAGCCAATGGTGCAGGTTTGTCAATTTCACATATTGGTCATTCGTCCTTAGCTGGTTCATCCCTTCAATTGAAAAACATCCTACATGTCCCGCACATTAGCAAAGACCTCCTCTCAGTTTATCGCCTTGTTTCTGATAATGCCGTTTTTGTTGAATTTCACCGTCATTGTTTCTGTGTTAAGGACAAGGCCACGAGGGAGGTTCTTCTTCACGGTAGAAGCCAAGGGGGCCTCTATCCTATTCTGTTCCGCCATGTTGCGTCATCTTCGCCCTCTCGCCAAGTGCTCGCCACCGCCAAGGTCTCCTCCACGCAGTGGCACCAGCGTCTAGGACATCCAGCAAATAATGTCGTTCAACATATTGTTAGGAAAAACAACCTTTCGTGTTCCTCCTCAGACAATGTTTTCGTTTGTGATGCTTGTCAACGTGGTAAAAGTCGTCAGTTATCGTACTCTGCATCCTCTTGTGTTTCCACTACCCCTCTTGAATTGATTCATTTGGATGTTTGGGGGCCTACGGTTTCATCCTCTGGTGGTTTTAAATATTATGTTAGCTTTATTGACGACTACTCTCGCTTTTGATGGATTTATCTTCTCAAACACAAATCTGATGTTGCGCAAGTCTTTTACGCCTTCCAAGCTCATGTCGAACGCCTTTTGAGTTGTAACATCAAGCCTGTTCAGTCCGATTGGGGTGGTGAATACCACAAACTCCATCGGTATTTTCAGCGCACAGGTATCTCACACCGTGTGTCTTGCCCTCATACGTCCCAAAAAAATGGTGTTGCGGAACGTAAACATTGACACTTAGTCGAGACATGTCTTGCTTTGCTTGCACATGCCTCTCTTCCCCTTCATTTTTGGGATGAAGTTTTTCTCACTGCGTGTTACCTCATCAACCGTATGCCCACCCCTGTTCTTCACTAGGACACACCTATCCATCTCCTTCTTGGTATTTCTCCCGACTATTCCTTCCTTCGTACCTTCGGTTGCGCTTGTTGGCCTAGTCTTAGGAAGTACAACACGCACAAGCTTGCATTCCGCTCACAAATGTGTGTGTTTCTCGGTTATAGTCCTATGCACAAGGGGTACAAATGTCTGGATAGGTCCACAGGACGCATATGCATCTCTCGGGACGTTGTTTTTGACGAGTCAGTTCTTCCTTTTGCCACCCCAGGCGTTCAGGTCGATGTCTCCACTCTCGCACATGCCATTACCTTTCCATCCACCGAACCGGCTATGAGTGCTCATGTGCGAAATTACGACCTGTCATACTTGTCTCCTGACCCATTACCTGCAGGACCATCTTCGTTGATGCAGGTCTCGTCGCCACCGCTTTCGGACGCCGCTCGTGTGATCGACGTGCATGTGCATGGCGCGGGACCCGATGCAGCTTCGTCCGCCGCGCCACGAGCGACGGATACGTCGCCACCACGCGCCGATGGGCCACCAAGTCCATCTTCCTCGCCCGCGCCCGCAACCTCCGATTCCACCGCGCGCGCGGCATCTTCCTTCGCCTCGCCCAGCTCGGATGATGAGGCCCGGTCCGCGTCGCCTTCTGCCAGCCACCCGCTGGCCGCGACGCCATCGACTGGGCCGTCCACGGCGGCCGATGCTACTCCTGTTCATCAGATGACCACTCGCCTCCGTGATGGCACTCGTCGTGCGCTCGTGCCCACTGACGGCACCGTTTGCTATGATCCTTGCCGTCGTGCTTCCTTCGCTGCCCCGACCTGTCATCGGGAGGCTCTTCGTGAGTCTGCATGGCGTAATGCAATGGCTGACGAGTTTGCTGCTCTCTATCATACCAACACGTGCTCTTGTGCCGCGTTCCCCTGGTGTCAGCCTGGTGAGCTGCAAATTGATTTTTAAAACCAAACATCGTCCAGATGGTTCTGTTGATAAGCACAAGGCGCGGTTAGTTGCTCGCGGCTTTACCCAGCAACACGACATTGATTATGGTGACACCTTCAGTCCTGTTGTGAAACCCGCCACAGTTCGCTTGGTTCCCTCTCTGGTTGTTTCTCGTGGCTGGACGCTCCGTCAGGTTGATGTGAGCAACGCTTTTCTTCACGGTTTTCTGATAGAGGAGGTTTATATGCAGCAGCCACCTGGCTTTGAAGATCGGCAATTTCTGACTCACGTTTGCAAATTACATGCCTGGTATGTGCGGTTGAGTGCTCGGTTACTTGAGCTTGGTTTTGTCTCTTCCAAGGCGACACCCCGTTGTTCATTTTCTCTCATGGACCTGTTCAGATATATATGCTGGTATACGTCGATGACATTGTCATTGCCGGCTCTTCCACTGCTGCAGTTGCTCGTCTGATGCACTCTCTCTCGGATAGTTTTCCTATCAAGGATCTTGGCCCTCTTAACTACTTTTTGGGATTAGAAGCGGCATTCAATTCAGGGGGCCTCACTGTCACACAACGTAAGTATGCACTTGATCTTCTTCATCGTGTCAACATGGAGAATTGTAATCCCACTTCTACTCCACTTGATCCATACGAGAAGCTAGCTCGCGATTGTGGACGGCCACTCGGTGTCGATGATGCTGTCCGATACTGTAGCGTGGTTGGGGGTCTCCAGTATCTCACCCTCACCCGTCCTGACATCTCCTTTGCAGTCAACAAGGTGTGTCAGTTTCTTTTGCATCCGTCAGAGGTACACTGGGAAGCCGTTAAACGCATATTGCGTTATGTCAAGGGCACTATGAGCACTGGCCTGTGTTTTCGGAAGTCATCCCTCACAGGCATCAGCATCTTTACGGATGCAGATTGGGTAGGATGTGTCGATGATCGACGCTCCACCGGAGGTTTTGCCATCTGTGTGGGTCCGAACTTGATATCTTGGAGTTCGAAGAAACATCCCACTGTCTTGTGATCAATTACCGAGGCGGAATACAAAGCACTGGCAAACGGAGCTGCTGAGGCCATATGGGTAGAGTCACTACTCAAGGAGCTTGGCGTCACAGAGCAGCGTACACCAATTATGTGGTGTGATAATGTGGGGGCCACATACCTGACAGCAAATTTTCATGCTCGTACCAAGCACATTGAGATTGACTTCCACTTTGTATGCGAGAGAGTTGCAGCTGGAGATCTCCAAGTCAGGTTCATTTCCTCGAGTGATCAGTTGACTGATGTATTCACTAAACCAGCCACCCGGCAGATGTTGAACCATTTCAAGACCAATCTAAGTCTAGTTTGTAGAGGTTTAGATTGAGGGGGAGTGTTAAGTATAGGTCCCTGTACATACGTGTAACATGTACGTATCTGTAACCCTGCCGATGCATATATATATATTGATCACGGTGGAGGCTTTGCCCCACACGGAAACCCCAAAACCCTTTCTTCTAACTTGTACGAATCACTAAGGGGGTTCTTGTGTATTAACAAAAAAATGGGGGTAAAAATCAACGAATCTCCTGATGTCCTCCTAAACATCCGGCGAGAATAGTAGAATGAACGGAATTTTAAATTTTGTACGGAACCGGAAATTTAAAAGTCAAACCAAGCGGGACCTTATAGATATTTTGTGTGTGATCAAAATGACCGGTGCAGCAACGCCACTGGAAACCACACGAGCAATATGACTTTGTCAAACACATAAACAAACGACAATTCTGAAAGGCATACAAGCCAAGATCTGCATGAGCCGCAACGACACACGACTCGCATACAAACCATACATGTTTGGGGATGCTACCTCGACGTACCATCCTAGCCGACCTCACATATCGCGTAAATTGAGCTGGCGATCTCGGTACCCCATATTATCAAGGGGCCGCCCATCCTCCAAACCATAGAAAAGTTGATGCATCGCCATCCATTCCACTGCCTTAGCGCACAACCATCGTCTCACATCCACCCTTCAGAACTAACAGTCACGGCGGAGAGGGGAACAAGGTCACCATCGCCATCGACCATAGTAAGAGTGCGGGGGTTTCGCCACCACTGAGCCACACAAGGGTGCTCGGAGTGCATATTATATCGCACATAATAAGATGCCTTGTCGTTGAGTGCCGAACACACCCGCACGACATAGTAGTTGTGGCACCTCACGAACAACAACCATGACATGACATCTATAGTAGCAGATCCACACGCAGACACTAGATCTGCTCACCACCTTCCACCGTCGTTTAGTCGCCATCAAGCCGAGCCAAAAAAAAAGTATCCGAAGGCATCATCCGTCACCCTACGAAGGAGAACCACCATAGCCGCAAGCTCGGCCACCGCAACATGAGCACGGGCGACCGGCATAACCGTGTGTGACGCACATGACGCAGAGCGTGTGAGAACATGTCAATGTCTATCGGTCCATAGAGAGTGGCGTGCCAGAGCTACTACTTGATTGAGTTACATCAACTTCAGAAAAAATTTCACCATTAGGAGCTGGTCATTTTGAGGAGTGGCCTACAAGGGAATGTGGGATGCGATATCTCCGTACCTGTATCTAGGGACAGAACACTCAATTGGGCCAAAAAGGAGCAGACAATGCATGGGGGTGCGGGGAAGGGGTGAAAACATTGTTTGAAGTGGCTCGCACCATCGTTAGCCATTGGGCTCTGAGCGGAGCGGCATGTGGATTGCGACTGAAAAGTTGTGAAGGCCAAGAGAAGGTGCTAAAGGAGAAGGGCATAAGACGCAGCACCGCCACTTGGACGAGAAAGTCAATGAAGACAATTGCGTAGAATTCCAATACTAGCTAAGCATTATTTTAAATCATGGCAACAATAATTTTCTCTTTTGAGACCAGTCTCACTGTCCTTGAAACATACATGTAGGTACCTATAAAATTCTATTAGAATCGATCTCAATTAAAATCCTGTACTGTATTCTAACACCAACCGTCCTAGGCACCTCGATTACTAATTTCTTGAGTGATATTTCATCTTTCTCGGTACCTCAGGTATTATTTATTGTCAGATTCTGTAGCAATTATTCGGCATCGAGGTGTTATATGGTACCCCCAAATGAATAATAGCCATCCAATTTCGTCCATCCAAAGGTCTAGAAGAATTTATACTATTGTCAAAAAGAGAACCAGTACAATTCATACTCGTGCTAAATTCGGCACCTCACCTAGATGGGCCCCAGCCCAATACGTTAGATAGTTACCTTCCCTACAAAAATTCGCACCTCGGCCCAAGACTCTAGGCGGAAAATACTTTAGATGGAAAAGGTTTACGTTATCTGCTAAGAAAAAGGCTTGATCACCGTTATGGCGTTCAATGATTTCACCTGGTTCCAGCAATTCGTGCCTTGCAGACACCACCCGCATAGGAACCTCTCTTTCACATAAACTTTAGATGTACAAGCCAAGCAAGATTACCACATCAAGATTCCACAAGTTAGGGCTTCACCGGCGTCGGATTCTCTCTAGCGGGTTCCACGACTACTTAGAGCCCAAAACTCCCGGATGTGACAGAACGGGGGAAATCTTGCCAAGAGGTTGGCCCTACCATTGACTTGGGTGTTACTTGGGCCTAATATAACACAACCAAGAAATTGGTTCCACCTTTCTACCCCCTTCCGGCTCACGTAGAGGGGCCAGAACGGTAGTTCCGTCTTTTTCCCCAAGGGGCTATGGTTTCTCCAAAGAGGGGTTCCGGAGCGGCTGAATGCCATCACATGGTATGACATACCATGTGTGTTGCCATACCATGTGTGATATGGAGTCTGGAAAGTGTATTGGATGACCAAGATTCCCTCATTCTCTTTGTTAGGGCTTCATCGACGTCGGGTTCTCTCTGGCGGGTTCCAGGACTACTTAGAGCCAAAACTCCCGGATCTGACGGAACGGGGGAAATCTTGCCAAGAGGTGGCCCCTACCATTGACTTTGGTGTTCCTTGGACCTAACCTAACACAAACAAGCAATCGGTTCCACTTTGCTACCCCCTTCCGGCTCATGTACAAGGAGAGGCTAGAACTGCGGTTCCGTCTTTTCCCCAACGGGGCTAGGGTTTCCCTGGAGAGGGACTCCGGAGCGTATGAATGCCACCACAGCACATGGTATGCCATACCATACGTGTTAGAGTGTGGCATGGGTCTTGGATGCCAAGAATTCCCTCACTCTCTGTGTTAGGGCTTCACCGGCGTCGGATTCTCTCTAGCGGGTTCCACGCTCTACTTAGAGCCCGAAACTCCCGGATCTGACAGAACGGGGGAAATCTTGCCAAGAGGTTGGCCCTACCATTGACTTGGGTGTTCCTTGGGCCTAATATAACATGACCAAGCAATTGGTTCCACCTTGCTACCCCCTTCCGGCGCACGTAGAGGGGCCAGAACGACAGTTTCTTTTTTTTCCCCAAGGGGCTATGGTTTCTCCGAAGAGGGGCTCCGGAGCGTTTGAATGCCAGCACATGGTATGCTATACCATCTGTGATATGGAGTGTGGAAACTGTCTTGGATGACAAAGATTCCATCACTCTCTTTGTTAGGGCTTCATCGGCGTCGGATTCTCTCTGACGGGTTCCAGGACTACTTAGAGCCGAAACTCTCATATCTGGCGGAACGGGGGAAATCTTGACAAGAGGTGTCCCCTACCATTGACTTTGGTGTTCCTTGGACCTAACCTAACACCCTTCCGGCTCATGTACGCAGAGAGGCTAGAACGGCGGTTCCGTCTTTTTCCCCAACGGGGCTAGGGTTTCCCCAGAGAGGTACTCCGGTGCGTATGAATGCCACCGCAACACATGGTATGACATACCATATGTGTTAGAGTGTGGCATGGGTATTGGATTCCAAATATTCCCTCACTCTCTGTGTTTGGGCTTCACCAGCGTCGGATTCTCTCTAGCGAGTTCCACGACTACTTAGAGCCCGAAACTCCCGGATCTGACAGAAGGGGGAAATATTGCCAAGAGGTTATCCCTACCATTATATTGGGTGTTACTTGGTCCGAAACTAACATAACCAAACAATTTCTTTTACTTTTCTAACCCCTTCTGGCTCACGTAGCTGGGCGAGAACAATAATTCCGTCTTTTTCCCCATCAGGGCTATGGTTTCTCCGAAGAGGGGATCCGTAGCGTCTGAATGCCACGAAATCACATGGTAGGACATACCATGTGTGTTAGATTGTGTCATGTGTGTTTGATGATGAATATTCCCTCACTCTTTGTGTTAAGGCTTCACCGGCGTCAGATTCTCTCTAGCGGGTTCCAGGACTACTTGGATCCCGAAACTCCCGGACCTAACGTAACAGGGGGAATATTGCCAAGAGGTGGGACCTAAAATTGACTTGGGTGTTCGTTGGACCTAAACCTAACACAACCAATCAATTGATTCCACTTTTGCTACCCCCTTCCGGCTCACGTAGTAGGGCCAGAACGATAATTCCGTCTTTTTCCCCAAGGGGTTAGGGTTTCTCCGGAGAAGGGATACGGAGCGTATGAATGCCGCCACAACCAATGGTATGTCATACAATGGGTGTTATAGTGTGGCGTGGGTCTTGTATGCCCGATATTCCCTCACTTGCTATGTTAGGGCATCACCGGTCTCAGATTCTCTCTGGCGGGTTCAAACACTACGAGCCTGAAACTCCCGGATCTGATGGAACGAGGGGAATCTTGCCAAGAGGTGTGACCTACCATTTTCTTGGGTGTTCCTTGGGACTAAACTTACAATACTAAGCAATTGGTTCCACTTTTCTACCCCCTTCCGGCTCACGTAGAGGGGCAAGAACGACAGTTCCAACTTTTTCCCCACCGGGGCTAGGGTTTGTCCAGAGAGGGGCTCCGGAGCGTCTGAATGCCACCAAATCCGATCCCATACAACGTGTGTGCGTCATGTCTTGGATTCCCAGTATTCCCTCACTCTACGTGTTAGGGCTTCACCGGCGTCAGATTCTCTTTGGTGGGCTCCAGGACTACTTAGAGCCCGAAACTTCCAAATCTGACAGAACGTGGGGAATCTTGCCAATAGGTGGGCTCTACCATTGTGTTGGGTCTTCCTTGGGCCTAACCTAACACAACCAAGCAATTGGTTCCACTTTTCTACCCCCTTCCGGCTCATGTACGTAGAGAGGAGAGAACGACAGTTCTGTCTTTTATCCCAGCGTGTGGCTAGGGTTTCTCCGGAGAGGTGCTCCGGAGCGTCTGAATGCCACCACAACAAATGTTATGACTTAACATGTTTCTTAGAGTGTGGCATGGGTCTTGGATGCCGAAGATTCCATCACTATTTGTGTTAGGGCTTCACCGGCGTCAGATTCTCTCTCGTGGGTTCTAGGACTACTTAGAGCCCGAAACTCCCGGATCTATCGGAACGAGGGGAATCTTGCCAAGAGGTGGGACCTACCATTGTATTGGGTGTTCCTTGGTCCTTACCTAACACAACCAAGAAATTGATTCCACTTTGCTACCCCCTTTCGGCTCACGTAGAGGGGCCAGAACGACAGCTCCGCCCTTTCCCCAACGGGGCTAGGGTTTCTCCGCACAGGGGATCCAGAGCGTCTGAATGCTACCACAACACATGGTATGCGCCATACCATTCATGTTAGCTAGAGTGTGGCATGGGTCTTCGATGCCCAAGATCCCCTCACTCTCTGTATTAGGGCTCACCGTCGTCAGATTCTCTCTCTAGCGGGTTCCATGACTACATTAGAGCCCAAAACTCCCGTATCTGACGGAACAGGGTGGGTGGCTGGAGTGAATATTTCCAACAGGGTGGGCCCTACCATTGCTTTGGGTGTTCCTTGGGCCTAACCTAACACAACCAAGCAATTGGTTCCACTTTGGTACCCTTCCGCCTCACATAGAGGGGCCAGAACTGCAGTTTCGTCTTCCCCCGCCCCCCCAATGGGGCTAGGGTTTCTCCGTAGAGGGGCTCCGGAGCGTCTGAATGCCACAAAATCACATGGTAGGACATACCATGTGTTTTAGAGTGTGGCATGGGTCTTGGATGCCAAATATTCCCTCACTTTCTGTGTTAGGGCTTCACCGGCGTCAGATTTTCTCTAGCGGGTTCTAGGACTACTTAGAGCCCGAAACTCCCGGATCTGTCGGAACGGGGGAAATATCGCCAAGAGGTGGGAACTACCATTGTCTTGGGTGTTCCTTGGGCCTAACCTAACACAACCAAGAAATTGGTTCCACTTTGCTACCCCCTTCCGGATCTCGTAGAGGGCCAGAAGGGCAGTTCGCCTTTTTCCCCAACGGGGCTAGGGTTTGTCCGGAGAGGGGCTCCAGAGCGTCTGAATGCCACCAAATCCCATGGTATTCCATACCACGTGTGTTAGAGTGTGGAATGTGTATTGCATTCCCAAGATTCCCTCACTCTCTTTGTTACGGCTTCACCGGTGTCAGATTCTCTTTGACGGGCTCCAGGACTACTTAGAGCCCGAAAGTCCCGGATTTGTCGGAACAAGGGGAACCTCACATAATATTTGTATTGATATGATAGGGTTACATCTTGTTAGTCTTAGGCGGGATTCTGACATTCCCCACTTTTAATTACATAGTCGGTTGATAACCAATTGCATAGATTGTCAATTTTTTTAAGTCACCCATCATGCATCCGAATGCCAGCAATGTTTCTGTCCACGCCCACACGAACTCGCACGTGCAGAATTTTCATGCCGCACCCACCCCAAATTATGGATCAAACTTTGGCGCCTCCCCCACAGCGCGCACGACTCCTCTTGCAAAATTTGGCTCCTTCCTATACCCACCCGCGGCCCCTCAAAGAAATCCCCCTGCCCCTTTTTTTCCATTGACGAAGTTTTCCACTTTCCTCTCTTCCAAACTCGCCGCGCAGCTCTCCGACCTCGCGTCCTCGCCGTGTAGCTTTCCGTCCCGCTCCCACACGTCGCCGCGTAGCTTTCCGTCCCGCTCTCCCACCTCGCCGCGTAGCTCCGTCCCGGTCTAACATTCCCCCGTGCGGGTCTTCCACCTCACCGTGTAACTCGCCGGTCGCCGTCCAGCTTTTCCACCTCGCCGTCCAGTTCTGCCACCTCGTCGTTCAGGTCGCCGTCCAGATTTTACACCTCGTCGCCAAATCTGCCGCCTCGCCGCTAGCTCTGCCACCTCGCCGCCAGATCTGCCACCTCGCCTTCCAAATCGCCGTCAAGCTTTGCCACCTCGCTGTACAGCTCGCAGTTCGGCCACCTCGTCACCAACCTCACCTTACATCTAGGTCTGCCACCGCCTAACTAACCTCGCGGCAACTTCCTCGTCGAGGTCTGCCACCTTGTCACTAACCTCAAGGCAACTATCTCGTCAAGGCCTGCCACCTTGACTCCTGGAGAGATGGTTTCAGCCATGGAAAGCAGTAAGAAAAAGCACCTAAATCCTGAGGCGATCTCAAGATAATTATTTCAGCCTGTTTGATGCTTATTCCCCACACATTTTTGTTTATGTTTTAATTCATGATATCGTAAAAATTGCCTGTTATGTGCTTCTTTATGTTTGATGAGTTCCTATGGTCAAAATTTGCTTATTTTCTACATAGATGCACTCATTTTACTATGTATGTTGTTAAAATTGAAATGGTAAGTAGCGTGCCTTATAAAAGTGAACGGAGGGAGTAGTACAGAACAATCAACACCAGCACTATATGTCAGAACATCACTCCATGAAAGAAACCCAAATCTTATTCTCTAGCTTTAATGGGTTCTTATAGTATCTAGTGTGATGTTTGTAGCTTGCGTTGAGCTCTTGATTTATGTTAGAACCACCTATAAAATCCATTGACGAAACACGGATCAATAATGTCCGGAGAAACCATCCGCGGCTGGGTAGTATACTTGTCGTGGGATAATCACGGCAGACGTTACCTGGGGTAACTGATCTTGGGGCAAGTCGACACAGGTATTCGGGAGAGGGTTTAGCTCGAAGGGGAACATGGCGAAAGCAATCTAAGAACCGGAAAGGAACTCGCCGGATCTCGATATGATTATACTGGATACTCGATACCGGGTGTTACAACTATGACTCGAATCTCTCTGAGGCTAAGCCTAGGGGTTGGTTTATATAGCACTCATACCCCCCTTGGCTTGCCTTTACAAAGCGCCTCCTGAGTCCTACTCGAACTCTATACACAAACCCTAACTTTCCTTACCGCAACCCACAATCCGGGTCACGAACGTTACATGTCCTGGGCCTTCCAGAAGTTTCTTTGTCTTTAGCCGGCTTCGGTCCAGCCGCCGTTTGGGCCGGGTCACACCTGGGAGTTGGGATACCGGGTTACTATCCCCTCATCAGTAGTCCCCAGAATAGCTTGGGCTTCCAAGATTTACTCTTCGAAGCGTTGGCTATTCCCTACAGAAATATTAGATGCAAACACATGAGGATCAAGACGCAGCGCGTCGACGAATAGCCGTGGCTGATACCAAGGGAGCCAGGTAAAGACCCGGCTCTCCCTTCTTAGGTTCTCTCTTAATCTCCCAGACTTAAATCTTAATAGGAAACTCCCTGACCCCACATCCTTCTTGATAATTACCGCTGATAGGAGGAAGGCAATTTCCCCTTCCTTTTTCTCTGGATCATATTGGTCTGCGCATAAAACGTGCCTTTCAAATTTCGAAATGGCCAATTACTCCGCACTCCCCGGGTCTCGACCGTTAGGCTAAGCCCTTCCATCCGGGCGGTTATAAATAGAGCTCAAGGAACAAACCCAGCTCTTAACGGCTCATTTTCCCCATTTCACTTCTTCTCAAATCTGAGCTCGCGGAGTGCCACCACGGAAGCCCCACGCACCTCGCCGGAGCCCATCCGCCGTCGCCTGCGCTCCGCCACCGCGCGACTTACTCCAACTCCCAAATCCGTCGCCAAGCGCCCGATTCGCCGACCAACAACCTCGAAAGGACATCAATCTTGCGCCATCTGTCTCCGCAAAGCTCTACTTCAATCCCCTTTGGTAAGTTCCTCGTATCCCTCAGCTCATCCTCGCAATTTCTCATCTTTTCCTCAGATCAGATCTGAATCAAGTAGTCCGCGATTTCTCGGGCCGCGCCGGATTAGCTCAATGATACTTACCATAGACATCCTCATAGGTAGGATTCATAGCTTATGTTACTCTCCTAACTCCAGTAGTCATTAACATGGCCATAAATTTAGAAATAAGATCCCCAATCTAGGCTCGGGCCATATAAAATTTCCGCCCTTGTTCTCCCTCCTCAGAAAATCTCACTTCTCCGGATCATTCGCAGATGGTAGGCACATAAACACCCTCATAACTTCTCCAAACATTTGCTTTTACGGAAAGCTCCATAGATTTTGTAATAGCACACAATACCCGGACACATCATACTTGGCTCGGCAAGGCAATACCCGGTTTATGCTTAAATTGCCGGTACCTGCTTATCTACTAACTTCCGAGTTTTTGTTTCTTACGCCCTTTCCTTCAATGTTTTACCAGGTCAACCCCATGGCACCCAAGAGGCAGGGGAAACAGCCGGCTAAGGCTAAATCCACAAACTCCATATCAGCCAATTGGGGGAAATCCTCTGTTACCACGGCCAAACTGGAGGAGTTGGTCGAGCTGGGAACCCTACCTCCACAGGAAGCTATCCACTGGAGAGTACCAGGCAACGAAACCCGACCTTCCCCAGCAACGGACGAGGTAATATGTTTCGTTGAACACGTGACCCGGGGCTTCAGGCCTCCGGGTCACCCTTTCTTCCGCGACGTCCTAGACCACTACAAACTCCGTATTTTCGATATAGGCCCAAACTCCATTTTAAACATCTCCCATTTTATCGTTCTTTCCGAGTCTTACTTGTGCACTCCGCCAAGTCTGGCTCTTTTCGTCGAACTTTTTCAGTGCAAGCCGTGTCGCGAAAGCGGCGACGGCGCACTTCTCACTTGCGGCGGGGTTTCCATCCAGCGCCGCAAGAACTCCCTGATGCCTCCTATTACTCTCAATTCTCATGTGAAGCACTGGCAGCTCTCATACTTCTACTGCCAGGATACCTCTCCACCCGGCGAAAAGAAGTTGCCGGGTTACTCGGAGGGTCAGCTTGACATCTCCGAGACTTTCAACGCCTTCGCCCCTGACTCGGACAGGGAGGCGATCTTGCCTTTGCTAGCTAGGATCTCCATCTTGTCAGCCCGAGGTCTCATCGGGCTAAACCTGGTGAAGACCTGGGTCAGCTTCCGCATCCAGCCAAACTCCATTCGTGAGAAGCTGATGTGCGAATACTCGGGTCTTCCCACAGACCCTATCCGATACTCTCCCAGTACCCTTGCTCCTAGTGATATGAACAAGACGATCAAGGGTTTTTTAACAGAGAAGCTCGAGGTGATCCGGAGCATAGCCGGACTAGAACCTTTTACCCTCGAGAATCCAGCCCCCGCAGTAAGTTTCCTACCTCTTGATTTTGACTTCTAACAGCTTACTTTTATTCTCTTCTCTTGACTCGATATTAATCACTATCCTGGCATCTTCTCCTCAGGCCGATGATGACTTTTGGACGGTCGACACCCCTCCTAATTCCGAAGATGCGGAGGAGGAAGACAATGTTGTTAACTCGGATGAAGGTACATACTTGATTCCCTTGCACACGTTATATCTCGCCTTTTCTTCTTCTTTATGCTATAACTCGGATATTTTTCAGAGCAAGAGGACCAAAGCGGAGAAGAAGAAACGGACAGCAGGAGCGGATCCACCAGCGAGGAGGAAGAGCCGGAGCTGGCCACCAAAGCCGGAACAAAGAGGAAATCCCAGAGGATAGCCCTCCAGGTTTTTACTTCATCTTATTACACTTTGGTTTTTTGTTCCCATAACGTCACTCCGGGGCTAACCCCATCTCCACCCCTTTTGATCATAACTGAAGGAGCCTCCCGCGACTAGGCGCCGAGTAACCCGGAACCATCCGGGCAACGAGACCCTTAACCCGGTCGCTTCGCCGCCCCCGGTTCAACACCCTGGTATTTATCGTAAACAAAATTTCTTTCCGGACATTCCTTTGTAATGTAATCCCAGACCTTTCTTGCCATTTTTCAGTCTCTTCCGGGTCTAGTGACGGCTTCTCCTCAGACTTCCCGGTAAACACCGGGTAAGCGCCTTTTCCTGATATTATACCGAACTTTCATCCCCTTCTTTTCATAATCAAAGATTAATTGCGCCTTTGCACCTTCTTCAGAGCCACGGTTATTAGTAGCGACCAGGAGGACACCGAGGCTAAGGTCCGGGTCGAGAACGAGCCGGCTGATGATGCTTTCACCGCGGCTGGCGACGAGCAAGTGTCGCCACCGGAGCCAGCTAGACATGACGCCGAGTATCCAATCGCTTCGCACGCAGGCGAGAAGGAGAAGGGAGCAGCTTCGAGCGCGGGAGGGGGACCAGACTCCGACATTCGGATGACCCGGGTGCCACCTCCTGTTACAAGAAAAGCTCCTTTCCCTTCTTTCCAGGTACCCGAGTCATCTAACTCGGATAACGCTGATTTTAACCAGCTAATGAGCGCTCTTCTCGCCATGAAAGCTTCGGAAGGAAATGTCCTAGAGCGTATGGCTGCAGCACATCAGGTAATCTTGTTTGACACTTCTTACTATACATCCAGTCCCCAAGTTCCGAGTATAATTTTCTGTAATTATCCTCGGTACTTCGCATAATAATCTACTGTAATCATTTTCTCAGAGGAAATACTCTCGTGATATCCGGCTTACAGCTTCACCCGGTCTTTGCAGGCAGAGATTACTCAGTCAGATGAAGCGTTACTTAAGGCTGAGCAGCTCTTGCTGGCTGAAGTTAAGCGTAGGGAGGCCCTTGAAGCGGAGATAAAGACTTTGAAAAAAGATGTCTCCACATACAAGAAGAAGTATAATGCCGCCCAATCCTCGCTGAAGAACTTATCGGCTCAGATTACGGACACTTACCGTATTTTGCTAAGTAAGTTTGTTTACTTGCAACTAGCTTGCTTACCTCCATTTTGCCGTTGTAATAACCAAAATTACTGACATGCTTTTGTGTTTTTCGATTGCAGGTGCTAACCTTGCTGCTCCGGAGGAGAATGCCATTACTCAAGTTAAAACTCTGAAGACTGTGCTCCGGACGTTTTTTGCCGGTACGAAACTTTTGCTGGATGCTATCAAGTGGCCTTCTGAGGTATACCCGGGCGAGGAGAACCTTATGCAGGCCTTTTCCACAGCGCCTGGATGGATTGAAATACTGAAGCGTTCGTCCTGCCAAATTGGGATGACCCGGGCTTTAACGCTGGCGAAGGCTTATTTTCCAAAGCTTGACCCGGCGAAGGTAGTATCCGGGTTCCCAGAGTTTAAAGCTGACGGATCCAAATTCAAGCCCCAGGATTTCAAAGCTATACAATCTGCGGTACGTCCTTCAGCCACAGCTTTGGCCGACAAGATGGATCTAAACACGATTATGAGCTCGTATGATTCTGAGGGCAAGGTTATCCTGGTGGAGGCACCCCCCCTATTGATATGTTGGACAAATGGTCGACTGATCTGGCTAGGAGGAAGGAAGAGGCTGCAAAGAGGGAAGCAGAGCTGGGCGTAAAGCCGTCTACCTCTACCCCAGCCGTGCCTCCGCCTGTTCGTCCAGATGTGAAGAGCCCGGGTAAAACTGCTGGCAAGGCCAAGGGGCAAGTCCAAGACTTAGACCCGGAGGACCGCTCTCAGGATGCCGAGTAGGATGCTACCTAGTGCTTTGCGTTTCTCGAGGCTGATATGATATATTTTTTTTGTGGTGCGCCTGTGCACCATTGGTGCTGATACTATGACTGTATGCTTGTTAACTTATGATAACTCTTTGCCTCCCCTGGCTTTTGATAATCTCGATCCTCGTGTTACGTATAAGCTTATTCTCGATACTTTGAATTTTTGTTTTCAATTTCCTTTTGAGACTCGGCTGACCGAGTATCGTAGGTTTTGATAGATGAACTTTTCTTTAAGTCCCCAATACTCGGAAATTGAGGCTTACAGGCTTTGGTAGTTAAACAGTTTGTTTCTGTTTCGAAGTCCCCAGTCCCCATGACCCAAAGTACGAGCTATGGGGGCGTGGCCTTTCTCAGATGACATACTGCTGTTTACCAAGCTGAATACCAATAGCTGTTCACATAAATACTGAAGTCATGCTTAATACTTGTTGAGTTTCCGGCTTTTTTAGCCTTATACTCTGCATGGACTTGTGGTTTAGATGACCCTTTTGATTATCTTGTACTGTAAGCCGGCTTTCGCGTGGATACCATGTCGTTGCATCTATACGAAAAACAAGATCAAGCAAGCCCCATTGGGCTGCATAGTTTGATTGTAATCGTACGTGAACAGATCATGCCACTTTAGCGCGAGTCACATCGAGCTTAAGTAAGAATAATCAAGAAATTTGGCTCCTTCGTCCAGTTATAGGATTGTAGCCGCACCCGTTTCTACGAGTAATCAGCCCCCATAACTCATAGGCATCATGGCCGGGTCTCCGGGTTTGTGATTACTTATTGAAGCAGATCACCCCCCGGAGACCTATATTCACGCAATGTATTTCGATGATACTGATGTATTGATAATAACAATGTTACTTACTTGTAACTGAAGCAAAGACCATGATACGACTCGAGAACATCTTCTTTTATTGAAAGAAACTTCTTCTTTTTTTTTTTTTTAAATCAGCAGGCCGCCTCATTAAAAACCTTCCAGTCCCCTTAGGTACCCTGGATAGGAAAAGAGTGCGTATGAAACCTGCCGCCCCTTACACTGCTTTAGTTATTCTCGAGAGTCGGCCTCGTGTTGGTACGGCCGATGCGCATTCTCCACTTGCTATGCCCTTTCGTAATGAGTACCGGATTTGCTAGCCAATCCGGGTATATCGCCCTTGAAACGTGATCAGCTGCGGATGGTGGTACGTCTTCTTCTTCCCTGCTGAGAGTTTTGAAAGTATCGCTCCTGATGAAGCCTACCATCTTAGGGTTTTGTTCTGCCCTAACTTTTGCTTTGTCCCCCTCGGGAGTTGGCTTTTTTGACGTTGTCCTCTCTTCTAGGTCTACCTGGGAACGGTAATGTTTGAGCTCTTCCTTCCTACAGGCTTGCTCGGCCATTGCCGCGTCTCCCTCATCACACTCAGCTGCTATATCTCGGTTTCCGTGTATTGTAATGGTCTTCTTGGGACCCGGGATTTTCAGTTGTAGGTATACATAACACGGTCTCGCCATGAACTTGGCATAAGCCGGCCTTCCAAACAATGCATGATAAGGACTGCGCAACTTTACTACCTCAAAGGTAAGCCACTCGACTCGATAATTGTCCTTTGACTCCCCGAAAGCTACTTCCAGTGCCACTTTTCCTTCGGGGCATGCCGAATGACCTGGCACTATCCCGTGAAAAACTGTTGTACTTTTTTGCAGCTGCGATTCCTTTAAGCCCATACGCAGAAAAGTTTCCCAGTACAGGATATTGATACTACTTCCTCCATCCATCAAGACTTTTTTCAGCTCGTAGCCGTTGACCTGTGGTGCCACTACCAAAGCTAAGACTCCCGGGTGATCAATTCTGTCCGGGTGATCCTTCCTGCTCCATGTTACCTCTTGCTCCGACCACCTCAAATACCTTGGAACAGCGGAAGAGACCGAATTAACTGCTTGTTTCAGTATCTTCTTATCCTTGTTGGAGCCTCCCGTAGTGTGCACATGATATTGACCCAGCTGTTTGGGGTTAGCTTGAAAACCTCCCGCTCCCCCTTGATTGTTACCTTGATTTCCAGCTGGCGGGTTGCCGGCTGGGGGCGGTCCGTTGCCCAAATTTCCACCTAGGCCCGGGCCTCCTCCTCGGCCTGCACCTCGCATGGCTCTGTTCACTTCCTCGTTCTTCCACCTTTGTAAGTCGGCACATTGCTCCAATGAATGATTGGCCGGCTTGCCATTCCTGCTATGCTTCGGGCACGCCATCCTAAATATGTCCCAACTGTTGCTTGGTCTTGGAGGTCCTTGGTAGTGTCCCCCATTGTGATTTCCAGTATTAAAATTCCCTTCGGATCTAGGTCTTGAAGACCCGGCCTCCGTATTGGCTACAAACTCGGAATTCCCTTCAAACGGGCGCTTGTTTTGGCTACTTCCATTATTGTTTGGTGCCGATCCATTGCCGGTTTTCCCACTGCTACTTGTGTTTGCTTTTGCTTTCTTGTCATCAACTTCCTCCTCTGTGGTATCCGTTGCAGCGTGTTTGTTGCACGCATCCATTAACTCTCCCATTGTAACCTCCGCTGCATTCCTACTAGATTTCATGCGAGTTAGCTTTTGCACTAAAGGAACATACTTACATGTTTTTGCCATAGCCTGTAGCGCATCCTTAGGCTGGATATCCGTAGACGAGTGGAGTATCTCCATAACCCGGCGTACCCAGCTGCGTGCTGACTCTCCTTTCTTCTGAACGCATCTTTCTAAATCATCAATAGTAAATAACTTTCTGCATGTCCCATGAAAGTGCTTGATAAATGCGGTCTTTAGCTCCTCCCACGATTTGATCGATTTTTCCGGTAGATTGGTGAACCATAACTTTGCTGCTCCCTCTGACATCATTAAGTACATGAATTTGGCTTGGAGATTCTCGGATGCGTTGCGAATTGACATTGCCATCTCATAGCTGCTCAGCCACGTTTCTGGATCCATTGTTGGCTCATAATTTACTACTTTCCCCGGTTCTTTAAACTTCTCCGGGTAAGGTTCTGCCCTGATATCGTCCGAGAGGCACTTGGGTCCCGCCAGGGTGGTTGGGGGTGGTCTTACCCGGGAGGCGCGTGACCCGGCTGGGGGTGCCTCGAGGCGTGGCGCCACCGGCAATTCGCGCCCAGCAGATCCGGCCCCGGCTCTTCTGGCTCTGGAACTGTCCACCACCGCCTGCGCTGCTGATACTACTGGTACTGTCTGGATACGCGGTGGAGGCGGCATTTGCTGCTGCTCTTCCCTTCGTTGTGCCGCACTTGTTTGAACATTGCCCTGTTGCTGACTGGCGTACGGCGTCCCATGCATCCCGCTTCTATGATCCGGATAATTGGCTTGCTGTGCTACCGCGGTGTGTAGCAGATCGATTGCTCGTCGGGTTCCTTCCGCATGAGGCGAGTCTCCCACAGGAATCTGGTTTAATGCGAGCGTTGCTGCGTACACGTTGTCCATGGGATTGTTGTAATGACCTGATGGTGTGCGGAATCGTGATGGTGGTGGCGGCATGGTATTGCCGGCTGTCGCCCCTGTCTGTGGCAAAGGTAACCCAGCTGGCGCGTTTACCGGATGTGCTCCCGTTGAAGGTCGCGGTATGGTCCCTTGGTTCGTCGGTGGAATCGGCTGATCTTGAGGCGTGAACACCAGGGCAGTCGGGTTAATAACCCCTCCTGTTGCCGGCAGTATAGTTCGGTGCCTTTGGTGCATCCTTGTCGTTTCCTCCCGGAGCCGGGTCTCTCGGTCATCCAATTCGCGCTGCCGCGCGACCATCCCCTGCCTTTCTGCTTCCACTTGCCTTCTTTGCTGCTCCAATGCACGACGAGCCACGTCCAGGTCTCTTACACGCTCTGCCGCGTTTTCTGGGGTGATAACTGTGGCCAAGACTGTGGGGTCCAAAATCAAATTATTATCAAACAGAGCCGGGTGACGCGGGTTTGAGGGGCCCGCCCCCGGTGTCCGGTTTGCTTGGAACCCGAACATATTTGCGTGTCGCTCCTCGTCTGCTGGGCGACTGGTGACAGACGCCGACTCTCCATCGACCTGGGCCAAGACCGGGTCAACTACTCCTTGCTGCTGGGCCGCTGCCTGAACCGCCCCGGCTGGCGCCGCGGCCGCGTTTTCTTGATTGAGATTGGTCGCGGGAGCCGCATAGACCGCAACCCGGCGCATGATGCCCGGTGTAGATTCGTACTGTTCTTCCTCACTGTTTCCCCTTTCATATCGATCCTCCGACAAATCCCGTATAGACTCGGTATCATCTTCCCTCTCCATCTGACCCGTTGTTCCAATCGACTCTTCCTTTTCCGATCGGACATACATGTCTTCTCCTGACACAGAATCAGATCCAATATTATCATAATTCGAACTGGAAGTACATACCACACCGACGAAGACGTTGACGCTGCCGACTGTCACGATGGATCCGGTTTCAAGGCGATCTGACTCTGGCCCCCAGCCAGAATCGTCTACCATCTTCTCTCCTTTGCTGTTGACGTAGATTTCTCCGACGATGATGTTCTTCATGCTCTTCCGAGCTTCTCCCGTGATGTAAACACCTTTGGACGCAGGCCCCACGGTGGGCGCCAACTGTCGTGGGATAATCACGGCAGACGTTACCTGGGGTAACTGATCTTGGGGCAAGTCGACACAGGTATTCGGGAGAGGGTTTAGCTCGAAGGGGAACATGGCGAAAGCAATCTAAGAACCGGAAAGGAACTCGCCGGATCTCGATATGATTATACTGGATACTCGATACCGGGTGTTACAACTATGACTCGAATCTCTCTGAGGCTAAGCCTAGGGGTTGGTTTATATAGCACTCATACCCCCCTTGGCTTGCCTTTACAAAGCGCCTCCTGAGTCCTACTCGAACTCTATACACAAACCCTAACTTTCCTTACCGCAACCCACAATCCGGGTCACGAACGTTACATGTCCTGGGCCTTCCAGAAGTTTCTTTGTCTTTAGCCGGCTTCGGTCCAGCCGCCGTTTGGGCCGGGTCACACCTGGGAGTTGGGATACCGGGTTACTATCCCCTCATCAATACTAGCACGTGCTCTTGCAAGCCCGACCGTACTCTCCCCTAAAAAGAGCATGAAGGAAAACTCTGGATCCAAGTATGATCCTCGAGGGGAGGAAGACTTCACTGAAGAAGCTGAACCCTTACCTTCTAGCTCAACACCCTTTCATGATAGCTCAGCAGTGAAGGTGATATTTAGTTATCTCGTGTGGGACTGGCGGCCTAATTACTGCATTTACATATATGTTGTTCTACCATCCCCATTGATATGTACATGTGAACTGTGCAGGCTAGGAAACTCAGAGTCAAGAAGGCATCCGGTAAGGGGCAGATGCCTCCAAGTGGCAACTCCTTGACTGGCAATAAGCGTGTCTGTGCCGACAAATCTGACAACACATCACCTGTTACTCCGACAAGAGATAAAAATATTCAGAAGATTGCACTGGCAGTTTCCGTACCCAGAACGGGCCCAACAAGGAGTACGAGTTTGCAGAAACAGCCCACAGATCCAGTCAGGACACCACCACCCGGGAACAAGAAGCCATCTAAGCCTCCTGAGAAGCCATTTGACAATGACAAGACGGCAGATGTCGAACACAAGCAGCCAGCTCCGGTCCAAACCAAGGTGGTAGCTGTGGTGACCGAGAAGGCAGCTGCCCTACTCGAGCTGGAAGCTCCCCAAGTCCTGCAGGAAGCTCCCCAAGTCCAGGAGGAAACTCCCTAACTTGGCCAGCAGGAATCTGCCCAAAACAAGCAGACACTTGCCCATGTACATCTGGAAGCTGCCCAATACAAGGATGCAGCTGACCACCGCGAGGAGACACACACCCAATACGGGCAGGATCTTCTCGTTGGCCAGCTGCCAGGTTCCCAAGTTGAGCTCCCACCATTCCAACAAGAGGGGCAAGGTTCCCAAGTCGCGGAGGTAGATGCCAACTCCGAGGCACTGGTTTCTGACCCATGGTCTAAAGATCGGCATCACTTGTGCCAGGAAGGTAACATATTGCAGAACTGTGCTATCCATTTCCAGAATTAAATCCGAAATGCAGAACACTAACTCTAGCGCGGCCACATTTTTTTAGATAATCAACCCGGAGACATCACTATAAGTGGTGGAGGTGGGTTTGAAAGGGGAATAAACATGGGAAAGGGGCTGGACAGGATGTCCAGAGGAAAGATGATCAGAATAGTTATTCCTCCTGGATGTACTAGGCCAGCTGACGATAAGATTAGTGCCATGTATGACACTGCATGTTTAATTGCAGCCAAGGAGTTTGTCCCCGTCTTTCTCCATTGGAAGCAGTACAAGAAAAGGCACGACATATTTAAAGCCTTTGCTGGCCATGCATGTGGCTGTAAGTTTTGTAACTCTTAATTCCCAGTTCTGTCCACTGCTGTTCATAAAACTGAAGTATGCTATTTCTTTTGTTTCAGTCATAGTTTCTGATGGACCTCGATGACCCCAATATCGTGTCCTCTCTTGAAATGCATCTCCAGAGCCGTACAAAGCGCATGCGTCATGTTTTGAAGAAGGAGTATTGGGACAGCGTCAAAGACAAGAGTAAGGTTTTTCCTAAAGCTCCACCAATAGAGAAGGTTGGAGATGCTTAATGAAAAACTTTACTAGCCAGCTAGGGCTCAGCCAAGAAACGGGTATGTGTCTTTGCTCACTCGAACGGCTATTGCATCAATTCTATAACCATGATTGTTGATAATACTTCATACTTTGTTTGTGTAGACAACCTGTCTGAAAGTTGCACAAAGCAGAGGCTGTGTCATGTACCCTGCTCATACGGGTTCTCGGAGATATGAGATTTATTGCGACAAGGATCAAGATGCAGTTCAACTGTTCAAAGCTACACACATAAATAAGGTGGATTGAACATACCCTTCGCCTGTGAAAAAAGCAATTGTAAGCCCTCAGAATTCTTTACATCTCTGTAATCAATATTTTACCTCAATAGATTCTTGTAGGACACTTTCCCTTTGTGAATTATGCTGCAAACTTCTGTCATCAGCTATTTCACCCATGATTGTCATCTTCTAGTTCATGTACATGCATGCTTTAACTTGCTTGTCATCTGCTAGTTCATGTACACGCATGCTTTAACTTGCTTGCCATCTGCTATTTTAATCTATGTTCTGTACATGCTTGTCGTGTGCTATTTTCATCTATGTTTGTCGGATGCCTGTTTTTCCATCATCTATGTCCCCTAAAAACTACTTTGGCTAAGATGTATGCCGCAGCGCGTGTAATCAACTCTGTGTGAACTCTGAGCTTTGTCAAGTCATGTACATCCTTGTCGTCAACTAATTTATCTACGCTTGTCGCTAGTAATGTACATGCGTGTTTAATTGCTTGTCATCTGCTAGCTTATGTATACTTGTCATCTTATATTCATACCAATGTTCCTTATGAGCTAGTTCAGCTGCTATCTCATCTTGTCCTTTTGCATGCTTTTTAGGCTGAAATGGAAGCAAAGATGGCGCCACCTTCGCCGGGGGAGGGGGGCACTGTCAGGCCACCTCTGTGTGCCGCCGAAGCTGTCGCTGAGGTGCTCGGGCAGGGCCAGCGAAAGCCTGCGTTCCTAAAGAACATAGGCGTGACAACCACCCGATTTAGAGCAACAAAGCTTGAGCTCTAGCGTCAGCTTAACTATGAGATAAGCACGAAGAAGGAACTTGTCATGGAGCTGAAGGCAACCAGGGATCAGGCTGATGCAGACAGGATCGCCCGCATACAAGAACTGGATGACATTCAAAAATAATCTGCAGAGTATACCCAGGCTCAACATCACTACTAGGAAAAGGCTTACCGCCGGCGCATGGGCGCGCGCCGGCGATGCTCACGCCGGTGGTAAATAGTTACCGCCGGCGGTAAAAAACTTACCGCCGGCGCACCAATATCCCACGCGCCGGCGGTAACATTTAGAATTTTTTTCGAAAATTGTTTTTCGTAATTTTTAACAATTTATTTAAAAATTTCTTTTTTTCCAAAACAAATAAAAACGTATATTCAATTTATTTGAATTTTTTCTCTATCATTCTAGGTCCTCTTTGTCAATTTTGGTCAACTTCCCGCGTATAGTACTATCAATCATTTTAACTATTGCACCATATCTACAAATCCGTATTTCCGAATTCGACAAACGATATGTCTAAATTGATCCGAAGAATACGAGGAATTCGAATGTGACATCCTTATTATCTTTTCTGAAAAAAAACATTTTTTATTTTTTTTAATTTTGAATTTTTTTATTAATTTGATTATGTAGGAAAATTTAGTCTGTCTCAAATAACTTTTTTTTCCTTTTGGAATTTGCTGATTCTAAAAAAACCTCACAGGCTCACAATTTTTTTTGATATATTAAACGCGTTTTTTCGACGCCGTATGCAAAAGTTATGCCCGTTTTACGTTTACTTTTGAATTTTGCATAAAAGGTCAAATGACATATTTCAAATTTTCTATATCAACTAGACAGTACATCCTACCCACATATTAAAGGATTTTATTTTTTCAACATTTTATCATTTTCATTTCTGCTTTCGAAAACTCAAAAAGGCGGTCCGGGGGAGGGGGGTAGGGAAAAATTCCAAAACTTACCGCCGGCGCGTAGGCATGCAGGGGCGCCGGGGGTAAGTGTCGGGTTACCGCCGACGCACTGGCCCCACAACGCGCTGGGGGTAAGTGCAGTTACAGCCGGCGCGCGGGGAAGCGGGGCGCCAGGGGTATGTTAACCAGAGGTGTGGGGCGTGGCGTGCCTTTAGCGTCGGCGTGCCCGTTGCTGCGAGCGCCGGGGGTAAAATGCTAGCACCGGCGGTGTCCTATTTGGCGCGCCGGTGGTACTTACCGCTGGCAGGGCTGCTTACCTGTGCGCCGGTGCTACCTGATGCTGCTATAGGCTATTCCCTAGTAGTGCATAGATCCAATGTCATTCTTCAGGAGCTACTGGGTAAGCCACTTCCTACGCCCCAACACAACCCTACGGCTGGCGAACTGGGTAGCTGATATGAAACTGTTTCTCTTCGTGATGTATTTTGGTGGCTTTTTGGTAGGTGCCCTTGGTGAGCTCTTTTGTGCCCCTTGTGAGGTTGTGAACTATGGGAGATGGCATTCGATGCCTCTGCTGGTGGCCCTTGTGAGGCTGTGAATTATTGCAGATGGCCTTTGATGCCTCTACTTGTGGCCTTTGTGAGGCTGTGAACTATTGCAGATGGCCTTTCATGCCTCTGCGGGTGGCCCTTGTGAGGCTGTAACCAGTCTTATTTGCTGCATATTTTTGCGTATGCTTTTCTTTGAAAACTAGTAGTGCTAGAATTTAAAATTCGTCCGCACGGCTAAACGGCCTTACGAACCACGACGGGAAAAACGTCGATACACGATTACGTCACCAGAGCACCTGGCGACGGATGCGATCTGTTACGGATACGAGAACACGTGTTACTATATGGCAGGTCCACGAGGCGGCACCTTATTGGATGAAAATCACGACGGAAAATCACGTCATGGATGCGTTTCGACGTGGACATGCCATGTTGGTCCACGTGCTGGCTCATGATTCGCAACATCTTAAGAAGAACTAAAACGTCTCACCGTCGGACAATGTTATAAATACGTCGATAATAAGCGTATGCGTGGAACTTTATGAGAGCGCCACGTGGCACAGCTATAGTGCTTGAACCCACGACGAGAAAATAAACGTCGCCCGTATTATGACGTCATAAAACGGGATCCATGACATCATAAAAGGAGGTAACGGTATTTCCAGTCGCGACGTTTTAAAAATGTCAAGAAAATGATGATGTTGAAACGGTAGAACTGACGTCAGCGGCGCCCGTAACGGGTAACGGAAAATACGATGTGACGTGTGCACACGCTGCGACGAAAAAAAACGTCGCTCCTTGTTGGGCCTTGTGCTGGGCCGGCCAGTAGGTCACAACGGTCGAATTTTCGTCGCGGACTTCACGACGGATTAGTGTTCATTTAATCGTCACAGAATCGTCTGTGACAGTCGATCAGGAACGTTCTCACTCCGTCGCGTAAACCATCGCGGATTGCCCTTAGCGACGGTTTGGAGCCCAGCCACAACGTTATTAAAACGTCCCAGACCGCGCAGAATTTGGTAGTGGGATGGCATCCACATTGCCAGCTTGAGGAGCAATGTTACATCTGAACAGACAGAGGTGAACATTATAGACTCGCTTGAGGTCCTTGTTGGCTCCTACAATTTCCTAATTCTCATAGAGAGGAGCCAACTTCCTCTTGTTGTAGGATTCACCATGCACATGTATCTTTTTTCCTAGATCATCACCATGGAGAGGATAGCCTACAAGCTTAGAAAGTCTCAACATGGAAGAATCGCACTTCACGCAACCAATCATCCATGTCAAAGTGATATCCTCATCCCCACGAAAGGTGATAGTAGCAAAGAATTGTTGGACAACCAGAATGTTGAAGTCTTGCTTGATGTCAATAAGCTTCTTAAGACCTAGATTCCTTGTCACCCAAACTGCTTCCTAGAAACATGCCTTGCTGCCCAGAGCATCTCAGTTGAGAACCTTTTTCTCATACACGGGATGACGCAGCGTGTTATAGATCTCAATCTGAATCAGCTCAGGTTCCTTCCTCTAATAGTGAGGGTTCTGAGAAGTGCGAGCCATGGTGAAGAAATGTTGCATCCTCGTAGCTCTATACTCCCTCTTGCTCATGTCTGTCAGAGTAGTGGTGCGATCAAATCATGCCTTCTTAGCAACCTCTTGTCTCTCAAACTCAGCTTGGGCTTCTTTCCTCTCACGTTCTTGATTCACGGCTCTTCTTTGCACCTGCTCACCAGTCTCTGGATCTGTTGGTCCAGTGGATACAAGGGTATCCTAGTCCGTCCGCTGTGGCCCGGCCCAGTGGGCACAAGAGTCCTCCTCAAGCATGTCTCTCGAGACAAAGTCTCTTCGTGAGTCCTTGCCTCCCCCAGGATGCGTCCAGTTGGAGATTGGACTCTCTAGAGGAGCGCATCAGTTCGTCCCTGGAGAGGAGCTCTACCTCGAGCTCTCCGCTCCTCTCTAGAGGATTTTCGCCTCACGAGGAAACATGCCATGTGCGGCTGACGATCACTGCTCTACATGCTGACAGAGGCACGACAGTGCCATAGTGCACCTTTGGCGGTAGTTGTTTTTCGTGTGTATAAAGAGTGGGCGACAGCTGCCCACGCTAAAGCGTTGCCCCAGGACTTCCTCTTTGGCGCAAGAACACCAGGGTGGCACTACAAGACGGAAGAAACGTCACCAGGAGCCCCCACCGCTCTGCCATGGATGGTGGAGTTGTCCTCGATGACACCAACCGTCAGGGTCCACAGAGCTCTATATGTCTCCTCCTTGGCATCTTGTGGTGACCTTTTCCCGCCAAGTATGAGCGGGAAAGAGTCCCAAACGCCGGTATATAGGGATCCCCTTGGCTACCATGGAAGGGATGACTCAATTCACCTAGAGTCTTCCTACTATGAACCGAGCACAAGGTCACCTCTTGTACTATAACAATCGCAGTGCAAACCATCATACAAGCAGGAGTAGGGTTTTACACTGCAAGGTGGCCTGAACTTGGGTAAACTCCCCGTTTTGCCAGTGTTGCTTGCTCTGATCTTTCCTCACGAGGCCTCACGAGAGGTGCATAGAGTGCGGTTAGCCCAAAGTGTTCAAACCTCTTGAGAGTCCCTGTATTTCACGGACCACTCTCGGAATTTGGCACGCCAGGTAGGGGCTAAGGCACTCCTTCACCTCCTCGCTGTATGGCACCCGCTCGCCCCACCCGAGCCAAGCGTGCCGCCGCAGGAGCCAGGCCAACACCACCGGGAACAACAACAACAACAACAACAGTGAAGGCACCCAGCATGGGCCCGCTGGCACTAGTGGTGCACCCGACGCCGAGGATCAAGCCTCCTCCCACACATCGCAGCAGGGGGCCGAGGCACTTCCGCCACCGCCCCTACCCCCACCACCACCGCCATCCCCGCCATCTGGACGCAACATGCTATCAAGGACGCAGGGTCACCCCGAGCGGTCCACCCCCGCCACAGCCTTGCTGCTGGCCCGCAAGCTGCTTGTGCACCCGCCCGCGCCGAAGGGGCACTGTCAGAGAGTGGTCTGTCAAGGACAGGAACTCTCAAGAGGTTCCGACACTGGGGGCTAACCGCACTTCCTACACCTCTCGTGAGGCTTTGTGAGGAAAGCTTGGAACAAAAAACAATGGCGACACGAGGAGTTTACCCAGGTTCAGACCACCTTGCGGTGTAAAACCCTACTCCTGCTTGTCTGATGGATTCCACTGTGTTGGATATACACTACAAGGTGCGAGCTTGTGCTTGGTTCAGACTAGGGAGGATCTAGGTGAACTGAGTTGTCCCTGCTACGGAAGCCAAGGGGCTCCTTTTATACCATTGTTTGGGCCTCTTTCTCGCTCATACTTGGCGGGAAAGGGCTACCACAAGGTGCCAAGGAGGGGACAGATAAAGCTCTGCGGCGCCTGCCGGTCTTGGTTGACGAGGGAAGCGCCACTGTCCATGGCAGAGCAGTGGGGGTTCTTGGTGACGTTTCCTCCCTATTGTGGCGTCATCCTAGTCTTCATGCACCAAAGAGGGAGTCCTAGGGTGGCTCTTTGGCATGGGTAGCTGTTCCCCATGCTTTATACACGAGAATGGAAATTGCCGCCAAAGGTGTGTTGCGGTACTATTGGGCATCCGTCAGCATGCAGAGGGGCGAACGTCAACCGCACATGGCTTGTTCCCTCCCGAGAGGAACATCCTCTGGAGAGGAGCGGAGGGCTCGAGGTAGAGCTCCTCTCCAATGGTAGGAAATGCGGTTCCTCTAGAGGGACCAGCCTCCTGTTGGTCAAGTCCTGAGGAGGACAAGGGCTCATGGAGAGGCTCCTCTTCATGCAACATCCTTGACGAGGCCTCGGGTGCCCACTGGGCTGGGCTATATTAGACGGGTCTGGATACCCTGGTATCCACGGGACTGACAGTAGCCCCTGGTCCCAAGGCGGACACGTGTCTGAAAGAGGTGAGACGTCGCAAGGCCAACTGTTTCCGTGCCAGTCATGGGCATTTGGCGCGTTGTTTTGTGACCCACAATCTCCTCTAGGTAGATATAGCAGCTCCTTGCGTCAAGGTGGGCCCGCGCGCATAAAGTCTGAGCCGCTGCACCAAAGGGCTTCCCCATTCCCCACAATCTCCACCGCTTTCCCGCCCCCTTTTCCTCCTAGATCCTCCACTTCCTCCAAGATCTTACATTCCCATGGCGGGCAAGAAGAAAGCACCGGCCGCCATGAAAGGCAAAGTTGTTGCGGCCGCCGCGCCCGCTTTTCCCCCTGCAGATCCAGTGCTGGGAAACTCCTGCATACGGCCCGGTCGGGTCCTCGAGAAGGCCCGGCTCATGGTGGGCTCTGCCACTAATGAGCATGGAGCCACTTCCCTTCATGCGGGCACGGTGCTGCGGAGCACCCTCACCGCCACCTCATACGCATTCTTCTACCACACCATCTTCACGGGCCTGCTTCCCCCTTCTCCACTTTCTTCACAGCCATTCTGGACATTATTAGATCCACATGCTGCACCTCCACCCCAACTCCATTTCACCCTGGCGATCTTCTCCTTCGGGTGTGAGGCCTTCTTGGGTGTCAGGCCTTCTGTGGGCTTCTTCCGATCTTTCTTTAGCCTCCGCGTGACAGCGAAGGCATACTGCGCCGACTGCATATCTTTTCACGTAGGCGCTGGTAGAGGTGCCCTGTTCTCCCACGTGGATTTCATAAAGAGGGTGTGCGACTTCAGTGTGCGCTGGGTGTACCTAGACACACATGTCTCCAACGATCTCTTCAAGATCCCCTAGGCGCGGCCCAGGACGCATACTAGTTGGAAGCAAGAGGGAATCAACGATGCGGCCATGGCTCCCTTGGTGCTGCGTATGGAGGATCTGCACAAACAAGGGCTCGTGGCCTCCATGGTCATCGGGGAGTTCGTCCGCCAGCGCCTTGCGCCTCTTCAGGAGCACACACGCCTCATGTGTTATTGTGGCGATATTGATGATAAGATAAGGCTCAGTAGCTTTTGAATCGAGGGCAAGGAGCTCGAGGGGGCGCTGCGGAACCTTTTTGGCAATGAATCTCCCCGGACCTTCCTTCCTCCATTGTCCCTCTCTATAGCCTTGGTGAGGAGGCGAGGGATTCCATTTTTAACGGGATGTCGCGTTCCGATTAGTGGGTTCCTCTCAGCGAGGGAGAGGATTCGAGGGTGGACAACCCCTCACGTCACACCCCATAGAAGAGAGCAAGGTGGACTCCGTGGGTACGGAAGACCCGGGGCCCATCGCACAGGGGTCGCAGCGGATGTAGAGGAAGCACCCTCTTGTGGAGGTCTCTTCCAAGAACGAGCGGGACGACGGGAGAAAACGAGTCTGTTGAGGACTCAAGCACCTAGCCCCTGCCATCCGCACGCTCGGACGCTGATGAGATTCAGGGGAGAGGACGAGAGTGAGGCTTGCAGGGTGGAAAGAGCTTGCCGCGTGGATGTCGATGTAGACACGGGAGCCTCTCTCGCGACTGCAGTCCCTGGTGCGGTCGTCCCTTCCAGGAGGCACTCAGCAAGGATGTGGGGTTACACTCGGAGGTGAATTGTCGAGATAATCTTTTTCGTCCATACTAAACCTGGGTGCTGAAACTTTTAGATGACGCAGGACCTCTGGCAAGAAGATGAAAGTGTCAGGGGCCACGCTATGTGCTTCTCCCAAGGTCGGGGTGCCGCCTGCTCCTTCTTTTGTATCCGATGGTACTCCCGGGGCGGAGAGCCCTATGAGGGACCCGTCCTCCTGGAGTCCAACTCCGTGGCGCCGGAGGACAAATGGGATCCTCCCTGCTCTCCATCTGCCCAGGTGGACAAAGGGACTACCAACCCCGCCGACCCTGTGGCCAGTGAGAAGGAGGCTGCCGAGGCGGCGAAGGAGGTTGTCCCCGAGCTAGAGATGGGTGGTAATGAAGGAGCCTCCTCGTCGAGGGTCCGCGCCTCACCGAGAAAGATGTCAAAACCCCTCTCGAGGCTAGGGGGACGATGGCTCCTGACGCCGTGGATCAGGAGCGAGCCCTCGAGCCTGGGGGCATCATGGCTTCCACAGGCCCGGTGGCGGACGTTCCAGAAGTGCGCGCTCCACCTCCCTGTTCCATCATATTGGAGGCACGCCATGTTTTGTCGCCATCCTCACCCGTCGCGGCGCCCCGCGAGGGAGACACATGCACACATCCTATTGAGCTTGGGAACGAGGATGGAGAAATCCAGACCCCTGGTGCAAGGAAAGGCCCACACCGTGCCTCCTCCTCCTTCTTCGGCCATAGGGGGCGCCTCTAGCTCCACGGCAGGCACTCCTTCCAAGTCGTCTCTACGGGACTTCTTTGTTGCGATGGAGAAGGAGCTTGACAACACCCCCGCTTCAGGGCCCGGTGGCTCGTTCTTACCCAACAATTTCTTGCAAGACCTGATGCTGTCTGATCGGTGGTCCTTGCGGGCCCGTTCCAGAGGCCCTCCTGACCTTTACTCTGATGGCGCCATGTTTAGGATTCCATGGAACGACCCTTACGCGCTCCAGGTTGGTGCGAGAGCGCACACATTCCTTCTCTCCAAGGAGAGCCAACACCTTGAAAACCTGGGCGCCTGGTTCCGCGAGGTGGTGCTCTTGTGCCGCAAGAGAGAGAATGTCGCATAGGAAGTCCGCCACCAGAAGCTTAGGCAGGTTGAGCGGGTGTATCATGACTCCTCTTAGGAGACGACAACGTCCCTTGAAGAGGCCAAGAGCATACTGGTTGCAACTAAGTACCACAAGGAGAAACTCTTCTTGGAGGGGGAAGAGCATCAGGGGTAAGGTGACGAGTGGGCCCTTGCTCTCCTAGAGTAGGAGTAAGCCCTTTCTCTCCATAAGAAGGCTCTAGACTCCTGCACGAAAGAGTTGAAGTCTTGACAAGCATTCCTCACTACTAGGGAGGAGAAGGTCCAGACTCTCGAGAAGGAGGTCAAGAAACGCGAGACGGAGGTCGACCGACTCTTGGGCGAGGTCATCGAGGAATGAGAGCACCTTGAGAAGCTGGACCGCGACTTGAAGGCAGCCCAAGAAAAACAGCAGAAGCTTATCGAGGAGGAAATTTAGGCAGGGCGTGAGACATAAAGCAAGGAGCTTGATGCGGACATCAACGGAAGGCTCTAGCAGCAGAAGGAGGATTCTAGCAAGGCCGAGTGGACCATGCTCTCAGAGATCGATAAGTTCAAGGGAGAAATCGTCACGCTCCACAAGCAGCACGACAAGGAGAAAAGTGCGGGTGACCGTGCCATTGCACAGTCTACGCAATTCCAATTGGATTTGTTCGCCTTGCCCGAGCGGCTTGCTCCTCTTGCTGAGAAAAGGCCCGACCAGGGGGATCCGTCAGAGCAAACGCGGAAGCTCCAGCACCAGCTAGAGTAGACATTCCGGCGCGCTCTTGGTTGCATCCACAATGTGGGTGATCGGCTGCGCCTTGAGACGCCCGCCTCGCCTAACCGATATGACGCCGTGCGTTGTCTCCACTTCTTCGCCCAGTTCCTTGACTTTCTATAGGAGGAGGTCGAGAGCGTGGACGATATCATCACCGAGGAGTGTCGCCAGCTCCTAATGGTCGCGACGATCCGCCTCTTCTGCTGCATCATCTTGCTCTAGCCCGACTTCACGCTCGAGTCCCAAGTGGACGAGGTCCCCGCGGTGCTTGCTTCTTCTTTTGACGCCCGTGTGAGAGGTGATGTGGGCGCCTTCGTGAAGGCCTTCTCTCCTGCAGCCCCGGGCGGTGCAGGGCAAGATCCTCATGCTGCAGGGGAGTCGGAGAAAGGTGGCCCTGCTGCTCGAGGGCTTGTTCCGTGCGCCTAGCTTGTAGTGTCTGTCTTGAATTCCTATGGACTTTTATCTTTGTAAAGGATATTCTGCACTTTTAATTATCGTGCTCTCTCTTCATTGTTTTTGAATGCTTTGTGTGAAAAAGACTTAGCTTTTGTAAAGTGGGGCCCTTTGTCGAGGTAGTGCCTATGGAGGGTCTTTCGAGAAACTTGGCTCGTGTTCCTCGTGGAGGACTTCTTGTTGTCCCTTGTGGGGAATCTTTCCAGGTTCCTGCGGTGGATTTCTTTGGGTTCCTTGTGGAGGATTACATGCTTTGATCCAGAGGGATGTAAGTGACCGCAACCATTTGTATCTTGGCAACGGCGCGCGTTTGTCCGTTCCTTCATGAGCATATCACGAGAAGACCTACGCCAAGGGAGTTGGCGAGGTGTTGTGTGAAGTAGCGACGCGTACACACACACCATCCCATCCCCGGCTCGCCGAATGCTCTCTTGAGGAAAAGTAACTCGCACGCCTCTTGAGAGGAAAGTATGTGTGCTGATGAATGCACATGAGTGTGTTGGATGCAGAGATGCAAGAACGCAGGAATGCAAAGAGGGAATTGCTTGGGAAAGAAACATAATTTACTATTCGGGTGAGGCATCGTTCTTTTATAGAACACTTGGGGATGTCGTGACCTTGTGGTCCCCCAAGAGGCACTTGACATCATCGTGCAGACACGGGACTCCCATCGTCATGGAGCTGATACTCGCGCGAGTTCAGGTGAATAGCTCGAGGATGTAGTGGCCTTGTGGTGCCCTCGAGAAACAAAAGTTTGCCCCGTCGGAATGGGGCATCTACTTGTGTGGGTTAGAAGCTCTCACGGCCACGCGGCACGCCTGATGAGAAGCTTCATGAGACCCTCACGGAGAGAGGTCATGGCGTCGTTTTTACCGTGGCGTCACGGGCCCCCCTCGTGGGTACGTCTCCACGGACTTGTGGAGGCGCGTGGAGAAAGCAGGCGACGGGAGCACCCTCCTAGTTGGGAGGCAAGCCCACGAGGAGAATGGTGGTAGCCCCCAAGCCCCGAGTGCTCGAGAAGGTCTTCTAGGTGGCTGCCACCTCGGGAGAGAATAACAGCCTCTTCTTGGGGAACTCGTCAAAGTTTCCCACATCGTCTTCATCGGCAAGGTGTGAGGTCGCCACCTCCTTGTAGGAGCACTCGACGGAGCGCATCGCGACCTCCACCTCACCGTGGATGGTGATGGTCTTAGCAGGCCCCGGAAGCTTGGCGATGTTGTACGCGTCGTGTGTTACTATCATGAACTTGGCTAGAGCTGGGTAGCCGAGGATGGCGTTATAGGGGAGGGCGGTGTGTGCCATATCGAAGTCGAGGGTCTCATTGCGGTAGTTCTGATGAGTGTCGAGCGTGACGGCAAGATGCACCTGTCCCATAGGAACCGTGGCCCCATCGGTGAGACCGGTGAAGGGCCTCGTGGGGGCCAAGCACTCGTAGGGCACTCACAGCTTGTCAAACATCTGCACCGAGATCACGTTGAGGCCTGCACCCCCCGTCCAGGAGCTTCTTGGTGATTGCGATGTTGTTGATGGTGGGGTGCAGACCAAGGAGATGGTGCCCACGGTCCTTGTGGACATGGGGTATTCGCGGACTTTGAAGGAGACCTTGTGCTCAGACCACCTCAGGGCTTTGGCCACCTATATCCCTAGGAGGACAACATTGATCTCTCGTGACATTTTCTTGAAGTTGTGGTTGGAAAGGGGTGCTTGTTCTCCACCAAGGATGCTGGCGATGTAGCATGTGGGCTCTTGGTAGCCCCTATAGTTTTCCTCGTCGTTGCCCTAGTTCCCCTCAGGGCGGTGCTGCACGGTAGCGTTCACCTGAGGAGGGGTGGGTTGGGGGCGCAACTGCTAAGGAAACTGCTGGTAGTTGTCGTTGTAGTTGTTGACGTTGGTTTTGTAGTTGTTGTTGTAGTTGTTGTTTCCATTGTAGCTGTTCGAGCCGTGCTCCTCCCAGCGGCAGCCGCCGCGGCCACTGCCACGTCCAGGGTTGCGCCAGCCATTACCTTGAGAGTATCCCCCTGGCCATACCTCATGACGCAATCGCCGCAGAGTTTATCTAGCTAGAAGCAGTCCTCCGTGGAGTGGAAGTGCATCTTGTGGAACGCACAGAAGGGACGGCCGTACTTGCGCTCGGGCTCCGCTGCCAGAACAGCCAGAGCCTTGCGCTTGTCATCTGTGTCGTTGCTCTTTGTCTTGGTTTTGGCCTTGGGAACCACGGGCTTGGACTCATCGACGGGGATGTTGTACCTGAAGAGGCGACCTTCTTCGGCCTTGGCGCATCTATCGGCCAAGTCCACAAGCTTGATGGTGGAGGAGAGGTCGTCCCTGATGCCGAGCTCTTTGAGAATGCGCTCGTTGGTGACCCCCTCGTGGAAGACATAGATGACATTCGCATCGGCGATGTGGGTGATCTTGTTGCGTCTTTGGCCGAAGCATTGGAGGTACTGGCGAAGTGTTTCGCCTGGGCGCTGGCGTGTCGTGCGGAGATCGTTGTAGGTGAGGGGGCGCTCGTAAGAGCCCTTGAAGTTGGTAACGTAGCTAAGGCACAGCTCCTCATACGATCTGATGGACCCTTCTGGTAGGTTCATAAGCCAGATGAAGGCGACCCCCTTGAGGCCGGCAGTCAGTTGGCCATGCATTTAGCGTATCCCTTCGCAGTACACACACTAAGGTTGTACAACTGCAGGAAGTCAAGATGAGCTGTCGTACGCTTGGGCTGGCCAGTGCCACTCCACGCGGCGGTTGCGGGGGTGTTAGCGGTAGTGACGTGCTCTTAGAGGTGGGCGAGCCATGCGGCATGCTCTTTCGGTGCGGGCTGGTGCGCGAGCAGCTCCCAGGCTAGAAGTAGGGCTGCAGCAGGGATTGGTCGCTCCATGTGTCCCTATGTCCCTGACGGCAGTGGTGGCGGAGGATGAGGCGCCTCTGCGTCTCTCTGTGATGGGTGGGAGGAGGCCTGGTCCTCGACGCCGGGTGCGCCACCAGCGCCAGTAGGGCCATGCTGTTGTGTGTCGTCATCTATATTATTGTCGGTGTGGTTGGCCTAGCTCCTGCGGTGGGCACGCTCGGATCGGGTAGGGCGAGCGGGTGTCCTGGCAGTGAGGAGGTCAAGGAGTGTCTTAGCCCCCTACCAGGCACGCCAAATGTCGGAGAGAGGTCTGTCAAGGACATGATCTCTCAAGAGGTTCGAATACTGGGGGCTAACCGCACTTCCTACACCTCTTGTGAGGCTTCGTGGGGAAAGCTTGGAGCAGACAACAATGGAGACACGAGGAGTTTACCCAGGTTCGGGCTACCTTGCAGTGTAAAACCCTACTCCTGCTTGTCTGATGGATTGCACTGTGTTGGATATTGTACAAGGTGCAAGCTTGTGCTCAGTTCAGACTAGGGAGGCTCTATGGGAATTGAGTCGTCCCTGCTATGGGAGCTAAGGGGCTCCTTTTGTACCGCGTTTGGGCCTCTTTCCCGCTCATACCTGGCATGAAACGGTACCAGAAGGTGCCAAAGAGGGGACAAGCAGAACTCTATGGCGCCTGACGGCCCTGGTTGCCGAGGACAATGCCACCGTCCATGGCAGAGCAATGGGGGCTCTCGGTGACGTTTCCTCCGTCTTGTAGCGCCATCCTAGTCTTCTTGCACTGAATAGGAAGTCCTGGGGCGGCGCTTTGGCATGGGAAGCTGTCGCCCACGCTTTATACACGAGAACGACAATTGCCGCCAAAAGTAGGATGCGCCACTGTCACGCCTTCGTCAGCGTAAAGAGGGGAGAACGTCAGACACACATGGCTTGTTCCCTCCCGAGAGGAACATCCCCTTGAGAAGAGTGGAGGGCTCGAGGTAGATGTCCTCTCAAAAGGCAGGCGATGCGGCTCCTCTAGAGGAACCAGCCTCCAGCTGGCCGAGTCCCGAGGAGGACAAGGGCTCACGGAGAGGCACCTCTTTGTGCGACATCTTTGACGAGGCCTAGGGTGCCCACTGGCTGGGCCACAAAAGATGGGTCTGGATACCCTGGTATCCACGGGACTGACTGGCACGCCGCCTGGCTTGCTCGTGTCCAGGAGCTCGTAACAGCCGCAAACGTCCCCCACAATCGTAGTGGGTAGGCAGCACTGGCCAGCCCAGGAGCGCGGCAGCTCACGCGCTAGTCCCTTCCCATGGTGCAACATTGCTGATGCAAGGCAATCCTCGCACCTATGTACATGACAAGGCCCATACCACCAAAGCCCCTGACAAGAGCGGCAACAGGTGCAAGATCCTGCGCACTCCGCCACACGCGCGCGTGTAGATCGAACATAGCCATGAGCATGAACAACGCATCATCCGCAACCTCGTCAGAGTCGGCTACGACAACTGCTCGGCAGACAACGAGGCACGCGCCAAGATCTACGTCGGGGGCTGCCTCGCGTTCACTAAGTAGCTCTGCACGGTCGCATGGCCGCTGAAGTTCAACCCAACGCTGCCTCCTCTCTATGATGATGCCACCCCTCTACTCGACTTGCTGCTGTTGTACAACCTCAACATGTGTGCTGCGAAGGGAGACGACAAGTGCATGGCCAACTAGCTGCTCATGGGACTCAAGGGGGCCATCCTTGTCTGGCTCATGAACCTACCAGAAGCGTCTGTCGGATCGTATGAGGAACAGTGCCTCCACTTCATCGCCAACTTCAAGGGCTACGAGCTCCTCCTCACCTACAACAATCTCCGTGTTGTCCGCCAGCACCCAGGTGAAACGCTTCGCCAGTACCTTCAGCGCTTCAGCCAGACTTGCAACAAGATCGCCCGCATCGCCGATGCAAACGTCATCTCTGCCTTCTACGAGGGAGTCGCCAATGAGTGCATGCTCGAGGATCTCTACATCAGGGATGACACCTCGCCTCTGCCGCCGAGCTCGTGGACTTGGCTGACAAATGCGCCAAGGCTGAGGAAGGTCGCCTTTTTAGGCACAAAACTCTCGTTGACGAATCCAAGCCCACAACTCACAAGGCCAAAACCAAGACCAAGAGCGACGACGCGGACGCCAAGCACAAGGCTTCGGCTGTTCTAGCATCAGATCCTGAGCGCAAGTATGGCCGCAATGAAGACACTCATGTGGCAGACAACCACCCCTTTGTGTGTTCCACAATACGCACTCCCACTCCACTGAAGATTGATTCCAGTTGGAGAATATCCGCGGCGATCACCTCATGAGGAGTGGCCAGGAGGGATATACTTGAGGCAATGTTTGGTGCAACCTTGGACGTGGCAACGACCACGGAGGCGGCCGCTGGGAGGAGCGCGGCCTAGACAACTACAACGGGTACAACAACTGCAACACCAACGCCAATTGCTACAACAACAAATACTAGCAGATTCCGTAGAGGCAAACACAGCAGCAGCATCGTCCGCCGCAACGCCCCAACCTGCCCCCTCCTCAGGTGAACACTATCGTGCAGCATCACCCTGAGGGAACCAGGGCAATGGCAGGAAAACTGCGGGGGCTACCAGGAGCCCACAGGATACATCGCATGCATCCTCGGTGGATCACAAGATCCCCTCTCTAACCGCCACTTCAAGAAAAATCCTGCGAGAGATCAACGCCGTCCTCCCACGGATATATGCTGCCAAGCCTCTCAAGTGGTCCGAGCATAGGGTCTCCTTTGATGTCCGCGTCGACCCAAAGTCCACAAGGACCATGGGTACCACCCCCCTTGCTCTGTACGCCCACCAAGATGCTCCTAGATGGGGGTGCAGGCCTTAACATGACTTGGTGCAGACATTCGAGAAGCCGCAAGTACCATACGAGCGATTGGCCCCCACGAGGCCATTCATCGGCGTCACCAATGGGACCATGGTCCCCTTGGGATAGGTGTGCTTCACCGTCACGCTCGGCACTCATCAGAACTACCGCACCGAGACTCTCGACTTCAATATGGAACACATCGCTCTCCCATACAACGTCATCCTCGGATACCCAGCTTTGGCCAAGTTCATTGCAGTTATGCACCACGCGTACAACATCGTGAAGCTGCCTAGGTCTGCCAAAACCATCACCATCCATGATGAGGTGGAGGATGTGATGCGCTTCGTCGAGTACGCCTACAAGGAGGTGGCAGCCTCGCACCCTACCAATAAAGACGACGTGGGACACCTCGACGAGATCCCCAAGAAGAGGCTGCTATTCTCTCCTGAGGTAGAGGCCACCCAGAAGACCTACCCGAGCGCTAGGAGCTCAGGGGCTACCACTATTCTCTACGAAGGATTGCCTCCCAACTAGGAGTGTGCGCCCATCGCCTGCTCGCTCCATGTGCCTCCACAAGGCCGTGCGAGACGTGCCCACGAGGTGACCCCGTGACATCACGGTAAAAACGATGCCAGGATCTCTCTCCGTGAGGGTCTCATGGAGATTCTCATCAGGCGTGTCGCGTGGCCACAAGAGCTTCTACCCACACAAGTGGGAGACCTGTTCCGACAGGCAACCTTTTGTTTCTCGAGAGTGCCACAAGGCCAAAACATCCTCGAGCTATGCACCTGAAATCGTGCGAGTATCAGCCCCATGACGATGGGATTCTCGTGTCCGCACGGTGACGTCAAGTGCCTCTGTGGGGCCACAAGGTTACAACATCCCAAGCATTTTGTAAAAGAACAATACCTCACCCTAGCAGTAAATTCAGTTTCTTTCCCAAGCAATTCTATCTTTGCATGATGATATGCTTGCATCTATGCATCCAACACACTCATTTGCATTCATATCAGCATGCATACTTTCCTCTCAAGAGGCACGCGAGTGACTTTTCCTCACAAGAGCATCCCACGAGCAGGGGCTAGGACGGTGTGTGTGTACGAGTCGCTACTGTACACAACACCTCGCCAAGTCCCTTGGCGCACGTCTCCTCACGAGATGCTCACGAAGTAACGTACGAACGCACGCCATTGCCAAAACACTGATTGCAGGCATATACATTCCTCTAGAGAGACACGTAAGCCTCCACAAGGAACCCAAAGAAATCCTCCACAAGGAACCAGGAGGGATCCCCCACGAGGAATAACAACAAGTCCACCATGAGGAACACAAGCAAAGTCTCTCAAGAGACTCCCCACTAGCACTGCCTCTACAAAAGACTTCACTTCCCAAAAGCTGAATTTTTTCATACGAAGTGTTCATGGACATACGTAGAAAGTACAATAATAAGAAGTACAAAATACCCCCTTACAAGCTAAAAGTTCATAGGCATTCAAGACAGTCACTACGAGACAGATGCACGGAACGAGCCTTCAAGCTGGGGGAACGCCCTTCTCCAACTCTCCTCCAGCATTAGGAGCCTGCCATGCGCCGCCGGGGGCTGCAGGCATGAAGGTCTTCACGAAGGAGCTCACAATGCCTCTCATATGGGCGGAAAGAGAAGAAGAAAGCTCTACAGGGACCTCGTCCACCAGAGAGTCGATCTTGAAGCTGGCTAGAGCAGGATGATGCAGGAGAAGAGGTGGGTCGTCGCGGCCGCCAGGAGTTGGCGGCACTCCTCGTTGATGAGGTCGTCCATGCTCTGGACCTCCTCCTACAACAAGTCAAGGAACCAGGCGCATAAGTGGAGACAGCACATGACATCATACTGTCCAGGCGAAGCTGGCGTTTCGAGGCGCAGTCTGTCGCCCACCTCATTGACGCAACTAACGGCGGGCCAGAACGTATCCTCCAGCTGGAGCTGGAGCTCCTATGCTTGCTCCGCTGGCTCCCACTGCTCGGGGCTTTCCTCAGCAAGGGGCGCGAGTTGCGCCTGCAGGGCGAGCAAGTCCGACTATAATTGCGTGGACTGTGCAACCGCTCGGGTCCCCGTGTGCTTCTTCTCGCCACGCTACTTGCAGAGCACACGAGCTCTCTCTTGAGCCTCTCAATCTTTGAGAGCAGTGATGCCTGTAGATACACGTTCGATGGGAGACCCCAAGAGGAACGTATGAAAAGTACAACATCGAGTTTTCCCTCATAAAGAAACCAAGTTTTAATCGGCCAATACGAGAAATAAATCACTTGTGAAGGTTGATGACAAATGATGTTGGCAGGGCACACTACCAGGCTCATCAGCAACGTAGAATCTTCACAACACAATCGAAATACTTTTCCCACATGAAACAGTGAGGTTGTCAATCTCACCGGTTTTGCTAACACAAAGTATTAGATGTATAGTGTGGAAAACAATACTTGTTTGAAGTAAATAAAAAGATAACAATGATTGCAGTAAAGAAAACAGTGTTTGCAGTGGTTGTGTTATCAGTGTAAAAGAATGGACCGGGGTCCACAGTTCACTAGTGGTGTCTCTCCAAAATAGATAGATAACACGTTGGGTAAACAAATTACTACTGGGCAATCGACAAATATAAAGGTTGCACCGTGGTGCATATGCATGCCATGATGATTACTATGTGATTCATGCGGGCATTACAACATAATTCATAGACCGTTATCCAACTTCTTCTATGACTAATAATCCACCCTCGGAGCGCCATCCAATCAAATCTCGGGTATTAAGTTGCAAGCAACAGATTATTGCCTTAAGTAAATTGTTTAATGTAAACAACGAATACATTGTTGTTTTCTCCCTAATGGCAACATCACATCCCCCATCCATTATGTTTCTTTCACTCGAGCGTGAATGAAAGGGGGGATGAACCCACTATCGAGTATAAATACTCCCTCTTGGAGTTAAAAGTATCAACTTGGCCAGAGCATCTACTAGTAATGGAGAGCATGCAAGATCATAAATAACATAAACATGATAGATTGATAATCACTTTACATAGCATTCAATATTCATAGGATCCTAGCAAACACAACATGTAGCATTACAAACAGATGATCTTGATCATGTTAGGCAGATCACAAGATCTAAACATGAGGCATAAAGAGGAGAAGACAACCATCTAGCTACTGCTATGGACCAGTAGTCCAAGGATGAACTACTCGTGTATCACTCCGGAGGCAAGCATGGTGATTTAGAGCCCTCCGGTGATGATTACCCCTCCCGGTAGGGTGCCGGGGAGAGCTTTAGAACCCTCCCAAACTAGGGTTGATGATAACGGCGGCTATGGAATGGAGGCTCGGGTATTTAGGGTTAACCCGAGGAGGAGCTTAAATAGGCGAGAGCGCAACGTCGGTGGGCGGCCAGGGGGGCCACACCACCTGGTGGTGCATCTAAGGGGACGGGACGCGCCACCCTATGGTGTGGTGGCTCCAGCCCCCCTCCTCGTCCCCTTCGGACTCTGTGTACGTGACATATTTCTAAGACCCTGGGATTTTGTTTTGTCCAATTCTGAAAATATTTGGAGAACAACACTTTTGAAACCAAAAACAACAGAAAACATGAATTGGCCCTGTGGCATCTTGTTAATAGGTTAGTCCTAGTAAATCCATAAAAATGACATAAAGTGTATAGAAAACATGTAGCATATGGCATGAAAATAACATGGAACATAAGAAATTATAGATAAGTTTGAGACGTATCAAGCATCCCCAAGCTTAGTTCTACTCGTCCTCGAGTAGGTAAAACGATAAAAACAAAATAATTTCTGAGGTGACATGCTACCAACATAATCTTGATCATCATAATTGTAAAAGCATTTGTAAGCTGAGATCACAGTACTCTAAACATAGACATGATAGATATAATTCTAACAATAAAACTTAGCAACCATGTTGCAACATGAAAAGTAACACAAATAAAAGATCATGAATAATAATGCACTTGAATGTTATACGTTTGTTCTGAGAATAAAGAAAACATAGCAAAGTGGTATTTCACTTGTCCTTAAAAGTGGAGCAAAACATAAATGCCAGGACACCCTCAATGATCAAGAGGATGACTAGAACAAATAATTTGAGAGCAAGTAATAACATATCATGAATCAATAAATAATAATCTTTGGGACGGATGCACATTATACTCAGAATGACAACTACACTCTCTTAATTGTGCTTGAAGTTAGAAGATGAAGACTCAACATAAAACTAAAAGAAAGGCCCTTTGTAGAGGGAATCATGGATTCACTCATGTGCTAGAGCTTTTAATTTTAATTAAACAGAGGTATTGAAAACAATTTTTTAGAGAGAGGTTTATGCTTATGTCAACGAATGGTAAACAGACAATACACTACATCACAAGACAACTAGACCTTACAAGAGAGGCTCCCATTGAAGGATGCTACTGGGGTATTAGATCATCCCTCTTCTCTTTTGTTTACACAATTATGCTTTGAATGATAAATCAGAGGCAAAAAGAGTGAAGAAAATTTATAGTAACCAATTTTGGGGCCGGGCACCCCGCTTCCAGCTCTCCTATCAATTTGGATGAGCGGATGTGACACTAGTACAGGTGTGTAAAGTCCAATCAACACGTGAAATAAAGATTCTCTATTTACGTTCTCATGAGCTAAAACAGGGGCACAAACCAGGTATAATTTTGAAGGTTTTAAAAGTAGCACATGAGAAATTTACTTTGGAGTGGCGGTTAAATATCACATATAGGTGGGTATGGTGGACACATTTGTCAAACTTTGGTTTTTGGGAGTTGGATGAACGAGTAGAGCTCATACTCAGTACAAGTGGAAGCTAGCAAAAGACTGGGAGTGACAAATTAAGAGAGCAGTAATGGCCATAATCTTGCATAGCGACAAAAACATTATTAATCAAAGCATAAATGGTATTACCAGTCAAATATTAAATGATCATAGAGGCTATAGGTGATTGGTTTTTAGTCATAACATGGTGTAAGCATGCGCCAAGTCAACCAAATAAAGCGAAGGAGAATACCACAATATTATGCTTCAATGTGATAAAAATATCTCATGATTCTTTCAATGGCGCACGTTAATAACTCTCAGATATTTGAGACAAGTCATGCTACAATAATAACTACTAAGCATAGAATTAAAATAATATCCAACATGACATGATAAAGTCTAGCCATAGTCTAAACAACCTTCTTTTGCACCGTTATAAGCATGAGATATTTTATTGCTTTCCAACACCAATAATTTATTTAAACAAAAACTCTCCAACTGATATATCAATGAAACAAGAGAGTAGAAATACTACTCTACAAGAACTAACAGCTCTGAAAAGAGATACATGAAAAATAGGAGTTTAAAGGGTTTGCAGTAGCTAGAACAAAAACGAGGAATATGAGTATTCATATGAAAAGGCGAAGCGTGTCTCTCTCCCACACAAGAATGTTGGGTTCTAACTAAGTTTAATGCAGCAAGAAAAACAAAAGAAAACAAAAACAAACATACATTCCAAGTAAAGTCCATATGATGTGACCGAATAAAAATATAGTTTCACTAGAAGTGACCTGATAAGTTGCTGATGAAGAAGGGGATGCCTTGGGCATCCCCAAGCTTAGATGCTTGAGACTTCTTAGAATTTGCTGGGATGAAACACGGGGGCATCCCCAAGATTAGGCTTTTCAATCTTCTTGATCACATTAAATCATCCTCTTCTCTTGACCCTTGAAAACTTCCTTCACACCCAACTCAAAGTAATTCTCATTAGAGGGTTAGTGCATAATCAAAAACTCACATGTTCTCCATGAACACAAGAATTATTAGTAATATTTAAACATTAGCTACAGCCACTGATGTTTTGTGGAGCAAATAAATTCACTCAACACAGTAAAAGAGAGAATGCAATGTAAAAAAAGGCGGAATCTGTGAAAACCAGAACATTCTGTAAAGAAGAAATATTTCGAGGCACTTACATTGCTCAAATCAAAAACTTAAAACTAGAAAAAGTTTCGGAAATAGCTGAGCATTAAGTATAAAACTTTGCAGGTCATTTTGATCTTTTTGTGATTTTATACGAATTTAACAGTGGACAACAGAAATCTGTTTCTGCGCAGAAATCCAAATCTAACTTCAACTTTTCACTAGAGACTTTACTTGGCACAACAAATACGAGAGAATAAAGATACAAAGGAGTTGATACAGAAGCAAACAACACCTTGGCTCAAATAAAACAGAAGAAAACATTCCAAAAATAGAAACTTGGGTTATCTCCCAAGATGTGCTTTTCTTTAACACCTTTCATCTAGGCCCAGAAAACAAGAATCAAGTACTTTAAAGTGAAGAAGCATCCAAATTGTAACTTGTTCCAATAATAGAATCAAAAGGAAACTTCATTCACTTCCTAGGAAAGTGTTCCATACCTTTCTTGAGTGGGAATTTATATTTAATACTACCTTCTTTCATATCAATAACAACACCAATAGTTCTAAGAAAAGGTCTTCCCAAAACAATAGGACAAGAAGCATTGCATTAAATATTCATAACAATAAAATCAACGGGGACAAGGTTATTGTTAACCATAATAAGAACATCATCAACTCTCCCCAAAGGTTTCTTTCTAGCATTATCAGCAAGACGCACATCCAAGTAATAGTGTTCCAAAGGTGGTAAATCAAGCATATAATAGAGTTTCTTAGGCATAATAGAGATACTAGAACCAAGATCTCATAAAGCATTACAATAAAAACCATTCACCTTGATTTTAATGATGGGTTCACAACCATCATCTAAATTCCTAGGGACAGAGGCTTCACCATTTTAATTCTTCTTCTCTAATTTGCATGAGAGCATTTGTAATATGTTTTGTGAAAGCCATATTCATAGTACTAGCATTAGGACTACTAGCAAGTTTTTGTAGGAACATAATTACTTCATAAATATTCCAACCATAAAATAAAAAGATCATTTTTATCAAAGGTAATGGGACCATTGTCTCCCATATTTCGAAAAATTTCAGCACTTTTATCAGGAACAGTTTCAGTGATTTCTGGCAATTTTAAACATTTAACACAAGAAGTGGAAGCATTGTCAACACCAATTAATTTACCATTAATATTAGGAGGTTTACTAGCATTAGAAAAATTAGTTTTACTAGTGGTGGTAATAGTACAAACTTTAGCTATATTATTATTTCTAGCAATTTCATATTCTCTTTGCCATCTAGCACCCAATTCAGCTAACATCCTAACATTGTCATCAATTCTATCTTGAATGAAATTCAAAGTTTTGCATTCTTTAACATAATGGGGCATAAACTTTATTTTAAGAAGATCAACATCCAGAGCAAGGCTATCAACTTTAGAAACGAGAACATTAATCTTGCCAAACTTTTCCTCAATGGATTTCTTAAAAGTAGTTTGTGTACTAATAAAGTTCTTAAGCATGCTTTCAAGATCATATGGTACACTTATATTGTTATTGTAGGAATTACCATAAGAATTGGCATAACCATTAGCATTATTAGAAGGATATGGCCTATATATGTTGCTACCAAAATTGTTCCTATAAGCATTGTTGTTGAAATTGTTGTTTTTAGTGAAGATCATATCAACTTGCTATTCTTGAGCAACCAAAGAGGCTAAAGGAACATTATTTGGATCAACATAAGATTTACCATTCACAAGCATATACATAATAGTATAAGGCCTATGACTCAAGGAAGAGGTTTCTTCAACAGAATTTACCTTCTTACCTGGTGGAGCTCTCTCAGTGTGACATTAAGAATAATTTATCATCATATGATCAAGAAGATTTGTTGGATAACCCAAAGTGATGGACATAAAGGTTCCTCCAGTAGCTGAATCTAGAAGGTTTCTTGAAAAAAATTCAGACCTCCATAAATGGTTTGGATGATCATCCAAGTAGTCAGTCCATGAGTGGGACAATTATGTACCAAAGATTTCATTCTTTCCCAATCTTTAGCAACATGCTCATTATAAAGTTTCTTAAAATTCATAATTATACATCTTAGAGACATAATCTTAGTAGGAGGATAATATTTTCCATTCAAAGCATCTTTACATTTAGTCCAAGAATCAATACTATTTTTAGGCAAAGATAGCAACCATTCTTTAGCTCTTCCTCTGAAAGACAAAGGAAACGATTTCAGTCTAATAATATCTCCATCTACATCCTTATTATTTTGCATCTCACAAAGTTCAACAAAATTAATAAGGCGAGCAGTAGTATCATCAGAACTAACACCAGAAAATTGCTCTCTCATAACAAGATTTAACGGGGCAGGCTTAATTTCATAAAAATCTGCAGTAGCAGCAGGTGGAGCAATAGGTGTACTAATCAAATCATTGTTGTTGGTGCTAGTAAATTCACACAACTTAGTGTTCTCAGGACTACTCATTTTAGCAAGATTAAAAACAGGACAAAAATAACAACAAGAATAAGAACTATCTTTTTGTATGTTTTTAATATAGAGAAACAAACAAGACAAAATAAAATAAACTAAGTAAAACAAAAAAAACAAAGTAATGAGATTGGAGGTGAGAGACTCCCCTTGCAGAAATCATCTTACTCCTAGCAATGGCGCCAAAAAACATGCTTGATGCGTGTAGATACACGTTCGTTGGGAGACCCCAGGAGGAAGGTATGAAGAGTACAAGAATGAGTTTTCCCTTAGAAAGAAACCAAGGTTTAATTGACCAGTAGGAGAAGGAAATCACTTCTGAAGGTTGATGACAAATGATGTTGGCTGGGCGCACTACCAGGCTCAGCAGCAACGTGGAATCTGGACAACACAATCAAAATAGTTTGCCCCAACAAAACAGTGAGGTTGTCAATCTCACCGGTTTTGCTGACATAAAGGATCAAATGTATAGTGTGGGAACCAATACTTGTTTGCAGTTAATGAAAAGAGAACAGTGATGGCAGTGAATGAAAGTAAAACAATGATTGCAGTAAAAAACATTGTTTGAATTGGTTGTGTTATCAGTGTAAAATAATCGACCGGGGTCCACAGTTCACTAGTGGTGTCTCTCCAAAACAGATTGATAACATGTTGGGTAAACAAATTACTGTTGGGCAATGGACAGATATAAAGGTTGCACCGTGGTGCCTATGCATGACATCATGATTACTATGTGATTCATGCGGGCATTACAACATAATCCATAGACCGTTATCCAACTACATCTATGACTAATAATCCACCCTCGGAGCGTCATCCAATCAAACCTCGGGTATTAAGTTGTGAGCAACAGATTATTGCCTTAAGTAAATTGTGTAATATAAACAATGAATACATTGTTGTTTTCTCCCTAATGGCAACAACACATCCCCCATCCGTTACGTTTCTGTCACTCGAGCGTGAATGAAAGGTAGGGATGTACCCACTATCGAGTATAAATAATTAAATACTCCCTCTTGGAGTTAATAGTATCAACTTGCCTAGAGCATCTACTAGTAACGGAGAGCATCAAAGATCATAAATAACATAAACATGATAGATTGATAATCACTTGACATAGCATTCAATATTCATCGGATCCTAGCAAACACAACGTGTAGCATTACAAAAAGATGATCTTGATCATGTTAGGCAGATCACAAGATCTAAACATGAGGCGTAAAGAGGAGAAGAGAACCATCTAGCTACTGCTATGGACCCATAGTACAAGGATGAACTACTGACGCATCACTCCGGAGGCAGGCATGGTGATGTAGAGCCCTCCGGTGATGATTACCCCTCCTGACAGGGTGCCGGGGAGAGCTTCAAATCCCTCCCAAACTAGGGTTGGCGATGACGCGGATATGGAACTTTTCATGGATGGAGGCTCGGGTATTTAGGGTTAACTCGAGAAGGAGCTTAAATAGGCGAGAGCGCAACGTTGGTGGGCGGCCAGGGGGGCCACACCACCTAGTGGTGCATCCAAGGAGACGGGCCGGGCCGCCCTATGGTGTGGTGGCTCCAGGGGCCCCCTCCTGGTCCCCTCCGGACTCTGTGTACGTGACATATTTCTTAGACCCAAGGATTTTGTTTTGTCCAATTCTGAGAATATTGCAGAACAACTTTTTTGAAACCAAAAACATCAGAAAACTAGAACTGGCTCTGTGGCATCTTGTTAATAGGTAGTCCCAGTAAATCCATAAAATGACATAAAGTGTATAGAAAACATATATCATATGTCATGAAAATAACATGGAACATAAGAAATTATAGATACGTTTGAGACGTATCAAGTATCCCAAGGTTAGTTCTACTCGTCCTCGAGTAGTTAAAACGATAAAAACAAAATAATTTCTGAGATGACATGTTACCAACATAATCTTGATAATCATAATTGTAAAAGCATTTGTAAGCTGAGATCACAGTACTCTAAACATAGACATGATAGATATAATTCTAACAATAAAAATTAGCAACCATGTTGCAACATGAAAAGTAACACAAATAAAAGATCATGAATAATAGTGCACTTGAAATTTATATGTTTGTTTCGAGCATAAAGAAAATATAGCAAAGTGGTAATTAACTTGTCCTTCAAAGTGGAGCAAAACATAAATGTCAGGACACCATCAAAGATCAAGTGGATGACTAGAACAAATAATTTGAGAGCAAGTAATAACATATCATGAATCAATCAAAAATAATCTTTGGGACTCCCATTGAAGGATGCTATTGGGGTATTAGATCATCCCTCTTCTCTTTTGTTTACACAGTTATGCTTTGAATGATAAATCAGAGGCAAAAAGAGTGAAGAGAATTTATAGTAACCAATTTTTGGGGTTGGGCACCCCGCCGCCAGTTCTTCTATCAATTTGGATAAGAGGACGTGCCACTAGTATAGGTGTGTAAAGTCCAATCAACATGTGAAATAAAGATTCTCTATTTACGTCCTCATGAGAAAAACAGGGGCACAAAATAAGTATAATTTTGAAGTTTTTAAATGTAGCACATGAGAAATTTACTTTGCAGTGGCGGTTAAATACCAAATATTGGTAGGTATGGTGGACACATTTGGCAAACTTTGGTTTTTGGGAGTTGGATGAACAACTAGAGCTCATATTCAGTACAAGTGGAAGCTAGCAAAATACTTGGAGCGACAAATTAAGAGAGCAGTAATGGCCATAATCATGCATAGCGACAAAAACATTATTAATCAAAGCATAAATGGTATTACAAGTCAAAAACTAAATTATCATAGAGGCTATAGGTGACTGGCTTGTAGTCATAACATGGTGTAAGCATGTGCCAAGTAAACCAACTAAAGCGAAGGAGAATAATACAATATTATGCTTCGATGTGATAAAAACAACTCATGATTCTTTCAATGGCACATTAAGCAGTCTCAGATATTTGAGAAAACTCATGCTACAATAATAAATACTAAGCATAGAATTAAAATAATATCTTTCTTGAGTGGGAATTGATATTTAATATTCCTTTCTTTCATATCAATAACAACACCAACAGTTCTAAGAAAAGGTCTTCCCAAAACAATAGGAAAAAAGCATTTTATTCAATATTCAAAACAATAAAATCAACGGGGACAAGGTTATTGTTAACCATAATAAGAACATCATCAACTCTCCCTAAAGGATTCTTTCTTGCATTACCAGCAAGACGAACATCTAATTAATAGTGTTCCAAAGGTGGTAAATCAAGCATATCATAGAATTTCTAAGGCATAATAGAGATACTAGCACCAAGATCGCATAAAGCATTACAATCAAAACCATTCACCTTTATTTTAATGATGGGTTCATAACCATCATCTAACTTCCTAGGGAGAGAGGCTTCATATTTTAATTCTTCTTCTCTAATTTGCATGAGAGCATTTGTAATATGTTTTGTGAAAGCAATACTCATAGTACTAGCATTAGGACTACTAGCAAGTTTTTGTAGAAACACAATTACTTCTGAAATATTGCAACCATAAAAAAAAATCAAGATCATTTTTATCAAAGATAATGGGACCATTGTCTCCCATATTTCGAAAAATTTCAGCACTTTTATCAGGAACAATTTTAGTGGTTTCAGGCAATTTTAAACATTTAAGAGAAGAAGTAGAGGCATTGTAAACACCAATTACTTTACCATTAATAGTAGGAGGTTTACTAGCATTAGAAACTTCAGTTTTACTAGTGGTGTTAATAGTACAAACTTTAGCTATATTATTCTTTCGAGCAATTTCATCTTCTCTTTCCCATCTAGCATGCAATTCTGCTAACATCCTAACATTGTCATCAATTCTAACTTGAATGGCATTAAAAGTTTTGCATTATTTAACATAATGAGGCATAACCTTTATTTTAATAAGATCAACATCAAGAGCAAGGCTATCAACTTTAGAAGCGAGAACATTAATTTTGCCTAACTTTTCCTCAACAGATTTGTTAAAAGCAGTTCATGTACCAATAAAGTTATTAAGCATGTTTTCAAGATCATAGGGTACACTTATATTGTTATTGTAGGAATTACCATAAGAATTGGTATAACCATTACCATTATTAGAAGGATATGGCCTCTAGCTGTTGCTACCAAAATTGTTCCTATAAACATTGTTGTTGAAATTGTTGTTTTTAGTGAAGTTCATATCAACTTGCTCTTCTTGAGCAACCAAAGAGGCTAAAGGAACATTATTTCGATCAAAATAGGTTTTACCATTCACAAGCATAGACATCATAGCATAAGGCCTATCACTCAAGGAAGAGGTTTCTTCAACAGAATTTACCTTCTTAACAAGTGGAGCTCTCTTAGTGTGCCATTCAGAATAATTTATCATCATATCATCAAGAAACTTTGTTGCGGAAACCAAAGTGATGGACATAAAGGTTCCTCCAGCAGTTGAATATAGAAGATTTCTTGAAAAAAAAATCAGACCTGCATAAAAGGTTTGTATGATCATCCAAGTAGTCAGTCCATGAGTGGGATAATTCCGTACCAAACATTTCATCCTCCCCAAGATTTAGCAACATTCTCATTATCATGTTGCTTAAAATTCATAATTATACTTCTTAGAGATATAATATTAGCAGGAGGATAATATTTTCCGTTCAAAGCATCTTTACATTTAGTCGATGAATCAACATTATTTTTAGGCAAAGATAGAAACCATTCTTTAGCTCTTCCTCTCAAAGAGAAAGGAAACGGTTTCAGTTTAATAATATCTACATCTACATCCTTATTATTATGCATCTCACAAAGTTCAACAAAATTAATAAGGTGAGCAGCAACATCATCGGAACTAACACCAGAAAATTGTTGTCTCATAACAAGATTTAACAGGGCAGGCTTAATTTCATAAAAATCAGCAGTAGGAGCAGGTGGAGAAATAGGTGTACTAATAAAATCATTGTTGTTGGTGCTAGTAAAGTCACACAACTTAGTGTTCTCAGGAGTAGTCATTTTAGCAAGATTAAAAATAATAACAAGAATAAGAACTAATTTTGTGTGTGTTTTTAATATAGAGAAACAACCAAGACAAAATAAAATAAACTAAGCAAAACAAAAAAAACAAAGTAATGAGATTGGAGGTGAGAGACTCCCCTTACAGAAATCCTCTTACTCCCCGGCAATGACGCCAAAAAACAGGCTTGATGCATGTAGATACATGTTCGTTGGTAGACCCCGGGAGGAAGGTATGAAGAGTACAATAGTGAGTTTTCCCTCAGAAAGAAACCAAGGTTTAATCGACCAGTAGGAGAAAGAAATCAATTCTGAAGGTTGATGACAAATGATGTTGGCAGGGCGCACTACCATGCTCAGCAGCAACGTGGAATCTGCATAACACAATCAAAATACTTTGCCCCAACAAAACAGTGAGGTTGTCAATCTCACCGGTTTTGCTAACACAAAGGATCATAAGTATAGTGTGGGTAACAATACTTGTTTGCAGTAAATGAAAAGAGAACAGTGATGGAAGTGAAAGGAAAACAATGATTGCAGTAAAAAAAACTATTTGCAGTGGTTGTGTTACCAGTGTAAAATAATGGACTGGGTTCCATAGTTCACTAGTGGTGTCTCTCCATAATAGATAGATAACATGTTGGGTAAACAAATTACTGCTCGGCAATTGACAGATATAAAGGTTGCACCCTTGTGCATATGCATGACATGATGATTACTATGTGATTCATGCGGTCATTACAATATAATTCATAGACCGTTATCCAACTGCATCTATGACTAATAATCCACCCTCAGAGTGTCATCCAATCAAACCTCGGGTATTAAGATGCAAGCAACAGATTATTGTCTTAAGTAAATTGTGTAATGTAAACAGTGAAGACATTTTTGTTTTCTCCCTAATGCCAACCACACATCCCCCATTCATTACGTTTCTGTCACTCGAGCGTGAATGAAAGGGAGGGATGAACTCAATATCGAGTATAAATACTCCCCCTTGGAGTTAAAAGTATCAACTTGGCCAGAGCATCTACTATTAATGGAGAGCATGCAAGATCATAAATAACATAAACATGATAGATTGATAACTTGACATAGCATTCAATATTCATCGCATCCTAGCAAACACAACATGTAGCATTACAAACAGATGATCTTGATCATGTTAGGAAGATCACAAGATCTAAACATGAGTCATAAAGAGGAGAACACAACTATCTAGCCACTTCTATGGACCCGTAGTCCAAGGATGAACTACTCACGCATCACTCCGGCGGCAGGCATGGTGATGTAAAGCCCTCTGGTGATGATTACCCCTCTCCGACAGGGTGCCGGGGAGAGCTTCAGAACCCTCCCAAACTAGGGTTGACAATGATGGTGGCTATGGAACTTTTCGTGGATGGAGTCAAGGGTATTTAGGGTTAACCCGAGGAAGATCTTAAATAGGCAAGAGCGCAGAGTCGGTAGGCGGCCAGGGGGACCGACCACCTGGTGGTGCATCCAAGGGGACAGGCCGCGCCACCCTATGGTGTGGTGGCTCCAGGGCCCCCTCCTGGTCCCCTCTGGACTCCGTGTACAGGACATATTTCTAAGACACTGGGATTTTGTTTCGTCCAATTCTGAGAATATTTGCAGAACAACTTTTTTGAAAACAAAAATAGCAGAAAATAGGAACTGGCTCTGTGGCATCTTGTTAATAGGTTAGTCCCAGTAAATCCATAAAAATTCCATGAAGTGTATAGAAAACATGTAGCATATGGCATGAAAATAACATGGAACATCAGAAATTATAGATACGTTTGAGACGTATCAAGCAGTGCCTGCTCGGCCTTGTCGGATTCTTCCTTGTGCTGCTGGAGCCTGCCTTTGAAATCCACGTCAAGAACTTTGCGGTATGTTTTGCACCCTTCCCAAATTTGCTCCTCGACGAGATTCTGCTGTTTTTCTTGGACAACCTTCAGGTTGTGGTCTAGCTTCTCGATGCATTCTCTCTCGTCGTTGACATCTTCCACAAGTTGGTCGACCTCTGATTTGCGCTTCTTGACCACGTTCTCAAGGGCCTAGGTCTCCTCCTCCCTGGTGGCAAGTGATTCTTTGCGAGACTTAAGCTCATCTGCGTGGGAGTCAAGGGCCTTCTTGCGGAGAGCAAGGGTATCCTCCTGCTCCTAGCGGCCGAGGGCCCACTCGTTATATTTCTGTTGATTCCCGTCCCTCTCCAAACGGAGTATCTCCTTGTGCACCTTAGCCGCAACCAGCGCGTTCTTGGCCTCCTCAAGGGACGCTGCTGCTTCCCAAGCCGAGTCCTCACACTCCCGCTGGACCTTCTTAAGCTTCTAGCGGCGGACAGACTGCACGGTGTTCTCCCTATCGCGGCACAATAACACCACCTTACGGAACCAGGCGCCAAGTTTTTCGAGACGCCAGCTCTCCTTGTTGAAAAGGAAGGCGTGCGTACTCGCACTGACCTGTAGCACGTCTAAGACATCCCTCGCAATCCCAAACATGGAATCGTCAGAGTAAAGCTCAGGAGGGCCTCCAGAACAGACTCGCATGGACCAGCGGTCAAACTACATCAAGTCTTCAAACAAATCGTCAGCCAAGAACGAGCCGTCGGGCCCCAAAGTGGGGGTGTCCTCAAGCTCTTTCTCCACCGCAGCGACTTCTTGGTGGGAGTGCCAGCTACGTAACCATAAGCGCCACCTGTGGCCGAAGGCAGCGGAGGAGGAGAGGCACTCTCCTCCCTCGCTCCAGGCGCCAGAACCTCCACCTCCTCGTCCCCAAGCTCACTGAGACATGCGCCGATATCACCCTCGCGGGGTGCCTCGACGGACGACTTTGGTGGTACCACAAGACACATCTCTGGGATGCCTGAAGGGGAAGAGGAACACACACTTCTGGGGCGTCTGTCACTTGGCCTGTGGGAGCACCAACACCATCGGGCTCAGGGGCTTAGTCCTAGATCGCGGCGTAAAGAGCCTCTGTCGCCCCCATACAAGCTTGAGGCAGGGCAGCCTCAAGAGGGATCTCGCCACCGTCCCCCGGCGAGGCACTAGTCCTCGGTGAGGAGGATCCTTCGTCGCCATCCATCTCCTGCTCGGGGGCGACCTCCTTCGCTGCCTCGGACACTTCCCTCTTCCCGGCCATAGGGTCAGCTTGATCGGCGTCCCCCTCGTCCTCTTGAGCAGGCGGCGACTGCATGGGGTCCTACCTCTCCTCCAACACAAGAGAGTTGGCGCTAAGCAGGGGCGAGTCCCTCACAGCACTCACCGCCCCTATGCCCCTATCAGCCGCAGAAGCAGGCGCGGGCGGCGGCATGACCTTGGGAGAAGTGGTAGGCATAGCCCCCAACACGTTCGACTTCTTGGGGAAGGACCTACATCACCGAAAAAATCAGCACCATTTTTGGTAAGGTGCGGAGAGGGTCACCTTGACAAAGCACCTAATAGTGTACAGCCACGTCCTCGCTGAGCGTCTCCTAGAGGATGGGCGCGCCAGGAACCCAAGTCGCGAGAGAGGCACATGTGTGTAGATCGGCACCCGCAAGACGCACTCTCTTCACCTCGCGATTACATGCTGGTCCACATCATCGCGCGATTGAGCATACAGTAGGGTGAGGCACTTGAGTCCTTGAAAGACTCGCTCTCTCCCCCTCCTCCTGCTCATCACCGGAGGAGATCTCCACAAGAAGACGCTTCCTCGATGTCCTCTCCGACCCCTCCGCAACAGGGCCCGAGCCTCTCGGAGAGTGGTATGTCAAGTGACAGGATCTCTCTAGAGGTTTGAACAATGGGGGCTAACCACACTGCATACAACTCTTAAGAAGGCTTCGCAAGGAAAGCTTGGAACCAGGGAAAATGGTACGGGGAGTTTATCCATGTTCAGGACACCTAGCGGGGTAAAACCCTACTCATGCTTGTCTGATGAATTGCACTGTTGTAGTTACAGTACAAGATGCGAGCTTGTGCTCGAGTCAAACTAAGAGGGCTCCAAGTGAATTGAGGTCTCTTTCTACAAGGGCAAAGGGGCTCCTCTTATACTGCCGTTTGGATCTCATTCCTACTCATTTGGCAAGAAACAGATACCACAAGGTGCCAACATGGAGACCAGCCGAGCTCTGCGTCGTCTATTGGTCTTGCTCGTCGAGGATAGCGCCACTATCCATGGAGGGGCAGTGGGGGCATATAGTGACATTTCCTCCGTCTTGTAGCGGCGTCCTGGTCTTCTTGCACCAAACAGGAAGTCCTGGGGCGGCGCCCTGGTGTCTGCGGCTGTCGCCCACGCTTTATACTTGAAAACGTCAACTGCCGCCAAAGCAACCCATGCGGCTCCTCCGTTAGCGTGCAGAGGTGCGCGCGTCAGCCGCACATGCTCTATCTCCTGTACAGAGGATAGGCTCTCCGGGAGGAGCAGATGGCGGGGTAGAGCTCCTCCCCAAGCACGAGGCGACAGAGTTCCCCCCAAAAGAGTCAGCCTCCTGCTGATAGGGATCTGGCAAGGACTGAGCCTCCTTGAGGCGGTTTCTCACCGTGAGACAAGTGCGGTGGACCTACAAGCGCCCACTAGGCTGGGCCGCTGGATACCTTGGTATCCATAGGCCTGGCAGTAGCCCCCGGGCGCACGATGGAGACATGGCTGGTAGAGACGAGACGTCGTGGGGCCAACCGCTGTCGGGCCAGCCATGGGCACGTTGCGCGACGATTCCCGCATGACACTCCACGACCTATGGACGTGGGTGGAAATGGCTCCCTATGCAGCCAGACCGTCATGGGAGCCTAGAAGACCGAGCCGATGCTTCGGATCTCCACTTCCTCTCCCGCTTTCTCCAGCTTCGCCTTCTCTCTTTGTCTTCCACTCTGTTAGAGCCTCCACATATCCCGATCCCGCTTCTGACCCTGCTTCCAGTCATTGCCTCCATGGTTCCTCTGATAGAAGCATCAAGCATTGGCTCTGACATGATGAATAGGGCCACGCACATGGCGGCCCATGCTTCCAACGAGCACGGGGCAACTGTTCTTCATGCGGGTACGGTGGATCTTAAAACTCTCTCTCCGTCATCGTACCCATTCCTCTACAGGGCAATCCTGGTTGGGTTGATCTCCCTTCTCCTCCTTCTTCCTTGTCATTCTTGCTCACTACAAGATTAATCCGCTTCATCTCCACCCCAACTCCATCCTCATCCTTTCAGTGTTCACCTTATACTACGAGGTGTTCCTGAGTGTGAGACCTTTGGTGGCCTTCTTCCGCTGCTTCTTCGAGTTGCGCGCGGACACCAAAGAGCCCAGCTTGGGAGACGTCCCCTTCCTTCCAGCCCCGGACTGGGTGCGGTGTTTCCCCAGATGGACGTTCCAGACGAGGATCCTAGCTTTCACACCCGATGGATGTACGCTGACGCCGGTGAGGTATGCGACCTTCTCGATTTTCCCTCTTCATCACCCTCGAGACACTTAGAATGGGGCCAAGAGGAGCTTTGTGGAGCCAGCATGAGGCCTCTGATGGAGCGCATGAATGTGCTGTATGACGAGGGCCTCACCTTCTCCATGCATGTGAGTGAGTTTGTTGAGCGGCGCGTCGCCCCTCTGCAGCGCCACGAGAGGTGCATGTGGGTGTACTCCGGTGTTGGGGACGCGATGAGGCTCGACAACCGGCACTTCCAGCTTCGGTCCTTCGAGAGCGCGCTGCGCATGCTTCTAGCCGAGGAGTCGTCGTCGAGGTTCCTTCCTAACATGACCCCCCTCTATGACCTCCCTGTGGAGGAGAGGGAGGTGATTGTGGCCATGATGTCATGCGTCGATCAATGGAGCCCCCTCGCCGTGGGGACCAAGTGGCGCGAGGATAACCCTTACGCACTAGACTTTACTCAGGAGAGCGCTGAAGGCCATGCCCTTGATCCAGGTGCAGAGTCGGCGGCTTTTTTGTCGAGCGGGCGTCGGGCGATGGTGATCTCTCAAGATGATGATGAAGACAAGGCCGGAGATGGCTTCCGCGTCGTCCCCTCGCGGCGGTCGAGGCCAAAAGATGATGAAGACCCGGCGAGGCGTCATGCGAGACCCGCTCGAGGAAGAGGCAGAGATGCGATGTTACCCCACCCGACCCTATCGGCGCCAGCGTTGGTAGGTCCCTCCTCTCTGGGCGTCAGCCCAGGGTGTGGCGCTCCACAGGAAGGTGAGAGTTCAGTTACTTACTTCTTTTCTCGCTCCTTTCATGGTGAATTGACGGGTTTCCCCTGCTCCATAGTGCTCAGGAAGATGACGTTGCAGCAGGGTACTAGCAACAAGGTCCCGGTTCCGCGGCCGTGCCTGGTGTGGCGCCGGATACCTCCGCTTCAACTGTGGGTCTTGACTCGGTGTGCGCTGGCCAGGGAGAGTCTATGTCCCTACGCACAATTGTGACTGGGCCGGTGCACGCCCGCTCACCTTCGCCAAGCATGGCGCTCGCGTCCCCAAGACTGGTCGTGGATGGAGGAGCCCCTGTGGGAGAGGATGGGGGCAGCCTGACTTGGGGGTGGGGCGTGCCATGGCTCCCTTAGCCCCCGTAGCAGCAGGAGGTGTTGAAGCCGTGCCGGGGAGGCGAGCGATTGTGATTGCATCAGCGTCGGGGCCAACGCCTAACGAGGACCTCGGCCTGGTGTCTCGCGAGGATCATTTGTCCCAGTTGGTCTTTCGCTGCCGCGACCCAACTTGGACGGTTTCACCGACGACCCGATGCAGCAAGTCAACGACATTGTACGGTCCCTCGCCAACTCCCAGGCAGCATCCTTGGCCAAGGAGTACGAGCGTCTTGAGCTTCTGGGCGGTCAGCTCGGAGAGGTGGTCACGTCCGACAGCTCACAGGAGAAGGCTGTAGTGGAGGCAAGGCAGGCGATGCTCAGGGGAGTTGAGCAGCAGCGTCAAGATGCCTCCGCATCGCTGGAAGAGGCCAAGAAAACTTTAGCGAGCGTGTAGGATGGCCGGGAGGAGCTCCGCCTCGAGAAGAGCTAACACGAGCTAGAGGTCCTCCGCTGTCGGGAGCAAGAGGAGAAGCCTGCCCTTCGCGAGGCGCGCCTAGAGCAGCTTGTCGAGAAAACCCAGGCGCTGGAGGGGAGCCTTTCTTTTATAGAGGAAAGACTCTTGGTGGATGAGAGGGATATCATGGAGCGGGAGGAGGCGATCGCCTAGGCGGAGATCGAGCTCAGCCTTGAACGGGAGCGTCTCGAGACCATGGACTTAGGGGTGCGGGAAGTGGAGGACCGCAACCAGAGGAACATTGATGCCTGCAATGCTCGGCTTGGCATAATGAAAGCCGAGCGGGAGCCAGGGATCCACAAGCAGGTTGAGGCTGGCCGCGCGGCCATCCGCAAGGAACTCCTGAAGGAGTTTGGCCAGAAGACCAAGGATCAAGAGACCAAGTTCGTCCAGCGGAGAGGGAGCTAGGGAAGAATATCAGTAGCCTTGAAAAGGATCTGCGCCAGAGCCGTCGGGAGCGTGACGGCGAGAAGAGAGCGAAGAAGCATGTGGCCAAGGAGGCCGCGAGCTACCAGGCTGACATACTCGCCCTGTAGGAACAGATCGCCCCGCTCGTCGAGGGAGGCGAAGAGCGCCGGGCCTTCACCAAGCAAGCACGCGAGGTTAAGCGCCAGTTCGAGGGGCTTCTCTGCCAGGTTGTCCGTAGCGCTCACACAATTCTTGGCCGTCTTCAAGTCGAGACGTCGAACCTCCCGCGCGAATATGATGGTGCCGGCTGTGTCCACTACTTCGTGCAGTTCCTCACACACTCGAGGAGGAGGTCCACAGTCTGGATGAGGTCCTAAACAAGGAGAACCACTGGTTCTTGGCAGTGGCAGTCACCCACGCCTTCACCTAGCTTCTCTGTCCCGATCCCCTCTTTGACTTCAGAAAGCTTCGGTGCTGATACCTGATGAAGACCAGGAGACTCTCCGATGCAGGGTGTGTGCTGATGTGATTCCTTCACCGAGGCATTCAACCCGCTGAAGGGGCCGAAGCAGTCCGCTCGTGCAGTGAAGCGGGAGCTTCAGTCGGCAACACGGAAGACTCCAAGGACCACCATTCCACTGTTTGATTGGTGGCTTCGTGTTCCTAGTGCCCAAAGTAGAGAATGGGTGAACAATTATGAACATCATGAGTAGGTTGTTATGTGACCCTTGTTTACTATGCTTTTGTATGCGTCTCTGGATACTCTTTAGTGGTGAGACTTAGCTTTTGTGTGGAGGTGTCCTTCGAGACACTTTTCTTGTGTCCTTTGTGGATGGTTTCTTGTTATCCCCTGTGGGGACCTCTCTAAGCTCCTTGTAGCGGGCTGCGCGCTTCTTTCCAGGGAGTGTGATCATCTGCAATCATTTGTGTTTTCTAGAGGAGTGTGTGTTTGACTGCTCCTTCATGAGGATCTCAGGAGGAGAACTGCACCAAGGAACTTGGCGAGGTGTTGTGTACAGTAGCGACCTGTACGCATACACCGTTCCAACCCCCGCTCGTGGCATGCTCTCGTGAAGAAGACTCACTCGCACGCCTCCCTTAGAGATAGGAAGTATGCATGCTAAGATGAATGCTCATGAGTGTGTTGGATGTAGAGATCAAAGCATGCCGACATGCAAAAGAGAGAGAATTGCTCGAGAAAGCAACTGATTTTACTGCTAGGGAGAGACATTTGTTCTTTTACAAACCGCTTGGGGATGTCGTGGCCTCGTGGTCCCCCAAGAAGCACTTGAGGTCACCATGCAGACATGGGACTCCCATCGTCATGGGGCTGATACTCGCGCGAGATCAGGTGCACAGCTCGAGGATGTAGTGGCCATGTGGCACCCTCGAGTAGCAAAAGTTTGCCCCGCCGGAACGGGGCTCCCACTTGTGTAGGTAGAAGCTCTCATGACTAGGGAGGCACGCTCTCATGGAAAGAGGTGGCGCCTCTAGCGCTCGGGAGGTCTTCTGGGTAGCTGCAACCTCTGGAGAGAATAGCAGCCGTTTCTTGGGGACCTCGTCGAGGTGTCCCACGTCGTCTTTGTCGGCATGGTGCAAGCTTGCCACCTCCTTGTAGGCTCGCTCGACGGAGCACATCACGTCCTCCACCTCGCCATGGATGGTCCAAGCGGGCCCATATAGCTTGGCGATGTTGTACGCGTGGTGCGTCACGGCCATGGACTTGGCGAGGGTTGGGTAGCCAAGTATGGCATTGTAGGGGAGGGCGATGTGTGTCACGACGAAGTCGAGGGTCTCGGTGATGTAGTTCTGACGAGTGTCGAGCGTGAATGCAAAGGCGCACAAGGTCCTAGGGGAACCGTATTTCATCGGTGATGCCGGTTAACGGCCTCATGGGAGCCAAGTGCTCGTAGGGCACTTCCATCTTCTCAAACATCTCCATCGAGATGACGTTGAGGCATGCACCCCCATCAAGGGGCGGCTTGGTGATGGCGATGTTGTTAATGGTAGGGGTGCAGACCAGGGGAATGGTGCCCATGGTCCTTATGGACATGGGGTGGTCGCGAACATCGAAGGAGACCTTCTGTTCGGACCACTTTAGAGGTTTGGCCGCCTCTACTCCAAGGACGACGGCGTTGATCTCGGGCGAGATTTTCTTGAAGTGGCGGTTGGAGAGGGGAGCTTGTGCTCTGCCAAGGATGCATGCGATGTAGCGTTGAGACCCCCGTAGTGTTCCTCGCCATGGCCCGGGTTCCCCTGAGGGTGATGATGTGCGACAGTGTTCACCTGAGGAGTTGTTGGGTTGGGACGCTGCAGCGGTGGGCGCTGCTGCTGCGGCTGCTGAGGAAATGATGGTAGTAGTTGTTGTAGCCTCTAGTGTTGGTGTTATAGTTGATGTACTTGTTGTATTTGTTCGGGCCATGCTCCTCCCACCGACCGCCACCGCGTCCACCTCCTTGTCCAGGACTGCACCAGCTCTCGCCTCTAGAGTAGTCCTCCTGGACACTCCTCATGAGGCGGTCTCCTCGCATCTTCTCCAGCTAGAAGCAGTCCTCCGTGGAGTGGTAGTGCATTCTGTGGAACGCCAGAAGGGGCGGTTTCCTGCCACGGGAGCGGCATCGCTGCGGCCATGCTTGCACTCTGGCTCTGTCGCCAGGACGGCCGGAGCCTTGTGCTTGGCGTCCATGTCTTTGCTCTGTGTCTTGGCCTTGGCCTTGGAAGCCACTAGCTTGGACTCGTCGGCTGGGGTGTTGCGCCTGAAGAGGCACCCTTCCTCGGCCTTGGCACACCTGTCGGCCATGTCCACAAGCTTGACGGTGAGGGTGAGGTCATCCCTGATGATGAGCTCTTCTGGCACGCGCTCGTTGGTGACCCCTTCATGGAAGGCGGAGATGTTGCATCGGTGATGCGGGCGATTGTGTTCGCTTCTGGATGAAGCGTTGTAGGTACCGGCGAAGTGTCTCGCTAGGGCGCTTGCGGATGCCGCGAAGGTCGTTGTAGGTGAGGGGACGCTTGTACGATCCACTAGTAGAGAAGTGCCTTTCTATGGAACAGCTTTTGTCGCGCACCAAGCAGCCATGCGCCACAGAAATATATTTTTGTGGCGCACGGAGGGGGGGGGGGGTATGCGCCACAGAAAAGAGGAATTCTGTGACGCACGGGACAGGGATGCGCCACAGAAAAAAGGAATTCTGTGGCGCACGGGACAGGGGTGCGCCACAAAAATATGTTGCGGCCCACACCAACCATTGCACCACTCATATTCTGTGGCGCATGGTGGTTAGTGCGCCACAGAATTATGACATTTATGTGGCGCACCACTGTCATGTGCGCCACAGAATTCTCATCCCCAAATTTTCTGTCCACACGCACAAACTCCACCCCCCCTCGGAACGCCATTTCTAGTTTTTCACGGGAGAGTTGGAGGTCTAAAAAGCATCAAAAAATAAATCCCTTATAGATGCACGGAGAGTTTAAAGTCTACTTTTTAATCAAATTTTGAAATAAGAATTTCGACTTTCTGAGCAAAAGTTCGTTAAAAAAAGTAAAATGGGCATAACTTTTGCATACGATGTGGGAAAAAAATGATCAAGCTATCAAAAAAAAACTAGAGAGAAAAAGGAACCCAACCTCACTCGCCTTCGGCCTGTGAGCTTTTTTTTTAGAATCGCCAAATTTCAAAAGGAAAAAAGTTATAGCCGTTTGAAGATTTTTTTACTAGAAAATAAAAAAAAGAAAAAAAATCCGTGGCGCACCCCTACACTTGTGCGCCATAGAATTGTTGGGCAGGATTCGAAATTGAATCCTGCCCACCAACACCTCTCCTTCTCCCTCTTATTTCTCCTTCTCTCCTTTCTCTCATTTCACATCTCCACTTCTCCTCCACTTCTCATATCCACCTCCTACTTCTCCTCTCCACCTCCCACTCCACCACCACCTCTCCTTCTCCTCCTCCCCCTCCTCCACCACCACCTCTCCTCCTCCTCCTCCTCCACCACCAACTCCGGCGAGCTCCTCCTCCTCCTCCTCCACCATCACCTCCGGCGAGCTCCTCCTCCTCCTCCACCACCACCTCCGGCGAGCTCCTCCTCCTCCTCCTCCTCCACCACCACCTCAATCGAGCTTCTCCTCCTCCACCAACTCCGGTGACCTCCCCCAGCACCACCTCCGGCGAGCTCCTCCTCCTCCTCCACCACCTCTGGCGAGCTTCTACTCCTCCACCAACTCCGGTGACCCCCATCCTCCACCTAAGGCCACGGTCACAACGGCACCCGACGAGCTCCGACGAAATTTTAAAATTTCACCGAAATTCCGGCGGCTAGATCTAGATCTAGATCTGGCCGCTTTTTTTTTTTTTGAAATTCAAAAAAAAATCTATGGCGCACCCCTACTTGGTGCGCCACAAAATTGCAAATTTTTGTGGCGCACGGCTGAGGTGCGCCACAGAATTGACATTTCTATGGCGCACGGCCAGGGTGCGCCACAGAAAAAAAATTGTGGCGTGATTTTGTGGCGCACCCCTTCAAATTTGGTGCGCCACAGATGACCCTTTCTGTACTAGTGATCCCTTGAAGTTGGCGACGAAGCCGAGGCACATCTCTTCGTACGGCCCCATGGACCCCTCTGGCAGGTTCATGAGCCATATGAGAGCGGCCCCCTTGAGCGCCATGGGTAGTCAGTTGGCCATGCACTTGTTGTCCTCCTCTGCGGCGCACACACTGAGGCTGTACAGCTACAGGAATTCAAGGGGAGGAGTGGTGCCGTTGTAGCAGGATGGCAACGTCGGGTTGAACTTCGGCGGCCATGCGACCGTGCGAAGTGGCTTGGTGAACATGAGGCAGCCCCCGACGTAGATCGTGGCGTGTGCGTCAATGTCCGCCGGGTGGTTGGTGCGGCCGGCTCTGGCGAGCTCGCGGATGGTGCGTTGTTTGCGCTCTTGGCTGAGTTCGATATGCACGCATGCGTCTGGCGGGGTGTGCAAGATCTAGCAACTATTGTTGCTTTTGTCAGGCACCTTGGTGATGTGTGCCTTGTCAGGGAACGTGGTGCGGGGATCGCCTTGCACCGACGAGGTTGCACCGTGGGAAGGGGGTTGCGCTTCATGAGCTGCCACTATCTTAGGCTGGCCAGTGTCACCTCCCCAGGACTGCTGTAGGGGGGGCGTTTGCGGCACTGATGAGCTCCTGGAGGCGGGCGAGCCATGCGGCATACCCTTTCAGTGCGGGCGGGTGCGCAAGCTGCTGCTCGGCCAGCAGTAGAGCTACTCCCGGCGTCCCTGTGTTCCTGACTGTGGTGGTACGGATTCTAAGACACAGGTGCATCTTGCTGCGACGAGTAGGATGAGGCTTCATCCTCGACGTCGAGTGCGCCATCAGCACCGGTGGGGTCACGGCGTTGCGTGTCGTCGTTGTCGGTCGGGTAGACCTGGCCCCTTCCGCGAGCGCGCTCGGAATGGCGGGGGCGAGGGCTGGTCCGGGTGGCTGGTACCATGGCGACGAGGAAGTGAAGGAGTGCCTTATCCCCCTACTTGGCGCGCCAAATGTCGGAGAGTGGTCTGGCAGGTGACATGATCTCTCTAGAGGTCCGAACACTCGGGGCTAACCACACTGCCTACACCACTTGATAAGGCTTCGCGAGAAAAGCTTGGGACCGGCGACAATGGTGACACGAGGAGTTTATCCAAGTCCAGTCCACCTTGCGGTGTCAAACCCTACTCCTTCTTGTCTGATGGATTGCACTAATGTAGTTACAGTATAAGATGCAAGCTTGTCCTCGAGTCAGACTAAGAGGGCTCCGAGTGAATTGAGGCCAAGGGGCTCCTCTTATACTGGAGTATGGACCTCCTTCCCCCTTATTTGGAAAGAAAGGGCTACCACAAGGTGTCAAAGTGGAGACAAGCCGAGCTCTTCGTCGTCTGCTTGGTCTTGATCGTCGAGGACATCACCATCGTCCATGGCAGACCAGTGGGGGCATCTTGTGATGTTTCCTCCGTCTTGTAGCATCTTGTTGGTCTCCTTGCACCGAAGAGGAAGCCTTGGGGTGGCACCTTGGTGTCGGAGGCTGTCGCCCACGCTTTATACATGAAAAACGGCAACTGCTGCCAAGGCGACCCCTGCGGCTCTCTGGCTCCTCCGTCAGCGCGCAGAGGTCGTGCATCAGCCGCACATGCTTTGTCTCCTCTACAGAGGATAGGCTCTCTCGGGAGGAGCGGATGGTGTGGTCGAGCTCCTCCCCAAGCACGAGGCGACGGGTCCCCCCAGATGAGTCATCCTCCTGCTGATAGGGCTCTGGCGAGGACTGAGCCTCCTTGAGGCGGTTTCTCACTGTGAGACAAGTCTGGTGGACCTACGAGCGCCCACCACGCTGGGCCGCAGCAGACGGGTCAGGATAACCTGGTATCCATAGGCCTGACAGAGCCCTTCGTGCTTGCGTTTTCAGCTTGCTCTCTTCCATGGGGCGTGTCATAAGGGGGTTGTCTACCCTCGACTCCTCTCTCTCGCCAAGAAGACCCCACCGGTCAAAATGCGGCATCGCGTTAACAATGGCGTCCCTCGCCTCCTCTCTAAGGCTGTAGAGGGGAACAATGGATGAAGGAAGGGTTGGGGGAGAATCGTTGGCGATAAGGGTCCGCAGCACCCCCTCGAGCTACTTGTCCTCGAGCCGAAAGCTGCTGAGCCTCATTTTGTCATTGGTGCCACCGTAGTAGAACATGAGGCGTTCGTGCTGCTGAAGAGGCGCGAGGTGCTGGCGGGCGAACTCCATGACAACCATGGAAGCCTTGAGCCCCTTGTTGTGAAGATCCTCCATACGCGGAACCAAGGGCGCCATGGCCACATCATCAAGCCTCTCCTGCTTCTAGCCAGTATGTTTCCTAGGCCGCGCTTGGGGAATCTCGAAGAAGTCACTGGAGGCACGTGTATCCAAGTACACCCAGTGCACAGTGAAGTCGTCCACCCCCCTTTTGTCAAAAAAAAAGTCGTCCACCCTCTTTATGAAATCCACATGAGGGAATAGAGCACCTCCCCCTAAGCCCAGGCCAAAGGAAACACAGCCGGCGGAATATTCCCTCGCTGTCACGCGGAGGCTCAAGAAACAACAGAAGAAGGCCACGGAGGGCCTGCCATCCAAAAAGACCTCACACCATAAGGAGAAGATCGCCAGGGTCAAAACAGAGTTGGGGTGGAGGTGCAACGCGTGGATTTGGTAATGGTCCAGAATGGAGGCGAAGAAGATAGAGAAAGGAGGAACCAGACCCGTGAACACGGTGTGGTAAAAGAATGCACATGAGCTGGCGGTAAGGGTGCCCCGCAGCATCGTGACCTCATGAAGAGAGGTAGCACCATGGTCATTCATGGCGGAGCCCACCATAAGCCTGGCCTTCTCAAGGACCTGGTCAGGCCAGATACGGGAGGTCCCCAACACCGGATTTGTGGGGTAGGAAGCTGGAGCAGCGGGCGCAACGGTCTTTCCTTTCGTAGCGGCTGGAGCTTTCTTTTTGCCCGCCAAGGAGGTGGAAGATCTTGGGGAAGATGAAGGATCTAGGAGGAAAGGAGCAGGGAGGCAGTGGCGAGTGTTGGAAAGAAGGAGTCCTTTGGTGTGACGGCCCAGGTTTTATATGCCCACGACGCAGGGAGCCGTTATCTCCACCTCGAGGAGATCGTGTGTCGCGAAAAGTCGCGCCACGTGCCCACGACTGGCCCAGCAGCGGTTGGCCCCGCGACGTCTCGCCTCCTTCGGACATGTGTCCACCACGGGCCCGGGGCTACTGTCGGTCCAGTGGATACCAGGGTATCCTGACCCGTCTACTATGGCCCAGCCTAGGAGGAACAGGATGCCTCATCGAGGATGTCTCGCGATGCAAAGTCTCTTCGCGATTCCTTGAATCCCCAAGGATGCGGCCGGTTGAAGGCTGGCCCCTCTAGAGGAGTGCATTTGTCCGTACCTGGAGATGAGCTCTACCTTGAGCTCTCCGCTCCTCTCCAAAGGATTTTTACCTCGCGAGGAAACATGCCATGTGTGGCTGATGATTGCTGCTCTGCAGGCTGACGGAGGCACAACAGTGCCACAGTTCACCTTTGGTGGTAGTTGCCATTCTCGTGTATAAAGCGTGCGCGACAGCTACCCACGCCAAAGAGCCGTCCCCAAGACTTCCTTCTTGGTGCAAGAAGACCAGGGTGGCGCTACAAGACGGAAGAAACGTCACCGGGATCCCCCACCGCTCTGTTATGGACGGTGGAGCTGTCCTCGATGACCAAGACAGGCAGGAGCCACCGAGTTGTGTCTGTCCCATCCTTGGAATCTTTTGGCGATCCTTTCCCACCAAGTATGAGCGGGAAAGAGGCCCAAACTCCGGTATATAAGGAACCCGTTGGCTCTCATAGAAGGGATGGCTCAATTCACCTAGAGTCTTCCTAGTCTGAACCGAGCACAAGCTTGCCTCTTGTTGTAACATCCCAATTTTTGCTACAAAAGGGTGTGTGGTGTTGTGTCATCTCATACATGCATTAAAACATTAGATAAAATTTTTGCATTTGCAAATAACAAATGAAATGACCAAAAATCACTTAAAGTGATCACCCAAATTTTGTTCTAAAAATAATTTCAATTTTGGAAAGCAAATACATGGTGAGCTTGCAAATTTCATAAGGTTTCCAAAAAGTTTTTTTTGCCAAATTTTATGTTCACAAAAAGGCCCCCAAAACCTGTGTTTCTTTTCAGTTCTTAAAGGGAAAAAGGACCTCTTTGAAAAATTCGGAAATTTCAGGGGGTCTTCGAAATGTTCTGTTTGTCTTCTTCAACCTTTGACAGTAGGCGAGCAGCTGCGTGGAGGTTGAGCCCTCTTCGATTGCCACCTCCTCCTTGCCTCCCTCCTTGCGTAGATAGGTTCTAGAGGAAGCCCACGACCTCCTCCCACTCCCTATCCTCCCCGTTCTCTCTCCCTCCCTCTCTGTTCCTCTCATGGCCGAAACCCTAGCTAGGGTTAGCTGCCATGGCGCCGTCGTTTTGGACCCCCTGGAGCTCCTCCGTGCTGTCCTGGAGATCCCTCGTGGTCCCTGCATCGAGCCAGTGGAGTCCCGCATCCCGGCAAGGCCATAGGGCGCCGAATTTCTTGCTTCCTCCTCGCCGCCGGCCGCCACGAATTCCATGGATTCCGGCCAACCGAGACCCCGGTTTACTCCCTCGACCCCACCTCCGAACTCACGGTGAGCTAGCCATGCTCGTGGTGCCTTCCATTTAGTTTATCCTGGCCTTCTTCCGCTGTAGCGCCGTGCTCCACGTCCGGCCGCCGCGGTTGCTCGCCGGCGAGCATCCTCCGGTGACCATATCCTAGCGGCGCCGCCACCTTCCGGTTCGTCGTCATCTCCTCTCCCTCGTGGTGCTCTTCGATTTCGGAATCGTGCGCTGCATCGCGCGATCGTGCGAGGGCAGTGGAGTCCTGGCCATCGCTGATGTCATGCTGGCATCAGCATGGTGTCATAATCCATGTTTTTCTTTTATTCCAGAAAAATGGTTTAAATTTGTAAAAGCAATAACTAATCTTTTTTAATTCAGAAAAATAAATGTGAGGTACTAAAATGATCAGAAAAATGTAAGCTACCCAATTATGCCATTTTCAAACATATTTGAGAAAGTCCAAAAATGAGTATTATTTTAATGTTGGTTAATCATTTAAAAATAGAAAAATAAGTTTTTATTCAATAAAATTAGAAAATTAAAAGTTATATATCAAATTGCTCGAAATGACAAGTACAATCTAGTTATGATGTTTTCAAACTCTTTTGAGCACTTTAAATTGCACTCACCTTCAGAATCGTCCGAAGTACCCCTCCGGGGCCTATTTCGGACAAATTTTCAGTAAAATTGCATAATTGCCATATGAACCCTAGCAACCCATCAAACATGTTTAGGTCTTTATTCCAGTGCATTAACCTGCTCATGCATACATACTGCGCATTGCATCAATACCATGTGTTGATTGTTATTTCTCTTTCGGTGTTATTTCTTCCTCGGTAGAACGTGACTCCGAAGAGAAGGCCATCAACCCCAATGACGAATACTTGATCTTAACCGACAAGTCAAGCACTTATCCCTGAAGATCTTTATCTGGTTTTCTTATAACCAAGGCAAGCATAACCTCTTATCTGCTCATATATGATTTCAAAGTGATTTGAATCTCGTACTTTGCATTCGGTTCCAAACTATTTGATGTCAGTAAATAGAGTTCTCCTATATGCTGCATAACCTAGATATCCTGATCCACTTCACCTAGCAGCTATAGGTTTGTTTGTGCGCGCTCCGCTAAACCTTGTGAGTCTTGCTTAGCCATGCCTAGTTGATGTTTCTGGTCAATGCGTGAATCTACTATGTCAGGTGTTTATGTTTCGAATTATCTTTGACAACTTGACTAATCACGGCATGGATGTGAGGCCACAATGGGTTGTGGCGTTTTGTCCTGTTCATGCCCCTAGGAGCGAGTTCTCGCCTTCGAGCCAAGACTGAGCGTACAGCCACACGTGGGCCGATGAACCCCGCCCGGCTGACTAACTTGTTTAACCTTATCCATGAGCCACGTAGTTTGAGCTTTCCATCTGCGTGTGAGTCGGAAAATGTTTTGGAGAAAATTAGGTCGTGACCGGGACAAGTGATGGACGTACACGGATCTTGTTCCCGACTCACAGAACAGGTGCCGTCAGGAGGTGGCCAACTCCCTGTTGACGGGGTGGCCCTGTTTGGGTTGACTCATGGATATGGTTCGACAAGGTAAAGGCTGGGAATCGACCACCCTCTGCCGGCACTTCCCGGACTAGTGCTAACCCTGGTGGCACTAAGAGTCGGTTGGTACGTGTGGGTAAAGTTGTACACCCCTGCAGGGTTAAATCTTTTCGAAAAGCCGTGTCTGCGGTCAAAGACGACTTGGTGACGGATTCTGTGATCATAGATAACTTAAACGGAATGTTTAAAACTTGCTGATAACGATTGAAGGATGCCTCCTCGGAGATGCCGAGAGGGGTTACCTTGTAGCATGAGGTAGTGTGGAACAACTGGAGGAGGTGATCTTTGAAGCACGAGGTGCTAAACTGTTTTGGTGGATTAAAAGATGATGATATCAGTAGTTGAGTAGTTTTCTCATCTGTTTTCAAAATATTCCATGAGACGTGCTATTCCTTCCTCAACTTGCAAAACAAAGATGGCTTTACGCAAATAACCTTCATAAAACCTTTCTGAAGATAACAGATATATAATAGGTTAACTAAGCCTTGTTGAGTACCTCCCGTACTCAGGTTTGCTTAATTTTGGTTCAGGAGAAGATCTCACATCGGTGGTGATTCAACGTGGACATCGACGAGTAGTTTGGGGTTCCCAGGTAGCAGCCTGGAATCTATGGGCTGGGACGTCGCCTTATGTTGCGGCCTCTTAGGCCTTTTTGGTTCTTGTTGATTAGCAACATAGTTTGCCTTCCGTTGTCTGATGTAATGTTGGGTCGTGTGACCTCTGTTTGTAAGCTATACTCTAGTAACACCTGTTTAATAAAGTTTCTTTGTCTAGAGTGTTGCTTTGATCGGTTGTTGGTTTCGAGCTCATTGTTATACAGTTTTGGCTATGCCTGCATAGTTGTCGCAGTCGAGGGGTTGTGGAGCCGATGATCCATGTCCGAGCCCGCCTGTCGATGTGATCGGCCTGGGGCGAGGTAACCCCAATAACCCTCGATTGTTGTTGCACTTTCTGGACACATAGCATCTCTGTATAGCTTTGGTCCCGTTTCCTTCAGTTTCATTCGATTCGTGGACGCTTTGATATGCATAGTTGGTTATGACTAGCATGGATACAAGGAGTAGTAGACTGGGGATCCGGACTACGTGCCGATGAATCCAGTCTGCCTGCCGTTGTTTGTTGCGGCCGGGGCTGGTAACCCTGAAGCCCTTGTGAGTCCATGGCTAGGAGCACATAACAGTATGTATATCTCTGGGTCCGGGGTCGTGACAAGTCTTGGTATCAGAGCAGGACTGCCTGTAGGAAAACCTTCTTGCTTGGTCGATGTCGAGTCTAGTGATTGTGAAAACTACTTTGAAACCTCAAATGAGTTGTAAAAAACCTTCTTAGGTTTCTTTTTACTCCTTATCTGGTATCGCTCAAACTCTGGGTCACCTTACCTGTTTTGATTTGAAAAGGTTTTGCTATCCCTTCTAGTTATTCAAAACCTAGGTGCCTTCTCTGGCAAGGACGTCTTTTACCCAAGTTGACCTAGTTATGAGTTTCTAGAGCCGTGTGTGTTCCATATTCCGTTATCTCTTAATCTGGGAGACTTCCTTTCCATTCCAATCTCTCAGAGTTGTCCGGATTCCACATTCCTACATGTTTCCAAGTTCTAAATCCTGAACCTCGAGATTTCCTTTTCATCTCGAATGTATTCTTCCTCCGCTCAAGTTCTTCCGGAGTTATGTCTGTCTTTTGAAAGATACCTCGTGATTGCTAATTGTAGTGTCCTTTGTGGCACTCATATAGTAGTTACTCCTTTCGTCGTGTTTTTAAACTTTGGACTTGAACCGAAGGTCCCGGAATGTGCTGAATCGTGGTGAGTTGAGTTATGTGGTTTCATAACCATGTGATGCTCACTCTATCAGTACAGGATGCTGACCTTTAACCCAAGTTCTGTTTCGTTGAATCCTGAGGAATCTGTTTTACCTCAGGGTGGCTAGGAAATTCCAACTCCAATAGCTATAGGCTTTCTTCTGGAACCAAAAGGGATCACCACAGGAGTGATCATCATGGCATCTACGTCTTTGTTCTTATTTCAGCTATACTAACCTTTTAGCATGGGTTCTACACATGAGTATTACCCCGTGCATCCAACGTGATCTCAGGATTTTCTAGAGCACGTTCCTACTCTTCAGTTGCTTTCCGAACTTCGTTCGTTGGTTCGGACACCAAGTTGCCTGTGTGTGTTGGATTCTTCCAATGCATTTGCTCTTGTTTTCCGTGAGAAAATTCCACCTTGGAATGTTAGGAGAAACAAACTCCAGAACCTCGTTCATCTCCAGGACCAGGTCAAAGTTTTGCAATCCGCAGATTGAAGAAGTTTTATCAGCTTCTGTTCTGTTCTACCTTCGAGTATCACACTCTTTTATATCACGAGACTGTGCTAAGTTTCACGGCCTTATTGAGGAAGTGATGATCTTACACATCTTTAACCACCTTCACTCCAAGCTTGAATGCTTGAGTATGATGGGCATGTGATTTGAGGTGTGTATCAGATGTTCTTTGAAATTCTTATTGCTTTGAAAAGTTTAAGAAACATCTGTATCCTTCTTAGCACTACTGGTCACCCAGCCTCTGTTTGAAGTTGACTGAGTCACCAGATCCGTTCAATCCGGTGCATATTCTTGATCAGAAAGTTAGGTTCATACCAAAGATCTCAAGACCATATCGGTTGCTTTGAAAAGCAAGATTCCTTTCGAATTCCTAGACCTAACGATAGGTTGTGATATTCTGGTTGTCTTTCCAGAAGTATCACCAGGTTTTACCTGACCGTGATGTCTAAACAAGGGGTACTTTGAACTACTCCTTTCTCCAAGGAACTTCGCTGGACACCCTAGACTAGTAGGTTGAGCTTAAACAACAACTTGGAGACTTGAAAGACAAAAGCTCTTCCTAACTTGTTCCTTTGTTAAGGGATTCTAGTTTCCTTTGTGTTGAAGCTTGATAGTATCTCTTCAGTGGACATGCTATCATTCTACCCTTGATTTGATTTGGGTTATCGTCAAATCGAGAAAAGATCCAAGGACTACCTTTACGGTGTTTTCACTCATGGTGTTTTGACGAGTACACCTTCACGTCCTTTGGTCTGACCAATATTTTGCCCTGTTCATGTGTCATAGGAACCCCTCTTCTTGGAGTAATTTGATAAGTTTGTTGTCGAGCCCATCGATGACATTTCTAACCATCCAAGTTGCAAGAGTTTCATGTTGAACAAATGGCAATAATGTTGGAAACCTTCGAGAACCATCTTCGTGTCATCACGAAGTTGGGTTCCAAATGTTCGAAGTAACCTACTCTGGTCCATGTGCTTTTGGTAAAAGTTGTCGCCGTGGATTCGAGAAGAGTTCTCTTGTTCCTTCGGGAATAATCCCCAGACGGTCATGCATGTGTGGTCTATTCTTGAGATGGTTGGTTGTTACCTCCGTCTACTAGAAGAAGTTTTCCGTCCACATTAAGCCACTGACTGATCTTTCGTAAAAGAGAAGAAGTTTAAGAACTTCGTTATCTTCGTAGCCGTCTTTCAACAAGGACTCCGATGTGTTCTTTTGCAAGTAGTCCATGTAGGTGCAACCGTCTTTTGCAAGTTGCTAATACATGAGTTCCATAATCCTGCTCATCTTATCGAGCTTGACATCGTAGTCCATATCTTGAGAATCTAGCATATGTATCTCGTTGGTAACCGGTGCAATCTCTTAGATCAAACATACCGAGTCTAAGTTATCAAATCCACTACCCAGAGCTGAATCTCAAGCAGCAACGATGGTTAGTGTTTCCTCAAGGGTATTGAATTAGGTCTCCTCAGATTCCGACATGGTTGATGTGGTGGTTGACACAATCAGCCGGAAGGCCTAATGTCATATCCTTTAAATCCGAAAGAACAGCCACTCCCCATGAGAATTCTTATATGGCTCGTGCTAACAAGTCTTTCTCACCGTTCTTCCAAACCGGAGTTCTACTTTCACTTAAAGGTCTACTCACAGCTTACTGTAAGCCTGATCTTGGTATCTAGAACGTCCAAGATAACTTGGAAGTTGATCTTTCCAATACCTCTCAGTTGAACCTCCAAAACCTTTGTTCAAGTGGAAACAAGTTCATCATGAGAACATCTCGTGGTGTTTCGTAACCGCCTCTGATCAGTTTCCTTTCTCAAGTTGTCTGTACTTGAATTTCTGTTCATCTCACACATTGTGTGAATTTGTCAGTCACTTCAACCGTGGGATCTTAACCATGTGGTAAACGTATTGCTACGTCAAATGCACAATAGGAAAGAGATTCCCTATTCCTTCTGGTGTTTCAATCCTCGTTGGTTAACCATCCTTATGGTGTGACCAAGAATTCCTCCTTAATCACGGTGTTCCAACATTCCGTAGTTATTCATCCTCCATTGTGAAGTAACCTCCTAATCTTTGAAAAGGTTTTCAACAAACTTGGATGAACAAAATTTCCGTTATCTTCCGTGTCCACTCCGAAGAGTGAACATGATTTAGTATCAAATTCTCTCCGATGCACGATTACAGTGTTTTCTCGTGTTTTGCTTTTCTCGTCTACGGACATAACTTGGTGGTATCCAAGACCATCCTCACGATCTTGGTATTCTGTTTGAAGAAATCTCGATGTCACAAGTTGTTCGACCTATCTTTTCCAAAAGGATTTAAAGTCTTGTGCAAAGCTCATATTCTAAATCCTTTCAAGACCAATCGTCCGCAAACTTGAAACCTTCTCATATTTCCTCTGTTACCTTGATGTGTTTCATGCCTGTTAACTCCACAGTTCTTTATGAACATCCTGTCATGAGTTACCCATGGGATACTCGATCTTCGTAAAGATAAGTTCCTAAGAGTTTTCCCTCTTACCTAAGGTGTATCAGTTCAATACTCCAAGATGCTACGGATCAACCTCTTCGAGAAAAGAACCGTAAGGTTCGAGAAGTTCGTTCAAAACCGGTGTTCCTTCTTTCTTCTCCTTCGGGAATCTCGGGACGAGATTCTTGTAAGGGGGGTAGATTTGTAACATCCCAATTTTTGCTACAAAAGGGTGTGTGGTGTTGTGTCATCTCATACATGCATTAAAACATTAGATAAAATTTTTGCATTTGCAAATAACAAATGAAATGACCAAAAATCACTTAAAGTGATCACCCAAATTTTGTTCTAAAAATAATTTCAATTTTGGAAAGCAAATACATGGTGAGCTTGCAAATTTCATAAGGTTTCCAAAAAGTTTTTTTTGCCAAATTTTATGTTCACAAAAAGGCCCCCAAAACCTGTGTTTCTTTTCAGTTCTTAAAGGGAAAAAGGACCTCTTTGAAAAATTCGGAAATTTCAGGGGGTCTTCGAAATGTTCTGTTTGTCTTCTTCAACCTTTGACAGTAGGCGAGCAGCTGCGTGGAGGTTGAGCCCTCTTCGATTGCCACCTCCTCCTTGCCTCCCTCCTTGCGTAGATAGGTTCTAGAGGAAGCCCACGACCTCCTCCTACTCCCTATCCTCCCCGTTCTCTCTCCCTCCCTCTCTGTTCCTCTCATGGCCGAAACCCTAGCTAGGGTTAGCTGCCATGGCGCCGTCGTTTTGGACCCCCTGGAGCTCCTCCGTGCTGTCCTGGAGATCCCTCGTGGTCCCTGCATCGAGCCAGTGGAGTCCCGCATCCCGGAAAGGCCATAGGGCGCCGAATTTCTTGCTTCCTCCTCGCCGCCGGCCGCCACGAATTCCATGGATTCCGGCCAACCGAGACCCCGGTTTACTCCCTCGACCCCACCTCCGAACTCACGGTGAGCTAGCCATGCTCGTGGTGCCTTCCATTTAGTTTATCCTGGCCTTCTTCCGCTGTAGCGCCGTGCTCCACATCCGGCCGCCGCGGTTGCTCGCCGGCGAGTATCCTCCGGTGACCATATCCTAGCGGCGCCGCCACCTTCCGGTTCGTCGTCATCTCCTCTCCCTCGTGGTGCTCTTCGATTTCGGAATCGTGCGCTGCATCGCGCGATCGTGCGAGGGCAGTGGAGTCCTGGCCATCGCTGATGTCATGCTGGCATCAGCATGGTGTCATAATCCCTGTTTTTCTTTTATTCCAGAAAAATGGTTTAAATTTGTAAAAGCAATAACTAATCTTTTTTAATTCAGAAAAATAAATGTGAGGTACTAAAATGATCAGAAAAATGTAAGCTACCCAATTATGCCATTTTCAAACATATTTGAGAAAGTCCAAAAATGAGTATTATTTTAATGTTGGTTAATCATTTAAAAATAGAAAAATAAGTTTTTATTCAATAAAATTAGAAAATTAAAAGTTATATATCAAATTGCTCGAAATGACAAGTACAATCTAGTTATGATGTTTTCAAACTCTTTTGAGCACTTTAAATTGCACTCACCTTCAGAATCGTCCGAAGTACCCCTCCGGGGCCTATTTCGGACAAATTTTCAGCAAAATTGCATAATTGCCATATGAACCCTAGCAACCCATCAAACATGTTTAGGTCTTTATTCCAGTGCATTAACCTGCTCATGCATACATACTGCGCATTGCATCAATACCATGTGTTGATTGTTATTTCTCTTTCGGTGTTATTTCTTCCTCGGTAGAACGTGACTCCGAAGAGAAGGCCATCAACCCCAATGACGAATACTTGATCTTAACCGACAAGTCAAGCACTTATCCCTGAAGATCTTTATCTGGTTTTCTTATAACCAAGGCAAGCATAACCTCTTATCTGCTCATATATGATTTCAAAGTGATTTGAATCTCGTACTTTGCATTCGGTTCCAAACTATTTGATGTCAGTAAATAGAGTTCTCCTATATGCTGCATAACCTAGATATCCTGATCCACTTCACCTAGCAGCTATAGGTTTGTTTGTGCGCGCTCCGCTAAACCTTGTGAGTCTTGCTTAGCCATGCCTAGTTGATGTTTCTGGTCAATGCGTGAATCTACTATGTCAGGTGTTTATGTTTCGAATTATCTTTGACAACTTGACTAATCACGGCATGGATGTGAGGCCACAATGGGTTGTGGCGTTTTGTCCTGTTCATGCCCCTAGGAGAGAGTTCTCGCCTTCGAGCCAAGACTGAGCGTACAGCCACACGTGGGCCGATGAACCCCGCCCGGCTGACTAACTTGTTTAACCTTATCCATGAGCCACGTAGTTTGAGCTTTCCATCTGCGTGTGAGTCGGAAAATGTTTTGGAGAAAATTAGGTCGTGACCGGGACAAGTGATGGACGTACACGGATCTTGTTCCCGACTCACAGAACAGGTGCCGTCAGGAGGTGGCCAACTCCCTGTTGACGGGGTGGCCCTATTTGGGTTGACTCATGGATATGGTTCGACAAGGTAAAGGCTGGGAATCGACCACCCTCTGCCGGCACTTCCCGGACTAGTGCTAACCCTGGTGGCACTAAGAGTCGGTTGGTACGTGTGGGTAAAGTTGTACACCCCTGCAGGGTTAAATCTTTTCGAAAAGCCGTGTCTGCGGTCAAAGACGACTTGGTGACGGATTCTGTGATCATAGATAACTTAAACAGAATGTTTAAAACTTGCTGATAACGATTGAAGGATGCCTCCTCGGAGATGCCGAGAGGGGTTACCTTGTAGCATGAGGTAGTGTGGAACAACTGGAGGAGGTGATCTTTGAAGCACGAGGTGCTAAACTGTTTTGGTGGATTAAAAGATGATGATATCAGTAGTTGAGTAGTTTTCTCATCTGTTTTCAAAATATTCCATGAGACGTGCTATTCCTTCCTCAACTTGCAAAACAAAGATGGCTTTACGCAAATAACCTTCATAAAACCTTTCTGAAGATAGCAGATATATAATAGGTTAACTAAGCCTTGTTGAGTACCTCCCGTACTCAGGTTTGCTTAATTTTGGTTCAGGAGAAGATCTCACATCGGTGGTGATTCAACGTGGACATCGACGAGTAGTTTGGGGTTCCCAGGTAGCAGCCTGGAATCTATGGGCTGGGACGTCGCCTTATGTTGCGGCCTCTTAGGCCTTTTTGGTTCTTGTTGATTAGCAACATAGTTTGCCTTCCGTTGTCTGATGTAATGTTGGGTCGTGTGACCTCTGTTTGTAAGCTATACTCTAGTAACACATGTTTAATAAAGTTTCTTTGTCTAGAGTGTTGCTTTGATCGGTTGTTGGTTTCGAGCTCATTGTTATACAGTTTTGGCTATGCCTGCATAGTTGTCGCAGTCGAGGGGTTGTGGAGCCGATGATCCATGTCCGAGCCCGCCTGTCGATGTGATCGGCCTGGGGCGAGGTAACCCCAATAACCCTCGATTGTTGTTGCACTTTCTGGACACATAGCATCTCTGTATAGCTTTGGTCCCGTTTCCTTCAGTTTCATTCGATTCGTGGACGTTTTGATATGCATAGTTGGTTATGACTAGCATGGATACAAGGAGTAGTAGACTGGGGATCCGGACTACGTGCCGATGAATCCAGTCTGCCTTCCGTTGTTTGTTGCGGCCGGGGCTGGTAACCCTGAAGCCCTTGTGAGTCCATGGCTAGGAGCACATAACAGTATGTATATCTCTGGGTCCGGGGTCGTGACACTTGTACTGTAACAATCACAATACAATCCATCAGACAAGCAGGAGTATGGTATTACATCGCAAGGTGGCCTGAACCTCGGTAAACTCTATGTGTCTCAATTGTTGCTTGCTCTGAGATTTCCTCATGAGGCCTCACGAGAGGTGCAAAGAGTGAGGTTGCCCCTAGTGTTCAATCCTCTTGAGAGTCCCTATCTTTGACGGGCGACTTCCTTCGTGAATTTTCTGTGGATACGATCGCCACTAACCGTACTGAGGTCGTTAAGTTTGCTAAGAGGGCAGATTTCAAATGATTTTTTGATCTTTATCTTTTCGTTCCTTTTAGCCCTAATTTCCCTTGATTTCTTGTCCAATATCTGCAATAAAAATAATGACATGGATATTTGCAAATAAATTGCACATTAGTGATCAGTGGCAGGTCTAGAGTGATATTTCTATTATTTTCATGACAAGGATATGGTTTAAACATAGATAAAGATGTGTCATTTGTTGACGCATCAGGGAGCAAGTCCAACAATCATGAGTTTATCCTTGGACACACCAAAGAGACTTTTCACCAGATTTAGCAACTCTTTTGGAGACAAGTCACCCATTGAGTACCTCATGGGATCTGTATGAGTACGTATAGAATAGACGGTTCCCGATGCTCCGAGGCTGAATAAACCATCTTACCAAACACTGGGTAAGATCTACTCCGAAAAGGCCATGGACCAGTAGCGCCTTAAACCAGTTTATGGTGGGGATCAAAGCCCACCATGTTGCCTGGTCTGCATATGCTTTCATCTTGTCAGCAAAGGTTAGGCGCCCCGATCTGAAACCCGGCAAAGGCTTCTCGCCGGTTGGGGAAGTATTGAAATAGAAGAAAGATCTTTACCACATCTTGGGATGGCTAGCCAAAGCCATAGGAGGAAATATGCAATCTTTCCAGCACTGGATAGAGACCCCACCAAGTTGGATCAGTGGACCCCCGACAGTCTCTGGATGCTTATTACAATAAAAAAGTACACTAAAAATAAATCTAGGTTAGGCTCCACCTGGAGATAGTATTCACGGAAAACTTGGAAATTGCTCAGATTAAGAACAGAATTGGGTGGCACATCTTGAGAATGTAAACCGTAATGATCTAAAACCTTGCGGAAAAAGCAGAACCGGGTGGGCAAAAACCCCGGTTAACGTGATCTCCAAAGATCATTTCCTCACGGCCACAGGTTCCGGGTGGACTTCATCCTTGGGGGCACGCCAGTTGATATTGGAAGCAGTAACCCGGTATTCTCCAGCTTCTAAATCTGGTCTATAGTCATCTATGACTCAGATAATTTGACTTGCATCTCCTGTTTGCCCCGGGCTGGAGCTAACGTAGAGGTTGGGTCACTGATTTTCTTCCTACTCTCGGTCTTGTTGGTTCCTCCCTAGGACGATATCCTGGCGCATGCAATAGTAGAGACTCCGTCGGCGACAGAGTGAGGGAGCTTAAACTCGCATTCGGCCGACGCTGGAGGAGGAAGACAAAGTGGGGGGCGCTCATACGGATTGAGCCAGGATCTCACCCCCACCTCGCTATTTATAGGCCGGGTAAAAACCCTAGCTTACTATGGCATTTTTTACAAGAAAAATCTCGAGTAATTGCAGTAATAACCACAGTTGACTTAGAACAACTCGAAGGATAAAAATATTAACTGCGCCAGATTCGCAGTTAATTTCTCAATAGAAATTGCGGGGTCACGCAGAATCGCAGTTCCTGAAATTGGGGGGGGGATAAGCTTTTAAACATAGTTATCCATGTAAACGTAGATTAAAAAAAATTAATGGGTAACAAAGAGTGAGCGACGGGACAAGTAAACTTTCCCCGGCCAGAACCGGCATTTCAAACGACCTATGGAATAAAACCGGTTTATAAGCGCCAAACGCGATAACCCAATTTTCTCAACCTTTCATATATGTGTGCTTCATTTCATTTTCAGGAGCTTACCATGGACAGCTAAACTAAGGATTTTCATCCATACTAACCTAAGGGCTAATATTGGGGGAATTGCCCACATGCCCCGGAGCTCACGGGACGAGACCTGGCTTGGGACGAAGTCCTGGATCCGGCTTTCCCTGGGAGCTGTCAGGATTGGAAGTTGGGCCAAGACCCGGTGGCCAATTGGATATACGACAGATCCTGAGACCCGGCAGTATTGTTAACCTAGCCAGAAACACAGGGTCTCGCTCAGAGCCAAGACCAAGCCGGACGTTCATACTCATCTGATCCTTAGACCGTTTCAAGGTCAAACCTTGCGGAAGCTTCCAAGCTTGGAAGGTGCAGGAGTTCTAGCAGATCTAGACTAGGACTCCGACTTTGGGTGTAACCTGGATTCTCGTGTAAACTCATGAACCCGACCACTATATAAGGGGGTTCCTTGTGCGTAAACATACTAAACTCTAAGTTCTTGTTCATACCCATAGTTCTCAATTCATCAGAATTCAGAATCCCTCCTTGTAATATAGACCTCGAGTCATCAATAGCAAAGAGGTAGGAGTAGGTTTGTACCCTCCATAGAGGGGCCGGACCTAGGTAAACTCACGTCCCTCGTTCCCAACTTAACCCTTTCAAGACTTGTTGTAGTAGCAATGGCCTCACAACTAAGTTTTTACAAGAGGACACATGCCGTGACAACCCCATGAAAGGCGGCCTAACTAGTGCCGCCACCCCGTAACCTTCCTCCTCCTTCTCTCACCGCACCGGCACTTGAAGATGAAGCCGGGCAAATCCCCCGAGCGGAAGACATCTCCTAGTTTCAAGGAGACCTCCTCCCACCCGTGGTGATGCTGTAAAGTGTGGATCCCGGCTAGTGTGGAGATAAGCTCTAGCCTGGCGTCCCAGGTGTTGACCCAAAGGTCTATTCAGCGGGCGACCAAACGCGGTCTGCGGCAGCCTCGGCCGGCTCAGGCCTAGTGTGGGCGTCAGGATTGGACGACCTCCTCTCAAGCAGATTTGATGATGACGAGGTGATGGGTTTTCACTTGATGTGGTTCTCCATTGGTGGTGCTATCCAGAGGCAATCTGCAAGTCGCGGCGGTGTCCTCGCATGGTGCAGGCGGCATATGTCTATGGCTTCTACATATTTTAGACACTCATGATCACGTGGTTGCCGCTGGTGGATGCTTGGTGGCCTAGCTTGCCTCGCTTGCGAGGTCCCGGCATGGAGGCTATGAGGGGCGATCAGGTGAAAGCCCTCCCCTGGCCTTTGCTAGGTCCTACGACGATGAAGTCCACGTATCACATCTCCTTCTTGGTGGTGTCGTCGTGGTGTGGTGTCTTCTCTCTATTTGGTGGCAGCCCTAGGAGAAACCATCGACCCATGGGGTTGGCCGATGACGACGTTCCACCGTCGCTCTCTCCTTGAGGACATCGTGTTTGGTGGCTACAAAGGTTAGAGGGACCACTGCCGGCAGTGGTAAGGTCGCAACAACCTCATTGCTTGGGCCGACGGGCGCACTGAGCAGGATTTGTGGCACCTGTGGCAGATAGGTGGTGGGGGCCGACGGCTCTGCATGGCATCATGATTGTCGGCAACCGTTCTAGAGGCATCAGATCTAGCCACGTTTTGCTCGTTGTGACGTGATTGTTGGCGACATAGGAGTTTTCATACTTGGGCTCACGACCCTGGACTTTCGACTGCGAAGGACATTGTGGTCGGTGTATTGTGGTGTATGGATGATGTGATGGCCCGATCTTCATTTTGGTGATGGTTTCCAACTTGGTGTATTGCGGGTGATGGCGGTATGGGACGTTTGATATGTCATAAACGTATCCTTAATTTCTGATGTTCCATGTTGTATTCATGTTGTTTTCCACATGTTTTCCTTACACTTTATGTCACTTTTATCGATTTCCCGGGACTAACCTATTAACAAGATGCCACAGAGCCAGTTCCCTGTTTTCTGATGTTTTTAGTTTCAGAAAAGTTGTTCTGGAAATATTCTCGGAATTGGAAAATTCGAAAGCTATAAGTCTTAGAGGTCCTGTAAGCTTCCAGAAGCCCCGAAGAGCCCCGGAGGGGGGCCACAGGGTGGCCACACCATGGGGTGGCGCGGGTCCCCCTGTCCGCACCACCTAGGGGTGTGGGCCCCCTGTCCACCCCCCGGCATCTCCCTTTCGCCCATTTATACTCCCCCCAGGGAAAACCCTAGGGGAATCGACCTTTTCCACAAAATACATTCGTAGCTCCACCGTCGCCACCGACAAGTTTCAGGGGACATGTCTCTGTTCTAGCACCCTGCCGGGACGAGGAAGTGGCCTTGAAAGCCATCTCCATCGACTCCACCGCCATCTCCATCGCCGTTGCTGTCTCCTATGATGAGGAGGGAGTAGTTCCCCCCGAGGCTGGGATCTCTACTGGTAGCTTTGTGGTTCAGCTCTCTCTCCCATGGTGTGATATTTATGTGATCATGAGCTTTGTAATATAGTTTAATATGTAGATGTGATCTTCATGTGTAATGCTACTCAAGTTGTTTTGTTATCAACGTAAACACTTTGATCACGGTGTAAAGGTGATAGTGTGTGCACCGTGTGGTTTAGCATGATATTTATATCTTGTGTTGGAAGATGAACCTATGAAATTGTGGCGTTTGTTTAGTACTAATTTAGGGCGCTCATAGTGATAGCGTGGGGGTGCCCTAGAGAGGGAATATGGACTTGAGGAGTGCTGTTATAGCCCTACGCAATGATTGGTGTTTGTTGTTCGACCAGAGAGTGGTTCGGAGTAGCATAGTGAAGAAATGATATTTATGCATTCAATTATGTTTTCATTGTTGAGAGGTGTCCTCTAGTGAAAGTAGGATCCCTAGGCCTTATTTCCAAGCATTGAAACACCATTTTCCGCCTGTTTTGCTACATGTTTGCTTGCTGCCATTTTTATTTCAGATTGTTATTATCACTTATAATCATCCATACTACATGTATTTTACTCTCTCTTCGGTGAACTAGTGCACCTATATACCTGACAAGTATATTGGGTGTGTTGGGGACACAAGAGACTTCTTGTATCTTGATTGCAGGGTTGCTTGAGAGGGATATCTTTGACCTCTACCTCCCTGAGTTCGATAAACCTTGGGTGATCCACTTAAGGGAAACTTGCTGCTGTTCTACAAACCTCTGCACTTGGAGGCCCAACACTGTCTACAAGAATAGAAGCGTGCGTAGACATCAAGCTCTTTTCTGGCGCTATTGCCGGGGAGGTAATGTAAAAGGTACTCACATCCTCCGGTGTGAGTGCTCGAAGTTATTTCCTTTAGATTCTGCATTTATATCTTTTTGTTTCTTGTTTTTATTTTCACTAGTTAGGCTTAATGGAAAACAACAAAAATATGAGAGAGCTTTATAATCTTTATCTTTAGTTAGGACATGAAGTGTTTGAAGAGAAAATAAAAAACTTATGGAACTTTATTTGCATGCTAATAGCAATGCTATTAGTATGAATGCTTTGAACACTATTATTTCTGATGCTATGGAAAAGTCTAAGCTTGGGGAAGCTAGTTTATATCAAAATGCTCTTTTTAGTTCCCCAATCACGGAGGAGAAAATTTGCTTTGATGATGAGCCTATGCCTGTTACATATAGTAGTGATCATGATTGGGAAGAGCGCACTACTTTTGATATTGAAAATGATGATATAGAAAGCTCTAAACTTGTGGATGATGTGTTTGAAAATAATTTTTCTACTGATGATTATATTCTTGATACATCTCCTCCTAGTAAAAATGATGATATGTTTACAAATGAACAAATTTTGGATGGTAACTATTCTATTGCTTATGATGATATTATTCTTCCTATATATGATGATTACAATGATGAGTATGATATTTTCAGTCCACCTACTATTGAGGAGAAAATTTGTTTTGATGATACTATTCCTCCTATTTTGATTATTATGGTGATGAGAATGATAATGATAGCTATTTTGTTAAATTTGCTCCCGCTGCTATTAATAAGAATGACTATGCTTATGTGGAGAGTATTAATTCTTTTATGCATGTGGCTCATGATAAGAATGTTTCTTGTGAAATTTATATTTTTAATTTCATTCATGATGCTACTGAAATTTATTATGAGATAGGGAAACATAGTATTATGTTGGGGAACGTAGCATAGAAAACAAAAATTTTCCTACACGCGATAAACCCAAATGGCCAAGATCTAATCTATGAGATGAAAGGCAACGGGGAGAAAGAGAGTCTTGAGATAACATACCCTCGAAGACTCAAAGTGGTACGAGAAAAGATCTCGTGGTTGGCGTAGTCGTTCTCACGCCGATCCCGAGCGAGAAGAAGAGCACCGCAATCCGGCGGCACCTCCGTAATCGGTCACACGTTCAGCTCGATGAAGACTTCCGTTCCCTCGTTCCAGCGGGTTGCGGAAGTGGAAGATCCCTCCGGAATTCCAGCAGCACGACGGCGTGGTGGTGGTGAAGAATCCCACGGTCAGGGCTTCGCCAAGCCGGAGACCATGGAATGGAGCAGCGGATGGAAGGGAAAATGTGTGAGCAAGTGTGTGGGGAAGAGAGAGCCCTCACCCTCCTTTTATAGGGGAGGGGGAGGCAGCCCAAGGGGGGGGTGCGGCCAGCCATGGGTGCCCCCACCCCTTCCTCTCTTCATGTGAGTGGAAGCTCCACTCAAACCCACTCAAATTTCCCTTAATTTCCCACTTGGAAAATCCAAAGGTTTTTCTTTAATAAATAAATAAAACATTTTTATTTCTTTATTTATATTTGTTAATTCCATTAACAAACATTTGCATGCAGCACCTCGAACCATTTGTTAATTCTATTAACAACCGTTCGACGAAAAACCCCTTGAACTATTTCAATTTTCCCCGAAACTATTCCGGAGCTGCCCAAAATATTCTTCGGTATTCCGTATCTTCTCTAAACGCTTCATCGAACCTTAAGTGTGTCTCCCTACGGTTCGTGAATATTATAGACATGATCGAGACTCCTCTCCGATCAATAATCAACAGCGGGGTCTGGAAAACCGTGATGACTCCTATATATTCAACGATGACTCTCGTGATCGTGTGAACCTTTCAACGTTGTAACGATTTCCCTTTGTCTCGCGATATATTACTTGTCCGAGATCCGATCATCGGTATCCACTATACTTTGTTCGATCTCGTTATCCGACAAGTACTCTTTTCTCGTTCCCGTGATATAACATCCTAGTGATCAAATCACTTGCTTGCAAGCGGTGTTGATGTGATATCACCGAGAGGGCCCTGAGTATATCTATCCGTCATATTGGATGGACAAATCCCATTCTCGATCCATGAGCTTCAACCAATACTTTCCGAATATCCAATGCCACCTTTATAGTCACCCTTTTACGGTGTGATGTTTGATGTCATCAAAGTATTCTTTCGGTATTAGTGATTAACATGATCTCATGGTCTAAGGAATAATGTTACTCCGAATGTAAGACATAACAACAAAACTAAATGACTTGATCGTATTGTTATACTTAGTTTAGGGTTTAAGTTCATCATGTCATTCTCCTAATGACATGACCCCGTTATCAACAACATCCAATGTTCATGATCAGGAAACCTTGATCATCTGTTTAATCAACGGGCTAGTTAAAAGAGAGGCTTCACTAGGAACGTTGGTTTGTTTATTAATCACACATGTATCAACGTTTCCGGTTAATACAATTCTAGCATGAGAAATAAACATCTATCACAAACAAGGAATAACATAATAAACACTTTATTATTGCCTCTCGGGCATATTCCCTTCAGTCTCCCACTTGCACTAGGGGCAATAATCTATATTACATAGTGATGTATCTAACACCCATGGAGTTCTGGTGTTGATCATGTTTTGTCCTTGAGAGAGTTTTAGTCAACGGATCTGCCACATTCAGATCCGTATGTACTTTGCAAATCTTCACATCACCATCTGCGACATGCTCACGGATGGAGTGAAAACGACGCTTGATATGCTTGGAATTCTTGTGAGACCTTGGTTCCTTAGCATTGGCTATGGCACCATTGTTGTCACAATAGACAACCATTGGATCCAACGCACTTGGAACCACGCCTAGTTCGGATATGAACTCCTTCATCCAAACTGCTTCCTGTGTTGCCTCCGAGGCAGCAACATATTCCGCTTCTGTTGATGATCCCGCCACCACGGATTGCTTGGAACTCCTCCAGCTTACAGCTCCTCCATTCATAATAAATACGTACCCGGACTGAGACTTAGAGTCATCCGGATCAGTGTCGAAGCTAGCATCGACGTAACATCTTGCGACGAGCTCTTCTTCACCGCCATATACGAGAAACATGTCCTTAGTTCTTCTTAAGTACTTTAGGATATTCTTGACCGCAGTCCAGTGTTCCAAACCTGGATTGGATTGGTACCTACTAGTCAAACTAATAGCATGTGCCACATCCGGTCTTGTACATAGCATAGCATACATGATAGAACCTATGGCTGAAGCATAGGGAGTCTTATCCATCTTTTCTCTATCTTCTGCTGTAGCTGGACATTGAGTCTTACTCAACGTCTTGCCTTGCAACATAGGTAGGAACCCTTTCCTACTATCTTCCATTCTGAACTTCTTCAAAATCTTGTCAAGGTATGTACTTTGCGAAAGTCCAATTAAGCGTCTTGATCTATCCCTGTAGATTTTGATGCCCAATATATAAGCTGCTTCACCGAGGTCTTTCATCGAAAAACTATTGTTCAAATAACCTTTTACGCTTTCTAAAAGTTCTATATCATTTCCAATCAACAATATGTCATCCACATATAGTACCAGAAATGCTACAGAGCTCCCACTCACTTTCTTGTAAATACAAGCTTCTCCGTATGTTTGGACAAATCCAAAACCTTTGATCACCTTATCAAAACGGAGGTTCCAACTTCGGGATGCTTGCTTCAGTCCATAAATGGAACGTTGAAGCTTACACACCTTGTCAGCATCCTTAGGATCAACAAAACCTTTGGGTTGCATCATATACAACTCTTCCTCAATGTCACCATTAAGGAACGCCGTTTTGACATCCATCTGCCATATTTCATAATCGAAAAACGCAGCAACTGCTAACATAATCCTAACTGACTTCAGCATCGCTACTGGTGAGAAAGTCTCATCATAGTCAACTCCTTGAATTTGTCGGAAACCTTTTGCGACAAGTCGAGCTTTATAGACGGTCACATTACCATCAGCATCAGTTTTCTTTTTAAAGATCCATTTGTTCTCAACGGCCTTGCGGTCATTGGGTAAATCCACCAAAGTCCAAACTTGGTTTTCGTACATGGATCCTATTTCGGATTTCATGGCTTCAAGCCATTTGTTGGAATCTGGGCTCATCATCGCTTCCTCATATGTCGCAGGGTCATCACCTCCATCTACCATGAAGTTTAATACGGGATCTCCGTATAGTTCAGGAGCTGCACGCTCCCTAGTTGACCTGCGAGGTGCGGTAGTTTCCTCTATTGGAGTTTCATGATCTTGATCATTAACTCTCTCTTCATCTGACGGGGTCGGCCCCGGAACAACTTCCGGTGCTGCGCTACTCGCCATTCCAAGAAGAGAAGGTTCAATAACCTCGTCGAGTTCTACCTTCCTACTATTCACACCTTTCGAGAGAAACTCCTTCTCCAAAAAGGATCCATTCTTGGCAACAAAAATCTTGCCTTCGGATCTGTGATAGAAGGTGTACCCTATTGTTTCTTTAGGGTATCCTATGAAGACGCATTTTTCCGCTTTGGGTTCGAGTTTATCAGGTTGAAGCTTCTTCACATAAACATCGCATCCCCAAACTTTTAGAAATGACAGCTTAGGTTTGTTTCCAAACCATAATTCATACGGTGTCGTTTCAACGGATTTAGATGGTGCCCTATTTAAAGTGAATGCAGCGGTCTCTAGTGCATAACCCCAAAACGATAGTGGCAAATCTGTAAGAGACATCATAGACCGAACCATATCTAATAAAGTACGATTACGACGTTCGGAAACACCATTTCGCTGTGGTGTTCCGGCAGGTGTGAGTTGTGAAACTATTCCACATTGTTTCATATGCATGCCAAACTCGTAACTTAGATATTCACCTCCACGATCAGATCGTAGAAATTTAATCTTTCTGTTACGATGATTTTCAACTTCACACTGAAATTCTTTGAACTTTTCAAACGTTTCAGATTTGTGTTTCATTAAGTAAATATACCCATATCTACTCAAATCATCTGTGAAAGTGACAAAATAACGATATCCACCGCGCGCCGATACACTCATTGGTCCACATACATCAGTATGTATGATTTCCAGTAAGTCTGTCGCCCGTTCCATAGATCCAGAAAACGGGGTTCTAGTCATCTTGCCCATAAGGCATGGTTCACATGTTTCAAATGATTCATAATCAAGTGATTCTAAGAGTCCATCAGAATGGAGCTTCTTCATGCGTTTAACACCAATATGACCTAAGCGGCAATGCCACAAATAAGTAGCAATATCATCATTTAACTTAATTCTTTTGGCATTCACATTATGAATATGTGTATCAACATTATCAAGATTCAAAAGAAATAAACCATTCTTCTCAGGTGCATGACCATAAAAGATATTATTCATATAAATCGAACAACCATTGTTCTCGGACTTAAAGGAATAACCGTCCCGCATTAAGCAAGATCCAGAAACGATATTCATGCTTAATGCGGGCACCAAATAACATTTATTGAGGTTTATAACTAATCCCGATGGTAGACGTAGAGGTAGCGTCCCGACGGCGATCACATCAACTCTTGATCCATTGCCGACGCGCATCGTCACCTCATCCTTTGCTAGTGGTCGCTTGTTCTGCAGCTCCTGTTTCGAGTTACATATGTGAGCAACCGAACCAGTATCAAATACCCAGGTGCTACTGCGAGTACTAGTTAGGTACACATCAATAACAAGTATATCATATATACCTTTGTTCACTTTGCCGGCCTTCTTATCTGCCAGATACTTGGGGCAATTGCGCTTCCAGTGGCCAGTACCCTTGCAATAGAAACACTCAGTCTCAGACTTAGGGCCATGCCTGTTTCTCTTCTCAGCAGTAGCAACAGATTTGCCACCCTTCTTGAAGTTTACCCTTGGCTTGCCTTTCTTGCCTTTCTTGAAACTAGTGGTCTTATTGATCATCAACACTTGATGTTCTTTCTTGATCTCCACTTCAGCAGTTTTAAGCATCGAGAGAAGCTCAGGGAGAGACTTCTTCATGCTCTGCATATTATAGTTCATCACGAAGTTCTTGTAACTAGGTGGCAGAGATTGGAGAACACGATGTATCCCTAGCTCAATGGGAATCGATATTCCCAAGGCTATGAGCTTATCAGCGTACGCAGACATTTTGAGTACGTGCTCACTAACGGAGCTGTTCTCTTCCATCATGCAGCTAAAGAACTTTTCTGAAGCGTCATAACTCTCAACTGCGGCATGGGTATCGAAAATCATTTTCAATTCTCCCATTGTGGCATAAGCAGTGCTGTTCTCGAAACGTTTTCGCAGCTCTGGCTCTAATCCATAGAGGATGCCGCAGTGAACTATACTGTGGTCTTCTTGTTGAGTCAGATAAACATTTTTATCCTCATCAGAAGCATCATCAGCGGGTTGGTCACCTAGAGGTGCATCAAGCACATAGAGCTTCTTGCAAGCGGTGAGGAGAATCCTCAGGTTAAGTGCCCAGTTGGTAAAGTTGCTACCATTGTTCGCTAATTTCTCTTTCTCCATGAACATATTGAAATTGAAGGTAGGTGGTGCCATGATCTACAACATATTTGCAAAGACTATTTAGACTATGTTTATGATAAATTAAGTTCAAGTTAATTCTAAAATTATCCCATGAACTCCCACTCAAAAACAACATCCCTCTTAGTTGTCTTTAGTGATTACACGAACCAAATTCACTACACCGAAACCGATCATCACGTGAGACGGTGTAGTTGCAAAGGCGAACATCAACATGTTCATCATATCATTCATATGACTCATGCTTTACCTTTCGGTTACGTGTTCCGAGGCCATGTCTGTACATGCTAGGCTCGCCAAGTAGAACCATTGTATTGCATGTGTTTCAAGGCCATGTCTGTACATGCTAGGCTTGAAAACACCCGTTGTATGCGAACGTTGAGTCTATCACACCCGATCATCACGTGGTGTCTCGAAACGACGAACTTTCTTAACGGTGCATACTTAAGGAAGAACACATTATTATCTTGATATTAAGTGAGAGGGATCATCTTATAATGCTACCGTCGCGATCTAAGCAAAATAAGATGCATAAAAGGATAAACATCACATGCATGGATAATGTGATATGATATGGTCCTTCTTGCACTTGATCTCCATCTTGTGCATCATGGTATGATCTCCATCATCCTACCGGCGTGGCACCAAGGTCCGTGGCACCTCCATCTTGATTGTCCATTACAACATATCACATGGATATGACATACAGCACGCAGGCCATAAAATAAGACAACCATATGGCTCCAGCCGGTATGTCAATAATTTACAAAAGATATCATCTCATACATAACGTTTGTAACATTGACCATATCACATCACATGCCCTGCAAAAACAAGTTAGACGCCTCTAATTTATTTTTGCATATTTTACGCGGCTTTGGGCTTACGAGGATAGAACCGTTCATATCTACGTACAAAAAACCACAACGTTGATAAAATATATTTTTGAACAACCCTTTGTAGATTAGATCTTAACTATAGTAGGAGAAACCGACACCCGCAAGCCACTTATGCAATTCAAGTTGCATGTCAGTTGTGGAACAAGTCTCATGTACGTGGACATGTAAAGTTAGTCCGGGCCGCTTCATCCTACTATGCCACTAAGATCATAAAATACTCAAAGAGACAAAAACATGATCATCAACGCCCACATACTCCTATGTGTTCTACCCGTACAATTCATCTACGCATAGATCCGGCTCTGATACCACTGTTGGGGAACGTAGCATAGAAAACAAAAATTTTCCTACACGCGATAAACCCAAATGGCCAAGATCTAATCTATGAGATGAAAGGCAACGGGGAGAAAGAGAGTCTTGAGATAACATACCCTCGAAGACTCAAAGTGGTACGAGAAAAGATCTCGTGGTTGGCGTAGTCGTTCTCACGCCGATCCCGAGCGAGAAGAAGAGCACCGCAATCCGGCGGCACCTCCGTAATCGGTCACACGTTCAGCTCGATGAAGACTTCCGTTCCCTCGTTCCAGCGGGTTGCGGAAGTGGAAGATCCCTCCGGAATTCCAGCAGCACGACGGCGTGGTGGTGGTGAAGAATCCCACGGTCAGGGCTTCGCCAAGCCGGAGACCATGGAATGGAGCAGCGGATGGAAGGGAAAATGTGTGAGCAAGTGTGTGGGGAAGAGAGAGCCCTCACCCTCCTTTTATAGGGGAGGGGGAGGCAGCCCAAGGGGGGGTGCGGCCAGCCATGGGTGCCCCCACCCCTTCCTCTCTTCATGTGAGTGGAAGCTCCACTCAAACCCACTCAAATTTCCCTTAATTTCCCACTTGGAAAATCCAAAGGTTTTTCTTTAATAAATAAATAAAACATTTTTATTTCTTTATTTATATTTGTTAATTCCATTAACAAACATTTGCATGCAGCACCTCGAACCATTTGTTAATTCTATTAACAACCGTTCGACGAAAAACCCCTTGAACTATTTCAATTTTCCCCGAAACTATTCCGGAGCTGCCCAAAATATTCTTCGGTATTCCGTATCTTCTCTAAACGCTTCATCGAACCTTAAGTGTGTCTCCCTACGGTTCGTGAATATTATAGACATGATCGAGACTCCTCTCCGATCAATAATCAACAGCGGGGTCTGGAAAACCGTGATGACTCCTATATATTCAACGATGACTCTCGTGATCGTGTGAACCTTTCAACGTTGTAACGATTTCCCTTTGTCTCGCGATATATTACTTGTCCGAGATCCGATCATCGGTATCCACTATACTTTGTTCGATCTCGTTATCCGACAAGTACTCTTTTCTCGTTCCCGTGATATAACATCCTAGTGATCAAATCACTTGCTTGCAAGCGGTGTTGATGTGATATCACCGAGAGGGCCCTGAGTATATCTATCCGTCATATTGGATGGACAAATCCCATTCTCGATCCATGAGCTTCAACCAATACTTTCCGAATATCCAATGCCACCTTTATAGTCACCCTTTTACGGTGTGATGTTTGATGTCATCAAAGTATTCTTTCGGTATTAGTGATTAACATGATCTCATGGTCTAAGGAATAATGTTACTCCGAATGTAAGACATAACAACAAAACTAAATGACTTGATCGTATTGTTATACTTAGTTTAGGGTTTAAGTTCATCATGTCATTCTCCTAATGACATGACCCCGTTATCAACAACATCCAATGTTCATGATCAGGAAACCTTGATCATCTGTTTAATCAACGGGCTAGTTAAAAGAGAGGCTTCACTAGGAACGTTGGTTTGTTTATTAATCACACATGTATCAACGTTTCCGGTTAATACAATTCTAGCATGAGAAATAAACATCTATCACAAACAAGGAATAACATAATAAACACTTTATTATTTCCTCTCGGGCATATTCCCTTCATATTATGCATCTAAACAATATCAAGTTTCCCCTCTTTATGTTGAAATTTCTGAAGTTGCACTTGTTTTGCTTTCCTATGCTTATTGCTTTGTGCTTTCATGACTTATTTTTCTACAATATTCTTTTTCATAGGAAGTGGGTTAGACTTAAATTTGTTTTACATTTGCTTCTTGATGCTCTCTTTTGCTTCAATTCATATTTCTCATGTGAACATCTTCTCAAATTATCATGCCTAACTAAAAAGCTTTAAAGAAAAGCACTTTTTGGGAGATAACCCATGTTTTTTATTTTTGCATTGTTTTTCTCTGCTTTTTTTTATTCAAGGGGTTGTATACTTCTGTAGCAACTCCTTTGTATCTTTCTTTTCGTGTTTTAGTAGTGCCAAGTAAAGTTTCTGACGAAAGTTGGAGTTGGTTTTCGGATTTCTGCGCAGGAAACAGATTTCTGCTGTCCACCGTAAAATATCGTATAAACTCCTGGAACATAAGAATGGTCTGAAATTTTTTGTGCTTATTCCTCAGCTAATTCCACAACTGTTCTTAGTTGCCCACTTTTTGATTTGATCAACAGAGGATTTTTGAAAAAAAATCATCTTTACCTGCTGTCCTGTTTTGACAGATTTCTGCCAATAATTGCATTTGCATCTTCATCTCTTTCTTTTGGTGTTCTTTTGAGAAAACGAGTTTTAAAAGAATGTTGTGACAGTAGCTAATGTGTTTATGAGTGTTAGGATTATGTTTAAACTGAACCATGTGAATTTATTATTTCGATTGCACTAACGTTGCCAATGAAGATTGTGAGAAGTTTGGCGTGAAGGAAGTTTTCAAGGGTCAAGAGAAGATGATGATATGATGTGATCAAGAAGAGTGAAAAGCCTAAGCTTGGGGATTCCCCGGTGGTACATCCCAGCAAAATTCCAAGAAGACTCAAGCGTCTAAGATTGGGGATGCCCAAGGCATCCCCTTCTTCATCGACAAATTATCAGGTCACTTCTAGTGAAACTATATTTTTTATTCGGCCACATCTTACGTGCTTTAGTTGGAGCGTCTTTTATTTTTGTTTTCATTTTTTTTGGTTTTCGTTACTGTAATAAATAGTTGGAACCTATCATACTTGTGTGGGAGAGAGACACGCTCTGTTTTCATTGCTTAGAACACTCTAGTTTTTATTCTTATTATTCTGTGAGTGTTCACTTTTTGCTAATACTGCGTTTAGCATTTGTTTTCATGCATATCTTATTAAGAGCTGTTACTTTTATTAGTTTTATGTGAGTAATATCATGTTTTCTTGCTGTATCATAAATAGTATTTTTTGTTAAAACATATCTTGTATGGTGCTTGTTGGGAAAAGAAACTACTGTTTGATGTAGAATTTATAACAGTGAAAGTAGAAGCTTGTATAGACTGTGGCTAGAACTTTTTCATGCCATGCTAAATGTTATTTTAGTTTTAAATCCTTGTGGTTATTGAGTAGCATGAATAGGCTCAAATAGCTGAGAGTGTTTAATATGTCTTGAAAGATCCGTGAGTTGTTCTTGCCATAGTAAAGCATCAATATATGGTATTCTCTTTTGAATGTTTTATCTGGTTGACTTGGCGCATGCTCACACCATGTTTATGACTATGAACTAGTCACGAATAGCCTCCATGACCACTTAGTTTTTGAACTGGTGATACCTCGTATGCTTTAATTAATGATGTTTATGTAGCTATGCATGATTGTGGCTCTTATGCTTTCTTGATTTGTCGCTCCCAGTCTTTTGCTAGCCTCCACCTGTACTGAGTATCGAATTCTACTCATGCATCCAAACTCCTTTAAACCAAAGTTTTCCCATTGTGTACACTATACATGTGGTATTTAACTGTCACTCCAAGTAAATTGCTCATGTGCTACCTTTAAAACCTTCTAAAAACTATTCCTGTTTTGTGCCCCTATTTTAGCTCATGAGGACGTAAATAGAGAATCTTTATCTCACTTGTTGATTGGATTTCACACCCTGGACTAGTGGCTTCATCCGCTTATCCAAATGATAGAAGAGCTGGCAGCGGGGTTGCCAGCCCCAAATTAATACAAACAAATTCTCTTCACTATTTTCCCCCTGATTTATCAGTCAAAGCATGATTGTGTAAACAAAAGAGAAAGAGGGATGACCTTCTACACCAGTTGCATCCTTCACAATGGGAGCCACTCTTGTGAATCCAGTTGGCTTGTGATGTACTGTATTGTCTGTTTACCATTCGTTGACATAAACATACATGTCTCTTAAAAATGTTTTTAATACCTCTGTTTAATAAAATAAAAAGCTCTAGCACATGAGTGATCCCTGCTTCCCTCCGCGAAGGGACTTTCTTTTACTTTTATGTTGAGTCTCCATCTTCTAACTTTATGAACAGTTAAGAGAGCATTTTTGCCATTCTGAGTTCTATGTGCATTTGTCCCATAAACATCAATAATTGCTTCATAATGTGATATTATTTGTTCTTAAATTATTTGTTCTAGTCTTCCTCATGAACTTTGAAAGTGTCCTGGCATTTATGTTTTGTCCCACTCTTAAGGACTAGCGAAATACCACTTTGACATGCTTTCTCTATACCTGAAACAAACTTTATCTTTCTTTGCATTATTATCCATGATCCTTTATTTAAGATACTCTTCATGATGCAAAATGATTGCTATGCTTTATTATTAAAGTTATATTTATCATATTTGTGTTTGAAGTTCTATGATCTCAACGTACATATGCTTTTACATTATAATGATCAAGTTTATGATAGTAGCATGTCATCTCAGAAATTATTTTGTTTTATCGTTTACCTACTCGAGGACGAGTAGGAACTAAGCTTGGGGATTCTTGATACATCATAAACGTATCCTTAATTTCTGACGTTCCATGTTGTTTTCATGTTGTTTCCCACATGTTTTCCTTACACTTTATGTCATTTTTATCGATTTCCCGTGACTAATCTATTAACAAGATGCCACGGAGCCAGTTCCTTGTTTTCTGCTGTTTTTAGTTTCGGAAAAGTTGTTCTGGAAATATTCTCGGAATTGGAAAATTCAAAAGCCAGAAGTCTTAGAAGTCCCGGAAGCTTTCAGAAGTCCCGAAGAGCCCCAGAGGGGGGCCACACCATGGGGTGGCGTGGGTCCCTCCTGGCCGCGCCACATAGGGGTGTGGGCCCCTTGGCCACCCCCCGGCATCGCCCTTTTTCCCATTTATACTCCCCTGAGGGAAAACCCTAGGGGAATCAACCTTTTCCGCAAAATACATCCGTAGCTCTGCCGCCGCTATCGACAAGTTTCGGGGGACAGATATCTGTTCTGGCAACCTACCGGGACAGGGAAGTGCCCCCGGAAGCCATCTCCATCGACTCCACCGCCATCTCCATCGTTGTTGCTGTCTCCTATGATGAGGAGGGAGTAGTTCTCCCCCGAGGCTGAGGGCTCTACCGGTAGCTATGTGGTTCATCTCTCTCTCCCATGGTGTGATCTTTATGTGATCATGAGCTTTGTAATCTAGTTGAATATGTAGATGTGATCTTCATTTGTTATGCTACTCAAGTGGTTTTGTTATCTCCGTAAACACTTTGATCACAGTGTAAAGGTGATAGTGTGTGAACCGTGTGGTTTAGCATGATATTTATATCTTGTGTTGGAAGATGAACCTATGAAATTGTGGTGTTTGTTTAGTACTAATTTAGGTCGCTCATGTTGATAGCGTGGGGTGCCCTAGAGAGGGAATATGGACTTGAGGAGTGTTGTTACAGCCCTACGCAATGATTGGTGTTTGTTATTCGACCGGAGAGTGGTTCAGAGTAGCATAGTGAAGAAATGATATTTATGCACTCAATTATGTTTTCATTATTGAGAGGCGTCCTCTAGTGAAAGTAGGAGCCCTAAGCCTTATTTCCAAGTACTGAAACACCGTTTTCTGCCTGTTCTGCTACATGTTTTCTTGCTACCATTTTTATTTCAGATTATTATTATCACTTATAATCATCCATACTAGCTGTATTTTACTCTCTCTTCGCCAAACTAGTGCACCTATATACCTGACAAGTATATTGGGTGTGTTGGGGACACAAGTGACTTCTTGTATCTTGATTGCAGGGTTGCTTAAGAGGGATATCTTTGACCTCTACCTCACTGAGTTCGATAAACCTTGGATGATCCACTTAAGAGAAACTTGCTGCTGTTGTACAAACCTCTGCACTTGGAGGCCCAACAGTGTCTACAAGAATAGAAGCGTGCGTAGACATCAACGTCCTCTATTGTGATAGCAAAATTTTGAGGCTGACGGTTGTATAATGCCCCCTCCACTTCGAGATCAGGTTTGATTCGACTCAGCAGGTGCTATGCACGATGACTTTGGCGGAGTTGTGGAATTCATACATAACCAGCGGTGACGATGCACGACGTCTAATACAAAGACGTCAATTCAAATCGGATCCTGGCAGGTACTACGCACGACGTCTCCTCCGTGGCATCAAGTCATACCTATTACCGCTTGATCGAAAGTGGTACCACAAGGCTTGGTACTATGAGACGTTATCCGCTTCCAGTTTCTTCTTCATCGACATCTGGTTAGGGATGAGTCGTTCGCTAGGCAGGTGGTTATGGTATAAGCTTCAGCATCGAGGGAGCACACTTCGGTAGAAACATTCTGGCAATTGACTCGTCATCATCGGTTGCGGTGCTTCCTTCTTGAAGGCTTAGCCGATAAGCGATAGTCTAGTGGAGATTTTGTCGCGAGACCTGCAATCTCGGATTCACTTATTTTAAATCTTTATAAACTATACAATAGAAGTGTTGTGTGCATCGTTTTGATGTAAGGCCGAGTCTTCCCCTTTATCTAAACAAGTAGTGAAGAAAGGGCATTTACATTTGGTTCCGATAAAAGGACCAGAGGAGAAGTGTACAATTAGAATGAATCAAAACAATGATTTACATAAGCATATCACTACTGGTAAAAGGAAGAAAAAACAAGTAAAATTGTATGTGCATCTTGTTGGTCAGTAGGGTTTCTTGTTCACCCTCCGACAATTCTTTCTAATCTCCCCATCCCTTCCGGTCAGTGGGCTTATATTCCCCATCTTAACCATCGAAGTTGCGAAGTTTCGGAAAAATTCCTTCTGGCTACCGGAGAACCTGCGAATGATCGGTGCAGTGGTCGCCGCTGCAACGGGATCGGACAGCATCACCTGGTCCGACGGAAGCTGGGCACGGCCCCGCAGGAGGTTGCCGTAGTACTTGTTGTCGAATACGTCGGGTGTGACCCTGTCAAGGTTCACCAGAGCCCCCTCGCCTTGCCCGGCCGTGCAGTTTCGCTGCGTGAACTGGCATTGCGCCCGACCAAAGGTGTGCGCTCCCTGCAGCGCGACGAGGTCGGTGTCGTCGAGACCCAAGTTTCTGAATTTCTCCTGAAGCGTCTCCAGGGTGTCGAAGGGGCTCGGGAGATTGTTGGCACTCTCGATGTTGGTCGTGTAGCCATCACGGCGGCCCAACGGTACGCTCCAGGACGGACCTCCAGCTAGTTCGACGGAGATCTCAGCGGCGACGGCGAGGATATCGGCGCAGGAGACGATGCTAGGGCAAGCATTCTCCAATGCGTGCTTGATGTCGTCGACCACGTTGAACCCTCGCGCCGACCTGTCATTGGCGGGGGCATTCTTCTCGCTCATGATACCCGCCTGGAGGTCGTCGTCGAGCAAAAGCGAACCGTCACACCCCTGAAGAAATTAACCACACAGACACAGATCAGATCATTGAGATGATATACCGTTACCGTACTATGGACCGACATCACTGTATATGCGCCGAGCGCATACATGGTTTTCTGAACTCACATTGACAAAACAGTCGTGGAAGTGGAGGCGGATAAGGCTGGCCGGGATACGAGCGTCGCCCATGCGGGCCTCCTGGATAACACGTTTGATAATGTCGCGCGTACCTGGGCACGAGTCATCGTAGAACGACGAGCTCAACCCGGCACGGGAGCCGCCATGACCATGAGCTCCATGGCTCAGCGCTAGGACGAGTGCTGCTGTGAGCAAGAGGCTACAGCGAGCAGCTAAGGAAGCGCCCATTTGCACTTACTGCACACGAGTTCACGAGGAGAGACGCCTGCAGGTTTTGCCAGCCACTGCTGGAGCGATCGACAAGAAAGCGAGCTAGCTGCTATAAAGATGGAAAGAGGTATCGCAGAGAGATGGATGTGATGGAAACGGGGATGCTATGGAGGCTATTTGTAGTCTTGGTCCATTAAGCGCAAGGCCATTGTTGACCTTTTGTGGAAGCGCGTTTCACAGGTTCCGCATGCCTGCCGTTGTCAAATTGAGTATTGGCACACTGTCGTTGGCGGCCGCAGCTTTACGGTCCTGCACGCGGCCGCTCATGTTTTTATATCAGTATATTAATTTTATATAAAATGGCATCACAAGCTCGGAAGAAGTTTGGTGGCCAGATGATGGGAGGAGGGAGAGATGCCTGTGGCGGGACAAGAAAATTAGACGGCACGCTAACGTTAGAGTATTGCCAGGAAACGGCCGAGCGACCGGATCAGCTAATGCCGACTCCAACCGTGTTATGCGATTCCTTGAACTCAACTTGTCATCGATCACCAGCGCGCCTGTGGAGGACCAAGCCGATCGAGGGCTTTCTGCCTTTCTCCCTTTGCTTGGTTTCCTATGTACTTATTCCACTACTACTTTCTCCGAACTAATTATTCCACTACTCAATTTCATTAAGATATGAAGTAGAACCAGCGAAATGTCAGCTCTCATTTTCTATTTATTTGTAGACGACATCATGTTGTTCTGCTACTTGCAAGAACACGCCCTGTTGCTTCCTGCACGCGCTACCAGCCATTTTGCTAACGTTGATCGTGAGAGTCGGCAGGTTGCACGCCTGTGACATGTGGTAACTGTTGGGAATCAGTACACTTAAATCATCTCTGGCCCCATCTATAATCTATAATATCTAAATAGGAGCAACCCACTAAGTCCATTTCTCTTAACATGCAAGACATACACATAAGCAATCATGTAATTGGTCCACGTCATCATCCTTATTCAGTTTCAGCTTACCTCTGTCCGATTTATTTCAGACCCACTTTTGGTCACCAACTGCACCGTGGGCATTGGGTTTCTCTCATCTTTCTGCAGCGTTTCCACAGAAACTCCTCGGTTACTCTCATCCCTTTTATTTAGTTTTCATCCTCTCTCTCTTCGTCTTTACATCAAATCAATTTCTTAATTGACCACTAAGAAACTGATGGTTTCCTTCTACCTTTCCGTCTTCACCGACGATAAATTGCACGAGTAACAGATGCATTTGTCCTCCCATTTAAGATGTTGCGCTACTCCCATCCCTTCGTATCCACAACTCATGACCGCGTCAATGCTCGAGGGACACCACTTTTTGCCAGCCCGAGCTTCATGGGACGTATTTGAAGTCCCTGTTGTCGACGCACCATGTGCTGACGTCCTCTATCATGGCGGCGCACAAGTTCTTCACCGCCGCCGTGGACGGGTAGGCATGCTGCACATATCCCAGCATGCTCTTCTTCACGAACTCCTTGCGCCAGTAGCCAATGCTTGTGGCGATCGATAGGAACCAGGCCGCGCTAGCCGAGCTACGAGGTCTCCAGTCTCCACAGTAGCTTGCAATTGGTGGTCGCGTTCCCTGCACCAACTGAAAAAAAATGCTGCTGGTGGGGGGGCTCGGTATACCGGCAAGGAAATCCAACTGCAGATGCAGCTACATCCATGTACAGGGATTTGAGGTTCGTTGCATCTTGCTCTCCCTCATCATACACGATATCATCTTCGTCTCATTAGCTAGCATGTTGGGGGTTGATAGGTTTGTCACTCCACTTGCTATTGTGAACCATTTTCTTCTCTTAATTCCTGCAGCAGATATATACATGGTGAACTGGCGAGTTGACATGGATCTGCAGACAGGCTTATATATCAATTTTCTTCTCTTCACTTAAAGACGTTGTAACAATGTAAGAATCTACCTCCAGGCTCTAGCTCAGATAGCCGTTTTGGTGCGGTGATACTTCTGGACATTTTAGCATATTAATGTTTAGAGTTTGCACAATGTAAGTAGTTCTGCAGATTTTGTAACCCAAGAAATTGATATCTCTGGAAATTAATAGACGTAATTTCTTCATTGTGTTTTAGGACACATAACAGCTAACTAAGACAAAAATGAGGAGGTGGGAAGGCATTCCGCATAGTTCATTCATGCATGGAAGATTTGTTTTTTAATTCACTGCTCAAATATGGTGGCTACTCTTTTTTGAAACTACAAATATGGTGGCTACTCAATAATCGTCGTTTTTTCATAAGTCTGCATGGTTTCTAAATTGCCAAGCTAATATTGTACATTCGTGCTCAACTAACAATAATATTGAGTTAGATTCAGAGTCCCTTTTTTGTATGCAGGAAAGGCAAAAAAAATACAGAAAGATTTCTTTACATAATTGGAGAGCTAATAGGATTTGTGCTCAAACTATATTCCCCACACTTTGTTGATTATGTCCTGGCGACAACATGTGCATGTATCTTAAATGCGCCCGCAGGTTGCATATACTGCAACCTCGAAACATTGTTCTTGATCTGATACCTTCCATAACTTGATTCCTGCCCTTTTTCATTTTTTTTGTCAATGTAAGCATTTTGTCCAAATGAATATATACTTCCATTTCTCCTAAAATTGATGTTTCACCGATTAATTTTACTAAGCTCTGATTCAGTTCACTGTTGTACTTGGATATTTCTGAGATAATTTGAACATATGTCTCTGCTCCTTGACCTTCCTTTCACTATTAATCTGTTCTTTCGGAATTTTTGTTCAATCCAAAGTTCAACATATGCAGCGCAAACAATTTTGTTTTCTAAATTTTCCGCAGCAACGCGCGGGGCATTATCTAGTTTCTCAAAATTTAGCCCCTTATATGCCTCATTATCCTCTGGAGAAGAGATCTGCTCCTATAAAAAATGATCGATTCTAACTGAACGCCCAAACTGAACTTCAAAAAAATTAACACAAATTATTTTATTTTGAGCATATTAAGTTGCTCAATAATTCATTAATCGACATCTTGGTCGCATGCTTTACCAAGTCTTCGCTAAAAAGAATTGATCCGAAGAAGAAAATAAGAAAAAATAGACATTTCAATAGGAACACAACTTCCTTGATTGCTCCTACAAGCCCAAGCAATGTTTTCTTCATCTTCTTATATTTCTTCGCTACATTGTTACTCTTCTCCACGGACTTCTCTAGTTTGCATATCGTCTTCTTTCCTTCCTCAGTTTTAGAGATTGCATCATCCGTAATTTCATCTGTAGCAGCTAGGACCAAGCTTGGTATAATCTCACTGCACGCCCGCGTCGCTCCCGAGGGCGTCTCGGGCGAAACCCTAGCCGCCGCCGTCCCCACACCCCCTCTGTCACATCCAAACGCTGCCGTCGGAGGAAGCTATCGGGGGAACAACCCTCCGCGTGGTGGATGGCGGCCAGCGGGTCCTTGCCTCCTCAATACAAACGCGACGGGAGACCTCCAGCCATATGCGTCTGTTGGCCGTAGACGGCTGGCGCGGATGGCGGAGCACGGACGTCGGAGCGGTGCCCTGGGTTCTTCCGACGGTGACTAGTGGCCGGGTCTGCATGGGCAGCCGACGCTGGATGGGCGGCGGTGCCGACGAATTGGCAGTTGATTCCTCGGACCAGCGGATTTGTGGAGTAGGCTGGCTGCAGGCCTTGTGTTGGAAATGGCTTGTGAGTTGCCGCTGCCCTTCACCTTGTTTAGTTTTTTACCCTTCTATCTTCTTCTACTCAGTATCTCTTCTTCTCGGTTACTCTTTCTGACCCAAACCAGCATTTCCCGATCCATATATCTTCCCGAACCTCAGTGTCGCCGCTGAAACCGCTGTGGAGAAAGCGAGAAGGGCCAGGCCGACAGCTGGTCTGAGTGTTGATGACACCTCCAGCATCGATGATCATCTCGTCAACCTCAAGACCCGGGTACACTCCCTCAAAGGCTTGGGTACCTCCGTGGTGTCCACTGCAATGGAGCTGCACAAACTGTTCTGGCCAGAACGAGATGTCCCGGATACCATTAGCGACATGGCAGCCAACCTGGATCATGTTAAGGAGGAGCTGAAGAAATTGCGCGCTTCCGCAGCCCGGGCTGGAGCTGACGAAACCCTTCACTTCATCCTATCCTGGTATGAAAATCTAGATCTTGACAGGATTGGCACCTGCAGAAATGGCTCCAAGTGGACTGGGCGTCCCGAGTGCGTCCTACGCCGAAAGGAAGTGGCATACAAGATTGCCTCCTATGCTGAGACCAGCCAATACATCGACGGCCCCACCGAGCCGGATACCGATGTTGATGAAGCGGAGGAGGAGGGGGAAGCCGAGTTCAACGAAGATGCGGGCGAAGACCACAACCGAGATGACGAGGAAGCTGAGCAGGAGGAGGCCGAGCATGAAGAGGCCGAACAAGAGGAGAGTGAGCAGCGCGGCACCGCGGAGGACTCCGGGATGGAAGCCAATCCGGAGACCGAGCAGCCGCAACCCGCCGCGCAGGAGGGGGTTGTCACCACCGAGATGGTGATTGATGACCCTGCTCCCGAGTTGGGCGCGACCGGGGCTGTGACCGGAACCGCCACCTCCGAGCTCTACCCTCTTCCCAGCGCTTCCATCACTCGGGCCTCCAACTCTGCATCGGAGCCAATCTCCGCTACTCCGACTTCTTCTGCGGTCGAGCCTGCGTCTACAACTGCTGCCTCCGAGCCAGTGGCGCCTACCACCACCGACTCGGATACCACCACCTCCACCGTCGTCTAAATTCCTACAATTTTTATCCTAAAACACTTATCAGATCCCCGGGATGCCGGGTGCAGATGTAATCAATACACTTATGTTTTCTTTCGAGACTCAGTTTTATTTGATTCACTTTTAGCAAGACTGGCTTAATGCCGGATTGCGTTATAATGCAAGTCCCCGAGTTGCATTTCTCTTCCACTTGTCTTTTTGTCTTGGCTCTTACCTGCCACTTGTGGCTTTTTGGTAGCCGAGTCACAATATTTCAAAAACCAAGTTTTCGATACTCAACCACCTTGAGATTTGGATTCTAACGCTGCCCACCACTTAGCCGAAAAGAAAACAGAGAATTAAAACAACCCTACTCGGTTGCTACACTTATCTTTTCCTTAGCCAATTTTCATGTATTTATTGACCTTTGGCTTGTTCTCTTGCTTGCCATGAAGCCGGGTTGCGGACAGCAGCAGAGTCGAAGAGTTGACCCTTGGGTTTAAACACACTACTAGATATGTGCATGAAATTCTAAGTAGACCAACCGAGTAGACAAAGTAAATAAAGTAAACAACACAAGGAAAGTTTTAGCACAGGCAGTCCCCGAGTTTGAATTCGGAGTGCCAACTTGAATTTTAACTCGGTTAAGGAGATACATACAATGTTTGCTCATGAATGAAAACGGCGGAGTAGAGCTACATTACAGGGATGTTTGGATTCCTCTCTGTCTCTATCCGGCCTGTTCTTCTGCGGTGCCTGTGCGTCAACTAGATAGTAGGCATCATTGTGCAGAGCCTTGCTCACAATGAAAGGCCCTTCCCATGGAGGGGATAGCTTGTGCATCCAGGCCGTGCGCTGCACGAGCCTAAGGAACATGTCTCCTTCTCGGAAAACCCTTGGGTTTACTTTCCGGCTATGATACCGCCTCAGGCTTTGCTGATATATGGCTGCACGTGACAGAGTTAACTCTCTTGCTTCTTCTAGCAGGTCAACGTTATTTTCTCGAGCTTCTCTCGCCTCTTTTTCAGTGTAGAGTGTTACTCTGGGCGAGTCATGCTCTAGGTCAGTGGGCAACACTGCCTCAGCTCCATATACCAGGAAGAATGGCGTGTATCTGGTTGATCGGTTAGGGGTAGTCCTTAGACTCCACAACACCGCCGGCAACTCGTCCAGCCAATAACCAGGGGTTCGCTTTAATGGCTCAATTAGACTTGGCTTTATCCCGGATAGGACCATGCCATTTGCTCTTTCAACCTGCCCATTTGAGGCCGGATGCGCAATGGATGCAACATCTAGCCGGATCCGCTTCTCCTTGCAGAATCTTGCAAACGCACCCTCAGCAAAGTTTGTGCCATTATCAGTGATGATGTTGTGTGGGTAGCCATATCTCAAAACGATATCCTTCAGGAAGCTCACAGCTGTGACTCCATCACACTTCCGAATAGGCTTGACCTCAATCCACTTGGTGAATTTATCAACCATGGCCAAAATGTGAGTCATGTTGCCTCTAGCCGGCTTTAAAGGGCCTACCATATCCAAACACCAGACAGCGAATGGCCAAGTAATGGGGATGGTCTTCAACTCGGATGCTGGCATATGAATCTTGCTCGCAAACCTGTGGCACCCGTTGCACTTTCTCACTATATCTTCAGCTTGCCGCAAGGCAGTGAGCCAAAAGAATCCATGCCGAAAAGCCTTGTCGACCAGAGCCCGAGAAGAGGCATGATGCCCGCATTCTCCCTGGTGTATTTCTCTAAGAATCTCTTCTCCTTATTCTGGCTCAACGCAGCGTTGCAGCACGCCAGTAGGACTCCTTCTGTGCAGCCCCTTGTTGACGATGGTGTAGCCCTTGGATCTTCTCTGTATTTGCCTGACCATGACCTCATCACTCGGTAATGAGCCATCCGTTAGAAAGGATAATATGGGCAGAGCCCAACTCGGTGTCTCCCGGATGGGAAACACTGGTTCGTCCACTTCCATTGGATCAGCTACCATGACCTCTTCCGAGTTGGAGACGAGTCCCCGAGTCTCCAAGCATTGAGAAATGATCCCCTCGATGAACGCAACAGTCCCCGAGTTGTGTGAAGCAGTCCCCGGGTTGCAAGTGCCAGTCCCCGGGTTGGAGACGACAGTCCCCGGGTTTTCCTTTGTAGCTTCCCAATCAATCTCCATGGGAACAGCTTCCGATCCTGGCAGAGATGGGATGAATATGGATTCCGAGTTGGGGGATGGCTTGATGGACGACTTTCTCAAATGCTCCAAGGCAATCCCAGCCGGGATAAACTGCCGAGAAGACCCTAACTTGGACAGTGCATCAGCTGCATCATTCTCAGCTCGATGTATGTGATGAAACTCACACCCCTCAAAGAACCCAGTCATAGTTTGCACCAGAAACCGGTAGGACGCCATGTTGGCATCCAAGGCATCCCAATTTCCAGAAACTTGTTGAACCACCAAATCCGAGTCGCCATAACAGACAATGTGCTAAACCCCGATCTCCTTGGATACCCTCAGACCATGTACCAATGGCTCATATTCGGCCACGTTATTGGATGCCTTGAAATGGATCTGCATCACATACTTGAGTTGATGTCGCTTGGGTGACGTGAACACCACGCCAGCACCGAGCCCTTCTTTTACTTTGGAGCCATCAAAATGCATCTTCCAAAAGTTGGTTTCCGGCAAGGGAGGGTCGTAGTGCATCTCGGCCCAATCCACCAAGAAATCTGCCAGAGTTTGTGACTTAATTGCTTCTCTTCTCGCGTACAGACGAGTGTACGCGGCTAGCTCAATTGCCCACTTGGCTACCCGGCCGCTTGCATCCTTGGTGCCCATGATCTCCGAGATGGGAGCAGTGCTCACCACTGTGATGGGATGCTCTTGGAAATAATGCTTGAGCTTCTTGGCACCTAGGTACACGTCATATGTCATCTTCTGGTTGTGCGGGTAATTTTTCTTGGAGCTGGATAGCACCTCGCTGAGATAGTACACTGGCCGCTGCACAGTCTTGCCTTCCTCTTCTCTTTCCACCACTATCACCATGCTGACTACCCGGTTGGTAGCTGCAATGTACATCAACATTGGCTCCTTAGGCAGGGGGCTTGCTAGGATGGGAGCGCTACCCAGCATGGTCTTGAGTTCTTTGAAGGCCACGTCAGCTTGTGGCGTCCAGACGAACTTGTCACTCTTCTTCATGAGTTGATAGAGAGGCAAGGCCTTTTCACCCATTCTTCCCAGGAAGCGGCTAAGGGAAGCCAAGCATCTGGTAAATTTCTGCACATCCTTCAGTGATCTCGGCAAAGACATGCTCTCTATAGCTTTTATCTTTGAAGGATTGGCCTCAATGCCCTGACAAGATACCAAGAAGCCGAGCAGTTTGCCAGCCGGGACGCCGAAAGTGCACTTAGTCGGATTCAATTTCATCCTGTACTTGCGCAAGTTGGCAAATGTTTCTTCAGTATCACTAAGAAGAGTATGTGTTTCTTTCGTTTTGATGACAATGTCATCTATGTACACCTGCACATTCTTGCCGATTTGGTCATGCAAACATTTCTGCATGCACCTCTGATAAGTAGCCCCAGCATTCCTCAACCCAAAGCACATAACACGATAGCAATAAGACCCGTACGGGGTAATAAAAGCAGTCTTTATTTGATCAGCCGGGTTAAGAGGTATCTGATAAAAACCAGAGTAGGCATCAATGAAAGACAAAAGCTCGCACCCGGCAGTGGAATCGATCACCTGATCTATGCGGGGTAGCGGAAAAGGGTCCTTGGGACATGCTTTGTTCAAGTCGGTGTAGTCCACACACATGCGCCATGCCACCTCGGCCTTGGGGTCCTCCTTCTTCTTCTCAACCATGACCGGATTGGCCAGCCAATCCGGATGCAGTACCTCCTTGATGAATCCACATAGCAGTAGCTTGGTGATGTGATCACCGATAGCTTTCCTTCTCTCTGCCACAAAGCGGCGCATTGCCTGCTTAATCGGCTTGGCATCTGGGCGCACGTGTAGCGAGTGCTCAACCAACTCCCTCGGGACGCCTGGCAAGTCCTCATTGGACCATGCAAAGACATCCCGATTCTCACGAAGGAAGTGGATGAACTCGCTTTCCTATTTATCGCCCAACCCGGCGCCAATGATGGCAACGCGGTTTGGGAACTCAGGGTCCACCTGCACCTTCTTGGTTTCCTGGGAGGCCTGGAAAGTGGCTCCATACTGAGAACTTGGCATGCCAGGCATACCGACTTGAGCTGCTTGAGCCATAGCCACCACCTCGTGTATCTTCTTCTTCTCAGCAGCGATGACCAAAGACTCTGCCAGCATAGATCTAGCAGATGCGCAATCCAGGGAGCGCGTGTAATCACCCGAGATTGTGATGACACCATTGGGACCAGGTAGCTTCATCTTCAGGCAGGCTGCATGGGTTGAGGCCATGAACTTGGTGAGCGCAGGCCTACCGAGTAGAGCATGATAGGGGCTCTGAAGATCAACCACTTCGAACTGCAGGCACTCGGTGTGGCAGCTCTCCCTGGTGCCGAATAGCACATCTATCCAGATGCGGCCGATTGGAGCGCAAGACACTCCCGGCACAATGCCATGAAAAGTGGTCCTGCTGGGAAGCAGCATGTTCTCGGCAAGGCCGAGTTTCTACAGGGTATCTCGGTACATGATGTTGATGCTGCTGCCATTGTCAATCAGCACCTTGCTGAACCTGCCATTCTTCTTGGTTCCCAGGAAGGTGGGATCCACCACTAGTGCATATGTACCCGGATTGGGCATCACCTTGGGATGATCATCTTTGGACCAAATAATTTTTTGGTCGCACCAGTGCAAGTAATGCGGCACAGCCGGTATCACTACATTCACCACCATCGCACGCCTACGCTGCGACTGCTTGTCATGCGGCTCGGTGGTGAACACCATGTAGCTCTCATGATGCTCCTGATACTGGTTCCGGTCTCCACCACCATCATTGCCGTTGTTGTTGTTGCCATTGTTGTTGTTGTTGTTCCGGTTGTTGTTGCGGGTGTAGTAGTTGCGGTTGCGGTCGTTGCGGTTGTTGTAGTTACGGTTGGCTCCCTGAGCCACTTGGTTCACATTCTCCCTTCTCGGATTCATAGCCGACCTAGGAGCAGCTGCCCGGATAGGCTGCACATTGGCATCCGCAGGCGGCAGAGGAGGAGGAGGGGGTAGTTGACCAAAACCTTCACTCTTGATGCGGTCCACCCAGCTGCATTGCCGGGTAGTGTGGTTGGCTGGCCTACTCGGATGCCGAGTATGGAAGCTGCAAGGTCCATCCTTCATGTTCTCAAAGATAAATCGCTGAGCATCTCCGGCTTCCGGGTTGGTGTTGCCTTGCTGGGGAGCATTGTATGGCTTCTTGAAGCCTTGGCCCTGATTCTGGTTCTGCCTGTATTGGGATCGAGCAGTTTTTTTCCTTTGGCTGCTCCCAGCAGCCGCGGTGTCTTGGTTTGTAACATCCCAAGTATGAAAATACCCCTAGAATGTTTGATTTCTTGTTTAATTAAAGTTTTGCATCATGTCATCATGCTCATTGCCTTGTTTGCATTTGTTTTACTTTTTTTTCCACTTGTTTGCTTCTGTTTTACTCTGTTTTCACATTTGAAATTCAAACTTTGTTCAAACATTTGATTCATACTTGTTATGTTACAACCTCTTAAATAAAAAGTTCAAATAAAAACAACCATTTGCTTCCAATTATTTCCATAATGATCAACTAATAAAATGGTGGTTTTTATTTCAATTAATTACTTCCAATGTTATTTCAAATTCAAATCTCATGTTACAACAGCACCCAATATGGAATTATGAAATTGCCAAAACATTTTAACTCATTGTTTCAAATTAAACAATAGGGTTCCAATTAATTAAATTCTTGTTTTGAAAAATTCCATCACTACTCAAATTAATTCAAATTTAAACCATTTTGCAAACAGCAAATCATTTTGATATAATTGTAAAACAAAACTTGTCAATTGGTTGTTTTTGACCTAACAACCTCACCCTAATTTTTCTAAGAATTTTACTAACTTAAAAATCTCATTTTTCCTCCTATTCTATTTGCTGCAAAAAAAAAAAACAGAAGAACAAAAATAGAAAAAGGAAAAGCTAACGCGCGCGCAGCAGCTAACCTACGCAGCCCAGCCCAGCTAACCTACCCGATGGCCCGCGTACCGCTTCGCTCGCGCACCCCCTTCTGTTTCCAGTACGGCAGCGCATCGGGGGGTGCCACGGCGGCACTGTTGCACGCCGACGGCCGATGCGCCACCGTACCCCCTATTTAAGCAACCCTAGACCCCCCTGGCGCCGCCCTAACCCTAGCTGCTACCTATCCCCTCGCGATCGCCGCCGTCTCCTCCATTTCTGCCCTGTTCCCCACCTCTGCAACCATCGCCGGAGCGCCGCCGCCTGAACCCACGATGATCACCGCCACCTCGACGCACCACCTACCCACCTAGCTACGGGAACCAAACCACCTCGTCTCCCTCTTCCGTTTGAACACCGCAGCCACCCCGGAGGAAGTCCACGCCCACTACAAGAAATATGTTGATACATGACGCTCAATTTTCATCACTAAATCGTCACCAAATTTCATCCATGACGATCTTATGACGAAAAACAAATCGTTGAAAACCGAGCGTCAGTAATGGTTCACCACGACGATTTTGTAGGAATCGTCATGGACATCCACGACGATACAGGAACGTCATTAATCTATGACGATCCAAAATCGTCGTGAGCAATCCAGCCAGGACAGCTCAGCTCCGACGTGGCCTATCCTACGTGGCAGAATAGTGACGAAATGAAATCGTCGTGGACCTAATTCAGCCCGGTCCATTTTGTTGGTCTGTGTGGGCCTAGCCCAATAACTTGGTCGTTGCTGGTCCTTTTCTTAGTTGGGCCTGGGCATTTTTCATCTATGGGCCTCGGCCTCTGTATGATCTTTTTGTTTTTAAATTTTAAAAAGTATTCACTTTACTATTATTTGGGCCGTGGCCTTTTCGAGCCCATATATTTCAGTCCATTCTGAGTATTTAGCACATTGCTTCTGCCAAGCATGGGCCTTTTAGCAATCCACTAATTTCTGGGCCTCTAGTTCTTAATGCACAGGATAAGAGGACATTTTTTATCTTCTCTCTCCAGATACACATTTCAATTGAATATATCAACGAATTTGAATAAGAAATCAAATTACACAGGAACATAAATTTCAGCATTCATGCAACTTATCAGCAAACTTCAGGACTGTAGGACACTAGTGTATAAACAGGAACATTACATTCAATGTTACATAAATAGCATAACTTGTTCAGGATCATGAGCTGAATCGAACATCTGGAGTGTACTTCAACAACATGTAGAGCAATGTGAGCTCCTTTCATGCCCTTCATTCCATCCTTGAGTTCTTGTATCGGTTCAACCTGCAAAAACACCAAAGATACAGCAAAGAAAATCAGACAATTATTTTTTGGTAAAAAAGGCACAACACCAGTACACAGCAACAAGTCCTCCTTGAAATTAGACCAACTATATTATCTAACCTATCAAAGGATGCAACAACAAAATAACTTGCTTTACACACACTTATGCCTTCCAATTTGAAAAGGCTCCAAGTTAATTGCAATCACGAATTTAGAACAGCAACAAGAAAATAATGCATTAAACTAAATTAATTAGGAGAGTGCTGACTGGGATTAAAACGCTACTACTGGTACCATGCATGGGATGGCTGCAAGTAAATCTTAGCTACTGAGCATCTGATACATTCTTAGGATCATCATATCAGATATAGATGAAAATGTTATAGAGTATGATTATCTAGTACATACATGGAAAGCACGGTTATTTCTGGATATCCTATACAGCTTGCCTAACATCAGATTCATTTTTAGACTTCTCACTTTAGAAGGATCCCTTCCATCTGCAGAAAAAATGTAGAACAAACAGTACATCATTTGTCTTTGTCGTTACCAGAAGAACCAACCATATCTGCATTCATACCACCCTACATATATTTTAAAGGATCCATGTTTCCAGATTCGACCAACATTTAACAGGGTAAAAATTGTTTGCTAAATTTAGCAAATAATGACAGCGATACAGAAAAAATAGAAACCTCTTGGAGTGCTTCACGGTACTCATGTAGAGCAGAATGGCAAAGAGCTATTGTAGACTTCACCTACGACAGTGGAGAAAAACAGAACTCTCCAGCAGCATGACACATCCGGCCTTGCCAACCTGCAAGCAATTCACCACCACCGGCCTTGCCAACCTGCAAGCAATTCACCACCACAACCAAAATTGATTCAGAACTTACAACGCAAATCCATCGCAGCACCGAAACTGGAAGAGAAACGGCGGGGAACGAGGGCGCTTACCACGGAGACCTTCTTGTTGTTGGGGTGCTTCTCCTTGTAGTCCTTCCTGGAGCCCTCCCTGCAGAAGGGGAACCAAGCCCAAAACATCCGTCAGAAACACCACACCACAGCAGAAACAAACCGAAACCGAATCACGAACTGTGGGAAGCAGATCTGGGAGGAGGCTTCTTACATGAAGACGAAGAAGGCGCTCAGGGGACGCTTGGGCTTGTTGGAGTCCTTCTCGGCCCTTGTCTTCTTCACCGTGAGCCTGCACGCAGCAGCAAAAAAGCCAACAACAAATCGAGTCAGACCAGACGCAGAACCGCTCGAACACGCAAGCTAAACAGCAGGAAATCGAACTGGGAAGACGGGAGATGACGGGATCAGACGTGGTTCATGCTCACCTTGGCCTTCATCTCGAAACCTGCAGCGCGGAACAGATCGAAGCACCGGCCGCCCTGCTTCACCTGGTACAGGATTGCAAGATCACCAAATAATGCAATGGGAAACGCAAAAGCAACCAGGGCAGATCAACACGGCACAACTACCAACAGTCCAAACAATCAACTATCATTTTGAAGCATACTAAGGTCAGATGGTTATTTTCACACACTTGCATTGCACGAATGATTCTGGCTCCAAAGTTCCAGAACTAATTATGTTTTGAGGCCGAGAAACAAATGATCTTCAAGGCCAAACAACAGAATATACAGTAGCATGAAACATAGTATCCAGGGTATCTGGGATTACGATACTTAAATGCTGAACAAAACGGTTCATACTTCAAAATTTAGCTAAGACCAAACAGATTTCACTCAGTAAACACAACACTAAGCGTCAGATCTTCACTTCTTTGCCTTCTTTGGTGCCCTGCAGCATCAGGTAAAAGCAGATCAGCCAAGTTGAACATAAAATTTTCAATTTGTGGAAAATGTAAGGAAACGAGTGGGAATGCTTACACTGCAGGTTGAGCAGGAGCTGCTGCGGCTGCAGGTGCAGAGTGGTCGGTTGGGCCCTGTTTTAAGAAATAATAGTACATTAAATCATCTGAACAAAAACATCATTAACAAGATACACAATGGAGTAGATATTTGGTCTATGAATAGGCAAAACAGACAACAAGCTAACTGAAACAAACATACATAACTCAGAGAAAGAAATAGCAGCAATTTGCTTACAGGGAAGGAACACCGAGAGCAACTAAACTCTCCACCTTAATTGTGCACTTCCGAGAGGGAGAGCTCAGCCGATGGCACTTCAGAGAGGGGGAGCTCGGCCGACAGCAAGGCTTCGCCGGGGATAGGAATCCTGCAGGTTGCTTTGTTGTGGCCATACCCGAGCGTAATACAATTATGCCAGACCAGCTCAAATACTTGCCCAGACCATTAAATTTGCTCGAATTTCCTTGAAAAATAACAATCCAATCTACACTGACAATACAAATCTGAATCTCAATGCTAACCAAATTAACACATTTCTCTCGTTGATGTGGTATTGATACCAGCATCTGCTAATATGAGGATTGAATTAGGGACATTAGGGTGGGAGATCGGACCTGGCAAGTCGGGTGTAGAAGAGCTGCTTGGAGAGCTCCTGGCACTTCTCGATGGTGGGGGCTGCACGATGTACTGCTTGTTCCGCTCCATGATGGTCTTGTGGTGGATGCATCCATGCTTGGCCAAGACCTTGGTCGCCTTGCCCCAGATGCACCATCTTCGACCCCAGCGCTCCCATGGATCTGCTGCTGCTACTCCTCTCGGTCGCGACTGAGGAGATCCTGGTGAGGGAGGGGGCGGGGGACGACTCGAGGATGTGGAGGTGGAGGCCACCGAGTGGCAGCGTCGGCGAGGGCGAGAGGCTTGGAGAGGTAGGGCTTCGGTCGGGTGGGCGCCACCTTCTTGTGCGCGACGAGGAAGGGCACGTCGGGTTCGTTGGCTCACGGGGTTCCGCTGCCGGTTCGTTGGCTCACGGGGGTGAGCGGTGAGCGCGCGCTGACGGGGAGGCTTCGGAGCGTCATCTTCGCCGTGGAGGCTTAGGGTGGGTGGGCGGTGGGGATCTGGCTGGTGAGGGAGATGAGAGGAGGCGGCTGATGGGGGAGGACAGTTGGGAGGGAGAGAGGAGGCGGGTGGTGAGGGAGAGAGAGGAGGCGGCTGATGGGTGAGGGAGAGAGAGGAGGCTGGTTAGGGTTTGGGGATAAGTTGGGCGCCGGGGAGGGAAGTCAGGCGCGCTCGTTTCCGAAATGTTTTCTCAAGTTTGGTACTACTAAATTTTCCAGCTCGCCATAGAGTCACCGACTGCACTTGGGACCTACCATTTTTTGGCCCCACTATACAGTCTCTAGCTAGGGGGTTTGGTTGTAAGAATAGACTGATATCATACTGCCAAAAAACATTTCCTTTTCCCTCTGTCAATAGAAAATACTTTAAAACTTATATTTAATAGTTTTAAGGCAAAGTATAGTTCCAATTGTCACATGCTTTCTAATACTACTAATTTAAGATTATACCGATAAATAGGCATAAAAGTGTACATAAAACAGAATATATACCTCTATATGTTTTCAAAGATGAGTTTACAAAATGAAATTTATATTCGGGGATACGGTAGTTGGATTTATCATGGAATGTGTAGCGCGCCTTTGAATCTTCATAGAATATATCTCATCTATCTCTTTGTCAGTTGTCCGGATTTGCACCAAAAATACAACAATAGTTTCACATAAATGAGCTATCTCCTCTCAAAATTCTTGGGTTTCGGGCCAAATGAGAGTGTTATGGCCACATCCATGGCATAGTTTGTTGAAATGTGGCCATATTCTACACAAGCATGCATAATGTAACAACTAACAATGTTCACGAAGAAAGTTTTATTTTTCATTGAATAAAAACATCATTTTCCATCTCCGGAGTGTAAAAAAGGGGTTTTTTTGTGAAGCACCTACCAAAAATATGTTACAAAATTGTAGAAAGAAAAATTCTAAATATATTATGTCATATTTGATCTACAAATAATAAATTTGATACCTCTCAATAGCTCTAAATACACCTCTTTTGAAAAAGACAAATTTCTGCCGATTCCGCTGGAACCGGGCCAAATTTGAACTACAGGTGCCTCATATGTTGCTCATGATTTTTTGTAAAAATCATTTTTAGATACAAAACTACCTATTTCAATAGAGATGTACCAATATTTTCTCAATATTCAACCCCTAACTACGAACGGTCATGCACGTCGTCTTGGCTTTTTCCTGAAACGGACATATAAAATTCTAGAAAATTCAAAACAAATCAAAATGACGGAAGGCCTTCGCGTGGTGTCATTATATATGTCCTAGTATCAACCAAAAATAATAAACTTGGAATACGACAACTTGGTAGAAAAGGTGAGCATAGAAATGAGCTATCTCCTCTGAAGATTCTTGGGTTTCGGGCCAAATGACGGATGTTATGGCCACACTCATGGCGTAGTTTGTTGAAATGTGGCCATATTCTACACAAGCATGCATAATGGAACAAGTAACAATGTTCACGAAGAAAAATTTATTTTTCATTGAATAAAAACACCATTTTCCATCTTCGGAGTGTAAAAAAAGGGGTTTTTTGTGAAGCACCTACCAAAAATATGTTACACAATTGTAGAAATAAAAATTATAAATATATTATGTCATATTTTATCTACAAATAACAAATTTACAACCTCTGAATAGCTTTTCATACACCTCTTTTGAAAAAGACAAATTTTTGCCGATTCCGCTGGAACCGGGCCAAATTTGAACTACAGGTGCCTCATATGTTGCTCATGATTTTTTGTAAAAATCATTTTTAGATACAAAACTACCTATTTCAATAGAGATGTACCAATATTTTCTCAATATTCAACCCCTAGCTACGAACGGTCATGCCCGCCGTCTTGGCTTTTTCATGAAACGGACATAGAAAATTCCAGAAAATTCAAAACAAATCAAAATGACGCAAGGCCTTCGCGTGGTGTCATTATATATGTCATAGTATCCACCAAAAATAATAAACTTGGAAATTGACAACTGGGTTGAAAAGGTGTTCATAGAAATGAGCTATCTCCTCCGAACATTCTTGGGTTTCGGGCCAAATGACGGATGTTATGGCCACACTCATGGCATAGTTTGTTGAAATGTGGCCATACTCTACACAAGCATGCATAATGTAACAACTAGCAATGTTCACGAAGAAAGTTTTATTTTTCGTTGAATAAAAATACCATTTTCCATCTCCGAAGTGTCACAACTAAGTTTTTTTGTGAAGCACCTACCAAACATATGTTACAAAATTGTAGAAAGAAAAATTCTAAATATATTATGTAATATTTGATCTACAAATAACAAACTTACTACCTCTCAATAGCTCAAAACACACCTCTTTTGAAAAAGACAAATTTCTGCCGATTCAGCTGAAACCGAGCCAAATTTGAACTACAGGTGCCTCGTAGTTTTCTCTTTATTTTTTGAAAAAATCATTTTTAGGTACCAAAGTACCTATTTAAACATAGATGTACCAAGAGTTCATCAAGATTCAACACCTAGGTACGAACGGTCATGTCCCCCGTTTTGACCGTTTTCCGAAATCGGCTTTGAAAATTCCAGAAAATTCAAAAAAACTCGAAACGATGCAAGATATTCGCGTGGTGTTGTTATATATGTCCTAGTATCCACCAAAAATAATAAACTTGGAATACGAAAGTTTGGTTGAAAATGTGTTCACATAAATGAGCTATCTCGTACGAAGATTCATGGCTTTCGGGCGAAATGACGGATGTTTTGGCCACACCCATGGCATAGTTTGTTGAAATGTGACCACATTCCACACAAAGATGCATATTGGTACAAATAACAATGTTCACGAAGAAAGTTTTATTTTTCGTTGAATAAAAATACCATTTTCCATCTCCGGAGTGTCAAAACTGGGTTTTTTTGTGAAGCACATACACGAAATATGTTGCAAAAATATACAGAGTAAAATTCTAAATATATTATGTCATATTTTATCTACAAATAACAAACTTACTACCTCTCAATAGCTTTTAATACTCCTCTTTTTAAAAAGACAAATTTCTACCGATTCAGCTGGAAACGGGCCAAATTTGAACTACAGGTGCCTCATATGTTGCTCATGATTTTTTGTAAAAATCATTTTTAGATACACAACTACCTATTTCAATAGATATGTACCAAGAGTTCATCAAGATTCAACACCTAGGTACGAACGGTCATGTCCCCCGTTTTGACCGTTTTCCGAAACCGGCTTTGAAAATTCCAGAAAATTCAAAAAAACTCGAAACGATGCAAGATCTTCGCGTCATGTTGTTATATATGTCCTAGTATCCACCAAAAATAATAAACTTTGAATAAGACAATTTTGTGGAAAATGTGTTCACAAAATTGAGCTATCTCGTACGAACATTCTTGGTTTTCAGGCCAAATGACGGATGTTATGGCCACACTCATGGCATAGTTTGTTGAAATGTGCCGATATTATACAAAAGCATGCATAATGGAACAACTAACAATGTTCACGAAGAAAGTTTTATTTTTCATTGAATAAAAACATCATTTTCCATCTTCGGAGTGTAAAAAAAGGTTTTTTTTGTGAAGCACCTACCACAAATATGTTACAAAATTGTATAAATAAAAATTCTAAATATATTATGTCATATTTTATCTACAAATAACAAACTTACTACCTCTCAATAGCTTTTAATACGTCTCTTTCGAAAAAGACAATTTTCTACCGATTCAGCTGGAAACGGGCAAAATTTGAACTACAGGTGCCTCATATGTTGCTCATGATTTTTTGTAAAAATCATTTTTAGATACACAACTACATATTTCAATAGAGATGTACCAAGAGTTCATCAAGATTCAACACGTAGGTACGAACGGTCATGTCCCCCGTTCTGACCGTTTTCCGAAACCGGCTTTGAATATTCCAAAAAATTCAAAAAAACTCGAAACGATGCAAGATCTTCGCGTGATGTTGTTATATATGTCCTAGTATCCACCAAAAATAATAAACTTCGAATAAGACAATTTGGTGGAAAATGTGTTCACAAAAATGAGCTATCTCGTAAGAACATTCTTGGGTTTCAGCCCAAATGACGGATGTTATGGCCACACTCATGGCATAGTTTGTTGAAATGTGCCCATATTATACAAAAGTATGCATAATGGAACAACTAACAATGTTCACGAAGAAAGTTTTATTTTTCATTGAATAAAAACATCATTTTCCATCTTCGGAGTGTAAAAAAGGGTTTTTTTGTGAAGCACCTACCACAAATATGTTACAAAATTGTAGAAATAAAAATTCTAAATATATTATGTCATATTTGATCTACAAATAACAAATTTTATACCTCTCAATAGCTCTAAATACACCTCTTTTGAAAATGACAAATTTCTACCGATTCAGCTGGAAACGGGTCAAAATTGAACTACAGGTGCCTCGTAGTTTGGTCATGATTTTTTGTAAAAATCATTTTTAGCTACACAAGTACCTATTTCAATAGAGATATAGAAAGAGTTTCACAAAATTTCACAATCAGATAAGAATAATCGTTCCCGTTATTTTGACTCCAAAACCGTTATTCAAAATCCCCTAAAGTCTTAATAAATATATGATCATGGGAATGATTGTTTTATGTTTAAAAAATGGTTTCAAATGGTTTATAATTACGAAAATTATTTTTTCAATTTTTTCAAAATTGGTTAAGTTCAATTATGAGGTGAAATTCAAATCATAGAATGAAAACAGACAAAAAAAAACAAAAAAAAACGTCCCAGCCCAACCCAGACGCCAGCCCGCCCGCACAAGCAACCCAGTGCTCTTGTCCCTGCCGAATTCGGCCCATGCTGAATTCCTTCTAGTTTCTTGGTCTTGTTGGGCTTTGGCCCAAAATGAGTTCGGTAAGCAACAAAACGGGCGACCACATCGCTCTAACACCAAGTGATCGGTGGCCTTCTGGCTGGCGGAGACCGCGCTGTACGTACAGGTGGAAGGTTCGAACCCCCGCCTTGCGCATTTTTGAAGAATTTTCCACATAATGCATGGCGCAAATAAGAATTAAAAGAAAAGAACACGTTCTTGTAACAAGATGTGTTCGGTGGCCTGGTGGCTCGCTCACACCGCGCGGTTCCATTAGTTACACGGTTCGAAACCCCCAACTAGCATATTTTTGTGGCATTTTTTGTCCCATTTACCTATCCCACATGGCAATTGTCCCACATGTCATGCCAGAGTTGATGACGTGTCTATCCAAATGACAAGCCACGTGGGCGGAGTTGATGATGTGTCTATCCAAAAGACATGCCACCTGGGCGGAGTTGATGATGTGTCTATCAAATAGACATGCCACGTAGGCGGAGTTGATGATTTGTCTATCCAATAGACATGCCACGTAGGCGGAGTTGATGATGTGTCCGTTCAAACTTACCAACACATCCACATTTAGAATGTCATGACGATTTAATTTCGTCGTTATCGGTTAAAAACAAGGCCATAATCGTTCATGACGATATCACTTCACAAAATCACGACGTTTTTTGGCCAAATCGTCATGAAAATTCAGCGTTTTTAACCCCTCTAGCGGCTAACGACGGTATGGCACAAAATCGTCATAACTTTATGACGATTTCGTCCATCGTCGTTGCGAGAACGTCATGTATCAACACATTTCTTGTAGTGGCCGTCGCCGCCGTCCACGACCACGTCGCTGTCGCCGTCGAGCTCGTCTGCCCCGAGCCGCTGCATCGCCTACATCGCCGGTGAGCAGCCGTTGGCCTCCACCTCCTCCCTCTCTGCTTGCGCAACACGAGCACGCACGCATCACGCACACGGTCTGCACCCTAGCAGCAGCACGAGCACGACGCCACGGTGATCGCCGCAGTTGAGCCACCACGGGCAGCTGTCAAGTTTCAGACAACGTTTTCGTCAGTTAAGTTCAGATAACGCTAACTGAACCTTACCTTGGTCGCATAGCGTATACTGACAGAATTGAACGAACCACCGCAGTGGCAGTGCACTGCATCCCTCGCGCGCTTGCTCGCGGGTTCGGGTCCTGGCTCGCGCACGGGAGAAAAACCCACCTTTTTTCCGCGCAGCGCTGACAGGGTGGCCCCCCTGCCAGCCACTGCTGTTGCCACGCATGCACACGTTGGCCCTAGGCCCACTGGCAGTGCCTAGGGTAGATCTCTGTGCGGTAACAAATGTTTCCAACCTTTTTCTGTTTTAAATCAAAGTCCTTCTAAATTGCAGATTGGTCCCTAAAACTAAAACCCTAATAACTTTTATTTTATAATTCCAAATAACATAAATAAAATATGTGCACTGCTCTAAATTAAATTATCTATCTATCTAACCTATTTGTATTCTGTTTTGAATAATTTAAATGCATTCCAAATTTGAATTCAAACAATTCATTTGTAATTTGCTAAAATCCATAACTAATTCATACTTAATCCAAATAATGCAAATAAAATATGTTTTCCATGCTATTTCAAATAACCTTTTCAAATATAAATTTTGTTTCATGTTTTGAATAATTTAAATTGCTTAAATAATTTAAACCTTATTTAAATCATTTAAATTTGCTAAATTCATAACTTAATCAAATTAAATTATTTTTGAACATGTAAAATATGTTTTCAAACCAGAAAAACATAATCTTTTCAAATATGAATTTTAATTAATGTTTTGAACAAATAAAATTCAAATAATATTTAAACTTGTTTAAAATTCATTTAAGACTTGTTTAATCTTGTTTAATTCATAATTAAATCATTGTAATTCCTTTTTCAATATTTGAAACATGTAATCCAACTAAAATTTTGTATTCTTTTCAAATATGAATTTAGTTATTTATTTTGCACAATTTAAATTGGTGAAAACAACAACTATTTGTGTAATACCTTTAAGGAACCAAAAAATTTCCTAACTCAATAAATAAATTTCTAAATTGGTAACCCTTATTTCCAATTGCTTCTATTGTTGTTATTTTGTTGTTTTCCTCATCCATGCATCATACTAATCCACTTTCACCTGTTGGTTAATTGGAAAACAATTGTTTCAACCAAAATTCATGGGCTTTTCATATGCAACTCCAAAATGCATGTGGGTCCATTTAATCATGTATTGTTTCCCATGTCAACTATTTTATTTTGATGCATCAGTTAAATTGACATGCATCATCCCATGATTGTGCACTATGCCATGATATTGATTGTTTATATTTCTGCATTGTCTGTTTGCTTCTTCTCGGATAGACGACGACGTTGAGACAGACGATACTTACGACACCCCTTCTGAGGATCTAGCTCAGTACCAGGCTGCTGAGTTTGCAGGCAAGTTATCACTCACATGAACCATTGTGTTCCTTTCAACATTGGTTACCGATACTTTCCGTTGTCTATTTATGCTAGCCATAGGTATCGTTGCTTCTGTTAGGAACCTATCACATGAATCCCTTAACCCTGATATTGCCTCTCCTCCACTCCTACAACCCCATTGTTTGAGCCAGTGTCTTACTAGCATGCTTAGGTTGTTTTGCTCGAGTCTGTTACCCGTTACTTTCTGATTACTATATTCTATTATGTTCTGGGGGCTCGATGTTAATCAATCAACCTGTTAATAATAATATGCTGATAAGGCACCGGCAGGAGGCCCTGTGTGGTTTTGAGGCCTGCTAGTGTCGACCCTAATAGGAAAAGGGTCTTGTCTACTGATCCATGATGAGCGCACTATCCGCATGTGGGAAGCGTGTATGGGCGCCCCCCTCAATTTGATTCGATTCGCATCTCGTCCAAATCGCCTCATTTAGTTCGTGTTTTCCATTTGCCGCATGCATGTTTTTGCGAGCCCAGCGCAGGGTGGAACTTTTGTAGTCGGCATATAGGGGGACACGTTCTTAGAGTGCTATGAGGGTCCCCTTTCTTTGGGGCTCGATTAGCCGTGCGCCCAAGGTGCTTTGGGCTTGATGCGAAGAAGAGTTGAGTTGTGTTGAGTGCCCCGCTTGGTGGGAGGCATCCCATCTGGCGGGTTATTCTTACGCGTACGGCCAAATTGGTGCACCCCTGCAGGGATGAATCTTCTCGAGAAGCCGTGTTTTCCGCGGTTATGGTTGACTTGGTGAAAGTACTGGCTAACAAGTACTCAGAACAACTTACACTTAACTATTGATAACTTGACTAGTAATAGACTTATCGAGACAACAACTTGATCCATTATTCATTAATCCAACTGTGTGAGTTATGCTCGGATTGCTTCTTTGGACAAGGGGCGAGATCCAGGATGGGTTTTGTTTGGTGGTTAGCTATAGTTGGTTACGATGCGCTATCTTACCCTCTTTCTGTTAGCTGGAAGTTGTAGTATGTTCTGTAGTTGGTTAGCGCAGCCAGTTGCAGCATCTTTTATATCCCCTTTCTTCCGTTGAACCCAAGGCATTGGTGCTTGGTGTTGACGGGCTACACTTTGGTGAATTGTGAGTCTTGCTTGCCAGTACGTTTATGTACTGACCCCTTTGGGGCTGTGGTTTCCGCAGACTACGCTTACGAGGATCCCAGTGACGGCTACTACGTGGAGTTTGACGAGGCTGCTGACGAGTAGTTAGCGGACCCGGGCAGGATCCGAGACTACGTGGATGGGCTCCGTTTTCCTTTCATTCCTGGCTTCTTAAGCCTATTTGGATTTGTCTGTACTCAGACCCTTTGAATGCTTCCGCTGAGATGTAATGATGTTATGTTGGGACATGTGTCCTCTGGATGATTGTATTTGCTATGTCTACTCTAGCGAGAGCTATTTGCACTTATTTCAATCTTTTGTGTCTTAGAGATATGTTGTGCTATCATTCTGTTACAAGCCGTTGACGTACCATGTGTGTATGGTATGAAGTACGTCGATGGTAGTATCCTGATTTCTATGGGATAGTTTATGTCGACGATGAACAGATAGGGGTTGGTTGTCACACATACGTGTGCTGGCCTACTCGTAAGAGGTCGCGGGTGCCGGTAAGCCCCGTAATCCAATCTACTACTGTTCAACGGAACGGCGAGTATCCTTTAAAAGTCCGGGTGCGACAAATGGTATCAGAGCCCATCTGCCTGTAGGATCCCTTTTACTGGTCGCAGTTTGAGTCTAGAAACTATTTTGTAGCTATATAGGAAAAATGAAACGTGAGAGTAGGAATTCTGCCATTTTTCTTCTTTCCCCACCCACCCACCCCTTTTCTAGTAAGGAAGTGCAACGTTGTTTTCTCTTCTCATCTAAACTTTCAAGTTAGGTTTTCACGTGTTTTGGGTTCTCCGTAGTACCTCAGGATTTTTGGTCTCGTGTTTCCCGATGTTGCTTCAATATCCTGTTCTTTTCAACATCCTTATCGTCCGTTGAACCTTGTTGTTAATTTCCACTTCAGTTCTCTACCGGCGTCTAATCAAAACTTCCCCGATCATCTGCAGATGGATCTCAGGTTCTTCCTGCAGGTGGTTCGGATGACTCGTTGTGAGAGCACTGTCGGTTATCCGGAGATGCTGAGAGACATGGTCACTTATCTGGGGTTCCGTTGGGCACCAGAGTACCAGGTCTACGAGCAGCAGCGAGAGTTTGACCAGACCTACTACCAGGCTATCTTCTACATTCTGTCAGATGATGGCATGAGCGTTGTCCATCGCTACGAGGCAGTAGGTTCCACAGTGGATATGGCTGTGCAGCAGGCAGCTTATGTGAGTCTCACCGTCCTTCGTGCTGACTACTGGGGGTTTGACGATTCTATCTATCGCCACATCCCCCGTGGTTACATCACTTCGGAGGGAGCTCACTTCACTCTCTACGACAACTTGGATGTCTACGAGCATGATAACACCAGGCTGCACACCACCGCTCAGTTTGTGAGGCACAGTGACGCAGTTGCCACCACACTTTCTCAGGAGTTGGCCTCAGTCAGAGAGCAGCTCTACCTTGCTTTGACTCGTCTGGCGACGTACACCACAGACTTTGTTGGAGATGAGCGCTTTGCACGTTTCGATCAGCCAGTTGGTCTTCGTCTGCCAGATGCTGGAGGTTACGAGCCGATCAGAGGTCCACTCCTCAACCTCGGTGCTGGTTACACTGGGATTCCACGCTTTGGAGCACAGGGAGTCGACGCTATGTACTTCACCACACCTAGAGTCGCTCTCAGGCCACGTCAGATCTACGTGGATCGTTGTTCTACCTACTTTCGTGGGCGTGCTCCTCACCGTACCCCTCGTCGTACTACTCACCGCCGTCCTGCGTGATGAGTATGGGAGTACCGATGTATCCATTTTTAGCTATGTTTAGTTATCCTTTGGCTTTCGAACCATGTATTGGTGTGTTGGATATTCTGATGTATTTGAACATGTGATGATGTACCTGTTGGTTATCTATTCATGCGTCGGAATAATCTCTCTTTTCGGTTACCAAGACTATCCTTTTCTGTTGTTGTGCTAAAATTCATGTCTATTCAGGATGCCGCCAACAAGGAACAACCCGCCTGAGCCACCGCCAATCACGGAGCTGTTGACTCAGATGACTCAGGTCGTGGCACAGATGGCCCAGTTTTAGACTAACCAGCACAACAACCAGAATGCTCCACGAGTCAGCATCAAGGAGTTCCTCAGTCTGGGTCCGAGAGCTTTCGTGGCAACACGCGAGCCTCTGGATGCTGATGACTGGATCCGTGAGATGGCCAGGGCTCTGGACATTGCTCACGTTGCCGAGGAAGACAAAGTCAAGTATGCCACCTACCTACTGAAGGGTCAGGCAGCTACCTGGTGGGAGAACTACCAGACCATGAGAGCTGGATACCTAATCACCTGGGGCTGTTTCAAGGATGCCTTCCTGAAGCACCACATCCCAGATGGTCTCATGGAAAGGATGCGTGAGGAGTTTTGCTCTCTCAAGCAGGGCAAGCTGGACGTCATTGGCTATCAGAACGAGTTCAATCGCCTCGCTCGATACGCTGGTGATGAGGTGTCCACTGAGGCTAAGAAGATGGCAAGGTTCCGCCGAGGTTTTAACCCGGAACTCAAGTACGCACTCACCAACATCAAGTGCAAAGACTTCGAGGAGCTCGTGAACACCGCGCTCAATGAAGAAAATGGGCGCAAGGCGTTCGAGGAGTCTCGGAAGCACTCGCGTGAGGGTGGTTCCTCCTCCAACATGACCACCCCTCCGCAGAAGCGCCGCATCTGGGTGCCAAATGGTGCTGTCACTCGGGCTCCATATGCCCAAGCTTCTCCAGGCTTTGCTCCCCGCCCACCCAACCCATCTCAGATGCATGGTCAGAGGGTTCCAATGGGGCAGCCAAGGCCAAGTCCTCCTCGTGTCGTCACTTGCTTCAAGTGTAAGGAGACGGGGCACTACGCTGACAAGTGCACTCAGAGGCAGCTACCTCCACCACCTCGCCCCAACACCAACCAGGCAATGGTGCGTGCTCCCCCGGCTAAAGCCTTCAACTCCAACAACAGGCCTGTCGGGAGGACCGCGAGGGTGAATCATATCAAGGCCGACAGAGCTGAGGAAGCTGCTGACGTCGTTCTCGGTATATTACCCGTAAACTCTTTTCCAGCTAAAGTGTTGATTGATACCGGAGCATCGCATTCTTTTGTGTCAAAGATCTTTGCAACAACGTACAACCTAGTTCTGGTTCCACTAAGCAATCAAATCATTCTTCACTCTCCGGGATCTCAAATGTTGACTTCCAAGATAAGCATGGACAATCAAATCCTAATTGGAGGTCGCATATTCCTTGCTTCACTCATGTTGCTGGGAAATTCTGACATCGATGTCATTCTGGGCATGGATTGGTTGAAGACCAACGAAGCTAAGATTGACTGTGCTCAAAAGTCAATAACTCTCTCCCACCCTTCTGGCCAGATAGTCTATTCTCCATATGGATCAAGGTCTATTCAGCTATGCACACTCGATGCAAAACCTCTACCTCTACTCGAAAATGTTCCGGTGGTTTGTGAATTCCCTCGTCTTCCCAGAAGAATTGCCAGGAATGCCTCCGGACAGTGCAGTTGAGTTCGTGATCGAGCTTGAACCAGGTACTGCTCCAATCTCTAAGCATCCATACAAGATAGCTCCTCCTGAACTGAAACTGTTGAAGGAGCAAATCGATATGTATATGGAGAAAGGTTACATTCAGCCTAGTTCCTCCGCTTGGGGTTGCCCAACTCTGTTCGTTGCGAAGAAGGATCAAACAAAGAGACTCGTGGTTGACTATCGTCCTCTCAACGAGAAAACCATCAAAAACAAGTATCCAATTCCTCGTATCGACGATCTTTTTGATCAACTTGCTGGAGCCTCAATATTCTCAAAGTTGGACTTGAGGATGGGGTACCATCCAATAAAGATCAGAAAGGAAGATATTCCAAAAACAGCTTTCACCACTCGGTACGGTCTATATGAATACACCGTCATGTCTTTTGGTCTAACCAATGCACCGGCGACATTCTCAAGACTCATGAATTCTGTCTTCCATGAATATCTCGACAAGTTCGTTGTGGTATATCTTGATGACATTCTGGTATACTCCAAATCTGAGGAAGAGCATGGAGAACATCTTCGTCTCACTCTCATGAAACTTCGCGAGCATCGTCTATATGCCAAATTCTCAAAATGTGAGTTCTGGATTCCAGAAGTTGCTTACCTTGGTCATATCATCTCTGCCAAAGGCATAGCCATTGATCCAGAAAAGGTTAAAGCAATGGTTGATTGGAAACCTCCTAAGACGGTGAAGCAAATCAGAAGTTTTCTCGGCTTGGCTAGCTATTGCCGTCGTTTCGTCCAAAACTTCTCCAAGATTTCCAAACCACTCACTGATCTCACAAAGAAGGACAAGAAGTTCGTTTGGACTCCACAGTGCGAGGAAAGTTTCAATCTCCTGAAGACTAAACTCACTTCTACACCAGTTTTGGTTGGCCCAGATACTACCAAACCTTTCCAGATATTCTGCGATGCATCTCTCTAAGGTCTAGGTGCAGTTCTTATGCAAGAACATCAAGTTGTGGCTTATGCTTCACGTCAGTTGAACCCACATGAGCAAAACTATCCCACTCATGATCTTGAACTTGCAGCAGTTGTGTTTGCCCTCAAGAAATGGAGACAATACTTGTTGGGTAACCGCACTGAAATCTTTTCCGATCATAAGAGTCTGAAATACATCTTCACTCAACCAGATCTAAACCTCAGGCAAAGGAGATGGATTGAAAAGATTAAAGACTTTGATCTCACCATTTCTTACACTCCAGGCAAGGCTAATGTTATGGCAGATGCTCTCAATCGCAAGTCGTATTGCAATAATCTCATGATCATGGAAAGCCAACCTCCACTTCATGAAGAATTCCAGAAGCTGAACCTTGGTCTTGTTCCTCAAGGATATCTTGCAAGCTTGACAGCTAGTCCAACTCTCGAGGACAAGATTCGTTCTGAACAACTTCGTGATGCTGAAATCAAGAAGATTGTAGAGCACATCAAACCAGGCAATGATAAATTCAAGTCCTTCTCAATTGACGACAAGGGAACTGTGTTCTTCGAAGGACGCATTGCAGTTCCTCAGATTCAAAGTCTCAAAGATGTCATTCTCAAGGAAGCTCATGAAACTCCCCTCTCCATCCACCCTGGAAGTACAAAGATGTACCAGGATCTTAAGACACTGTATTGGTGGCCTGGCATGAAACGTGAAATTGCTCAATACGTTCCTGAATGCGACGTTTGTCAACGTGTTAAGGCAGTCCATCAGAAAACAGCCGGTCTACTCCAACCTCTGAAAATTCCTGAGTGGAAGTGGGACATGATTGAAATGGACTTCGTCACTGGTTTTCCAAAGTCCAAGAAAGGCAACGATGCAATCTTCGTTGTCATTGATCGTCTCACTAAGGTAGCTCACTTCTTTGTTGTCAAAGAAACAATCTCAGCTAGCCAGTTAGCACAGCTCTACACAACAAAGATTGTTCCCCTTCATGGTGTTCCATTGGAAATAAGCTCAGACCGTGGAAGTATCTTCACTTCTCATTTCTGGAAGAGTTTCCAAGAAGCATTGGGCACCAAACTTCTGTTCAGCACAGCTTATCACCCTCAGTCTCAGGGGCAAGTCGAAAGAGTCAATCAGATTCTCGAGGATATGCTCAGAGCATGTGGTCTCTCTTTTGGCATGAAATGGGAGGATTGTCTTCCATATGCTGAATTCTCCTACAACAACAACTTCCAGGCAAGCCTAGGCATGGCACCATTTGAGGCATTGTATGGCCGCAGATGCAGGAGTCCAATCAATTGGTCTGGAGCTGGTGAACATTCACTCTTAGGCCCTGACATTGTTAAGGAAGCCGAAGAGAAAGTTCGTATCATTCGTGACAATCTCAAGATTGCTCAGTCTCGTCAGAAGAGCTACTATGACAGCAAGCACAGGGATATGATCTATGCACCTGGTGACAAGGCATATCTCCGTGTAACTCCCCTCAGAGGCACTCATCGTTTTGGTGTGAAAGGAAAGCTTGCACCAAGATACATTGGTCCTTTCAACATCCTCTCAAGGCGTGCGGAAAATGCCTATCGTCTTGAACTTCCAGAAAAACTATCCAAGGTGCACGATGTGTTCCACGTGTCACAGCTAGAGAAGTGTTTCAAAGATCCAGATCGTGCAGTTGATCATGATTCCATTGAACTGCAAGATGATCTCTCTTATGAGGAGCACCCTATTCGAATTCTCGATGAGACCGAGCGTAAGACTCGCAACAAGAGCACCAATTTCTTGAAAGTGCAGTGGTCGCATCATTCCGATAAAGAGGCAACGTGGGAGACCGAAGAGGATCTTCGAAAGAAGTATCCGGACCTTTTCGCTTCTCAGTAAGGAATCTCGGGGCGCGATTCCTTCAAGGGGGGCGTTTTGTAACATCCCAAGTATGAAAATACCCCTAGAATGTTTGATTTCTTGTTTAATTAAAGTTTTGCATCATGTCATCATGCTCATTGCCTTGTTTGCATTTGTTTTACTTTGTTTTCCACTTGTTTGCTTCTGTTTTACTCTGTTTTCACATTTGAAATTCAAACTTTGTTCAAACATTTGATTCATACTTGTTATGTTACAACCTCTTAAATAAAAAGTTCAAATAAAAACAACCATTTGTTTCCAATTATTTCCATAATGATCAACTAATAAAATGGTGGTTTTTATTTCAATTAATTACTTCCAATGTTATTTCAAATTCAAATCTCATGTTACAACAGCACCCCATATGGAATTATGAAATTGCCAAAACATTTTAACTCATTGTTTCAAATTAAACAATAGGGTTCCAATTAATTAAATTCTTGTTTTCAAAAATTCCATCACTAGTCAAATTAATTCAAATTTAAACCATTTTGCAAACAGCAAATCATTTTGATATAATTGTAAAACAAAACTTGTCAATTGGTTGTTTTTGACCTAACAACCTCACCCTAATTTTTCTAAGAATTTTACTAACTTAAAAATCCCATTTTCCTCCTATTCTATTTGCTGCAAAAAAAAAACAGAAAAACAAAAATAGAAAAAGGAAAAGCTAACGCGCGCGCAGCAGCTAACCTACGCAGCCCAGCCCAGCTAACCTACCCGATGGCCCGCGTACCGCTTCGCTCGCGCACCCCCCCTTCTGTTTCCAGTACGGCAACGCATCGGGGGGTGCCACGGCGGCACTGTTGCACGCCGACGGCCGATGCGCCACCGTACCCCCTATTTAAGCAACCCTAGACCCCCCTGGCGCCGCCCTAACCCTAGCTGCTACCTATCCCCTCGCGATCGCCGCCGTCTCCTCCATCTCTGCCCCGTTCCCCACCTCTGCAACCATCGCCGGAGCGCCGCCGCCTGAACCCACGATGATCACCGCCACCTCGACGCACCACCTACCCACCTAGCTACGGGAACCAAACCACCTCGTCTCCCTCTTCCGTTTGAACACCGCAGCCACCCCGGAGGAAGTCCACGCCGTCGCCGCCGTCCACGACCACGTCGCTGTCGCCGTCGAGCTCGTCTGCCCCGAGCCGCTGCATCGCCTACATCGCCGGTGAGCAGCCGTTGGCCTCCACCTCCTCCCTCTCTGCTTGCGCAACACGAGCACGCACGCATCACGCACACGGTCTGCACCCCAGCAGCAGCACGAGCACGACGCCACGGTGATCGCCGCAGTTGAGCCACCACGGGCAGCTGTCAAGTTTCAGACAACGTTTTCGTCAGTTAAGTTCAGATAACGCTAACTGAACCTTACCTTGGTCGCGTAGCGTATACTGATAGAACTGAACGAACCACCGCAGTGGCAGTGCACTGCATCCCTCGCGCGCTCGCTCGCGGGTTCGAGTCCTGGCTCGCGCACGGGAGAAAAACCCACCTTTTTTCCGCGCAGCGCTGACAGGGTGGCCCCCCTGCCAGCCACTGCTGTTGCCACGCATGCACACGTTGGCCCTAGGCCCACTGGCAGTGCCTAGGGTAGATCTCTGTGCGGTAACAAATGTTTCCAACCTTTTTCTGTTTTAAATCAAAGTCCTTCTAAATTGCAGATTGGTCCCTAAAACTAAAACCCTAATAACTTTTATTTTATAATTCCAAATAACAGAAATAAAATATGTGCACTGCTCTAAATTAAATTATCTATCTATCTAACCTATTTGTATTCTGTTTTGAATAATTTAAATGCATTCCAAATTTGAATTCAAACAATTCATTTGTAATTTGCTAAAATCCATAACTAATTCATACTTAATCCAAATAATGCAAATAAAATATGTTTTCCATGCTATTTCAAATAACCTTTTCAAATATAAATTTTGTTTCATGTTTTGAGTAATTTAAATTGCTTAAATAATTTAAACCTTATTTAAATCATTTAAATTTGCTAAATTCATAACTTAATCAAATTAAATTATTTTTGAACATGTAAAATATGTTTTCAAACCAGAAAAACATAATCTTTTCAAATATGAATTTTAATTAATGTTTTGAACAAATAAAATTCAAATAATATTTAAACTTGTTTAAAATTCATTTAAGACTTGTTTAATCTTGTTTAATTCATAATTAAATCATTGTAATTCCTTTTTCAATATTTGAAACATGTAATCCAACTAAAATTTTGTATTCTTTTCAAATATGAATTTTGTTATTTATTTTGCACAATTTAAATTGGTGAAAACAACAACTATTTGTGTAATTCCTTTAAGGACCAAAAAATTCCCTAACTCAATAAATAAATTTCTAAATTGGTAACCCTTATTTCCAATTGCTTCTATTGTTGTTATTTTGTTGTTTTCCTCATCCATGCATCATACTAATCCACTTTCACCTGTTGGTTAATTGGAAAACAATTGTTTCAACCAAAATTCATGGGCTTTTCATATGCAACTCCAAAATGCATGTGGGTCCATTTAATCATGTATTGTTTCCCATGTCAACTATTTTATTTTGATGCATCAGTTAAATTGACATGCATCATCCCATGATTGTGCACTATGCCATGATATTGATTGTTTATATTTCTGCATTGTCTGTTTGCTTCTTCTCGGATAGATGACGACGTTGAGACAGACGATACTTACGACACCCCTTCTGAGGATCTAGCTCAGTACCAGGCTGCTGAGTTTGCAGGCAAGTTATCACTCACATGAACCATTGTGTTCCTTTCAACATTGGTTACCGATACTTTCCGTTGTCTATTTATGCTAGCCATAGGTATTGTTGCTTCTGTTACGAACCTATCACATGAATCCCTTAACCCTGATATTGCCTCTCCTCCACTCCTACAACCCCATTGTTTGAGCCAGTGTCTTACTAGCATGCTTAGGTTGTTTTGCTCGAGTCTGTTACTCGTTACTTTCTGATTACTATATTCTATTATGTTCTGGGGGCTCGATGTTAATCAATCAACCTGTTAATAATAATATGCTGATAAGGCACCGGCAGGAGGCCCTGTGTGGTTTTGAGGCCTGCTAGTGTCGACCCTAATAGGAAAAGGGTCTTGTCTACTGATCCATGATGAGCGCACTATCCGCATGTGGGAAGCGTGTATGGGCGCCCCCCTCAATTTGATTCGATTCGCATCTCGTCCAAATCGCCTCATTTAGTTCGTGTTTTCCATTTGTCGCATGCATGTTTTTGCGAGCCCAGCGCAGGGTGGAACTTTTGTAGTCGGCATATAGGGGGACACGTTCTTAGAGTGCTATGAGGGTCCTCTTTCTTCGGGGCTCGATTAGCCGTGCGCCCAAGGTGCTTTGGGCTTGATGCGAAGAAGAGTTGAGTTGTGTTGAGTGCCCCGCTTGGTGGGAGGCATCCCATCTGGCGGGTTATTCTTACGTGTACGGCCAAATTGGTGCACCCCTGCAGGGATAAATCTTCTCGAGAAGCCGTGTTTTCCGCGGTTATGGTTGACTTGGTGAAAGTACTGGCTAACAAGTACTCAGAACAACTTACACCTAACTATTGATAACTTGACTAGTAATAGACTTATCGACACAACAACTTGATCCATTATTCATTAATCCAACTGTGTGAGTTATCCTCGGATTGCTTCTTTGGAGAAGGGGCGAGATCCAGGATGGGTTTTGTTTGGTGGTTAGCTATAGTTGGTTACGATGCGCTATCTTACCCTCTTTCTGTTAGCTGGAAGTTGTAGTATGTTCTGTAGTTGGTTAGCGCAGCCAGTTGCAGCATCTTTTATATCCCCTTTCTTTCGTTGAACCCAAGGCATTGGTGCTTGGTGTTGACGGGCTACACTTTGGTGAATTGTGAGTCTTGCTTGCCAGTACGTTTATGTACTGACCCCTTTGGGGCTGTGGTTTCCGCAGACTACGCTTACGAGGATCCCATTGACGGCTACTACGTGGAGTTTGACGAGGCTGCTGACGAGTAGTTAGCGGACCCGGGCAGGATCCGAGACTACGTGGATGGGCTCCGTTTTCCTTTCATTCCTGGCTTCTTAAGCCTATTTGGATTTGTCTGTACTCAGACCCTTTGAATGCTTCCGCTGAGATGTAATGATGTTATGTTGGGACATGTGTCCTCTGGATGATTGTATTTGCTATCTCTGCTCTAGCGAGAGCTATTTGCACTTATTTCAATCTTTTGTGTCTTAGAGATATGTTGTGCTATCATTCTGTTACAAGCCGTTGATGTACCATGTGTGTATGGTATGAAGTACGTCGATGGTAGTATCCTGATTTCTATGGGATAGTTTACGTCGACGATGAACAGATAGGGGTTGGTTGTCACACATACGTGTGCTGGCCTACTCGTAAGAGGACGCGGGTGCCGGTAAGCCCCGTAATCCAATCTACTACTGTTCAACGGAACGACGAGTATCCTTTAGAAGTCCGGGTGCGACATGGTTCACAGCATTCACTTGCTCAGAACTGTACCGAGTATCGGGACGGTCATCTCTGCGCTTGTTGCGGAAGTCTTGGCGTCTGTTGCCATCTTGGTTTCTTCTTCTTGGCTCGAAAGCATCGAGCAAAGGCTGAGTAGGGTCACCGAGTGCATACATATCAGCTATCTTGATCGTCTCGGCGAGCGTACTCGGCATCTCTCTCTGCAATTTCTGCCACAGCATGCTGCCATGCCTGCAGCCTTGAGCAAACCAGGCAATTGCCTGTGACTCATTCACACTCTCACAGGTGTTCCTCAATGTGCTCCACCGAGTAAGGTATTCTCGGTCAGTTTCCTCTTCTCGCTGCTTGCAAGCCGAGAGCTGATGTGGCCTATTCGGCCTATTGTACGTGCTGGTGAAGTTGCTAATGAAGGCTTCCGAGAAGTCGAGCCAGCAGTTGATACTGTCCTTCGGCAAGTTATTCAGCCAGATCCGGGCAGGGCCCTCCAGCATCTGTGGGACGTATCTCACAGCCCATCTCCGGTTGCCGCCTGCGATATGCACGGCGGTGACATAGACATTCAACCAGTCATCCGGCTTGGTGATCCCATCATACGACTTGGTCCCTCTGGCCAGCTGGAACTTGGTCACGGCAGGCTCTCCCATAATTCTATGACCAAAACAGCTTGGGCCGGGTGGCCCCCTCTCTTCTATCTGCTCGGACCGGTGAATCCGGTCCAACCTGTACCTTGCATCGCTGGGCTCCAGAATCCTGCCACCCAGACGATCAGTGACATCTCTCGGATCAGCGTACCCGGCTAGCTCCATTGCCGAGTACCCATCATCATAGCGGTCTTGCTGCACGGGACCGGGTTGAGCAACCGGGTTGGCCGCTGCCACAACTGCTTGCGGCTGCGCAGCTGCATGCGGCTGTACCCTCTGCTGAACCGGGTTGACAGCCTGATACCGAGATGGGCCATCTCGGTTTCCTCCTTGTCCCTTGCTGCGAGCTTTGGTGGCTTGATAGCCGGCTCCTGCAGAGTTGTCTTTCTGGCCGGGCTGCCGCTCTACAGCGTGCTGTTTTCCGGCGATAGCCGGGTCGTACACCTGCATCTGTTTGTTTGTTCCAGAGTTCACACTCTGAGCCCTCTCAGTGCCGGGAAGCGGCGATGAGGCCTGATCCACCGATCTAACCCCATGCGACTGAACAACATGGGAAGCACCGGCTCCCGGATTGGCTTTTCGGAAAGCCTCATTCTGCCTGCCAGCTTCTAGAACCAGCTCATTAAGCCTATCCTGCTGCCTAGCGCGAGCGTCGCCAGTGAGATGCGGCAACTCGGCAGCGACTACCTCTGCAGCCCTAAGAGTTTTGGCAGGGGAACTCTATTTTGGCCTACTAGCAGTGTTCAAACTAGCAGATAAACTAACTGCCTTACCATCTCTAGCTAGCTCAGCACCCAAGTTGCGACGAATAACGTCTATCTTGCTAGGCAGCCTAGAAACAGGAGTAAAGCCATGCGCTCTATTGTACTCATTTTGATCCAGGTTAAACTCAATCCTAACCTTCTCCAGCTCCTGGGCCTCCACGAGTAGCGCTCGACGTTGCTGCTCGAGTTGCGCCCTCAACGCCATGAGTTCCGCGTCGGTGGGAGGCGGCATGCCCAGCTGCTCGGTGGCGCCGATGCGAGCAGCCGGTATAGCCGTTGACGTGGAAGGAGCCACGTAGCCCGGATTGTTCCGGGGCATCTCGTAGGGCTTGTGACCCCTGGTCGCAGCCGGCTCCTCGATGACCTCAGCCGCAGTGGCCGCGCCTTTCCCGGCATCGATAGCCGGGCCCGTCATCATCACCTCCACGCTGTCCTCAGAGCAGCCAGCTGGCTTCCCGCAGGCAACGAGTACAGCAGGAGGATCATCCGCGACGAGCACCTCCTCCGGGAACTCACGAATGACGGTGGTGGCGACGTACACCAGATGCGTGCCGAAGGAGAGGACCGAGCCGCCTACAGGCACGGGCCTGCCGCCGAAATCGTCGGCGTTGTCGGTGACGAAGTCGAAGGAGCCGAATCTGTGGACAAGACCACACACCACGCGCTCCCCCGATGCAGAAACCGGTCCCGTCCGAATATGAACCCCAGCCAGCGCCGCTTCTGGCCCCACGGTGGGCGCCAACTGTCGTGGTGTGGAGAAGACAGATGCCATGGGATGGCTAATTGTTGGGGCCGATGGACGCTGTAGGTATTTGGGGAGGGATCGCACGTCGAGTAGACGCGCTCAGAAACACGGCAAACACCAAGATTTACCCAGGTTTGGGGCCCTCGTGTGGAGGTAACACCCCTACTCCTGCCTATCTCTCTGTATATAGTTCTGCCGAGTAGCCACAGTACAAATCAGGCTCTTAGCCGAGTAGCCACTCTCTTGCTCCCTCTCTGTCTAGCACTAGCTCTTGTAATAAATGCTCTCCGGGCCAACGTCCCTCGCGCAGGAGGGGGCTGGGCACCTTATATACTGGTACCCAACGAGTAAACAACGATTAAAGGTACACGATAAGACAACACCACTGTGACAGCAGCAACACGCTTCCGTGCTTCCGCTGACGTCGTTGCGAGAAGTCGCCGCGCCGTCAGGCTGACAAGACTTGTCCACCTTGTCAGTCTCACAGAGTAGGCTCCTGACATGTCCTGTCCCCTCTGTCAGTGACAAGACACGAATGGCGCCCACCCTCACTGTACCCACGCCGTAGCGCAGATAATCATGCTTCTTGTAAGTTGAACCGCACGCCTGTACGGCTGCGGGATACGTGGGATCTCGTGAGAACGGCTCCATTGACCTTTTGCCTGAGTAGGACTGACGCCCATCTACTCGGACCACCTGATCTCTACTCGGATGATTCCAATCTTCCTCCTTATCTTCTCTTGGCCTTCAATACTTGTTACCGAGTAGCATCTACCGGATACCAGATACCCGGGTAGCCGCCTACCCGGTAAACAGTACTCTGATATCTGTTTTATCACCTGTCTTACCCCTACTTGGGGGTAGCCCCCCGACACTTCCTATCCACAATATGCAAATCAAACTCTTGTAAAAGCAACACCCATCTAATAAGCCTAGGCTTAGCATCTTTCTTTTCCACAAGGTATCTAATAGCACCATGATCAGTATGAATAGTAACCTCTGAGTCAACAATATAAGGCCTAAACTTATGACATGCAAAAACTACAGCTAGGAACTCTTTTTCAGTAGTAGCATAATTCTTTTGAGCATCATCAAGAGTCTTACTAGCATGATGAATAACATTCAACTTCTTATCTACTCGCTGTCCAAGAACAGCACCTACAACAAAATCAGTAGCATCACACATAATTTCAAAAGGTAAATTCCAATCAGGTGGTTGAACAAAAGGAGCAGTAGTTAAAGCCTTCTTTAAAGTTTCAAAAGCTTCCTTACAATCATCATAAAAAAAATGGTACATCCATTTGAACAAGATTAGTAAGAGGCTTTGATATTTTAGAGAAATCTTTAATGAACCTCCTATAAAAACTAGCATGACCAAGAACACTACGAATACCTTTAACATCCCTAGGACAGGGCATTTTCTCCATTGCTTCCACTTTAGCCCTGTCAACTTCAATACCTCTTTCAGAGATTTTACGTCCAAGAAAAATTCCTTCATTAACCATAAAGTGGCATTTCTCCCAATTAAGCACAATATTAGTTTCCTCACATCTCTGCAAAACTTTATCAAGGTTGTGCAAGCAATTATCAAAAGAAGTTCCATAGACGGAGAAATCGTCCATGAATACTTCCACAATCTCTTCACAAAAACCATGAAAAATAGCAGACATGCATCTTTGAAACGTAGCAGGAGCATTACACAAACCAAAAGGCATACGTCTATAAGCATAAGTACCATAAGGACAACTAAAGGTTGTTTTCTCTTGATCTTTTGCCCTAACAGCAATTTGAGAAACCCCTGAATAACCATCAAGAAAGCAAAAATGATTTTTCTTAGACAACCTCTCTAGCATTTGATCAATAAAGGGTAAATCTTAATGATCTTTATTACTAACTTTATTAACCTTTCTAAAATCAATGCACATTCTATAACCAACTACTACTCTTTGTGGAATAAGCTCATTATTTTCATTAGGCACAACAATCATTCCTCCTTTCTTAGGGACACAATGAGGGATCACCCATCTACTATCAACAATAGGAAAATTAATACCAGCATCAACGAGTTTTAATACCTCATTTCTTTCCACTTCCTTCATCTTAGGAATTAAACTGCGTTGATGTTCAACAACTGGCTTTGCATCAGGTTCAATATTAATAGCATGCTGACATATAGTACGAGAAACCCCCTTCAAATCATCAAGAGTATATCCAATAGCTCCACGGTGTTTCTTCAGAATTCCCAATAATCTTTCCTCTTCTTCAGTTGAAAGTTTAGCACTAAGAATAACATGATATATTTTCTTATCATCCATATAAGCATATTTAAGATCATCAGGCAAAGGTGTTGAATCAAAAATAGGATCCTCCTTGGGTGGCAATGTGTTACCCAAGTCTTCCACGGGTAAATTATGTTTTAGTATCGCCAGTTGACGAAGAAGAATATTGTCAATCTCATTTCTCTCTTTCATAAAGACCTCATTTTCATGGTCCTCCATATATTGCTGCAAAGCATTGTTAGGATTAAGAGCAATAGAAGAAAGTTGTTCAACTTTAAAATTCTCATCGGGAAATTTAGATTCATAAGGTGCTCTAGCAAATTGGGAGAAATTGAACTCATGAGATTTTCCATCAAATTTAGTCAATATCTTCTCCCTCTTACAATTTATAATAGCACCACAAGTGTTCAACAAAGATCTACCAAAAATAATAGGAAAAGTTTTGCTAGCAGCCTTACCAAGTACTAGAAAATTAGTGGGATATTTAATTTTACCACATAAAACTTCCACATCCCTAACAATACCAATCGGAAAGACAGTTTCTCTATTAGCAAGCTGAATAACCACATCAATATCCTCAAGCTCACAAGAACCAATTTCATGCATAATTTCTTTATAAAGCTCATAAGGAATAACACTAGAACTAGCATCAATGTCACACAAACCATAATAGCAATGATCACCAATCTTAACAGAAAGCACATGAACACTAGTTTTCTTAGGTCTATGAGGATGGGAAACAATATTAGAAGCATCCTCACAAAAGACAATGTGTTCATCCTCTACATTTCCACAAACAACATCTTTCACTATTGCTACAGCAGGTTCAACAGTTATTTGTTCATCAAGTTTAACAGATTTCTTAATACTCTTATTAACCACACTAGCCACAATAGAGTGTTCTTTCACTTTAGCAGGGAAAAGAATTTTTTTCTATATAAGGCTCAAGAACAACATGATTAGCAACATGCACTTCTATATTACTAGCAGGAACAATATCTTTATAAGGTGCATGATACTTGCTATACTCCTTTTTAGGAATATCAAGATAGGAGGCAAAATCGTTAAGACAGTTTGCAAAGATTTGAGAATCAAGACCACAAACATCACTAACATTATAGAAATCATCGGTTTCCACAAAAGATTTAATGCATTCATAATCATAATTTATACCTGACTTTCTACCTTTGTCGTTCTCCCATCCTTCAGTGTTTTCTTGAATACGATCAAGAAGATCCCATTTAGCTTCTTCATTCATACGTATGAATGATCCAGAACAAGAAGCATCCAATAAATCCTTATTATGAAGAGAAAGCCTTGCATAAAAATTATTGATAACAATATTACTCGGGAGTTTTTGAACGGGACATTTGAGCATTAATAACTTAATTATCCCCCACGCTTGGGCAATACTCTCTCCATCATGAGGCCAGAAATTATATATTTGATTCCGGTCTTTATGAATCTCACTAGGAGGATATAATTAACTCCCATCCAATAGATTCACCATTCTTCGGCAATTTGAACCATTCAGTGGCTCTTTCTTTCAGCGATAAAGAAAATAATTTCCTTTTAACTTGATCCATTGTAATACGTGCACACCTGAATAACTCGCATAATTCATGTATAAAGAGCAAATGATCACCGGGATGGACAGTTCCATCACCATAATAGCAGTTATCCATAACACGTCCAACAATTTTCATAGGTATTTTATAAGGATCTAATTCAGCAGATAACGGGTCACCTACTACCCTAGCAGTAACGGTATAAGTACCCCTAAACAAAGAATCAAAAGTGTAATCCATAATGAAATAAATCAACAGACAAAAATAAAAACAGCACTCACACTAAAAGTTTCTCTTACCGATTCCACTTACCAATAGCACTTCATTCCCTGGCAACGGCGCCAGAAAATAGTTTTGATGACCCACAAGTCTAGGGGGTGTATTGTAGTACTTTCGATAAATAAGAGTGTCGAACCCAATGAGGAGCATAAGATATTGACAAGCCGGTTGGATGGAGAATTCACTGTAAACACTAGCAAACGGGGTTTTGGTGGTTTTTTATATAGCAGATAAATAAAGTGCGAGTAAATAAAAGACAGTAAATAATATTGCAGCGAGTGGCCTAATCCTTTTGAGAGCAAAGGACAAGCCGGTTGTTCTACTTATGATTACCAAATGTTCTCGAGGACACATGGGAATTTCGTCAAGTACTTTCGCTTGATTACGGTTGATTAATATTTATTTGTACGTGAAGTGTTGTGTGGGTGAACCTATGCTAATGCACCACCCAAATAGGACTAATACATACTTGTGATTATACCCCTCGTAAGCATCCGCAAATACAAGAAAGTAATTAAGATAAATCTAGCCACAGCCTTAAAACTCCGGGATCCTACACTCCCTCGTGCCTTGGTTTCCTAACGAGGGTTTAGGTTTCTGTCACTCCGGCAACCCCACAATTAGTAGCCAAATACACAATGCATCCTCCTAGGCCCATAAAGGTGAAGTATCATGTAGTCGACGTTCACATGACACCACTAGAACAGCACCACAACTTAAATACCAAACCACGAGATATTACTTCAACATAACTTCACTACTAACATCATGACTTCTCCCATGTCCTCAAGAACTAAACGAACTACTCACGAGACATCATATGGATCATAATCAGATGTGATATAATGGATAATAACAATCTGGTCATAAAGTGTAAACACTGATAAATCTCACAAGCATCAACTACTAACAAGTAATCCACACCGGGAGAGAGATCTCGTGGAAAACAACGATAAAGACACCTAATTGTTACAGTGGGATGAAGGTGGACGGTGGCGGTGATGGTGCTGGTGATGAGGATGATGATGATGATGATGATCTCGATGAAGCCCGGAGTCATGACGGTGACGATGGCGGCGATTTCCCCTCTCCGGGGAGAAATTTCCCCGGCAGATTTCTCCCTGCCGGAGAGCTTTTCTCTCTCTCGTGTTTTCCGCCCCTAAGCGGCGGAGGAATAATTCTTTGATGATGTATTGGGGCTTAGGGTTCCCTCGGGGTCAAGTACGCGAAAGGGGCGCCCCGGAGTGGGCCAGGGGGCAGACCACCCCCCAGGCGCGGCCAGAGGGGGGCCACCCCGCCTGGTGGTGTGAGACCAGGTGGCCCCCTCCGGGTGCCCTTCTGGCTCACTTCCTCCTCGAAACTTCTAAGCCTCCTTCGGTACCATCCTCTTCTTCTGTTCTTCTGAAATAGGGTATCTTGACGGTGCTTTTTCCATCAGATTTCTGGTTCCGGTGTTTATTCACCAAAAATTATGAAACATGCAAAATAAGATAAAATAACATAAGTGATGCATCATAACATGAAATGTATCGATGAATAACAGAAAATAAGAATATAAAACAGTAATGCAAAATGGACGTAGCAGACATCCCCTGGTTTCAAGGACGGCGTCCTCCCAACCGTGGTGATGCTGGAAAGTGTGGATCTCGGCTAGTGTGGAGATAAGCTCTGGCGTGGCGTCCCCAGCGTTGAGCCGTAGGTCTGTGAAGCGGTCGACCAAACGCGGTTTGCAGCAGCCTCGGCCGGCTCAGGCCTAGTGTGGGCGTCGGGGTTGGACGCGCTCCTCTAAGGCATATTTGAAGATGACGAGGTGGTGGGTTTGCACTTGTTGTGGTTCTCCATTGGTGGTGCTATCCGGAGGAGGTCTGCAAGTCGCGGCGGTGTCCTTGCATGGTGCGGGTGGCATTTGTCCGCGGTTTCTCCAAATTCTAGACACTCATGATCATGTGACTGCGGCTGGTGGATGCTCGGTGGCCTAACTAGCCTCGCTTGCGAGGTCTCGGTATGGAGGCTATGAGGCGCGATCAGGCGAAAGCCCGCCTCTGGCCTTTAATGGGGCCTACGACGATGATGTCCGCGTACGCCATCACCTTCTTGGTGGTGTCGTTGTGATGTGGTGTCTTCTCTCTATTTGGTGGCAGCACTAGGGGAAACCATAGACCAATGGGGTCGGCCGATGACGAAGTTCCTCCGTCGCTCTCTCCACGGGGGTATCATGTTTAGTGGCTGCAACGGCTAGAGGAACCACTGTCGGGCAGTGCTGAGGTCGTAACAACCTCATTTCTTGGGTCGACGGGCGCGCGGAGTAGGATCTGTGGCAGCTTGTGGCAGAGAGTTTGTGGTTGCTGGTAGCTACTCAGTGTGGCATCATGATTGCCGGCAATCGTTCTAGCGGCAGCGGATCTAGGCACGATTTTCTCGTTCTGACGTGACTATTGGCGGCATAGAAGTTTTGATGCTTCGTCTGACCACCATGGACTTCCGACTGCGGCGGAAATTGTGGTCAGTGTATTGCGGTGTATGGATGACGCCATGGCCGGATTTTCGTTTTGGTGATGGTTTCCAACTCGGTGTATTGCGGGCGATGGCGATATGGGACGTCCTCTATTGTGATATCAAAGTTTCGAGGTCGACGGCTGTATGACACTCCCTCCACTTTGAGATCGGGTTCGATTCGATTCAGCAGGTGCTACGCACGATGACTTCGGTGGAGTTGTGGAATTCATACCTATCTAGCGGTGACGATGCACGACGTCTAATACAGAGATGTCAATTCATGTCGGATCCTGGCAGGTGCTACGCACGACGTCTCCTCTGCGGCGTCAAGTCATGCCTATTACTTCTTGATCGAAAGTGGTGCAACAGTGGCGGGAGGCGTGGTTATCCGCTTCCAGTTTCTTCTTCACCGACAGCTGGTTATGGTATAAGTTTCAACATCGAGGGAGCACACTTCGGTAGAAACTTTCTAGGAATTGGCCCGTCATCATCAATTGCGGTGCTTCCTTCTTGAAGGCTTAGCCGATAAGCGATAGTCTAGTTGAGATTTTGTCGCGAGGCATGCAGCCTCAGGTTCACTTATTTTAAATGTTTATAAACTTTACAATAGAAGTGTTGCACGCATTGTTTTGATGCAGAGGCCGGGGATTCTTTCCCCCTTTTTTAAACAAGCAGTGAAGGAAGAGCATTTACATTTTCTTATGATAAAACAACCAGAGAGGAGAACTGTACAATTAGAATGAATCAAAACAATGATTTACATGAGCATATCAAAGGAAGAAAAACAAGTAAAATTGCATGTGTACATCTTGTTGGTCAGTAGTGTTTCTTGTTCACCCTCCGACAATTCTTTCTAATCTCCCCATCCCTTCCGGTTAGTGGGCTTATGTTCCCCATCTTGACCATCGAAGTTGCGAAGTTTTGGAAAAAGTCCTTCTGGCTACCGGAGAACCTGCGAATGATCGATGCGGTGGTCGCCGCGGCAACGGGATCAGACAGCATCACCTGGTCCGAGGGAAGCAGGGCACGGCCCCGCAGGAGGTTGCCGTAGTACTTGTTGTCGAACACGTCGGGTGTGACCCCGTCGAGGTTCACCAGAGCCCCCTCGCCTTGCCCGGCCATGCAGTTCTGCTGCGTGAACTGACATTGCGCCCGTCCAAAGGTGTGCGCTCCCTGCAGCGCGACGAGATCAGTGTCGTCGAGGCCTAGGTTTCTGAATTTCTCCTGAAGCGTCTCCAGGGCGTCGAAGGGGCTCGGGAGATTGTTGGCACTCTCGATGTTGGTCGTGGTGCCATCACGGCGGCCCAGCGGTACGCTCCAGGATGGACCTCCGGCCAGTTCGAAGGAGATCTCAGCGGCGAGGGCGAGGATGTCGGCGCAGGAGACAATGCTAGGGCAAGCATTCTCCAATGCGTGCTTGATGTCGTCGACCACGTTGAACCTACGCGCGGACTTGTCATTGGCGGGGACTTTCTTCTCGGTGATGATACCCGCCTGGAAGTCATCGTCGAGCAAAAGCGAGCCGTCACAGCCCTGAGAAAATTAAACAAACCGAGATGAGATGATGTTCCGCGCGCTCCCGTACTATAGACCTACATCCGTGATTTATACACGCGCCGTGCGCGTACGTTGGTTCTGTGAACTCACATTGACGAAGTGTGAATACGTTTGTTTCAAGCATAGAGATAACACGGCAAAGTGATATTTCGCTTGTCCTTAAGAGTTGGGCAAAACATAAATGCCAGAAAACCTTCAAAGTTCATGAGGAAGACTAGAACAAATAATTACATAACAAACAATAACACAACATGAATCAATTAATAATGTTTCTGGGACAAATACACATTAAACTCAGAATGGCAACCATGCTCTCTCAACTATGCATAACATTAGAAGATGGAGACTCAATATAAAAGTAAAAGAAAGGCCCTTCGTAGAGGGAAGCAGGGATCAACTCATGTGCTAGAACTTTTTATTTTATTAAACAGAGGTATTGAAAACATTTTTTAGAGCGGTGTATGCTTATGTCAACGATTCTGGGTAGAAGGTCATCCCTCTTTCTTTTTTGTTTACACACTTATGCTTTGACTGATAAATCAGGTGCAAAAATAGTGAAGAAAATTTGTTGTATTACTTTGGGGCTAGGAACCCCGCTGCCAGCTCTTCTATCAATTGGATAAGAGGATGAAACCACTAGTCCAGGGTGTGAAAGTCCAATCAACAAGTGAGATAAAGATTCTCTATTTATGTCCTCATGAACTAAACAGTAGCACACAACAGGAGTAATTTTGAAGCATTTAATGATAACACATGAGCAATTTACTTTGGAGTGGCAATTAAATACCACATGTAGGTAGGTATGGTGGACACATTTGGCAAACTTTGGTTTTTGGGAGTTGGATGCACGAGTAGAGCTCATACTCAGTACATGTGGAGGCTAGCAAAATACTGGGAGAGACAAATCAAGAGAGCAATAATGGCCATAATCATGCATAGCGAAAAAAACATCATTAATCAAAGCATAAGTGGTACTACAAGTTCAAAAACTAAATGATCATAGAGGCTATAAGTAACTGGTTTTTAGTCATAACCATGGTGCAAGCATGTGCCAATTCAACCAAATAAAACATTCAAAGGAGAACACCACAAATTTATGCTTCAAAATGTCAAGAACAACTCATGATTCTTTCTAAGGCACATTAAACACTCTCATCTATTTGAGACAAATCATGCTAAAAAAATAACCACTAGGCTTTAGAACTAAAATAACATGTAGCATGACATGAAAAAATCTAGCCACGGTCTATACAAGCTTCTATTTGCACTGTTGGTTCGTGAGTAGTTCCCCCATCTTCATCGATCGTTCTGCCTCCATGATGGTTCGTGAGTAGTTCCCCCATCTAAGGTCGAGGATGTGTTGGTTCTACTAAGGGTAAAATATCCGTATTTATGTCTACTTATTGATTATAATTATTGCGTACATTATGTATTATGCTTAATGCAATTGTCTGTTGCTTTGAAACTTGATACCAGAGAGAGGCATGCACAGAATCACTCTCAAGGTGAATTATTAGTCGTAGACGTAGTTGGATTACGATCTATATATTTTTGATGTAATGTCTACATGAATATTGCAATGAACTTTCTCTTGTCATAATAATTATGTTCCAATTCTGTTAGTTGCCTAGCTGTAATTTGTTTACCCAACATATTTGCTTCTCTATCTATGGAGAGTTACCACTGATGAAACTATGGCCCTCGGTCCATTGTTTTATGTTGATTGCAATCTTGTTTACTTGCTTTTAACCATTACTTGTTTGCTAGTTCGTTTTTACTTTTATTGATTTTATTATTGTTTTCCACACTATAAGTTTAATTTTGTTTTTGGGAAACACGGGAAGTTTGACAACCTTCACGAAACGTTGGGGCAAAGAAAGTAGTGTGCCCTGTGTAGGTTCATTAAAAGACTTGTTGGAGATCTCTAAGTCCTACTTGTTCGATAATCTTGGTCTCAACACTAAGGGAAAACTTCCCGCTAGGCCACATCATCTTCATCTTGGGGTCCCCAATGGGTGGAGACTGTTCACCGCAACATTCTCCATTGGTGGTGTTGTCCGGAGGCGGACTTCTGGTCGTGGCCTCGGATGGTGCAGGTGGTAACTATACGGATTCTGCAGATTCTAGACACTCCCAATCATGTGGCTGCTACCGGTGGATGCTCGGTGGTCTAGCTAGCCTTTCTTGCGAGGTCTCGGTATGAAGGCTGTGAGGCGCGATCGGTAAAAGCATGCCTCCGTCATTTTCTAGGGCCTACGACGATGACGTCCGTGGACGCCATCACCTTCTTGGTGGTTTCATCGTAGTCTGATGTCTTCCCTCTATGTGGTGGCAGCCCTAGGGGAAACCCTAGACCCGCCAGGTCGGCCGATGACGATGTTCCGGCGTCGCACCCTCCTCGGGAGTTTGGTGGCTATGACGGCTAGAGGGACTAGTGGTGGCGGTGCTGAGGTCTCGGCGGCCTCATTTCTTGGGCTGACGAATTCACGGAGCAAGATCTGTGGCGGCTTGTGGCGGAGCGGTGGTGGTTGTCGGGTGGCTGCTCTGCGTGGCATCACGATTTCCGGCAACTGTTCTAGCGGCAGCGGATCTGGCCATGATTTTCTCATTGTGACGTTACTGTTGGCAACACTATAGTTATTATGCTTGGGTCGGCATCCCTCGACTGTCACGTCGGCGGACATTGGGGTTGGTGTATTGCGGTGTATGGATGACGTGATGGTCGGATCTTCATTTTGGTGGTGGTTTCCAACTAGCGGTATTTCGGTCGATGGTTGTATGAGGCCGACGGCGGTATGGGACGCCCCTCCACTTGGAGGTGGAGTTCGATTTGACTGAGCAAGTGCTACGCACCATGACTTCGGCGGATTTTTGGAAGTCATACCTGACCAGCAATGGCGATGCACGACGTCTAATACAGAGACATCAATTCATGCAGGGTCCTGGTAGATGCTATGCACGATGTCTCCTCCGCGGCGTCAAGTCATGTTTGTTGTCGCTAGGTCGAGAATGGTTGCCGGAGGTGTGGCAGTATGAGACGTTATCCGCTTCCAATTTCTTCTGCAGCGGCATGTGGTTAGCGATGGGTTGATTATGGTATATATCTCAACATCGAGGAAGCACACTTCGGTGGAAACATTTCTGACAATGGACTCGGCATGATCGGTTGCGGTGGTTCTTTCTTGTTGGCTTTGCCGATAAGTTGTGTATTTTCTCTTTGTTTTGTCTTTTACCATAGGGTTAGCATCAATAGCTCGATGGAGATTCTGTCGCGAGGCATGGAGACTCGGGTTCACTTACATTGAATCTTTCTATACTTTGCAATAAAAGTGTTGTGTGCATCGTTTCGATGGATAGGGTCGGGGTTTCGTCCCCCTTCATTTTTAAACAAGCAGTGACGAAAGGGCATTTACATTTACATTGTGGTCGGTAGGCATTTACAATTAGAATGAATCAAAACAATGATTTACACAAGCATATCACTACTCGTAAAAGCAACAAAAACAAGTAAAATTGTATGTGCATCTTGTTCGTCAGTAGGGCTTCCTGTTCACCCTCGGACAATTCTTTACATGAGCATATCAAAGGAAGAAAAACAAATAAAATTGTATGTGTACATCTTGTTGGTCAGTAGGGTTTCTTGTTCACCCTCCGACAATTCTTTCTAATCTCCCCATCTCTTCCGGTCAGTGGGCTTATGTTCCCCATCTTGACCATCGAAGTTGCGAAGTTTCGGAAAAAGTCCTTCTGGTTACCGGAGAACCTGCGAATGATCGGTGCAGTGGTCACCGCGGCAACAGGATCAGACAGCATCACCTGGTCCGAGGGAAGCTGGGCACGGCCCCGCAGGAGGTTGCCGTAGTACTTGTTGTCGAACACGTCGGGTGTGACACCGTCGAGGTTCACCAGCGCCCCCTCGTCTTGCCCGGCTGTGCAGTTGCGCTGCGTGAACTGGCATTGCGCCCGTCCAAAGGTGTGCGCTCCCTGCAGCGTGACAAGATCAGTGTCGTCGAGGCCTAGGTTTCTGAATTTCTCCTGAAGCGTCTCCAGGGAATCAAAGGGGCTTGGCAGATTGTCGGCACTCTCGGTGTTAGTCGTGGTGCCATCACGGCGGCCCAGCGGTACGCTCCAGGACGGGCCTCCAGCTAGTTCGACGGAGATCTCAGCGGCGAGGGCGAGGATGTCGGCGCAGGAGACGATGCTAGGGCAAGCATTCTCCAACGCGTGCTTGATATCATCGACCACGTTGAACCCGCGCGCCGACCTGTCATTGGCGGGGACTTTCTTCTCGCTCATGATTCCGGCCCGGAGGTCGTCGTCGAGCAAAAGCGAGCCGTCACAGCCCTGAGAAAATTAACCAAACCGAGATGAGATGATGTTCCGCGCGCACCGTACCTGGGTGCCCTGATTTGTGGGTTTTGTGAACTCACATTGACGAAACAGTCGTGGAAGTGGAGGCGGATGAGGCTGGCCGGGATACGCGCGTCGGCGACGCGGGCGTCCTGGATAACACGTCTGACAATGTCGCGCGTGCCTGGGCACGAGCCATCATAGAACGACGAGCTCAGCCCGGCACGGGGGCCGCCATGACCGTGAGCTCCGTGGCTCAGCGCTAGGAGCAATGCTGCTGTGAGCAAGAGGCTCCAGCGAGCAGCCAACGAGAAGCAAGAGGACGCGGCCATGTGCACTTACTACACACACACACGTTCACAAGGAAAAAGGCCTGCTGGTTTTCCAGCCACTGGTGGAGCGATCGACAAGCTAGATAGTTGCTACTGCTAGATAGAGGCAGAGAGATGGATATGATGTGAGGGAAACGGGGGCTATTTGTAGTCTTGATCCATTTGCGCAGCCCGGCGTTTACCTTTTAGCTAGGTAGAGTTTTTTGGAAGCGCGTTTTGACAGATTCCGCGCGCATGCCTGTGGTTGTCAAATTGAGTATTGGCACACTGTCGTTGGCCGCCGCCACATTGCTTTCATGCACGCGGCTGCTCATGTTTATTATATCCGTATTAATTTTGTATTATTATTAAGTTGGTGGCCAGATAGATGATGTGAGGAGGAAGAGATGGATTGTGGCGAAATGAGACGGCAGGAAACGGCGGAGCGAGCGACCGGATCAGCTACGGCCGAATCCAACCGTGTGATGTTTTCCTTTGCATTTCTGCTGTCAACGATCACCTGCAGCGCGCCTATCGCTTTTGACCGAGACGATCGAGGGCTTTCTCCCTTGCTTCGTTTCCTCTTTAATTACTTGTTCCACAACTCTATTTTATTCAGATATACTAAAGTAGAACGAGTGAAATGTTAGCAATCATTTTATTTATTTATTTCTACTAGCCCAGATCATACTATTCTGCTATTTGCAAAAACACGCCGTGCTACTTCTAGCACGCGCAACCAGTCGGCTCGTTAACATTGTCAGCGTGTTGGTCGTGTTGGGATTTTATTATTTGGCTCGGTCCAATAGCCAAACTAAGTCTAACTAAAATTTGAAATTGCATGGCATATTCATGAATAAATTAAGTGGAGAGGGTGGGAATATAGTTTATTTCACATTGCTAGTTTGGAGAGAGTGGCACCACCTTATAAGGTCAGTCATTCTAGTTCATGTATGATTAGTGTCACAAGTGGAGAGGAGTATTCCACGCGCGCGCCTCCTCCGCCGCTCGCCGCGCCACGGGTTGCGGGAATGAGCCGAGCAGAGAACGTTTATTTTTGTTGTTTGGAAAAATTTAATGATTCCTCTGGATCGTACCGAACTGACTCGGACGTACTCCCACGTCTCTCCTGAACAGCAGTATATATACACGTGCGGACGCCAACCCTAGCCACCACTTCGTCTTATGGTTTCGCACCGTTCCAAAGCACTGCGTTGTCAATCAAGTTTTTTCCATCCCTTTTTCCGGTGTGCACAACGAGAAGGGGCATCAGGCCTCCGAAACCCCGCCTCTTGTGATCCTGTACGGGAGAGGGTCGATTAGGTTTTCGGGGAGCGTACTCGCGCGACTGCTGACGACGACAACTTCCCCAACAACGACTACTTCCCAGATCTCGGCAACCTCTTCATCGACGACATGGCCGACAACTTGCACAACAACACCGCAGCCGGTTTCACTGTCGTTGCACCGTACGTATCTCTCGCTCATCTGGACGAGTGCAATTCATGTGTCTAGTTTTTGCCGTAGATTGGATCTGTTTATCTATTGTATTAGCTATTTGCATTCTTAGATGCATTGCTATTGTCATGATTTATTTGATTCTATTTCGGATTAAATCATATGCTAAATTGCTAATATATTCAACAAAATCAATGCGATTTTTTTTTGAAACGGAGGCAAATTGCCTCATCCATTAATTAAGAAAGAGTTGCCCAATTTATTTACGGAAAATCGGGAGAAAATCGTTACAAAATTGGTCAGAAAGAGCAACAAGACACCACCCTGAAAAATAAGTGGACTACTCCCAAAATATGAGGCCACACGCTCACAACACGATACACCTACAACCCATCGACAGAAACACCACATCACCAGAGAGCCCCCATAGAGTGGTCATAACTCGAGAAAAGCACATTGGCAAAGGCAACGGACACGGGCACACCCATAGTGATATGCCAAGACAGTGAGAGTCATCCATCAAACAACCTAACGCTACTCTTCTTGCTTCTGCACTTGTTTGATTTATCCTGCACGATGATAGACCTAGAGCTAGTGTCGCCTATCCTACTCTTATCCCTGCTAGCTTTTTGCTTCAGTAGAGACCCAATTGTCTTACCAGATTCAGGGTCAGCTGCAGCAAAGGTGGTAAGGAAATCACAAATATCTTTGGCGGCTAGAGCCCTAGGCACACGTGCCAACGGTCCGGACGAAACAACCATGTGACGCCCCGAGATCGGGCACTATGCAGATTTCAGCATTCCCGCCAAAATCCACATAATAACCGATTCCAGGTTGCCACTTGTGATAACATTACAACAGTTCACGAATATTCCGCAACAACAACAGAAAAGATATATACAAGAAGACTCAAACGAGCCAAGGATACAACTGATACAATACAAAGATCCAAATAACAGCGGAAGAAACAACATAGCGTCCGGCTACGGACAAGATACAAATTGGACTACGAGTCCTGAAGATAACCGAGAGCGTCCAATCCCTGCCCAGGCCAAGCCGGAGGGATTCCCAAGCTAACGTCGTCAGACTTCAAACCTGTTGACTGCAATGTTGAATATGCAGCCACGAAAAAGGATGCGTGGGTCAGTACGGTTAAGTACTGGCAAGTGGATAAACCATACTCACAAGATACCGGCGTAGCCGGTCATCACAAGATACAAATACTCTGGGTTCAACGGAAAGGAAAGGATTATTGCAAAGAAGCGGCAGCGGGCTGCACTAACCAACTACAGAGACTCACTACAACATCCGGCTAAAAGAGGGGGATAAGATAGCGTATGGTAACCAACTAGTACTAACCACCCCAAACAAACCCATCCAATGTTACCCCCTACTAAGGAAGCAACCCAAGGATAACTCACACTGTTGGATTAATGATGGTTCAAGTTATTGTGTCAATAGGACTATTACTAGTCAAATTATCATTAGTTAGGTGTAAGTTATTCTGAGTACTTGTTAGCCAGTACTTTCACCAAGTTAACCAATACCGCGGAAAACACGGCTTCTCGAGAAGATTTAACCCTGTAGGGATGCACCAATTGAGCCGTACACGTAAGAATAACCCGCCAGACGGGGGATCAACCCACCAAGCGAGGTACTCAACACAACCCAACTCTTCTTCGCATCAAGCCCAAAGAACCACATGCTGTGCGTGCGCGGTTAATCGAGCCCCCACGAAGAAAAGGGGGACCCTCATAGCACTCTAAGACCACGCCGCCCTAAATGCCGACTACAAAAGTTCCACCCTGGCGCCAAGGGCTCGCACCTGCATATGCATGCATCAAATGGATAGCCCGAACTAAGTGTGGCGATTTGGACGAGATGCGAATCGAATCAAGTTGAGGGGGGCGCCCATACTCGCTTCCCACATGCGGTTAGTGCGCTCATCATGGATCAGTAGACAAGACCCTTTTCCTAATTAGGGTCGACACTAGCAGGCCTCAAAACCACGCCGGGCCTCCTGCCGGTGCCTTATCATCAAATTATTATTACCCCAAGCATTAACATGTTGTTGATTGAATTGAAACCCAGCTATCAAACTAAACAGGTGATAAGACGGACAACAAGACTGGAGCGCAAACAACACTAAGCATGCAACTACGACACGAGGGCCAACAAGGTAAACAAACAACAGGTGATAGGCAGTGGAAGGAAGGCTATATCATGGCTGCAAGGTAAACATATGATAGGATCGAGACACAAGCATCAAACCATAAGGCTAGCATAAGAACAACGGAAAGAATCGGTAACAAGTGATGAAAGGCAGCCATAGGCAGCAAGTGAGTATACTTGCCTGGAATCCAGCAAGTAGAGGTACATCCGAAGAATTTGTCGTTGCTCACATCATCTCAACGTCCTATCCGGGAAGAAGCAACGAACTAGAACAAACACCGGATGCAACAATTACTTCTACGGCAAAAGATCCAGTATGATCAAGATATGGATGCATGACAAGTTTAAGGATGCATCAAAGATAAACTAGTTGACATGGTAAACATGTTTAAATGGGACCATATGCATGTAATTTGGGTGGCATATAGAAAAGCCCATGAATTAATGTTGAATTAAATGATCTACAAATAACCATCATGTGAGAGTTGATTAGAATGATGCATGGATGAGGAAAAAAATGAGAAAACAACAATAGCTTCAATTTGAAAAGGTGTTTACCAAGTTTAGAATTTTATTTATTAAGTTATGAAATTTGGCTTCTTAAGTGAGTTACACAAGCATTTGTTGTTTTCACCCATTTTAATTGTTCAAAATAGACAACAAAATTCATATTTGGAAATAACACAAAATTTTAGGTGGAATACATATTTCATTTGTTGAATTTGGATTTTAGATGAGCAAGTTATTAATTTGACAATTTTTAAATGCATTAATTAAGAAACAGTTGTTTTTAGCAATTTAAATTATTCAAAACAGAAAACAAAGTTGATATTTGCAAAGTTCAGAGAATTTTGATTGGAAAACATATTTCACTTTTCAAATTTGGAGTTAAAATGAATTAGTTATGATTTATGCAATTAAATCAATTTAAATTGAGCCGGAAGCCCAACATCTAATTTAGGAGGTTCGAGTTATTTATTTACCCATCAAGATTAAATGTTGTTTAACATGGCGAGATAATATAAAGATGCGCTATGCAATTTTAAATGGAACCGGGACAATATTTAATTATCCCAACTCATTCCATATTTAATTATTAGATGACATTATTATTGCCCGCACCCACAATATGCAATGCAACAAGATGAATGATTTAATATGCACGATATAGATGACATTTAGAAAATAGGCATATAGGTTATAGGGTTGGGGTTTAGGTTCGCACGTTGGAAAGAGGATCGCCGGGGTCAACGCCGAAAACTTCGGAACGTGGAGGGAGTAGACGACGTCGGGGACGTAGGGGAAGTAGTCGTTCTCAAACCACACGATCATCGTCGTCGAAGTAGTCGTTCACAGGTTGTAGAAGGAGTAGTCGACGTCGTGGAAGTAGTGGTTCCTAGTGGACGTAGTCGTGGTCCGGGTACTCATCGCATCCATGTAGAAGATCATGGAAGTTCCCGTCTTCGGGTCGAAGGAGTTCTTGTCGATGTGGAATTTGGCGTCCCTGTCTTCAGACTTCACGGTGCACACGAAGGCGACCAACACAGAGCGGACACGACGACGAGGTAACGGAGGGAAGGCGGTAGTCGTGCACGGTTCCTTGCAGGTCTTGTCGACGGTCGAGGTAATTGTCGGTGAGGAACTTGGAACCATCTCCACACGAGCACCGTCGTGGTGTCGAACTTGGCGAGTTGATCTCCTGGACACGCACGAAGGCGACCATCACAACTGAGCGTTGACGAGATGGGCACAACAGCAGTGCAGCCACAACACCTTCCCGCCGGCATCGAAGATGGGGCAGTAGCGGCATCACCGTAGCGGCGGCGGCACAAGGAGCACCACAGCAGCGGCGCATCGACCTGCGCCGAGCCACACCGTGGCACCAGACCACTATCGTCACAACCACACGAGGGTGTTCTGTTCGAGCAGGGGATCGAGATGAAGCCGCGGATGGAGAGGAGCGTCAGGCTGGGTGGCGGCACTGGTCACCGTGGGGGGCGTCACGGCAGCGGGAGGCATGAGGCGGAGGGGGCGCACGCCGTCCTTGTTCAACTGCTCGGGGAAGGGACGGTCGACGACGGCCCAGTGGTGGTCACCGCGGGGATGAGCTCGAGCTCGGGGCGCGGCGGAGCCCTGCTCCTGCCGGCGCCGCGGACGGAGAGGAGGTGAGGGGCGACGGCGGAGCTGCGGCCGCGGGAGGAGGCGCCGGGTGTAGGGGATCGATGGGATCCCCTCCCGTGCGTGCGTGCGTGTGTTGCGTGCGTTGTGTGGTGGGCTAGGGTTAGGTGTGTGTTAACAGGCCGGTTGGCCTGTGGGCTGGCCGGCCCTCAACGTTTTTTTTTTCGTTTTTGATTGTTTATAAAACTGCTTGATGTAAAATAATTTTTGGGGCACAAATTAATTTCAGAAAAACTTAGAAAACAAAATTTTATGCAATTTTAATTATTTTACCAATGTTAAAAATGCACAACGATGCAGATGCGATGACATGCAAAAAAGGAAACAAACAGGCAACAAACTATTTGGGAGAACCCCGGTCGTTACAGACGACACCACTAACAAGGGATTGCGCCCTCGCAATCCGCCAACGCCAAGAGAGAGGAAGAAGCCGGACTATCGAGTCTTCGGTCACCTTGTTGATCTCCTCGACACCACTAACAAGGGTTTCTCGACACCACTAACAAGAGATTCTTGCTTGGGGTGACGACGATGTTCTTCCACCAGGAATCTTCCGATGATCGAACCTATTAGGTTAAAGGCTCAGAAAACGTCCACCCACGTAGGATCCTAAAACTTTGAAAGATAGATAAGAGAGGAGACTCCAAAACAAATAAGATAGAAGGAGAAATAGAATAGAGATAAGGAGAAAACAAGAATCCTATCGAGATGTTTCCAAAATAGTTTAGCAGAAATAGTTTTTGACACTCTAGAAATAACGACCGTTAGCGAGGTTATCCTACAGGCTTTGCGGACCCGTTGCTTCGATAACCATTCGTATCGAAACAATATCGGGAATCGGAAACCATGCTCTGATACCATTTGTGAAGCCCCGAGATCGGGCACTATGCAGATTTCAGCATTCCCGCCAAAATCCACATAATAACCGATTCCAGGTTGCCACTTGTGATAACATTACAACAGTTCACGAATATTCCGCAACAACAACAGAAAAGATATATACAAGAAGACTCAAACGAGCCAAGGATACAACTGATACAATACAAAGATCCAAATAACAGCGGAAGAAACAACATAGCGTCCGGCTACGGACAAGATACAAATTGGACTACGAGTCCTGAAGATAACCGAGAGCGTCCAATCCCTGCCCAGGCCAAGCCGGAGGGATTCCCAAGCTAACGTCGTCAGACTTCAAACCTGTTGACTGCAATGTTGAATATGCAGCCACGAAAAAGGATTCGTGGGTCAGTACGGTTAAGTACTGGCAAGTGGATAAACCATACTCACAAGATACCGGCGTAGCCAATCATCACAAGATACAAATACTCTGGGTTCAACGGAAAGGAAAGGATTATTGCAAAGAAGCGGCAGCGGGCTGCACTAACCAACTACAGAGACTCACTACAACATCCGGCTAAAAGAGGGGGATAAGATAGAGTATGGTAACCAACTAGTACTAACCACCCCAAACAAACCCATCCAATGTTACCCCCTACTAAGGAAGCAACCCAAGGATAACTCACACTGTTGGATTAATGATGGTTCAAGTTATTGTGTCAATAGGACTATTACTAGTCAAATTATCATTAGTTAGGTGTAAGTTATTCTGAGTACTTGTTAGCCAGTAATTTCACCAAGTTAACCATAACCGCGGAAAACACGGCTTCTCGAGAAGATTTAACCCTGCAGGGATGCACCAATTTAGCCGTACACGTAAGAATAACCCGCCAGACGGGGGATCAACCCACCAAGCGAGGTACTCAACACAACCCAACTCTTCTTCGCATCAAGCCCAAAGAACCACATGTTGTGCGTGCGCGGCTAATCGAGCCCCCACGAAGAAAAGGGGGACCCTCATAGCACTCTAAGACCACGCCGCCCTAAATGCCGACTACAAAAGTTCCACCCTGGCGCCAAGGGCTCGCACCTGCATATGCATGCATCAAATGGATAGCCCGAACTAAGTGTGGCGATTTGGACGAGATGCGAATCGAATCAAGTTGAGGGGGGCGCCCATACTCGCTTCCCACATGCGGTTAGTGCGCTCATCATGGATCAGTAGACAAGACCCTTTTCCTAATTAGGGTCGACACTAGCAGGCCTCAAAACCACGCCGGGCCTCCTGCCGGTGCCTTATCATAAAATTATTATTACCCCAAGCATTAACATGTTGTTGATTGAATTGAAACCCAGCTATCAAACTAAACAGGTGATAAGACGGACAACAAGACTGGAGCGCAAACAACACTAAGCATGCAACTACGACACGAGGGCCAACAAGGTAAACAAACAACAGGTGATAGGCAGTGGAAGGAAGGCTATATCATGGCTGCAAGGTAAACATATGATAGGATCGAGACACAAGCATCGAACCATAAGGCTAGCATAAGAACAACGGAAAGAATCGGTAACAAGTGATGAAAGGCAGCCATAGGCAGCAAGTGAGTATACTTGCCTGGAATCCAGCAAGTAGAGGTACATCCGAAGAACTTGTCGTTGCTCACATCATCTCAACGTCCTATCCGGGAAGAAGCAACGAACTAGAACAAACACCGGATGCAACAATTACTTCTACGGCAAAAGATCCAGCATGATCAAGATATGGATGCATGACAAGTTTACGGATGCATCAAAGATAAACTAGTTGACATGGTAAACATGTTTAAATGGGACCATATGCAATTTGGGTGGCATATAGAAAAATCCATGAATTAATGTTGAATTAAATGATCTACAAATAACCATCATGTGAGAGTTGATTAGAATGATGCATGGATGAGGAAAACAATGAGAAAACAACAATAGCTTCAATTTGAAAAGGTGTTTACCAAGTTTAGAATTTTATTTATTAAGTTATGAAATTTGGCTTCTTAAGTGAGTTACACAAGCATTTGTTGTTTTCACCCATTTTAATTGTTTAAAATAGATAACAAAATTCATATTTGGAAATAACACAAAATTTTAGGTGGAATACATATTTCATTTGTTGAATTTGGATTTTAGATGAGCAAGTTATTAATTTGACAATTTTTAAATGCATTAATTAAGAAACAGTTGTTTTTAGCAATTTAAATTATTCAAAACAGAAAACAAAGTTGATATTTGCAAAGTTCAGAGAATTTTGATTGGAAAACATATTTCACTTTTCAAATTTGGAGTTAAAATGAATTAGTTATAATTTATGCAATTAAATCAATTTAAATTGAGCCGGAAGCCCAACATCTAATTTAGGAGGTTCGAGTTATTTATTTACCCATCAAGATTAAATGTTGTTTAACATGGCGAGATAATATAAAGATGAGCTATGCAATTTTAAATGGAACCGGGACAATATTTAATTATCCCAACTCATTCCATATTTAATTATTAGATGACATTATTATTGCCCGCACCCACAATATGCAATGCAACAAGATGAATGATTTAATATGCACGATATAGATGACATTTAGAAAATAGGCATATAGGTTATAGGGTTGGGGTTTAGGTTCGCACGTTGGAAAGAGGATCGCCGGGGTCAACGCCGGAAACTTCGGAACGTGGAGGGAGTAGACGACGTCGGGGACAGAGGGGAAGTAGTCGTTCTCAAACCACACGATCATTGTCGTCGAAGGAGTCGTTCACGGGTTGTCGAAGGAGTAGTCGACGTCGTGGAAGTAGTGGTTCCTAGTGGACGTAGTCGTGGTCCGGGTAGTCATCGCATCCATGTAGAAGATCATGGAAGTTCCTGTCTTCGGGTCGAAGGAGTTCTTGTCGATGTGGAATTTGGCGTCCCTGTCTTCAGACTTCACGGTGCACACGAAGGCGACCAACACAGAGCGGACACGACGACGAGGTAACGGAGGGAAGGCGGTAGTCGTGCACGGTTCCTTGCAGGTCTTGTCGACGGTCGAGGTAATTGTCGGTGAGGAACTTGGAACCATCTCCACACGAGCACCGTCGTGGTGTCGAACTTGGCGAGTGGATCTCCTGGACACGCACGAAGGCGACCATCACAACTGAGCGTTGACGAGATGGGCACAACAGCAGTGCAGCCACAACACCTTCCCGCCGGCATCGAAGATGGGGCAGTAGCGGCATCACCGTAGCGGCGGCGGCACAAGGAGCACCACAGCAGTGGCGCATCGACCTGCGCCAAGCCACACCGCGGCACTAGACCACTATCGTCACAACCACACGAGGGTGTTCTGTTCGAGCAGGGGATCGAGATGAAGCCGCGGACGGAGAGGAGCGTCAGGCTGGGTGGCGGCACTGGTCACCGTGGGGGGCGTCACGGCAGCGGGAGGCATGAGGCGGAGGGGGCGCACGCCGTCCTTGTTCAACTTCTCGGGGAAGGGACGGTCGACGACGGCCCAGTGGTGGTCACCGCGGGGATGAGCTGCGGCCGCCGACGGAGAGGAGGTGAGGGGCGACGGCGGAGCTGCGGCCGCGAGAGGAGGCGCCGGGTGTAGGGGATCGATGGGATCCCCTCCCGTGCGTGCGTGCGTGTGTTGCGTGCGTTGTGTGGTGGGCTAGGGTTAGGTGTGTGTTAACAGGCCGGTTGGCCTGTGGGCTGGCCGGCCCTCAACGTTGTTTTTTCGTTTTTGATTGTTTATAAAACTGCTTGATGTAAAATAATTTTTGGGGCACAAATTAATTTCAGAAAAACTTAGAAAACAAAATTTTATGCAATTTTAATTATTTTACCAATGTTAAAAATGCACAACGATGCAGATGCGATGACATGCAGAAAAGGAAACAAACAGGCAACAAACTATTTGGGAGAACCCGGGTCGTTACAAACCACATCTGCTACAGGAATCAAATGCCCGATGGACTCGGGCAAAAGAGAGATTGCACCATCAAGAACACCACTTTCCTCGAAATCAAGCGTCTGGCTCAACGGCAAAGCCACGACTAAGTTCTCGAGCAAGTCCGTCTTCACTCTCTCAACAGAAAGAGGCAAACTAACTCCCCACACAAATCCTAAAGCTCGAGCAAAATCTGTAGCACTGGAGCCGGCACCGACGAACTTGCCCGGCCACTAGGAGAGAAACTGCCATACAGACCTGCTCCACTCATGTCCATGAAGCCAACATCAGGCACCACCAAAGGGCGCATTCCAGGATCGGTAGGTAACACAGGGGACGACTGGCATAGCCTAGCTAGTGCAGCCTCAGCCCGCTCCACAAAGGTCCCAGTCCGTAGCACCCAGCCTTGCATAGAGTCAATAACATCGCGTAGAGGTTGAACCGTCTCCTTGATGACCCACAAGTATAGGGGATCGCAACAGTCTTCTAGGGAAGTAAAACCCAAATTTATTGATTCAACACAAGGGGAGCAAAAGAATATTTATAAGCCTTAACAACTGAGTTGTCAATTCAGCTGCACCTGAAAGTAGACTTTCTCACAACACTTTATCAGTGGTAACAGTTTTATAGCAGCAGCAGTAGTAAAATAACAGCAGGAGTAAAATAATAACAGCAGTAGAAATCGCGGGAAACATCAGGATGAATATACCGTAGGCAAAGGGAATGGATGAACGGGTATTGCATGGTTAAGATAGGTCATGCAATAATCTAAACATGGACATTGCAGATAATAATAATAAAGCATCCAAGTTCTAGGTAAACCATAGGCATGTGTTCCAATATAGTCATACGTGCTCGCAATGAGAAACTTGCACAACATCTTTTGTCCTACCAGCCCGTTGCAGTGGGGCCTCAAGGGAAACTATTGGTAATTAAGGTGCTCCTTTTAATAAAGAATCGGAGCAAAGCATTAACACTCCGTGAACACACCTGATCCTCAGCCAAACTAAGCCTAACTAAAATCTGAAATTGTCATGGCATATTAATGAATAAATTATGTGGAGAGAGTGAGACTATAGTTTATTCCACATTGCTAGTTTGGAGAGAGTGGCACCACCTTATAATTTGAGTCATTCTAGTTCATGTATGAGTTAGTGTGACAAGTGGAGAGGAGTGTCACACGCGCGCTGCTCCTTCGCCGCTCGCCGCGCCATGGGTTGCGGGAATGAGCCGAGCAAAGAATGTTTATTTTTGTTGTTTGGGAAAATTTAATGATTCCTCTGGATCGTACCGAACCGACTCGGACGTACTTCGACGTCTCCCGAACAACAGTATATATACGTGCGGATGCCAACCCTAGCCGCCACTTCGTTTTATGGTTTCGCACCGTTCCAAAGCACTGCGTCGCCTTCTCCATCCCTCCTTCCGGCGTGCATCGCGAGAAGGGACAGAAGTCTCCGAAACCCCGACTCTTGTGATACTGTACGGGACAGGGGCGATCAGGTTTTGGGAGCGCACTCGCGTGACTGCTGACGGCGACAACTTCCGCATCGACGACTACTTTCCAGACCTCGGCAACCTCTTCATCGACGACATGACCGACAACTTGGACAACAACACAGCAGCCGGTTCCGCTGCCGCTGCACCGTACGTGTATCGCTCTCTCTCTCTCTCTCTCTCATTTGTACGAGATATTGATGCAATTCATGTGTCTAGTTTTTACCCTAGATTGGATCTGTTTATTTACTGTACTAGATATTTGCATCTTAGTTTAATTTCTACTATCATGATTTATTTTATGCTATTTCGGATTAAATCGTATGCTAAATTGTTAATATATTCAACAAAGCCAAACGGAGGAAAATTGCCTCATCCATTAATTAAGAAGAAGAGATTTGCCCAACTTATTTACGGAAAATCGGGCGAAAACCGTTACAAACATGGTCAGAAAGAGCAACAAGGCACCATCCTGACAAATAAGCGGACTACTCCCAAAATATGGGGCCACACGCTCGCAATACGATATATGTCGAGACATCGTAGTAGAATTCATAGACGGGGGTGCCATGAGACTACCGATAGAGATTGTGGGGGACGTGATCGTATGATGAACAACGACACCAGAGTTTGACCTAGGTTCGGTACGTCGCAACTAGGTGGCGTTCCTACTCCTGCAATCTCACTAAATCAGGGCTGAAGCCTGAAGTATACAAAGTACAATGTGAGTTGGGTTTAGCTACTCGACAAGGATCAACCTCTCGGTGAGTAGGCTTCTAGCTTATTGTCTATATTTCTTATCTCCCGTCCGGCTTTATATAATAGCCGGATTAGGGCTTATAGAAAAGGAAACCTAGAAGACTACGGTAAGTCCTAACTTGGAAGGCAAGATATCCGCCTTCTACTCCCAGCCGTATCACGTGGGCCGTGATCCGGGTCCTTCTAGAATTCGGCTTCTGTGCGTCAGCTTACTAGGCTACCCAATGGACCGTAGCCCATTACCATTCAGGCCACCCTGGTAATCTGGCACTTTAGGACACCATCTAATATACCCCAAAGGGTATATATCCGACAGTATCCCCAAGAAGGATTAAGACTCGGAATCGCCGTCTTTCGTTAAATTGCATTCTTTCCGAGAAATGTTGGCTCTTCGTCTTGATTCTTTTTTTCCTTCAAATCACGATATAACGCGAAACTCGGATTTCGGAAAATTTTCTTCCACAAGCCTTCGTGGAGAAGGAACTTCCTACGTCAGCGCTCAAATCATACTGACGTCAGGGACGTTTGGGTTTTCGAGTGTGAAACCCTGAAACATATCTCTGACAGATTCTCGCGGGAAACGAGGAGATAGCAATAATCACCTGTCGATTCATTTCCCGGATTTTTCGGCGAGTGACACGCGTTGATCATCCAACAGTCAAAAGATTCGTTAGCACGTATCGCGATGGATTTCCGGCTATAAATAGCCCACTTCATCCCCTCCGGCAAACCTTCCACTCCTCTGTCATCTTCAAGCCCCAAGCGCAAAGCCCCCGAGCCTCAGTAAGAGTAGAGCAGAGCAAACATCCGAGCCCATGTACGCGACCGCGCCATTCCCGGACTTCTCGTCGGAGAGCACGGAGTCCTCATCGCGCCGCCCGGATATGGAGTCTCCGCGCGCTTCCCCGGACCGCTCCATCGCCGCTGAGATCGACGGCATAATCAACACCATGGATCCCATTGTGGATTCACCGAACCGCGCCACCGGCGACGAGCCAGAGAAATCTTCCGGCGGCTAGGACCGTGAGGATCCACCTCTCACGGCTGCAACCCTGGCCACACCTTCTTCTACTCCGCCTCCGCCTCCGCCTCCCGAAACGGCGGAGAAAAAGCTCACTCTCTTCGGAGAAGAGCTCGCTGCCGCGGCCGCCGGATCCGGAAAAGAAGGTGAATCTTCCGGCAACTGGAGCCGGAGCAGCATCCCCCCTCTCTTCTTCCGACAATGGAGAAGGAGGGGTTGATTGTGAAAGGCAAATGGCGTCATGAAGAAGAGGAGTCTGAGCCATTACCCAGAGCTGGGGAACGAGTTCTCCTAACCTCACACATTGTTAGAGGTATGGGAATCCCGCCTTCCACCTTCTTCCTCGAGGTTCTCGATCATTACGGTATCCAGCCCCACAATCTCCCACCAAATTCTATTCTATATCTGGCCGGCTTCCAAGCCCTTTCGAGGGATATTTAGGGATAGCACCTAGATTAGATTTCTGGCAATATTGCTTTGGAGTTAAGCGAAACCCTACAGAGGGCGTTCTTCCAACCCGTGGAACCATATCTTTTACCCTGCGTAGATTCAGGGAAGATTGGTTCCCGAAAATAAAAACATCAGAATCCGTCAAATTCTGGACAGGTTCTTTCTTTTATCACCAAGACATCCCCTTTCCCAGAAAAGAAAACGGGGTTCCTCCATTTGTCAATGTTGCTGCTATTCCTCAAGACGGCTGGGCCGCCAAAGCGGTGCAAACTTTGCCAGACGATTTGATGAAAATCAAACGGCGCATCGCCAAACTCACCTCTTCAAAACCTTCTCTCACCGGAACAAACACAGTTTTGTGCTGGTTCGGACGTCGTATCCAACCTCTCGCCCACCGAACCCAGCTTCTTTGCGAATACAAAGGTCCGGAAGACGAGATGAGAGGAACGGAAAAGGCTTTCTCAAAAAGGGATTTTAAGAAGCGGGTCAACCACTTGGTTGCTACTCGCGATCAATACGAGGAAAGCCTGGGAATATATCACGAGGAAAACCCGGTTCCCAAGGTAATGCATCTTTCTCCTTTAGGCAATTTATCGGATGTTTATCTTTCCCTGATTTCCTGTTTAATCGGATTTTTGGCCACTTCCATAGTTTGATGACCTTACGGAAGGGGATCTTGCGATCGACGCTGAGCTTGACGAATTACATGCAAATTTCTACGGTGGTCGTAAGCGCAAGAGGCCAGCAACCACGGAGGAAGTGGTAAATCTTGACGGAATCCCCGTCGCTACATCCAGGTAAGTCTCTGGGAATTTTATACCTTTGCCAATTTTTTGGTTGCACAAGCTGTTTTGGTTTCTCGGGATATTTATATCTCGGATTTTTTCTTCTTCCTTTCCCCTTTCAGCCTTGCTCGAACTTCTTTGAAATAAAATAAACTAAAAAAGCATAAGGCCACTGCTAGCAAGGGAGCGCCATCTCCAGCTGTGGCTCCTCCCACCCCAGTTACTCTTGGGGGAGAGAATCAATCCGCAAAGCCAGGGGAATACCCATTGCCGACCAGCCAGCCTATTACATCCGAAAAGGATGCGAGGGAAAGGGCGGAAACGGATGTGGGCGGCCCTTCTCGTGTACCTGAGGAAGAGCTCATTCCCACCTTTAACCGGGAATTCAAGGTAAAGGAGGAACCCTTCAACGAACATGGACATATTCGTCCAGGGGCTAAGAAGTTCTTCGCTCCTGCTCCTCTGATCCGTCCTTGGCTGCAAGGCGGATTAATTTTAAGGAATAACTTTGTATTTTCACCTCGGCAGATCATCCAAGATGGCCTTCACCACGTTGGGATTCTTTTTGCCGAGTATGCAAAAGAATTCAACGAAAACTTGTCAGATTTGCAACAAACGAGCCAGGTAATACCTCTAGCCCCCAAGCAATAAGTCAAATGCATGCTTTTGCCTTAATGCTTTTTCGCGTTTATGCTTGTTTTTAACTTAAGCATTTTTTGTCCTTTTTCCGTGTTTCAGCAAACCGCTGAAAACATAAACATGGAAATCTTTAACAAACTTACCGTCAAGAATAAGGAGGTGAAATCCCTTCTTTCTATTCTTGAGGGTAAAGAGACAGAACTGGCGTCTACTCAGCAGCAGCTGAAGAAAACAGCAGGTAAGATTTTTCTCTGCTTCCAGTTGTATGAATTTTTTCTAAGTATTTTTCCGAGTTTTCTTAACTCATCTTTTTACTTGCGTTTCAGCTTCTTTGGCAAAAGCCAAACAAGTTGCTGAAGATTCCGGCAATGCCAAAAACCTCCGCCGGGAAAATCTGGACCTTCATAAGGAGAATATGAAGTTACAGAAGGAGCTGGAGGCCAGCCAGCTGGCTGTCGGCATTGCCGAGTCCAAGGCCTCCGAGCAAACTGCTAAATACAAGGCGACGATCCGAGATCTGGAGAACGCCTTGACCCAGTGCTTCGAGGAGGGATCCGAGATGGACAAAATTCTCGGTAAGTTTTTATCTTTTACCGGATATTTTATGTAGACATTTTTCTCTGTTTTTGCTAACACTTTTCGTGTCTTTACTAAAACAGGAGATTGCCCCCATCTAACTCGGATTGAGAAAATCCGAGCCTTTGGAAAGGTGTTCACCGCAATGAAGGCTGCGAGGATGCTGCTTGTCAGCAAATGCCTTCCCACAAGGACTGGGGAGTTCTCGGAAGTTGAAAAAATTTCGAAAGCTTTGGTGGAAGTGGCGCAGTCCAGGGAATCCGTCCTGCGCTCCGCGGCCCGTGGTGGTGCACGCATGGCTCTAGGGCTCATGCGCATGCACTACCATGACGCCAAGTCTTGGCGCGTGGCGCCCGGCATCCCGCAAGGATACACGGAGGCGCAACGGGCCGGCATCTTCGAAGCTATCAAAGGTCACGCCACCAAGATCGCCACCATGGTCAACATCTCCACCCTCTACCCAGAGGAAACCATTCCAGATATTCCTGAGGAATCCAGCAGTGAAGATGACTCGGATGCCTGAAGGAAATTCCTTGGACCTGGGCAGAGAAATAGGAAATAGGAGCATTACTGATCTTACAATGTAAACTTATTGTAATGATTTCTATTCTTTTGTATGAACAAGTACTCCTCTTTTGCAGCAATTTTTATTAAGTCTTTTGCAAGTTTTCCGGGTTTATATTCCTTTATATTCTAAGTTCTCTGGTCCATATGCTTTAACTGTCCTTAGTGTTTGAAATGGCTCGATAGTATTTTAATCTTCATGCCAAGTGACTGGGTATAACCAATCAGTCGAAACTCGGAAACATGGATCATACTAAAGGCATTTTTACTTACTAGCTCCAGCGACCCAGCATAAAAACAATCAGATAATACTTAGAGAACAGTAAGGAATTTTTTGAATGAAACTCAGACACGCAGGCACAATATGGGTTTCCTTAAACCATTTTAGGCTAAAAATCATTCAGTTTTTTAACACCGAGCACGCATGCACAATTCGGGTTAACATTGAGTATCTTGAAAGATCATTGGGAAATAGATAAGGCGGAATTATGTTTTAAACTATAATGAACATGTAAAAAAACACAGATATATGAATTCCGACAACTTTATTTCATGATCTCAAGGATGTTTACATAGAAATTGAACTAAGTATAGAAGAGACGTAACTGATGGATGCTCCAGGGTCTTTTGGTCTCCCTTAGTTCGTCATCTATCTTTCTCTTTCTTTTGCGATTCGGCCTTTCGGGATCATCTTCCGTGTCTCGAATATCTACAAGATAGTATGATTCATTTTTCATAGCTTTGCTGATGACGAATGGTCCTTCCCAAACTGAAGCCAATTTGTGCTTTCTTTGTTGTACCAATCTTAGCACTAGGTCACCTTCTTTAAAAGAACGATGCCTGATTTTTCGACTATGGTAACATCGTAAACCTTGCTGATAAATGGTAGATCTTTGAAGCACAAGTTCCAGTTCTTCCTCTAGGAGATCGACGGCATCCTGTCGTGCGCTTTCGGCATCCGAGTCATCGAAAGTCTGCACTCTTGGGCTATCATGGATCATGTCCGTTGGAAGGACTGCTTCCGCGTCGTAAACTAGGAAAAACGGGGTTTGCCCTGATGACCTGTTTGGCGTTGTTCGAATACTCCAAAGCATGGAAGGTAACTCTTCCACCCATGCTCCAGCTGCTCTATGAAGAGGAGATTCGAGTCTTGGGCGTATTCTTTGCAGGATTGAACTATTCATTCTTTCAACCTACCAGTTGGATTGTGGGTGTGCCACAGATGCAAGATCTAGGCGTATTCCCGTTTGTCGGCAATATTTTGCCAACTCTCCAATAGAGAAATTTGTCCCGTTGTCGGTTATTATGCTGTGCGGAACGCCGTAGCTCATGACTATGTCAATGATGAAATTTCTGGCTGTTACGCCGTCAAGCTTTTTGATGGGTTTTGCCTCCACCCACTTGGTATACTTATCTACTGCAACGAGTAGATGTGTAAGTCCACCTCTTGCAGTTTTGAATGGTCCCATCATATCTAGCCCCCAGACCGCAAACGGCCATGTAATAGGGATAGTTTTGAGTGCTTGGGATGGCATATTCGTCTGCTTGGCGTAATACTGACATCCGGCACATGTATTAACTATGTGTTCGGCATCTGTCTTGGCTGTTAGCCAGAAAAATCCTGCACGGAATGCTTTCTTAACTATGCTTTTTGATTGAGCATGATGTCCGCAATCTCCAGCATGGATTTCTTGCAGAATTTCTCGGCCTTCTTCCGGCGAAATACATCGCAAAAAAATTCCGGTAGTGCTGCGCTTATACAGGCAACCATTGATTACCGTGTATCCTTTGCATCGATGTTTTATTTGTCTTTGCAAGACCTCGTCTGCTCCATCCGGGTACTTCTGATCTACTAAGAAGTTTAGATATGGAATTGTCCAATCTGAGTTAACGTGCAAGACTTCGATTGACTCAGAAACGAGAGGATAGTCGACATCTCCACCTTTTATGGATGGTTCGTGCAAATGCTGGACAAACACATCTGGTGGTAGGGTTTTCACTCTTTCTGAGCCCATGCGGGCTAATGCATCCGCGTTCCAATTTTCTTCCCTTTTGACATGAAGTACTTCAAATCCCAGGAAGCAAATTGCAAACTCGTCCACCGTTCTCCGATATTCGGCCATGATGGGGCTTTTGGCGTCCCATATTTGGTTGAGCTGATGTTGTACCAAATCTGAGTCACCGTAGCATAAGATGCGTTTGACACCTATTTCTTTTGCAATGTGCAAGTCATGAAGCAGAGCCTCGTATTCTGCCACATTACTGTTGGCGTTGAAGTGTATTTGTAATACGTACTGCATTGTATCCCCATTGGGGGATTTTAGGACTACACCAGCTCCAACGCCCTCCTTCATCTTGGATCCATCAAAATGCATAACCCAGTATTCCGACTCTGGCATTGTTGTGTTTTCCATTGCTTCTGTCCAATCAGCGACGAAATCTGCCAACACCTGGGATTTTATTGTCGTCCGAGGTTGGTACTTAATGTCGAACGCAGCTAACTCGATGCCCCATTTGGCTACTCGGCCTGTTGCGTCCGCATTGTTGATTATATCCCCTAGTGGTGCTTTGCATACCACTGTTATGGAATGTCCTTGGAAGTAATGGCGAAGTTTTCGGGATGCGAAAAATACACCATATGCCAGTTTTTGATAGTGCGGGTATCTTTTCTTGGACTCGGAAAAAACTTCACTTACATAATACACCGGATGTTGATCGGGTATGGTTTGCTCGTCTTTCCGCCTTTCCACAACTATTACCGCACTAATAACCTTGTTTGTCGCTGTGAGGTACAATAACATGGGTTCTTCGTCTTTTGGCGATACCAAAATCGGAGCTTGCATCAAGGTTTCTTTTAACTGGGTTAACGCTTTGTCCGCCTCTTCTGTCCATTCAAATTTGTCGGATTTCTTCAACAATTTGTATAATGGCAGAGCTTTGTCTCCTAGCCGGCTTATAAACCTGCTGATGGCAGCTGCAGAACCCGTCAATCTTTGTACATCCTTTAAGCACATAGGCCTTGAGATGTTTAGGATTGCCTTGATCTTTTCCGGATTTACTTCTATTGCTCTGTGAGAAACGATGAAACCCAGAAGTTTTCCTGAGGGAACCCCGAATACGCACTTTAATGGATTTAACTTCATTTTATAAGTGCGCAGATTTTCGAAGGTTTCTCGTAGATCTTCAAGGAGCGTGTCTTTTTCCTTGGAAACAACGACAATATCGTCCACATAAACGTGAACATTTTTGCCAATCTGACTATGCAAACATCGTTGCATGCAGCGCTGGTAGGTTGCACCTGCGTTCTTCAGGCCAAAAGGCATGGTTATGTAGTAGTATGTTCTCCATATGGAGTTATCAAGGAGGTTTTAATTTGGTCTTCTTCCTTAATGCGTATTTGATGATACCCGGAAAAAGCGTCCAAAAAGCATAAAAGCTCAGAGCCTGCAGTGGCATCTATTATTTGATCGATTTGCGGTAACGCGAACCTATCTTTTGGACACAATTTGTTCAAGCCGGTGTAATCTATACACATCCTGAGAGCAGTACTATCTTTCTTCGGGACTAATACTGGGTTTGCAGACCATTCAGTATGTATAACTTCCCGGATAAAATCAGCTGCCAATAGCCGGATAATTTCCTTGCCAATAGTCTTCCGTCTTCTTCCGTCAAATCGACGGAGACCTTGTTTGACAGGTTTAGATCCTAGGATTACCTTGAGTTGGTGCTCAGCAAGTTCCCTGGGTACGCCTGGCATGTCCGCTGGACACCACGCGAAAATGTCCCAGTTCTCACGGAGGAACTTGATGAGCTCGTTTTCCTATTTGTCGGTCATGCTAGTTCCCACTACGACAAACTTTGTAACATCTTTGGGATCTAGGATAACCTATCTTGTATTCTCGGAAGATTTGAAGGTGTCTGTCGGCTTCCGGGTTTCTTTTCCTGCCGGCATTTTTGTTGGCGATACTTCTTTCGCTAGCTCCTTTAATTCCTCCTTTGCTATCACTTTTTCTGCACAAAGGGCGTTTTCTTTCTCTAGCTCGTTTCCCAATTTAAACTCTCCAATTATGGTGATTACTCCTCCTTTTGGCCCCGGCATCTTCAGCTTGATATAGATATAACATGATCTTGCCATAAATTTGGTGAAAGCTGGACGTCCGAGTATTGTGTGATACACGCTTTCGAACGACACAACCTCGAAGGAAATCTTTTCCTGCCGGAAATGTTCTCTCTCTCCAAAGGTTACTTCTAGGGAAATTTCTCCTAGGGATCGTGCTTGCATGCCAGGGACGATGCCGTGAAAGCGTATGTTACTATGATTGAGCTGGGTCTCGGAGATTCGCAGATGCTTCAATGTATCCAGGTACATTATCTTAATGCTGGATCCTCCATCCATCAGCACTCTTTTTAGCCTAGTGTTTTGAACAATAGGGCTTACGACTAGAGCTTGTGTGCCGAGTTCTGGGATATTTCTGGGACGATCAGACTAATCCCAGGTAACTGGTGTATTAGAGTACTTCAAGAATTTCGGGGTTGGTGGGACAACCGCGTTAATTTCTCGAAGGGTTCTCTTTGCCACCTTTGCTGACGGAGTTGCCAGGAAAGTTAGATTGCATTCTCCTTCAACTCTCGGAAACTTAGGATCACCTTTTCCCTGTTGTTCCTGGATTTTTTCGTCAGTGTCTGATTCACTGTCTTCTTTTTCAGCTTCTGGCTTTTACTTGGAAAATTTCCTCTTAGAATTTTTTTCCTTTGCTTCCGGATCCTGCACTGCCTTTCATATGCTTGTTGATCCGGCATTGTGCGTTAGTATGGGTGGGTTTCCCAAATTGCGAATGGTGGACACAATTTTCCAACTTTATTCTTTCCCACTCTTTTTTGGTGTAGTTGATCGGTTATGTGCTTCGTCCTTTCCATTTGCTCTGGTTTTCTCTTCCAAAGGCTATGTTAACTTCTTTTGATTTTTGCTGTGTTTCTGAGGCTGCTTTTTTCTCAGGACGAGGATTCTTTTTGGCTTCAATCAAATTATTGATATTGCCAGCTCTCACTCTGATGTCATCTTCGTCCGTTGCGTGCTCATTTGCGGTTGTAAGCATAGATCTGAGATCTTTGTGCTTTTTGGAACCGATCATGAACGGTACGAGTCCGGGTTTTAAGCCATTGACGAAAGCATGCATTGCTTGTACGTTAGTTACTCCAGAACAGCTGTTTTTCATTGCAGTCCACCTTGAGATAAAGTCCACGTATGGTTCATCTTCAAACTGGGTGCAGCGGTTTAACTGGTTGATTCTGTTGGGTCGTTTGTACGTTCCCCGAAAATGCTGAGTAAATACTCTGGCCATATCTTCCCAGCTATCGATAGTTCTTGACGGAAGCCCGTTGATCCAGTCTCTGGCTCCGTCCAGTAACATTCGGGGGAGGAATTTTACTGCCTCTAGATTTGTCCCATTGTTAATCTGGACGGCTGTGTAATAGTCTGAGAGCCAGGTATCCGGGTTTGTACTGCCGGTATATTTTTGATATGTTGGACCAACTGTGGCGAAGCCAGAATGCAGAGTTATTCTTCGGATCCTGTCTGTGAAACACTTGGGTCCGAAGTATAGATCATCTCTTTCCGCTCTATCAATGTGCGCGGAGTATCTCCCGGCTGAATGGATAGAAGGAGATCTGCTCCTTTCTTTTCCATTATTGCGCGAACGCGCTCTTCCAGGGTTATCTTTATTTCCTCCCTTATCACACCCTTTGGGATAAGGTGGAGTTCTGCTCCTATGTCTTTCCTTATTCCTGGGAGGTGTACGGGATCTCTCACGCCTGTGAGGAATGTCGTATCTTCCAGCTTTTTCAGCAGGGTGTCTCAGAGGTGGCATAGCTTTGCTGTCTTTCCGGTTTTATTCTTCCCGATCTCGGGGATTAATTCCATCTTTCGGCAGATGGGATCCGGTTCTAGACGATGCATCCTTGTTATCAGGCTTTTTCTTGTCCTTTCTCGGATCTTCTTTCTTCTCTTTCGAATTATTTGAATCTCCAGGTTCTTCAGGTCCAGGTGCTCCAGCGGCGCATGTAGCTGTTTTGCATAGGGCTGAGTCGTCATGCAACTTCCATGATCTTTCTTTCCCTCGCTGTTGCTGTTGCAATGCTTTTCCTAACAAAGCATACACCCCTTGAAGTTTTTCGCCATTGGAGTACAAATCGTTGTTGAGGATGGCGAACGCGGCCTCCGCGTTTTCTGCTGCGGTTTTGTATATGGGTTCGCCCCTAGCATCTTTGCCGTTTACTTGCTTTTGCCAGGCCGGGTATTGAAACCGTTCCTTTGGCGGCAGTACTTCCGGTCTTGCGATTTCGGGTAACCGTGTAGGTTTAATGCCAGATCTATTCCTTCTCTCATACTCGCTTTAACTTAATGTCAGCTTGGGTTTTTTGGAGATGTTCTCGAGTTCGGAATAGATGTTGTTGTTGCCTTTGGAGAGCTTGTCTTCTGGCTTCCAGCACTTCAGGAGGTTCATGGGTTCCCACTGGTGTTTGAAGTAGATCATGTTCGTCCTGTTCTGACATTGGCGGAACAGAGATTTCCTTTGTTTTCTTCGCCGCAGGCTTAACTCCACTTCCTCCTCCTGCTTCCAGGTTTTCGTTGGCTGGATCAGCCAGTTTTTCCTTCCGGAGCTTGTATTGGAGTTTCTTGGAAGCTTTGTGTTTTTTCTTGGAAGATGGAGGTTTTTTACCAGGTTCATCCTCTCTCAATTCCTTGACATCCGGGTATGTTGGAGTGGTTTCAACCTCTTCTCTCCCTTCCTCTGTCGGAGGTGTTCTAGGGCTTTCCTGACTTTTGGCATCCCTGTTTTCAGCCGGTTTTGCCATCAGTACTTCGTGGAATCCCTCTTGAAAATATTTGACCTTTCTCTCGAAAGCGTCTACATCTTTGTCTTCGGTATCGAACTGGTCCGATCCGGGTTCCGACTCTAATCCCGCCTCGATGGCGCCTAGCACAGAGTCAGCTTCCGAGTTCGTCGTCATATTGACGGATGTCGGATCTTCCACTTCTGTTGTGGGATTGTTGTTTTCTACCTCTTCCACGGGGTCGTTTTCATCCGTTGTTTCGGCGATCTCGGATTGCACCATACCGATGAAGTGCGATTCAGCAGAATCTCGGCGATCTGAGCAAAATCCGGCGTCATAGTATTCTTCGACTGGGTATAGGGCGGGTGGGATAAATTTGCTTCCACCACAGAATCACATTGCTTCTGCAGTTAATCCGATAAAGATGTTTGCAGATCCAATTGGTAAAACGCAGGCACTTACCAGATGATTCCGTGCTGGCATGTACGATCTGTTGTCGAGGAAGCGCCCGACGTCGTTGTCGAACTCCAGACTTTCGACAGTTATGGTACTGCCAATTCCGCCGAGTATCCCCGATCAAAACATAACACCTGACGTCGCTGGCCCCACGGTGGCCGCCAACTGTCGAGACAGCGTAGTAGAATTCATAGACGGGGGTGCCATGAGACTACCGATAGAAATTGTGGGGGACGTAATCGTATGATAAACAATGACACCAGGGTTTTACCCAGGTTCGGTACGTCGCAACTAGGCGGCGTTCCTACTCCTGCAATCTGACTAAATCAGGGCTGAAGCCTGAAGTATACAGAGTACAATGTGATTTGGGTTTAGCTACTCGACAAGGATCAACCTCTCGGCGAGTAGGCTTCTAGCTTATTGTCTATATTTCTTATCTCTCGTCCATCTTTATATAATAGCCGGGTTAGGGCTTACAGAAAAGGAAACCTAGAAGACTACGGTAAGTCCTAACTTGAAGGCGAGGAATCCGCCTTCTACTCCCAGCCGTATCACGTGGGCCGTGATACGGGTCCTTCTAGAATCTGGCTTCTGTGCGTCAGCTTACTGGGCCGCCTAATGGACCGTAGCCCATTACCATTCGGGCCACCCTGGTAATCTAGCACTTTAGGACACCATCTAATATACCCCCAGAGGGTATATATCCGACAATATACCTACAACCCATCGAGAGAAACACAACATCACCAGAGAGGCCCCATAGAATGGTCATAACTCGAGAAAAGCACATCGGCAAAGGCAACGGACACGGGCACACCCATAGTGATATGCCAAGACAGTGAGAATCATCCATAAAACAACCTCATGTGCCTTTCTTGTGGCTCTACTCTTCTTTCTTCCGCACTTGTTTGATTTCTCCTGCACGATGACAGACCTAGAGCTAGTGTCGCCTCTCCTATTCTTATCCCTGCTAGCTTTTGCTTCAGGAGAGACCCAATTGACTTACGAGATTCAGGGTCAGCAGCAACAAAGGTGGTAAGGAAATCGCAAATATCTTTGGCGACTAGAGCCCTAGGCACACGCGCCAACGGTCCGGACGAAACAACCACGTCAGCTACAGGAACCACATGCCCGATGGACTCGGCAAAAGGGAGACTGCACCATCAAGAACACCACCTTCCTCGAAGTCAAGCGTCTGGCTCAACGGAGAATCCACAACTAAGTTCTCAAGCAAGTCCGTCTTCACTTGCTCAATAGAAAGAGGCAAAACTGACTCCCCACACAAATCCTAAAGCTCGAGCCAAATCTGTAGCACTGGAGCCAACACCGACAAACTTGCCCGGCCACTAGGAGAGAAACTGCCATAGAGACCTGCTCCACTCACGTCTGTGAAGCCAACATCAGGCACCACCAAAGGGCGCATTCAAGGATAGGTAGGTAACACAGGGGACGACTGGCATAGCCTAACTAATGTAGCCTCAGCCTGCTGCACAAAGGTCCCAGTCCGTAGCACCCAGCCTTGCATAGAGTCAATAACATCGCGTAGAGGCTGAACCGTCTCCTCATACTGAAAGGAAGCCATGTCAAGGAGCTTTGAGCGCAGCAACTCAGCCTACACCTCCAAAGTGGACTGCATCGACAAATCTGTGTAGCCCAAAGAGCCAACGGGAGCAGATACGAGAGATGCCCAAGAGACGGGACCAAACGCCTTGGATGGCGATGGGCGAGGAGCTGGAGCTTGACAAGTCTCATGGGCTAGACGGGACGATGATGCAGCAAGGTCTGCCAACATGCTCAGGGGGCGCCAAGCGTTGCGGCACTCGCGTGCTCGATGACCATTCTCAAGGCACCTAGAACATCTGAAGGGGTCTCTACAAGCAGCTGGTGCATGGTCATTTATACATATTGCTGGTGCATGGTTATTTATACATGATATTATATCAGTTCGAGGAAATTAATAGGGCTCCTACTTTCTAGCTAGTATAAAATACATCAAGAGCCTGCTAGGTGGGCATGCGGTTTTAACCAAAAAACGGGTTCGGTTTTGGTTCGTTGTTCAGCTTGCAAGCCTTTTTGTCAGGGAGGCATTTGGATTTCACCTTCCGATGCTGGAGTGGTTGCTACCGAGAGAGTAGGGTTTAGGGTTTAGGAGCTGGCGCCCCTTGTTGCAGCGTTATAGCCGTTCTTTTCGGTGTTGCAACATTACCGATGTTAAAGATATGAGCAATTTTTTAGTTGAATTAATCTATAAATAGAATAAATAAAGCATGAATAGAAATCTAGCAAATATACTAGACATGTGATCTACAGTAAGATACGAGATAAACATGTCCAAATAAGTAGCATCGTGTGGAACAGAAGCGTAATGAACACGGAGGTAGAACCACCCGTGTTGGTTGGAGAAGACATGTTGTCGAAGAGGTCGGCGACGTCGGGGAAGAAATCGTCGTCCGAGAAATAGTCGTCGTCGTCCGTGTTGACGAAGAAGCCAGTAGTCGCGCGGCAACACTCGCCAAAAATCTTATCGCCCTTCTCCCATACAACATCTGAAGAGACGGGGTTCCGAAGGTCTACTGTTCCGTCCCGCGGTGCATGCTGCGGCATGGGATGGACAATCTTGATCAGTGGTGCAGTGCTCGAGAATCAGGAGGCGGTCGCATATGAGGTGTGCTTGTGTGTATCTAAGTGAGTGGAGTGACCTCTCTTTTATACGCACAGTAGTAGGAGGCGAACGGGCACCCTGGAAGAGGAAGTGAAGAAACGGGAGATGAAATGAACAGCCGCTGGCCGAAGCCGAACAACCGTTGTAGCGTTCCCACATTTTAAATAAATCATGAACATCTATGTTATTGTGCGAGTCCCTGGATCAATTGCTAGAACCACTGTACAAGATAAAATATCATGCAAATGCGTCAAATTCTATTACATCACGTGATCCAGTCTTTACAACATAACTAAAATATAACTTGCATAGTCTCAGAAGACTAGCATGAACTAGAATACAACTTTCATAATCTTAGAAGACTAGCAGGAAATATAACTTTACAGCGGAAAACATAGTAGAACATTGAGCCCCATCTTCTTCATGTGCCATAGGCAAAACATGTTGGCGGTAGACTCGAGATCCACTCGTCATCAGAATAACATGCACGTTGGAATATGCAGCCACAAGGGAGTCGATACAATTTAATGTATTGGCAAGTAACACTATGGTGGATATAAATGGCAATACTATACTACATTCTTATTTGGTTGAGTGGAGTTTTGTCCAAGTTTGCATAATGTCAGTTTTCTCCTATCTCTTTTGTAAAACAAACTTTTCTTCAAATGGTGACATCATTGGACTAAAATCCAAGCACCTCAACTACTATTCACTTAGTCAAATTTTACTTATTTGAAAACGGTGATGTGATTCTTCCGTCCATCCTTGTCCAGCTGCTCGAAGTCGTCCATAACTGGGGACACGACTAAGATCTTAGTTTCTCACTCTGCAGAGGTCGTGCACTTTCACCCTTGTACTCGATTCACCCAAACATCCTATACATGTTGAATGTATTAAGGAAAGGAGAGAATTTGAGTCGAAGTCTTTCAGAAGCATGAAAATTACCAAATGGAAAGACCCGTTCCACCTATAACTCTATTACATCTGCTTGTCAAGCCACAGGTCGAGTCCACACAACTTATTCAACTAAGCCAGATCCCATATGAACAAAAGTTGGCCTTGAATCAATCTAAACTTGGGGTACATCATAATCACTTTGTTACTGGGTGGCATTCCTCAAGTGAACACCTCAGGAGATTAAAGGCCCTCAGGAGACACTCAACTATCGACCACCATGCATTACCAAATCCACCCAAGTGTTTCGTTGAAGTTTGTACTTAGAATTTTTCCACAGCATCACATAAAACAATTAGATAGCATTGCATAATATTCTTCTAAGCTCTAAGGCTATGAAATAACAAGGTCATGAGGGCATAAATTATAATAATAACTTAGTAAAATCCCCTATCATGCATACTACTCAAAAACTATATTAATGCATAGGAAAATAATAGGGAATGAATGTGTCACTTGCCTTGTTGAAAAATGGTGTGGAGTACACTCTTTCACAACTAGGTCGTTTCTCTTCGTACAATCTACACAAGTCAAACAAATAAGAATAAACAAACATTCTCAACCAATGAAGGACAAACATATCATTCATCAAACGTATCCTAAAGGGTTACAAGATAGATTGGGTTAAGGTAGGCTTAGGTTTGAAAGATTCAACTCAAATGTTCATACTTGTCGAGGAAGTTCCAAGAGTTCACTTGGATAGGACAAGTGTTATCACATCACTCAATATGAAAAATAAGTGAATGAAATAACAAGGTTGGTTGATCATGGTAGGTCTTGGTTCACTCACCAATCCAAGGCAAAGGAATTGTTTTAAGGGTCAAATGGTTAGACAAAAACAACATGATATCAATCTACTTGAATAGGTGGTGTGGTTTCTCCAAGTCTTTACATTGTTAGTTTTCTTTAAGATCGTCTTTAGGCTCCCATGTTGCTTCCTCCTCATTGTAGTGACTCCATTGGATCTTACATACCTTCACGGTTTTGGTACATAGTTTTTAGGTTCACTAACTTTATTATCATGTGAGGGAGAGGAAGTAGAAAATAGAGTGAGAAGGAGAAAGGATAAATAGAGGTGGTTGGTCTTTAAACACACGATCACACATGGTGAGTCTTCTTCATGTTATTCCTTCACTTACTTAAGTTTATTCTTGTTGTGGTAAAGTCTACGTACTTTTGTAAGTTCTTCAATGACCCACCATGTAGTGCTTCTTGTTGACTTCAAGGCTATCATCTTAAGTGCCCTCTAGCACTTTAGTGACTTAGTCTTCTATAGAAGATAAGAAATTTTGAGAGGTAGATAGTAGATATGGGTACTAGGGTTTAAGGTTCACTAGTTGGTCTTATATGTGATTGACACATACTCGGGACTTGGTCTCGGATTCCAAAATGGCCATAACAACAATGGTAAAAAGATAGAAACAAATCTAAGGCATGATCAAATGGGTGGACCACTATGATGGAACTTTGTCTGAAATTACATTATCATGGTTCAAAGGTGTCTATAATTTTTAGGTACTGATGTCTCTGGTCCAAGGTTACCAAATGGAGCAATTTTGCTTAAGGAACCATATTAAAAAATATTTAGAATTTATACTAGGTCCAAATTCTCATATGGCCATAAAAATTCTATATCAATTATATAATAATCCAAACATGATTTTGGACAGTAGGTACTGTTATTACACATCCTAAGGATCCCAAAAACATTTAGTTTTCCCAAATTGGATTTATATAATTTAAATTATGCCAAAAACCATCAAACAAGCTCATTTGAAATTGATCAAATTTAAAAAGTAAAATTTAAATTTAAGCAGTTCCAAAAGATTCTACATGTTCAGGGCTTTTCAAAAATATCTAAGTTTGCTAAAATTCGATTTGCGGTTAAAAATATATGATCAATCTAATATGGAGGGGGTTTTGTGCAAAACTACCATTTAATTCTACCGGGAGAAAATTACAGAAAATGTTTAGGCCACGTGGCGGCTTCTGATTCGCTGCACAGAACATGCTGACTTGGCGGGTTCCTACTGATTATGCTCGGGCTTGAGTTGTGGCTTAAGCCGCGGCTCGGGTATGTTAATCGTGGATGCACGATTCCGATCCGACGGACAAAAAAATAAAAGAGAGGGAGGGGTGGCTCACTAGGCGGCGGGTCTTCGCCGGAAAACGGTGAGCAGCGGCGCTGCTACACAAGCGTGGACGGCGGCAAGGCTACGGGAGAGTCTCCAGGCACGGGAAGGCCACAGAGGGGCTCAGCGATGCACGACGGGGCGAATGGCGATGACGGCGAGCTCCGGTGGGGTTCCAAACGGCGGCGCGATGGAGGATCCCAGTCGGCCATGGTGTTTTGTCTCCGGCGAACTCGTCCTCGTCTCTACGCTGCGCAAAAAGAAAGTAGAGGCATTAGGAGGTGTGCCAGGACACGGGGAAGAGAGGAGGACCAAATAGGGGGCGGCGCTACCACTTCTGTCCCCGGAATCGACGTAGACGACCGGCAAAAATGGTAGACTCCGGCGAGGAACATACACACCCTCGCGGTGCGAATTCGAGCAGACGGAGAGGGAAATAAGGAGGAGGGTTAGGGCTTTATAGGGAGCCGGAGAGGGGCGGGATTTATGGCCTTAAAGGCTCGAATTCATGCGCGCAATCACATGGCCAAAACAGTCGTTCTTCCATTTCTAGAGATTGAAGATGACATGATGTCAGCAATGACATTAGCAAAAAAAATTGTTTTCTCTTTTTATTAATATATTTTATTTTAGTAATCCAATTGACCTCATTTAAATTTCTAAATTATTGAAACAAAATTTTATTTCTACTAAGCCCATTTGTAAACAATATTGGACACATTTCAAATTCTGGATTTTGAAAATTTTAATAAATCACTAATAGTGACTTAATGTTACTTCCAAATTAGAAAATAAAAAATGTAAAATATTAGTTAAATAAAATTTCAGTGACATTCTGTAAGTGGAATATTATTTTTGAAAGCTATTACAAATTATTTTCATATTTTTATGTTTTTAGAATATGGGTAAACCTTCATAGAAACTTAATGCCATTTTCTAATTAGAAAAGTAAATGATAAATTGAATTGGGGTTTCCTAAATTTCAGAGAGGTGTTACAAATGCAAATATTGTTTTCCAAGGTCTTTTACTTGTTTTGATAAACAAAATGATTTATATAAACACTTTATGGTTAAATACTTGGTATGATAATTGAAGAAAACATATAAATAATTTTTATTCATGTGAACGATATTTTGGAGGCATAAAGAATCATTAGAGGTAATAATTATCTAGTGTTTAAACATCATTAAATATTTTCAAGCAATAGTTGAAATCAAAACCTTTTATGTAATAAGATTATTTTAGGAGAAAACACTTATTTTAAATAGATAATATTTATTTTGAATAGGCTTTAGGGTTTGTGGAATTTGAGGCATATTGGATTTTCAATTCCAAAAACTTTGGAATAACAACAAAATTTCTTTTGGGTTTGAGTTTTATTTGTTTTTGGTGGCTTCCTTTAACAAGAAAACAAAAGTTTTATGTTTTAGTGTTTTTTTCACTTTCCAAAAATCAGGGCTGTTACAGCCGCCGACCACTCACGTGCATTTATTTCCCACTAGCGCAAAATGTTTCAGCTTCGTGTCAGTTCATTTCCATCCATTCATGTGTGACAAAAGAATACAACCGCAACCCCCTCGCACGTTGTGCCAAGGCGAGGCGAGGCGGCCGGTGGAGAGGAGTGTGCGTGTAGTTCTATTCTTCTCATTCTCATACACCAGGTGAAAGAGTCTCCCATATAAGCAGGTGAAACTCCCGCTCGGCTAGAAATGTGTGACTAGAGATTTGTCCCACCTCTTGCCATACACGAATGGGCCAGATGGGCCTCTATGATTTTAGGAATTATTAGAAAGGCTGAAATAAGTTGGGCCATTTATGCCAAAATTCCAACAATCCCCCGCAGAATTATGGAGGCACATAGAATTTTCCTTGGGTTCCAAAATATTGTTTATATAGCGGTAATATAGTGAAGACTGTTAAGTTGAACTTTCACCTATACTTTATGTTACACAATTTGCAACTTGAACAGTGGACTATGTCTTGAACTACAAGTTTTCTGCGAATCTACCTTCACACAAAGCGTTGACCGATACTAGACTATCGTGGGACTTCCCCGCTGGTTGGAGCTTATACGTCATACTCTGAGGCCCTTCATGAGTTTAATAGTGAACACCCAATTCTCATAGATTGCGACGTTTAACAGTCGGACTCATATAAGTGCATTCCTCAAAAGATGTTCTGCAGGACAACATCTGTGCTTACAATAAAGCCTCTTGTAACACATTAAGATAAATATCAACCTGTTGTGCAGTTTTGGAGAGTATTCCATGTTCATGGAGTAGTATGATAGAAAGGTAAGGATACTCTCCTCTTAGTTGATCAATAGCTTGTCTTCCTATTCTACTTCACGAGATCTCCGATCACATAAATTGGTTTGCAAGTGTGAACAACTCATATGGTGGGTCTCATAGCCATCTTTTTTGATGCATTATCTATCACATTACATGAAATACCCTTTGTGAAGGGACCTGCCAAGTTCGTAAATGTTAGGATATAATCCAACGCAATAACCTTTGGATTTTTTTAATTTCCTGACATATTTCAATCTCCCCTTCACATATCTTGATAACTTCATACTATCCTTGGAACTGTTCACTTTGATGATCACAGTCTGATTATCACAGTTCATTAAGATATCGGGTATTGCTTTTTCAACCACAAGCAAGTCCATCAAGAGCTCATGAAGCCACTATGCTTCAACAGTGCTTGTGTCTAATGTTGCGATTTTTTCTTCTATAGTTGACCTTGTTAAGATGGTTTGCTTGCAAGACTTCTAGGAAACTGCACCACCACCAAGTGTAAAAACATAACCACTTGTGATCGTAATCTCATCAGCATCAGATATCCAATTTGAATCACTATATCCCTCCAGTACTCTTGGGTTCCTGGTATAGTGAATCACATAGCTTACACTGCCTTTTAAATAGCCCATAACTCATTAAAGCACACGATGATGATCATTTCCCAGATATGAAACAAATCGGCTCAATTTGCTTACAACAAAGGAAATCTCAGGCTTCGTCGCACTAGCCAACTACATAAGCGGTCCAATAATCTAAGAATATCTCAATTGATCTCTAGAAAATCCATCGATTCTTTCGAAAAAACACACTAGGATCATAGGCATTCTAGAAGGCTTGCAGTCGCTATACCCAAAACGACTCAAGACCTTTTCCGCATAGTGGGATTGAAGCAGGGTGATCCCACCATGGTCGTCTCTCAACAGCTTGATGTTCAAGATAAGATCTGCTACTCCAAGATCCTTCATCTCGAAGGAGCGAGATGAGAAATCCTTGACCTCCTTAATCACATCAAGGTTGGTCCAAAATATCATTATACCGTCGATGTACAAACACAGAATGACTCTCTCAACCCCACCATGGATATAGTACACACACTTGTCAGTTTAGTTTGCAACAAATCCTTCATCAGTCAAAGTCCTCTCAAACTTTTCATCCCATTGCTTAGGAGCTTGCTTGAGGCCATACAGCAACTTCAATAACTTGCACACTTTTCCTTCATGGCTTGGTACTACAAAACCATCTGGATGCTCCATGTAAATTTCCTCGTCCAACTCTCTGTTAACAAAATCCGTCTTAACGTTCATTTGATGAACGAGAAGACCGTGCGAGACAGCCAATGAGAGTAGCACTCGAATAGTGGTCAATCGAGCCACATGTGAGCAAGTATCAAATAAGTCTTGACCTTCTTTTGGGTATAACCCTTGATCATAATTAGCCTTGCCTTGTACTTTTCAATTGTGCCATCAGGTCTAAACTTTTTCTTGAACACCCACTTACATCCTATATATTTTCACCCATAAGTACGATCAGTGATCTCTCAAGTTACGTTAGCCAAAATGGAATCCATCTCGCAACGGACAGCTTCTTTCCAATAGTGAGCATCAAGTGATGCATAAGCCTTTGAAATAGTCCTAGGTGTTGATGGGTTCGTTGCATAGAAAACAAAAAAATTCCTACGCGAGAGACACCCGAAAGGCCAAGATCTAATCTAGGAGATGAAAGCAACGGGCAAAGAGAGACTTAAGGAGAATATACCCTCCAAGACACAAAGAGTTACGAGATCGAATATCATTGTTGGCGTAGTCGTATTCACACCGATCCCGAGAGCGAGAAGATGTGCACCGCAATCCGGCGGTGCCTCCGTGATCGGTCACACGTACGGCTTGATGACGACCTCTATTCCCTCGATCCAGCGGGGCAGCGGAAGTAGAGGATCCCTCGGAACTCCAGCAGCCTGACAGCATGGTGGTGGTGAAGAATCCTGCGGTCAGGGCTACGCCAAGCCAGAGACCATGGAATGGAGCAGCGGGTGGAGAGGAAGTGAGATGGGCAAGTGTGTGGAGGACGGAGAGCTCTCGCCCTCCTTTTACAGGGGAAGGGGAGGAAGCCAAGGGGTCGGTGCGGCCAGCCCATGGTGGTGCCCCCACCTCTTCCCTCATCATGTGAGTGGACACTCCACTCACACCCACTCATTTTCCCTTTATTTCCCACTTAGAAAATCCAAGAGTTTTTCTTTAATAAATAAATAAAACATTTTTATTTCTTTATTTCAGCATTTGTTAATACTACTAACAAACATTTTCATATATCACCTCGAATCACTTGTTAATTCTATTAACAACCATTCGACGAAAAACCCCTTGAACTATTTCAATTTTCCCCGAAACAATTTCGGTGCTGCCCAAAACATTCTTCGATATTCCGTATCCTCTCAAATGCGTCATCGAACCTTAAGTGTGTCACCCTACGGTTCGTGAACAAGATAGAGATGATCGAGACTCCTCTCCGATCAATAATCAACAGCGGGATCTGGAGATTCGTGATGACTCCTATATATTTAACGATGACTCTCGTGATCGTGTGAACCATCAACGTCATGACTATTCCCTTTGTCTTGCGATATTTTACTTGTCCGAGATCCGATAATCGGTATCAACCATACCTTGTTCGATCTCGTTACCGACAAGTACTCTTTTCTTGTTTCCGTGATATGACATCCTTGTGACCTAGTCACGTGCTTGCAAGCGGTGTCGATGTGATATCACCGAGAGGGCCCAGAGTATATCTCTCCATCATTTGGATGGACAAATCCCACTCTTGATCCATGAGCCTCAACTAACACTTTCCAAATACCCAACGACACCTTTATAGTCACCCTGTTACGGCGTGACGTTTGATGACATCAAAGCACCCTTCCGGTATTAGTGATTGACATGATCTCATGGTCTAAGGAATAAGTTACTTCGTATGCAAGATATAACAATATAAACTAAATGACTTGATCGTATTGTTGTACCTAGTTTGGGTTTATGTTCATCACATCATTCCTCTAATGACATGACCCTGTTATTAACAACATCTAATGCTCATGATCAGGAAAACTTGATCATCAGTTAATCAACGAGCTAGTTAAGAGAGAGGCTCTACTAGGAACCATTGTTTGTTTATTAAACACACATGTATCAATGTTTCCGGTTAATACAATTCTAGCATGATAAATAAACATTCATCATAAACAAGTCATAAGATAGTAACCACTTTATTATTGCCTCTCGGGCATATTCCTTCAGGTGTGTCATCCATGAGGTACACACTGAAATCATCACCAAAGTACTTTGCAATCCTCTGTCTCTTCCTCCTTGAAGTAACTTCATTATCATTCTTCACAGGATTCTCAACGTGTTCTATTGGAATGGTGGTTTCAATAATTACATACAATTCCTGACTAGATGAAATAGGTATCTCTTCTTGGGAATTGGTATATTGAGTTTCGCCAAAAAAAACTCCAAGTTTACAAGTAAGAAAGTTTTGACCTTTTCTTCTCCCATTCCTCGAATGGAGTTATTTCTTTATTATTTGCGGGAGCTCGATTTAGAACATAACACGTGGTCAATATCATCTCCCCTTCGTCATTGATATCACAAATGGCTTCGCGGGTCCCTGGACGAGGATTGTGGGAACTTGATTGAGAGAGGGGGGTCCCTCCCCCCATTATTCTCCTGAATAACTTGCAGAGTCCCTTCCGACGATGTCGACGAGGCCGTAGGAGCTGATGATTGATACGTTGCAAGTGTATCCATAATTTTTGATGCTCCATGCTTGTTTTCTACCCAATACCTTTTGTTTTCCACATGCTTTCTTTCGTTTTTCGGATGTTTTCACAGACTAACCTATTAACAAGATGCCCCATGCTAGTTGTTGTTTTTCTATTTCAGAAAAGTTCTTAAGGAAATATTCTCGGAAACGGCTAAAAATCCATGGAAATCAACTTTTACCCGGAATGAAGACGGAGTCCAAATAAGAGACGGAGGGAGCTAGAGGGCCACCAGGAGGGCACCAGGCGTGGCCCCCCTAGACCGCGCCTGGTGGGCCCCTCTGGACATGGCAACCGCTTCTCGTCCCCTCTTCGCCGTCGGGGACAGATTTATTTTCCATGAAACATACAGAGAGGATACATCACCTCAAAAGTCCAATCTAGGGCTTCTGGAGTCTAGCTTAGGCATCCTGCCAAAGAGGGGGGTCATCACCGGAGGCCTCTACATCGCCATGATCGCCTCCGGACGGATGTGTGAGTAGTTCATCTCGGGACTACGGGTCCATATCAGTAGCTAGATGGTGTTCTCTCCCCAATGCCTCCATGTTTAGAGTCTCATGAGCTGCCTCACATGATCGAGACCACCGTTATGTAATTATGCATGTTGTGTTTGATGGGATCCGATGAACCATGAGATTATGATTATTTTGTTCATGTCAATCTAAGATGCTTCACTTGTATTTGTAGAGGTAATCCTGTCTTTCAATGCTCCCCGGTGTTTATGATTACCTTGGCCACGTAGTTGTTTTAACCTCCAAGTGAGGGCTAATATGCTAGATAGTGGGTTCATGTCTCCTTGTTGCCTACGCTCAAGTGACAGAAATGTGCGGGGGGGGGGGGGATGTGTTGTTTCCACTAGGGAGAAATCAGTGGTGATCTTTTCTACGGATGAGAACCACTGCTTATATTACGTATTGTTCTTACTGCATTTGTCTGTTGCACACATAGCAATCACTTTGTTGCTACAACTTAGTACCAAGGGATTTGCTGGATAGCTTTCTTGAGGTGGACTTTTAGATATGGATTCATGCTGGATAGCGGTCAATATGCCTTGTCGTAATGCTGAAATGTTAGAACCCGTGAACTTTATCTCATCATAATAGTATTTTTATTCGTTCGTGATTTGTCAACTGCCCAACTGTAATTTGTTCTCCCAGCATGTTTGTTTTCTTTGGAGATACACCTTTAGTGAACCTATGGCCCACGGTCCTATTTTCCCCATATTGAAAACCTTCTATTCAACACTTTTAATCATTGTTTCCTCGATGTTTCATTTTTACTTTTATTGTTTTCCAAGACTCTATACGTTTAATTCTCATGTTTTCAGCAAGACCGGAAGATTGACAACCTTTTGGAAAGTTGGGGTATGAGAGAGTTTGTGCTTGTGTGCAGGTTCCATGGTTCGTCAACTACACACGAGTACTTTTCTGGCGCCATTGATACAAGAAACCTTGTTCAAGACTACGAAGTCCTATTGGTTTGAGAACTCTAGTTCCATACTGGGGGAAATTTATACTAAACTACATCATACTTTCGGCTTTAGGTCTCTCAACGAGTGTGTGATCACGTCAGCATCAAGTACTTTTTCTAGCGTCGTAGAGATGGACTTCTATCTTGCTGCAAGGAGGGTCTCAAACTTCCCCTCTCTTTCTTTTGTTTTTTTCTTGCTTAGTTTACTTCTGTTTAGCCTTGTTTTCTCTTTCTCAAAAAAAACCAAAAAAATAGTTCTCTAGTTTCTAGTCTTTTATTTGCCTTGTTATTTTTAGTTTTCGTCTTCATGTTAGTTTTTGTTGATGTTTTGCTAAGATGTCTTCTCCTAAATTTGCTATGAAATATCTGAAAGTAGGAAGTGGATTCATTATTGGGAGAAACAATATCGAGGAATTATTAAACCATGTTAGTGGGCTACGTGATTTTAATGATAAACATGTAGTTAAATGTGCCCATAACTATGAGATCGATGTATCCTATTTGGTTTCCATGATAGAAGCTAGCTTTTTTAAACTCAATCCTATTATACAACAAATTTTTCTTTAACTTGATAGCATGGAGCCAGGGAAAGAAAGAGATTTTGTGTTGAATGCTTTACTCTTATAATTTAATGGCATTGCTATAGAAGCTAGAAAAGTTTTTGCTCGTTATAATATTCTTGGTTATGGTCTTGCAATCTATCACACATTGAAAACTTTAGATATTGATAGAATGAAATGTGAGGGAAGACTTAATGTCAAAAATAAATTAATATCCCTATACCATTCCAACTTTTAGCAATGTGTGAGGCATTAGAGGATAATTTTGGTTGGGTTGTTCCTGAATCTATTTAATGAAAATAGTAAACCTAAAAGAAAAGAGAGAGGATATTATGAACCTTGTGTGTGGAAAATTCAATGCCTCTATGATGAGTTCGAGCTCCTCAAATTGAATGATAATAATTAATTCGTTCTTCATGCCTAGCTAAAAGGCGTTAAAGAAAAGCGCTTGTGGGCCCAATTTTGTTTTCCTTTGTTATCCTTTTGTTTTGTTCTGTTTTATTTTGTTCTTTTTTGTGCTTTGGAAGTTGTTACCTCTATAGAAGCCTCTACTTATCCTTTTTATTTCATTTTTGTGCCAAGAGTAACCTCTAATTGAGAGGTAGTGCAATTTGGGGAAGTTGCTGTTCTGACACAGATTTCTGGGATGTTACCAAAAAAATTATTTCTCTCAGCGAAAACGTCGGATTTCTTTGAAAAAAATAGACACATGCCCCAGGTTGCTATCTAACTTACGTTAGTTTACCAATTTTTATTTTAGCAACAGAAAATTTTCAAAAAAAACATCTTTACCGACTGTTCTGTTTTGACAGATTTCTGCCAATATTTGTATTTGCGTCTTAATCCCTTTCTTTTTGTGTTTTTTTAGGGGGGAGATCTTTGACAGTAGATGATGTTTTTAATGGAGTGTGAGACTTGTCTGAAACTGAACCAAGTGGATTTATTGTTTTGATTGCACTAACGTTGCCAATGAAGATTGTGAGAAGTTTTAGGTGGAGGAAGTTTTCAAGTGTAGGGAGAGAAGTATGATGTGATGAGATGATGGATGGACAAAATCTCAAGATTGGGTATGCCAATGTCACCCCAAGACATATTAAATAAGTACAAGCGTTCCCAAGGCATCCTCTACTTCATCAACAAAAATATCAGGTTTCTTTCAAAACACTATATTTTTATTACTTCCCATGATATGTGTTATTCTTGGAGCGTCATTTTGTTTTGCTTTCAGTTTTTTGTTTTTTTTGTTGTAGCTTTTGTTTGGATCCTAGCACTTTTATTTTGGGGTAGACACGCTCCGTTTTCATTGCCTAGAACACTCTAGTTTTCACTCCTATTGTTTTGCGAGTGTTCAGTTTTTGATAATACTGCGTTTAGCTCTTGTTTTTCACTCGAATTTTGTGCAGAGCTTGTTTGTTTTCTTCATTTATATATGATTAGCTCTCTGGTATTTGATGATTATTTGGTTTGAGAGTTCTTTCAAATAAGTTGGCTGGTGTTTGAGAAGAGTAAATTATTTCATACTTATAGTGGTGCAATACGAAGCTTATTTTGACTGTGGCATAGGCTTTGGCATGTCATGTTATATTTTATTTTAATTGTTTGCTTAGTTATTTATGATGTATCACGACTAGTCTCAAATAGCTGAGAGTTCTTAATGTGTCATTGAAATTAATCATGTGTTATTTTCTCATATTAAAACATGGTATTGTGGTATTTCTCCTTTGAATCATCTATCTGGATTGACTTGGAGCATGCTCAGGACATCTTATGACTACAAAAAAATTCACTTATATCCTTGATCATCATTTATTTTTTGAGTTGTAGTATCACTTCATGCTTTGATTAATGATGTTTTGTTGGTATGCATGATTATGGCTGTTATTGCTCTCTTGGTTGATCGCTCCCAGGGTTTTGCTAGCCTACACATGTACTGGGTATGATCTCTACTCGTGCATCCAACTCTCAAAAACCAAAGTTTGCCAAATTTTCTACCATATCTACCTATATGTGGTACTTAGCCGCCACTCCAAGTAAATTTCCCGTGTGCTACCTTTAAAACCTTCAAAATAATTAACCTGTTTTGTGTTCCTGTTTTAGCTCATGAGGAAGTAGTTTAAAGTTTATTATGGTTTGTGGCAAGCAAAGTTCTTCTTCCTTATTTCACCCGATGAGTATGGAATATGTGCTCATCTAAATTTGCAGAGAGCTGGTGCCAATTAATATAATAAAAAAGGCACTTCCCCATGGTTTGATGAAAGCTGGTGGGTACCCGTGAACATGGCTAGCCCTGGTTTGTGAAAGAAGGTGGGGGGAAGTGCCCACTAATAAAGCTAATGGAAACCTCTCTCAAAAGTATAAACACTTTGTTTGACATGTATTATGATAAGTTTTTCACTACGATTCCTTGACATAGACATACACCTCTCTCAAAATTGTTTTCAGTGTCCCTGTTTTATCAAATAAAAAGCTCTAGCACATGAGGAATTCCTGCTTCCCTCTCCGAAGGGCCTTTCTTTTACTTTTATGTTGAGTCTTCATCTTCTTACTTTATGCACCGACTAAGAGAGCATAGTTGTCATTATGAGTATAATGTGCATAGTCCCAAAATTTATTATTGATTGATTCATGATATTGGTATTGCTTGCTCTCAAATTATTTCTACCTAGTCACCATTTAAACTTTGAAGGTGTCATGACATTTATGTTTTGCTGCCACATGAAGGACTAGCTGGATACCACTTTATTTTGTTTTCCTTTATGATTGAAACAATCGTATCACTTTCAATGTTTCATTATTAATTTTGTTTTGTTTGTGTTTCTTTTCATGTGCAACATGGTTGCTAAGTTTACATTAGTTGAAGTAATATTTATCATGTCTTTGTTAAATTACTTTGATCTCATCTTGCAATGCTTTTACTTAATGTTGGTCAAGATTTGTGTTTACTTCATGCCACCTCAAAAATTATATTGTTATTACTTACCTACTCGAGGACGAGCTGAAGTTAAGCTTGGGATGCTTGGGATGCTGATGCGCTGCAAACGTATCAATACTTTTTTATGCTCCATGCTTGTTTTCTACCCAATATCTTTTGTTTTCGATATGTTTTCTTTCGTTTTCCTTTATTTTCTGGATATTTTCACAGACTAACCTAATAACAAGATTCCTTGCGCTAGTTGTTGTTTCCTGCTATTTTTCTATTTTTCAAAATTTCTCCAGGAAATTGATGACACAAGTATAGGGGATCGCAACAGTCTTCGAGGGAAGTAAAACCCAAATTTATTGATTCGACACAAGGGGAGCCAAAGAATATTTATAAGCCTTAACAACTGAGTTGTCATTTCAGGTGCACCTGAAAGTAGACTTGCTCGCAACAATTTATCAGTGGTAACAGTTTTATAGCAGCAGCAGTAGTAAAATAACAGCAAAATAAAATAGTAACAGTAGTAGAAATCACGGAAAAAAGCAGGATGAAAAGTACCATAGGCATAGAGGGAATGGATGAACGGGTGTTGCATGGATAACATACGTCATGCAATAATCTAAACATGGGCATTGCAGATAATAATAATAATAAAGCATCCAACTTCTAGGCAAAACATAGGCATGTGTTCCAATATAGTCATACATGCTCGCAATGATAAAATTGCACAACATCTTTTGTCCTACGAGCCCGTGGCAGCGGGGCCTCTAGGGAAACTACTGCTAATTAAGGTGCTCCTTCTAATAAAGCACTGGAGCAAAGCATTAACACTCCGTGAACACATGTGATCCTCACATCACAGCAATCCCCTCCAGTTGTCCCAATTTCTGTCACTTTGGGTCCTCGGGTTCCGGACAACGACATGTGTAAACAACTTGCAGATATGATAAAAAAACACAATTATACTCATGAAACCATAACATGTTCAGATTTGAGATCACGACACTCGCGCCCTAGTGACAAGCATTAAGCATAACAAGTTGCAACAACGGTAGAAAACACTAACAATGGATACTAGGCACTATGCCCTAACAATCTGGCATTATTACATGATCGGTCTCATCTAATCCCTTCCATCCCTCTCAGCCTACAGAGATGTTTAATCACACATGGATGGGGGAATCATGGATGGTTGATGGAGAAGAGGTGGCGATATCGATGGCGATGATCTTCTTCGAATCCCCGTCCCGGCAGGGCGCCAGAACAGGAACTTTTGATCCCCGAATTGAGTTTCGAGGTGACGACGGCGCTCTGTTGTGTTTCTGTGGAATATGACAAGCCCCCTGTCATTTTAGGGTTGAGGGCATTATGTAGTCGAAAGGAGAGCTCGAGGGGGTGCCTAGGGGCCCCACACCACCAGGCAGCACGGCCAAGGGGGGCGCGCCCAGGGGTGGTGTGGCCCCCTCCTGGCCCCTCTCCGGGACTCCTTCTCGCTCTGGGGGTCTTCAGGTGTTTTAAGGTCTTTGGGGTCTTTTCTGGGCATTTTCCCGAAAGTTTATTTTTCTGCACAACAACGAGACACCAAGGTAATTCTGCTGAAAACAGCGTTAGTCTGTGTTAGTGGTATCCAAAACTCACAAGTTTAGAGGAAAACAATAAGAGAAGTGTTCGGAAAAGGTAATACGTTTTGTATGTATCAACTCCCCCCAAGCTTAGCTTATAGCTTGTCCTCAAACAATTCAGTGACAACTGAGTGCGATAAAATACTTTTACGAACATATTTGTTTCATATGATGTAAATATACTCACTATATGATCATGTGCTGAGGCAATTCATAATAAGATATATGCAATATAAAAGTCACCTAGCACTCATGCAAAACATGAAGAGATGCCAACAAACTAATAATAAACAACATGAAGCATATCAATCTGCTGGATTGCAATGCTTATAATAGGGTATGATAAAGTGTACTCTCTTGCCCTTAATAATGGAGCAAACCATAAATGTTAGGGCACCTCTGAAGTTCAAATGAAGACTAGAAATAAAGATATCAAAGATACAAGCATGGAAGTTATACCACAATCAACCGTGTTTTGGGACAGGCACATTACACTAAGAATGACAGCCATGCTCTCAAGAAGGTGCATAAAGCGAGAAGATAGAATTCACATGGATGAGTATATGTACAAAATTAAAACAATAGAGTTCATACCAGCCTCTCACCACAACTTGGATTGTCGTAAATCGTCATTACTGCTCTTCATCTGTGTGGATCGAATAATATAGAATGATAATCAAGCTCCAATGGAGACATAGAAGTCTGGTGAACTCTACAACAAACTTTACAAAACCAAAGAAGAACAACAAATATTTTTGGGTTTCGAATTAAAACAAGAACAGAAAGAAACAAACAAACAAGCAAAATATTTTTGGATTTTTGAATACTAAACCGAAACGAGAAAAGAAAGAAAACCAACAAAAGAAACTAAATAAGCAAACAAAGAGAAACAACATAAATATTTTTGGTCTTTTTGTGTTTTGGAAAGCAATAACAAAACAATAAAAACAAAAAGAAACGAAAGAAGTGAAAGAAATTGAAAAGAAGCGAAAGAAACGAAAACATGGATATACAAAGAACCGACTGAACATGATATATAAATGAGTGTGATGTCGGTATACCCCCCCCCCCCCCCCCCCGCCAAGTTTATGCTTTTGTCCTAAGTGGAATTCATCCCCAAGGGGACCATGAGGTGGCGCCCCCGTAGTATGATGAGGAGGAGCCCTCCTCCTGATATGTGCTCGAGGACGCGTCGGTGTACTGTGTGGTGTAGTTCTCGGAAGGCGCGTCTCACCTTGCTTGCTGCCTGTGGAATTCCGTCATGCTCAGATGCTCCTCTATCTCCCCCTTGGAGCGCGACCATGGTGACTTGTCAACTTTGAAAAAAACAGGCTGCGGCAAAAGAACTTCCCGCTCATCTCCATTGATGACCCACTAGTATAGGTGGTGTATCGTAGTACTTTCAATAAATAAGAGTGTCGAACCCAACAAGGAGCAGAAGGTGTTGACAGGCAGGTTGGATAGAGAATTCACTGTAAACACTAGCAAACGGGTTTTTGGAGGTTTTTGAGATAGTATATAAATAAAGTGCGAGTAAATAAAGTGCAGTAAATAATATTGCAGAGAGTGGCCCAATCCTTTTTAGAGCAAAGGACAAGCCGGTTGTGTTACTAATGACTACCAAACGTTCTCGAGGACACATGGGAATTTCGTCAAGTGCTTTCGCTTCATTACGGTTGATTAATATCCATTGGTTCGTGAAGTGTTGTGTGGGTGAACCTATGCTAATGCACCGCCCAACTAGGACTAATACATACTTTTGATTATACCCCTCGTAAGAATCCGCAAATACAAGAAAGTAAGTAAGATAAACCTAACCACAACCTTAAAACTCCGGGATTCTACGCTCCCTCGTGCATTGGTTTCCTAACGGGGGTTTAGGTTTCTATCACTCCGGCAACCCCACAATTAGTAGACAAATACACAATGCATCCTTCTAGGCCCATAAAGGTGAAGTATCATGTAGTCGACGTTCACATGACACCACTACAAGAATAGCACCACAACTTAAATACCTAACCACGAGATATTACTTCAACATAACTTCACTACTAACATCATGACTTCTCCCATGTTCTCAAGAACTAAACAAACTACTCACAAGACATCATATGGATCATAATCAGAGGTGATATAATGGATAATAACAATCTGGTCATAAAGTGCTAACACCGATAAATCTCACAAGCATCAACTACTAACAAGTAATCCAGATCGGTAGAGAGATCTAATGTAAAACAACGATAGAGGCCCCTAATTGTTACAGCGGGGTGACGGTGGATGATGAGGGTGATGGTGCTGGGGGTGATTATGATGATGACAATCTTGATGATGCCCGAAGCGATGACGGTGACGACGGCGATGATTTCCCCTCTCCAGAGAGGAATTTCCCCAGAAAATTTCTCCCTACCAGAGAGCTTTTCTTTCTCGGGTGTTCTCCGCCCCGAGGTGGCGGCGGAATAATTCTTCAATGATAGTCTGGGGCTTAAGGTTCCCTGGTGGTCAAGTACGCCAAAAATATCGACCATAGGTGGACCAGGGTGGCCACACCACATGGCGGCGCGGCCAAGGGAGGGTGCGCCACCCCATGGTGTGGGCCCCTGGTGGACCCCCTCTAGCTCTACTCGTGGATGGCTCCCTCATCTGGACTTCTAAGACATCTCCGGTGTCCCCTCTCTTCTTCTGATCTTCTGAAATAGGGTATCCTGACGGTGCTTTTCTCATCATATTTCGGGTCCCGGTGTTTTGTATCCGAAAATTGCAAAACATGCAAAATAAGATAGAATAACATAAGTGATGCATCATAACATGAAATATATCGATGAAAAACAGAAAATAATAATATAAAACGGTGATGCAGAATGGACGTATCAAGTCCCCCCAAGCATAGACCTCGCTTGTCCCCAAGCGAAACTGATCTCAGTAAACATGACCACAGGTTTATGGAGTGAGGTGTCGATAAATAAAATACGGACAAGAGGCATCACATCTAACAAATAACAAGTCATTTTAGATAGCAACTTCTTCTCATATAATCAAACTTGAAACAAGTAGAGGAACAACAAAGGTGCAATAAGTAAATGAAAATTGATAAAGGCAAATTTCTTTCTTGGTCAGAGAACAATTAACAGTGTACTTATCTTTCAATCAGATTCTTTATACTAGCGCTATATTGCAGAGTTTATCATGCTCAATTATAATGGTCTCTTTGCAAACATTGGTAACTTTCAAAGTGGTATTCAAACAGATAAAAGGATTTGTAGAAACAAAGAAGAATTAAGAACATGATTGAGTAAATCAACATGTAGCTGGATGAATCACAACAACTCAAATTCTTGCTTAAGAGATAAAGAAGTAGGTTTACTGACTCAACATAAATGTAAAAGATAGGCCCTTCGTAGAGGGAAGCATTGATCACTCATGTGCTAGAGCTTTTATTTTGTAAAATAGAGGTATAAAATGGTTGACACTCCTCCCAACCTTTCTTACACAAACCATGGCTAACCGAATCCTCGGGTGCCTGCCAACAATCACAAACTGTGGAGGAGTGTCTATCTTTGAGAGGTGTATGTTTATGTCAACAAATGGCAAACAGAAAATACAGTACGTCACAAGACAACTAGACTTCACAAGAGCGGCTCCCATAGAAGGACGCAACTGGTATAGAAGCCCATCCCTCTTTCTCTTTTGTTTACACAATTATGCTTTGACTGATAAATCAAAGGCACAAATAGTGAAGAGAATTTTTATTATTATTTGGGGCTGGGAACCCCGTTGCCAGCTCTTCTAGAATTTGGATAAGCGAACGAAGCCACTAGTCCAGGGTGTGAAATCCAATCAACAAGTGAGATAAAGATTCTCTATTTGCGTCCTCATGAGCTAAAACAGGAGCACAAAACAGGTGTAATTTTGAAGGCTTATAGGTAGCACACAAGCAATTTACTTGGAGTGGCGGTGAAATACCACATGTAGGTAGATATGGTGGACACAAATGGCAAGGTTTTAGGCTCAAGGTTTGGATGCACGAGAAGCATTCCCTCTCAGTACAGGTTTTTGGCTAGCAAGGTTGGGTAGCAAGCATACGAATCGAAGTAAAACAAACAAAAACATATATGATAAAGCTAATCATGCAATCTTCCTTGAAGGTGCAAACAAACTTATTTGAGAATACTAAGCATATGAGCTAACAAGAAAGAAAGATCATGGAATAATATATCTACATGCAACTCCCTCTTTTCTACTTAAGTCTCAACGAATTGTTGCTACTGAACAATGCTAAGTTTGCCAAAACCAACTAGATTATCTTGAAGCTCCAACATTGATACCAATACTAATAACAAGATCAACCACATAACTTTTTTGCAAATTAAAATAAAGTAGAACAAGTAGATGATGAAACTTCTCATTAATATTTCATTACAGAAACTCAAACCAAAGGATACAACGATAACCAACTAAGGAGCAACACTTCCATACTGCAAACCATACTATATGATATTTTCTCTACTCACGATATGACTCTACTAAAAGGTAAAAGGGTGAAAGATAAAGGTGATACCGCGGCACTCCCCCAAGCTTGGAACAAGCCAAGGGGATGCCAATACCAATGACGAATCAATTCTTTGGTGGTGGTGGTGAATTCTTCTCAATGAGCTTATCAATTGATTTCTTCATATCTTCAATTACGACCATAAGCATACGCATCACCTCCGTATTTTGATCAATATGGTTTGTGTGCTTGTCAGACGGTGAATTCCAGCCATCAATATTTTTCCCCCACACTTCCTTAGGTTGAGAGCTTTCTCTATCTGCACGGTTAGAACGATCCATATCCCAGCAAGAAGGAAAATCTGCCTCGGGTACCCTCCTAGATTGATACTCACGAATTAAAGTACGGAAAGGTTTCTTTATGCCTGAAAGTGGTGTCCTTGAAGCTAAGCAGTGACGTGGGGCCTTCCCTCCGGTTCTCATCCTCGCCGTTTTCTTGGAAGGTTTTGCAACCACTCCAATGGTTGCGATGGTAGCGCATGGACGCACTCGTGGGTTTTCTTCTACATCTCCTTCAGCTCCACTCTCGATCTCCTCCTCCGGCTTCTGGTCTTGGAGATCATCTTCCTTTGGTCCCTTCCCCTTGTTGTTTGCGGAGACCATGATGCTTCCTAAACTGAAAACAGATCCTGGCAGAAACAGCTCAAAACAGAAACACGACGAGAAAATGATATGTAGACCTCGGGGAGTCGGGGGGTTATATAGCAAAAATAGTCGTAACAAAAGGAAAGTCCAGGTCGAAAACGAGTTGGAGAGGGGCTCCGGGTCTCCCACACCATAGGGTGGCGCGGCCAAGGGTGGCCCGGCGCCCCCACATGGTGTGGTGCCTCCGGCACCTTTCCCAATTCCTCTTCGGCTCGGTATTTTTTATATTTTCGAAAAATCAATAAAATATAACTTGGAAGGTAATTCGCGAACTTTTTATTAACAGAACTGTTACCTATTCCAAAACAGACTCTGCAGATTCTAGAATCTTCCGTCCAATGAACTTCTCCGGAGTCATTACTTGAATAACATCAACATCTTCATCATAGGAATCACCAGAAATATAATGTTTGAGTCTTTGCCCATTTATCACTTGTGTAGTGTTATCTTTGAGGGAAGAAATTTTAATTGCACCCGAATGATAAACTTCTTCAATAATATAAGGTCCTTCCCATCGGGAGAGTAATTTTCCTACAAAAAATCTGAGACGAGACCGATACAATAGAACTTTCTTACCAACATGAAACTCTCATTTAACTTTATCTTTAAAGAGCTTGGCATTTTCATAAGCTTCACATCTCCATTCATCTAAATGATTCAAATCAAGCATTCTTTTCTTACCAGCAAGTTTAAAACCTTTATTTAATTCTTTCACTGCCCAATAAGCTTTGTGTTCTAATTCTAAGGCAAGTGACAAGCTTTTCCATAAACCATTTTATAGGGAGACATACCCATAGGATTTTTATAAGCAGTTCTATAAGCCCATAAAGCATCATTCAACTTATCTGACCAATTCTTCCTAGATTTATTAACAGTCTTTTGCAAGATAGATTTAATTTCTCTATTTGATAATTCTACTTGCCCACTGGTTTGAGGATGATAAGCTGAGGCAATTCTATGATTAACATCATATTTAGCAAGGGTTTTTCTAAAACCACCATGAATAAAATGAGAACCTCCATCAGTCATAAGATATCTAGGCACACCAAACCTAGGGAAAATAACATCTTTAAGCATTTTTAAAGAGGTCTCAACATCAGCACTTTTACTAGGTATAGCTTCTACCCACTTAGTAACATAATCAACAGCAACAAGAATGTGAGTATAACCATTCGAAGGAGGAAAAGTACCCATAAAGTCAAATCCCCAACAATCAAAAGGTTGAATAACAAGAGAATAACTCATAGGCATTTCATTACATCTAGAAATATTTCCTACTCTTTGACATTCATCACAAGATAAAATAAATTTACGTGCATCTTTAAAGAGAGTAGGCCAATAGAAATTTGATTGTAGGACCTTCTGTGCGGTTCTATCTCCAGCGTGATGTCCTCCATAAGCACTACTACGGCACTTCCTCAATATTTCACGTTGTTCTTGATCTGGTAAACATCTTCTCATAATACCATCTACTCCTTCTTTATATAAATGTGGGTCATCCCAAAAATAATGCCTCAAATCATAGAAGAGTTTTCTTCTTTGTTGAGCTATAAATGTTGGAGTCAAATACTTTGAAACAATAAAGTTAGCATAATCAGCATACCAAGGACTATCTTGGGATTTTACCTTTATTGCAGCCAACTGTTCATTTGGAAAACTATCATTAACAGGAATACGATCAAAAGTAATGTTTTCCAATCTAGATAAGTTATCAGCAACAGGATTTTCAGCACCCTTCTTATCCACAATATGCAAATCAAACTCTTGTAAAAGTAACACCCATCCAATAAGCCTAGGCTTAGCATCCTTCTTTTCCATAAGATATCTAATAGCAGCATGATCAGTATGAATAGTAACCTTTGAGTCGACAATATAAGATATAAACTTATCATATGCAAAAACTACAGCTAAGAACTCTTTTTCAGTAGTAGCATAATTCTTTTGAGTAGCATCAAGAGTCTTACTAGCATAATGAATAACATTCAACTTCTTATCTATGCGTTGTCCAAGAACAGCACCTACAACATAATCACTAGCATCACACATAATTTCAAAAGGTAAATTCCAATCAGGTGGTTGAACAATAGGAGCAGTAGTTAAAGCCTTCTTTCATGTTTCAAAAGCTTCCTTACAATCATCATAAAAAACAAATGGTACATCTTTTTGAAGAAGATTAGTAAGAGGCTTTGATATTTTAGAGAAATCTTTAATAAACCTCCTATAAAAACCAGCATGAACAATAACACTACGAATACCTTTAACATCCCAAGGACAGGGCATTTTATCTATTGCTTCCACTTTAGCTCTGTCAACTTCAATACCTCTTGCAGAAATTTATGTCCAGGAACAATTCCTTCATTAACCATAAAGTGGCATTTCTCCCAATTAAGAACAAGATTAGTTTCCTGACATCTCTACAAAACTTTATCAAGGTTGTGCAAACATTTATCAAAAGAAGTTCCATAGACGGAGAAATCGTCCATGAATACTTCCACAATCTCTTCACAAAAATCATGAAAAATAGCACACATGCATCTTTGAAAAGTAGCAGGAGAATTACACAAACCAAAAGGCATACGTCTATAAGCATAAGTACCATAAGGACAAGTAAAGGTTCTTTTCTCTTGATCTTGCTTCCTAACAGCAATTTGAGAAAACCCAGAATAAGCATCAAGAAAGCAAAAATGAGTTTTATTAGACAACCTCTCTAACATTTGATCAATAAAGGGAAAAGGATAGTGATCTTTCTTAGTAACTTTATTAACCTTTCTAAAATCAATACATATTCTATAACCAACTACTACTCTTTGTGGAATGAGCTCATTGTTTTCATTAGGCACACCAGTCATTTCTCCCTTCTTAGGGACACAATGCACAGGGCTCACCCATCTACTATCAGCAATAGGAACAATAATAACAGCATCAAGAAGTTTTAATACCTTATTTCTTACCACTTCCTACATCTTAGGAATTAACCGGTGTTGATGTTCAACTACTGGCTTTGCATTAGGTTTAATATTAATAGCATGCTGACATATAGTAGGAGAAATTCCCTTCAAATCATCAAGAGTATATCCAATAGCTCCACGGTGTTTCTTCAGAATCTCCAATAATCTTTCCTCTTCTTCACCTGAAAGTTTAGCAATAATAATAACAGGATATATTTTCTTATCATAAAGATAAGCATATTTAAGATCATCAGGCAGAAGCTTTAACTCAAAGACAGGATCCTCTTTGGGTGGTAATGTGGTACCCAAGTCTTCCACAGGTAAATTATGTTTGAGTATCACCGGTTAACGAAGAAGAATATCGTCAATCTCATTTCTCTCTTCCATAAAGACATCACTATCGTGGTCCTCCATATATTGCTGCAAAACATTGTTAGGAGCAAGAGCAATAGAATCAAGTTGTTGAACTTTAAAATTATCATTAGGCAATTTAGGTTCATAAGGTGCTCTAGCAAATTTAGAGAAATTGAACTCATAATATTTTCCATCAAATTTAGTCAAAATATTCTCTCTTTTACAATCTATAATAGCACCACAAGTGTTCAAGAAAGTCCTACCAAAAATAATAGGACAATTCTTACTAGAAGCATTACCAAGTACTAGAAATTCAGTGGGATATTTAGTCTTACCACATAAAACTTCCACATATCTAACAATACCAATCGGAAAAATAGTTTCTCTGTTAGCAAGCTGAATAACCACATCAATATCTTCAAGATCACAAGAACCAATTTCATGCATAATTTCTCTATAAAGCTCATAAGCTATAGTACTAGAACTAGCACCAATGTCACACAAACCATAATACCAATGATCACCAATCTTAACAGAAAGCACAGGAACACTAGTTTTCTTAGGTCTATGAGGATGGGAAATAATATTAGAAGCATCCTCACAAAAGACAATGTGTTCATCCTCCACATATCCATAAACAAGATCTTTTACTATTGCTACAGCAGGTTCAATAGTTATTTGTTCATCAGGTGCAATAGATTTCTTATTACTCTTATTAACCACACTAGCCACCATAGAGTGTTCTTCCACCTTAGCAGGGAAAGGAATTCTTTCAACATAGGGATCAGGAACCGCAGGATTAACAACATGCACTTCTATATTACTAGCAGGAAAAATATCTTTGTAAGGTGCATGGTACTTGTGATAACTCTTTTTAGGAATATCAAGATAGGAGGAAAAAGCTTTAAGAAAGATTGCAAAGATTTGGGAATCAAGACCGCAAACAGCACTAACATCATAGAAATTATTGGTTCCCATAAATGATTTAATGCATTCATAATCATAATTTATACCTTACTTTCTACCTTTGTCATTCTCCCATCCTTTGATGTTTTCTTGAATACGGTAAAGAAGATCCCATTTAGCTTTTTTCCTTCATACGTGTGAATGATCCAGAGCAAGAAGCATCCAATAAATCCTTATCATGAAGAGAAAGCCTTGCATAAAAATTATTGAGAACAATATTTCTCGGGAGTTCATGAACGGGACATTTAAGCATTAATAACTTCATTCTCCCCCACGCTTGGGCAATAATCTCTCCATCACGAGGCCATAAATTATAGATTTGATTCTGGTCTTTATGAATCTCACTAGGAGGATAGAATTTAGAAAAAAGGAGAGGAACAATTTCCTCCCATCCAATAGATTCACCATTATTTAGTAATTTGAACCATTTAGCGGCTCTTCCTTTCAACGATAAAGAAAATAATTACCTTTTAACTTGATCCATTGTAATACCTGCATATCTGAATAACTCGCATAATTCATGTATAAAGAGCAAATGATCACCGGGTGGAACATTTCCATCACCGTAATAGCAGTTATCCATAACACGTCCAACAATTTTCATAGGTATTTTATAAGGATTTAATTCAGCATATGCCGAGTTACCAACTACCCTAGTAGCAACAGTAGAAGTACCCCTAAACAGAGAACCAAAAGTATTCTCCATAATGAAATAAAATAGCAGACATAAATAAAAATAGCTCTCACAGTAAAAGTTTCTCTTACTAATTGCGCTTCACTCCCCGGCAACGGCGCCAGAAAATAGTCTTGATGACCCACAAGTATAGGGGGTGTATCCTAGTACTTTCTATAAATCGGAGTGTCGAACCCAACGAGGAGCAGAAGGTGTTGACAAGCAGATTGGATAAAGGATTCACTGTAAACACTAGCAAACGGGTTTTTGGAGGTTTTTGAGATAGCAGATAAATAAAGTGCGAGTAAATAAAGTGCATTAAATAATATTGCAGCGAGTGGCCCAATCATTTTGAGAGAAAAGGAGAAGCAGGTTGTGTTACTTATGACTACCAAACGTTCTCAAGGACACATGGGAATTTCGTCAAGTGCTTTCGCTTCATTACGGTTGATTAATATCCATTGGTTCGTGAAGTGTTGTGTGGGTGAACCTATGCTAATGCACCGTCCAACTAGGAATAATACATACTTGTGATTATAACCCTCGTAAGCATCCGCAAATACAAGAAAGTAATTAAGATAAAACTAACCACATCCTTAAAACTCCGGAATTCTATGCTCCCTCGTGCATTTGTTTCCTAACGGTGGTTTAGGTTTCTGTCACTCCGGCAAACCCACAATTAGTAGCCAAATACACAATGCATCCTCCTAGGCCCATAAAGGTGAAGTATCATGTAGTCGGCGTTCACATGACACCACTAGAAGAATAGCACCACAACTTAAATACCAAACCACGAGATATTACTTCAACATAACTTCACGACTAACATGACTTCTCCCATGTCCTCAAGAACTACACGAACTACTCACAAGACATCATATGGATCATAATCAGAGGTGATATAATGAATAATAACAATCTGGTCATAAAGTGCTAACACTGATAAATCTCACAAGCATCAACTACTAACAAGTAATCCACACCGGGAGAGAGATCTAATGTAAAACAACGATAGAGGCCTCTAATTGTTACAGCGGGATGATAGTGGATGATGAGGGTGATGGTGCTGGTGGTGATGATGATGACGATGACGATCTTGATGATGCCCGGAGCGATGAAGTTGACGATGGCGATGATTTCCCCTCTCCGGAGAGGAATTTCCCCGGCAGATTTCTCCCTGCCAGAGAGCTTTTTTCTCTCGGGTGTTTTCCGCCCCGAGGCGGCGGCGGAATAATTCTTCGATGATAGTCTGGGGCTTAGGGTTCCTTGGGGGTCAAGTACTCGAAAAATATTGACCAGAGGTAGGCCAGGGTGGCCACATCACGTGGCGGCGCGGCCAAGGGGGGCGCGCCACCCCATGGTGTGGGCCCCTGGTGGCCCCCCTCCGGCTCTCCTCGTGGATGGCTCCCTCATCTAGACTTCTAAGACATCTCCGGTGTCCCCCCTCTTCTTCTGATTTTCTGAAATAGGGTATCCTGACGGTGCTTTTTCCATCAGATTTCTGGTCCCGGTGTTTATTCTACAAAAATTATAAAACATGCAAAATAAGATAGAATAACATAAGTGATGCATCATAACATGAAATATATCGATGAATAACAGAAAATAAAAATATAGAATGGTGATGCAAAATGGACGTATCATCCATCCATAAATAAAACTCTATATACTAAATGATCAGCAGTAGAGTTAGTAGTGATAAAACGATGAGCCTTCATGGCAACAAGGTTGAGTCTATAAGGAGCAATTAATTCATCATTAGGAGCAATAGAAAAATCTAGAGCGGTTGCTATACGTGTAGCAATAATGCCCCCATAAATGGGCCCCTTAGCAACAAGGCGGCGAGCAATGAGAGAACCAAGGTTATACTTCTTGCTACGGTTAAGTGCAGCATCAATAAAAGCAAGGTGATAGCTAGAAATGTTTCTAGTGTTCTCCCTACCAAGGATACTAGTAGCAAGATAGTAAGTGAAATATCTAAGGGCGGAAATTTGGATGTTTCTTATCTTCCCACGCTGGGGTGAGCGACCATCATCATTAGTGATTTCTCGATAGAGCACCATGAGATCAGCGGGTTTTTCCTAAATCTTGCACGCTGTCCCAGAAGCGTTGATACCTATAATGTTTCAAAAAATTCTCCAAGGGAAAAGAAAAAGAAATACTATATAACTTAAAAGCAACAGTGGGACCAAATTGTTTGTTCTGGAATTTAAAACTCTCAACAAAAGTTTTTGTGAGAGTAGCATACTGAGGACTTTCATCCTCCATGTAGCTGGTTAAACCGACTCTTTCAACAAGCATCAAGAAGTCATCCAATAGACCTGCACTTCTTAAAAATGTAACACATGGGAAGCTAGAAGGATTAGCAATTCCATCACCTCCCTCGTCGTCGATGGTCGGTGCAATAAGGTCTTCGTTATAAGATGGCCTCACTAAGGTGGATGAACATGAGGGACTTTTTCTTCTAGGAGCATCACTCCTATGGTTGTCCATCTCTGAATTTTTTCAACAATCATCACAAAAATTGATTTCAAGCAACTATAAGGTGGAAACTACCATAGAGACTTATAGGAGAGCTAAACATGCATCAAAACTATATTATTTCTACTCAAATCAAGAATGCAAACTCACATAAGCTGTCACCTACAGTACCAAAATAATCAAGAAATACTCCACCAAACAAAATTCTACTTGGATAATCGGAGGAGTCACAAACCAGAGAGAAAATGCACCAAATTTTAGCGCAAATGGTGGGCTGAGCAAAGATATTGAAAAAACTCGAGGAAGAACAGCAAGAATTCGGGTTCCAGGAAATATTTTGAGTTTGGGAGGTGAGAGAGGGATCTTTGGCCGGGGAGAGAGTTAGTCGGGGGCCAAGGGGTTCCACACCATGTGCTGGCGCCACCAGGGGCAGGTCGTGCCACCCTATGGTGTGCCTGACTGGTGGGTCTCCCTGGGGTCTCCCAGGTGGCTCTCTGCCTCATTTTTGACGTAAAAATTTATTATAATTTTTCTGGAATTTTTCGAGAAACTTTATTTTGAGGTATTTCTAGAATTTTAATAATAAAACCCAGAAAAACAAAAGTGAAAAGGTGGAAAACAAAACCAAAACTAGAACTACAGAGGTTCTATGACACTCCCATGGAAAAATAACCTAGGAAAACAAAGGTGGAAGTGGTGAAAATGAAATTATGGGTGGTGAAAACATGCATAACCACAGTAATCAGGGTGAAAACATGAGGAAAACATGACCAAGGATGATGGAAAACATGATTGTACTAAAGTAGAAAGGTGATAACAGAAGTAAACATGGTGAAAACATAATGGGGAAGGTGAAAACATAGTGAAAACATTGCCCTCTTCATTAAAAATCATTTTGTTAACAAGGGCGATCAAGTCTTGTTACCAGAACAATTTTCATATGAAGCAAAACTTTGCTAATCACCAAATAATTATGTTACCTCAACCTTGATAGACATAGTCCCAATCATAAGAATTTCATTTTCTTTTGGTGGAACTGGAATGGGACAATAAAATTCTCCAATCTTAATGGTCTCAATAATTTCAATTGAATTTAAACCATATCTTCTATCAATCTTCTTGGGAAAATAAATAGTATGCTCTTTATCATTAACATTAAAAGTTACTTTTCCTTGATTGCGATCAATAACAGCCCCTGCAGTGTTAAGAAAAGGTCTCCCAAGGATAATAGACATATTATCATCTTCAGGCATTTCCAACACAACAAAGTCAGTTAATATCAAACAATTAGTAGCAAGCTGAACAGGAACATTCTCACATATACCAACAGGAATAGCAGTAGATTTATCAGCCATTTGCAAAGATATATCTGTATGTATCAACTTCCAGAGAGAGTCTCTTACAAAGAGAGGAAGGCATAACACTGACTTCAGCTCCCAAGTCACATAAAGCAGTTCTAACATAATTATTTTTAATAGAACAAGGGATAGTAGGAATACCAGGATCTCCAAGCTTCTTTGGAACCTTGCCATTGAAAGAGTAATTAGCAAGCATAGCCGAAATTTCCTCATTAGGAATTTTCCTTTTGTTAGAGACAATATCTTTCATATATTTGGAATAAGGAGGCAGTTTAATAGCATCAGTCAAAGGGATTTGCAAAAACAGAGGTTTCGTCCATTCACCAAACTTGTTATAATGTTCTTCTTCATTTGATTTGTGTTTCTTATTAGGAAAAGGCATTGCTTTTTGTACCCAAGGCTCTATTTCATTACCATGTTTATTACCAATGAAATCCTCCTTAGTATATTTCACAGATTTAGTTTGCTTTTCAGGTTCAGCTATAGTTTCTTCTTTATCAGAAGCATCACTTTTATCATTACCACTTTTAGTTTCAGCAATCAGAAATAGATATACTATTAGGATCTTTAGCAGGTTAAGGAGATTCTACAACACTTTTATATCTCTTCTTGTTTTTCTTAGAAGGAGAACTATTATTTTTAGGTTGCTGAGAATCTTGTTCAATTATTTTAGGATGTCCTTCAGGATACAAGGGGTCCTAAGTAGAAGCACCACTTCTAGTAATTATTTCACAAACATGTTTTTCTCTAGAAGCATTAGATGGCATATCTTTTTGCACTTTAGTGAGTTGATCAATTTGAGTTTGAACCATATGAAAATGTTTAACATTCATGTTAACATCATTAGAGGTTCTTTCAATAATACCATGCAAATTATCAATAGCTCTAGAGTTTTCCATAAGGTGATTTTGCACTCTCATATTAAAGTTGTCTTGCTTAACAACATAATTATCAAATTCACCTAAGCATTGATTAGGTGGTTTAGAATAGGCAATATCTCTATTATCAAAGTATTGGAGAGAGTGTAACTCAACTGTTGATGCATGAGGAATAGGCATACATAATTCTTCTATAGGAGGTAAATTCTTCACATCTTCAGATTTAATAGCCCTCTCTTTAAGAGATTTCTTGGCTTCCTTCATCACTTCATCATTTAACTCAATCATCCCTCTCTTCTTGGGTGTTGGTATGGGTGTTAGCTCTAGTGTAGGTGTAGGCTCAGGTATATTCGAATCATCGTTATTTTTTGCTGTTTTAGCCATTAATTCCTCATATTTTTCTGGAGTTCTTTTCCTAAAAATACAACCAGCACAACTATCCAGGTATGTCCTAGATTCAACAATTAGTCCATTATAAAATATATCTAGGAGCTCATTTTTAGGTAATAGATATCCAGGGCTAGCTCTTATCAAAGAACAAAACCTTGTCCAAGATTCAGGCAATTTCTCTCATTCAATTTGCTCAAAGTTAAAGATGTCCTGCACAGCAACATGTTGGGCACTAGCAGGAAAATATTTTTGAAAGAAAGCATTAACCAAATCCATAGTTCTAGTAATAGATCCAGGTGACAGGTTGTTAAACCAAGTTTAGCTTCATGTTTCAATGAGAAAGGGAAGATCTTGGTAACAAAATAAGTACGCAGCTTAGTATCATCAGAAAATAAAGTACTCAAAGATGAAAGCTCATTCATGTGTTCGATAGACTTTTACTTTCAGTTCCACTTAAAGATTCCTTCTCAATAATAGATATATAAGATAAATCTAAAGAGAAATCATAATCCTTGTCTCTAATGTGTATGGGAGATGTAGCAAATTTAGCATCAAGAGAAGATTTCTATTTAACAACATGTCTCGCAAGAAGACTCATAAGAGCACTTGCACTAATATTAGCACGAGCTTCTTCAATAAAGTCATCATTAAGTTCAATGTAGTCTTCATCAAGATCATCAGTAAATTCAGGTGAATTAACATGTGTACTAGCATTTTCAACAGAAATTTCAGCATTTTCAATTTGTTTGGATTTAGCAATAGTAGCATCTAGGAAAGGACCTAGAGAACCAGTATCATCAAGCACAGTAGAAGCATCATCAAAACTATCAGAAACATTTTTAGACTCAGCCGAAGTAACCGTATGTGTAGCATGTGGTGGAGTAAGAAACTTACTCATAACAGACAGTGAATCAAGAGCAACAAAGGTGTTTAGAGCTGTACCTCTCCTTGTAGTGGATGGTAATATGGAAAATTTTCCATCACGAGTCTTGCCCATGATGAATGGCTTGCACCAAACAATATCACGATCAAGTGAGCAAATAAATAAAGCTATGCTCCCCGGCAACGGCGCCAGAAAATAGTCTTGATGACCCACAAGTATAGGGGATCGCAACAGTCTTCGAGGGAAGTAAAATCCAAATTTATTGATTTGACACAAGGGGAGCCAAAGAATATTTATAAGACTTAACAACTGAGTTATCAATTCAGCTGCACCTGAGAGTAGACTTGCTCGCAACAATTTATCAGTGGTAACAATTCTATAGCAGCAGTAGTAGTAGTAAAATAACAGCAGGAATAAAATAGTAACAGCAGTAGCAATCACGGAAAACAGGAGGATGAAAAGTACATTAGGCATAGAGGGAATGGATAAACAGGCGTTGCATGGATAACATAGGTCATGTAATAATCTAAACATGGGCATTGCAGATAATAAAAATAATAAAGCATCCAACTTCTAGGCAAACCATAGGCATGTATTCCAATATAGTCATATGTTCTCGCAATGAGAAACTTGCACAACATCTTTTGTCTTACCAGCCCGTGGCAGCGGGGCCTCTATGGAAACTACTGGTAATTAAGGTGCTCCTTTTACTAAAGCACCGGAGCAAAGTATTAACACTCTGTGAACACATGTGATTCTCACATCACAGCCATCCCCTCCGGTTGTCCCAATTTCCGTCACTTTGGGGCCTCGGGTTCCGGATAATGACATGTGTAAACAACTTGCAGATATGATCAAGAAACACAATTATACTCATGAAACAATAACATGTTCATATCTGAGATCATGGCACTCGGGCCCTAGTGACAAGCATTAAGCATAACAACTTGCAGCAATGGTAGAAAACACTAACAATGGATACTAGGCAATATGCCCTAATAATCTGGCATTATTACATGATCGATCTCATCAAATCGCTTACATACCTCTCAACCTACAACGGTGTTTTCTCACACATGGACGGGGGAAATCATGGATGGTTGATGGAGAAGAGGTGGCAGTGTCGATGGCGATGATCTCCTTCGAATCCCCATCATGGTAGGGCACCAGAACATGAACTTTTGATCCCCGAATTGAGTTTCGAGGTGGCGGCGGCACTCTATTGTGTTTCTGTGGAATATGATGAACCCCCCCTGTCTTTTTAGGGTTGAGGGCGTTATGGTGTCGGAAGGGGAGCCCGAGGGGGTGCGTGGGGCCCCACACCACCAGGCGGCGCGACCAAGGGGGTGCGCCCAGGGGTGGTGTGGCCCCCTTCTGGCCCCCTCTCTGGGACTCCTTCTTGCTCTGGGGGTCTTCGGGTGTTTTAAGGTCTTCGGGATCTTTTCTGGGCATTTCCCCGAAAGTTGATTTTTCTGCACAAAACGAGACACCAAGGTAATTCTGCTGAAAACAGCGTTACTCCGTGTTAGTGGTATCCAAAACTCACAAGTTTAGAGAAAAACAATAAGAAAACTGTTCGTAAAAAGGGATACGTTTTGGACGCATCAGAAATATTCTCGGAAAGGGCTGAAAATCGACGAAGATCAATTTTTACCCGGAACGAAGACGGAGTCCAAAGAACAAACGGAGGGGAGCCAGGGTCCACTAGGAGGGCACCAGGCATCCCCCTAGGTCGCGCGTGATGGTCCCCTGGGGACCTTGCCACCGCCTCTCGTCCCATCTTAGCCTATAAATTGCCTTTACCCTAAAAACGTCGGGGAAGGAGTTATTTTCCACGAAACATACAGAGAGGCTGAAAGTGCATGGTTCCCCCATATTTGGTTTTAATAATTAATGGCAATCCTTATGTACTAATAGTTGCATTGAGTTATCCTTTTAGATCTTGTCCATAGGAAAGTTTGGGGTTCATGTGTTGAACTCTATTAGCTTTCATAATGGCCATTGTGATATTCAAGGATTTATATGAATGGTCATATATAGAGTTGTGCATATCACAAGTATGTATTGAAGAGAAGGATTATGTGGTCTTTCATTATTATCTTCAAGGCATCATCAAATGAAGGAAGAATAAAAGATACAAGGTTGATCATGCTTGTGATCAACACACAAAGCTACAAGATGTACCAAGTGGGATTATGTATCTCGTGGTATGGTAAGAATTGGTCCATGTAGCTTTGTGAACTAACCCATGATATGTGTGTGTGTGGCATCTCTATGTGTGGTTAGGTATCCTTCCATGGGAATGCATCAAAATAAAGATTTCTTATAGCCCATGGTCTATGTCGGCAAGCGGTGTTTGTCATCAAACTTGACGTGGAAGCTCAAGTGAAGCTTCTCAAGGAAATACTATGCTTGATACTTGCCACCCATTTGGATATTGTGGCCTGGTGGTCTCTCCCATGATGGTGTATGGGGGAGCTAGTCTCTCAATTAATGGTGTATGGGGGAGCAACTTGCAAGTCTTCATCAAGCTGAGCATGTGCTAGCAAGAACGATCAAGAAAGAGGACCCAACTTGAGAAAGTCAAGATCGTCATCATCTAGTTCAAGTGGAATGCTCAAGGCAAAGGTATGATCTTGACAGGTTTTCCATTTTACTAGTCTCATGCTTTTGGCGATACGCTTTTGGGGATACCGGGTTATAGGATAAATAGTCGTACTATCAAGAGGGGCTCTCAAGTGAGTAACTTGATCGAATCATTGTGGAGAGCTCAAACATTTGCATACTTTCATATCATATTCCTTGGTTCTTATTTGGCCTTATCTCCATGGGTTTTTGGTTCTTGTCAAGATCTTCATGACAAGCCAAGGTTTATCAAAAAGGTTTTCGTAAGAAAAGCTTGTTGCATTTTCTGTGGTTAAAATATCCAGTTTAGCTTTGGGAATGTTCCCAGACCTTACATGCATGGTAACTTCTCCATTAATTTGTGTTTGGATAATCCTTCTTGTTATCTTTCCAACTCAATTGGATTCACCTCATTCGTAGTTCATTCGCAAAAATTATGTGTGTTTTTGGTGTTGTAGGTTCTAGTGGTTGTTCCTTTTAGAGAGTTGATGTGCAAGCATTGCACTCGTTGGGAGACCCAAAGAGGAATGTTTGATGAGTGCAGCAACAAGTTTTCCCTTAGAAAGAAACCAAGGTTGAATCGACCAGTAGGAGGAAGGGGAAACTTCAGAAGGTTGATGCAGCTGAGATGGCAGGGCGCACTATCGGTTCAGCAGCAACGTGCAACCAACACAACACAAACAATTCACTTTGTCCCCAACGAAGCAGTGAGGTTGTCAATCTCACCGGTTTTGCTGATAACAAAGAGGTTAAATGTATGGTGTGGAAAACAATATGAAAACAGGAGCAACATTGTGAAAGTAGTGGAAACAGTGTTTGTATTATCAGAATTAGAAAATGGACCGGGGTCCATAGTTCACTAGAGGTGTCTCTCCATAAAAGATATCTAACATGAGTGGTGAACAAATTACAGTTGGGCAATTGACAGATAAAGAACATGCATCACGTAAAGATTACTATGAGATTCATGCAGGCATTACAACAAAATACATAGATCGTCATCCAACTGCATCTATGACTAATAATATACCCTTCGAATATCATCCGAACAAACGTTGTGTATTAAGTTGGAAGCAACGGATAATCGCAGTAAGCAAAGTGTGTAATGTAAACAATGTAAACGAAGTAAACATCGTTGTTTTCTCCCTAATGTCAACAGCACAACCTCTATCCGTCATGTTTCTGTCACTCGAGCATCGATGCAAAGGAGGCATGAACCCACTATCGAGCATAAATACTCCCTCTTGGAGTCACTAGCATCTACTTGGCCAGAGCATCCACTAACAACGGAGATCATGCAAGATCATAAATAACATACACATGAAGATAACATGATAGATTGGTAATCAAAAGACATAGCATTCAATAATCATCGGATCCCAGCAAACACAACATGTAGCATTACAAATAGATGATCTCAATCATGTGAGGCAGCTCACGAAATCTAAACATGAAGCATAAGGTGGAGAATAAAACCATCTAGCTACTGTTATGGACCCGTAGTCCAAGGATGAACTACTCACGCATCACTCCGGAGGCGGGCATGGTGGTGTAGACCCCTCCGGTGATGAATTCCCCTGCCGGCAGGGTGCCGGGGAGAGCTCCAGAACCCTCCCGATCTAGGATTGAAGATGACGGCGGCTTCGGGTGTTTCTCGGTACGAAGTGGTATATCTTTAGGGTTTACGTATCGGGGGGAATAAATAGGCGAAAGCGTGATGGCGGTGGATGCCCGAGGGGACCACACCACCCCCAGCGCGGCCGGGGGCGCTGCCCTATGGTGTGGCCCTCCTGTGGGCCTCTTCGGTTCACCATGGAACCTTCGGGAATTTTGAGATTTCCGGGCTTCGAATTTTCCAATTCCGAGAATATTTCCAGAACACCTTTCTGAAACTAAAAACAACATAAAACAGTGAACTGGCTTTGTGGTATCTTGTCAATAGGTTAGTCCGGAAAATCGATAAAAATGACATAAAGTGTAAGGAAAACATGTAGCATATTCCATGAAAACAACATGGAACATCAGAGTTTATAGATACGTTTATGACGTATCAACATCCCCAATCTTAGTTCCCACTCGTCCTCGAGTAGGTAAACGATAAAAACACATAATTTCTGAGGTGACATGCTACCAACATGAACTTGATAATCTAAAATTTAAAAGCATAGATGAGATCATAAACTTAAACACAAGCATGATAAATATAATTCTAACAATAAAACATAGCAATCACCTTGCAGTTTGAGAAGTAACACAAATAAAAGATCATGAATAATAATGCACTCAAATGATATACGTTTGTTTCAAGCATAGAGATAACACGGCAAAGTGATATTTCGCTTGTCCTTAAGAGTTAGGCAAAACATAAATGCCAGAAAACCTTCAAAGTTCATGAGGAAGACTAGAACAAATAATTACAGAACAAACAATAACACAACATGAATCAATTAATAATGTTTCTGGGACAAATACACATTAAACTCAGAATGGCAACCATGCTCTCTCAACTATGCATAACATTAGAAGATGGAGACTCAACATAAAAGTAAAAGAAAGGCCCTTCGTAGAGGGAAGCAGGGATCAACTCATGTGCTAGAACTTTTTATTTTATTAAACAGAGGTATTGAAAACATTTTTTAGAGCGGTGTATGCTTATGTCAACGATTCTGGGTAGAAGGTCATCCCTCTTTCTTTTTTGTTTACACACTTATGCTTTGACTGATAAATCAGGTGCAAAAATAGTGAAGAAAATTTGTTGTATTACTTTGGGGCTAGGAACCCCGCTGCCAGCTCTTCTATCAATTGGATAAGAGGATGAAACCACTAGTCCAGGGTGTAAAAGTCCAATCAACAAGTGAGATAAAGATTCTCTATTTATGTCCTCATGAGCTAAACAGTAGCACAAAACAGGAGTAATTTTGAAGCATTTAATGATAACACATGAGCAATTTACTTTGGAGTGGCAATTAAATACCACATGTAGGTAGGTATGGTGGACACATTTGGCAAACTTTGGTTTTTGGGAGTTGGATGCACGAGTAGAGCTCATACTCAGTACAGGTGGAGGCTAGCAAAATACTGGGAGAGACAAATCAAGAGAGCAATAATGGCCATAATCATGCATAGCGAAAAAACATCATTAATCAAAGCATAAGTGGTACTACAAGTTCAAAAACTAAATGATCATAGAGGCTATAAGTAACTGGTTTTTAGTCATAAACATGGTGCAAGCATGTGCCAATTCAACCAAATAAAACATTCAAAGGAGAACACCACAAATTTATGCTTCAAAATGTCAAGAACAACTCATGATTCTTTCTAAGGCACATTAAACACTCTCATCTATTTGAGACAAATCATGCTAAAAAAATAACCACTAGGCTTTAGAACTAAAATAACATGTAGCATGACATGAAAAAATCTAGCCACGGTCTATACAAGCTTCTATTTGCACTGTTGGTTCGTGAGTAGTTCCCCCATCTTCATCGATCGTTCTGCCTCCATGATGGTTCGTGAGTAGTTCCCCCATCTAAGGTCGAGGATGTGTTGGTTCTACTAAGGGTAAAATATCCGTATTTATGTCTACTTATTGATTATAATTATTGCGTACATTATGTATTATGCTTAATGCAATTGTCTGTTGCTTTGAAACTTGATACCAGAGAGAGGCATGCACAGAATCACTCTCAAGGTGAATTATTAGTCGTAGACGTAGTTGGATTACGACCTATATATTTTTGATGTAATGTCTACATGAATATTGCAATGAACTTTCTCTTGTCATAATAATTATGTTCCAATTCTGTTAGTTGCCTAGCTGTAATTTGTTTACCCAACATATTTGCTTCTCTATCTATGGAGAGTTACCACTGATGAAACTATGGCCCTCGGTCCATTGTTTTATGTTGATTGCAATCTTGTTTACTTGCTTTTAACCATTACTTGTTTGCTAGTTCGTTTTTACTTTTATTGCTTTTATTATTGTTTTCCACACTATAAGTTTAATTTTGTTTTTGGGAAACACGGGAAGTTTGACAACCTTCACGAAACGTTGGGGCAAAGAAAGTAGTGTGCCCTGTGTAGGTTCATTAAAAGACTTGTTGGAGATCTCTAAGTCCTACTTGTTCGATAATCTTGGTCTCAACACTAAGGGAAAACTTCCCGCTAGGCCACATCATCTTCATCTTGGGGTCCCCAATGGGTGGAGACTGTTCACCGCAACATTCTCCATTGGTGGTGTTGTCCGGAGGCGGACTTCTGGTCGTGGCCTCGGATGGTGCAGGTGGTAACTATCCGGATTCTGCAGATTCTAGACACTCCCAATCATGTGGCTGCTACCGGTGGATGCTCGGTGGTCTAGCTAGCCTTTCTTGCGAGGTCTCGGTATGAAGGCTGTGAGGCGCGATCGGTAAAAGCATGCCTCCGTCATTTTCTAGGGCCTACGACGATGACGTCCGCGGACGCCATCACCTTCTTGGTGGTTTCATCGTAGTCTGATGTCTTCCCTCTATGTGGTGGCAGCCCTAGGGGAAACCCTAGACCCGTCAGGTCGGCCGATGACGATGTTCCGGCGTCGCACCCTCCTCGGGAGTTTGGTGGCTATGACGGCTAGAGGGACTAGTGGTGGCGGTGCTGAGGTCTCGGCGGCCTCATTTCTTGGGCTGACGGAATCACGGAGCAAGATCTGTGGCGGCTTGTGGCGGAGCGGTGGTGGTTGTCGGGTGGCTGCTCTGCGTGGCATCACGATTTTCGGCAACTGTTCTAGCGGCAGCGGATATGGCCATGATTTTCTCATTGTGACGTTACCGTTGGCAACACTATAGTTATTATGCTTGGGTCGGCATCCCTCGACTGTCATGTCGGCGGACATTGGGGTTGGTGTATTGCGGTGTATGGATGACGTGATGGTCGGATCTTCATTTTGGTGATGGTTTCCAACTAGCGGTATTTCGGTCGATGGTTGTATGAGGCCGACGGCGGTATGGGACGCCCCTCCACTTGGAGGTGGAGTTCGATTTGACTGAGCAAGTGCTACGCACCATGACTTCGGCGGATTTTTGGAAGTCATACCTGACCAGCAATGGCGATGCACGACGTCTAATACAGAGACATCAATTCATGCAGGGTCCCGGTAGATGCTATGCACGATGTCTCCTCCGCGGCGTCAAGTCATGTTTGTTGTCGCTAGGTCGAGAATGGTTGCCGGAGGTGTGGCAGTATGAGACGTTATCCGCTTCCAATTTCTTCTGCAGCGGCATGTGGTTAGCGATGGGTTGATTATGGTATATATCTCAACATCGAGGAAGCACACTTCGGTGGAAACATTTCTGACAATGGACTCGGCATGATCGGTTGCGGTGGTTCTTTCTTGTTGGCTTTGCCGATAAGTTGTGTATTTTCTCTTTGTTTTGTCTTTTACCATAGGGTTAGCATCAATAGCTCGATGGAGATTCTGTCGCGAGGCATGGAGACTCGGGTTCACTTACATTGAATCTTTCTATACTTTGCAATAAAAGTGTTGTGTGCATCGTTTCGATGGATAGGGTCGGGGTTTCGTCCCCCTTCATTTTTAAACAAGCAGTGACGAAAGGGCATTTACATTTACATTGTGGTCGGTAGGCATTTACAATTAGAATGAATCAAAACAATGATTTACACAAGCATATCACTACTCGTAAAAGCAACAAAAACAAGTAAAATTGTATGTGCATCTTGTTCGTCAGTAGGGCTTCCTGTTCACCCTCGGACAATTCTTTACATGAGCATATCAAAGGAAGAAAAACAAATAAAATTGTATGTGTACATCTTGTTGGTCAGTAGGGTTTCTTGTTCACCCTCCGACAATTCTTTCTAATCTCCCCATCTCTTCCGGTCAGTGGGCTTATGTTCCCCATCTTGACCATCGAAGTTGCGAAGTTTCGGAAAAAGTCCTTCTGGTTACCGGAGAACCTGCGAATGATCGGTGCAGTGGTCACCGCGGCAACAGGATCAGACAGCATCACCTGGTCCGAGGGAAGCTGGGCACGGCCCCGCAGGAGGTTGCCGTAGTACTTGTTGTCGAACACGTCGGGTGTGACACCGTCGAGGTTCACCAGCGCCCCCTCGTCTTGCCCGGCTGTGCAGTTGCGCTGCGTGAACTGGCATTGCGCCCGTCCAAAGGTGTGCGCTCCCTGCAGCGTGACAAGATCAGTGTCGTCGAGGCCTAGGTTTCTGAATTTCTCCTGAAGCGTCTCCAGGGAATCAAAGGGGCTTGGCAGATTGTCGGCACTCTCGGTGTTAGTCGTGGTGCCATCACGGCGGCCCAGCGGTACGCTCCAGGACGGGCCTCCAGCTAGTTCGACGGAGATCTCAGCGGCGAGGGCGAGGATGTCGGCGCAGGAGACGATGCTAGGGCAAGCATTCTCCAACGCGTGCTTGATATCATCGACCACGTTGAACCCGCGCGCCGACCTGTCATTGGCGGGGACTTTCTTCTCGCTCATGATTCCGGCCCGGAGGTCGTCGTCGAGCAAAAGCGAGCCGTCACAGCCCTGAGAAAATTAACCAAACCGAGATGAGATGATGTTCCGCGCGCACCGTACCTGGGTGCCCTGATTTGTGGGTTTTGTGAACTCACATTGACGAAACAGTCGTGGAAGTGGAGGCGGATGAGGCTGGCCGGGATACGCGCGTCGGCGACGCGGGCGTCCTGGATAACACGTCTGACAATGTCGCGCGTGCCTGGGCACGAGCCATCATAGAACGACGAGCTCAGCCCGGCACGGGGGCCGCCATGACCGTGAGCTCCGTGGCTCAGCGCTAGGAGCAATGCTGCTGTGAGCAAGAGGCTCCAGCGAGCAGCCAACGAGAAGCAAGAGGACGCGGCCATGTGCACTTACTACACACACACACGTTCACAAGGAAAAAGGCCTGCTGGTTTTCCAGCCACTGGTGGAGCGATCGACAAGCTAGATAGTTGCTACTGCTAGATAGAGGCAGAGAGATGGATATGATGTGAGGGAAACGGGGGCTATTTGTAGTCTTGATCCATTTGCGCAGCCCGGCGTTTACCTTTTAGCTAGGTAGAGTTTTTTGGAAGCGCGTTTTGACAGATTCCGCGCGCATGCCTGTGGTTGTCAAATTGAGTATTGGCACACTGTCGTTGGCCGCCGCCACATTGCTTTCATGCACGCGGCTGCTCATGTTTATTATATCCGTATTAATTTTGTATTATTATTAAGTTGGTGGCCAGATAGATGATGTGAGGAGGAAGAGATGGATTGTGGCGAAATGAGACGGCAGGAAACGGCGGAGCGAGCGACCGGATCAGCTACGGCCGAATCCAACCGTGTGATGTTTTCCTTTGCATTTCTGCTGTCAACGATCACCTGCAGCGCGCCTATCGCTTTTGACCGAGACGATCGAGGGCTTTCTCCCTTGCTTCGTTTCCTCTTTAATTACTTGTTCCACAACTCTATTTTATTCAGATATACTAAAGTAGAACGAGTGAAATGTTAGCAATCATTTTATTTATTTATTTCTACTAGCCCAGATCATACTATTCTGCTATTTGCAAAAACACGCCGTGCTACTTCTAGCACGCGCAACCAGTCGGCTCGTTAACATTGTCAGCGTGTTGGTCGTGTTGGGATTTTATTATTTGGCTCGGTCCAATAGCCAAACTAAGTCTAACTAAAATTTGAAATTGCATGGCATATTCATGAATAAATTAAGTGGAGAGGGTGGGAATATAGTTTATTTCACATTGCTAGTTTGGAGAGAGTGGCACCACCTTATAAGGTCAGTCATTCTAGTTCATGTATGATTAGTGTCACAAGTGGAGAGGAGTGTTCCACGCGCGCGCCTCCTCCGCCGCTCGCCGCGCCACGGGTTGCGGGAATGAGCCGAGCAGAGAACGTTTATTTTTGTTGTTTGGAAAAATTTAATGATTCCTCTGGATCGTACCGAACCGACTCGGACGTACTCCCACGTCTCTCCTGAACAGCAGTATATATACACGTGCGGACGCCAACCCTAGCCACCACTTCGTCTTATGGTTTCGCACCGTTCCAAAGCACTGCGTTGTCAATCAAGTTTTTTCCATCCCTCTTTCCGGTGTGCACAACGAGAAAGGGCATCAGGCCTCCGAAACCCCGCCTCTTGTGATCCTGTACGGGAGAGGGTCGATTAGGTTTTCGGGGAGCGTACTCGCGCGACTGCTGACGACGACAACTTCCCCAACAACGACTACTTCCCAGATCTCGGCAACCTCTTCATCGACGACATGGCCGACAACTTGCACAACAACACCGCAGCCGGTTTCACTGTCGTTGCACCGTACGTATCTCTCGCTCATCTGGACGAGTGCAATTCATGTGTCTAGTTTTTGCCGTAGATTGGATCTGTTTATCTACTGTATTAGCTATTTGCATTCTCAGATGCATTGCTATTGTCATGATTTATTTGATTCTATTTCGGATTAAATCATATGCTAAATTGCTAATATATTCAACAAAATCAATGCGATTTTTTTTTGAAACGGAGGCAAATTGCCTCATCCATTAATTAAGAAAGAGTTGCCCAATTTATTTACGGAAAATCGGGAGAAAATCGTTACAAAATTGGTCAGAAAGAGCAACAAGACACCACCCTGAAAAATAAGTGGACTACTCCCAAAATATGAGGCCACACGCTCACAACACGATACACCTACAACCCATCGACAGAAACACCACATCACCAGAGAGCCCCCATAGAGTGGTCATAAATCGAGAAAAGCACATTGGCAAAGGCAACGGACACGGGCACACCCATAGTGATATGCCAAGACAGTGAGAGTCATCCATCAAACAACCTAACGCTACTCTTCTTGCTTCTGCACTTGTTTGATTTATCCTGCACGATGATAGACCTAGAGCTAGTGTCGCCTATCCTACTCTTATCCCTGCTAGCTTTTTGCTTCAGTAGAGACCCAATTGTCTTACCAGATTCAGGGTCAGCGGCAGCAAAGGTGGTAAGGAAATCGCAAATATCTTTGGCAACTAGAGCCCTAGGCACACGTGCCAACGGTCCGGACGAAACAACCACATCTGCTACAGGAACCAAATGCCCGATGGACTCGGGCAAAAGAGAGACTGCACCATCAAGAACACCACTTTCCTCGAAATCAAGCGTCTAGCTCAACGGCAAAGCCACGACTAAGTTCTCGAGCAAGTCCGTCTTCACTTGCTCAACAGAAAGAGGCAAACTAACTCCCCACACAAATCCTAAAGCTCGAGCAAAATCTGTAGCACTGGAGCCGGCACCGACGAACTTGCCCGGCCACTAGGAGAGAAACTGCCATACAGACCTGCTCCACTCATGTCCGTGAAGCCAACATCAGGCACCACCAAAGAGCGCATTCCAGGATCGGAAGGTAACACAGGGGACGAGTGGCATAGCCTAGCTAGTGCAGCCTCAGCCCGCTCCACAAAGGTCCCAGTCCGTAGCACCCAGCCTTGCATAGAGTCAATAACATCGCGTAGAGGTTCAACCGTCTCCTTGATGACCCACAAGTATAGGGGATCGCAACAGTCTTCAAGGGAAGTAAAACCCAAATTTATTGATTCAACACAAGAGGAGCAAAAGAATATTTATAAGCCTTAACAAATGAGTTGTCAATTCAGCTGCACCTGAAAGTAGACTTTCTCGCAACAATTTATCAGTGGTAACAGTTTTATAGCAGCAGTAGTAGTAAAATAACAGCAGGAGTAAAATAATAACAGCAGTAGCAATCGCGGGAAACATCAGGATGAAAATACCGTAGGCAAAGGGAATGGATGAACGGGTGTTGCATGGATAAGATAGGTCATGCAATAATCTAAACATGGGCATTGCAGATAATAATAATAAAGCATCCAAGTTCTAGGTAAACTATAGGCATGTGTTCCAATATAGTCATACGTGCTCGCAATGAGAAACTTGCACAACATCTTTTGTCCTACCAGCCCGTTGCAGTGGGGCCTCAAGGGAAACTACTGGTAATTAAGGTGCTCCTTTTAATAAAGGATCGGAGCAAAGCATTAACACTCCGTGAACACACGTGATCCTCACATCACAAGCATCCCCTCCGGTTGTCCCAATTTCTGTCACTTTGGGGCCACGGGTTCCGGACAATGACATTTGTAAACAACTTGCAGATATGATCAAGAAACATAATTATACTCATGAAACAATAACATGTTCAGATCTGAGATCATGGCACTCGGGCCCTAGTGACAAGAATTAAGCATAACAAGTTGCAACAACGGTAGAAAACACTAACAATGGATACTAGGCACTATGCTCTAACAATCTGGCATTATTACATGATCGATCTCATCCAATCTCTTCCATCCCTCTCAGCCTACAGCGGTGTTTCTTCACACATGGACGGGGGAATCATGGATGGTTGATGGAGAAGAGGTGGTGGTGTCGATGGCGATGATCTCCTCTGAATTCCCGTCCCGGCAGGGCGCCAGAATAGAAACTTTTGATCCCCGAATTGAGTTTCGAGGTGGCGGTGTCACTCTATTGTCTTTCTGTGGAATATGACGAACCCCCTCACGTTTTAGGTTTACGGGGCATAAGTACTCGAAAGGGGAGCCCGAGGGGGTGCCTGGGGGCCCACACCACCATGCGGCGCGGCCAAGGGGGCACGCCTAGGGGTGGTATGGCCCCCTCATGGCCCCTCTCCGGGGCTCCTTCTAGCTCCGGGCGTCTTCGGGTGTTTTAAGGTCTTCGGGATCTTTTCTGGGCATTTTCCCGAAAGTTGATTTTTCTGCACAAAAAGGAGACACCAAGGTAATTCTGCTGAAAACAGCGTCAGTCAGTGTTAGTTGTATCAAAAACTCAGAATTTTAGAGGCAAACAATAAAAAAAAGTGTTCGAAAAAGGAGATACGTTTTGGATGTATCAACTCCCCCCAAGCTTAGCTTATTGCTTGTCCTAAAGCAATTCAGTGACAACTGAGTGCGATAAAATAATTTTACGAACACATTTGTTTCATATGATGTAAATATACTCACTAAATGATCATGTGTTGAGGCAATTCATAATAAGATGTATGCAAGATAAAAGTCACCTAGCAGTTATGCAAACCATGAAGAGATACCAACAAACTAATAATAAACAACATGAAGTATATCAATCTGCAGGATTGCAATGCTCATGATAGGGTATTATAAAGTGTACTCACTTGCCCTTAATAATGGCGCAAAACATAAATTCTAGGGCACCTCGGAAGTTCAAATGAAGACTAGAAATAAAGATATCAAAGATACAAGCATCAAAGTTATACCATAATCAACCGTGTTTTGGGACAAGCACATTACACTAAGAATGACAGCCATGCTCTCAAGAAGGTGCATAAAGTGAGAAGGTTAAGACTCAACATAAAAGTAAACGAAATCCCTTCGCAGAGGGAAGCAGGGCATGTGCTAGAGCTTTTTATTTTATTAAACAGAGGTATTGAAAACATTTTTGGGAGAGGTGTATGCCTATGTCAACGAATTTTAAACCGATAATACAATACGTCACAAGAACTAAACTTCACAAGAGCGGTTACCATAGAAGGACGCGTATGGGTAGAAGGTCATCCCTCTTTCTCTTTTGTTTACACAATTATGCTTTGATTGATAAATCAGGGGCAAAAATAGTGAAGACAATTTGTTGTATTAATTTGGGGTTGGGCACCCCACTGCCGGCTCTTCTATCATTTGGATAAGAGGATGAAGACACTAGTCTAGGGTGTGAAATCCAATCAACAAATGAGATAAAGATTCTCTATTTACTTCCTCATGAGCTAAAACAGGGGCACAAAACAGGAATAATTTTTCGAAGGTTTTAAAGGTAGCACACGAGAAATTTACTTGCAGTGGCGGTTAAATACCACATATATAGGTAGGTATGGTGGACACATTTCGTAAACTTTGGTTTTTGGGAGTTGGATGCACGAGTAGAGCTCATACTCAGTACAGGTGAAGGCTAGCAATAGACGGGGAGCGACAATCAAGAGAGCAACAACCGTCATAATCATGCTTGCGACAAAACAAAATTAACTGGGGCATAAAAGTGATAAAAATACTCTGAGGCAAAATAAATCATCGAGGCTTAATTAACTTTTTGTTTTAAGTCATATGCATGCATGAGCATGTGCCAATTCGATTCAAGTGAAACAATCAGAGGGAGATACCACAATGGCATACCCTTCTATGAATAAAACAATGCATGCAAACATTCATACGACATCCTATCTTATATTAATAAGTTGGAACTAAACACGTGAGAGCACGAACTACTAAGCATAAATTAAATAACATACACCTTACATGAACAAACTAAGCATGTCCACATGGATGAGTATATGTACAAAAATAAAACAAATAGAGTTCATACCAGCCTCTCACCACAACTTGAATCGTCGTAAATCATCATTATTGCTCTTCACTTGTGGATTGAATAATATAGAATGATAACGAACCTCCAAGGGAGACACGGAAGTCGGGTGAACTCTGCAACAAACTTTACAAAACCAAAAAAGAACAACAAATATTTTTGGGTTTTCGAATTTAAGACAAGAATAGAAGGAAACAAGTAAACAAAGAAAGATATTTTTGGATTTTTGAATATTAAACCGAAACGAGAAAAGAAAGCAAACCAACAAAAGAAACTAAAGGAGAAAATAAAGATAAACAACAGAAATATTTTTGGTCTTTTTGTGTTTTGGAAAGCAAGAACAAAACAATCAAAACAAAAGAAACGAAAGAAGCGAAAGAAACAAAAGCAAACGAAAGAAACGAAAACATGGATATACAAAGAACCGGCGGAAGCATGATATAAAGATGAGTGTGATGTCGGTATACCTCCCCCCAAGCTTAGGCTTTTGGCCTAAGTGGAGATCAATGAAGGGAATATGCCCGAGAGGCAATAATAAAATGGTTATTATCTTATTCCTTGTTTATGATGAATGTTTATTTCTCATGCTAGAATTGTATTAACCGGCGACGTTGATACATGTGTGCTTAATAAACAAACAATGGTTCCTAGTAAAGCCTCTCTTTTAACTAGCTCGTTGATTAATAGATGATCAAGGTTTCCTGATCATGAACATTGGATGTTATTAATAACGGGGTCATGTCATTAGAAGAATGATGTGATGAACATATACCCAAAGAGAATATAGCAATGCGATCAAGTCATTTAGTTTACATTGTTATATCAAACATACGAAGTAACTTATTCCTTAGACCATGAGATCATGTCAATCGCTGATACCGGAAGAGTGCTTTGATGGCATCAAACGTCACACCGTAACAGGGTGACTATAAAGGTGTCGTTAATTATTCGGAAAGTATTAGTTGAGGATCATGGATCAAGAGTGGGATTTGTCCATCCAAATGACGGAGAGATATACTCTGGGCCCTCTCGGTGATATCACATCGAAACCGCTTGCAAGCACGTGATATGATCACAAAGGATGTTATATCACGGGAACGAGAAAATAGTACTTGTCAGTAACGAGATTGAACAAGGTATGGTTAATACCAATAATCGAATCTCGGACAAGTAAAATATCGCGAGACAAAGGGAATAGTTCACGGCGTTGTTGGTTCACACGATCACGAGAGTCATCGTTGAATATATAGGAGTCATCACGGATCTCCAGATCCCGCTGTTGATTATTGATCGGAGAGGAGTCTCGATCATGTCTATCTTATTCGCGAACCGTAGGGTGACACACTTAAGGTTCGATGACGCGTTTGAGAGGATACGGAATATCGAAGAATATTTTGGGCAACACCGAAATTGTTTCGGGGAAAATTGAAATAGTTCAAGGGGTTTTTCGTCGAATGGTTGTTAATAGAATTAACAAATGATTCGAGGTGCTATATGCAAAAGTTTGTTAATATAATTAAGAAATGCTGAAATAAAGAAATAAAAAGGTTTTATTTATTTATTAAAATAAAACCTTTGGATTTTCCAAGTGGAAAATTAAGGGAGCATGAGTGGGTGTGAGTGGAGCTTCCACTCACATGATGAGGGAAGAGGTGGGGGCACCCCCCTTGGGCTGCCTCCCCCTCTCCTATAAAAGGAGGGTGAGAGCTCTCCCTCCTTCACACACTTGGCCACTTCCCTTTCCCTCCACCCGCTGCTCCATTTCATGGTCTCCGGCTTGGCGAAGCCCTGACCGTGGGATTCTTCACCACCACCACGTCGTCGTGCTGCTGGAGTTCCGAGGGATCCTCTACTTCCGCGCCCCGCTGGAACGAGGGAAAGAAGTTCGTCATCAACCGTACGTGTGACCAATCACGGATGCACCGCCGGATTGCGGTGCTCATCTTCTCGCTATCGGGATCGGTGTGAGTACGACTACGCCAACAACGAGATTTGATCTCGTACCACTTTGAGTCTTCGAGGGTATGTGTTCTCCTTAACCCTCTTGTTGCCCGTTACACTTCATCTCCTAGATTAGATCTTGGCCTTTCGGGTGTCTCTCGCGTAGGAAATTTTTTGTTTTCTATGCTATGTTCCCCTTCAGTGGTATCAGAGCCAGATCTATGCGTAGATGAATTGTACGGGTAGAACACATAGGTGTATGTGGGCGTTGATGATCATGTTATTACCTCCTTGATTATTTTATGATCTTAGTGGCATAGTGGGATGAAGCGGCCCGGACTAACCTTACATGTCCACGTACATGAGACTTGTTCCACAACTGACATGCAACTTGTATTGCATAAGTGGCTTGCGGGTGTCTGTTTCTCCTACTATAGTTAAGATCTAATCTACGAAGGGTTGTTAAAAATGTGTTTATCAACGTTGTGTTTGATGTTCGTAGGTATGAACGGTTCTATCATCGAAAGCCCTAAGCCACGTAAAATATGCAAAAATAAATTTGAGGCGTCTAACTAGTTTTTGCTGGGCATGCGATGTGATATGGTCAATATTGCAAATTTGATTATGAGATGATCTATTTTGTAAATTATTGATATACTGGAAGGTATCCATATGATTGTCTTCTTATTGATGGACAATCAAGATTGGGGTGCCGTGGTACTTGGTACCACGCCGGTGGAATGATTGAGATCATACCATAATGCACATGATGGAGATCAAGTGCAAGAAGGACCATATCATATCACGTTATCCTTTCATGTGATGTCTGTGATGTTAATCCTTTTTTATGCATCTTGTTTTGCTTAGATAACGTTGGTAGCATTATAAGATGATTCCTCTCACTTAATATCAAGATAATAATGTGTTCTTCCTTAAGTATGCACCGTTAAGAAAGTTCGTCGTTTCGATACACCACGTGATGATCGGGTGTGATAGACTCAACGTTCGCATACAACGGGTGTTTTCAAGCCTAGCATGTACAGACATGGCCTTGAAACACACGCAATACTACGGTTCTACTTGGCGAGCCTAGCATGTACAGACATGGCCTCGGAACACGTAACCGAAAGGTAAAGCATGAGTCATATGGATGATATGATGAACATGTCGATGTTCGCATTTGAAACTACATCATCTCACGTGATGATCGGTTTTGGTGTAGTGAATTTGGTTCGTGTAATCACTAAAGGCGACTAAGAGGGATGTTGTTTTTGAGTGGGATTTCATGGTTTAATTTTTGAATTAACTTGAACTTATTTATCATGAACAACAAATCAAAGTGAATTTGCACAAATTGTAGTATTCATTGGCATCCACATAACTACCTTACACTTAGATTGTTGATTGAGATATAACTGTTATGATCTGGTAAATACCATTTAAGATTGGTACCGTATTAGTGAAATTTAAAATTGAATCCTATTGTAGATTTTTGGTATTTCCTACCTAGCTCCATATGGTTAATGATTGATTAATCTAGAGAGCAAATAATTCCTACTTAGAATCCAGAGTCATGGTTGCTTTCGTATTACTTTATCTTCAAAAGAATGTTTTGTTGATCAAGGTGATTTTGGAACTTTAAAGAGTTGTTTTCAGAAACAATCAAGTGAAAGATATATTGATATCTAGAAACTTATTTGTAGCAACATGACTGAGTATAATTTAGCGTGACAATGTTTGCTTATATTATCTGAATATATGCAATGATTGAAGACGCTAGGCGTTTGAATATTCCAAAAAAAAAAAAATTGGATGCTAAAAATTATCCTCTAAATTCCTTCCTTCGAGCTATAGTAGCTTAATCATAAAATTGTTATGATGGGATGGATTAAAAGTATGGGTAAATTCGTTTACCTTACATGGAAATTGCTAAGAGCGGAATCTAGAAGATTGCTATTAATATGGTGATATTAGTAGAACAATCAAACTCAAATTGTGACTCAATGGGTGATAGTATATGACTAACACGCCAAAGAAAATGAGCTAGTACGACTAGCATTGTTTGATGTTGAATGATTCTTCTGTAAAGGAAAGGGAATATTGAAAATAGAATTACAAAAAGATATATGGCAGAAAAAGAAGATAACTGGAAAAGTCCAGCTCGGGAGTATATGCTTGATATACAAGTTATAGATGTATTACTAGTTAACAAAGTATTTTTGGGTATTTTGATACCACATTGGTTGGTATGAGTTGTCATACAAAGCAACGCAATGCAAGAAATACAAGGGCCTAAAAGGAACTAGTATTTGTCGCACCCTGACTTCTAGGGGATACTCACCGTACGAACTGGATAGCAGATGCTTGGATTATGGGGCATAACTGCTCCCACGTCCCAGCTTCCTGGTAGGCCTGCGCTTATGCGCGACAACACAAGCCCTGCTATTCCATCGTCGATGTAAACTATCCACTAGAGATCAAAGGCACTTCCGTCGACGTACTTCAAACCATACACACATGGTACGTCAACGGCGTTTAACAAGTGATATCACAACAGATCTCTACGACACAAAAGATTGAAATAAGTTGCAAATGGCTCTCATTAGAGCAGAGATAGCAAATACAATCATTCAGAGGGCACATGCCCCAACAATACATCATTACAATACAGCGGAAGCATTCAACATGTCTGAGTACAGACAAGAACCAAATAGGCCTAAGAGGCCGGAAACAAACAGACGGAGCCCATCCACGAAGTCTCGGATCCTGCCCGGGTCCGCTATCTACTCGTCAGCAGTCTCGTCGTCATACTCCACGTAGTAGCCACCATGTAGATCCTCGGAAACGTCGTCTGCGTAAACCACAGCCCCAAAGGGGTCAGTACATAAACGTACTGGCAAGCAAGACTCACAATTCACCAAAGTGTAACCCGTCAACACCAAGCACAGATGCCTTGGGTTCAACGGAAGATAGGGGATATAAAAGATGCTGCAACTGGCTGCGCTAACCAACTACAGAGAACTACAACTTCCAACTAACAGAAAGGGGATAAGATCGAGGATTGTAACCAACTGAAAGATAACTTCAAACAAACCCATCCTGGATCTCGCCCCTTATCCAAAGAAGCAATCCGAGGATAACTCACACGGTTGTAATAAAGGTGAATCAAGTTATTGTGTCATCAACCTATTACTAGTCAAATTATTAATCATTGGGTGTAACATGTTTGATCATTATGTTTAAGTTGTCCTGAGTACTTGTTAGCCAGTACTTTCACCAAGTAATCCATAACCGCGGAAAACACGGCTTCTCGAGAAGATTATCCCTGCAGGGTTGCACCAATTTGGCCGTACACTCAAGAATAACCCGCCAGATGGGAAGCTAACCCACCAAGCGGGGTACTCTACACAACCAACCATTCTTCGCATCAAGCCCAAAGAACCTTGGGCGCACGGCTAATCAAGCCCCGAAGAAAAGGGACCCTCATAGCACTCTAAGACCGTGTCCCCCTATATGCCGACTACGAAAGTTCCACCCTGGCCTGGGCTCGCAAAAACATGCATGCGGCAAATGGAAAACACGAACTAAATGAGGCGATTTGGACGAGATGCGAATCAGGTCAAGTTGAGGGGGGCGCCCATACTCGCTTCCCAAATGCGGGTAGTGCGCTCATCATGGATCAGTAGACAAGACCCTTTTCCTATTAGGGTCGACACTAGCAGGCTCCAAAACCTCTCATGGGCCTCCTGCCGGTGCCTTATCATCAAGTTTATTATTAATAGTAACATTAGCATGATTGATTGATTAAACATCGAGCCCCCACAACGTAGTAGAAATAGTAACAGAAAGTAACGGGTAACAGACTCGAGCAAAAGCAACCTAAGCATGCTATTAAGACACTGGCTCAACCAAAGGGGTGATAGGAGTGGAGGTGAGGCAATATCAAGGTTAAGGGATTCATGTGATGGGTTCGTAACAGAAACAACTACTACTAAGGCTTAGCAGAAAAGAACAACGGAAAGTATCGGTAACCAATGTTGAAAGGAACACAGTGGTTCATGTGAGTGATAACTTGCCTGCAAAACCCAGAAGCCTGGTACTGAGCTAAATCCTCAGAAGGGATGTCGTAAGTATCGTCGGTCTCAACGTCGTCGTGTATCCGAGAAGAAGCAAACAAACATTGCAGAAAGATAAGCAATCATTATCATGGCATAGTGCACAATCAAATATGATGCATGTCATGTTAATAGATGCAACAAAATAAACTAGTTGATAGGATAGCACAATTTAAATGGACAGATATGCAATTTTGAGTTGCATATGAAAAGCCCATGGAATTTGGTTAGATTGTTTGTTTTCCAACTATTCAACAGGTGCTAGTGGTTTAGTATGATGCATGCAACAGGAAAACAGCAAAATAACAACATAAGAATCACATTTAAATAGGGTGTAGCAATTTAGAAGTTTATTAGTAATTTAGGGAAATTTTGGGTGCATTAAAGGTGACACACAAGTATTTGTTGTTTCCAACCAATTAAATTGTTCAAAACAAATAACAAAGTTGATATTTGGATAGATCATCAAATTTTAGTTGGAATACATGTTTCACATTTTGAAATTGGAATTTGGATTATTTAATTATGAATTAAACAATATTAAACAATTTTTAATTGCATTAAACAAGATTTAAATGGTTTAGGCAATTTTAATTATTCAAAACAGAAAACAAAAATTATATTTGAATAGGTTATGCAAAATGGTATGGAAAACATATTTTATTTGCATTTATTGGATTTATAAATAATTAGTTATGGAATTTACAAATTAACATTTGAATTATTTAAATTTGAATTTTAAATACATTTGGAATTTTCAAAACAGAACACAAGTAGGTTATTTGGAAAGATTATTAAATTTTGAACAGAAAACATGTACAACTTTTATTTATTGGATTTACAGAACAAAAGATATTAAAGTTTGAAATTTTAGGTTCAAATCTGCTATTTAAAAGGATTTTTGGATTAAACAGAAATTAGCAGAAACTTTCGTTACAGCGCGGTATCTACACGCTGCCACTGACAGTGGGCCACATGCCACTGTGGCCTGCCAACGAGGCGGGTGAGATGTGAGATGGCGGTGGCGGTCCCTGACGTGTGGGGCCGCGCGCGCGATGGAGGGAGAAAAATGGGAGGCAAAAGTTGCCTCCCACGGGACTCGATCCCGCGACCCTGGGGCTAACGAGCGCGCGTGCTGCCAGTGCGGTCCGGTGCGTTTCTTGTCAGATATGGGAAGCGAAGGAAGTTACCCTTCAGGCATCGCATCTAACTGAAAGTTTTCTGAATTTTGGTTGCAGGTACAGCGGGCGGAACTGAACGTCAACGGTGGCCTCGTGGCCGCCGGCGACTCTGTTACTCGCGGGCGCCTGCGCGCGGGTGGGCGTGCGGCTGTGGGGTGCCGTGCGTGAGCGATGAGTAGAGAGGAGGATCGAGGGGCGACGAGATCCTCACCTCGAGCGGCATGGATGCAGTCGATGCAGGGAGTAGGGCGCAGGGAAGGGCGGCGACCGGCGGGATGTCGGCGACGGCGCGGCCGTTTCGGGAAGCCACGGTCCAAGCCGAGGAGGGGTGGAGGAAGAGGGTTCGTGGGCGTTTCCATTCCCGCCATGGGGAGCTCCCGGGAACGCCTCCAGCGACCACGCCAACCTCCACAATTTTCGGCCATGGTGGGGGGTTCCAAGTTCAGTACAGAGAAGCAGAGGGAGATCGAGCAGAGGAGGAAGAGGAAGGATGGCGGCGATGGGGAAGGGAGTTAGGGCTTGGGTTTCTAGGGTTTGCAAGCAGAGGGTGGAGGGTGGTTTTATGGAGGGAGAGGCATGGGTACGGCAAGCATCTGGAGGGCAGGAGGTGATCGTGTGGTCAGGGAGGAGATCGTACAGAGCTGACGTGCGCTGGGAGGAAGACGACAACAGAGCTGAAGGGGTACTAGGCCAAGAAAAATGGATGGGCTTGGGCTACTGTGCTCCCTCTCTCTCTCTCTTTATTTTCCTGTTTTCTGTTTTTATTATTTTTTTGCTGAAAAACAAATGGAAGGAAAAGGAGAGTTTCCAAGTTAAATAAAAGTTTTGGTAAAAGAATATGGTTAGTTCTGTTTTCAATTAGCAACCCAAAACTAGCTTTTGTTTTCCAAGGTTTACAAATTTAATTGTTGTTTGTTAATTAAACCAATATTTGAAAGGATTTTTAATATGAATTAAACCTTATTGAAAACAAACATGTTTTATAGGGTTTACCCCTAAGATTTAAGGTGATTAAAGATTACAAATAGGGTGGTGAACTTAAGGTTTCAAAAGGTATTGATTTGAGAATGGGTTTGAATTTGGGTAATTTGATAATTAAATAATTATTGATGAAAACCATGTTTTTATTAGGGTGACCCCTATGATTCAATTTGATTAAATTAGTTGATTAAATTCATAAGTTCAAATTGGTTCTGCTTGATGCATTGATTTGAAATTGAAAGTGATTTGGGATTTAATTGATTGAATAAAACCAACAATTTCATAGATGAACATTATGGAAGAAAAGAAAACAATCTGGTTGTTTTTATTTGAAATAACATTTTGGAAATTGTAACATCACAAGGATGAAACAAAGGGTTTGAATTTTGGTTTGGAATTCAAATAGAAAACAAAGGAAAACAAATGAAAACAGTTGGAAAACAACTGAAAACAGAGGAAAACAAATGGAAAACAAACAAAACAAATGCAATCAACATGATGCCATGATGCAAAACATAAAATAACAGGGAGCAAACATTCTAAAGGCTATTTTTCAGACTTGGGATGTTACAAAACGCCCCCCCTTGAAGGAATCGCGCCCCGAGATTCCTACTGAGAAAAGAAAAGGTCCGGAAACTTCTTGGAAAGATCCACTTGAGCTGTGATACGTGAAACACATCGTGCACATTGGATAGTTTAACTGGAAGTTGAAAACAATAGGAATTCCTGGCAACTCTTCTGGAAAGATGTCAGGGAATTTGGAAACCACCGGAACATTTTCAAGTAAAGGGAGAGGTTTTTGTATTGAGGGTGTATAGCTGAATAGAATTTGATGCATTTGGAGAATAGACTATCTGTAATAAGGTTGGAACAGAGTTATTGACATCAATGGAACACCAAGAATAATATCAATGTCAGAATCATCAACATGAGAGTAACGAGGAATATGTGGCCTCCCATTAGAATTGGATTGTTCTTACTTATCTTGGAAGTCAACATTTGAGATCCCGGGGAGTGAACAGAGTTTTGATTGCTTAGTGGAACCAGAATTGGGTTGTATGTTGTGGAAAAGATTGTTGACACAAAGGAATGTGATGCTCCGGTATCAAATAACACTTTAACTGGATAAGAGTTTACGAGGAAGTTTTGATTAGACGCTGGTAGAAGATTTGAAGTGGAAAAGAACAACAAGATTTCAACGGACGAAAGGTTCTTTAAAAGAACAGGATAACGAAGCAACACCGGGGAAAACGAGAACAAAACTCCTGAGGTACTATGGAAAACCCATCCGGGCTTCTAAAGGATCAATATCTACTGGTTAAGGAATAGAGGATTTGCTTCCGGGGCTTACACGCCTCCGTTCTCAATCATGAGTAGGCAACATGATAAATCATGTCACAACCACCTTCATTCCTATGGTCTAGTAGATATAACCATCCTAGAGAAACCAGAATTCGTGAAATCCTAACTTGAATGTTTAGATGAGAAGGGAGAAATGAACGTTGCACTTCCTTACCAGAAAAAGGGAGGGTGGGTGGGGAAAGAAGAAAAAGAACAGAATTCCTACTCTCACGTTTCATTTTTTTCCTATATAGCTACAAAATAGTTTCTAGACTCAACTGCGACCAGTAAAAAGGGATCCTACAGGCAGACAGGCTCTGATACCATTTGTCGCACCCTGACTTCTAGGGGATACTCACCGTACGAACTGGATAGCAGATGCTTGGATTATGGGGCATAACTGCTCCCACGTCCCAGCTTCCTGGTAGGCCTGCGCTTATGCGCGACAACACAAGCCCTGCTATTCCATCGTCGATGTAAACTATCCACTAGAGATCAAAGGCACTTCCGTCGACGTACTTCAAACCATACACACATGGTACGTCAACGGCGTTTAACAAGTGATATCACAACAGATCTCTACGACACAAAAGATTGAAATAAGTTGCAAATGGCTCTCATTAGAGCAGAGATAGCAAATACAATCATTCAGAGGGCACATGCCCCAACAATACATCATTACAATACAGCGGAAGCATTCAACATGTCTGAGTACAGACAAGAACCAAATAGGCCTAAGAGGCCGGAAACAAACAGACGGGGCCCATCCACGAAGTCTCGGATCCTGCCCGGGTCCGCTATCTACTCGTCAGCAGTCTCGTCGTCATACTCCACGTAGTAGCCACCATGTAGATCCTCGGAAACGTCGTCTGCGTAAACCACAGCCCCAAAGGGGTCAGTACATAAACGTACTGGCAAGCAAGACTCACAATTCACCAAAGTGTAACCCGTCAACACCAAGCACAGATGCCTTGGGTTCAACGGAAGATAGGGGATATAAAAGATGCTGCAACTGGCTGCGCTAACCAACTACAGAGAACTACAACTTCCAACTAACAGAAAGGGGATAAGATCGAGGATTGTAACCAACTGAAAGATAACTTCAAACAAACCCATCCTGGATCTCGCCCCTTATCCAAAGAAGCAATCCGAGGATAACTCACACGGTTGTAATAAAGGTGAATCAAGTTATTGTGTCATCAACCTATTACTAGTCAAATTATTAATCATTGGGTGTAACATGTTTGATCATTATGTTTAAGTTGTCCTGAGTACTTGTTAGCCAGTACTTTCACCAAGTAATCCATAACCGCGGAAAACACGGCTTCTCGAGAAGATTATCCCTGCAGGGTTGCACCAATTTGGCCGTACACTCAAGAATAACCCGCCAGATGGGAAGCTAACCCACCAAGCGGGGTACTCTACACAACCAACCATTCTTCGCATCAAGCCCAAAGAACCTTGGGCGCACGGCTAATCAAGCCCCGAAGAAAAGGGACCCTCATAGCACTCTAAGACCGTGTCCCCCTATATGCCGACTACGAAAGTTCCACCCTGGCCTGGGCTCGCAAAAACATGCATGCGGCAAATGGAAAACACGAACTAAATGAGGCGATTTGGACGAGATGCGAATCAGGTCAAGTTGAGGGGGGCGCCCATACTCGCTTCCCAAATGCGGGTAGTGCGCTCATCATGGATCAGTAGACAAGACCCTTTTCCTATTAGGGTCGACACTAGCAGGCTCCAAAACCTCTCATGGGCCTCCTGCCGGTGCCTTATCATCAAGTTTATTATTAATAGTAACATTAGCATGATTGATTGATTAAACATCGAGCCCCCACAACGTAGTAGAAATAGTAACAGAAAGTAACGGGTAACAGACTCGAGCAAAAGCAACCTAAGCATGCTATTAAGACACTGGCTCAACCAAAGGGGTGATAGGAGTGGAGGTGAGGCAATATCAAGGTTAAGGGATTCATGTGATGGGTTCGTAACAGAAACAACTACTACTAAGGCTTAGCAGAAAAGAACAACGGAAAGTATAGGTAACCAATGTTGAAAGGAACACAGTGGTTCATGTGAGTGATAACTTGCCTGCAAAACCCAGTAGCCTGGTACTGAGCTAAATCCTCAGAAGGGATGTCGTAAGTATCGTCGGTCTCAACGTCGTCGTGTATCCGAGAAGAAGCAAACAAACATTGCAGAAAGATAAGCAATCATTATCATGGCATAGTGCACAATCAAATATGATGCATGTCATGTTAATAGATGCAACAAAATAAACTAGTTGATAGGATAGCACAATTTAAATGGACAGATATGCAATTTTGAGTTGCATATGAAAAGCCCATGGAATTTGGTTAGATTGTTTGTTTTCCAACTATTCAACAGGTGCTAGTGGTTTAGTATGATGCATGCAACAGGAAAACAGCAAAATAACAACATAAGAATCACATTTAAATAGGGTGTAGCAATTTAGAAGTTTATTAGTAATTTAGGGAAATTTTGGGTGCATTAAAGGTGACACACAAGTATTTGTTGTTTCCAACCAATTAAATTGTTCAAAACAAATAACAAAGTTGATATTTGGATAGATCATCAAATTTTAGTTGGAATACATGTTTCACATTTTGAAATTGGAATTTGGATTATTTAATTATGAATTAAACAATATTAAACAATTTTTAATTGCATTAAACAAGATTTAAATGGTTTAGGCAATTTTAATTATTCAAAACAGAAAACAAAAATTATATTTGAATAGGTTATGCAAAATGGTATGGAAAACATATTTTATTTGCATCTATTGGATTTATAAATAATTAGTTATGGAATTTACAAATTAACATTTGAATTATTTAAATTTGAATTTTAAATACATTTGGAATTTTCAAAACAGAACACAAGTAGGTTATTTGGAAAGATTATTAAATTTTGAACAGAAAACATGTACAACTTTTATTTATTGGATTTACAGAACAAAAGATATTAAAGTTTGAAATTTTAGGTTCAAATCTGCTATTTAAAAGGATTTTTGGATTAAACAGAAATTAGCAGAAACTTTCGTTACAGCGCGGTATCTACACGCTGCCACTGACAGTGGGCCACATGCCACTGTGGCCTGCCAACGAGGCGGGTGAGATGTGAGATGGCGGTGGCGGTCCCTGACGTGTGGGGCCGCGCGCGCGATGGAGGGAGAAAAATGGGAGGCAAAAGTTGCCTCCCACGGGACTCGATCCCGCGACCCTGGGGCTAACGAGCGCGCGTGCTGCCAGTGCGGTCCGGTGCGTTTCTTGTCAGATATGGGAAGCGAAGGAAGTTACCCTTCAGGCATCGCATCTAACTGAAAGTTTTCTGAATTTTGGTTGCAGGTACAGCGGGCGGAACTGAACGTCAACGGTGGCCTCGTGGCCGCCGGCAACTCTGTTACTCGCGGGCGCCTGCGCGCGGGTGGGCGTGCGGCTGTGGGGTGCCGTGCGTGAGCGATGAGTAGAGAGGAGGATCGAGGGGCGACGAGATCCTCACCTCGAGCGGCATGGATGCAGTCGATGCAGGGAGTAGGGCGCAGGGAAGGGCGGCGACCGGCGGGATGTCGGCGACGGCGCGGCCGTTTCGGGAAGCCACGGTCCAAGCCGAGGAGGGGTGGAGGAAGAGGGTTCGTGGGCGTTTCCATTCCCGCCATGGGGAGCTCCCGGGAACGCCTCCAGCGACCACGCCAACCTCCACAATTTTCGGCCATGGTGGGGGGTTCCAAGTTCAGTACAGAGAAGCAGAGGGAGATCGAGCAGAGGAGGAAGAGGAAGGATGGCGGCGATGGGGAAGGGAGTTAGGGCTTGGGTTTCTAGGGTTTGCAAGCAGAGGGTGGAGGGTGGTTTTATGGAGGGAGAGGCATGGGTACGACAAGCATCTGGAGGGCAGGAGGTGATCGTGTGGTCAGGGAGGAGATCGTACAGAGCTGACGTGCGCTGGGAGGAAGACGACAACAGAGCTGAAGGGGTACTGGGCCAAGAAAAATGGATGGGCTTGGGTTGTTGTGCTCCCTCTCTCTCTCTCTTTATTTTCCTGTTTTCTGTTTTTATTATTTTTTTGCTGAAAAACAAATGGAAGGAAAAGGAGAGTTTCCAAGTTAAATAAAAGTTTTGGTAAAAGAATATGGTTAGTTCTGTTTTCAATTAGCAACCCAAAACTAGCTTTTGTTTTCCAAGGTTTACAAATTTAATTGTTGTTTGTTAATTAAACCAATATTTGAAAGGATTTTTAATATGAATTAAACCTTATTGAAAACAAACATGTTTTATAGGGTTTACCCCTAAGATTTAAGGTGATTAAAGATTACAAATAGGGTGGTGAACTTAAGGTTTCAAAAGGTATTGATTTGAGAATGGGTTTGAATTTGGGTAATTTGATAATTAAATAATTATTGATGAAAACCATGTTTTTATTAGGGTGACCCCTATGATTCAATTTGATTAAATTAGTTGATTAAATTCATAAGTTCAAATTGGTTCTGCTTGATGCATTGATTTGAAATTGAAAGTGATTTGGGATTTAATTGATTGAATAAAACCAACAATTTCATAGATGAACATTATGGAAGAAAAGAAAACAATTTGGTTGTTTTTATTTGAAATAACATTTTGGAAATTGTAACATCACAAGGATGAAACAAAGGGTTTGAATTTTGGTTTGGAATTCAAATAGAAAACAAAGGAAAACAAATGAAAACAGTTGGAAAACAACTGAAAACAGAGGAAAACAAATGGAAAACAAACAAAACAAATGCAATAAACATGATGCCATGATGCAAAACATAAAATAACAGGGAGCAAACATTCTAAAGGCTATTTTTCAGACTTGGGATGTTACAGTAATAGATGTGGAATCGATTATGACAAGAACATAAATAAAGTGTTATTGTGTTCATTGTAGTATCGAACCAAACATTCAAGATTTATTTTAAGAACTTAATAAGTTGTTATTTTGTTCTAGTCTTTTGTGAGAACAAATGAGATTGTTCAAACGATGACCATATTCCATAATTGATGGATATGATAATATAAATCATGTTGGTAAAGTAAACATCTATAAGACTGAATGCTAAACGTTGCAAGACGTAAAAGATTTTCACTTAAATTGTGACACCACCATTTTAGTTCATATCGGAAAGGAAAACATGAAGGAACTCCATATTGATGGACTTTCAGAGTCATTTTGTTTTGCATAAATTGACGCTTGTGAGACCTCTTCCAAAAGATGACTAGAATTCCGTTCATAGGCCAAAGTAGAATGGACGACTAATTTAGTGGAGATTATACATATTGATGTATATAGTCCATTATGTGTAGTCATGTATGGTGGATTAATTTTTCCTTCATAAAATTCTGTCGATGATTTAAGTAGATATGTGAGTATATCTATTTAAAGGGAACAGAGTTTGACATTTTGAATTGGTTCAAAAGGTTGTTAATATGAAGTTAAAATCAATGTAACAAGATAATCAAGTATTTATGATTGGATCATAAAGGATAAAGTTTGAGTTACAAGTTTAGCAAAACATCTGAGAAGTTGCAGAATTGTTCTACAACTTATACTTCTCGAATACCCCACATTAGATTGGAGTATTCAAAAGACAAAATCAAACCTTGTTTGACATGGTAAGATTAATAAAATTGCCATTATAATTTTGTAATTTATACATTAAGGACAACCGCTTTTACACTGAAAAGAGCACCATCATGATCCGTTGAAATTGACAACATATAAGATATGGTTTGGGTAATGACCCGAATTGTCATTTTTCTTAAGTTTTGGTATGCATAGCATGTGTAAAATGTTTACAACCAAAATAGGATAAATATATGTTTATAAGATTATCCCAAATAAAACATTGGGTATTTCTCCTATCACCGAACCAAAAGACAAATGTTGTTTGTCAGAAAGGGTTGATTTCTCGAGAAAGTAGTTCTTGCGAAACAAGTGAGTGGGAGCACAGTACGAACTCAACGAGATTAGAGAATCTTTGTTATCATGTCAAGAGTAGCGCAGCACTGGAAGATGTTCCGGGGTTTACTATTTTTACTAAGTAGAAGACACTACAAATGTTGTAGATACTTCAAATGAGTTTGCGAACTGTACCAGAAAAGTCCAAAAACTTTGTACTTAGAACAACTTGTGGTTTAAGTGTAAAGTGTTGTTTTGACAACAAAAGGACCTGGACCTTATAAAGGAAGAAAATGATGGGCCCTGACTTCGTAAAATTGACTATGAGTCATTATATCCGCCATAGTATCCTTGTATGAATATCAAGTATGTGACTTGGTAGTCCTTTCAATAGGCATGATGCCTAACGATAGCAAAAGGGTCTATATAGCGACAAAGACATGGATACTTGTCGAAAAGTTGTTTTCGACGAAGTTCAAAGAGTTGAATACTAGAAGATTTTGATCTTCCGTAGTGATGCTTTAGTCTTTGCGGATAGTTCTAGCAAAAAGTTACATATTATGATATGGCAGTTGAATAACAAAACTAACTCTCCTCTCAAGGAAGTTTGATCAAAGATGTGTACTTGACACAGTCTGAGAGTTTTGTAAAATTCAAAAGGTTGCTAGAAAGGTGTGCATACTTCAATGGTTGAAGTGAGCATAGCGAAGTTGAAATCTTTAGCTTAATGAAGTTATCAAAAGAGTTTGATTCCATCATGAATGATAAAGATGCTTGTAGAGTTACAAGAAATTAAGTGGGAGCGCTATGACATATTTCCAATACTTTATGTAGATGACATATGGTTGATTGGAAAATATGTATTTTAAATTAACACGGTTAATATTTTTGATTTCATATTGATGAAAGGCTTAGAAGATATTGGGCATCGATATCTATAAAAGATGGATTGACGCACCTGATATGATTGAAGCCAAATTACATAGATGAAATATTGAAGTAAGTCAATATGAAAATGACAAGAAGGAGTTCTTGTCACATGGAAAATAATTGAGCAAGATTCATGTGTTTTGACACATGATGAGCATCATTGAAATTGAGATTTCTAAGTCATGTTTCCATGTTATGTACACAACCAGATGAGTCCTATGCTATCAAATGTTATAGTAGGATAATTTATATGATGATTAGACAACAGTGGGAGAGACCCTTGTGTCATTTTAGAAATGCTAAGGATATGTTTTCCTATATAGTAATGACAAAATATTAGTTGTAATATGTTACACTAATAGTCTTGTCATTTATTCAAGTAATTTTATCTCAATTAAAATATGTGATGAAGGGTAGCACAATAGGATGGAAGAAAGTTCCATGCTGGATTTGAAAGAGTTTCAAAATTAAAATATTGTGACAGATACTACAACAAAGGCTAAAGTATATTGTTGTGTTAACAACTGATTATAAGCGTATTTTGTGTCAAGGAGTTCTTTATTGAACTTGGTGACTTCCAAGAATGCTGAAACTATGAAGCTACATTTTCACAATGTTAGTAACATCAGTTTAAGCTGAGGAATTAAGGTATCACCGGAACTTGGTGAGTTTCCAAGAATGCTAACACTATGAAGCTACATTTTCACAATGTTAGTGACATCAGTTTAAGCTGACGAATTAAGTTTTCACCAATGGACCATATATATACAAAGCCATATCATTAGAGAATGAGTGATGCGTGTAGACGCAAAGAACATGCAAATTCAATAGGACCTGAACAGTTCAGATCTTTTTGATGATGTTTACCGCATGCGAAGCATGGTAATAACACTGGTACGCCATATGTGTTAAAGTGCTTACAGACTAGATTATTGACTCTAGTGCAAGTGGGAGACTGAAGGGAATATGCCCGAGAGGCAAAAATAAAATGGTTATTATCTTATTCTTTGTTTATGATGAATGTTTATTTCTCATGCTAGAATTGTATTAACCGGAAACGTTGATACATGTGTGCTTAATAAACAAACAATGGTTCCTAGTAAAGCCTCTCTTTTAACTAGCTCGTTGATTAATAGATGATCAAGATCATGAACATTGGATGTTATTAATAACGGGGTCATGTCATTAGAAGAATGATGTGATGAACATATACCTAAAGATAATATAGCAATGCGATCAAGTCATTTAGTTTACATTGTTATATCAAACATACGAAGTAACTTATTCCTTAGACCATGAGATCATGGCAATCGCTGATACCGGAAGAGTGCTTTGATGGCATCAAACGTCACACCGTAACAGGGTGACTATAAAGGTGTCGTTAAGTATTCGGAAAGTATTAGTTGAGGATCATGGATCAAGAGTGGGATTTGTCCATCCAAATGACGGCGAGATATACTCTGGGCCCTCTCGGTCATATCACATCGAAACCGCTTGCAAGCACGTGATATGATCACAAAGGATGTTATATCACGGGAACAAGAAAAGAGTACTTGTCGGTAACGAGATTGAACAAGGTATGGTTAATACCAATGATCGAATCTCGGACAAGTAAAATATCGCGAGACAAAGGGAATAGTTCACGGCGTTGTTGGTTCACACGATCACGAGAGTCATCGTTGAATATATAGGAGTCATCACGGATCTCCAGATCCCGCTGTTGATTATTGATCGGAGAGGAGTCTCGATCATGTCTATCTTATTCGCGAACCGTAGGGTGACACACTTAAGGTTCGATGACGCGTTTGAGAGGATACGGAATATCGAAGAATATTTTGGGCAGCACCGAAATTGTTTCGGGGAAAATTGAAATAGTTCAAGGGGTTTTTCGTCGAATGGTTGTTAATAGAATTAACAAATGATTCGAGGTGCTATATGCAAAAGTTTGTTAATAGAATTAACAAATGCTGAAATAAAGAAATAAAAAGGTTTTATTTATTTATTAAAAGAAAACCTTTGGATTTTCCAAGTGGAAAATTAAGGGAGCATGAGTGGGTGTGAGTGGAGCTTCCACTCACATGATGAGGGAAGAGGTGGGGGCACCCCCATGGGCTGGCCGCACCCCCCTTGGGCTGCCTCCCCCCTCTCCTATAAGAGGAGGGTGAGAGCTCTCCCTCCTTCACACACTTGGCCACTTCCCTTTCCCTCCACCCGCTGCTCCATTTCATGGTCTCCGGCTTGGCGAAGCCCTGACCGTGGGATTCTTCACCACCACCACGTCGTCGTGCTGCTGGAGTTCCAAGGGATCCTCTACTTCCGCGCCCCGCTGGAACGAGGGAAAGGAGGTCGTCATCAACCGTACGTGTGACCAATCACGGATGCACCGCCGGATTGCTGTGCTCATCTTCTCGCTATCGGGATCGGTGTGAGTACGACTACGCCAACAACGAGATTTGATCTCGTACCACTTTGAGTCTTCGAGGGTATGTGTTTTCCTTAACCCTCTTGTTGCCCGTTACACTTCATCTCCTAGATTAGATCTTGGCCTTTCGGGTGTCTCTCGCGTAGGAAATTTTTTGTTTTCTATGGTACGTTCCCCTTCAATCAATACCAAGGGGACCATGAGGTGGTGCCCCCGTAGTGTGCCGAGGAGGAGCCCTCCTCCTAATATGTGCTCGAGGACGCGCCGGTGTACTGCGTGGTGTTGTCCTCAGAAGGCGCATCTCGCCTCATCTGCTGCCTATGGAACTCCATCAAGTGCAGCTGCTCATCTATCTCTCCCTTGGGGCGCGACCATGGTGCCCTGTCAACTTTGAACAAAACAGGCTGCGGCAAAATAACTTCCCGCTCATCTCCGTCAACAAATAAAACTCTATGTACTAAATGTTCAGCAGTAGAGTTAGCAGTAATAAAATGACGAGCCTTCATGGCAGCAAGATTAATTCTATAAGGAGCAATCAATTCATCATGACGAGCAACAAGAAGGCCTAGAGCAATTACTAAACGTGTAGCAATAATGCCCCCATAAATGGGTCCCTTAGCAGCTAGGCGGCGAGAAATGAGAGAACCAAGGTTATACTTGTTGCTACGGTTAAGCGAAGCATCAAGAAAAGCAAGAGGATAACTTGAAATGTTGCTAGTGTTCTCCCTACCAAGGATACTAGTAGCAAGATAGTAAGTGAAATATCTGATGGCAGGAAGTTAGATGTTTCTTATCTTCCCGCGCTAAGATGAGCGGCCATCATCATTGGTAATTCCTCGATAGAGCTCCATAAGATAAGCGGGTCTCTCCTGAATCTTGCATGCTGTCCCTGAACCGTTGATACCTATAATGTTTCAAAAAGTCTCCAAGATCATAGAAAAAGAACTACCATATATATCTTAAAAGCAACAGTGGAGCTATATGGTGAGTTATGAAATTTAAAGCTCTCAACAAAAGTTTTTGTGAGAGTTGCATATTGGGGACCTTCATCCTGCATGTAGTTGGTTAAACCAACTCCTTCAATCAGCATCAAGAAGTCATCCATTATACCCGCACTTCTCAAAAATGTATAGCGTGGGAAGCTATATGGGTTAGCAATTCCATCACCTCCTGCATCATCGATGTTCGGTGCAATAAGGTCTTCATTATAGGATGGCCTCAATAACATGGATGAAAATGAGGGCCTTGTTCTTCTAGGAGCATCACTCCTAAATATTTCTCCAAAGTTATGGCTGTCCATTTCTGAAATTTTTCAACAATCATCACAAAAATAGATTTCAAGAAACTATAAGGTGGAAACTACCACAGAGACTTATAGGAGAGCTAAACATGCATCAAAACTATCTTATTTCCACTCAAATAAAGCATGAAAACTCACATAATCTGCCACCTACAGTACCAAAATACTCAAGAAATACTCCCCCAAACAAAATACTACTTGGATAATCGGAGGAGTCACATACCGGAGAGCAAATGCTCCAAATTTCAGCAACAATGGTGGGCTGAGCAAAGAGATCAAAAAATCCCGTGGAAGAAGAGCAAGAACACGGGTTCCAGGAAATGTTTTGAGTTTGTGGGGTGAGAGAGGAATCTTTGGCAGGGGAGAGAGTTAGCGGAGGGCCAGGGGCCCCACACCATGACCAGGCGCCACCAGGGGCCGGCCGCGCCCCCCTTTTGTGTGCCTGACTAGTAGGTCCCCCTGGGGTCTCCCAGGTGTCTCTCTGCCTCATTTTTGACATGAAAACTTATTATTATTATTCTAGAATTTTTCGAGAAACTTTATTTTTGAGGTACGGTCAGAATTTAATAATTAATTAAAACCCAAAAAACAAATGTGGAAAGGTGGAAAAAAACCAAAACCAAACTGCAGAAGTTCTATGACACTCCAAAAGGTAAATAACCAAAGAAAACAAAGGTGGAGGTGGTGAAAACAAAAGAATAGATGGTGAAAACATGCATAACCACAGTAATCAGGGTGAAAACATGATGAAAACATGACTATGCATGATGGAAAACATCATTACACTAAAGTAGCAAGGTGATAAGGGGAAGGTGAAAACATAGTGAAAACATTGTCCTCTTCATTCAAAATCATTTTGTTAACAAGAGTGATCAAGTCTTGTTACCATAAAAAAATTATATGAAGCAAAACTTTGCATATCACTAAATAATTATGTTACCTCAAACTTGATAGACATAGTCCCAATCATAATTATTTCATATTCTTTTCGTAGCATTGGAATGGGACAATAGAATTCTCCAATCTTGATGGTCTCAATATTTTCAATTGAATTTAGACCATATCTTCTATCAATCTTATGGGGAAAATAAATAGTATGCTCTTTATCATTAACATAAAAGTTACTTTTCCTTGATTGCAAGAAATAACAGCCCATGAACTATTAAGAAAAGGTCTCCCAAGAATAATAGACATATTATCATCTTCAGGCATTTCCAACACAACAAACTCAGTTAATATCAAACAACTAGTAGCAACTTGAACACGAACACTCTCACATATACCAACATGAATATCAGTAGATTTATCAGCCATTTGCAAAGATATATCGGTGTGTATCAATTTTTAAAGAGAGAGACTTTTATAGAGAGAAAAAGGCATATCACTAACTCCAGCTCCCAAGTCACATAAAGCAGTTCTAACATAATTATTTCTAATAGAAAAAGGGATCGTAGGAATACCAAGATCTCCAAGCTTCTTTGGAACCTTGCCATTGAAAGAGTAATTAGCAAGCATAGTAGAAATTTCCTCATTAAGAATTTTCCTTTTCTTAGAGACAATATCCTTCATATATTTATAATAAGGAGGCAGTTTAATAGCATCAGTCAAAGGGATTTGCAAAAACAGAGGTTTCAACCACTCACAAAACTTGTTATAATATTCTCCTTCCTTTGATTTGTGTTTCTTATTAGGAAAAGGCATTGCTTTTTGTACCCAAGGCTCTCTTTCATTACCATGTTTATTAGCAATGAAATCCTCCTTACTATACTTCACAGTTTTAGGTTGCTTTTCAGGTTCAGCTACAATTTCTTGTTTATCAGAAGCATCACTTTTATCATTACCACTTTCAGTTTCAGCATCAGAAATAGATATACTATTAGGATCTTTAGTAGGTTCAGGAGATTCTACACCAGTTTTATGTATCTTCTTCGTTTTCATAGAAGGAGAACAATTGTTTTTAGGTTTTTGAGAATGTTGTTCAATTATTTTAGGATGTCCTTCAGGATACAAGGGGTCCTGAGTAGAAACACCACTTCTAGTAATTATGTCACAACCATGTTTTTTCTCTAGAAGCATTAGCTAGCATATCTTTTTGCACTTTAGTGAGTTGATCAATTTGAATTTTAACCATATGAAAATGTTTAACAAGAATTTTAACATCATTAGAGGTTCTCTATATAATACCATGCAAATTATTAATAGCTCTAGAGTTCTCCATAAGGTGATTTTTCACTCTCATATTAAAGTTGTCTTGCTTAACAACATAACTATTAAATTCATCTAAGCATTGATCAGATGGTCTAGAGTAGGGAATTTCTCTATTATGAAAGTATTGGAGAGAGTGTACCTCAACTGTTGATGGATGAGGAATTGGCTTACATAATTCTTCTATAGGAGGTAAATTCTTCACATCTTCAGATTTAATACCCCTCTCTTTAAGAGATTTCTTGGCTTCCTTCATCACTTCATCATTTAATTCAATCATCCCTCTCTTCTTGCGCGTTGGTATTGGTGTTGGCTTTGGTGTAGGTGTAGGCTCAAGTATATTCCAATCATCATTATTTTTGGCTATTTTAGCCATTAATTCCTCAGCTTCTTCTGGAGTTCTTTTCCTAAAAATACAACCAGCACAACTATCCAGGTATGTCCTAGATTCAACAGTTAGTCCATTATAAAATATATCTAGGAGCTCATTTTTAGGTAATGGATAGCCATGGCTAGCTCTTATTAAAGAACAAAACCTTGTCCAAGATTCAGGCAATTTCTCTCCTTCAATTTGCTCAAAGTTAAAGATGTCCTGCACAACAACATGTTGGGCACTAGCAGGAAAATATTTTTGAAAGAAAGCATTAACCAAATTCATAGGGCTAGTAATAGATCCAGGTGACAGATTGTTAAACCAAGTTTTAGCTTCATCTTTCAATGAGAAAGGGGAGATCTTGGTAACAAAATAAGTACACAGCTTGGTATCATCAGAAAATAAACTACTCAAAGATGAAATCTCATTCATGTGTTCCATAGCAATTTTACTTTCAGTTCCACAAAAAGGTTCCTTATCAACAATAGATATGTAAGATAAATCTAGAGAGAAATCATAATCCTTGTCTCTAGTGTGTATGGGAGATGTGGCAAACTTAGCATCAAGAGAAGACTTATATTTAACAACATGTCTTCCAAGAAGACTCTTAAGAGCACTTGCACCCGCAGTAGCTTGAGATTCCTTAATAAAGTCATCATTAAGTTCAATATAGGTTTCATCAAGATCATCAATAGACTCAGGTGAGTTAACATGTGTACCAATATTTTCAACGAGAATTTCAGCGCTTTCAATTTGTTTGGATTTTGCAATTGTAGCATGTAGGAAAGGACCTAGTGAACCAGTATCATCAAGCACAGTAGAAGCATCATCAAAAGTATCAGAAGCATTTTCAGACTCAGCTGAAGTAATAGTGTGTGTAGCATGTGGTGGTGAAAGAAGCTTACTCATAATAGATGGTGAATCAAGAGCAATAGAGGTGTTCAAAGTTGTACCTCTCCTTGTAGTGGATGGTAATATAGGAAATTTTCCATCCCGAGTCTTGCCCATGATGAAAGGCTTGTAGCAACTAATATCATTTTCAAGTAAGCAAATATATAAACCTATGCTCCCCAGCAACAGCGCCAGAAAATAGTATTGATGACCCACAAGTATAGGGGATCGCAACAGTCTTTGAGTGAAGTAAAACCCAAATTTATTGATTCGACACAAGGGGAGCCAAAGAATATTTATAAGCCTTAACAGCTGAGTTGTCAATTCAGCTGCACCTGAAAGTAGACTTGCTCGCAACAATTTATCAGTGGTAACAATTTTATAGCAGCAGTAGTAGTAAAATAACAGCAGGAGTAAAATAATAACAGCAGTAGCAATTGCGGGAAACAGCAGGATGAAAATACTGTAGGCATAGGGAATGGATGAATGGGTGTTGCATGGATAAGATAGGTCATGGAATAATATAAACATGGGCATTGCAGATAATAATAATAATAAAGCATCCAAGTTAAAGGCAAACCATATACATGTGTTCCAATATAGTCATATGTGCTCGCAATGAGAAACTTGCACAACATCTTTTGTCCTACCAGCCCGTTGCAATGGGGGCTCAAGGGAAACTACTGGTAATTAAAGTGCTCCTTTTAATAAAGCACAGGAGCAAAGCATTAACACTCCGTGAACACACGTGATCCTCACGTCACAACCATCCCCCCTGGTTGTCCCAATTTCTGTCACTTTGGGGCCTCGGGTTTCGGACAATGACATGTGTAAACAACTTGCAAATATGATCAAGAAACATAATTATAATCATGAAACAATAACATGTTTAGATCTGAGATCATGGCACTCGGGCCCTAGTTACAAGCATTAAGCATAACAAGTTGCAACAACCGTAGAAAACACTAACAATGGATACTAGGCATTATGCCCTAACAATTTGGCATTATTACATGATCGATCTCATCCAATACCTTGCATCCCTCACAGCCTACAGCGGTGTTTACTCACACATGGACGGGGGAATCATGGATGGTTGATGGAGAAGAGGTGGCGGTGTTGATGGCGATGATCTTCTCCGAATACCCGTCCCGGTAGGGCGCCAGAACAGGAACTTCTGATCCCCGAATTGAGTTTCGAGGTGGCGGCGGACCTCTGTTGTGTTTTTGTGGAAAATGCGAACCCCCTCATGTTTTTGGTTTATGGGGCATAAGTAGTCAAAAGGGGAGCCCGAGGGGGTGCCTAGGGGCCCACACCACCAGGCGGCATGGCCAAGGGGGGCGCGCCCAGGGGTGGTGTGTCCCCCACCTGGCCCCTCTCCGGGGATCCTCTAGCTCCGGGGGTCTTCAGGTGTTTTAAGGTCTTCGGGATCTTTTTTGGGCATTTTCCCGAAAGTTGATTTTCTGCACAAAAACGAGACACCAAGGTATTCTGCTGAAAATAGCGTCAGTCTGTGTTAGTTGTATCCAAAACTCACAAGTTTAGAGGCAAACAATAAGAAAAGTGTTCGGAAAAGAAGATATGTTTTGGACGTATCACTCCTCAAACCGAAAGGAAGCCATGTCAAGGAGCTCTGAGTGCAGCAACTCAGCCTGCACCTCCAAAGTGGACCGCATCGACAAATCTGTTGAGCCCAAAGAGCCAACGGTGAGCAGATACGAGAGATGCCCAAGAGACGGGACCAAGCGCCTTGGATGGTGACGGGCGAGGAGATGGAGCTTGACAAATCTCATGGGCTAGACGGGACGATGATGCAGCAAGGTCTGCCAACATGCTTAGGGGGTGCCAAGCGTTGCGGCACTCGAGTGATTGATGACCATTCTCAAGGCACCTAGAACATCTGAAGGGATCTCTACAAGCAGCTGGTGCATGGTCATTTATACATATTGCTGGTGCATGGTCATTTATACATGATATTATATCAGTTCGAGGTAATTAATAGGGCTCCTACTGCCTAAATAGTATAAAATACATCAAGAGTCGGCTGGGTGGGCATGCGGTTTTAACCGAAAAAGGGGTTCGGTTTCGTTTCGTTGTTCATCTTGCAAGCCTTTTTTTCAGGGAGGCATTTGGATTTCACCTCAGATGTTGGAGTGGTTGTTGCCGAGAGAGTAGGGTTTAGGGTTTAGGAGCTGGCGCCCCTTGTTGCAGCGTTATAGTTGTTCTTTTCGGTGCTGCGACATTTCCTATGTTCAAGATATGAGCAATTTTTTTGTTGAATTCATCTATAAATAGAATAAAGAAACCATGACTAGAGATATAGCAAATATACTAGACATGTGATCTACAGTAAGATGCGAGATAAACATGTCCAAGTAAGTAGCATCATGTGGAACAAAAGCGTAATGAATGCGTACGGTGTGAAGGCAGAACCGCCCGTGTTGGTTGGAGCAAACATGTTGTCGAAGAGGTCAGCGACGTCGGGAAGAAATCGTCAACCGAGAAATAGTCGGCATCGTCCATGTTGACGAAGAAGCCAGTAGTCGTGCAGCAACACTCCCCAAAAATCTTATCGCCCTTCGCCCGTACAACATCTGAAGAGACGGGGTTCCGGGGGCCTACTGTTCCGTCCCGCGGTGCATGCTGTAGCACGAGATGGAGACATCTTGATCGGTGGCGTAGTGCTTGAGAAACAGGAGGCGGTAGCATATGAGGTGTGCTTGTGTGTATCTAAGTGAGAGGAGCGACCTATCTTTTATAACCACAGTAGTAGGAGCCGAACGGGCACCCCGGAAGAGGAAATGAAGAGATGGGAGACGAAATGAACAGCCGCCGGCCGAAGTCGAATAACCGCTATAGCGTTCCCACATTTTAAATAATGCATGAACATCTGTGTTATTGTGCTAGTCCCTGGATCAATTGTTAACACCACAGTACAAGATGAAATATCATGCAAATGCATCAAATTCTATTACATCACATGATCCAGTCTTTACAACATAACTAAAATACAACTTGCATAGTCTCAGAATACTAGCATGAACTGAAATACAACTTGCATAGTCTTAGAAGACTAGTAGGAAACATAACTTTACAGTGGAAAACATAGTAGAACATTCAGCCTCATCTTTTTAATGTGCCACAGGCAGAACATGTTGGAGGTAGACTCGAGATCATAAACGAAATATTCACTCGTCATCAGAATAACATGCACGTTGGAATATGCAGCCACAAGGGAGTCAATATAATTAAATATATTGGCAAGTAACACTATGGTGGACACAAATGACAAGACTATACTACATGCTTATTTGGCTGAGTGGAGGTTTGGCTAAGTTTGCATAATGTCAGTTTTCTCCTATCTCTTTTGTAAAACAAAAAATTCTATTTTAAAATGGTGGCATCATTGGACTAAAATCCAAGCACCACAACTAATGTTCACTTAGTAAAAGTTTACTTAGTGGAAAATGGTGATGTGATTCTTCCATATATCTTTGTCCAGCTGCTCGAAGTTGTCCATAACCGGGGACGCGGCTAATATCTTAGGTTCGCACTCTACAGAGGTTGTGAACTTTCACCCTTGTACTCGATTCACCCAAACATCCTATACATGTTGAATGTATTAAGGAAATGAGAGAATTTGAGTCTAAGTCTTTTAGAAGCATGAAAACTACCAACTGGTGTGGGGACCCCAGACTAGCAGTCTGAGACCTCCAGTATGCATACATTCACGATCCCATGATCAGTTAGTCATGAACAACATACTCGAGTTGGCATTGCAGATTACAACATCCACTACACGAATACACGGCTTACACAACTGGTCATTTGACTCAGTTGAAAAACAACTGCCACGCAGGGCAGGAACACACACTAAAAACAGCGGAAGACTGCAAAACACACTCGTGGTAAACCCAAGTCACGTCTTGACTACCTACAGGCTACTGACTCGGAGACGTTCCTAGTTCGCATAGCCGTCAGTGACACCATCTTCTTCAGGTTCTCCGAGTTTCTGCTCAAAATCTGACTAAGACAATAGCCAGGGACGAAATCATACATGAGTACGTTTGAATGTACTCCTGCAAGTCACCCTAAATGAAAGCTAAACATGCAAGTATGCATGTATATAGGTGGTAGGAAGGCTTTAATTAGGGTTCAACTAGCTATGATGAATTTAAGACCCATCATAGTTGCACAAGTTTTATTTTTCTTTGTTGAAGAAGATACTTCAAAAGATATTTCATTTCTCTTATAGATATAGCATGTCCACAAGGTTTCTGTAAAGCATTCTAAATAAAGAAAACATTCCTCTTTGCAAAACTTCTTGGAAAAACACATCTTTAAGATCATCATTTATCCGGTACCTCAAAGGTACGATCATTCCCTTTCAACGTACCTCCCAGGTACAATTTGAAAAACACTTTCCAGCTTTTTTTTTTAAAACATTGACACAATACTAGCTACATGGCCATTCAACTGGCCATATCCGAGGGCGCGGCTATTCTGAACAGTTTTACTCTGCAGAGGTGTACACAATCCACAAGATCCAGTACATCCGCCGTGAACAACCACGGACTGTCCGAGACAGTATGCAAACATCGGATAAATGGTCCTAACCATCCACTATGTCAGTGCTAGTAAATGACTACCTCTTCAACTGGGTTTGTTCTCCCCGGCATCGTGTGAGTCAGCCGTATCGATCCGGTTTCCCCTGACAACACACCGCCATGGCAGGAGACCCAGTTGCTGCAACCGGTAGTGAACTTAATCCCACACTGTGAATGTCCCGTTTCTCCCTCCCGGCGACAATTCGGTTCGGGGGACTCTAACCCCTATAGCGCTTTGAGGTAGACACGGACTAACACCGACAAGCAATTAGCTAGACCCCATACCCATATTGAGGTAATGTGGCAGTACGGCTTGGTTGTCCGGCGAAGACTAGGTTATGTGTCATTTTTGGAAAACAAGACAAAAACATTTCCTTCTTCACAAACCTTCCTCGGACAAGGTCCCACCTTTCCTTGGGTTTTTTCCAAGCTTTTGCTTTCCAAAAACATCAAGTTAAAATGTCCACTAGGGGACTTAAGTTGGTTAAGTTATGATGCTAAAATGTCTAAAGGGCTTGGTAACACCAAGATTATATAGTGGATATAGCATATTAGATACATAAAACCGATAGTGGTATAGTCCACTTAAAAGAATAGTTTTTGAATCAAACTTTTGTAAAACTTCAGAAGTAAAACATGAATGATAGATAATGATAAGTAAAACAACAGCAAGCATTTAGAATGGCTTGCCTTGGCACTGGTATTGGTCTTTCTCTTGAAATAAACAATAATTGCAATAAAAACCTCTCCGGGAAATAATACCGTCTTCGTTATCTAACGTCGTAAATACAAAAAGGGAAAAACACACAATCAGAACCAAACAAAGGCAAGCACTTGATAAAATGTAAACATACAGCAAGCATTTCATCAAATAAGCACACTCACAATCAATGGTACTAGGGTGCACACCATCAAGCAAAACAGGCACAGACAATACACACGAATAACACTAGAGTTGATGTTATGGATCCTTAACCAAAATAGCATGAGTTCAGTGGGTGTGCCACTCTCATATCATGCTCCAATAAGGTTAAATGACTCTCTGGTCATTCATGAGGATGAGAAAAATAACAAGAAATTAACCTAGGAACACATACACATGCATAGGAAAATATTATCAAGCAATACTACAAGCCCATAGTAACACATTCTTTTCTAATCATGGAGAATTAATATAACCAGTACCTAAGCAACCTAATAACAGAGACAAAACCATACCAAATAATACCATGGCATCACTCAATGCATGAAAATAATCATGGAGCAAAACAACTATTAAAACTAGACATGAAAAAGGCTATTTAGACAAGCAGGCAGGCATAACCATCAGAGATCATTAAATATGATTTATTCTAACATGATGGATCTGTAAGATGACATCAAAATAACAGAGAAAACAACACCTAGATATGCTAGTAATAACAAAATAACAATTTATATAATGTCTCAAAAATTAAGCATGCAATATAACTACTATGGCAGAAAAACATCTAATACTAACATAGCATGACAATTTGATCTAGAGCTCACTCAAGCATGCAATCAAGCATAATATGCTAGAATAACAGTAGCCATGATAGGTAAAACAATACTAAAGCATTTATGAAAATCATCATACCCATAAGAAGAAATACAAGATTTATCCTAATATTACAAGGAAAACAACCCTATGGAAATATACTACAACAACATGCTTTTCACACACAGTTTCCTAACATGATAATGACATACTCAAAACAAAAATAAAACATGTATTGATACCCTACACATGCTAGGAATCAATTTTATAACAAAACAATATAACACAAAATTTAATAAAGGCATAGCAATAATATGCAGAAAATGGCTAAACACTAAATATTGCACCAATATTATTCTGTAACTCCTAACATCATGAAAATCTAGTATAAGGTGCTCCTAGTTACTAGCAAACCAACACAATTGGATTCACTTCAAAACTCATCACCAATAAAATCAAACAATTCACAGAAGTGCTCTCTGGCCTAAAAACTAACATGCATGTAATATTCACATAACAACTCAAGTCAACACAAGCCCAATTGCACGAGATATATATTTACAAGAGCTACCCAGAACAGTTGAGTTTGCAAGATTTGGATACTTAAAACTCAAGTTATTAAATAAAAGGTGTTAATGAGTCTCTCTGCCATTTATTTTATTTCTCCTAAAATATACCACAAAATGCAGATCTGCAACTTGGAGATGGTTAGGAATTAGTAGATCTACATCTGTGATTTTTGGTTTGGCAAGTTTTACTCATTTGCATTTTCATATTGAATTAAACCAAAACATCAGATCTGGATCTGCAAGGAAAAGGAAAAAAGAATCAACCTGCGCAATGGAAACGAGCCAGATCTGTGAACTGGGCCGGCCTGCTAGGCGCTCTGCCGCGCAGGAAGAGATTCAAATGAGGAGCTGGGCCGTGGCTGGGTTAGGCCGAACAACGAGGCGCTGGCGAAGCGGTAAGCCCCCGTCCGATTCAGATCGGACGGCCAGGAGGCGTCCACGCAGCGCGTGCCGGCGGTGACCTGGAAGGAGCGGCGCAAAAAGGACCAGGGGCGGAGGCCAGGGGCGGAGCCTCGCCGGAGTATCGCCGCACGTCCCTCCGGAGGTCTCCGGGATGCGTGGGAAGGTTGAGGAGGACCAGCGAGACGGAGCGAGCTCGATGCCCCTTCCAGCACTTCCTGGGAAGGGCTCCCATCCAGAGCTCGACGCGGACCCGCGGCGGCGACCCAAGTCGGAGATGGCGGCAGTCCTGCAAGGGGTGGGAGATGAAATTGAGCGAAGAAAAACTCAATTGAAGGATGGAGAGAGATAAGGGAGGGATTAGGAGGTTATGAGGGGGTCGAGGCCAAGCCAACGACGACCATGGCGACCCGCGGCCATGGCGGAACCAGTGAGCTTGGGCGCGAGCGTTTCCATGGATCCCTAAGAGCGAGATCATTCCTGGTAAAAGGGAATTGTTCGGGGGTTCTTCAGGGATGGATTGGGTGGAGGGATACGGCCCGCGATGATCGGATTCGGGAGCTCCCTCCCCGCACCCGCAGGTGTTCGACAGAGGATCGAGGGGCAAGGGAGGGGAGAGTGGGCAAGAGAGGGTCATGGGTGTGATACTTGAGAGCTTGCGGAGCTAAGTGGGGAGGCCACGAGCTCGGGGATGAGTTCCAAGTGGCGGAACGCGATGGACGTGGCGAGCGCGTCCAGAGCGCCCTGGACACCTCATGGAAATGGAGGAAAGGGACAAGCATAGGGGGAGGGTTTCTTCCAGAGTTGTTCACGGGGTGAGAGGGGTGTGCTGGCGCAAGGGCTGCTTCAGTTATGCACTGTGGAGGTGGAGTAGAAAGAATGGGGTGGTGATCACCATCCTTGTCTTCATGTGGATGGATGAGCTAGAGGGAGAGAGAGATGGGTGGGAGACCATGTCCAGGAGGTGAATCAAGATGTTTACTACTGCTCAGGACAAGAGAGAGGTGGATAGGGTCCAATAATTGATCAAAACATGTGTGAAAACAACCATGTCCAAAATAACCAGAAGTGGTTTTTGATTGTTTTCATAAATAATTTGAATAGAACATGTGTGAAAAATCCTGTCCATTGGATAGATAATAAAAATGGAGTCTAGGGGTGGTGGTCTCAAGTTTTTCTGAAAACTTTTCTTTCACAAAATTTTGGGAATTCAAAAATGGCAGAAACTGTTTTTTAAATGTTTTCTCCAAAATTTTCAACACAACTTGCAAATGTTTTTCTATAAATAAGTCCCACATGACCATAGGCATGTTGGGTAATTTTTCCAAGATTTTAGGAAATACTTTTCTTCACAAAATATTTTAAAATCCATTTCTGGCCTTTTGGAGAATGGAAAATAACAAATAGTAAAATGATTTTAAAACAAATTTTTTTGAGTTGGTAAGAGAGAGTATATAATATAGGTCTCAAAAGTGATTTTTAATAAGCAACTCTTTTGAAAAGATTTGAGGCACCAAGTGGAAAAATGGTGAAAACAGGAGTTTATTTAATAGTTTAAAAACCATGAGAGATAAATAATTAAATGGTCTTTGAAAATAATTGGAGCACATAGAGGTGATATATAAGTCATGAAGATGACAAGGTTAGGGTGATTGGGCTTGAAAGCAAAGAGGAGTGGTTTTGAGCAACACAGAAAAAGTGCATCAAGATAACAGGAATATGATCAATATTTAGGGATGCCTTAAGGACTTTGAAGGATAATGTCAAAGGGTTTCAATATCCATAATAACAACTTGGATATATATCATAGGTATAAACAATGATATGTATGATGGTGCATTGATGATTAGCTCAAGATTTGTCATAGAAGCATGTCTCCAAAGTTGGAGATTTTTAAGAAAACAAAGGATGATATGGACATGTGATGGAATATGATATAGATGCTTGATCTTGTTATTACTAAGTTTTATTATCTTTAAAACAGCACACACCTATCAACAAACAGAAATAAATACCTCAAGCAAACACAGGACAAGATCACACAACAAGCAGGTAACATAACAAATCACACAAGATCACTCAAACAACTGAGTTCTTCAAATTAATTTCCAGGTGTTTCTCTCAAGTGCTAAATAGAGGTAGTGATCAAGGCATACCATGGCAATAGGGTTTTGTAAAAAAGTTTATCTCAAAGCTTGTTATTTCCAAAAGAATATAATTTAGGTCAAACACAGGGGTAACATAATCCCCTCTTATAGTTTTTGCAAAAGAAGGAAGTGAGAAGGTGTTTTTGAAATACTTGCAAAAACATATTGATTGAAAACAGGTTGGAGATGATTAGCTCCAAAAATACATTTCATATAGTTTTGGAAATTATCTTTTGTTTTCCTCAAAACATGGTCTTTGGGTTTCTTTTAAAATCAAAACACTTTCAAAAAGGTTTTTGCCAAAACAGTGTGATGGATGAAGATGATAAGCTTTCTTGTCATGACTTGATGACCAGAGTTGTGTTTTAAGAAAGTTATGCTCATTGTTTTTAATGTTAGTTGTTAACAAACTCAAACACAAACACATACAACAACCAAATAGAAATGAAAACACAAGCATAAGTCAAACATATTAAAAAGTTTTTGTTGGCCCTGATTTTTGGGTTATTGAAAACAAGTTTTTCCTGTCTTCCAAAAATTGGGCTGTTACAACTGGCAAGACCCGTTCCACCTATAACTCTTCTACATATGCTTGTCAAGCCATAGGTCGAGTCCACACAACTTATTCAACTAAGCCAGAGCCCATATGAACAAAGGCTGCACTGGAGCCCATATGAACAAAGCCCGAGGAGACACTCAACTGTCGACCACCATGCACTACCAAATACACCTAGGTGTTTCATTGAAGTTTATACTTAGAATTTTTCCACAACATCACATAAAACAATTTGATAGCATTGCATAATATTCTTCTAAGATCTAAGGCTATGAAATAACAAGGTAATGAGGGTGGCTACACACTACTAGGATTTTGCATAACATAAATAATAATAACTTAGATAAATTACCTATCATGCATACTACTCAAAACCTCTATTAATGCATAGGAAAATAATAGTGGAATGAATGTGTCACTTGCCTTGTTGAAAAATGGTGTATAGGTACACTCTCTTCACAACTATATTCTTTCTCTTCGTACAATCTAAACAAGTCAAACAAATAACAATAAACAAACATTCTCAACCAATGGAAGGACAAACATAACATTCGTCAAATGTAGCCTAAAGGGTTTCAAGTAAAATTGGGTTAAGGTAGGCTTGGGTTTGAAAGATTCGACTCAAATGGTCATACTTGTCGAGGAAGTTCCAAGAGTTCACTTGGATAGGATAAGTGTTATCACATCACTCAATATATAAAATAAGTGAATGAAATAACAAGTTTGGTTGATCATGGTAGGTCTTGGTTCACTCACCAATCTAAGGAAAAGGAAATGTTCTAAGGGTCAAATGGTCAGAATAAAACAACATGATATCAATCTACTTGAATACATGGTGTGGTTGACCCAAGTCTTCACATTGTTAGTCTTCTTGAAGATCATCTTTAGGCTCCCATGTTTCTTCCTCCTCGGTGTGGTGACTCCATTGAATCTTGTATAACTTCATGGTTTTGGTACATAGTTTTTATGTTCACTAATTTGTTTAGCATGTGAGGGAGAGGAACTAGAAAATAGAGTGAGAAGGAGAAAGGAGAAATAGAGGTGGTTGGTCTTTAAACACAAGATCACACATGGTGAGTCTTCTTCATGTTATTCCTTCACTTCCTTGAGTTTATTCTGTTGTGGTGAAGTCTAAGTCCTTCTCTAAGTTCTTCAATGATGCTCCTTGTAGTGTTTCTTGTTGAGTTGAAGAATATCATCTTAAGTGCCCTCTGGCACTTTAGGGACTTAGTCTTCTATAGAAGATAAGAAATTTTGAGAGGTAGATAGTAGATATGGGTACTAGGGTTTCAGGTTCACTAGTTAGTCTTGTATGTGATTGACACATACTAGGGACTTGGTCTTGGATTCCAAAATGGACATAACAACAATGGTAAAAATATAGGAACAAATCTAAGGCATGATCAAATGGGTGGACCACTATGATGGATTTTTTGCTAAAATTACATGATCATGGTTCAAAGGCGTCTATAATGTTTAGGTACTGATGTCTCTGGTCCAAGGTTACCAAATAGAGCAATTTAGCTTAAGGAACCACATTAAAAAATATTTAGAATTTAAACTAGGTCCAAATGCTCATATGGCCATCAAAAATCTAAATTAATTATAAAATAATTCAAACATGATTTTGGACAGTCGGTACTGTTATTACACATCTCGAGGTTCCCAAAAACATTTGGTTTTCCCAAACTGTATTTATAGAATTTAAATTATGCCAAAACCCATAATACAAGCTCATTTGAAATTGATCAAATATTAAATAGCCATATTTAAATTTGGGCAGTGCCAAAAGATTCTGCATGTCCAGGGATTCTCAAAAAGTCTAAGTTTTCTAAAATTGGAGGTGTGGTTAAACAGAAATGATCAGTCTAATATGTAGGGGTTTTTTCTGCAAAACTACCTTTTATTTCTACAGGGAGAAAATTACAGAAAATGTCTAGGCTACGTGGCGGCTTCTGATTCACAGCGCGGGACATGCTGATTAATGGGTTCCTACTGGTTGGGTTCGGGCTTGAGCTGTGGCTTAAGCCGCAGCTCGGCTCTGTCAATCCTAGCTGCATGATTCCGATCTGACGGACAAAAAGAATAGAAGAGAGGGAGGGGTGAGTCACTGGGTGGCGGGTCTTCGCCAGAAAACGGTGCGCGGAGGCGTTGCTACACGGGCGCGGATGGCGACAAGGTTACGGGGGTCTCTGAGCTCCGACGGGGTTCCAAATGCCGGCATGATGGAGGATCTAAGGCGGCCGTGGTGGTTTGTTTCCGGCGAACTCGTCCTCATCTCTACGCTGCAAAAAAAATAAGTAGAGGCGTTAGGAGGTGCGCCAGGACACGGGGAAGAGAGGAGGACCAAATAGGGGGCCGCGCTACCACTTCTGTCGCCGGAATCGACATAGACGGCCGGCGGAAATGGTGGACTCCGGCGAGGAATATTCGCAGCCTCATGGCGCGATTTCGAGCAGACGGGGAGGGGAAACAAGGAGGAGGGTTAGGGCTTTATAGGGAGCTGGAGAGCGGTGGGATTTATGGCCTTAAAGGCTCTAATTCATGCGCGCAATCACAGGGCCAAAACAGCCGTTCTTCCATTTCCAGAGATTGAAGATGACGTTAGCAATTCTTTCTGTTTACTCCTTTTAATAATATATTTTGTTTTAATCATCCAATTGACCTTATTTAAATTTTATATTCTTGTAATAAAAATTTATTTCTATTAATCCCATTTGTAAACAATTTTGGACACATTTCAAATTTTGGATTTTGAAAAATTGAATAAATCACTAATAGTGACTTAATGTTATTTCCAAATTAGAAAATAATAAAATGTAAAATATTAGTCAAATAAAATTAAGTGGAATATTATTTTTGAAAGCTATTACAGATTATTTTCATATTTTTATGTTTTTAAAATATGGGTAAACCTTCATAGCAACTTAATGCCATTTTCTAATTAGAAAAATAATTATAAATTGAATTGGGGTTTAATAAATTTCAAAGAGGTGTTACAAATGCAAATATTGTTTTCCAAGGTCTTTTACTTGTTTTTATAAACAAAATAATTTATATAAACACTTTATGGTTAAGTACTTGGTATGATAATTGAAGAAAACAATATAAATAATTTTTAGTCATGTGAACCATTTTTTGGAGGCATAGAGAATCCTTAGAGGTAATAATTCTCTAGTGTTTAAACATCATTAAATATTTTCAAGCAAAAGTTGAAATGAAAAAATTTTATGAAGTAAGATTTGTTAGGAGAAAACAAATACTTTGAATAGATATTATTTATTTTGAATAGGCTTTAGGGTTTATGGTATTTGAGGCATGTTGGATTTTAAATTCCAATAATATTGGAATAACAATAAAATTTCTTTTCTGTTTGAGTTTTATTTGTTTTTGGTGGTTTGCTTTAACAAGAAGATAAAAAAAAAAATTTTAGTGTTTTTTGCACTTTCCAAAAATCAGGGATGTTATAGACTACCACCCTTAAAAGAAATCTCGTCCTGAGATTTGGGAAGGCTAGACAGAAAGTTAGGTTTCGGTATCTGGGTTCCAAAACAACTGGGTGCGCTACCACCCTTAAAGAAACTTTTATGGTCTATATCCATTATCTTGGAGTGTAGGCAGAGTTGCAGACTAACATAGATATGTTGAACTTCCTTTGACATTAAGGTGTCACTCTTTGGGTCAATCAAAAGTCCTTGGTTCACTCTCAACTTGGTCTTTTGATATCTTGGGCAATCTTCCATCTTTGTTGTTAACTTCCTTGAATGCAAACACCATGCTATTTATAACAAAACTCTCATGGTAGGCGATATCTTCCATTGCTTGATACCTCCAAGGTTGGTTTGATCCTCACCGAAAATAGTACGTTTCAGCAACACTTGCCTAACATAGGGTTATTATTGCATCTTACCATTCTATGGTTCAGGTTTAACATCGTCGTTACTTGACTAGGTATGTCACTCAGATTTACCATTCCTCATAGCAATATTAAATAATCTAAGTAGTCATCACGGGGGTCAATCCATGTTGCACTCAATCATTACCTTATACTTAGATTGGTCAACCTTGTATAATAACACTAGGTCACCTCACTTGTATTAGCAGATAGTTCCCAATCTATAATACATACCTAAGCTAAACTATCGATCATTAAATATTGGGTTGCGTAAAACTCTTGTGCAACACAAACTGGATAGTTGTGTTTTTATTCATTGCTTCTTCTCTTGGTGTAGGAAAAAGCTTCAAAATCTTCATAGCTTATGCAACTTTGAGTCCACTTGTCTATCTTCTTTTGTAGATTGGCCTGCTGCTCCTTATGATGTAGTTGGAATTCATCATGGATGTGGTTGTTCTTTCACACAGAAGAAAAAAATTACACTATCATTCCTCAATGGGATGGCTTGAGTCTCAATAGGATAAAGGTTGTAGGATTCTTGTGTGATTTCATAGTGGTTGCATACCAAATGGCATCTCACTATGGTTGATGAATGGGTGTAGGATTTGGTTTGGCTTAGCATGGATGAGTAGAGATTATATAGAGACTAAAGAAATTCCTACCCCAACATAGCAGATCAAGGAACTCATCTTACAGACATCTATCAAACATTCATCACACCAAACAACAAGTTTTAGCAAGCAACCTAGTATTGTCATACCACACTCAATTTGTATGATCAATACACTAACACGTTAACATTGTTCTAATTAAACAACTAGGTTGGTGGACTCATCTATATCTTCTTGAGTTCTTCAAATCTTTCTCTTAGTGTCTTGAGGTGTTTCTAATTGTTGTGAAGTATGAGTCTTCAATTTCTTCAATGGTCTTGAGTGTAGGTCTTCATATGGTGAAAATATTTCTTGCACTTCATGGTATGGTCATCAAAAATCATGTCTTTATTATATTCAAGAGGTAGGTCATCTAGAACAAGAGAAGAAAATTTTGAAGTTGAATAATAGTTGAGAGGATATGAGAAAAGATTAAAGTGAGAAGTTTAGTTTCTAGAATGTTTGAGTAAAATAGATTTTCAATCCTAGGGTCCTTGAACTCCTCGGTGGTGCTGAAGTTTAAGCTCTTCATCTTTAAGTCGATAGGGTAGAAGAAAACATAATTCATGAATACTTAAGGTGAAGAGGTACTAGATACAAAGCGAGTAAAATACTTCGAAAATATTAAGACTTTCTCTATGGTGATAAGCAGATTATTAACAACTTGTTGTAGATTGGATATTCACTATAGTGGGAGATACTGACACCCGCTAGCCAATCAGGGAACATGTCTCATGTTCGGGAACATGTAATGTTTGTTCGGGCCGCTTCATCTCACTATGCCGCTAGGATCAAAACTACTCAAAGGAGGTAATATCATGATCAAAAAGGGCTTATTCCAACCTAGGGTCTCGAATCCTATAGGCAACTCAATACTCTAATACCATTCTGTAGTGCTCCCGCATTTTAAATAATGCAAGAACGTCTGTGTTCTCGTGCTAGTCTATGGATCAATTGCTAGCACCATGATGACGTGAGTACACACATTCGTTGGGAGACCCCAAGAGGAAGGTATGAGCAGTGCAGCAGCAAGTTTTCCTCATAAATAAACCAAGGTGAACTCGACCAGTAGGAGGAAGAAATCACTTCTGAAGGTAGTTGACAACTGATGTTGGCAGTGCGCACTACCAAGCTCAACAGCAATGTGGAATCTGCACACAACACAACCAAGATACTTTGCCACAACGAGACAAGGAGGTAGTCAATCTCGCTGGTTTTGCTGAAAACAAAGGATTAGACGTATAGTATGGAAAACGGTACTTGTTTGCAGTGAATGAAGACAGAACAATGATTGCAGTAAAAAGAACGGTGCTTGCAGTAGGTTGTATTATTAGTGCAAAAGAATGGACCGGGGTCCACAGTTCACTAGTGGTGTCTCTCCATAAACATAGATAACATGCTGGGTAAACAAATTACAGCTGGGCAACTGACAGAAATAAAGGTTGCACCATAGTTCATATGCAAGACATGATGATTACTATGAGATTCATGTGGGCATTACAACATGATAAATATACCATAATCCAACTTCATCTATGCCTGATAATCCACCCTCAGAACATAATCCAAGCAGACTTCGGGTATTAAGTTTCAAGCAACAGATTATTGCATTAAGTAAAGTGCGTAATGTAAATAATAAAATTATCCTTATACAAAGCATTTTTATTTTTTCCCTAATGGCAAGAGCACATCTCACATCCGTCATGTTTCTGTCACTCGAGCACAGATAAAAGGGAGGATGAACCCACTATCGAGCATACATACTCCCTCTTGGAGTTACAAGCATCAACTTGGCCAGAGCATCAGCTAGTAACGAAGAGCATGCAGGATCATAAATAAAATAAACATGATAGATTGGTAATCAACTTGACACAGCATTCAATATTCATCGGATCCCAGCAAAGAAAAAACGTAGTATTATAGATAGATGATCTTGATCATGTTAGGCAGCTCACAAGATCTAAACATGGTGGCATAAAGAGGAGAAGACAACCATCTAGCTACTACTATGGACCTATAGTCCAAGGATGAACTACTCACGCATCACTCCGGAGGCAGGCATGGTGATGTAGAGCCCTCCTGTGATGATTTCCCTTTCCGACAGGGTGCCGGGGAGAGTTTCAGAACCCTCCTGAACTAGGGTTGATGATGACGGTGGCAATAGAACTTTTCATGGATGGGGGCTCGGGTGTTTAGAGTTTTCCCGGGGAGGGGCTTAAATAGGCGAAAGGGCGATGTTGGTGGGTGGCCAGGGAGCCCACACCACCTGGTGGCGCGGCCAAGGGGGGTTCACGCCGCCCTATGGTGTGGCCACCCTGTGGCCCCCCTTTGGGTCTCCGCCAAACTCCGTGTACGTGACAGAAAAATAGGACCCTGGGTTTTCGTTTCGTCCAATTCTGAGAATATTTTCAGAACAACTTTTCTGAAACCAAAAAAAGCAGAAAACAGGAACTCGCGCTGTGGCATCTTGTTAATAGGTTAGTCCCAGGAAATCCATAAAAATGCTATAAAGTGTATAGAAAACATGTAGCAATTGGCATGAAAACAACATGGAACATCAGAAATTATAGATACGATTGAGACATATCAAGCATCCCCAAACTTAGTTCTACTCGTCCCCGAGTAGGTAAAATGATAAGAACAAAATAATTTCTGAGGTGACATGCTACCAACATCATCTTGATCATCATATTTGTAAAAGCAATTGTGAGTTGAGATCAAAGTACTCTAAACATAGGCATGATATATATAATTTCAACAATGTAAACTTAGCAACCATGTTGCAACATGAAAAGTAACACAAACAAAGGGTCATGAATAATGATTTACTGAAAGATATATGTTTGTTTCGAGCATAAAGAAAACATAGCAAAGTGGTATTCCGCTTGTCCTTAAAAAGGGAGAAAAACATAAATGCCACGACACCTTCAAAGTTCAAGTGGTGACTCAAAACAAGTAATTTGAGAACAAGTCATAACATATCATGAATGAATCAATAATAAATCTTGGGACTTATGCACATTATACTCAGAATGACAACTATGCTCTCTTAATTGTGCATAAAGTTAGAAGATGAAGACCCAACATAAAAGTAAGAGAAAGGCCCTTCGCAGAGGGTGATGGTGCAGATCTTGCACTCGTTGGGAAACCCCAAGAGGAAGGTATGATGAGCACACCAGCAGTTTTCCCTCAGAAAGAAACCAATGTTTAATTGACCAGTAGGAGGAAGGAGTGACTTCAGAAGGTTGATGCAGCTGAGGTGGCAGCGCGCACTACCTGTTCAGCAGCAACATGGAACCTACACAACACAAACAATTCACTTTGCCCCAACGAAGCAGTGAGGTTGTCAATCTCACCGGTTTTGCTGATAACGAAGAGGTTAAATGTATGGTGTGGAAAACAGTATGAAAACAGGAGAAGCGGTGAGAAAGCAGTGGAAGCAGTGTGTGTATTATCAAAATGAGAAAATGGAGCGGGGTCCATAGTTCACTAGTGGTGTCTCTCCATGAAAGATAAATAACATGTGTGGTGTACAAATTACAGATGGGCAATTGACAGAAATGAAGGTTGCACCTTAGTGCATAAGCAAGACATAAAGATTACTATGTGATTCCCGCGGGCATTACAACAAAATACATAGACCGTCATCCAACTGCATCTATGACTAATAATCCACCCTCCGAATATCATCCGATCAAACATTGGGTATTAAGTTGCAAGCAACAGATTATCGCAGTAAGCAAAGTGTGTAATGTAAACAATGTAAACTAAGTAAACACCGTTGTTTTATCCATAATGGCAAAAGCACATCCTCCATCCGTCACGTTACTGTCACTCGAGCACAGATGCAAAGGAGGCATGAACCCACTATCGAGCATAAATACTCCCTCTTCGAGTTACTGGCATCTACTTGGCCAGAACATCTACTAATAACAGATATCATGCAAGATCATAAATAACATATGCATTAAGATAACATGATAGATTGATAATCAGAAGACATAGCATTCAATATTCATCAGATCCCAGCAAACACAACATGTAGCATTACATTAAGATAATCTCGATCATGTAGGGCAGCTCACGTGATCTAAACATGAGGTACAAAGTGGAGAAGACAACCATCTAGCTACTGATATGGACCCGTAGTCCAGGGATGAACTACTCACGCATCACTTCGGAGGAGGGCATGATGGTGTAGACCCCTCTGGTGATGAATTCCCCTCCCGGCAAGGTGCCGGTGAGAGCTCTAGAACCCTCCCGGTCTGAGGATGATGATGACGGCGGCCTCGGGTGTTTCTCGAAAAAAAAAGTGGCATATATTTAGGGTTCACGCATCGGAGGGTTATATAGGCGAAAGGGCGATGGCGGTGGACGCCCGAGGGGCCCACACCATGCCCAGGCGCGGCCGGGGGGCGCGCCGCCCTATTGTGTGGCCCCCTGTGGCCACCCTCCTGCCTCTTCGGGACTCCCTGGAACCTTCGGGAATTCTAAGACTTCCGGGCTTCGAATTTTCCAATACCAAGAATATTTCCAGAACAACTTTTCTGAAACTAAAAACAAAGAAAACAGGGAACTGGCTCTGTGGCATCTTGTCAATAGGTTAGTCCGAAAAATCGATAAAAATGACATGAAGTGTATAGAAAACATGTAAGAAACAACATGAAAACAACATGGAACATCAGAAATTAAGGATACAGTTATGACGTATCAACATCCCCAAGCTTAGTTCCTTCTCGTCCTCGAGTAGGTAAACGATAAAACACATAATTTCTGAGGTGACATGGTACCAACATAAACTTGATCGTCAATAATGTAAAACCATATGTAAGCTGAGATCATAGCACTTCAACACAAGCATGCTAAATAAGATTTTAACAATAAAGCATAGAAATCACCTTGCATCATGAGAAGTAACACAAATAAAAGATCATGAGTAACAATGCATCAAAAGTTATACGTTTGTTTCAAGTATAGAGAAAGCATGGCAAAGTGATATTTGGCTAGTCCTTAAGAGTGGGGCAAAACATAAATGCCAGGACACCTTCAAAGTTCATGAGGAAGACTAGAAAAAATAATTAGAGAACAAACAATAACACATCATGAATCAATTAATAATGTTTCTGAGACAAATGCACATTAAACTCAGAATGGCAACTATGCTCTCTTAACTGTGCATAAAGTTAGAAGATGGAGACTCAACATAAAAGTAAAAGAAAGGCCTTCACAGAGGGAAGAATGGATCACTCATGTGCTAGAGCTTTTATTTTATTAAATAGAGGTATAAAATGTTTGACACTCCTCCCATCCATCTTACACAAACCATGGCTAACCGAATCCTCGGGTGCCTGCCAACAATCACATATCGTGGAGGAGTGTCTATTTTTTAGAGAGGTGTATGCTTATGTCAACGAATGGCAAACAGAAAATACAGTACATCACAAGCCAACTAGACTTCACAAGAGTGGCTCCCATAGAAGGACGCATCTGGGTAGAAGGCCATCCCTCTATCTCTTTTGTTTACACAATTATGCTTTGACTGATAAATCAGGGGCAAAAATAATGAAGAGAATTTGTTGTTATTAATTTGGGGCTGGGCACCCCGGTCCCAGCTCTTCTATCAGTTGGATAAGAATATGAAGCCACTAGTCCAGGGTGTGAAATTCCAGTCAACAAGTGAGATAAAGATTCTCTATTTACGTCCTCATGAGCTAAAACAGGAGCACAAAGTAGGAGTAATTTTGAAAGTTTTAAAGGTAACACATGAGCAATTTACTTTGGAGTGGTGGTTAAAAACCACATGTAGGTAGGTATAGTGGACACATTGGGCAAATTTTGGTTTTTGGGAGTTGGATGCATGAGTAAAGCTCATACTCAGTGCAGGTGGAGGCTAGCAAAAGACTGAGAGCGACAAATCAAGAGGGCATAAGAGCCATAATCATGCATAGCGACATAAACATCATTAATCAAAGCATAAGTGGTACCACAAGTTCAAAAACTAAATGATCATAGAGGCTATAAGTTACTTGTTCGTATTCGTAAACATGGTGTCAGCATGCGCCAAGTAAACCAAATAAAAAATTCAAAGGAGAACACCACAAATGTATGCTTCAATATGACAACTCTGGAATCTTTCAATGGCACATTAAACACTCTCAGCTATTTAAGACTAATCATTCTACTAAATAACCACTAATATTTAGAATTAAAATAACATCTAGCATGATATGAAAAATTCTAGCCACAGTCTATACAAACTTCTACTAGCACCGTTATAAATTCTACTTCAAGCAGCAGTTTATTTTCCCAACAAGCACCATACAAAGTATGCTTTAACAAAAACTCTCTAAATGATACAGCAATCAAACATGAGAGTACTCACACAACACTACTAAAACTAACGGCTCTGAATAAGAGATGCAATGAAAACAAGAGCTAAAATGGAATCTAGGAATGTATCTCTCCCAAACAAGAAAAACTAAGAATACTAACATAGCAAGTATTCAAACGAAAAAGCGGAGCATGTAACTCTCCCAAACAAGGAATGCTAGGGTACAACTATATTATTGCAGAAAGGAAAACAAAAGAAAACAAGAGAAAACAAAAGAAAAACAAACGGGCGCTCCAAGTAGACTTCATATGATGTGACCGAATAAAAATGTAGTTTCACTAGAAGTGACCTGATAGATTGTTGATGAAGAAGGGGATGCCTTGGGAATCCCCAAGATTAGATTCTTGAGTATTCTTAGAATTTGCTGGGATGAACCACGGGGGCATCCCCAAGCTTTGACCTTGCACTCTTCTTGATCACATATATCACCCTCTTCTCCTGACCCTTGAAAACTTCCTTCGCACCACACTCAAAGAGTATTTCGCATTAGAGGGTTAGTGCAAAAATAAAAAATCCATGGGTTCTGTATGGCCACAAGTGATATTGATGCTTTTAAACATTATCTACAGCTACTGACGTTTCGTGAAGCAAATAATGAAGGGAATATGCCCGAGAGGCAATAATAAAGTGGTTATTATCTTATTCCTTGTTTATGATAAATGTTTATTTCTCATGCTAGAATTGTATTAACCGGAAACTTTGATACATGTGTGGTTAATAAACAAACAATGGTTCCAAGTAAAGCCTCTCTTTTAACTAGCTCGTTGATTAATACATGATCAAGGTTTCCTGATCATGAACATTGGATGTTGTTAATAACGAGGTGTCATTAGAAGAATGATGTGATGAACACATACCCAATATCAAGATAAAAATACGATCAAGTCATTTTAGTTTATATTGTCATATCTTGCGTATGAAGTAACTTATTCCTTAGACCATGAGATCATGTCAATCACTGATACCGGAAGGGTGCTTTGATGTCATCAAACGTCACACTGTAACAGGGTGACTATAAAGGTGTCGTTAGGTATTCGGAAAGTATTAGTTGATGCTCATGGCTCAAGAGTGGGATTTGTCCATCCAAAATGATGGAGAGATATACTCTGGGCCCTCTCGGTGATATCACAGCGACACCGCTTGCAAGCACGTGATATGATCACAAGGATGTCATATCACGGAAACGAGAAAAGAGTACTTGTCGGTAACGAGATCAAAACAAGGTATGGTTGATACCGATGATCGGATCTCGGATAAGTAAAATATCGCGAGACAAAGGGAATAGTCACGACGTTGATGGTTCACACGATCACGAGAGTCATCGTTGAATACATAGGAGTCATCACGGATCTCCAGATCCTGCTGTTGATTATTGATCGGAGAGGAGTCTCGATCATGTCTATGTTATTCGCGAACCGTAGGGTGACACACTTAAGGTTCGATGAAGCATTTGAGAGGATACGGAATATCGGAGAAAATTTTGGACAACACCAGAATTGTTTCGGGGAATATTGAAATAGTCACCGGAATTGTTTCGGGGAATGTTGAAATAGTTCAAGGTGGTATATGTTAATGTTTGATTAACAAATAGTTCAAGGGGGTAAGTGTTAATGTTTGTTAATAGGATTAACAAATATTAAAATAAAGAAATAATTTTATTTATTTATTTATTAAAGAAAACCCTTGGAATTTGAGTGGGAATTGATGAGAGAATGAGTGGGTTGAGTGGAGACTCCACCCACATGATGAGGGGAGAGGTGGAGGCACCAAAATTTCGTGGCTGCCTCCCCTCCTATAAATAGAGGGCATGTGATCCCTCTCCCTCACACACTTGGTGTCATCTCCATCGCCATTCTCCCGCTGATCCACCTCATGTTCATGCGCTTGGTGAAGCCCTAAACGAAGTTTTCTCCACCACATCACGCCGTCGTGCTGCTCGTTTCCGAGGGGTCTTCTACTTCCGCTGCCCCGCTGGATCGAAGGAACGGAGGTCGTCATCAAGCCGTACGTGTGACCGATCACGGAGGCACCACCGGATTGCTGTGCACATCTTCTCGCTCTCGGGATCGGTGTGAGTACGACTACGCCAACAACGAGATTTGATCTCGTAACGCTTAGAGTCTTCGAGGGTATGTTTTCTTAAGACTCTCTTTCTCCCCGTTGGACTTCATCTCCTAGATTAGATCTTGGCCTTTCGGGTGTCTCTCGTGTAGGAATTTTTTTTGTTTTCTATGAAACGAACCCTACAAATAAATCCACTTGACATCGTAAAAGAGAAAATGCAAGAAAAATGGCAGAATCTACCAAAACCAGAACAGTCTGTAAAGACGAATTTGTTCGGGGCACTTATGTTGCTCAGATCAAAAAACTTAAAGAAAAAAATTGCGGAATTATCTGAGGAATAAGCACAAAAAATTGTAGGTCATTCTGATTTTCTTGTGAATTATACGGTTTTTTACGGTGGACAACAGAAATCTGTTTCCTGCGCAGAAATCCAAAACCAACTCCAACTCTCGTCAGAAACTTTACTTGGCACAACTAAAACATGAATATAATTATACAAAGGAGTTGATACATAAGTATACAACCCCTTGAATCAAAGAAAATAGAGAAAAACAAAGAAAAAATAAAACCATGTGTTATCTCCCAAGAAGTGCTTTTTTTAACGCCTTTTAGCTAGGCCCAGAAAAGTGGAATCAAGTGTTTTCAAGCAAAGAAGCATCCAAATTGTAATTTGTTCGAATAATAGAATCAAAAAATAAACTTCACTCTCTTTCTAGAAAAGTTTTCTGTACCTTTCTTGAGTGGGAATTGAAATTTAATATTCCCCTCCTTCATATCAATAAAAGCACCAACAGTTCTAAGAAAAGGTCTTCCCAAAAAATTGGACAAGATGCATTGCATTCAATATTAAATACAACAAAATAAATGGGGAGAAGATTATTATTAAACATGATAATAACATCATCAACTCTCCCCAAAGGTTTCTTTCTAACATTATCAATAAGACAAACATCCAAACAATAGGGTTCCAATTGTGGTAAATCAAGAATATCGTAAATTTCTTGGGCATAACAGAGATACTAGCACCAAGATAACATAGAGAATTGCAATAAAAATCATTCACTTTCATTTTAATAATGGGTTCCCAACCATCATATAGCTTCCTAGGGATAGAGGCTTCACATCTTAATTCATCCTCTCTAATTTGCAAGAGAGCATTTGTAATATGTTTTGTGAAAGCCATATTCATAGTACTAGCATTAGGACAACTAGCAAGATTTTTTAGGAACTTAATCACTTCAGTTATGTTGCAATCATCAAATTCATGATCATTTTTATCAAAGGTAATGGGACCATTGTCTCCCATGTTTCTAAAAATTTCAGCACTTTTATCAGGAACATTTTTAGCAGTTTCAGGCAGTTTTGCATTTTTAATAGCAGAAGCGGGAGTATTTCCAATACCAATTACTTTACGATTGATAGTAGAAGTTTTACTAGCATGAGAAGCTTCAGTTTTACTAGTGGTGGTAATGGTGCAAACATTAGCTATATTATTCTTTCTAGCTATTTTATCTTCTCTTTCCCATCTAGCATGCAATTCAGCTAACATCCTAACATTATCATCAATTCGAATTTGGATAGCATTCAAAGTTTTGCTTTCTTTAACATCATGAGGCATAATCTTTAGTTTCAGAAAATCAACATCAAGAGCAAGGCTATCAACTTTAGAAGCAAGAACATATATTTTGCCAAATTTTTCCGCAATGGATTTATTCAAAGCAGTTTGTGTACTAATAAAATTCTTAAGCATGTTCTCAGGATCAGAGGGTACACTTCTATTGTTGTTGTAAGAATTACCATAAGAATTACCATAAGCATTGCTATTATTGGGAGGATATGGCCTATAATTTTTGCTACCAAAATTATTCCTATAAGCATTATGTAACATCCCTGATTTTTGGAGAAACTCAAAAATCACTAAAATTTGAAACTTCTATTTTTCACTAATGCAAGCCACCAAAAACAAAGAAAACAAAACAAAAAAGTAATATCTTTTCCAAAGTATGGGAGATTGCTAATCCAATTTAGGCATGTATTTCACTAACCCCAAAAATTGTTTCTAAAGTAAATACTTTGCCAAGTATTTTAAATTATAAAATGGTCTCATTTGTTTTTCAAATGTTTTCCTGGAATTATCACTCTTGATAATATTCTAGACCTCAGAAATATTTCAAGATACCAAAAATAAAGTATGTTATCTAAAAATGACTTTAAAGATTATAAACATTTTCAAAAATATTTAGTAAGAAAAACAATGCTGATATGTTCCAACACTTAATATTATAACATGTATTATTTTACACAATTTTATTTAAGCCCAAAAGAGATTTATTAAACTCTAATTTTCATATACATAAAGTACCCCATAAATTTCAAACCCCTTTTGAAAACTCAAAATTTAAATATGTTGGAAACAACACAAAATAGTTTTTATATGAAAGGTTTTATTTTTATAAAACCATAGAAACAAAATTGAGTTCATTTGCACCTATAAAACAAAACCTATGTCTTATTTAAGTAATCAGAAAAAAAAATAACAAAAAAAAAATAACAGACCAAAGCCCAGGAGCACAGGCAGGCCGAAACCGCTCCTATCTGCCGCCTAGCGCGCCCACCGACCCACCAACCAGCCCGGCAACCCGCCTGGCCCTTCTGTCCGTTTCTGTCACCGACCGGTGGACCCCGCAAGATGACGTCACCATGACGTGCTCGTCTCCCACCTCCAACCGCTGCCGCACCCACGATCGAAGTGGCCACCGCACGATCTCCTTCACCAGAGCGTTCCCCAACACCTCGAGCCCCTCTTTACGTTCCCCTGCTCCTCCTCTCTCATTACCCTCTCCTCCCTTGCACAACGATGCCCCGAGTCCCTGCAAATTACTCGCCGGATGTTCTCCGACCCGCCGCCGTCTGTCGTTGATTACGGCGAGGTGAGCGATTCCCTGTGCCTGATAATACACCCATGCGACTCCACGTGCGTGCGTAAAGAATTTTGGTGCAGCATGATCGTGGCGCCGAGTGTTCTTGGAGCTCGCCGTCGCCCCGAGGATGCCGCTGCATCGCGTCGCTGTTCCAGAAGGCCCCAACCCTTGCCTTCATCTCCACTGAGCCCGTCGTGCACTCCCACACCTCCTCGTGGTCTTCGCCAAGCTCGAGCATCACCGGAACACATTCCTTGTCGACCAGCTGCATCTACGGCCACCGTGCACCATTTTTCAGCGAGATCCACTCCGCTGAGTTTCCCCCTCTCTCCTCTGCCGTCCGATCTGGGTCAAGCGGACAGGATTAGATCCACCTAAGTGAAACGTTTTCGGCCAATAGAAACTTGCCAAGTGTTGGACCAGTCAGCACGCTCGGTCAGCAGCACAGTCAGCACCCCTAGCCACTCAGAGACTGCCATGTGGCCTGGCCATTTTTTCTGTTTTATTCCGAATAGAAAATCAAATGCAGTTTTGCAGAAAAGCCCCTGCAACTTGCAAACATCATAACTTTTGATCCATAAGGAGAAATTTAGCAAACTTGGACTTTTTGAAATCCCCTGAACATGTAGAAACTTTTGGCACTGTCCAAATTTAAATTTGACAAAATTAAATTGGTTCAAATTTAAATATGCTTGTTTGATGAATTCTGGCATATTTCAAATTCTACAAATCCAAAAATTGCAAATAAAATATTTTTGGAACCCTTAGGATGTGTACTTTCATACCCTCTGTCCCAAAATAGTAATTGAACCAATTAAAATGGAGATTAGAATTTAATAACCATTTAAGTATTTTGCACCTAGTTTTAATTCTATAAACAATTTGAATTAATTTTCTTCTGGAAAATTGTTCCATTTAGTAACCTTAGACCAGAGAAACCAGTACCAAAACTATTTGTGACCATAGAACCCACTCCATGTAATCTTTGTCATATAAACCATCCATAGTAGTCAGCCTTTATAAATTAACTGTTATTTGATGAAACCCTTTTTAGGAAAATTGTGGTGTGATCATTTTGATCAAAACCAACACCCATTTTATGCTGAACATATGGAAAGTAACTTTTGGACCATAAACGCATAGCCCAAGACCTTTAGTAAATTTACAAGTCATATTGTGAATTTCTTCAACCCTACTACCCAAAGCCATGAAATGAATCATGTTGATCATGATTATGTTTTCTAAAACCCTTAGACCAAAGTCTTGTATGATAATTGTGACCTTGACCAACCCATGTTCCTTCTGGTAGACCCCTAACACAATCACAATAATTTCTTTTGTAAATTAAATTATTGTGGTAAACCTTGAACTTGTCCATACAAGGCCAAACAGTAATCACCTCATCATAATTCTTTTTGCATATTGAATTATGTGTCAAAACCTAGTCCATGTTAACACAAATCAAGTTGAATAACTTGTCGTGTTTCTATATTGTATATTTTGTTGTATTTGTTTGTTTGTTGGTGAATGGCTTGTTTATCGTTATTTATTTGTATTGGTTAGATTGTACGGAGAGCAACGTTCTATTTGTAAAGAGAGTGACTCTATACCAAATTCCACAAGGCAAGTGATGCTCATGTCCCACTTTAGTGTTTTCAGTAGTGTGCATGATAGGCTATATTATTATTTTCCAAGTATATACTATGCTCAGAACACCTAGTAGTGTGTAGCCAACCTGAAACCCCTGCTAGGTACTAGTTTAGCTATACTAGAACAATATCACAACTGCCGATGCTATTTATTGTGTTGTGATACTTTGAAAATTGAAATTTAACAACCCAATGAAACACCTGGGTGGATTGGTAATTGCTTGGATTATGTTGAGTGGCTACTCAGGGCCATGTCCATGGTGGTTGTCACCTGGGTCACTCCCAGCGCCATGGATGTGGTGGTTGTCACCTGAGGGTACACTTGTGGATTACCACCCAGGACTAAAGAGATCTGTAGGTCTTCCATGTATAGTTAGCTTCCAGTGCAGCCTTTAGGTAATATGGGCTCTGCCAAGATTAAGTAAGTTGTGGGGGTTCCTCCTATTGTATTGACATTGGATGGTAGAATTTTAGGAGCAACGAGTCAATACTGTTATGGTTGAATCCCTCTTCCCAAAGATCTTGTCTCATTTTTCTCTCGGGGAAAATGAGTCTCAAGGTGAAAGTGCACAACCTCTTCAGAGTTAAAAAACGAAGATCTTAGTCGTGTCCCCGGTTATGGGCCAGTTGAGCAAACTAGACATAGTTGGTGCCGAAGGATCTCCTCATCTTTTCTGAATGAATTAAAACATGTTAGAAACCTTTTCCTAGAGCACATGGTGTGTCTACCCCTCTGTGATACCTTTTCAAACTCATGCTGTGTCTACCCATGATGATTTTCAAACTTCATGGTGTGTCTACCCATGATGACTTTATAAAACTTCATGATGTGTCTACCCATGATGCCTTTATCAAACTACATGGTGTGTCTACCCATGTTGATTTTCAAAGATTTTTCAATGATTTATCAAATATAGGACAAAATTGTCTTTATGCAAATAGCCCAGACTCCACCAGCCAAATATCATGTAGTTAGTTTATTCCTCAAAACTGCCACCATAGAAGTGTCACTTGCCAGTACATTGTTTGTACTGACTTCCTCCCTCGTGGGGGCTGCATATTCCAACGTGTAGATGAATTTGAAGACGAGTGAGGATTTCGTTTAGGATCTCGAGTCTATTGCCAAAATGTTCTGCCTGTGGCGCATGAAGATGAAGAAGGCTCATTGATGTATTATTTCCGATGTGTTTACTTTGAAACCTTGTTATTGGGCTAGTCCATGACGACTATGCCAGTTGTAAGGTTATTTTATTTCTTAATCATTGGATCAACGTTGTAGAATGATGCTACTGCAATGAATACTACATTTTGTCATGTGTATGCTATCAGTGATCCCGGGAATAGCAGGTTACACAGGTGTTCTATCTTTATCAAAAGGTAGGGCGCTACACATTAGTGTTGAAATTATTATTTTGAATGAAGTTCACATCAACAAGACCTTCTTGAGAAACCAAAGAAGCTAAAGGAACATTATTTGGATCAATATAAGCATGTCCATTCACAAGCATAGACATAATAGCATCAAGTCTATCACTCAAAGAGGAGGTTTCTTCAACATAATTTACCTTCTTACCAGTTGTAGCTCTCTCAGTGTGCCATTCAGAATAATTTACCATCATATCATCAAGAAGCTTTGTTGCTGCCCCAAGGTCATGAACATAAAGGTTCCTCCAGCAGATAAATCCAGAAGGTTTCTTGAAGAAAAATTCAAACTTGCATAAAAGGTTTGGATGATCATCCAAGTATGCAGTCCATGAGTGGGACATTCTTTACTAAAGATTTCATTCTTTCCCAAGCTTTAGAAACATGCTCATTATCAAGTTGCTTAAAATTCAGAATGCTACTTCTTAATGATATAAACTTAGCAGGAGGATAATATTTTCCAATGAAAGCATATTTACACTTAGTCCAAGAATCAATACTATTTCTTGGCAAATATAGCAACCATTATTTAGCTCTTCCTCTCAAAGATAAAGAAAACAAGTTTAGTTAAATAATATGTCCATCTACATCTTTATATTTTTTCATCTCACATAGTTCAACAAAATTATTAAGATGGGCAGCAGCATCATCAGTACTAATACCACAAAATTGGTCTCTCATAACAAGGTTTCACAGGGAAGGCTTTATCGCATAAAAATCAGAAGTAGGAGTAGGTGGAGCAATAGGTGTGCTAACGAAATCATTGTTGTTGGTGCTAGTAAAGTCACACAACTTAGTGTTATCAGGAGTAGTCATTTTAACAAGACTAAAAAAAGGAAACTACAGCTAGAATAAGAACTATTTTTTGTGTTTTTTGATAAAGAGAAGCAAACAAGATAAAATAACATAAACTAAGCAAAACAAAAACAAAGTAAAGAGATTGGAAGTGAGAGACTCCCCTTGCAGAAATTCTCTTCCTCCTCGGCAACGGCGCCAGAAAATAGCCTTGGTGGTGCAGATCTTGCACTCGTTGGGAAACCCCAAGAGGAAGGTATGATGAGCACAGCAGCAGTTTTCCCTCGGAAAGAAACCAAGGTTTAATCGACCAGTAGGAGGAAGGAGTAACTTCAGAAGGTTGATGCAGCTGAAGTGGCAAGGCGCACTACCGGTTCAGCAGCAATGTGGAACCTACACAACACAAACAATTCACTTTGCCCCAACGAAGCAGTGAGGTTGTCAATCTCACCGGTTTTGCTGATAACAAAGAGGTTAAATGTATGGTGTGGAAAACAGTATGAAAACAAGAGAAGTAGTGTGAAAGCAGTGGAAGCAGTGTGTGTATTATCAGAATGAGAAAATGGACCGGGGTCCACAATTCACTAGTGGTGTCTCTCCGTGAAAGATAAATAACATGTGTGGTGAACAAATTACAGATGGGCAATTGACAGAAATGAAGGATGCACCATTGTGCACAAGAAAGACATAAATATTACTATGTGATTCATGCATGCATTACAACAAAATACATATACCGTCATCCAACTGCATCTATGTCTAATAATCCACCCTCCGAATATCATCCGAACAAACGTTGGGTATTAGGTTGCAAGAAATAGATTATCGCAGTAAGCAATGTGTCTAATGTAAACTAAGTAAACACTGTTGTTTTCTCCCTATTGGCAACAACACATCCTCCATCTTTCACGTTTCTGTCACTCGAGCATAGATACAAAGAAGGCATGAACCCACTATCGAGCATAAATACTCCCTCTTGGAGTTACTAGCATCTACTTGCCTAGATCATCTACTAATAACGGAGAGTATGCAAGATCATAAATAACATATGCATGAAGATAACATGATAGATTGATAATCAGAAGACATAGTATTTAACATTCATCAGGTCCCAGCATACACAACATGTAGCATTACATAAAGATGATCTTGATCAAGTAGGGAAGCTCACGAGATCTAAACATGAGGTACAAATTGGAGAAGACAACCATCTAGCTACTTCTATAGACCCATAGTCCAAGGATGAACTACTTACGCATCACTTCAGAGGAGGGCGTGGTGGTGTAAACCCCTCCGGTGATGAATTCCCCTCCCGGCAGGGTGCCGGGGAGAGCTCTAGAACCCTCCCGGTCTCGGGATGACGATGACGGCGGCCTCGGGTGTTACTCGGGAAAAGTGGCATATATTTAGGGTTCACGTATCGGGGGGGTTATATAGGAGAAAGGGCGATGGCGGTGGACGCTCGAGGGGCCCACACCACCCCCAGACGCGGCCAGGGGGCGCGTCTCCCTATGGTGTGGCCCCCCTCCGGGCCTCTTCGAGACTCCGTGGAACCTTCGGGAATTCTAAGACTTCCTGGCTTCGAATTTTCCAATTCCGAGAATATTTCCAGAACAACTTTTCTGAAATTAAAAACAGCAGAAAACAGGGAACTGGCTCTGTGGCATCTTGTCAATAGGTTAGTCCGGAAAATCGATAAAAATGACATAAAATGTATAGGAAATATGTAGGAAACAACATGAAAACAATATGGAACATCAGAAATTAAGGATACGTTTATGACGTATCAGAGGGAAGCATGGATTAACTCATGTGGTAGAGGGTTTTATTTTATTAAAATAAAGGTATTGAGAACAAAAAAAATAGACATGTGTATGTTTATGTCAACGAATGGCAAACAGACAATATAGTACATCACAAGTTAACTAGACTTCACAAGAGCGACTCCCATTGAAGGATGTTCTTTATACTAGGGTCAGTAGATCATCCCTCTTCTCTTTTGTTTACACATTTATGCTTTAACTGATAAGCGGATCTGCCACTAGTCCAGGTGTGTAAAGTCCAATCAACAAGTGAGATAAATATGTCTACCTGCGTCCTCATGAGCTAAAACAGGGGCACAAAACAAGTATAATTTATAAGGTTTTAGAGGTAGCACATGAGAAATTTACTTTAGAGTTGCGGTTACATACCAGATATAGGTAGGTAAGTGGACACATTTGGCAAACTTTGTGTTTTTGGGAGATTGATTCACGATTAGAGCTCATACTCGGGACAGGTGAAGGCTAGCATAAGACTGGGAGCGACGAATTAAGAGAGCAATAATGGCCATAATCATGCATAGCGACAAAATCTTATTTATCAAAGCATAAATGGTATTACAGGTCAAAAACTAAATGATCATATAGGCTAAAGGTGACTGGTTTGTAGTCATAACATGGTGTAAGCATGCGCCAAGTCAACCAAATAAAGCATTCGAAGGAGAATACAAAATATTATGCTTTGATATGATAAAAATAACTCAGCATTTCTTTCAATGGCACATTAAGCACTCTCAGATGTTTGATACAAATCGTGCCACATCAATAACTAGTAAGCATTAAAATAACACTTAGCATGATATGAAAAAGTCTAAGCCGCAGTCTAAACAAGCTTCTTTTTGCACCGTTATAAGAACGGAATATTTTATTGCTTTCTAACACCAGCACTTTATTTTAACAAAAACTCTCCATATAATATATCAATGAAACAAAAAAGTACTACTACTCTACAAGAACTAACAGCTCTGAATAAGAGAGGCATGAAAATAGGAGCTAAAAGGAGTTGCAGTAGCTAGACAAAAATTAAGAATACGAGTAGGCATATGAAAAAGAGGAGCATGTCTCTCTCCCCCACAAGAATGCTGGGTTCCAACCAATTTTATTGCAGCAAGGAAAATAAATAAAAGAAAACAGACGCTCCAAGTAAAGTACATATGATGTGACCGAATAAAAATATAGTTTCACTAGAAGTGACCTGATAAGTTGCTGATGAAGAAGGGGATGCCTTGGGCATCCCCAAGCTTAGACGCTTCAGTCTTCTTGGAATTTTTCTGGGATGACCCACGGGGGCTTCCCCAATCATTGGCTTTTCAATCTTCTTGATCACATTATATCATCCTCTTCTCTTGACCCTTGAAAACTTCCTTCACACCAAACTCGAAGTAATTCTCATTAGAGGATTAATGCATTATCGAAAAATCACACGTTCTCCATGGACACAAGCACTATCAATACTTTCTAAATATTAGCTACAGCCACTGATGTTTTATGGAGCAAAGAAATCCACTCAACATAGTAAAAGAGAGAATGCAAAGTAAAAAGGTAGAATCTATTAAAACCAAAACAGTCTGTAAGACAAATTGTTTCAAGGCACTTACGTTCCTCAAACCAGAAAACTCAGAACTAGAAAAAGTTTCGTAAATAGCTGAGGATCATGCACAAAATATTTCAGGTTGTTTCGAATTTTCTGGGAATTTATACGAACTAAAAGTGGACAGCAAAAATTTGTTCCTGCGCAGAAATTCAAATCTAGTACAAACTTTTCACTGGAGACTTTACTTGGCTCAACAATTCGAAAAAGTAAAGATATAAAGGAGTTGCTACAGAAGTAAACAACACCCTGACTCAAAGAAAACAGAAGAAAACATTGCAAAAATAAAAACATGGGTTATCTCCCAAGAAGTGCTTTTCTTTAACGCCTTTCAGCTAGGCACAGAAAGAAAGAATCACGTGTTTTCCAATGAAGAAGCATCCAATTTGAGACAAGAAACCTCCTCAACAATTCATTGTATTTTATCTATATAAGTTTCAGATGTCCCTTTCTCAACACTTTTAGATTTACTACTTTCATCAAATGGGTTGTTAGGAACAATCCAATAGAAATTCTTTCCCAAGGCTTAATGCATTCCTGCGAGTTTAAAAGGTATTGGTATTTTGATTTTCTCCTTGTTTTTAGGTTTGGTCTTGTCTAGTTTATCAAGAGCACCAATAATATCTACACATGAGCCTAGCATCTTAAAACGGTCAAAGACTTTCCTAGCTTCTATAGCAACATCACCTAATTCTTTAAGCAAAGTTTTGATAATAAAATATCTTTTTTCAAGATCCTCAACATCATTTAGGTTAAGAAACATTTGTGGCATTATGGGGTTAAGGTTAACAAACCTAGCCTCTAACATGTGAACCAAAGAAGCTGCAGCAGTTTCATAGTTTGGAGAAAGTTGTACTACGGGTCTATCCTCAAAATCTTTATGCTTACTAACATGGTTAAATAATTATTCAATGTTATCCTTTCCAATTATAGATCCACTACCTATTGATAAATCTTTTAGGGTAAACTTTGGAGTAACATGATGAACTAAAATCAGAGTAGCAAAAATAACAACTACAATAAGAACTAATTTTTTTATGGTTTTGATATAAAGAAGCAAACTGGACAAAATAAAATAAACTAAGAAAAACAAAAACAAAATAAAAAATATTGGAGGTGAGAGACTCCCCTTGGATAAATCCTCTTCCTCCCAAGCAACAACGCCACAACAGTTGCTGGAGCCTTGACGGGAGACTTCTTGCTTATGATGACTTCGAAACTCCCCGGCAACGGCGCCAGAAAAGTTACTTCATGACGTGAGAACACACGTTCGTTGTGAGACCCCAAGAAGAAAGTATGAAGAGTGCAGCAAAAAGTTTTCCCTCAGAAGGAAACCAAGGTTGAATCGACCAGTAGGAGAAATAAATCACTTCTGAAGGTTGTTGACAGCTGATGTTGGCAGGGCGCACTACCACACTCAGCAGCGACGCGTAATCTGCACGGAATGTAACCAAGATAATTTACCCCAACGAGACAGTGAGGTTGTCAATATCACCAGTTTTGCTGAAAACAAAGGATCAGACTTGGGTCCATAGTTCACTAGTGGTGTAAAGAGAACAATGATTGCAGTAAAAAGAACAGTGCTTGCAGTAGGTTGTATTATCAGTGTAAAAGAATGGACTGGGGTCCATAGTTCACTAGTGGTGTCTCTCATAAAAGATAGATAACATGCTGGGTAAACAAATTACAGCTTGGCAATTGACAGAAATAAAGGGTGTAGCGTAGTGCATATGCAAGAAATGATGATTACTATGAGATTCATGCAGCCATTACAACATGATACATGGATCGTAATCCAACTGCATCTATGACTAATAATCCACCCTCAGAACGTAATCCAAGCAGACTTCAGGTGTTAAGTTGCAAGCAATAGATAATTGCATTAAGTAAAGTGCGTAATGTAAACAATAAAAGTGTCCTTAGACAAAGCATTGTTGTTTTCTCCCTAATGGCAACAGCACATCCCCCATCCGTCACGTTTTTGTCACACGAGCATAGATAAAAGGGAGGCATGAACCCACTATCGAGCATAAATAGTCCCTCTTGGAGTTGCGAGCATCAACTTGGCCAGAGCATCTACTAGTAACGGGGATCATGCAAGATCATAAATAACATAAACTTGATAGATTGATAATCAACTTGACATAGCATTCAATATTGATCGGATCCCAGCAAACACACCATGTAGCATTACAGATAGATTATCTTGATCATGTTAGGGAGCTCACAAGATCTAAACATGGTGGCATAAAGAGGTGAAGACAACCAACTAGCTACTGCTATGGACCCGTGATACGTCATAAACGTATCTATAATTTCTGATGTTCCATGTTGTTTTCATGCCTTATGCTACATGTTTTCCTTACACTTTATGTCATTTTTATCGATTTCTTAGGACTAAACATGGTGTCATGAAGTGTATGTTATTTATGATCTTGCATGCTCTCTGTTGTTAGTAGATGCTCTGGCCAAGTAGATGCTAGTGACTCCAATAGGGAGTATTTATGCTCGATACTGGGTTCATGCCTCATTTGCATCTATGCTCGAGTGACAGAAACGTGACGGATGGAGGATGTGATGTTGCCATTAGGGAGAAAACAACGATGTTTACTTGGTTTACATTGTTTACATTACACACTTTGCTTACTACGATTATCCGTTGCTTGCAACTTAATACCCAACGTTTGTTCGGATGATATTCGAAGGGTGGATTATTAGTCATAGATGCAGTTGGATGACGATCTATGTATTTTGTTGTACTGCCCACATGAATCTCATAGTAATCTTTATGTCATGCATGTTTCATTATCTGTCAATTGCCCAGCTGTAATTTGTTAACCATGCATGTTAGCTATCTTTTATGGAGAGACACCTCTAGTGAACTGTGGACCCCGGTCCATTTTCTCATTCTGATAATACACACACTGCTTCCACTGTTTTCACACAACTTCCATTGTTTTCACACTGTTGCTACTGTTTTCATACTGTTCTCATACTATTTTCCACACCATACATTTAACCGCTTTGTTATCAACAAAACCGGTGAGATTGACAACCTCACTGCTTCGTTGGGGCAAAGTGAATTTTTTGTGTTGTGTAGGTTCCACGTTGCTGCTGAACCGGTAGTGCGTGATGACCCATGAGTATAGGGGATCACAACAGTCTTCGAGGGAAGTAAAACCCAAATTTATTGATTCGACACAAGGGGAGCCAAAGAATATTTGTGAGCCTTAAAAAGTGAGTTGTCAATTCACCTGGACCTGAAAGTACTTCTGTTCGTAGTGGTTTATCAGTAGTAACATTTTTATAGTAGCAGCAGAAGTGAAATAATAGCAGAAGTGGAATGAAAACAGCAGCAGCAGTAGTGTTTGAAGTAAACATCGGATTAAATACTGTAGGCATAGGGATGGATGAACGGGCTTTGCATGGATAAGAAAGTTCTAATAATGATCATGTCAGGGGCATTGCAGATAAATAAGATAAAGCATCCAAGCACTAAGTAACCATAGGCATGTGTTCCGTAAATAGTCGTACGTGCTCGCAATGAGAACTTGCACAACATCTTTTGTCCTACCAGCCCGTTTTTAGCGGGGCCTCAAGGGACCTACTGGTAATTAAGGTGTTCCTTTTAATAGAACACCGGAGCAAAGCATTAACACTCCGTTAACACATGTGATCCTCTCATCGCAGCCATCCCCTCCGGTTGTCCCAATTTCTGTCACTTCGGGGCCTCGGGTTCCGGACAAGAATATGTGTAAACAACTTGCAGGTATGATCAAGAAACAATAATTATCATCGTGATTCAATAACATGTTTAGATCTGATATCATGGCACTCGGGCCCAGAGTAGCAAGCATTAAGCATAACAAGTTGCACGATGTCAATAGCACTAATAGAGGACACTAGGCACTATGCCCTAACAATCACGACATTATTACATGAATGGTCTCATCTAATCCCTACCATCCCCTTCATCCTACAGCAGGGAATTAATCACACATGGATGGGGAAACATGGATGGTCGATGGAGAGGCATTGGTGATGACAATGGCGATGATCTCCTCCAATTCCCTGTCCCGGCAGGGTGCCAGAACAGGAACTTCTGATCCCCGATCGATGTTTAGGACGTCGGCGGCGCTCTGTTGTGTTTATGTGGAATATGAAGTACCCCCTCGGGTTTTAGGGTTGAAGGCTACTTGTAGTCGAAAGGGGAGTCCGAGGGGGATCCTTGAAGGGGTCGTTGCATAGAAAACAAAAAATTCCTACGCGAGAGACACCCGAAAGTCCAAGATCTAATCTAGGAGACGAAGTGCAACGAGCAAAGAGAGGGTTAAGGAGAACACATACCTTCGAAGACACAAAGCGTTACGAGATCAAATCTCGTTGTTGGCGTAGTCGTACTCACACCAATCCCGATAGCGAGAAGATGTGCACCGCAATCCGGCGGTGCCTCCGTGATCGGTCACACATACGGTTGATGACGACCTCCGTTCCCTTGATCCAGCGGGGTGCGGAAGTAGAGGATCCCTCGGAACTCCAGCAGCACGACGACGTGGTGTCGGTGAAGAATCCCACGGTCAGGGCTTCGCCAAGCCCGAGACCATGTAATGGAGCAGCGGGTGGAGAGGAAATGAGGTGGGCAAGTGTGTGGAGGAGGGAGAGCTCTCACCCTTCTTTTATAGGGAAAGGGGAGACATCCAAGGGGTGGGTGTGGCCAGCCCATGGTGGTGCCCCACCTCTTCCTTCATCATGTGAGTGGACACTCCACTCACACCCACTCATTTTCCCTTAAAACTCTACTTAGAAAATCCAAGAGTTTTTCTTTAATAAATAAATAAAACATGTTTATTTCTTTATTTCAGCATTTGTTAATTCTATGAACAAAGTTTTGCATATAGCACCTCGAATCATTTGTTAATTCTATTAACAACCATTCGATGAAAAACCCCTTGAATTATTTCAATTTTCCCCGAAACAATTTCGATGCTGCCCAAAATATTCTTCGATATTCTATATCCTCTCAAACGCGTCATCGAACCTTAATTGTGTCACCCTACGGTTCGTGAGTAAGATAGACATGATCGAGACTCCTCTCTTATCAATAATCAACAGTGGGATCTGGAGATCAGTGATGACTCCTATATATTCAACGATGACTCTCGTGATCGTGTGAACCAACAACGTCATGAACTATTCCCTTTGTCTAGTGATATTTTACTTGTCCGAGATTCGATCATTGGTATCAACCATACCTTGTTCAATCTCGTTATCGACAAGTACGCTTTTCTCGTTCCCATGATATAACATCCTTGTGATCATATCACGTGCTTGCAAGCGGTGTCGATGTGATATCACCGAGAGGGCCTAGAGTATATCTCTCCGTCATTTTGGATGGAAAAATCCCACTCTTGATCCATGATCCTCAACTAATACTTTCCGAATACCTAACGGCACCTTTATATCACCCTCTTATGGTGTGATGTTTGATGACATCAAAGCACCCTTCCGGTATCAGTGATTGACATGATCTCATGGTCTAAGGAATAAGTTACTTCGTATGTTTGATATAACAATGTAAACTTAATGACTTGATCTCATTGCTATATTCATTTTGGGTATATGTTCATCACATCATTCTTCTAACAACATGACCCCGTTATTAACAACATCCAATGTTCATGATCAGGAAACCTTGATCATCTATTAATCAACGAGCTAGTTAAAAGAGAGGCTTTACTAGGAATCATTGTTTGTTTATTAAACACACATGTATCAACGTTTCCGGTTAATACAATTATAACATGAGAAATAAACATTCATCATAAACAAGGAATAAGATAATAACCATTTTATTATTGCCTCTCGGGCATATTCCCTTCAGTCTCCCATTTGCACTAGAGTCAATAATCTAGTCTGTAAGCACTTAACACATATGGCGTTCCAGTGTTATTACCATGCTTTGCATGTGGTAAACATCATCAAAAAGATCTGAATTGTTCAAGTCCTATTGTATTTGCATGTTCTTTGCATCTACATGCATCACTCATTCTCTAATGAGATGGCTTTGTATACATATGGTCAATCGGTGAAACCTTGATTCCTCAGCTTAAACTAATGTCACTAACGTTGTGAAAATGTAGCTTCATAGTGTTAGCATTCTTGGAATTCACCAAGTTCCGGTGATACCTTAATTCCTCAGCTTAAACTAATGTTACTAACATTGTGAAAATGTAGCTTCATAGTCTCAGCATTCTTGGAAATTCACCAAATTCAATAAAGAACTCCTTGACAAAAAATTCGCTTATTATCAGTTGTCAACACAACTATATACTTTAGCCTTTGTTGTAGTAACTGTCACAATATTTTAATTTTGAAACTCTTTCAAATCCAGCATGGAACTTTCTTCCAGCCTATTCTGCTACCCTTCATCACATATTTTAATTGAGATAAAATTACTTGAATAAATGACAAGACTATTAGTGTAACATATTACAACTAATATTTTGTCATTACTACATAGGAAAACATATCCTTAGCATTTCTAAAATGACACAAGGATCTCTCCCACTGTTGTCTAATCAACATATGAATTATCCTGCTGTAACATTTTATACCATAGGACTCATCTGGTTGTGTACATAGCTTGGAAACATGACTTAGAAATCTCAATTTCAATGATGCTCATCATGTGTCAAAACATTTGAATCTTGCTCAATTATTTTCCATGTGACAAGAACTCCTTCTTGTCATTTCGATATTGACTTACTTCAATATTTCATCTATGTAATTTGGCTTCCATCATATCAGGCGCGTCAATCCATCTCTTATAGATATCGATGCCCAATATCTTCTAATCCTTTCATCAATATGAAAATCTTAACCGTGTTAATTTAAAATACATATTTTCCAATCAACCATATGTCATCTACATAAAGTATTGGAAATATGTCATAGCGCTCCCACTTAATTTCTTGTAAATCTACAAGCATCTTTATCGTTCATGATGGAATCAAACTCTTTTGATAACTTCATTAAGGTAAAGATTTCAACTTCGTTATGCTCACTTCAACCATTGAAGTGTGCGTACCTTCTAGCAACCTTTTGAATTTTACAAAACTCTCAGATTGTGTCAAGTACACATCTTTGAACAAACTTCCTCGAGAGGAGAGTTGGTTTTGTTATTCAACTGCCATATCATAATATGTAACTTTTGTTAGAACTATCCACAAAGACTAAATCATCACTACGGAAGATCAAAATCTTGTAGTAGCGAACGCTTTGAACTTCGTCGAAAACAACCTTTTCGATAAGTACAACTTTCAAAGGATGTAAAAATCCATGTCTTTGTCGCTATATAGACCCTTTTGCTATCGTTAGGCATCAAGCCTATCAAAAGGACTACCAAGTCACATACTTGATATTCATACAAGGATACTATGGCGGATATTATGACTCATAGTCAATTTTACGAAGTCAGGGCCCATAATGTGCTTCCTTTATAAGGTCCAGGTCCTTTTGTTGTCAAAACAACACTTTACTCTTAAACCATAAGTTGGTATAAGTACAAAGTTTTAGGACTTTTGTGGTTCAGTATGCAAACTCATCCGAAGTATCTACAACACGTGTAGTGTCTTCTACTTTGTCAAAATAGCAAACCCCGGAACAACTTCCAGTGATGCGCTACTCTTGACATGATAACAAAGATTCTCTAATCTTGTTGAGTTTGTACTATGCTCCCACTCACTTGTTTCGCAAGAACTACTTTCTCGAGAAATCAACCCTTTCTGACATACAACATTTGTCCTTTGGTCCGGTGATAGGAGAAATACCCAATGTTTTATTTGGGATGACCTTATAAACATATATTTATCCTATTTTGGTTGTAAACATTTTACACATTCTATGCACACCAAAACTTAAGAAAAAGACAATTTGGGTCATTACCCAAACCATATCTTATATGGTGTCAATTTCAATGGATCATGATGGCGCTCTTTTCAGTGTAAAAGCGGTTGTCACTAATGTATAAACTAAAAAATTATAATGGAATTTTTATTTATCTTACCATGTCAAACAAGGTTTTATTTTGTCTCTCGAACACTCCAAACTAATGTGGGGTAATTCGAGTAATATAAGTTATAGAACAATTCTGCAACTACTCAGATGTTTTGCTAAAGTTGTAACTCAAACTTTATCCTTTATGATCCAATCATAAATACTTGATTATCTTGTTATAATTATTTTTACTTCATATTAATAACCTTTTGAACCAATTCAAAATGTCAAACTACATTCTCTTTAAATAGATATACTCACATATCTACTCAAATCATCGTCAAAATTTTATGAAGGAAAAATTAATCCACCATGCATGACTACACATAATGGACTATATACATCAATATGCATAATCTCCACTAAATTAGTCGTCCATTCTACTTTGGCCTATGAACGGAATTTTACTCATCTTTTGGAAGAGGTCTCACAAGCGTCAATTTATTCAAAACAAAATGACTCTGGAAGTCCATCAATATGGAGTTCCTTCATGTTTTCCTTTCCGGTATGAACTAAAATGGTGGTGTCACAATTTAAGTGAAACTCTTTTACGTCTTGCAACGTTTAGCATTTAGTTTTATAGATGTTTACTTTACCAACATGATTTATATTAACATATCCATCAATTATGGAATATGGTCATAGTTTGAACAATCTCATTTTTTCTCACAAAAGACTAGAACAAAATAACAACTTATTAAGTTCTTAAAATAAATCTTGAATGTTTGGTTCCATACGACAATGAACACAATAACACTTTATTTATGTTCTTGTCATAATCGATTCCACATCTATTACTAGTTCCTTTTAGTCCCTTGTATTTCTTGCATTGCGTTTCTTTGTATGATAACTCATACCAACCAATGTGGTATCAAAATACCCAAAAATACTTTGTTAACTAATAATACATCTATAACTTGTATATCAAGCATATACTCCTGAGCTGGACTTTTCCAGTTATCTTCTTTTTCTGCCATATATCTTTTTGTAATTCTATTTTCAAAATTCCTTTTCCTTTATAGAAGAATCATTCAACATCAAACAATGCTAGTCGTACTAGCTCATTTTCTTTGGCGTGTTAGTCATATACTATCACCCATTGAGTCATACTTTGAGTTTCATTGTTCTACTAATATCACCACATTAATAGTATTCTTCTAGATTCCACTCTTAGCAATCTCCAAGTAAGGTAAACGACTTTACCCATACTTTTAATCCATACCATCATAACAATTTTATGATTAAGCTACTATAGCTCGAAGGAAGGAATTTAGAGGATAATTTTTAGCACCCAACTTCTTGGAATATTCAAATGCCTAGCGTCTTCAATCATTGCATATATTCAGATAATATAAGCAAACATTGTCACGCTAAATTATATCCAGTCATGTTGCCACAAATAAGTTTCTAGATATCAATATATCTTTCACTTGATTGTTTCTGAAAACAACTCTTTTCAGTTCCTAAAGCACCTTGATCGACAAAACATTCTTTTGAAGATAAAGTAATATGGAAACAACCATGACTCTGGATTCTAAGTAGGAATTGGTTGCTCTCTAGATCAATCAATTATTAATCATATGGACCTAGGTAGGAAATACCGAAAATCTACAATAGGACTCAATTTTAAATTTCACTAATACGGTACCAATCTTAAATGATTTTTACCAGATCATAACAGTTATATCTCAATTAACAATCTAAGTATAAGGTAGTTATGTGGATGCCAATGAATACTATAATTTGTGCAAATTCACTTTGATTGGTTGTTCATGATAAATAAGTTTAAGTTAATTCAAAATTATACCATGAACTCCCACTCAAAAACAACATCCCTCTTAGTCGTCTTTAGTGATTACACGAACCAAATTCACTACACCAAAACCGATCATCACGTGAGATGATGTAGCTTCAAAGGCGAACATCGACATGATCATCATATCATCCATATGACTCAAGCTTTACCTTTTGGTTACGTGTTTAGAGGCCATGTCTGTACATGCTAGGCTCGCCAAGTAGAACCGTAGTATTGCATGTGTTTCAAGGCCATGTATGTACATGCTAGGCTTGAAAACACCCGTTGTATGCGAACGTTGATTCTGTCACACCCGATCATCACATGGTGTCTCGAAACGACGAACTTTCTTAACGGTGCATACTTAAAGAAGAACACATTATTATCTTGATGTTAAGTGAGAGGGATCATCTTATAATGCTACCGATGCTATCTAAGAAAAATAAGATGCATAAAAGGATTAACATCACATGAAGGATAATGTGATATGATATGGTCCTTCTTGCACTTGATCTCCATCATGTGCATCATGGTATGATCTCCATCATTCCACCGGCGTGGTACCAAGTACCATTGTACCCCAATCTTGATTGTCCATCAATAATAAGACAACCATATGGATACCTTCCGGTATATCAATAATTTACAAAATAGATCATCTCATAATCAAATTTGTATCATTGACCATATCACATCACATGCCCAGCAAAAACTAGTTAGACGCTTCTAATTTATTTTTGCATATTTTACGTGGCTTAGGGCTTTCGAGGATAGAACCGTTCATACCTACGAACATCAATCACAACGTTGATAAACACATTTTTAACAACCCTTCGTAGATTAGATCTTAACTATAGTAGGAGAAACAGACACCCCCATAGCCACAAGTGAGACAATTCTCGCGTACATAGTACACGTAAACTTAGTCTGGGGCAGCTTCATCCTACTATGCCACTAAGATCATAAAATACTCAAAGAGGCAATAACATGATCATCAATGCCCACATACACCTATGTGTTCTACCCGTACAAAACATCTACGCATAGATCTGGCTCTAATACCACTGAAGGAGTAGTTGTATAGAAAACAAAAAAAATCCTACGCGAGAGACACCCGAAAGGCCAAGATCTAATCTAGGAGACAAAGTGCAACGGGCAAACAGAGGTTTAAGGAGAACACGTACCCTCGAAGACACAAAGCGTTACGATATCAAATCTCGTTGTTGGCGTAGTCGTACTCACACCGATCCCGATAGTGAGAAGATGTGCATCGCAATCCAGCGGTGCCTCCGTGATCTGTCACACGTACGGTTGATGACGACCTCCGTTCCCTCGATCCAGCGGGGCGCAGAAGTAGAGGATCCCTCGGAACTCCAGCAGCACGACGATGTGGTGGTGGTGAAGAATACCACGGTCAGGGCTTCGCCAAGCCGGAGACCATGGAATGGAGCAGCGGGTGGAGAGGAAATGAGGTGGGCAAGTGTGTGAAGGAGGGAGAGCTCTCACCCTCCTTTTATAGAGAAAGGGGAGGCAGCCAAGGGGTGGGTGCGGCCAGCCCATGGTGGTGCCCCACCTCTTCCCTCATCATGTGAGTGGACACTCCACTCACACCCACTCATTTTCCCTAAAAACACCACTTAGAAAATCCAAGAGTTTTTTCTTTAATAAATAAATAAAACATTTTTATTTCTTTATTTCAGCATTTGTTAATTCTATAAACAAAATTTTTTATATAACACCTTGAATCATTTATTAATTCTATTAAAACCATTCGATGAAAAACCCCTTGAACTGTTTCAATTTTCCCCGAAACAATTTTGGTGCTGCCCAAAATATTCTTCGATATTTCGTATCCTCTCAAACGCGTCATCGAACCTTAAGTGTGTCACCCTACGGTTCGTGAATAAGATAGGTATGATCGAGACTCCTCTCCGATCAATAATCAACAACGGGATCTGGAGATCTGTGATGACTCCTATATATTCAACGATGACTCTCGTGATCGTGTGAACTATTCCCTTTGTCTCGCGATATTTTACTTGTCCGAGATTCAATCATTGGTATCAACCATACCTTGTTCAATCTCGTTACCGACAAGTACTCTTTTCTCGTTCCCATGATATAACATCCTTGTGATCATATCACGTGCTTGCAAGCGGTGTCGATGTGATATCACCGAGAGGACACAGAGTATATCTCTTCGTCATTTTGGATGGACAAATCCCACTCTTGATCCATGATCCTCAACTAATAATATCCAAATATCTAACGACACCTTTATAGTCACCCTATTATGGTGTGACGTTTGATGACATCAAAGCACCCTTCCGGTATCAGTGATTGACATGATCTCATGGTCTAAGGAATAAGTTACTTCGTATGTTTAATATAACAATGTAAACTTAATGACTTGGTCGCGTTGCTATATTCGTTTTGGGTATATGTTCATCACATCATTCTTCTAACGACATGACCCCGTTATTAACATCCAATATTCATGATCAGGGAACCTTGATCATCTATTAAACAACGAGCTAGTTAAAAGAGAGGCTTTACTAGGAACCATTGTTTGTTTATTAAACACACAGGTATCAACGTTTCCGGTTAATACAATTATAGCATGAGAAATAAACATTCATCATAAATAAGGAATAATATAATAACCATTTTATTATTGCCTCTCGGCCATATTCCCTTCAGTCCTGGGGGGGCCACACCCTATGCTGGCGTGGCTAGAGGGGGACCCGCGCCAGGGGGTGTGGCCTCCCTATGGCCCCTCTCCTGGCCCCCTTCTGGCTTCCAGGGTCTTCCGGGGTGAAAACATCAATGGGCTCTTTTCTGGGCATTTTCTGGAAAGTTGATTTTTCTGCATAAAAACGAGACACCAAAGTAATTCTACTAAAAACAGCGTTAGTCCGTGTTAGTTGTATCCAAAAACACAATTTAGAGGAAAACAATAAGAAAAGTGTTCGGAAAAGGAGATACGTTTTCGACGTATCAGTGCGCCCTGCCATCTCAGTTGCATCAACCCTCTAAAGTTACTCCTCCTCCCGCTGGTCGATTTAAGCTTGGTTTCTTTATAAGGGAAACTTTCTACCGTGTTCTTCATACCTTCCTCTTGGGGTCTCCCAACGAATGTGTGTTAGACGCGCATCAAGCTAATTTCTGGCATCGTTGCTGGGAAGGAAGAGAATTTCGGCAAGGGGAGTCTCTCACTTCCATTCTCCTTACTTTGTTTTTGATTTGCTTAGTTTATTTTATTTTGTCTTGTTTTCTTCTCTTTATCAAAAAGACAAGAAAATTAGTTCTTATTCTATTTGTAGTTTTTATCCTATTTTTAGTCTTGCTAAAATGAGTGTTCGTGAAGTTGGGGTTCGTTCTTTTAAACAACAAGGTGGAGAAAGTTTGAAAGATGCTTGGCAAAGAATAAGTGATGCTCATCATAGATGCACTAAGAAATATTCCACTTTAATCCTTCTTAGGAATTTTTATGTTGGCATTACTAGCTGGTGGTATGTTCTAGACACTCCTACAGGCGGTAATTTTCTGGGAACACCTGCTTTGGAAACCTGTAATTTAATTGAAAGTTTAGTTCGAACACCACTTACTAAGGTTGTTAAAACTGAGATCACTTTAGATGATGTTATTAAAAAGCTAAACTCAATATCCATGATAGCAATATCCACAAGAGAATTACTGTTTTAGAAGCTAGCAATATCCATGATAGTCAAAATATGAGGATTGGTATATTAGAGGAGGCTATGGAAACTTTAAGCTCAATTTTTTCTTCTCTTAAGTTTAAGAGGGAGAAACCTTTTTATGGGAAAAGAGAAAAAAATATGTATGTCCCCAAGGTGCCTAAACCAAAATCTCCTAATGTGCTTAAAATTAATAAAACTTTTAGTGAAACTAAAAGTGGATTTGCTTGTTGAATCATCTTCAGGGGCGCCTAAGGTACCTATTGCTACAATTGGTGTTTCGGAGGAAGTTATCAATTTGGATGCTTCTTCACTTGAAAACACGTGAATCCACTTTTTTGACCTAGCTAAAAGGCGTTAAAGAAAAGCACTTCTTGGGAGATAACCCATGGTTTTATTTTTGCTTTGTTTTTCTCTGTTTTCTTTGAGTCAAGGGGTTGTATACTTCTATATAAACTCAAGTGTATCTTTATTTTTCATGTTTTAGTTGTCCCAAGTGAAGTTTCTAACGAAAGTTGGAGTTGGTTTTGGATTTCTGCGCAGGAAACAGATTTCTGTTGTGCACCGTAAAAAATCGTATAAAATCAAGAAAAATCAGGAAAATCTAAAAACAATTGTGCTTATTCCTCAGCTAATTCTGAAAAAAATTTGTTCTTTAAGTTTTTCTATCTAAGCAACGTAAGTGCCCCGAACAAATTCGTCTTTACAGAATTTTCTGGTTTTGGCAGATTCTGCCATTTTTCTTGCATTTGCTCTTTTACGATGTCAAGTGGACTTCTTTGCTTCACAAAACATTGGTGGCTGTAGCTAATGTTTAAAAGTATCAATATCACTTGTGCCCATGCATAACCCATTAATTTTTGGTTGTTGCGCTAACCCTCTAATGTGAATTACTCTTTAAGTGTGGTGTCAAGGAAGTTTTCAAGGGTCATGAGAAGAGGGTGATATAATGTGATCAAGAAGAGTGCCAGGTCAAAGCTTGGGGATGCCCCCATGGTTTATCCCAGAAAATTCTAAGAAGACTAAAGCATCTAAGCTTGGGGATGCCCAAGGCATCCCCTTCTTCATCAACAATTTATCAGGTCACTTCTAGTAAAACTATATTTTTATTCGGTCACATCATATGAAGTTTACTTGGAGCGTGTGTTTGTTTTTCTTTTGTTTTCCTTGCTGAAATAATATTTTTGGACCCTAGCATTCTTTGTGTGGGAGAGATACACGCTCCGCTTTTTCATTTGAATACTTGTTCTGCTCGTATTCTTAGTTTTTCTTCTAGCTGCTGCAGAATTCCTGTTTAGCTCATGTTTTTCTTGCATCTCTTATTCAAAGCTTTTAGTTTTAGTAGAGTTGTGTTAGTACTCTCTTGTTTCATTGCTATATCTTTTGTAGAGTTTTTGTTGTTTGTTGTTTGGTAGAAAATGCTATGTGTGGTAGATGGTATAACGAAAAAGCTTGCATATTCTTGTAGATCATTCAACTGTTTCACTTGATTATTTGATGTTGTTTTGAGATATTAATATTCTTAATGGTAAACTTGCTGGTCTAGTAGAGTAAAAACAATTAATGGTTGGTCTAAAAGCTTGAAACTGTGCCACACTCAAATAACCAGTTGATAGGATAATGGTATATGACTTCCTTTGCTGATAGCAATCGGAATGGATTTTTGCTACGCGCTACGGTCGGGGTAGCTAACAGTGAATTATCACTGCCACGGACCCTCTTGGAGTGATTTTCATTATGCCTTGTGATACCATAATTTTATTTGGAATCTTTTAACTTGTGAGTTCTATGTTGCGGTTTTCTGGCACTTCCACCATCCATATTTGCTAGCCTCTTCAGTACTGTATGTTGCCCATTATCACAATGAGAGTTGGTGCAAACTTCTCCAGTCCATCCAAACCCCGTGGGAGAACCTTGTTCTTCTACACATAAGCCAAATTTATCTTCCTCAAAACAGCCACCATACCTACCTACCATGGCATTTCCATAGCCATTTCGAGATATATTGCCATACAACATCCATCATCATTATGTTACTTGCCATGCTTCATTGTTATTTTTGCATACTGCTACACTGGTAGGAGCATTTAGTTTTATTCATCAAAGATATTTCAGTTTAAGTTATGAGTACTAAAGGTGTGTTGATTCAATGTAAAATAGAGTGTTTCCCCTACCAGTGAGGTTATATATAAAAAAAGAGAAAAAGCCCAAAGAGAAAAAAAAGAGGCAAAATACAGAAAATAAAGAGAGAGGGGGAAGCACTACTATCATTTATTCCACACGTGTGCTTTGTTTAGCATCATGAGAGAGTTTTTATATTATGACTTGCATAACTATGTGGGCAACTTACATTATAGAACCTGGCTTGTATATTCCAATGGTGAGCCTCCTCAAAAGAGCTCTAGGTCTTCGTGAGCAAGCAAGTTGGATGCACCCCCACTAGTTCCATTGGAGAGCTTTCATACACTTATAGCTCTATGTGCATCCGTTGTGTGGCAATCACTACTCCTTGCATAACTTCGATTATAAGACTTCCTCTTGTCTAATGATCATTTTTAGTTGTGTGAGACTTTCTTCCATTGACCATCCAAATCCCCCATAATGTTCTTTTAGCCACAACATCCTGGTGCCAGGAACCAATACAGAACGCTTGCTTGTTTTGAGTGCACAATTATTTGAATGATTTTCCTATGTGCATATTGTTGTCACTTGACTTGATCCTAACAGGAGTTTTTGTGAGATTTTGATGCCTTGGATGATGATATTGTTGTTCTTGAAGCTTAAATCATCTTTAATATACTTTCCAAAGTGGATTGTCTTTTAGTATTGATTCATTGAAAAGTTTTACTTTGTTAATTTGATCCTAGTTTACATGCTTTACATTACTATGATGATCAAGTTTATGTTGGTAGCATGTCACCTCGGAAATTATTTGTTTTGTCGGTTGCCTACTCGAGGAAGGGTAGGAACTAAGCTTGGGGATGTTGATACATCATAAACGTATATATAATTTCTGATGTTCCATGTTTTTTCATGCCTTATGCTACATGTTTTCTTTACACTTTATGTCATTTTTATCGATTTCCCAGGACTAACTTATTGACAAGATGCCACAGAGCCAGTTCCTGTTTTCTGCTGTTTTTAGTTTCAGAAAAGTTGTTCTGGACATATTCTCGGAATTGGAAAATTTGAAGCCCGGAGTCTTAGAATTCCCGAAGGTTCCATGATGTCCCAAAGAGGCCCGGAGGGGGGCCACACCATATGGGCGGCGCGCCCCCCTAGCCGCGCTTGGGGGTGGTGTGGGCCCCTCGGGCGTCCACCGCCATAGCCCTTTCGCCTATTTATTCCCCCCAATACGTCAACCCTAATGATATACCACTTCTTCCCGAGAAACACCTGAGGCCTCCGTCATCGTCAACCCGAGATCGGGAGCGTTTTGGAGCTCTCCCAGGCACCCTGCCGGGAGGGGAATTCATCATCGAAGGGGTCTACACGACCATGCCCGCCTCTGGAGTGATGTGTGAGTAGTTCATCCCTAGACTACGGGTCCATAGCAGTAGCTAGATGGTTGTACTCTCCATTTATGCCTCATGTTTAGATCTCATGAGCTGCCTCACATGGTCGAGATCATCTATTTGTAATGCTACATGTTGTGTTTGTTGGGATCCAATGATTATTGAATGTTATGTCTTTTGATTATCAACCTATAATGTTATCTTAATGTGTATGTTATTTATGATCTTGCATGCTCTCCGTTGTAAGTAGATGCTCTGTCCAAGTAGATGCTAGTGACTCCAAGAGGGAGTATTTATGCTCGATAGTGGGTTCATGCCTCCTTTGCGTCTGTGCTCGAGTGACAGAAACATGACAGATGGAGGATGTGTTGTTTCCATTAGGGAGAAAACAACGATCTTTACTTCATTTACATTGTTTACATTACACACTTTGCTTACTGCGATTATCCGTTTCTTGCAACTTAATACCCAACGTTCGTTCGGATGATATTTGAAGGGTGGATTATTAGTCATAGATACAGTTGGATGAAGATCTATGTATTTTGTTGTAATGCCCCCATGAATCTCATAGTAATCTTTATGTCATGCATGTTTCATTATCTGTCAATTGCCTAGCTGTAATTTGTGCACCATGCATGTTAGCTATCTTTTATGGAGAGACACCTTTGGTGAACTATGGACCCCGGTCCATTTTCTCATTCTGATAATACACACACTACTGCTATTGTTTTCATATTGTTCTCATATTGTTTTCCACACCATACATTTAACCTCTTTGTTATCAGCAAAACCGGTGAGATTGACAAACTCACTGCTTCATTGGGGTAAAGTGAATTGTTTGTGTTGTGTAGGATCCACGTTGCTGCTGAACCGGTAGTGCGCCCTGCCATCTCAGCTGCATCAACCTTCTAAAGTTACTCCTTCCTCCTAGTGGTCGATTCAACCTTTGTTTCTTTCTGAGGGAAACTTGCTACTGTGCTCTTCATACCTTCCTCTTGGGGTCGCCCAACGAAGGTGTGTTACACACGCATCAACCCGTAGTCCAAGGATGAACTACTCACGCATCACTCTGGAGGAAGGCATGGTGATGTAGAGCTGTAACATCCCTGGTTTTTGGAAAGTCCAAAAATCGCTAAAAATTGAAACTTTTTGTTTTCATGTTATGCAAGTCACCAAAAACCTATTGAGATGCAAGAAACAAAAGGAAACAACACATATGTTAATAAATTTGGAATTAGGAATGCATTATCCCTCTATTCCATAAACCCTAAAATATCATTCAAAATAAATAACCATTATTCAAAGAAAATTGGTTTCTCTTAGAAAACCTTATTTTATAACATGTTTTCAAATCAACTATTACTTGGAAAATTCTTTATAGTCTATGAAACCAAAGAACTATTACCTCTTACAATTTTTATGCCTTCAAATTATTTTATGAGAATAACAACTATTTATATTGATATGCAAATGTTATTTCAAGTTTGAAAACATAAAGTTCTATTCATAAAATGTTTTTATTTGAAAATAACATAAAATAGTACTTGAAAACAATATTAAAGCAGGTGGAATTCTTTCTAAATTTGATTTAAACCACTTTTATAATTATTGAATTTTCTATTTTAAAAATAGCATTAAGTTACTCTTAATAAATCTTCATACCCTAAAATTATAAAATATGAAAATTCCTAAAAGGGTCTTAGGAAACAATAGTTGAACCATAGAAAATATTTCTAAAAATTGTTTAATCATATAAAAATTAATGTTTGCTATTAAAGTGAGTATCATTGTTTCTTCATATTTTAAAATCACCAAATATGAAAACCATTAAATATGATTTTGTAAAATGTTATTTTATCACATTGATGTCTCTGATATTTTATTCAACCAATAATTTTCATTTATATAATTGATATTTTTTAAATGGCATTAATAGGCTATTAGTGAAATCATTTTTATTTCAAAATATAAAATAGCAAAACAAGTGTAAATGATTTTCAAAAATGATATTTGACTTATATAATGTCTCTTTATTTTTATAAAACCCTTTCTCAAAATTAAATTTGATTTTCTATTAAAAATGCTATTAAGTCACTTTTAATGAATTATTCAAATTTCATAATTCAAAAATGTAATATGTTCAAAAGTTTGTGAAAATAGTTTTTCTGGAAAGGCAATTAAATTTTAAGAATTTGGAAATTGGTTTCATGCCAATTGGACTTTTTATACAGAAGTTATTAAAGAAATGATGAAACAGAAATTAAAAAGAAAAATAAAAGAATTGATGATGTCATCAATGACATCACCTCGTCTTCAAGCTCTGGCAGAAACTTCCACTGCCGTTTCTCCTCGCCGTAATTGCTCGCGTTTAAGAGCAGAAACGGAACATGAAATCCCAGCACCTTATAGCCCTGCACCACCTCTCCTTTTCCCCTCCCTCTTCTTTCGATTTGGTGCCCCGAGACGAGAGAATTTGGTCGCCGGAGTTCATCTCTGCCGCCGCCATTTTTCTTCGATTCCGGCGAGGTGAGCGAGTCCCCATGGCCGAGACATATCCCTTATTGATACCCGTGGTCGTGCGCATCCACTAATGCCCTCAGGCGATTTTGTGGTGCGGTGTAGTGACGAGGAGAGCTCGTGCGCATCTCGCCGGCGCCACCGTAGCTCCGTCTTCGTTGCACCACCGTCCCTGGAGGCGATGAAGGATTCCGTGGGCCTCATCGAATTCGCGGTGACGCACCGAGCCCTATGGACCACTTCCCCGTGCTCGTAGCCCCCTGCAACCTAGCCGCCGTGGAGACCCGAAGGTCGCCGGAGTTCGGGACCTCACCATCCGCACGCCGCGGCCGTCCCAGGACGTGACAGCCCGTGCCACTGCCGCCATCCTCTCCGCCGTGACGCGCTGGTCCTTGTCGGGCCCCTATTCGCCCCGGAGAACCCCTGCATCGTCCCTTCCGTGAAGACCCGAGCCGCAGCGCCGCCCTCGTCTCCATTTCCGGCGAAATTCCGCCGCCCGGTGAGCTCCCTCCCTCTGTGTTTTTTTTCCTGCCGTTAGATCTAGATCCGATGACCCATGTTAAATCACTTACCGAAAGGGTATCGGCGAATAGCGTAGCGCCACATGTCGCCTAGTCAGTTGCGCGCGCATTGCTTATCTGTCGCTCGGTGCAACGCCTAGCAGGCCCCAGCCCATGTGTTATCTGTTGCGCTGCGCGGTAAATAGCCGTTTTCAGCCCAGCCTGTCTCTGGTTTTTAATTCCGAATAAAAATAGATTTGTAAATTTGCAGAATAGTCCCTAAAACTTAGAAACATCATATCTTTTTAACCATAAGCCCAAATTTAGCAAACTTGGACTTTTTGAAATCCCCTGGATATGTAGAATCTTTTAGCACTGGCCAAATTCAAATTTGACAAACTTAAATTGGTTCAAATTCAAATATGCTTGTTTGATGAATTTTGGCATAATTCAAATTCTACAAATCCAAAAATTGCAAATAAAATATATATGGAAACCTTAGGTTGTGTACTTTCATACCCTCTGCCCCAAAATAATTTTTGATCAAATTAAAATTGAATTTATAATTAAGTTGTCTATTTAGTATTTTTGGCATAGAATTAATTTTATAAATAATTAGAATATGTTTTCTTAAGCAATGGTGCTCCATATGGCAACCTTAATCCATAGAAACCATTGCCATAGAATTTTGGACACATATGAGCCATACCCATGTATTTTAGGCCAAGTTATCACACACATGTTTCACACCATATTAAAAATGACTTGGGAAATAATTTTTGCTTAAGTGGTTCTATGTGTGTATGGCTATATGAAACCAAGGCTAAGTCCTTAGTGAAGTTTAAACTTATACTTAGCCAACAAATGAACCTAAAAACACTAGTACAAATGTTTCCATCAACTTCTTGTCTCCCCATGCTTGCTTCAAGATTTCACCAAGTTGGGATTTGTGAGAACCATGAAGTGCAATGGAGGACTTAACCATCTAGAGATTTTTCAACATGAAGATAGAAGACCAATGAAGGACTTAGCAAATAAAACAAACTTCAGAAGAATCTCCAAAAAGTGGACGCACTTAGAAGAAAACCAGAGAAACTTCCAGAAGACTAAACCCCCTTTCTCTCTAAGTCTTTTTCCTTCCCTTTTCTATTCTTCTCCTTTCAACTTGATGGCAAAATGAAGAGAAATAAGGAAGATCATTGAAGAAATGACTTAGGATCCACAACAATCTGAAGCATACTCCATCAAGTTCAAGTACATGAAGAAATGAAGAACAAGACCCACCTCTCCATTTCTATCCTCTTGTCTCATTTATCCTCTATTTTGACTTAGTGATATCTTCACATTTCTTAAATAAAACACTTAGTTGTGACCACACCACTTGGGAAACAACTAGTGAGAAAACCATGAAGACTATCAAGACCAAGAGAAGCACCACACCAAGGAAGGAAACAACTTAGATGGCATGATGATGATCTTCAAGAAGGCAATCACATGAGGACTAGAAGCAATTCATACAAGTTGAAGGATAACAATTTGTTTTTGTCCAACCATTGACCCAAATGGAAAACCCAAGACTTAGTAATATTTTCCCTTTGATGATGAATTTAGTAGACCTACCCTAACCACAATGGAAAATACTAACATAGTCACTCAAATATTTTTTGAAGGTGAATATGACCAAGTGTTTGCATGTATTACTTTAGTTGAAGAAGTAATATGTTTATTCTAAGTGAACTCTAGGAACTTCCTCGACAAGTATGGTTATAATAAAGTTAGTTTTCTACAAACTCAACCTAGCCCATCTCAAGTAAACCCTTGGAAATTCCTTAACATATGGAACCAAGAAATAATAAATCTTTCAAAACTCAAACCTTGACCTTGTCCTAGACAACTTGGTTACATCCATTTTACCAAGATGGTTGCTTTGTATGTTTTCTTCACTTTTATGATTGTTTTGTAGAATGGTTGTTTATTTTGTTATTTTGTTTTCAATGAATAGATTGTACAGAGAGCAACGATCCTTTGTGAAGAGAGTGTGATATCTTCACCAACTTCAACAAGGCAAGTAACACATCATCAACTACCCATTATTTTCTATATGCATTAGTTGATTTTTGAGTAGTATGCATTAATAGGAAATTTTACTAAATTATATTATGCTATGCTATTATCCTAGTAGTGTGTAGTCATCTATTTTATCCTTGTCATTTATAGCCTTAGAACTTGATAGATGCTATGCAATGAGACAAATGATTTTTTTACTTGATGTTGTGGAAAAATTCTAAGTAACAACTTCAATGAACCACCTGGGTGGATTTGGTTGTTTGGCTGATGAGAGTTGAGTGTCTCCCCGAGGGGTGTTCACTTGAGGAATGCCACCCAGGAACAAAGTGATTATGATGTTCCCCAATTTTAGATTGCTTCCAGTGCAGCCTTTAGTCATATGTTCTCTGTCTTGATCAACTAAGTTGTGAGGGTTCAGCCCGGGCTTGACAAGCAGATGTAGCATAATTATAGGTGGAACGGGTCTTTATAGCGGAAACATAACTTTACAGCGGAAAACATAGTAGAACATTGATCCTCATCTACTTCATGTGCCACGGGAAAAACATATTGGCGGTAGACTCGAGATCCTAAGCAAAATCTTCACTCCTCATCAGAATAACCTGCACGTTGGAATATGCAACCACAAGAGATTCAGTATAATTTAATGTATTGGCAAGTAAAACTATGGTGGATCTAAATGGTAGACTATACTACATGCTTATTTGGCTGAGTGGAGTTTTGGCTAAGTTTGCATAAATCCAGTTTTATCCTATCTATTTTGTAAAACAAACTTTTATTTTCAAAGGGTTGCATCATTGGACTAAAACCCAAGCACCACAACTAATGTTCACTTAGTCAAAAATTTACTTATTTGAAAATGGTGATGTGATTCCTCCGTCCATCCTTGTCCAGCTGCTCGAAGTCGTCCATAACCGGGGATACGGCTAATATCACTCTATAGAGGTTGTGCACTTTCACCCTTGTACTCGATTCACCCAATCATCCTATAGATGCTGAATGTATTAAGGAAAGGAGAGAATTTGAGTCTAAGTCTTTTAGAAGTATGAAAACTACCAACTGGCAAGACCCGTTCCACCTGTAATTCTTCTACATATCCTTGTCAAGCCACAGGTCGAGTCCACATAACTTTTTCAACTAAGCCAGAGCCCATATGAACAAAGGTTGCAATGGAAGCAATCTAAACTTTGGGGGACATCATAATCACTTTGTTCCTGGGTGGCATTTCTCAAGTGAACACCTCGGGAGATTAAAGGCCCTAAGTAGACACTCAACTGTCGACCACCATGCACTACCAAATCCACCCAGGTATTGTGTTGAAGTTTATACTTAGAATTTTTCCACAACATCACATAAAACAATTTGATAGCAGTGCATAATATTCTACTAAGCTCTAAGGCTATGAAATAACAAGGTAATGAGGGTGGCTACACACTACTAAGATTTTTCATAGCATAAATAATAATAATAACTTAGTAAAATTCCCTATCATGCATACTGCTCAAAACTATATTAATGCATAGGAAAATAATAGGGGAATGAATGTGTCACTTTCCTTGTTGAAAAATGGTGTATAGGTACACTCTCTTCACAACTAGATCGTTTCTCTTTGGACAATATAAACAAGTCAAACAAATAATAGTAAACAAACATTCCCAACCAATGGAAGGACAAACATAACATTCATCAAGCATAGCCTAAAGGGTTTGAAGATAGATTGGGTTAAGGTTGGCTTAGGTTTGAAAGATTCAACTCAAATGTTCATACTTATCGAGGAAGTTCCAAGAGTTCACTTGGATAGGACAAGTGTTATCACATCACTCAATATGCAAAATAAGTGAATGAAATAACAAGGTTGGTTGATCATGGTAGGTCTCGGTTCACTCACCAATCCAAGTCAAAGGAAATGTTCTAAGGGTCCAATGGTTAGACAAAAAAAACATGATATCAATCCACTTGAATTGGTGGTGTGGTTTCTCCAAGTCTTCACATTGTTAGTCTTCTTGAAAATCATCTTTAGGCTCCCATGTTGCTTCGTCCTTAGTGTAGTGACTCCATTGAATCTTGCACAGCTTCATGGTTTTTCTACATAGGTTCTAGGTTCACTAACTTGTTTAGCATGTGAGGGAGAGGAGGTAGAAAATAGAGTGAGAAGGAGAAAGGAGAAACAGAGGTGGTTGGACTTTAAACACAAGATCACACATGGTGAGTCTTCTTCATATTATTCCTTCACTTCCTTGAGTTTCTTCTTATTTTGGTGAAGTATAAGTTCTTCAATCATCATCCATGTAGTGCTTCTTGTTCAGTTGAAGACTATCATCTTAAGTTCCCTCTAGCACTTTAGTGACTTAGTCTTTTATAGAACATAAGAAATTTTGATAGGTAGATAGTAGATCTGGGTACTAGGATTTAACGTTCACTAGTTGGTCTTGTATGTGATTGACACATACTAGGGACTTGGTCTTGGATTCCAATATGGCCATAACAACAATGGTAAAAAGATGGAAACAAATCTAAGGCATGATCAAATGGGTGGACCACTATGATGGATTTTTGGCTAAAATTACACGATCATGGTTCAAAGGTCTATATACAGTTTAGGTACTGATTTCTCTGCTCCAAGGTTACCAAATGGAGCAGTTTTGTTCAAGAAACGATATTCAAGATATTTCGAATTTAAAGTAGGTCCAAATGCTCATTTGGCCATAAAAAATCTAAATCAATTATAAAATAGTTCAAACATGATTTTGGAGAGTAGGTACTGTTATTACACATCCTAAGGATCCCAAAAATATTTACTTTTCCCAGATTGGATTTATAGAATTTAAATTATGCTAAAAACCACCAAACAAGCTCATTTGAAATTGTAAAACTTTTAAAAAATAAAATTTAAATTTGGGCAGTGCCAAAAGATTCTACATGTCTAGGGCTTTTCAAAAAGTCTAAGTTTGCTAAAATTGGATTTGTGGTTAAAAAGATATGATCAATCTAATATGCAGGGGTTTCTGCAAAACAACCATTTATTTCTACGGGAGAAAATTACAGAAATGGCCAGGCCATGTGGGGCTTCTGATTCGCTGCACGGGACATGCTGACTTGGCGGGTTCCTACTGGTTGGGCTCGGGCTTAAGCTGTGGCTCGGCTCTGTTAATCATGGCTGCACGATTCCGAGCCGACGGACAAAAACTTCAAGAGAGGGAGGGGTGTGATGGCTAGGTTGAGACTCCAAGTGCAGAGTGTGTAGCTAGTGGCAAGCCTTCTTCCCCACGAGGGTGACTCGAGGGTTTATATCGAACTCTTGGGGAGCCAGTATTTCAGCAGTTGTCTTCCAAGCTTCCTCCAGGATCCTGCAAACAAATAGAGAGTTTTGTGCCCTCAACCTCACCAAGTGGTTGTCAAGCACAAGGTGTGAGACTTCTAAATTGCAATGCAAAACTGAAACTAAATGTGTAATAATTAAATCTACTACTAAATGCAAATGAGAAAATAAATATGCAATGGATCGTTTTTGTATTTTTGTGATACAAGTGGTGATGGAGATAATGTAAATTCGAATTGGAGATGCAAGTAAAGTAAAGTGCAAGTAAAGTAAATTGCAGCAAAGTAACTAGAGTGTTTTCTTATATTTAAAATAGGACCGGGGTTCATGGTTTCATACTTGCATTCTCTCAAATAAAGTTGTAGACGGTGGACATAAAGAATTACATGTGAGATTACAGTAACATGTTTAACATTGAGTACTTTCATATGGGCATCAGGTCCTAGCATAGAGATCTCTACGGTCATATTGATCCCTCTTATACTCCACCAAGATGCGAAATAAATCATAACACCTCGATAATTAAGGAAAAACTAGAGTATAGCTTTAAGCAATGTGACATGAAGTTGAAGTAAGAACTTGATAGATCTAGTCATGGAGATTGATTAGTGTCACTTCAAATCCCCGGTAACAAGGTACTCCTTTTTATCCCTAGTGAGGTAACTAAGAAAGGTTTAACAAAACCTAAGTGGATCGCTGAACTTCTGTCACTTTCACAGCACTAGCCACCCCCCGTTACTCCAACTAATGCACCCATCACCCCACACACGCTCTCAAGAACTAGATTGATAAAAGCTAGCAAATAAGAACGGGGTACATAAGATACATCTACTCAAATAACTCAAGAGAAACAATTGCAATCTCAGATTCAATAACTCGTAGAAAAGATCCACCACATAGGAATTACAACGGTGCCCGTAATCATGTGAGGTAGCTCATACGGATCTAATTAGTGAAGCACATAGAGAGAGAGATACAAGTGCTACTTCCACAAACCCATAGCCCTGGGGTGGACTACTCCCTCTTCATGGAGATGTCGATGGAGATGACGTTGGAGGGGTAGGAGATCACACCGGTGGCGCCCCGCCGGAGTTTTCCCCCTCCAATCTGGAACTCCAGGTCTCTGTTTTGGTGTTTCGGTGTTTTGGCGGCGCTCCCCTCCGTAAGGGTACGGGGGACCCTTTTTATAGTCGGTTTTAGGTCAAGACGGAGTCGGTAAGTCGAAGATGGAAGGAATTGGGGCCACAGAGGCCAAAAGGGGGCCTCTCACGCGGCCAAGGAATATGGTCGCGTGGAGGGTCCTCTTTTGGGCCTCCTTGCCCAATTCTCGTGGATCCTTCGCCCGCAAGTCTTCTCCTTCCAAGAAAATGACCCCCGCAGATTTTCAGGTGATTCGCGGAAGTTTGCCCCCTGAAACGTCAAAAATATAGAAAACGGGGTTTCTGACAGGCAGGGTTGATTCCATAAAAGTTGGGGGACTTTGTAATTTAACCCCAAAATACTATAAAACATTGAATTATACTCTTATATGATGCAATATGTAATAAAAAAATCATGTGAAAATATGCAAAATTCATCTATGCATTTTACATGCATCAACATCCCCAAGCTTAACCCATGCTCGTCCTCGAGTATGAAGGTGATAAAACTAAGATGGGTTTTGCATATTGAAACAATCATGGGATATCAAGGAGGATTATTCATGCTACATATAATCAAACGATTAATACTAGAAATGAGTAGCAATATACAATTCATGTTGTAAGAAATATCAAATATGGAAGTAACGATGCTTCATGAAAGTTCACAAAGTGTATAATGAAATAAAAGCACTATGGACCAAATGCATACACAAAATGAAAAATAAAATCCTATATTGGTCAAAGAATAGCATAATGGAGAATAGAAAATATAGTGGACACTTTGGAGAAAACTGAGTAGAGGTAAAACATGATCAAGTCTTATTTAGCCTCTAAATTATTCAACTAAAATTACTAATTGAAATGTGGTATCCATTGATCTAGGACTCTCATTGCCCCTTTATCACTAGCATCTTAAAATTGTGAGTATTGAAGTAATGAGAATGACAAGGTGGTTGAAAGCCTCATGCCCCGTGAGTGTGAAAACCTACTCCATGATTACTCAACTTAAGATTCCTAATAAGCTTTGTACAATCATAATAAGTATTAATGACATCATAGAGAATCGCAAAGAGGTACCTCTTGCCCCATGACATGGAAACAAGCCCATGTTACAATGACAAGATGAACAAACGGAGTAGACTCATCATCCTTTTTATTTTCATTCACTATTATGCATAGCTTCTTATTTTATTATAGGATGTGTTGTAGAATCACTCAAGCTGTAAGTAAATTTCCACCATGATAAAGCATGGCTTGGGTTAGCGGCCCAATGCGTTTCTCTAGTCATATAGATACTTACTCATCAAAACTTACTATTCCTCTATTTCATTTCGGCATGGCAGGAGTCCAAAAACAAAAGTACATGATATCAACCAAATGTAAATTTTTTGTGCAATGTTGAAAGCTTTCCGGTGATACACGTTTATAGCTAGCTCCCAACCACACACTTGTCAAATGCAAAACTTGTGGCTCCCATTATTGGGTCATGTTTATTAGATGCATAAAAAGTAAAGTGTGCCTTCAAAAGTTCGTGAGAGTCTTATCCCAAGTTCAACCCATGACAATTAATAAAGTGAATATCTTAATTTAGAACATAAATAACACAATAACATGGTGAACATACTCGGAATAGCAATGAAGCTAATGGGAAGATATGGTGGACTCACTGGAAATACTTGGCTAAGGAGTGTTGGAAACAAGTGTTTACTTCTTGGAATTTTTAAATTTTTGGGCTAGCAAGAGGGAGATAGTTGACCAGCTACTATGCATGCATATGTCCATAGAACTACTCATTTCATGACAAACTAAATAAACCGGCAATTAACATCAAGGACATGAATAAGAGATAGCTCAAGACAACATTATTGCAAATTTCTACACATAAAAAGCCTATAAATCATGCAAACATATGTAGCTCTTCAAATCAACCATGGCATCCCTATTCCAAGTAATAATACTAGCATCCAATACATTCCAACCCCAAACTCCAGTAGCTCAATCTCATATAAAATGATGGTGGTGGTCTTATCAAAACAAAAATAAAAACAAAAACTAGACGCTTCAAGTCTCTATGATAAATGCTTTGCTTAGAAAAACAGAAAGTAGACGTGTGCTAACCAAAAGAGTGTAGCTCCAGTGGGGTGTTCATCACATCCCCAAGCTTATGGCTTTCACCATTATTGGATGTCTTGAGGCGCAGCTCCTCTATTCCCTGTGAAAAAACTTCACAAAACATGTTTCTCCCATTCTTTTTCTGTGGGGTGAGATTAGCAAGGACAAACAAATCACATGCTTGCTGTGCAAAATTCCACATCAAATGCTCCAGTAGATAGAAAATAAGGTTCATTATGTTGTATGTTCACTCTCTTGCTTGAAAGAATCATGGAAATTCGATTCCCAAGCCCAAAGAGTGCATAAAACAAAAGAAGGCAGAATCTGTCCAGAAAAGCAGCAGCAGCAAAACGAACGTTTTTTCCTAAGCTAGACTTGTCAAAAAATAAAGCCAATTTTTGTGCTTACAGAGGACGAAAATTTGCAGAACATACTATTACATTAGCTCAATCGACATAACAATAAAAAAAGTAAAATCATACGGTGAGCAGACTCGTGCTGAAACAGAAATTTCATGCACTAGGATAGCAACTTATAAGTCCAAATGGGTTTGACTTGACTCTTTATTGAAAACTCCAGAATTAAAACAAAAAAACTAATCTCTTGAGACAGAAAGATGACACTAGGAAAATCTAAACAAAAACAACCGGGTTGCCTCCCGTAAAGCGCTTTCTTTATAGCCATATAGCTAGGCTTTACTTACTTGATAATCAAGAGGGATAAAGCTCATGAGGGAGCTTGTTCTTCAGCGTGCCCCTCTTCCTTGGGAAGTGATCCATGCTTTTCTTGTGAGGGAACTGAAACTTGACATTCCCTTCCTTGGAGTCTATGATTGCACCTGTAGTACGAAGAAAATGTCTACCCAAGATAATAGGACTAGGGGATTTATCCCCCATATCCATAATAATGAAATCAACGGGTACGAGAGTCATGTGAAATTCAATCATAACATCTTTTACTTGTCCTACAGCATGTTTAGTAGAGTTATCAGCAAGGACAAATTCACTTGAGCACTTTTCTAAATTTTCTAGTTCTAGCAATTCATATAATTCTTTAGAGAGTACCGATACACTAGAACCTAGATCTAACATAGCATGATGAATTTCTTTTCCAATTGAAACTAGCACCTTGGGGATCCATGCATCCCCAAGCTTAGGAGGTATCATGGCCTCATTCTTGTACCTAGCAATTTTTTCTTGCAAGACATGATTAGAAATAAAAGATCCAAAGCCAGGTTGATTAACATTTATAGTGGGATCACTAGCAAATTTTTGTAGAGTAGCAATAAGTTCTTGCAAGCTACTTTTTTATAAATAAAGCAATGGATCCTTAATTTCAGTAAGAATCATAATTTCCTCTACTTTACTCTCTAATTTAGCTAGCATGCTTGATTCATGAGGACTAATTTCATCTTTGCTAGCAAGATAAGACATATATGGAAGTAAATATTCAGGGTACTTCACTATTTCATTCAAAGTTTCTTCTAAGCTAGTAGGGACATGCTCACTTGTATTCTCAGTAATATGATCAATATTTTCAATAATAGGAGCAGCAATAGTAATAGAATTCATTCCTACACTAGGTTGCGCTTGTGGCTTTCCTGCTGACATGCTCAATAGAGTTGCTTGATTATCAGCTAATTTTGACAATGCTTTATCTAAATTCGAAGATTGAAGTTGCAATCCTTTAATATCACTACTAATGGATGCAATAGACTTACTTAACTCAAGTATCATAGCATTGTGACTAGCAACTTGTTCCATAAGCAATTTACTAAATTCAGAAATTTCACTAGAAGGCTTCCACTTATTTTCATTAGCATTAGGATATGGAACAAAAGGTTTATTTGGCACATAAGGAGGTTTACTATATGAATTGTAAGCATTACCAAAACCATTGCTACCATAATTCCTAACAAAATTAACATCCACACTTTCAGAATTACTACCAACTAGCTCCTGCAAAGGCACATTCTCCATATTTTGTTTATTAATAAAAGCAAGAATAGTGTCCATTTTAGAAGACAAATCATTGGTTTCTTCAATTGAGTTTATTTTCTTAGTGGGATTGGGTGCTCTTTCAGTATTCCATTGACTATAATTTTGCAATATGCTTTCTAATATGCTCTTAGCCTCTCCTACAGTTTTACCCATAAAGGCACCTCTAGCAGCAGAATCAAGTATATTTCTAGACATGTAGTTTAGACCATTATAAAAAGAGTGTAGTATGGTCCATTCATTTACTCCATGTGATGGGCATGTTCTAAGCATTAGTTTAATTCTATCCCATTCCATGGCTACATGTTCATTATCATTTTGCCTAAATGAGAGGATATTATTCCTATTTTGCAAAATTTTAAAGGGAGGATAATATTTCTTAATGAAAGCTTCTTTTAAATCATCCCAAGACTTTATACTAGCTGTAGGTAGTGAAAGTAACCATTCTTTAGCCTTTACTCTAAGTGAAAAAGGAAATAATTTCAGTTTTAAAACACTACTTTCCACATTTTTAAATTTTTGCATATCACATATTTCCATGAAATCATGAAGATGCATAGAGGCATCCTCCATAGCACTACCACCAAATTGCTCTCTAGTAATTAAATTCAGTAAACTAGGACTTACTTCATAGCTTTCAGCTTGTATTTCAGGTTTAGTAATTGGCCTAGCAATGAATTGGTCATTGGGTGTATTTGTGTAGTCACTTAATTTAGTTCTATCACCCATTTTAACAGTTTTTATGTGGTTTTTAATTTTTTATGCAAAACTGAAAAGTAAAGTAACTAGGAAAATTCAAAATACTAAAATAAACTAGATAACTAAATGCAAAACTAAAATGCAAACTAAAATAAAATATGCAAGACAAAACAAAAACAAGAACAAAAACAAAAACAAGACAAGAAACAAAACAATCTACTTGAAAGAAAGTGGAGATAGAAAGGACGGTACTCACGTAGGTGCAACCTCCCCAAGCTTAGGTGTTTGCACACCTTGTTGGTGATGAAGACTTCTCGTGAGCTCCCTTAGACAACTCCTTCACCTATGGCTCCCCGGCAACGGCGCCAGAAAAACGCTTGATGGCTAGGTTGAGACTTCTAAATTGCAATGCAAAACTGAAAGTAAATGTGCAATAATTAAATCTACTACTAAATGCAAATGAGAAAATAAATATGCAATGGATTGTTTTTGTATTTTTGTGATGCAAGTGGTGATGGAGATAATGTAAATTCGAATTGGAGATGCAAGTAAAGTAAAGTGCAAGTAAAGTAAATTGCAGAAAAGTAACTAGAGTGTTTTCTTATATTTAAAATAGGACCGGGGTTCATGGTTTCACACTTGCATTCTCTCAAATAAAGTGGTAGACGGTGGACATAAAGAATTACATGTGAGATTACAATAACATGTTTAACATTGAGTACTTTCATATGGGCATCAGGTCCTAGCATAGAGATCTCTACGGTCATATTGATCCCTCTTATACTCCACCAAGATGCGAAATAAATCATAACACCTCGATAATTAAGGAAAAACCAGAGTATAGCTTTAAGCAATGTGACATGAAGTTGAAGTAAGAACTTGCTAGATCTAGACATGGAGATTGATTAGTGTCACTTCAAATCCCCGGTAACAAGGTACTCCTTTTTATCCCTAGTGAGGTAACTAAGAAAGGTTTAACAAAACCTAAGTGGATCGCTGAACTTCTGTCACTTTCACAGCACTAGCCAACCCCCGTTACTCCAACTAATGCACCCATCACCCCACACACACTCTCAAGAACTAGATTGATCAAAGCTAGCAAATAAGAACGGGGTAAATAAGATACATCTACTCAAATAACTCAAGAGAAACAATTGCAATCTTAGATTCAATAACTCATAGAAAAGATCCACCACATAGGAATTACAACGGTGCCCATAATCATGTGAGGAAGCTCATACGGATCTAATTAGTGAAGCACATAGAGAGAGAGATACAAGTGCTACTTCCACAAACCCATAGCCCTGGGGTGGACTACTTTCTCTTCATGGAGATGTCGATGGAGATGACGTTGGAGGGTAGGAGATCACACCGGCGGCGCCCCGCCGGAGTTTTCCCCCTCCAATCTGGAACTTCAGGTCTCTGTTTCGGTGTTTAGGCGGCGCTCCCCTCCGTAAGGGTACGGGGGACCTTTTTATAGTCGGTATTAGGTCAAGACGGAGTCGGTAAGTCGAAGATGGAAGGAATTGGGGCCGCAGGGGCCAAAAGGGGGCCTCTCGGGCGGCCAAGGAATCTGGCCGCGTGGAGGGTCCTCTTTTGGGCTTCCTTGCCCAATTCTCGTGGATCCTTCGCCCGCAAGTCTTCTCCTTCCAAGAAAATGACCCCCGCAGATTTTCAGGTGATTTCGCGGAAGTTTGCCCCCTAAAACGTCAAAAATATAGAAAACGGGGTTTCTGACAGGCAGGGTTAATTCCATAAAAGTTGGGGGACTTTGTAATTTAACCCCAAAATACTATAAAACATTGAATTATACCCTTATATGATGCAATATGTAATAGAAAACCATGTGAAAATATGCAAAATTCATCTATGCATTTTACATGCATCAGGGTGGCTCACTGGGCGGCGGTGAAAGATCATCTTCCGTTTTGATAATTGATGACGACATAACTAACGGGCTAAAATACATTTAGAGCTTGTGCAGGATTTATTTTATACGTATGAAAATGCCAAAGTACTCCCAATATATATCCTTAAAGGCTTACAGTATTTACCCTAAAGGAAAGAGCTCAAAAGACAATGCTGAGGAGCAGTTTTCACAAGCAGTGGAGGCTCAAGTGGAACCATCAGAACCTCCGCCCACTTTCTATTTCTCAGCGTATCCCAGGCGCGGGCCTCCGGTGGAGGCTTCGGTGTTACCTCCGCTAAAAACACCTTCGGGTGCATAAGAGCGGAGGCTGTGGCGGAACCCATCGGAACCTCCGGTGGGCGGAACCTCCGCCCAAAGCACCGGAACCTATGCAGGTTCCATTGTGCTACATGTGGGTGTGGACTCCGATGGAACCTCCAGTGCAGGCTCCGCCAAAAACACCTTCGGGTGCATGAGAGCGGAGTCTGTGGCGGAACCCACCGGAGGTCCAGGTCCACCGGAACCTCCGCCACTGAAGATTCCACATAAGAGGAAAAGGAGCCACGCGAGCGCGTGTGAATGAAGACCACCGGAGCCTCCGGTGGAAACACCGGAGCCTCTGGTGCTGCGTGGGAGAGGTCAACGGTTTGATTGGGGAAGGTGTATTTAAAGCCCTTCCCCTACCTCTTAAATGCCAAGCTTTGCCCACTCTCTCTGCTATCCATTAATGAAAGCTTCAACCTCCTAGATCTCCCTCTCCTACCACCCAATCACTCCATAACTTTGTGGAGAGCTAGAGGATACCTAGATCCGTGATTCCACCAAAGGAATTGCAAATCCATCCACCACATCCTAGTAGATCTAGAATCCTACTTGAGGCCTAGAAACCATAGTAGATCTTGTGCTTGTAGCTTCCACCTTGTTGCAAAGAAGCTTCAGATTGTTTGAGAGCCTCCATCCATCTTGTGGAGTGTCCTCAACCTCGTGTAAAGGTTTGGTCAACGCCTTCAAGTCGACCTCATAGTGGAAATGAGAATCTCCCTCACCGGAGAAGCTCAAGGAGAATAAGGTGTGCACAACCGTGCTATTGAGGAGAGCCTAGGTGGCTCCCCACTTCTCCAACGTAGACGTACTTCTCTTGAGAAAGAACTACGGGAAACAAATCCTTGTCTCCTTGTTTACACTTGTGGTTTATCTTGTTACCTCTCGTTTTACTTTTGTTGCGTATCTTATCTTGTATCACATAGTTTGCTCACCTAGTTCCACATCTAGAGAACCTTGTTTTATCTGGTTTAGCCATAGCTAAAAGGAAAAGAATAAAATTGGTAGTCAACCTATTCACCCCCCCCCCCTCTAGTTGACCATAGTGCACTTTCAATTGGTATCAGAGCCTCGGCTCTTGCTAAGGGCTTAACCGCCTAAGAGTATAATGGTCAATGAAAGTGATCCCGACGGTTCTAATGTGGAAATCGCCAAAATGGCCAACACTATAACTAACCTACAAGAAACGGTTGGAACTATCCAAACCGAATTGTCCAAGGTTAGATCTACTTTTGGTTCGGAGGTTTCTAGCATATAGAAGATGTTGGAGGCCATGATGGGGAAAACAAAGGAGCTTGAGGAACCCCCCCCCCCCACCGCCGAATATGTTGGCTCGGATGATGATTCTATTCCGGACATTGCCGAAATGGAAGCTAACATTGCTTTAGCCAAGGCGAAAGCCAAGGCAAAAGCCGATAAAAAGGCTAAGAGCGGTGGGAGCTCCGAAGGCTCCAAGTCTCAAACGGCTAATGGTTTGGGGTCTACCTCAAGAGTTCCACGACCTGCCAATTATGACTCTATTCATCCCATTGCTACAATGCCACACGTTCTAAACGTTGGACTTCCTCCCATGCTTAACAGTAACAAATTCTCTTCTTGGAAGTTCGATATGGAGTCTTATATTTCAGGATCTTGCACCGCCTTGTGGAGAAGTGTTCTCCATGGATTCCACCCTCGTGATGCAAGCAACTTGACTCCAAGAGAGGACATTGAATTTCAACTCAACAAGACCGCTCTTGTTACTATCCAAAAGGCTCTCCCAAGAGAACATCTTGAACACATCCACTGTATCAAGACCGCCAAGGAGGCTTGGGATCAACTTGACACCTTGTTTCAAGGAAATGCTAGCATCCAGTCCTCCAAGTATGATGTGGCTCTTGACAAGTCCAAGAACTTTGTTATGCTTGAATATGAAAGTCTTGAGGAGCTATATAGAAGAGTTGTCACCCTTGGCAACCAATTGAGGGACTTTGGAAAAGAGGAAATCTCCGATGAGTGGATCAAGAGGAAGTTTGTCAAGGCCATAAATCCTTTCGAGAAGAACCTCTCCACTAGCATCCGAATAAGATCGGACTACAACTCTCTCAACTCCATTGGTGTTCTTAGCGAGTTCATAGCTATATCCCTATCTCACAAGAGTGTGGATGATGCTCTCGCTCACTCAACAGGAGTTGGGAAGTCACCCAACCTCGCCTTGAAGTCTAAGGCGATTGCTTGGATAGAAGAAGTTGATGAGGATGATGAGGATGAAGAGGACTATGAAGATACATACAAGGGTTATCATAAGTATATTGATCTTGCCCATGCATGGCTATTGGAAGAGATGGCAGGCTCATAAGTCCGGTGCTCCTAGACCTTCAAGAAACAAGGTCTACAAGAAGAAGGGGGAGCGGCCAAGGACGTGATTCAGTTGTGGAAGTGCAAACCACTTCGTCAAAGAATGTCTTTTTGAGCCAAGAGATGAGAATGAAGGCAAGCTTGTTCGCAAGGACAAGAACAAAGCTCCACAAAACAAGAATCTTTCTAGAAGAGTCCCAAGGGCTCTATATGTTCAAGAAGGGCCCACATTGGAAACTTACTACTCCGGAGATGAACGAGAAGATGAAATCATAGGTGTGGCCCACGTCTCCATAGCTATGACTTCCTCTTCATTGGTATCTCTATTTGAATCCCCCAATGAGAATACTTTGATCCGACCTACATGTCTCATGGCAAAAGCCACCGCAGTAATATCTTCCACCTCCAAGCCTATTGCTACTAGTTCTCCCTAATTATTGGATTGTGTTGAAAACATTGTTGATAATGATGAGGAGCCCAAGAGTCTAGGCTCTTGGTTATGTAGTCTTGAAGGTGAAACCAAAGAAAAGGTAAAGGCCCTTTTGAGGCAACTTGACGATGCTAACTCTCTCATTGATGAGAAGGAAGAGATCATCATGACTTTGGAAAGTTATGGTGGTGGCCATGAGAACAATGACAAGGAGCTTGTAGAAGCTCTTGAAAAAGAGAGATCCATGAGAGCCTCTCTTGAAGAGAGACTATCTAGTCTAGAGGATACATATGCCATTAGTGTTTCCAAACTTAGGAAGGATAACGAAAAATCCCTTGCTTTACTAAAAATATTTGAAGAAGAAGAGTTGAAGCTATGAATGGCTCATGAGAAACTTTTTGAGCATCATGGAAAACTAGAAAAGGAGTTCACGTCTCTTAAAGAAATTCATGACAAACTCACCACGTCTCGGAATAAGCTTCTAGCTCAAAAATCCAATAAGCAAGTGACATCTTCCTCTAATAGCATTGTTATCATGCCTACCTCGTGTACTACTAATAACATTGTAGTAAGAGAGAAAATTCTCAATGATGCCAACTCTGTTACATATATCGGACGATATACCGATAAATCGGTCGATTTATCGCTTACCGGTGTATGGCCGATAAGATAAATCGGCTGATATTTCGACCGATATTCCGATATTTTGGCCGATATTCCGATAAATCAGCCAATTTACTACTTATCGAGGGTTGACCAATATGTTCCCGATAAGCGATATCTTGAACGGTGGATGCCATAAGCTCTCAAGGAGCTAAGAAAGGGAAGGAAGGGCTTGGCTTTGTTGCCAAGTCAAAGAAGAAAACCAAGAATGTCACATCTTCCTCTCGTAATGTTGTCTTTGTGAAAGAGGGAGAGGTGACCAAGGAGAAGGAGACCAACTCCGTGGTGGGGGGTGATACCTCTAGGGGGAGCATCACTCACAACGACTTTGCCAGAAAATATAACCCCTCTTATGTTCTTACGAAATCTAGAGATGGTCATGTTTATGCTAAATATGTTGGCACTTTTTATGGTGATGATTATCATTGGACTATTTGGGTTCCTAAGACCCTTGTTACTAACAAAATAGGACCCATTGAAGGATGGGTACCTAAATAAAGAAATTGATCTCTTGTAGGGAAGTGCTTCCGGGTCGGGTAGATGGACGGTGGATAGTGGTGCATCCCAACATATGACCGGAAGCAATGACGCAATTAGTAATCTTGAACCTCCATTACCTCATCTTAATTGCGAACTTAAGGTATTGGTGACAATTCTGAACTTGAGGTATTGGGACGAGGCAAGGTGGCTATCTCAAATGATTTATCAATTGAGAATGTTCTCCTTGTTGAGTCCCTTGGTTATAACTTGATGTACATTATTCAACTTGCAAATTGTGGTTTTACCTCTTTCTTTAATAAAGAGAACGTGATTTTCGCGCGGGAAACAACTCTTAAGGTAGCCTTTGTTGGGTTTGTCGAGAACGGCATGTATTTAGTGGACTTCTCTAAAGAAGACACGTGTGTTGCGACATGCCTAATGGCTAAAGTTGATGTGGGTTGGCTTTGGCATCGCCGGTTAGCCCACACCAATATGAGAATGTTGCATGACCTTCAAAGTGGCAATCATGTTCTAGGACTAACCAAGGCTAAGTTTGGTAAAGATCGTATGTGTAGCTCTTGCGCCTTTGGAAAGCAACATGGGGAACTTCACCCAACCAAGACCAATATCTCCACCACAAGTATTCTCGAGCTCATTCACTTAGATCTCTTTGGTCCACTATCTTAGGATAGTCTTGGAGGAAAGAAATATTGCTTGGTGATAGTGGATGATTATTCAAGATATTGGTGGGTGTATTTCTTCAAGAGGAAGAGTGAGACTCAATAGAGGGTCATCGAGTTTATCACTCTAGTGGAGCGCCAACACAATGCTTCCATATTGGCCATCCGGAGTGATAATGGCTCGGAGTTCAAGAACTATACCGTTGAGGGTTTTCTTAGCGAAGAGGGCATTGCTCATAAATATTCCACTCCATATACCCCTTCACAAAATGGTGTTGCGGAAAGGAAGAACCATACTTTGATGGATGCGGCTAGGACAATGATTGCGGAGTTCTCTTCTCCTTATAACTTTTGGGCTGAAGCCGTCTCCACCGCATGTCATGCTACCAACCGGTTATATCTATGCAAGATCTTGAACAAGACTCCCTATGAGATTCTCACGGGCAAGAAACCGGACGTATCTTACTTCAAGGTCTTCGGTTGCAAGTGCTTCATTCGCAAGAAAGGTAAACGTTTATCAAAATTTGAGACCAAATCTTATGAGGGTATCTTTGTTGGCTATGCCACAAATGCTCACGCCTATAGAGTCTACAACAAGTCCACCAGACAAGTTGAATAAGCTATAGACATGGTGTTTGATGAGTATAACGGCTCCCAAGGGGGCGTATAGATCATGGTGTTGTAGGATATGCAATTCCTCCCATCGTCATAAGAAGAATGGGGATTGGTGAAATAATTCCCATTGAGGGTTACCGGATGACGGAGGGAGAAGGACTATACCCCACTCAAGTCGAGCCATTGACTACACCCATTGATACACAAGCTACCCAACAAGATGCACCAAGCCCTCAAGCTACTGATCAAGGTCAAGCAAGTAATCAAGGCCAAGCTAATTATCAAGGACAAACAAGTAATCAAGGCCAATCTACTCATCAAAGTCATGATCAAAGCCCCAGCATTGTTGAGAGAGCTCAACCTAGTGGTGATCCTTCACCCATTGATGATCAAGGCCAAGATGAAGATGGACATGTCTCCGATGAAGAAGGTGATTCTCAAACAATATCCAAGGAGTCTTTGGAGGAGATTCTAGCTCGTAGAGCAAAGAGAAGGCTAAAGAATCTTGAACGAGCGGGTCACATGGAGGACAAGATACTTGGGCAAGTTCGTGGAAGGGTTATCACTAGGAAGAAATTGGAGGATTTTAGCAAGGCTCATTCTTTTGTCTCTTTCATTGAGCCTAATAAGGTCTATGAAGCTCTCGAAGATCAAGATTGGCTTGAAGCAATGCATGATGAACTAAACAACTTCGAGCGCAACAAGGTTTGGAAGTTGGTGCCAAGACCCAAGGATAGCAAGAATGTTACTGGCACCAAATGTGTTTTCAAGAACAAGCAAGACAAATATGGTATCGTCATTCGGAACAAGGCAATATTGGTGGCCCAAGGTTTTTCTCAAGTTGAAGGTGTTGATTTTGGTGTAACCTTTGCCCCCGTATCTCATCTTGAATCCATTCGCATCTTACTTGCTTATGCATCACATCATAACTTCAAGTTACAACAAATGGATGTTAAGAGTGCTTTCCTAAGTGGTCCCATTAATGAGTTAGTATATGTCAAGCAACCTCCGGGCTTCGAGGATCCCAACCACCCAGATTATGTCTACAAACTCGATAAGGCGCTCTATGGACTTAAAAAAAACCTCCACGTGCGTGGTACGAGCACCTTAAAGAGTTTCTAGTAGATCGTGGGTTTAATGTTGGTTTAATATATCCCACCCTCCTTACCAAGACGGTTGGAGGTGACTTGTTCATATGCCAACACTATGTGGATGACATCATTTTTTGGTCTACTAACACTTTTTTCAATGAAGAGTTTTGCAAGCTTATGACCGATATGTTTGAGATGTCTATGATAGGAGAATTGGAGTATTTCCTTGGCTTTGAAGTGAATCAATATCATGAAGGAACCTTCATCAAACAAGCCAAGTACACTCAAGACATGCTCAAGAGATTCAATATGAATGATGCCAAGCCTATGAAGACTCCCATGTCCACAACCCTTGACTTAAAGACCCAAATGATAAATAGGTAGATCAAAAGGTATACCGCTCCATGATTGGATCTTTGCTTTACCTTTGTGCATCTAGACCGGATATCATGTATAGCGTAGGTAAATGTGCAAGGTTTCAAGCCTCTCTGGGGCAAAGTCATTTGGAAGCAGTCAAACGAATCTTTCGATATTTAGTTCATACCCCAAATTTTGGTCTTTGGTATCCCAAGGGTTCAAGTTTTCAGCTCATTGGGTATTCGGATGCGGATTATGTGGGAGAGAAGACGGATAAGAAGTCCACATCTGGGGGTTGCCAATTCCTTGGTCGCTCCTTAGTGTGTTGGTCTTCAAAGAGGCAAAATTGCATTGCTCTCTCCACCACCAAGGCCGAGTACATCTCTGCGGCAAGTTGTTGTGCCCAATTGCTTTGGATGAGGCAAACCTTGAAGGATAATTGGTATTCATTTTGACAAGGTGCCTCTTCTTTGTGACAATGAGAGTGCTATCAAGATCGCCTACAACCCCGTTCTTCACTCCAAGACGAAGCACATTGAGATCCATCATCATTTTATTCGGGATCATGTTGAGAACGGTGATATTAATCTCTTATATGTTTCAACCAAGGATCAACTTGCCTATATCTTCACAAAGGCCCTTGATGAACCAAGATTTCGAGCTTTGAGGAATGAACTAAATGTCATAGATTCATCTAACTTCACTTGAAACCTTGCATAAGTACCTTCACTACGTGTGTTATTAGGTTTGGATGTAGGCATGGACATAGGGGGAGCGTCACTCAACTCATGAGTGTACCCTCCTCTTATTATGCGGAAATCAATTCTTCATTGCATATCTAGTCATTTTGTGACTTATTGTGCTTAATTGTGACTAGTACTCTTGGACCCAAGATACATCTTCGTGGTGCCAAATTACACACTCAAACATGGTGGCCACGTCCACCAACCTCCTACTCAAGGAGTTGATTTTATTTTGGCTCTTTCACGCACATACTATTCCCCCTTGGCAACTTGTGCGAGTTCGGCTTTTTCTTGCATCTTGCAAACTCAAATCAAATAATGTATCTCGTATGACAGTTACAACTATCCAACCCAAGCTTCCTTTTCTCAAAATCCCACTTCCATCACGATGCTCTCGTTTTTTTGTTCTTGCCGGGCTGAGACTGGGTTGGGCGGAACCTTCGGTGAAACCACCGGAGCCTCCGCCGCGCCTGACCACCAGAGCCCACCGGTACCTCTGCTGGTGCGAAAATCTTGCCCAGCGGGTTTGTACCGCACCGCACCACGTGGGCAGGGGGCGAAACCTCCGGTGAAAGCACCGGAGCCTCTGCCCACTGCGGTTCTGCGAGGATAAGGCTAGGGCGAGCGGGGAAAAGAGATCTTAGATCTCATTTTTCCCCACTCACCCCCACTCCTCTTCCTCAAAACCGCTGCCGCCCCCATCTTCTTTGCCGCCGGGAAGATCCCTCCACCGCTGGGAGGCCTTCTCCTTGCCTTGGACGGCTCCGGGATTTTCCTCCTCCTTCCCCCTTCACCATGGATGCGGGTTTCTGGCTCCCCCTCTCTCTCTCATCTTGTTGACAGATGGAGAAGCACTAGGAGCAACTTTTTCTTCGCATTTAGTATGGAGTTGGGTTTTGGAGTAGGGAATCACGAGTACCGACCTTAGAAACCTAGATTGTGAGTATTAGGCATGAATTATCTCGGTTCATTGGGTGGATTTTGTTCATATGCCCTACCTCGTTGTTATTCATCTCTGATATTCCCCAAATCTTTGTTTCTTTGATTTGTGCGTTGTTTAAACTTGAGCATTATCTCTTCATTGTGCTTTCTCTCTATATTTCTCTCATAGATGCATCCGGTTCCAAGGTAGTTCGCACCAAGAAGAAGGGTGGTCGCAAGGCACCACGAGTGGATGAGATTGAGGATACGTTGGATCCTTCTCAACCCAAGCGCAGGACAAGGTTTCTGGTCCGGAGAAGACATTGCCTTGGAAGGAGAAATCCGCCTCTCAAGTGTCCGAGAGTGTGTTCTTGGAAACACGCCGCAAGAACCCATACATCATTGACTGTGAGCGCTTGATGCCACAGTTTCAGGGTCGGGACACAAGATTCCATACTGTGTTTCAAGCTCAGATCTACAATGATATTCTCATGAGTAAGACCAGGGAAAATGTTGCTCCTCAACATGCTATCAACCTTGGTCATATGGAGAGGAAGCCCAAGTACTTTGGAGAAGCCTTGTAAATTGTTGATGCCTTCGGTCTTCATCTCATTATGCAAGTGCAACAAGACTATGATGAGGGGCTTGTCTATGAGTTCTTGGCCCTAGTGCATCTTTCAAATGAAACATAGAGTCACCTCATTTGGATGACAAAGGGAAAGAAGTTCACCATAAAGTGTTCCGAGGTTGGTGTTCTTCTCGGTGGCTATCCGGATCATGGACCTTTTGGTGGTTGCCCCGAGTATGATAGTGAGTGGTTTCGTGTTATCATTGGAAGAAGTTTGCAGTTGGTTTCGTCAAGGGCCTCTACCCCACCTATGACATTATGCTTCGCATCTATTGAGAGAATATCAACCCCAAGGCAGGAAACATTGATGATATTCAAGGTTTCCTTAAGAACCTCATGCTCCTCACTCATGAGAAGCGGCTCTCCGGTATGCCTCAAAAACTTGATGTGCTTGACGATATCTGGAATGAACTGTGGCATGTCATAGTGCAAAGGAAGAATGCTTGCTTTGCACCATTCATCATGAAGATCATCTCGCATGTGTGGGAGGACAAGTTCCCGGAGGACCCCCTTGATGACACCCATTGGATCACGCACACGGAGAAGAGGCTTATTGACAAGGACCATACTAAGCCGGTTGTGCATCCCACTCCTGCTCCTCGCAAGGGAAACGCCAAGCCACGAGTCATTGTTGATGAAGAAGACGGAGAAGAAGCCGGGCCCTCTTGCCCTCCTCCTTTTGACAATGCCTTCAAATGGATGGCTAGGGCTCTCAAGAAGGTGTTTTGTGTGAACAAAAAGGTCGAGAAGCATCAGTGGGAACGTCACTATGACAAGGAACTCAAGCACCGCAAGCAGTACAGGCAGAGAGGCAGTTTTGTCGTGATGCTGGGGAGACCGTGGAGTCTCCGGCTCAAGATAGCATCAAAGATTGGGACGAGTGGCAGGCCAAGGACTCCAAAGGGAAAATCAATAAGTGGTCTGATGAGGAACCTGGAGAAGAAGTGACTAGCTCTCGCCGTCGTGCCCGTCCTCGTAGCATGGACAACTGATCCTCTGAGTGAACCTTGGGGCGTTAGCATCGGTCTTTTCCCTCTTTTGGTATCTTGATGCCAAAGGGGGAGAGATAGCTATTTAGGAGTGTTGGGCATTCGCATGGGTTCTCTCTCAAGCCGTGTTTTCGCTTTGATTATTTTGGCTTGCTTGAGAGAGTTGGTTATTTGAAGACTTTGTATGTTTAATTATTTGTTCTATGTGAACCTCGTTATGCATGGTGTGAGACATGTGGACCTAGTGCTTTAATTCTATCATTTTTATGTTCTCCTTAATATGTGTGTTTAGCTAGTTTGCTAGTTATTATCATATCTCTCTTGTTTAGTTTTCTCAACATGAAGGGAGCATATCTCTAGGGGAGCTCCGTCCATGTTTTTTGTGATCTAGCTATGCAAATGGTTGTGTTGTCATCAATTACCAAAAAGGGGGAGAATGAAAGATCATCTTCCGTTTTGATAATTGATGACAACATGACTAACGGACTAATCTCCATTTAGAGCTTGTGCAGGATTTATTTGATACATCTGAAAATGCCAAAGTACTCCCAATATATATCCTCAAAGGCTTACAATATTTACCCTAAAGGAAAGAGCTCAAAAGACAATGCTAAGGAGTAGTTTTCACAAGCAGCGGAGGCTCCGGTGAAACCACCGGACCCTCCGCCCCCTTGCTATTTCTCAGCGTATCCCACGCGCGGGCCTCCGATGGAGGCTCCGGTGTTACTCCGCTAAAAACACCTTTGGGTGCATAAGAGCGGAGGCTGTGGCGGAACCCACCGGAACCTCCGCCCAAACCACCGGAACCTCCGCCAGTTCCATTGGGCTACAGGTTGGCGTGGGCTCCGGTGGAACCTCCGGTGCAGGCTCCGCCAAAAACACCTTCGGGTGCATGAGAGCGGAGTCTGTGGCGGAACCCACCGAAACCTCCGGTGGGCGGAACCTTCGCCAGGTCCACCGGAACCTCCGCCACTGAAGATTCGAGAGAAGAGGAAAAGGAGCCACGCGAGCGCGTGTGAATGAAGACCACCGGAGCCTCCAGTGCTGCGTGGGAGAGGAAACGGTTCGATTGGGGAAGGGGTATTTAAATCCCTTCCCCTACCTCTTAAAGGCCAAAGTTTTCCCATTCTCTCTCCTAGCCATTAATGAAAGCTTCAACCTCCTAGATCTCCCTCTCCAACCACCCAATCACTCCATAACTTTGTGGAGAGCTAGAGGAGACCTAGATCCATGATTCTGCCAAAGGAATTGCAAATCTATCCACCACATCCTAGTAAATCTAGAATCCTACTTGAGGCCTAGAAACCTTAGTAGATCGTGTGCTTGTAGCTTCCACCTTGTTGCAAAGAAGCTTAGGATTGTTTGAGAGTCTCCATCCATCTTGTGAGGTGTCCTCAACCTCGTGTAAAAGTTTGGTCAACGCCTTCAAGTCGACCTCATAGTGGAAATGAGAATCTCCCTCACCGGAGAAGCTCAAGGAGAATAAGGTGTGCACAACCGTGCTATTGAGGAGCGCCTAGGTGGCTCCCCACCTCTCCAACATAGACTTACTTCTCTTGAGAAGGAACTACGGGAAACATATCCTTGTCTTCTTGTTTACACTTGTGGTTTATCTTGTTACCTTTCGTTTTGCTTCCGTTGCGTATCTTATCTTGTACCACATAGTTTGCTCACCTAGTTGCACATCTAGAGAACCTTGTTTTATCTTGTTTAGCCATAACTAAAAGGAAAAGAATAAAAATTGGTAGTCAACCTATTCACCCTCCCCCCTCCCCCTCTAGTTGACCATAGTACACTTTCAGGCGGGTCCTCGTCAGAAAAAGGTGCGTTGTTGCACGGGCGTGGACGGCGGCAAGGCTACGGGGGGATCTCCGTGCACGGGAAGGCCACGGAGGGGCTCAGCGATGCACAGAGGGGCGAATGGCGGTGACGGCGAACTCCGGCGAGGTTCCTAACGGCGGTGCGATGGAGGATCCGAGGCGGCCGTGGTAGTTTGTCTCTGGCGAACTCGTCCTCGTCTCTACGTTGCGCAAAAAAGTAGAGGCATTAGGAGGTGCACCAGGACACGGGGAAGAGAGGAGGACCAAATAGGTGGCGGTGCTACCACTTCTGTCCCCGGAATCGAAGTAGACGGGCGGCGGAAATGGTGGACTCCGGCGAGGAATATACGCAGCCTCGTGGTGCGATTTCGAGCAGATGGGGAGGGTAAATAAGAAGGAGGGTTAGGGCTTTATAGGGAGCCGGAGAGGGGCGGGATTTATGGCCTTAAAGGCTCGAACTCATGTTTGCAATCATAGGGCCAAAACAGTTGTTCTTTCGTTTCCAGAGATTGAAGATGACATGATGTCAGCGATGACGTCAGCATTTTTTTCTGTTTTCTCTTTTTATTAATATCTTTTGTTTTAGTAATCCAAATGACCTCATTTAAATTTCTAAATTCTTCAATTAAAATTTATTTCTACTGATCCCATTTGTAAATAATTTTGGACACATTTCAAATTTTGGATTTTGAAAAACTGAATAAATCACTAATAGTGACATAATGTTATTTCCAAATTAGAAAATAATAAAATGTAAAATATTAGTCAAATAAAATTTTGGTGACATTTTTTAAGTGGAATATTATTTTTGAAATCTATTACGAATTATTTTCATACATTTATGTTTTTTAAATATGGGTAAACCTTCATAGCAACTTAATGCCAATTTGTAATTAGAAAAGTAATTGATAAATTGAATTGGGGTTTAATAAATTTCAGAGAGGTGATACAAATGCAAATACTGTTTTCCAAGGTCTTTCACTTATTTTCATAAAATAAATAATTTGTATAAACACTTTTTGGTTAAATACTTGGTATGATAATTGAAGAAAACAATATAAATATTTTTTATTCATGTGAACCATATTTTGATGGCATAGAGAATTATTAGAGGTAATAATTCTCTAGTGTTTAAACATCATTAAATATTGCAAGCAATAGTTGAAATGAAAACCTTTTATGAAATAGGATTTGCTAGGAGAAAACAAATATTTTGAATAGATAATATTTATTTTGATTAGGCTTTACGGCTTATGGAATTTGAGGCATATTGGATTTTCAATTCCAATAATGTTGGAATAACAATAAAATTTCTTTTTTGTCTGAGTTTTATTTGTTTTTGGTGGCTTTCTTTAACAACAAAACAAAAGTTTTAATTTTTAGTGTTTTTTGCAATTTCCAAAAATCATGGATGTTACAGCCGCCGGCCACTCGCGTGCATTTATTTCCCACGGGTGCCAAACGTTTCAGCTCCATGTCAGTTAATTTCCGTCCATTCGTGTGTGACAAAAAGAAGACAACCGCAACCCCCGCGCGCGCCGTGGCGAGGCGAGGCGAGGCGGCCAGTGGAGGAGGAGTGTGCATGTAGTTCTATTCTTATCATGCTCATACACCAAGTGAAAGAGCCTCCCATATAAGTAGGTGAAACTCCCACTTAGCTAGCAATGCGGGCTAAACATTTCTCACACCTCTTTCCATACACAAATGGGCCAGATGGGCCTCTATGATTTTAGGAATTACTAGAAAGGCTGAAATAAGTTGGGTCATTTAGGCCAAAATTCCAACAATCTCCCACAAAATTCTGGAGGCACATAGAATTTTCCTTGGGTTCCAAAATATTGTTTATATACCGGTAATATAGTGAAGAATGTTAAGTTGAACTTCCACCTATACTTTATGTTACGCTAGTTTGAAACTTGAACAGTGGATTATGTCTTGAACTACAAGTTTTCTACAAATCTAGCTTCACACAAAGCATTGACTGATACTAGACTACTGTGGGACTTCCCTGCTGGTTGGAGCTTATACGTCATACTTCGAGGCCCTTCATTTTACTAGAGAACACCCAATTCTCGTAGATTGCGGTGTTTAACGGTTTGACTCATATAGGTGCATTCCTCAAAACATGTTCTGTAGGACAACATCTCTGCTTACAATAAAGCCTCTTGTAACACATTAAGATAAATATCAACCTGTCGTGCAATTTTCGAGAGTATTCCATGTTCATGGAGTAGTATCATAGAAAGGTAAGGATACTATGCTCTCAGTTGATCAAGAGCTTGTCTTCCAATTCCACTTCACGGGATCTCCGATCACAAAAATTGGTTTGCAAGTGTGAACAACTCATACGGTGGGTCTCATACCCATCTTTTTCGATGCATTATCCATCACATTACGTGAAATACCCTTTGTGAAGGGACCTGTCAAGTTAGTAAATGTTAGGATATAATCCAACGTAATAACTCCGGAATTTTTTAATTTCCTGACAGATTTCAATCTCCTCTTCACATATCTTGATAACTTCATATTATCCTTGGAACTATTCACTTTGATGATCACAGTCTGATTATCACAGTTCATTAGGATAGCGGGTATTGGTTTTTCAACCACAGGCAAGTCCATCAAGATCTCATGAACCCACTCTGCTTCAACATTGGTTGTGTCTAATGTTGCGAGTTCTGCTTCTATAGTTGACCTTGTTAAGATGGTCTGCTTGCAAGACTTCGAGGAAACAGCGCCACCACCAAGTGTAAAAATATAACCACTTGTGGTCTTAATCTCATCAGCATCAGATATCCAATTTGAATCACTATATCCCTCCAGTACTCTCGGGTTCCCGATATAGTGAATCACATAGCTTACATTGCCTTTCAAATAGCACATAACTCTTTCAAGCACGCGCTAATGATCTTTTTCCAGATTTGAAACAAACCGGCTCAATTTTCTCACAACAAAGGAAATCGCAGGCTTCGTCGCACTAGCCAAATACATAAGCGGTCCAATAATCTAAGAATATCTCAATTGATCTCTAGAATCCATCGATTCTTTCAAAACAACACACTAGGATCATACGGCGTTGGAGAAGGCTTGTAGTCGCTATACCCAAAATGACTCAAGACGTTTTCCACATAGTGGGAATGAAGTAGGGTGATCCCACCATGGTCGTCTCTCAACAGCTTGATGTTCAAGATAACATCTGCTACTCCAAGATCCTTCATCTCAATGGAGCGAGATAAGAAATCCTTGACCTCCTTAATCACTTCAAGGTTGGTCCAAAATATCAGTATGCCATCGATGTACAAACACAGAATGACTCCCTCGCTCCCATCATGGATATAGTACACACACTTGTCAGTTTCATAAAAAATCCTCCATCAGTCAAAATCCTCTCAAATTTTGCATCCCATTGCTTAGGAGTTTGCTTGAGGCCATACAAGGACTTCAATAACCTGCACACTTTTCCTTCATGGCTTGGTACTACAAAACCATCTAGATGCTCCATGTAAATTTCCTCGTCCAACTCTTTGTTAACAAAATCCATCTTAACGTCCATTTTATGAAAGAGAAGACCGTGCGAGACATCCAATGAGAGTAGCACTCAAATTGTGGTCAATCGAGAAACGGGTGAGTAAGTATCAAAAAAGTCTTCACCTTCTTTTGGGTGTAACCATTGACCATAAGCCTTGCCTTGTACTTTTCAATTATGCCATCAGGTCTAAACTTTTTTCTTGCGAACCCCCTTACATCCTATATATTTTCACCCATAAGTACGATCAGTGATCTCTCAAGTTCCGTTAGCCAAAATGGAATGCATCTCGCGACGGACAGCTTCTTTCCGGTAGTCAGTATCAAGAGATGCATAAACCTTTGAAATAGTCATGGGTGTGTCATCCATGAGGTACACATTTAAATCATCACCAAAGGACTTTGCAGTCCTCTGTCTCTTGCTCCTTAAAGGAACTTCATTATCATTCTTCACAGGATTCTCAACGTGTTCTATCGGATTGGTGGTTTTAGGAATTACATACAATTCCTGACTAGATGAAATATGTATCTCATGATTTGATGAGCTACCCATATCCTTGTTGGGAAAGATGTCCTCAAAGAAACTCGCATCATTCGACTCTATGATTGTACCAACATGCATGTCTAGTACCTCAAATTTTATTATCAAGAATCTATAACCAATACTACGGAATGTGTAACACAAAAGAACACAATCGACGGTTTTGGGTCCAAGGTTGCCCTTCTTGGGAATTGGTATATTAAGTTTCACCAAAAAAACTCCAAGTTTATAAGTAAGAGAGTTTTAACCTTTTCTTATCCATTGCTCGAATGGAGTTATTTCTTTGTTCTTTGCGGGAGCTCGGTTTAGGACATAACACGCAGTCAATATCATCTCCCCTTCTTCATTGATATCACCATTGGCTTCGCGGGTCCCTGAACGAGGATTGTGGGAACTTGGTTGTGAGAGGGGGTCCCTCCCCCCCCCCCCTTTTTTTCTCCTGAAACACTCGCAGTGTCCCTTCCGACGATATCCACGAGGCCGTAGGAGCCGATGATTGATACGTTGCAAACGTATCCATAATTTTTGATTCTCCATGCTTGTTTTCTACCCAATACCTTTTGTTTTCCACATGTTTTATTTTTCCAGATGTTTTCACAGACTAACCAATTAACAAGATGCCCTTGGCTAGTTGCTATTTTCTACTATTTTTCTATTTCAGAAAATTTCGTAAGGAAATATTCTCGGAAAGGGCTAAAAATCCATGGAGATCAACTTTTACCGGGAACAAAGACGGAGTCCAAAGAAGAGATGGAGGGGAGCCAGGGGGACCTGGCCACCGCCTCTCGTCCCCTCTTCGCCATCGGGGGCGGAGTTATTTTCCATGAAACATACATAGAGGCGACATCACCTCAAAATTCCAATCTAGGGCTTCTGGAGTCTGGCTTCCGCACCCTACCGAAGAGTGGGGTCGTCACCGGAGACCTCTACATCGCCATGATTGCCTCCGGACAGATGCGTGACTAGTTCATCTCGGGACTATGGGTCCAGATCAGTAGCTAGATGATGTTCTCTCCCCTATGCCTCCATGTTTAGAGTCTCGTGAGCTTCCTCACATGATCTAGACCACCGTTATGTAATTGTGCATGTTGTGTTTGATGGGATCCGATGAACCATGAGATTATGATTATTTTGTTCATGTCAATTTGAGATGCTTTACCTGTATTTGTAGAGATAATCATGTCTTTCAATGCTCTTCGGTGTTTATGATTACCTTGGCCACGTAGTTGTTTTAACCTCCAAGAGAGGGTTTATATGCTAGATAGTGGGTTCATGCCTCCTTGTTGCCTGCGCTCGAGCGACAGAAACGTGCGGGGGAGGATGTGTTGTTGCCACTAGGGAGAAAACAGCGGTGCTCTTGTCTACGGATGAGAACCACTTCTTATATTACATATTGTTCTTAATGCATTTGTTTGTTGCACACATAGCAATCACTTTGTTGCTGCAACTTAGTACCAAGGGATTTGCTAGATAGATTTATTGAGGTGTACTTTTAGATATGGATGCATGTTGGATAGCGGTCAATATGACTTGACGTAATCCCGACAATGTTCGAACCCGTCAAATTTATCTCGTCATAATAGTATTTTTATTCATGATTTGTCAACTGCCCAGTTGTAATTTGTTCACCCAGTATGTTTGTTTTCTTTGGATAGCCACCACTAGTGAACCCATGGCCCACGGTCCTATTTTTCTCATATTGCAAACCTTCTATTCAGCACTTTTAATCATTGTTTACTCGATGTTCCATTTTTTACTTTTATTGTTTTCCAAGACTCTATACGTTTAATTCTCATGTTTTCAACAAAACCGAAAGATTGACAACCTTCCGGAAAGTTGGGTAAGAGAGAGTTTGTGCTTGTGTGCAGGTTCCACGCTTCGTCAACTACACACCAGTACTTTTCTGGCGCCATTGATACAAGCAAACTTCTTCAAGACTATGAAGTCCTACTGGTTCGAGAACCCTGGTTCTATACAGGGGGAAGTTTATACTAGACTACATCATACTTTTTGCTTGGGGTCTCCCAACGAGCGTGTGATCACGTCAGTATCAAGTACTTTTTCTGGCATCGTAGCCAGGGAATTCTATCTTGCTGCGAGGCGAGTCTCAAATTTCCACTCAATTTCTTTTGTTTTGTTCTTTCTTAGTTTACTTCTGTTTAGTCTATTTTTATCTTTATCAAAAAACCAAAAAAAAATACTTCTCTAGTTTCTAGTCTTTTATTTTCCTTGTTATTTAGTTTTCATCTTCGTGCTAGTCTTTTTTCTGTTTTGATAAGATGTCTTCTCTTAAATGTGCTATGAAAGATCTGAAAGTAGGAAGTGGATTCATTATTGGGAGAAACAATATCGAGGAATTATTTAACCATGTTAATGGGCTGCGTGATTTTAATGATAAACCTGTAGTTAAACGTGCCCATAACTATGAGACACGTGTATCCTCTTTGGTTGCCATGATAGAATCTATGTTTGCTAAACTCAATCCTATCATATAACAAATTTTTCTTAAACTTGATAGCATGGATCCAGGAAAGCAAAGAGATTTTGTGTTGAATGCTTTACTCTTAGAATTTAATGGCATTTCTATAGAAACAAGAAGAAAAATTGCTCGTTATAATATGCTTGGTTATGCTCTTGCAATCAATCATACATTGAGAAACTTTAGATATTGATAGAATGAAATATGAGGGAAGACTGAATGTGAAAAATAAACTAATATCCCTATAACATTCAAACTTTTAGCAATGTCTGAGGTATTAGAGGATAATTTTGGTTGGGTTGTTCGTGAGAATCTCTTTAATGAAAAAACTAAACCTAAAAGAAAAGAAAGAAGAGATTATGAACCTTATGTGTGGTGAATTCAATGCCTCTATGATGAGTTCGAGTTCCTCAAACTGAATTATAATACTTGATTCATTTTTCATGCCTAGCTAAAAGGCGTTAAAGAAAAACGCTTGTGGGAGGCAGCCCACTTTTGTTTTCCTTCGTTATCCTTTTGTTTTGTTCTGTTTTCTTTTATTCTTTTTGTGTTTTGGAATTTATTACCTCTGTAGCAACCGCTCCTTATCCTTTTTATTTTGTTTTTGTGCCAAGAGTAACCTCTAATTGAGATGTAGTGCGATTTTGGGAAGTTGTTGTTCTGAAATAGATTTCTGGGTTGTTACCAAGAAAATTATATCTCTCAGCCAAAATGTTGAATTTCTTTGAAAAAATAGACACATGCCCCAGGTTGCTATCTAACTTTCGTTAGTTTCCCACTTTTTTATTTTAGAAACACAAGATTTTCAAAAAAAAAAATACATCTTTACCGACTGTTCTATTTTGACAAATTTCTACCAATATTTCCATCTTTGTCTTAATCTCTTTCTTTTTGTGTTCTTTTGAGGGGAAGAGCTTTAAAATAAGTTGTGACAGTAGATAATGTTTTAAATGGAGTGTGAGACTTGTGTTGAAACTGAACCAAGTGGATTTATTATTTTGATTACACTAACGTTGCCAATGAAGATTGTGAGAAGTCTTAGGCTGAGGAAGTTTTCAAGTGTAGGGGGAGAAGTATGATGTGATGGGATGAAGGATGGACAAAATCTCAAGATTAGGGATGCCCATGTCACTCCAAGACATATTAAATAAGTACAAGAGTCAAAGCTTGGGGATGCCCAAGGCATCCTCTTCTTCATCAACAAAAATATCAGGTTTCTTTTAAAACACTATATTTTATTACTTCTCATGATATGTGTTATTCTTGGAGCGTCATTTTATTTTTCTTTCAGTTTTTTTTGATGTAGCTTTTGGTTGGATCCTAGCACTTCAATTTTGGGAGAGACACGCGCTGTTTTTATTGCCTAGAACACTCTAGTTTTCGCTCCTATTGTTCTGCGAGTGTTTGGTTTTTTATAGTACTATGTTTAGATCTTGTTTTTCACTCAAATTTTGTTAAGAGATTGTTGGTTTCTTGAGTTATATATGATTATCTCTCTAGTATTTGATGATTATTTGGTTTGAGAGTTGTTTCAAATAATTGATTGGTGTTGGAGAAGAGTAAACTGTTTCGTACTTATAGTGGTGCAACAGGAAGCTTGTTTTGACTGTGGCATAGGCTTTGGCATGTCATGTTATATTTTATTTTAATTGTGTGCTTAGTTATTTATGATGTATCATGACTAGTCTCAAATAGCTGAGAGTGCTTAATGTGCCATTGAAATTAATCATGTGTTGTTTTCTCATATTGAAGCATGGTATTGTTGTATTTCTCCGTTGAATGCTTTATCTGGATTGACTTGGAGCATGCTCACACCATATTATGACTACAAACAAAGTCACTTATAGCCTTGATCATAATTTAGTTTTTCACTTGTAATATCACTTCATGCTTTGATTAATTATGTTTTGTCGCTATGCATGATTACGGTTGTTATTGCTCTCTTAGTTGGTTGCTCCCAGTCTTTTGCTAGCCTACACATGTAAAGAGTATGATCTCTATTCGTGCATCCAAATCTCAAAAAACAAAGTTTGCCAAATGTTTCTACCATATCTACCTATATGTGTTATTTAACCTCCACTCCAAGTCTCGTGTGCTACCTTTAAATCCTTCAAAATAATTAACCTGTTTTGTGTTCCTGTTTTAGCTCATGAGGAAGTAGTTTAAAGTTTATTATGGTTTGTGTCAAGCAAAGTTCTTCTTCCTTATTTCATTCGATGAGTATGGAATCTGTGCTCATCTAAATTTGCAGAGAGTTGGTGCCAATTAATATAATAAAAAGGCACTTCCCCATGGTTCGATGAAAGCTAGTGGGTACCCGTGAACATGGCTAGCCCTAGTTTGTGAAAGAAGGTGGGGTAAGTGCCCACTAATAAAGCTAACGGAAACCACTATCAAAAGTTTAAACACTTTACTTGACATGTATTATGATAAGTTTTTCATTACGATTCATGACATAGACATACACCTCTCTCAAAATTGTTTTCAATGTCTATGTTTTATCAAATAAAAAGCTCTAGCACATGAGTAATTCTTGCTTCCCTCTACGAAGGGTCTTTCTTTTACTTTTATGTTGAGTCTTCATCTTCTTACTTTATGCACCGGCTAAGAGAGCATAGTTGTCATTATGAGTATAATGTGCATAGTCCCAAAATTTATTATTGATTGATTCATGACTATGGTATTGCTTGCTCTCAAATTATTTCTATCTAGTCACCATTTAAACTTTGAAGGTGTCCTGACATTTATGTTTTGCTACCACACGAAGGACTAGATGGATACCACTTTATTTTGTTTTTCTTTATGATTGAAACAATCGTATCACTTTCAATGTTTCATTATTAATTTTCTTTTGTTTGTGTTTCTTTTCATGTGCAACATGGTTGCAAAGTTTACATCAGTTGAAATAATATTTATCATGTCTTTGTTAAAGTACTTTGATCTCAGCTTGCAATGCTTTTACTTAATGTTGGTCAAGATTTGTGTTGACTTCATGCCACCTCAAAAATTATTTTGTTATTACTTACCTACTCGAGGATGGGCAGGAGTTAAGCTTGGGATGCTGATACGTTGCAAACGTATCTATAATTTTGATGCTCCATGCTTGTTTCCTACCCAATACCTTTTGTTTTCCATATGTTTTCTTTCGTTTTCCGGATATTTTCACAGACTAACCTATTAACAAGATGCCTCGAGCTAGTTGTTGTTTTCTGTTGTTTTTCTATTCCTGAAAAGTTCTTCAGGAAATATTCTCGGAAAGGGCTGAAAATCCACGGAGATCAATTTTTACCCGGAACGAAGACGGAGTCCAAAGAACAAATGGAGGGGAGCCAGGGGGCACTAGGAGGGCACCAGGCACCCTCCCCCCTAGGTCGCTCCTGGTGGGCCCCTGGGGGACCTTGCCACCGCCTCTCGTCCCGTCTTCGCCTATAAATTGCCTTTATCCTAAAAAACGTCGGGACAGAGTTATTTTCCACAAAACATACAGAGAGGCACGGTCACCTCAAAATTCCAATCTAAGGTTTCTAGAGTCCTGCTCCGGCACCCTGCCAGAGAGGGGGGTCATCACCGGAGGCCTCTACATCGCCATGATCGCCTCCGAATAAATGCGTGAGTAATTCACCTCGGGACTACGGGTCCATGGAAGTAACTAGATGGTTGTTCTCTCCCCTATGCCTCCATGCTTAGATTCTCGTGAGCTGCCTCACATGATCGAGACCATCGTTATGTAATTGTGCATGTTGTGTTTGCTGGTATCCGATGAACTATGATATTATGATTATTTTGTTCATGCCAATCTGAGATGCTTCACTTATATTTGTAGAGAGTTTTAATATTGTCTTACAAATTTGCAATGCTCTCCGGTGTTTATGATTACCTTGGCCACGTAGTTGTTTTCACCTCCAAGAGAGGGTTTATATGATAGGGTTCATGCCTCCTTGTTTCCTGCTCGAGTGGCAAAAACGTGCGCGGGGGGGGGGGGGATGAGCTATTGCCCCTAGGGAGAAAACAATGGTGCTCTTGTGTACGGATGAGAACCACTGCTTACATTACGATTGTTCTTAATGCATTTGTATGTTGCACACATAGCAATCACTTCGTTGCTGCAACTTAATACCAATGTATTTGGTGGATAGCTTTCTTGAGGTGGACTTTTAGATATGGATGCATGTCGGATAGTGGTCCGTATGCCTTGACGTGATGCCTACAATGTTAGAACCCGTAAAAAAATTCTCGTCATAATAGTATTGTTATATGTTCATGATTTTTCAATTACTCAGTTGTAATTTGTTCACCCAGCATGTTTGTTTTCTTTGGAGAGACACCACTAGTGAACCTATGGCCTCAAGGGTACGTTGCATAGAAAACAAGAAAAATTCCTACGCGCGATAAACCCGAATGGCCAAGATCTAATCTATGAGATGAAAGGCAACGGGGAGAAAGAGAGTCTTGAGATAACATACCCTCGAAGAGTCAAAATGGTACGAGATAAAATCTCGTTGTTGGCGTAGTCGTACTCACGCCGATCCCGAGCGAGAAGAAGTGCACCGCAATCCGGCGGTGCCTCCATAATCGGTCACACGTTCAGCTCGATGAAGACTTCCGTTCCCTCGATCCAGCGGGTAGCGGAAGTAGAGGATCCCCGCGGAACTCCAGCATCACGACGGCGTGGTGGTGGTAAAAAATCCCACGGTCAGGGCTTCGCCAAGCCGGAGACCATGGAATGGAGCAGCGGGTGGAGGGCAAAGGGAGTGGGCAAGTGTGTGGAGAAGAGGGAGCTCTCACCCTCCTTTTATAGGGGAGGCAGCCCAAGGGGGTGCGGCCATCCATGGGTGCCCCCACCCCTTCCTCTCTTCATGTGAGTGGAAGCCCCACTCACACCCACTCATACTCCCTTAATTTTCCACTTAAAAAAACAAAGGTTTTTCTTTAATAAATAAATAAAACATTTTTATTTCTTTATTTATATTTGTTAATTCCATTAACAAACATTTGCATGCAGCACCTCGAATTATTTGTCAATTCTATTAACAACCGTTTGATGCAAAACCCCTTGAACTATTTCAATTTTCCCCCGAAACAATTTTTCGGAGTTGCCCAAAATATTCTTCGGTATTTCGTATCCTCTCTAACGCTTCATCGAACCTTAAGTGTGTCACCCTACGGTTCGCGAATAATATAGACATGATCGAGACTCCTCTCCGACCAATAATCAACAGCGAGATCTGGAGATTCGTGATGACTCCTATATATTCAACGATGACTCTCGTGATCGTGTGAACCTTTCAACGTCGTAACTATTTCCCTTTGTCTCGCAATATTTTACTTGCCCGAGATCCGATCATCGGTATCCACCATACCTTGTTTGATCTTGTTATCCGACAAGTACTCTTTTCTCGTTCCCGTGATATAACATCCTTGTGATCATATCACGTGCTTGCAAGCGGTGTCGATGTGATATCACCGAGAGGGCCCTGAGTATATCTCTCCGTCATATTGGATGGACATATCCCATTCTTGATCCATGAGCTTCAACTAACACTTTCCGAATACCTAATGTCACCTTTATAGTCACCCTGTTACGGTGTGACGTTTGATGTTATCAAAGCATTCTTTCGGTATTAGTGATTAACATGATCTCATGGTCTAATGAACAATGTTACTCCGAATGTAAGACATAACAACAAAACTAAATGACTTGATCATATTTTTATACTTAGTTAGGGTCTAAGTTCATCATGTCATTCTCCTAATGACATGATCCCGTTATTAACAACATCCAATGTCTATGATCAGGAAACCTTGATCATCTGTTAATCAACGAGCTAGTTAAAAGAGAGGTTTCACTAGGAACGTTGGTTTGTTTATTAATCACACATGTATCAACGTTTCCGGTTAATACAATTCTAGCATGAGAAATAAACATCTATGATAAACAAGGAATAACATAATAAACACTTTATTATTGCCTCTCGGGCATATTCCCTTCAGTCTCCCACTTGCACTAGGGGCAATAATCTATATTACATAGTGATGAATCTAACACACATTGAGTTCTGGTGTTGATCATGTTTTGCCCTTGAGAGAGTTTTAGTCAACGGATCTTCCACATTCAGATCCGTATGTACTTTGCAAATCTTCACATCCCCATATGTGACATGCTCACGGATGGAGTGAAAACGGCGCTTGATATGCTTGGAATTCGGTTCCTTACCATTGGCTATGACACCATTGTTGTCACAATAGATAACCATTGGATCCAACACACTCGGAACCACACCTAGTTCGGATATGAACTCCTTCATCCAAACTGCTTCCTGTGTTGCCTCTGAGGCAGCAACATATTCCGCTTCTGTTGATGATCTCGCCACCACGGATTCCTTGGAACTCCTCCAGCTTACAGCTCCTCCATTCATAACAAATACGTACCCGGACTGAGACTTAGAGTCATCCGGATCAGTGTCAAAGCTAGCATCGACGTAACATCTTGCGACGAGCTCTTCTTCACCGTCATATATGAGAAACATATCCTTAGTTCTTCTCAAGTACTTAAAGATATTCTTGACCGCCGTCCAGTGTTCCAAACCTGTATCGGATTGGTACCTACTAGTCAAACTAATAGCATGTGCCACATCCGGTCTTGTACATAGCATAGCATACATGATAGAACCTATGGTTGAAGCATAGGGAATCATATTCATTCTCTACCTATCTTCTTCTATAGCTGGACATTGAGTCTTACTCAACGTTTTGCCTTGCAACATAGGTAAGAACCCCTTCCTACTCTCTTCCATTTTGAACTTCTTGAGAATCTTGTCAAGGTATGTACTTTGCGAAAGTCCAATTAAGCGCCCTGATCTATCCCTGTAGATTTTGATGCCTAATATATAAGCTGCTTCACCAAGGTCTTTCATCGAAAAACTTCTGTTCAAATAACCTTTTATGCTTTTTAAAAGTTCTATATTATTTCTAATCAACAATATGTCATCCACGTATAGTACTAGTAATGCTACAGAGCTCCCACTCACTTTCTTGTAAATACAAGCTTCTCCGTATGTTTGGACAAATCCAAACCCTTTGATCACCTTATCAAAACGGAGGTTCCAACTCCGGGATGCTTGCTTCAGTCCATAAATGGATCGTTGAATCAACAAAACCTTTGGGTTGCATCATATACAACTCTTCCTCAATGTCACCATTAAGGAATGTCATTTTGACATCCATCTGCCAGATTTCATAATCGAAAAATGCAGCAACTGCTAACATAATCCTAACTGACTTCAGCATCGCTACTGGTGAGAAAGTCTCATCATAGTCAACTCCTTGAATTTTTCGGAAACCTTTTGCGACAAGTCGAGCTTTATAGACGGTCACATTACCATCAGCGTCAGTTTTCTTTTTAAAGATCCATTTGTTCTCAACGGCCTTGCGGTCATCGGGTAAGTCCACCAAAGTCCAAACTTGGTTTTCGTACATGGATCCTATTTCGGATTTCATGGCTTCAAGCCATTTGTTGGAATCTGGGCTCATCATCGCTTCATCGTTTGTCGCAGGGTCATCACCTCCATCTACCATGAAGTTTAATACGGGATCTCCGTACAGTTCAGGAGCTGTACGTTCCCTAGTTGACCTGCGAGGTGCGGTAGTTTCCTCTGCTGGAGTTTCATGATCTTGATCATTAGCTCTCTCTTCAACTGACGGGGTCGGCACCGGAACAACTTCCGGCGCTGCGCTACTCGCCATTCCAAGAAGAGAAGGTTCAATAACCTCGTCGAGTTCTACCTTCCTACTATTCACAGCTTTCGAGAGAAACTCCTTCTCCAAAAAGGATCCATTCTTGGCAACGAAAATCTTGCCTTCGGATCTGTGATAGAAGGTGTAGCCTATTGTTTCTTTAGGGTATCCTATGAAGACGCATTTTTCTGCTTTGGGTTCGATTTTATCAGGTTGAAGCTTCTTCACGTAAACATCGCATCCCCAAACTTTTAGAAATGACAGCTTAGGTTTGTTTCCAAACCATAATTCATACGGTGTCGTTTCAACGGATTTTGATGGTGCCCTATTTAAAGTGAATGAAGCGGTCTCTAGTGCATAACCCCAAAATGATAGTGGCAAATCTGTAAGAGGCATCATAGATCGAACCATATCCAATAAAGTACGATTACGACGTTCGTAAACACCATTTCGCTGTGGTATTCCGGCAGGTGTGAGTTGTGAAACTATTCCACATTGTTTCATATGCATGCCAAACTCGTAACTTAGATATTCACCTCCACGATCAGATCGTAGAAATTTAATCTTTCTGTTATGATGATTTTCAACTTCACTCTGAAATTCTTTGAACTTTTCAAATGTCTCAGATTTGTGTTTCATTAAGTAAATATACCCATATCTACTCAAATCATCTGTGAAAGTGACAAAATAACGATATCCGCCGCGCGCCGATACACTCATTGGTCCACACACATCAGTATGTATGATTTCCAGTAAGTCTGTCGCCCGTTCCATGGTTCTAGAAAACGGGGTTCTAGTCATCTTGCCCATAAGGCATGGTTCACATGTTTCAAATGATTCATAATCAAGTGATTCTAAGAGTCCATCAGAATGGAGCTTCTTCATGCGTTTAACACCAATATGACCTAAGAGGCAATGCCACATGTAAGTAGCAATATCATAATTTAATTTAATTCTTTTGGCATCCACATTATGAATATGTGTATCAATACTATCAAGATTAAAAAGAAATAAACCATTCTTCTCAGGTGCATGACCATAAAAGATATTATTCATATAAATCGAACAACCATTGTTCTCAGACTTAAAGGAATAACCATTTTGCATTAAGCAAGATCCAGAAACGATATTCATGCTTAATGCAGGCACCAAATAATAATTATTGAGGTTTATAACTAATCCCGATGGTATACATAGAGGCAGCGTCCCGACGGCGATCACATCAACTCTTGATCCATTGCCGACGCGCATCGTCACCTCATCCTTTGCTAGTGGTCGCTTATTATGCAGCTCCTGTTTCGAGTTACATATTTGAGCAACCGAACCAGTATCAAATACCCAGGTGCTACTGTGAGTACTAGTAAGGTACACATCAATAACAAGTATATCATATATACCGTTGTTCACTTTGCCGGCCTTCTTATTTGCCAGATATTTGGGGCAATTATGCGCCCGGTTGCCAGCGCCTAAGCATTGAGAGAAGCTCAGGAAGAGACTTCTTCATGCCTTGCATATTATAGTTCATCACAAAGTTCTTGTAACTAGGTGGCAGAGATTCAAGAACACGATGTATCCCTAGCTCACTGGGGATCAACATTCCCAAAGCTATGAGTTTATCAGCGTACTCAGACATTCTGAGTATGTGCTCACTAACGGAGCTATTCTCTTCCATTATGCAGCTAAAGAACTTTTCTGAAGCATCATAAATCTCCATTGCAGCATGGGTATCGAAAATCAATTTCAATTCTCCCATTGTAGCAAAAGCATTGTTGTTCTCAAAACGTTTTCGCAGCTCTGGCTCTAATCCATAGAGGATGCCGCAATGAACTATGTTGTGGTCTTCTTGTTGAGTCAGATAAACATTTTTATCTTCATCAGAAGCATCATCGGCGGGTTGGTCACCTAGCGGTGCATCAAGCACATAGAGCTTCTTGCCAGCGGTGAGGAGAATCCTCAGGTTAAGTGCCCAGTTGGTAAAGTTGCTCCCATTGTTCGCTAATTTCTCTCTCTCCATGAACATATTGAAATTGAAGGTAGGTGGTGCCATGATCTACAACATATTTGCAAAGACTATTTAGACTATGTTTATGGTAAATTAAGTTCAAGTTAATTCTAAAATTATCCCATGAACTCCCACCCAAAAACAACATCCCTCTTAGTCGTCTTTAGTGATTACATGAACCAAATTCACTACACCGAAACCGATCATCACGTGAGACGGTGTAGTTGCAAAGGCGAACATCAACATGTTCATCATATCATCCATATGACTCATGCTTTACCTTTCGGTTACTTGTTCCGAGGCCATGTCTGTACATGCTAGGATCGCCAAGTAGAACCGTAGTATTGCGTGTGTTTCAAGGCCATGTCTGTACATGCTAGGCTTGAAAACACCCGTTGTATGCGAACGTTGAGTCTATCACACCCGATCATCACGTGGTGTCTCGAAACGACGAACTTTCTTAACGGTGCATACTTAAGGAAGAACACATTATTATCTTGATATTAAGTGAGAGGGATCATCTTATAATGCTACCGTCGCGATCTAAGCAAAATAAGATGCATAAAAGGATAAACATCACATGCATGGATAATGTGATATGATATGGTTCTTCTTGCACTTGATCTCCATCTTGTGCATCATGGCATGATATCCATCATTCCACCGGAGTGGCACCAAGGTCCGTGGCACCTCCATCTTGATTGTCCATTACAACATATCACATGGATATGATATACAGCACGCATGCCATAAAATAAGACAACCATATGGCTTCAGCCGGTATGTCAATAATTTACAAAAGATATCATCTCATACATAACGTTTGTAACATTGACCATATCACATCACATGCCCTGCAAAAACAAGTTAGACGCCTCTAATTTATTTTTGCATATTTTACGTGGTTTTGGGCTTACGGGGATAGAACCGTTCATACCTACGTACAAGAACCACAACATTGATAAAATATATTTTTAACAACCCTTCGTAGATTAGATCTTAACTATAGTGGGAGAAACCGACACCCACAAGACACTTACGCAATACAAGTTGCATGTCAGTTGTGGAACAAGTCTCATGTACGTGGACATGTAAAGTTAGTACGGGCCGCTTCATCCCACTATGCCACTAAGATCATAAAATACTCAAAGAGGAAAAAACATGATCATCAACGCCCACATACTCCTATGTGTTCTACCCATACAATTCATCTACGCATAGATCCGTCTCTGATACCACTGAAGGGTACGTTGCATAGAAAACAAAAAAATTCCTACGCGCGATAAACCCGAATGGCCAAGATCTAATCTATGAGATGAAAGGCAACGGGGAGAAAGAGAGTCTTGAGATAATATACCCTCGAAGACTCAAAATGGTACGAGATAAAATCTCGTTGTTGGCGTAGTCGTACTCACGTCGATCCCGAGCGAGAAGAAGTGCACCGCAATCCGGCGGTGCCTCCGTAATCGTTCACACGTTCAGCTCGATGAAGACTTCCGTTCCCTCGATCCAGCGGGTAGCGGAAGTAGAGGATCCCCGCGGAACTCCAGCAGCACGACGGCGTGGTGGTGGTGAAGAATCCCACGGTCAGGGCTTCGCCAAGCCGGAGACCATGGAATGGAGCAGCGGGTGGAGGAAAAAGGGAGTGGGAAAGTGTGTGGAGAAGAGGGAGCTCTCACCCTCCTTTTATAGGGGAGGGGGAGGCATCCCAAGGGGGGCTGCGGCCAGCCATGGGTTCCCCCACCCCTTCCTCTCTTCATGTGAGTGGAAGCCCCACTCACACCCACTCATACTCCCTTAATTTTCCACTTAGAAAATCCAAAGGTTTTTCTTTAATAAAAAAAAATCTTTATTTAAATTTGTTAAGTCCATTAACAAACATTGGCATGCAGCACCTCGGATCATTTGTTAATTCTATTAACAACCATTCGATGAAAAACCCCTTGAACTATTTCAATTTTCCCCCGAAACAATTTTTCGGAGCTGCCCAAAATATTCTTCGGTATTCCGTATCCTCTCTAACGCTTCATCGAACCTTAAGTGTGTCACCCTACGGTTCGCGAATAATATAGACATGATCGAGACTCCTCTCTGATCAATAATCAACAGTGGGATCTGGAGATCCGTGATGACTCCTATATATTCAACGATGACTCTCGTGATCGTGTGAACCTTTCAACGTCGTAACTATTTCCCTTTGTCTCGCGATATTTTACTTGCCCGAGATCCGATCATCGGTATCCACCATACCTTGTTTGATCTCGTTATCCGACAAGTACTCTTTTCTCGTTTCCGTGATATAACATCCTTTTGATCATATCACGTGCTTGCAAGCGGTGTCGATGTGATATCACCGAGAGGGCCCTGAGTATATCTCTCCGTCATATTGGATGGACAAATCTCATTCTTGATCCATGAGCTTCAACTAACACTTTCCGAATACCTAATGCCACCTTTATAGTCACCCTGTTATGGTGGCGTTTGATGTTATCAAAGCATTCTTTCGGTATTTGTGATTAACATGATATCATGGTCTAAGGAACAATGTTACTCCGAATGTAAGACATAACAACAAAACTAAATGACTTGATCGTATTGTCATACTTAGTTAGGGTCTAGGTTCATCATGTCATTCTCCTAATGACATGATCCCGTTATTAACAACATCCAATGTCTATGATCAGGAAACCTTGATCATCTGTTAATCAACGAGCTAGTTAAAAGAGAGGCTTCACTAGGAACGTTGGTTTGTTTATTAATCACATGTGTATCAACGTTTCCGGTTAATACAATTCTAGCATGAGAAATAAACATCTATCATAAACAAGGAATAACATAATAAACACTTTATTATTGCCTCTCGGGCATATTTCCTTCATGGCCCTCGGTCCTATTTTTCTCATAATGCAAACCTTTTTTAATCAGTTTGAATCATTGTTTCCTCGTTGTTCCATTTTTGACTTTTATTGTTTTCCAAGACTCTATACGTTTAACTCTCCTGTTTTCAGCTAGACCGGGAGATTGACAACCTTCCAAAAAGTTAGGGCAAGAGAGAGTGTGTGCTTGTGTGTAGATTCCACGCTTCATCAACTACACACCAGTACTTTTCTGGCGCCGTTGATGCAAGCAACCTTTTTCAAGAGTACGAAGTCCTACTGGTTCGATAACTCTGGTTCCATACTAGAGGAAAAAATTACACTAGACTACATCATACCTTCCGCTTGGGGTCTCCCAACGAACGTGTGATCACGTCAGCATCAATGATGACGAAGTCTTCCCCGCTGATAGGAGCAGAATCCCGCCATTCTCCTTCTCGATCGAGTTCCCGCGTCCTCCCTGGTTGGGAATCCCTCCTCCTGCGGAATCAGTAGCTCGTCCCGCACCACCTTTCTATACTTCCCCTTCGAGGTCCCCACCAGAACCTGCGCCGCCGCACAAGACTCCCTCCCCTCCATCTCCCTTCCCCCCAGTGTTGGATTTCGCGATCCCAGATTCTGTAACGTGAGCGCCGGGGCAGATGAGTGAAGTGGAGACTGCGAATGCACAGAGGCGAGGCCAGAGAGCCAGTGTAGGAGAGCGGGTAAGCCGGGCGCCGCGTGGCGGGGAGGATTGGGTGTGTGTGGCCTGCCATGGCCGTGATCCGAGGTGGTTCCGCCATGAACAGGAGTGTGAGTCGCTACAGGGACATGAGACATTTCAAGACAGACTCGTCGTCAAAATTAGTTTCAGTTAGTTCGTATGTACTGAGTCGACATGCAGTTACCCTTTACATGAATAGAAATAAAGTTGATACATCTTCTGGAATAAGACTTGAGCCAGCGTATCATATGTAAAAGGAACTAAGAGCATCTCCAGCGGCCGCTGTAAAATCGGCGCGCTAAAATCGGCTTTACAGCGTGCGGTGGAGTGGAATTTCATAAGCGTAAAAATGAAGTTCCGCCGCGTGTTGGCTTTTTCAGGCACTGCACAATAGCGCGCGGCAAACACAGTTTGCATCCATTTTGCGCTGAAGGAAGATCAAAACGCTACTTAAAATAGACAGAAAAAGACCATTTTTATTGCAGCGACAATTCCAGCGACATAGAAATATCCTCGTCGGAGTCCGACGCGGTGAACAGATCCTCATAGCGACGATCGCCGTCATCCCACACCGATGTTGGGTCGTCGATCTGCGCATGGATGACGGCTTTTCGGCGCCGCTTGTCCTCGCGCTTCTCGCCCCGACGCTGCCTCCAGTACTCCTTCTCGGCGGCGACGCCACGCCGCCATAGCTCGCTCGTCCTGCTCAACGACGAGGAGGCGGCGCTGCTCCTCGCGGTGGCGCTCCCAATCCGCCTCGTTAACGAGGCATGGAGGCGGCGCCAGCTCCTGCGCCTGCGCGCTCGTCCAGACGAGTTCATCTGCGACCTTGGGCGGCCGAGGCGCCACGCCGCTGCGTCCACCGCGCGGGCTACCTCGTGCGCCGTCTCATACGTACCCAGCTGCAGCCCCATCTCGCCGCTGCGGATCTCGGCGTAGAAGGTCCCGTTGGGCCGGGCGTGAACGCCACGGTACCCGCTTGCTCCTGTCCGACGCGGCGGCATGGTGATCTGGTGGTGGGGGGAGAAGAGTGGGGAAGAGGGAGGGCGCAGGAAAGAAACTTCGAGACAGCTGCGCAGCGCCGCGTTTTGTAGCGCGCAGCTCACCACGCGCAAAACTTCCCGCGTGAGCGCCAGCGCGCGGCGCTGTTTTTCTCGTGACCGCTGGAGCGCCCCGCGCGTGCTCTCGCGTTGTATTTTGGCGGTTTTTCCCACGCGGCGCCTATTTACAGCGACAGCTGGAGATGCTTTAAAGAGTTACTTGGAGCTGACTCGCTGGATCGGCAAAACTGAAGTCCTGAAGTGTAATAGGAAAGATCTGCGCGCACCCATAGCATTTTCTGATTTGATGAATGCTTGTCGCTGATGTTTGGTTTCTCAGTTCCTGCGCAACATCCCCTGTATTTTCTTTCAGGTCCATTGAGTCGTTATGTCATTTTCTTTGTTTTGATGGCTGGGGGATTTGCTTCTAAATTAAAGACGAGAAGGTATATGAACTATTAACCTGCCAACATCTATTTTCAAACGCAGGGAGTTCTTCACAGCAATTCTCATGGTACCAATGAAATTGACAAATCTAGGAAGCTTATACTGAGAACAGGAATATTTTGAAAACATGCACTTCTGGTCACTTGATTAGGAACAGGTAATATGCATTCATAGAGATGCCAAGTAACATCTGTATACATGATATACAAGACTCCATATGGTAAATATGGCCTGCAACTTTTTGCAGAAGCCAAAAACTTTTGGTTCCCTTTTTCCTTCCCATTTTCTGTTTTAAACAAACAAAAATGAAGATCCTATCTTTGTTGTGAATTCTGATTCTCAGAATCACCCCCATCATCCCAAATCCAGAACTGAACAATTATTTACCATGGCACAGGGCACTTCGTGCTGCGCCACATTTTCTTCACTTGGAACTAACACTAAGCTTTCTTCAGCAGCACCTTCGCACTGCTTCAGATAGTTCTCACAATTTTCACAAATGGATGCGCAGAACCTTTGTCCTTCGCATCCATAGTGAAGAGATCTTGAATACATCTCCACAGGCTTCAACATGAAAAAAAAAAACTTGGTCCATGTAGTAGCATAAATACTTGTATTTTTTCTTCCTTTTTTCCGTTACCCAGAGGTTTGTCTCAGGAATTATCAGAGATTTTCTGTGACAAGTAACCGCTGTAATTTCTTTAGTGGTGACAAGAGCTGGGAGAACGATGGTCGTTTGCTTGGATCACTGCAGCAAAGAAGGTGAGTGTCAGTGAGGCAAGTGACATAAAAAAGAGTAAAACTTGAGAACAAGGATTCGTTATCTTACTTGTCCCAACATGAATATATTATGCTAGCGACCTGCGGGTCGACTTCTTTGGGAATTTCTAGCCGTCTGTTCTGGAACCCAACTGCTCCCACAACTTGCATTGGATTCAGCCCACTCCAAGGTACACGCAATGTAGCTAATTCCCATAGGATTACTCCAAAACTGTAGACGTCACACCTGATGCCAGCATTCAGTTTTCGATCAGCACAGGAACATGGCAGGAGCAGGAGAAGTGCAAGATAACTTGAGAAAACTAGGGAACTCACATCTCGTTAGCTGGTTCATTACGCAGGACTTCTGGTGCCATCCACTCCGGCTGCAGGCCAACCGGAAATACGGTCATGAGAAGTTATTTATAAAAATACACACCAGCTAAACAAGGAAAATTTAGGACACGATACTTGTTGAACTATACACCAATGAATCAGTAAACTATTATAGATGGAAGAATATCCAGGTAATTGCTTCTCCACTGAACCATAACAATTATTCAAACAAGAGAGCACACAATGATAATGTTGGGGTTTCATAATGCACGAGGGAGCTTCCTAGCCGAAGGGGAGGATACTTATACACTGCCTCTGGCAGAGCTCCACAAATATGCAGTTTCACTCCATAGCTTTGTTCGTTGAGAAGACCTTGTGATAATCTTTTTAGTAGGCATTGGGCAATATATTGTGCATGCCTTATACCAGGCTAACCCAACTGATTAATTTGGGTTCGTTTTCCAGCACCATGGTTCCTTTCCAATAGTCACGGTATCATGAATGATGTCTTTTACATGGTACATTCATGTTTTTCAGTTGGTCTAGAATAAGAGGAAACAGAAGTAGAAATCCCATTAGCATGTTACAGTGCTAGCCACCTGCTTCTCCAATTCTGGAATGTTCTATCTATGTTAGCTAAGTTTCTCCGAGTTTTTCCTTTGACGTGAAGTTTCTCTGTGCGAGTTCAAAAATATGAAGGTGCGGAGGAAGACTTCCACGAAACAGTTTAATATTGAAGATTTGAGAAGTGAACCCCAGTTGGCTAAGCGCAAAAAGTGAGGTGCTAGCCAACTCAACCCAGGAGACCTCACAAGTTTCCCTGTGTGAGTCGTGTTTGTCCTTCTGGCTGCAATATAACCTAGGTATCCAGCACCAGTATCTTAAATTGTTTTGCTCTTCCACGTTAAAACAGAATATAAATCCGTAAACATATATTCATCACTCCGGCAATTAGAAGTTATCCTTCAATGCTTCACTTTCCCACTGAACTGTTTAACATAAATGGGACCAACAAGGGAAAAGTGTGCCTTGAGTTAAGCTACACAAAGAGTTATGATGAGTGACTAATATGCCTTGTCTTGCATAAACCATTCAAAGCTTGTTTCAGAAGAGTGGCAGGATAATAGAATGCAATACCTAAAACCAAGCAGCCATAAAAGCGTATGAGCAAGCCTCGTCTACTAAATTTGTTTACGAAAATAGCAGATGCAGCACACCCACACGGTACATCAAACCATTTGTATGTCCTAGGACCATGTCAGGTAAGGTACATCATAGGCACATGTACACAATGAAGGAAGTAAAAGCTCAAGGAGAAACATGGGAAATTAGATTATATTGCAGCTTTGGTAGCTGTATACGCCTTACGAAACGAAATGCAGGGAGTATCGCACAAGAGCCGAACATAACAAAAACATAAACATAAAAAAGATCAGGGTATTACTGTTCCAGCTGTGGACTTCGAGGAAAGAAAAGTGTGATGCTTCAACCTTGACATTCCAAAATCTGACACCTGCATGGAAAAATACATGTACTTTGCAGTGTTGGTCTTGTGCATAACTGCATCTGTAACGTTTTTGGTGATGCATCTTTTAATAAAAGAGAGCATAGGATAGACAATGATTCCTGCCATGAAACCGTTAAGTACTCTGCAGTTGTTCAGTATAATACTCGTTTCAATTAGACCAACTTCACACTCGGTATAAAACAGCACTTCGCACATTTAGTAATAGTAAAGGCACATCAAAGGTGACCAGTTCATCTCTTGCTCCAAGCTCACAAATCCTGCATATTTTAGGTAATGCATCCCTCTGATACTATTCATATGTACTTAAACAGCAGCCTCCCAGTCATACTGCTTGGTCATATTCAGACTCCTCTTTGTGTGCAGCTTCTCTTTATATTTAAGCTCATTTAATGCAAGTGCAACATCACATTTTGACTCTAAGAATACCCAAGTATTCATTGAATAGGTCGGCATCACATAAGCTGATCATTGAGTCACCAAGAAGCTTATATATTAGATACTCCTAAGACTATGTACTCTCAGTTTTAAATATACCACTTAAGTGAATCTATTACACCGCTTTATGATTTTCATTTGTTACTCATCTAATTTACCCTTCGTGTTTGCAATATATACTTTTTATGTACGAAAAATGGTATATAGACTCAGATAGAAAAATCATAAAATTCAACAGGGAATATCTACCATTAATTACTAATGGAGTATGTCCAAAGTGATAACAGATGTATAACACGTGCATATAAGTGGTACATGAGGAGTGAGAGTGCAGGATCATTTCTTATTTTTTAAATATAATAAAGGAGGACACAGAATCCAGAGGTTTCATGTAAAGCAAGGATGGAAAATTAAGATATGTGGATGTGTTTTCTGTAGCAACATCGCACCACCTTCAGACAATCTTTGATTCATCAGTACAATGGGACATCAAATGGTAAGTGTGTACTGAAGGTGACAGAAGACTTACAAAAAAAACTAGCATGCCATTTAATGAATGAAAGAGGATTGTGAGGAAGAGAGCACCTTAACAACCCAATTTTTGTCCACTAAAAGATTTGGAGATTTCAAATCGCGATGCACGATAGTAGGATGGCTTGAATGCAAGTAATTCATCCCTTTAGCCTGAGAAAAAAATGAAATAAATATAAATTAACTGATAAAAAAGCCACGACAGATGACAGGAAAGCAAAGCAACTTGCCCAAGCTTACCACATCCAGTGCCATTTTTAACCTTCGTGTTTCATCAACTTTGCTGTTTGGCCGATGCAATAGGCGATATAGGCTCCCTCTGGCAAAATAAAGTACATCACATTTGCTATGACTACTATTTACACTCTATTTATACCCACAAAGGATGATCAAATAATTTTTTGTCAAAAATGTGTGAGCTGAAGAAACCTTGGAAGGTATTCGGTCAATATAGAGAGATTTGGAGGTTGCGTCACATATCCCAAGAACAGAACTACATTGGGGTGTCTTAGCCTTGACATGATTCTCACCTAAAAGATAAGGAACTAATACACACTTAGTTGACGCAAAAATTCAATAATAATGACACTTAAACTGTAAGGGGGGCACAAAGGTGAACTTACTTCACATTTGAACTGCTCTAGTGCAACACCTGATACATCCTGGTCAAGAAATTTCTTCACCGCAACCTCCTGGGATAAATGAGACAATACATTTGAGAGCAGGAATGAAAAAATAAATTAGCAATTGAGCAACGCTGTATAAGTTTTCCTCCGCTGACTTGGTGAATTTCAAGAATTAGATTTGATCTTTACCGTATTGAGTCTAACCGTGGTCGGTCATTGTGTTAAATCCATGTGGACTACCAGTTATGTGGATAGTTGGCTGGCTGTGTTGAATTAGTTAGTGCAAAGGCTGGGAATAAAGCTTCTTTAGTCTCGAAAATTTATGCTTATAGTTCAATTTGATATGCAAGTAAGGTATATGTATTCTTTTTTACTTCCATGCTGATATTTCCTAGCTCAAGATGTTTCTCCATTATTCAGGAAATCATCATGATGTCAATCAAAACCCGGGCATTCAATAGTTATTTGCTATAAACTGCTTTAAATGTGATATTATAATCCCAGATAATGGTGCTACAATGTTATATTTCAACAGAATTCTACAGGTGAAGGAACTATTCAATGCATAAGAATCACAACTTGAGGGTTGCTTCTAATTTTTGCAGACTTGAGAATTTTCTCTAATCAGGGTCTATACGAGTTGTCAAGCACATTGGACAGTAAATTTGATGGAATTAGGGAAACACAAATGTAAATGAAAGGGTGTTCAATGTTTGATGTGCCTTGGCCCTGCTCAAATTGTACATGCAAAGGTATTCAATATTTTATGTCTTGGTCCTGCTCAAATGTTCAGCTCGCAGTCATCATGACTGAAGCAAACAGCCAATAATTGCCAGGGTGATGGAGGTAAAAAAGGGTTACCAAGTTATGGAGTGAGGGGTAATAGGGTGTTCTAAGTTCTAACACTGAATAGCTTATTTCAATCTTGTTAATGTGTTAACTTTTTAATAACAACAAGCATAGAATAGGACCACTAGACACAACTAACTTTTAACTTCATGTAACCATGACTCGCCATACAGAGGACAGTTTTACTATCAAATACTACCTCCGTTCCGCAAAAGAAGGCGTATTTTGTTTGCTTTGACCAATTATTAGTGTCTTTATATATTTTTTTTGACATATAGTTAATATCATTGTATTCCTATTCAAAAGTACTTCACTATGATTATGAGTTCTATCACATATGTCGCATATTAAATGTGTAATTCTTGGTCAAAGTCTCGGTCAAACGAAGCAAAATACGCCTTATTTTTCGGAATGGAGGTAGTATGTGTTAAATTAATAGTGAAAGACAAAGTGAATTGAAGTGTATAGAGGCGACAACAGATCTGTAGCAACATCACTTCATCATCATTAGCAATTGTCTTGCAATATGAATATATATCATAATATGGTGCATGGTAGCAAAAAATAACATAAGGATATGGAGGTCCACTTTGAGTATGTAACTCACCGTGCCATTCCAATCTGCATGATATACTTCACCGTATGAACCTGGGGAGGAAAACAATAAGTTTACTGAGAACACATTGCAAAAATAAAGGACCAGCACAATTAATTGCAAAAGTGTAACACGAAATTCAGCTTAGTCCGCTATGCTAGAAAAGCAAGATCCGGCTAATTCATTACTCAATATGTCACTTAATAATTGCAGACTTCTCTCACGTTTCAAGGTCTCACAGATTCAATTTCGAGCAATAACTTCAAAACACCCGTGTTAAGGTTGACCAAAAATATTCTAAATTTGAATCCATTTGGGGGTCAGGGAATAAATTTCTTTTAAGATACTGAAACGAAAGGAAGATACTGCATGGCAATACATTGGACCAGCGTTTTGAAACGATATAAATTTAGCAAACCACATGTTCAAGGCATAAGTGAAGCAAAGGGTGCAGCCCAGTTTAAAAATACAAAAATAACAACTATGACGACAGGAAAGTGATATCAATTTATAGATTCTAATAAGAAAACCCAAAATGAAAAAAATCTGGATAGGACAGTCAATTCTGTGCAACGTAGACAGATAAGAAATTTTAGTCGAACATTGGAGCCTCACTTTCCAATTTTCTTTTTTTTTAACTTCATTGAGTTTTAGCACAAGCAAAAACACAAGATACATTCAAGTTTTGCTGCACTCCCAGTGAGCTGATTCTCACTCAAAACTTACACTGTCGTATGTTTCCTTAACCTCCTCTTAAGCCTAAAATAATCATTTACTGCCTTCTTAAAAAGACAAGGATTTAGAAATCCATGCACATACCTAGACCAATGCGCTCTCCAATATGAAGATCTTCCCATGATATTTCAGATTCAGCAACATCATCCATAGCAGAGCTGATTGTTTTTGCACTAGAACAGCTCAATGTGTCCATATTCACACTGCTACTTCCTGAGATGTTTACCGAAGAATCTCCAGCAACCTTTTCACCCTCAGTTGAAATAGCATCCAAATTACTGATAGTTGCTTCTATATTCTCTACAGGGTAGTGTACATCTTCATAAGGTGGCAATGGAAGCTTTGATAGAGAATCTCCATCCACAGAACCTTTTGGTAAATTTTGACTTGTTTGAGCAACTAGCAACCATCCAGCGTTTTCTTTATCTTCAGGAGAAGTGTTTTTGCCCATCTCTGTTTTGTTGCTGGAATTGTGAGTACTTTGATCAGATAGCAAACCAGTTGGTAGCAAAGCACCACTCTCCAGGAGCAAGTCATGCAAATTTTGTGCCAGCTGTGGGTCCACTCCTTCAGGAATTAAATACTTGGAAGTGTCATTTACTTTCATCTGCTGAGAAATACTGCCATCTTCCAAATGTGGAGTTGTGAGTGCTAGGGCAGAACTGTGATCAGATGAACTTCCCCCAACGTCATTTTTACTCTCATATACACCGCTAACCTGCTCAAGAGCTATGCATAGTTCTGCAACGCTCTCTTCAATGGCATCACTGCTCAGCTGGCTATTGTTAGAGTCCTGAAACTGACTGACAGAAATCTCTGAAGGTATTAAGGTGCCTGGAGCTCCCATCAAGTCAACAATATATTCAGCACTGCAAAATGCCAATAAGATTGCTTTTGTACTTCAATACCCAAAATCAAATAAAGAAAGATAATAGAGCAATTATACAAGGAAGTGAGGAACACACCTGTCAAAGTCAATTTTAACAAAGTTAATGGCCCCTTCATCTGTTCCAGTATAACAAATTCCTTTGACAAGCTTGCATGGCAGATTAACTCGGTCAGCTAGTACCTGAAACCAATTTGATGAGTTGCTTTCCTTGCTCACGGGATCCTACCGAACGGAAAAACTTTCCACTACAGAAGGCAATAATAAAAACTTAAAGATGAAACTTTTTATGCCATCCACTTTACAAATGATGCATATGGATATGGACGGGTGAAAACGGTACGGATTATTTCCGACCGACCGGAGGCTCACGGAAGGAAAATACGGATAGAGTCGGATAGTCGACGGATACGGTCACGGATACTGATAGTAATTCACGGATACGGAAAAGGATATGGTTTTACTAATATCCGTCTGTATCCGAGGATATACCATATTTCACGGTTATTATCCGATAAGTATCCGCCAAATAATACCTTGAACGGTCCATTAACATGTAAAACTATGGCCTGACCCAAAACTAGTTCCATATCTATTCCCCTAGTTCCCATAACGATATATCTTGGACGTCAGCTCCATCTATTCCTAACACCGTAACCCTAGCCTTCACATTGATTCCCATATGTTTCCATTTTTTAATAAACATCCAAGGAAACATTTATCCGTGACCGAACCTATTCGCCCCGTATTCGGTCCATATTCGTAACCCGGATGTTCCGATTCCGTATTCGTATCCGCAAGCTATCCGCTCTGACTCCGAATTCGGAAAAAATACGGCTGCGGACATGGTTTCACTAATATTCGACCGTATCCGCTCCGTTTTCACCCCTATATGGTGCAGCAAATTTTCACAAATGCATCCTTTTCATCAACTATGCATCTGCTGCAGCAAGTTCTACAACGCATTACAAACTAGGATAACTACTTTATTGGGTTACCCCAACTTCTTCACTAGTTATCTCAAGTGTTAAGCAATAAACTATCCAGAGCTATATACTTAGTTACAAAATATAAACTACATATGATAGGATGGAAATTATTAATTTCCACATTTGCCACAGTTGGTATATTGGTCACATAAAACGCACGACATTTGCAGAGGTACTAACTAACCTTGAAAAGCAGAGATCTGTGGCGTGAGAGGCCAATTCGAAGTGAACCGAGAGGAAGGGTGATGCTGTTTAGCCCAGCACAGAGCTCACGGCTCCTGGTGGACCATTCCCTGATCATCCCATCAGCGTCCTCCACTACACCGCCCATGGCATCAACTACTAGGCTGGCTATCTTCTGCACGAGCTCAGCTGACGCAACTCCACCCCGCTGTGCCCTATTTGCCGCAGCGATGGCCACAGCCCGCCCCTCAAGGCGCTTCAGCACGGGATCACGCTCCCGGTTCACCAAAATGGCAACATAGGCGACATCTCGCCCCGCGGGAACCGCCTTGAGGCTGCTCAAGGAGGGGAATTTGACCTGGAAGCCCGGATCCATGGGCGCGCCGCAGACGTCGTAGAACCCATCCGAGAGCTTCTCGTCGTAGTTGACGACGTTGTGGTTCCAGTAGCGGGCGGAGAGGGCTTCCATGGTGGTCCGGTCCCCGGGCGCGGCCGCTGGGCCGCCCAGGCTGATGCGCTCGGCCGCGCGCATCTGGACGGAGTCCGGGTCGACGAGCCCCGCGGGATCGGACGCGGAGATCGCGAGGGCGAGCCGCACGTGGTACTCCTCCTCGAGGCGCGTCATCGTCGTCTCCGCCCCCATCCCGGTCGGCTCCTCGGGCGCCGCCACCGGGGCCGGCTGCGGAGGCTCGGCGCCCGCCGCGGCCACGACCGGCGGCGGCAGGGGCGAGCTGGCCGGGCGGCGCTGGCGCGGGCGGTGGTGGTCGGGGGAGGGGGTCGCCGCCGTGCCCCCGCCGGCGCTGCCGGTGGCAGTGCCGGCGCCGGAGAGGTGGAGCTTGCGGAGGAGGTGCTTCATACGTGACATGGGCGGCGCGGGGGCATCCGGCGCGGCGAGGGTTCCGAGGGGCCTCCTCCTCCACCTCGATCCAATCCAGCACAGCTAGGCGAAGCAAGGCAATCCGCGGGCGAGGCGAGGCGAAGCTATTAAAAATCTGTCCTATTCTAGAATAGATCCATCCAATTGCGCAGTACTATTCCTCCCCCGAAATATTCTATCGCGTAGTTGCCCCGCGCGATATATTCGTTGCTTCGCTTCGCCTTCGCCTCCCCGCGGTGAAGCCTCGAACAAGGCAGTGACGGCAGCAGCGCCAGTATCTTGCCCCCCTCTCGCTCCTGCTGTAGTTGGGTAGGGGTAGCGTAGCGATAAAATACTGCTGAAATGGTAATGTGAGGTCTCCCGTTTCTGGGCAAAGAAGCTACGGAAGGGAACAAGGGCCAGGATGAGGGGGGTGCGTGAAGAGGTCTCCATCGTGCGGCCGTGGTTTGCTTTGCTTGCGCGTGGTCCAGCTTGGTGTTGTTCGACCGGAGTTTCTTCGCTGTGGCCGTGTCCTGCATGACTTCTATTTATCTAAATATAGATGTATTTAGACATATTTTAGTGTCTACGTATATTCATGTCTAGGCAAATGGAAGTTATCTATCGTTGAACCAAGACGGTAGTCAGGAGAGAGAAAGAGCTACTACTATTGACCCATAGTTCAAAGATGAGCTACTCACGCATCACCGGGCAGGCAGACATGGTGATGAAGAAGTCTCTGGTGAAGATTCCCCCTCCGGCGGAAAAGACATTGCGAGGGTTTCATGAGCAAGATGAGATGACCCCCTCTCTTAATCAAGCTCCCACAATCCTCGTTTGGGGACCCATGAAACCAATGGTTACATCAATGGCGAAGGGTCGAATGCTGAAGAAGTCACCCAACGAGGCAACACTGCAGCACACTGCAACACACTAAAGCAGGTGGATTGAACTTGGGACCTGTTGGGGAGGAGGTGCAGATAGTGCAGGATAATGACTATGCAGAAACGCTCTGGAACTACTCAACAGAAAGCATCAGTCCTCAGGTTTCGATTTTGGAGCTAGCAGAGAGGATGTCAGAAGTTCAGTTAACTACACATGTAGAGAACGATGGAGATTCAGATGATGTGAAGGCGCGGCAAGCTGAAACTCAGAATGAGTGGATGGGAAAAAAGACATAGCGGTGGAGGACTGGGAAGTGGAGATCATGTTCTTACAACTATGAAATATTCCATCTAGATGCACAAAACCTTCGACAAGACCTGGCCCTCCACCAGCGGCGGCCCCTAGATCCAGGGTTTGATAGACAACTCCTATCTTATCACGAGAGTGTCGATCCACTGGATACCAGGGTATCTAGGACCGTCCGCTGCGGCCCAGCCTAGTGGCCACTAAGGGCCCCCCCATCGAGGACGTCTCATGAGGCAAAGTCTCTCCGTGAGGCTTTTCCTCCTTCCGAACTCGTCCAGCAGGATACTGGTCCTCTAGAGGGGCGCGTTTGTCTTCCCTTGGAGAGGAGGTCTACCTTGAGCTATTCGCTTCTCTCCAGAGGAGTTTCCCCTGGGGACGAAACATGCCATGTGCGGCTGACGTCCGCCGCTCTGCACACTGACGAAGGTGTCGCGGGGCGTCTTTGGCACCAGTTGCCGCTCTCGTGTATAAAGTGTGGGCGACAGCCGCCCACGCCAAAGCGATGCCCCAAGACTTTCTCTTCGGTGCAAGAAGACCGGGATGGCGCTACAAGACGGAGGAAATGTCACCGAGAGCCCTCGCCGCTCTGCCATGAACGGTGGCGCTGTCCTCGATGACCAAGACCAGTAGGGGCCACAGAGCGCTGTCTGTACCCTCCTTGGCACATTGTGGCAACCCTTTTCCGCCAAGTATGAGCAGGAAGCCCAAACGTCGATATATAAGGAGCTCCTCGGCTCCCATAGAAGGCACGGCTCAATTCACCTAGAGCCTTCCTAGTGTGAACTGAGCACAATCTCGCCCCTTGTACTGTATCCATCGCAATGCAATCCATCAAACAAGTATGAGTAGGGTTTTACGTCGCAAGGTGGCCTAAACCTGGGTAAACTCCCTGTGTTGCCATTGTTGTCGGTCACAAGATTTCCTCACGAGGCCTCACGAGAGGTGCAGTGAGTGTGGTTATCCCCCAGTGTTCGAACCTCTTGAGAGCCTTATGCCTTGACGGACCACTCTCCGAAATTTGGCGCGCCAGATAGGGGGCTAAGGCACTCCTTCACCTCCTCGCTGCCATGGCACCTGCTCGCACCACTAGCGTCGACCGAGCACGACGTAGGAGCTAGGCCAACCCAGCTGGCAACGACAACCACGGAGACGACGCGCGGCGTGGCGCAACAGGTGCTGGGGGTGCACCCGGCGCGAAGGACCAGACCTCCTATCACTCATCACAGAGAGAGGCTGAAGCGCCTCCGCCTCTGCCTCCACCTCCGCCACTACCGCCGCCGCTGCCGCCGTCCGGCCCCAACGTGTGGTCAGGGTCGCAGGGACGCCACGAGCAGCCCCCGCCCCCCCCCCCCCCGCCGCGTCGTTGCCCTGATGTTGGTCCGGGAGCTGGTCACCGCTGCAGACGTCCCCCCACAACTGTTGCGAGGAGGTGGCGCTGGCCAGCCGAGGAGTGCGGCAGCTCATGACGCGTCAGTCCCTTCCCATGGTGCAACGTTGCCGGTGCAAGGCGATCCCCGCACCTATGTCCCTGACAAGGCCCACGCCGCCAAAGCTCCTGACAAGAGCGGCAACAGCTGCCAGATCTTGCACACCCTGCCATACGCACGTGTTAAGATCGAGCACAGCCACGAGCGTGAGCGGTGCACCATCCGCGACCTCGCTAGAGTCGGGCGCGCAAACCGCCTGGCGGACAACGAGGCACGCTGAAAGTGCTTATGTCTCCCTAATGGTTTTAATGATTGATACAACATGATTACGTGTTTTTATTGTGTGCGATTTCAAGATCATTTCCTGAAACTTCCGCCCGTACTTATGGGTCCGTTCATTTGGGTACTGGTATCGAAGCTCCTAAAGAGGAAGTTGCGTCAAAAGTTCTGATGAGTCGGAAGTTCCGTCCCCTAGGCGGAAGTCTCGGCAGCTAGAAGTTTCGCTTCTTCTTCCACGCCAAGTTCCGCCTTCTCGAATTTTGGTACTCGTATTTTTTTTTGACACATTACAGTGGGGAAAAAACCTCTGTGTCAAAATTTTCTATTGTATATGAAATTTTTGCAATGATAGTTCACACAGAAGTTCACAAAGTGTCAAGCCACTGAGTCATGCCATCTTTAAGACTAGGTTTAGCTCTATGTCTAGCAAGAATAAAAATTTCCTTAAAGAAGGTGATGCATAGTTGCATTTCTTTGGTAGCTCCATCAAAGATGATCTTATTCATGTGGTTCCATAAGGTCCTTGTACCAATAACGAGGATTTCCTTGAAGCATATGGTTTTGTATTTGAGTCTGCCCGATTGCGTTGAAATCATGTGATCTAGTACATCTGTCTATTGAAATCCAATAGCATGCGAGAATTCTTTGTTGAATGAGCATCCAAAAAAAAGATGGTGAAGGTCTTCATCATGAGCATTATCACATAGTACACAGTGCTTGGATTGGATCTGGAATTGTTTCTTAGTGAGTAGGCCACGAGTGTTTCGTCTATCTTGGATCAGGAGCCAGAAGAAGACTTGTGCTTTGGTAGAACCCATGATTTCCATATGCATTGGTACTGGTATTGGGACCTTTAAAGCGAAAGTTGGGTCGGTACTTTCACCGGAAGTTCCGGGGCGCAGAAGTTCCGCCCATACGGCGGAAGTTTCGGCCGTGCGGATCAGAAGAATGAAGAAAAGGTGCAGAACAACGGAAGGATCCTAGAGGGGCCGGAAGTTCCGTCCATACGGGATTCTGTCTCCAACGGTGCGTAAAATGTTGTATGATTGCAGTGAATGAAATGAAAACAGTGTTTGAAGTAAAAGAGAACAGTGCTCGCAGTAGGTTGTATTATCACTGTAAAATAATGGACGGAGGTCCACAGTTCACTAGTGTTGTCTCTCCAAAACAGATAAATAACATGCTGGGTAAACAAATTACAGTTGGGCAATTGACAGAAATAGAGGCTGCACCGTAGTGCATATGTATGGCATGGTGATTATTATGAGATTTATTTGGGCATTACAACATGATACATAGACCATAATCCAACTAAATCTATGACTAATAATCCACCCTCGGGACGTCATCCGACCAAACTTTGGGTATTAAGTTGTAAGCAACAGATTATTGCATTAAGTAAAGTGCGTAATGTAAACAATAGAATTATTCTTAGACAAATCATTATTGTTTTATCCCTAGTGGCAACAACACATCCACAATCTTAGAAGTTACTGTCACTCTCCCAGATTACTGGAGGCATGAACCCACTATCGAGCATAAATACTCCCTCTTGTAGTTATAAGCATCAACTTGGCCAGAGTATCTACTAGTAACGGAGAGCATGCCAGATCACAAATAACATATAAAAGATATATCTATAATCAACTTGACATATCATTCAATATTCATCGGATCCCAGCAAACACAACATGTAGCATTAGAATGAGATGATCTTGATCATCTTAGGCAGCTCACAAGATCTAAACATGATGACACAAAAGAGGAGAAGACAGACATCTAGCTACTGCTATGGACCCGTAGTCCAAGGATGAACTACTCACGTATCACTCCGGAGGCAGGCATGGTGATGAAGAGCCCTCCGGTGATGATTTTCCCTCCCGGAAGGGTGCCGGGGAAAGCTTCAGAACCCTCCCAAACTAGGGTTGACGACGAAGGCGACTACGGAACTTTTCATGGATGGAGGCTCCGGTGTTAAGGGTTTTCCCTAGAATATCAATATATAGGCGAAAGGGCGAGGTCGTTATGCGCCCGAGGGGCCCACACCACCTGGGGGCGCGGCCAGGGGCGCGCCACCCTATGGTGTGGCCGCCTCGGAGCCCCCCTCTGGGTCTCTGGTACGTCTCCAACGTATCTATAATTTATGATGCTCTGTGATGATATTATGCCAAATGCTACATGTTGTCTCCCTTATTTATAGCATTTTTACACGTTTTCCGGGACTAACCTATTAACAAGATGCCACAGAGCCAGTTCCGTGTTTTCTGCTGCTTTTAGTTTCAGAAAAGTTGTTCTGGAAATATTCTCGGAATTGCAAAATTCAAAAGCCAGAAGTCTTAGAAGTCCCGGAAGCTTCCAGAAGTCCCGAAGAGCCCTGGAGGGGGCCACAGCGTGGCGACACCATGGGGTGGCGCGGGTCCCCCTGGCCGCGCCACCTAGGGGTGTGGGCCCCCTGGACACCCCCCGGCATCGCCCTTTCGCATATTTATACTCTCCCGAGGGAAAACCCTAAAAATATCGACGTTTTCCACAAAATAAATCCGTAGCTCCGCCAACGCCACCGACAAGTTTTGGGGGACAGATATATTTTCTGGCACCCTGCCGGGACGGGGAAGTGCCCCCAGAAGCCATCTCCATCGACTCCACCGCCATCTCCATCGCCGTTCCTGTCTCCTATGATAAGGAGGGAGTAGTTCTCCCCCGGGGCTGAGGGCTCTACCGGTAACTATGTGTTTCATCTCTCTCTCCCATGGTGTGATCTATATGTGATCGTGAGCTTTGTAATCTAGTTGAATTCGTAGATATTATTCTTAATCTATTATGCTACTCAAGTGGGTTTTTTTATGAGATCTCCGTAAACACTTTGATCACGGTGTAAAGGTGACACTGTGTGCACCGTGTGGTTTAGCATTATATTTATATTTTGTGTTGGATAACCCTATGAAATTGTGGTGTTTGCGTGGAACCATCTTGGTCCCATGGTGATAGCATGGGGGTTACTTACCGGGGAAAGTGCTTACTCTAAGGAGTGTTGTTAAAGCCCTGCGCATGGATTGGTGTTGTTATTAGACCGGAGAGTGGTTTGGAGTAGCATAGTGAAGATATTGTGTCTATTAATTCAATTATGTTTTGATTGTTGAGAGTGTCCACTAGTGAAAGTAGGATCCCTAGGCCTTGTTTCCAAGCATTGAAACACTATTTTTCGCATGTTCTGCTACATGTTTGCTTGCTGCCATATTTATTTCAGATTGCTATTATTACTTATAACCATCCATATTACTCGCATTTCACTATCTCTTCGCCGAACTAGTGCACCTATATATCTGACAAGTATATTGGGTGTGTTGGGACACAAGACTTCTTGTATCTTAATTGCAGGGTTGCTTGAGAGGGATATCTTTGACCTCTACCTCCCTGAGTTCGATAAACCTTGGGTGATCCACTTAAGGGAAACTTGCTGCTGTTCTACAAACCTCTGCACTTGGAGGCCCAACACTGTCTACAAGAATAGAAGCGTGCATAGACATCAAGCTCTTTTCTGGCGCCATTGCCGGGGAGGAAACGTAAAAGGTACTTGTTGGGGGAATAGGTAAGGGGGAGCCTTACCAGTCCCACATATGAACCGGAACATGCCTCATCAGGTTCATGATGAGTGACCCGGGTCTCGCTGCGCAAGGCCGGGTTAAGACAGGGAGAACCGGAATGTGGTGACCGCGACCTGGCTCACTAAGAACCGGCCCAAGGCCCAGGACGGGTAACAGGGGAACCCGGGAGCCCGAAGTGCAGCCCAAGACCGGCTTAGGAAGAGCCGGATCAAGATGATCGAGAACCAAAGGGAGACAGGACTCCGAGTGCGGGTGAGACCCGGACTCCTTTGTAACCCGGAGGTCTCGTCCACTATATAAGGCGAGACCCCGGGATGTAGAAAGTTAAGTTCTAGATTAAGAGAAAAGGAACTCGAGACATCGAGAGCCGGAATCGCCCTTTGTAATCGAGACCTAGTTCCTTGAATAGTAAGAAGGCAGGAGTAGGTTGAACCCTCAATAGAGGGGCCGAACCTAGGTAAACTCGAGTCTCTCGTTTTCACCTTAACCCTTTCGAAGTTTCTCTTAGTAGCAATGGCCTCGCGATCTAGTTCTCGCATGAGGACACTTGCCGTGAAAAAACCACGACAGTTGGCGCCCACCGTGGGGCCTGCTCGCGGAAGCGTCATCTTTTCGGAAGGAGCGCTACGTGGGATCGAGAAGCTCGCGATAGGCCGGCTCAGGAGGAGCCGGCGTGGGAACTACTACAACCATGACACGTGGGGCCTGGAGTTTGCCGCCGTGGAGCCAGGATTTCACATCCCCTTCGGAGGAATCCATGTCTTCATTGGATATGTCGGGACAACAGTTTCAGAACCGGACCAACTATCAAATTCGATATCTGAAGAGATCGTGGCAGCAGAATCTGACGGGGAGTCTTCAGTTGGAAATCACGATGATCATGACGAAACAGGTTTGATCCACCAGCTTTTTGAAGATCGATTGGGAGGAGACCCGGATCTGGTTATGCAAGGTTTTGCGGAGGCAACTTATCACGCCGCTGTCTACATGGCTGGTTCCACCCGACCAACCGAGCCTAGATACGACACGGAAGGGAACCTAATCATGGGCGAGGCTTCAACCTCAAATCCGGTTCTTGGAACACCAGGCGTTACGGGCACAACGCCGACCGGGCCAACGGCCCCGGGAGGACCAACGGCGACACCGCTAACAGGACACGGGGTAACTGGTCCCAGGCCAAGTGAAGCGGTGGTTGACTTAACCGGTCCTGTATCATATAATCCCAGGCCTGAGCTGATGACAGTGATGGATTCATTGAATGAGATTCTAGCAACAACGATCACTCCGGAAAACCTGGCACAACGTAACTCAGAGATAGAAAGACTCCGGCAGGAGATAACTCACGCCCGTCAGGAGATCGAGACAGAGGCAACCTGCATAAACAAAGCTCGCTTGGAGGTTCTTGAGGAGGCTACGCGTTTGGAAAGGGAAGGAATTCGCCTCAATTTCAGGCGAAGGGAGTTAGACTCAGTACAGAATAGGCGTCACGGTACTCGTCTTAACAATGAGTTCGGGGCAGGTCTTGAACCCACAAACGTTCAGAACTTGTTTACACCTCCCGCTGCAAACCCGGCAGCTGGTAACCCGGCCGGCCTAGGTCGTCACACGAATCCGCCGGTTACCCCTGCTCCGGTTCACCAGACTCACCTCCAGCCGCCCGTCCAGATACACGGCGGTCCAATTCTATTATAAGACTTCCTCTTGTCTAATGATCATTTTCATCTGTGTGAGACTTTTTTTCCATTGACCTTCCACCCCCCCCCCCCATAATGTTATTTTAGCCATTACATCCTGGTGCCAGGAACCAATACATAACGCTTGCTTGTTTTGAGTGCCCAAATAGTTTGATGATTTTTCCACGTGCATATTGTTGTCACTTGACTTGATCCTAACAGGAGTTGTTGTGATAGTTGGATGCTTAGGGTGATTATATTGTTGTTCTTGAATCTTAAATCATCTTTAATATACTTTGCATGGTGGATTGTTTTTAGTATTGATTCATTAAAAAGTTTTACTTTGTTCTTCCAAACAGTTTATACATTACTCTATTTTGATATCAACTATAAACCACGGCCTTTATTGATTTGATCTTAGTTTACACACTTTACATTATGATGATCAAGTTTATGTTGGTAGCATGTCACCTCAGAAATTATTTGTTTTTATCGTTTACCTACTCGAGGACGAGTAGGAACTAAGCTTGGAGATGCTTGATACGTCTCAAACGTATCCATAGTTTCTGAGGTTCCATGTTGTTTTCATGCTTTATGCTACATGTTTATTACACACTTTATGTCATCTTTATGGATTTTCTGAGACTAACCTATTGACAAGATGCCACAGAGCCAGTTCCTCTTTTCTGTTGTTTTTGGTTTAAGAAAAGTTGTTCTGGAAATATTCTCGCAATTGGACGGAACAAAATCCAGAAGTCTTAGAAAGTCGTCATGTACACGGAGTCCGGAGGAGACCCGGAGGAGGGCCTCAGGGGCCCCACACCATGAGGCGGCGGCCCCCCTCTGGCCGCGCCCAGGGGTGGTGTCGGCCCATGGCTACCCACCAACGTTTCCCTCTCGCCTATTTATACCTCTCGGAGGGTTAACCCTAAATATATGAGCCCTTTCCACCAAAAACATGTGCAACCGCTGTCATCATCAACCCTAGTTTGGGAGGGTTCTGGAGCTCCCCCCGGCATCCTGCCGAGAGGGGGAATCATCACCGGAGGGCTCTTCATCACCATGCCCGCCTCTGGGGTGATGCGTGAGTAGTTCATCCCTAGACTACGGGTCCATAGCAGTAGCTAGATAGTTGTTCTCTCCTCTTTATGCCTCATGTTTAGATCTTATGAGCTTCCTAACATGATGAATATCATCTTATTGTAATGCTACATGTTGTGTTTGCTGGGATCTGATGAATATTGAATGCCATATCCAATGATTATCAATCTATCATGTTCTTTTCATATATATGTTATTTATGATCTTGCATGCTCTTCGTTACTAGTTAATGATCTAGCCAAGTTGATGCTTGTAACTCCAAGGGGGGGTATTTATGCTCGATAGTGGGTTCATGCCTCCCTTTCACTCATGCTCGAGTGACAGAAATGTAACATGTGGGGGATATTCTGTTGAGATTAGGGAAAAAACAACGATGCTTTGTCTAAGGATGATTTTATTGTTTACATTACACACTTTGCTTAATGCAAGTTGTGTGCAACTAAATACCCAAGGTTTGCTCGGATGACACTGTGAGGGTGGATTATTAGTCATAGATGGAGTTGGATAACAATCTATGTATCTTGTTCTAATGCACGCATGAATCACATAGTAATCATCATGTCATGCATATGCACTAGGGTGCCGCCTTTATATCTGTCAATTGCCCAGTTATAATTTGTTTACCCAACATGTTATATATCTGTTTTGGAGAGACACCTCTAGTGAACTGTGGACCCCGGTCCATTTCTTTACACTGATATACAACCACTGCAACCACATTTTTCCTACCGCAATTATTGTTCTCTTTCTTCTAGTGCAAACAAATACTATTTTCCACACTATACGTCTAATCCTTTGTTTCAACAAAACCGGTGAGATTGAAAACCTCATTGCTTCATCGGGGCAAAGTAATTTGATTGTCTTGTGTAGATTCCACGTTGTTTCTTAACCGATAGAGCGCCCTGATACGTCACAAATGTATCCATAGTTTCTGATGTTCCATGTTGTTTTCATGCCATATGCTACATGTTTCCCTTACACTTTATGCCATTTTTATTGATTTTCTGGGACTAACCTATTGACAAGATGCCACAGAGCCAGTTCCTGTTTTCTGCCGTTTTTAGTTTCAGAAAAGTTGTTCTGGAAATATTCTCGGAACTGGACGATTCAAAAGCCAAAAGTCTTAGAATTCCCGTAGGGTCAAGGAAGTCCAAAGGAGACCCGGAGGGGGGCCCTGGAGCCCCCACACCATGCTTGGGCGTGGGTGGGCCCCTGGCCGCGCCGGTGGTGTGGCCCTCTCGGGCGCCCACCGACGTCGCCCTCTCGCCTATATAGTCTCCCCGATGCATAAACCCTAAAGATATCAGCCCTTTTCCACGAAAAGTTTCGTAGCTCCGCTGCCTCCGTCGACAAGTTTCGGGGGGGGCAAAAATTTCTGTTCCGGTACCCCACCGGGATGGGGAAGTTCCCATGGATTCATCTCCATCGAGTCCACCGCCATCTTCATCGTTGTTGATGTCTCCTATGATGAGGTGGGAGTAGTTCTCCCCCGGGGCTGAGGGCTCTACCGGTAGCTATGTGTTTCATATCTCTTTCCCATGGTGTGATCTTTATGTGATCATGGGCTTTGTAACTAGTTGAATAAGTAGATGTTACTCTTCATCTGTTATGCTACTCAAGTGGTTTTGTTATGAGATCTCCGTAGACACTTTGATCACGGTGTAAATGTGACAGCGTGTGCACCGTGTGGTTTAGCATGATATTTATATCTTGTGTTGGACGACCCTATGAAATTGTGGCGTTTGCTTATTACTAATTTGGGGCGCTCATAGTGACAGCGTGGGGTGCCCTAGAGAGGGAATACATACTTGAGGAGTGTTGTTACAGCCCTACGCATGGATTGATGTTCGTTATCCGTCGGGAGAGTGGTTCAAAGTAGCACACTGAAGAGATGATATTTATGCAGTCAATTATGTTATCATTGTTGAGAGTGTCCACTAGTGAAAGTAGGATCCCTAGGCCTTTGTTTCTAAGCATTGAAACACCATTTACAATCAGTTCTGCTACATGTTTGCTTGCTGCCATTTTTATTTTAGATTGTTATTATCACTTATAAACATACATATTACGTGTGTTTCACTCTCTCTTCGCCGAAATAGTCCACCTATACAATTGAAAATGGTATTAGGTGTGTTGGGGACTCAAGAGACTTCTTGTATCGTAATTGCAGGGTTGCTTGAGAGGTATACCTTTGACCTCTTCCTCCCTAAGTTCAATAAACCTTGGGCAATCCACTTAAGGGAAACTTGTTGTTGTTCTACAAACCTCTACACTTGGAGGCCCAACATTGTCTACAAGAATAGAAGCGTGCATATACATCAATCTCTTTTCTGGCACCATTGCTAGAGAGGTAAGGTAAAATGTACTCACATCCTCTATGAGTGCTCGAAGTTATTTCTTTTATATTTTGCAATTATATCTTTTTGTTGCTTGTTTTTATTTTCACTAGTTAGTCTTAATGGAATACAACAAAAATATGAGAGAACTATATAACCTTTATATTGAATTAGGACATGATGCTTTTGAAGACAAAATTAAAAAAAACTATGGAAATTTATTTGCATGCTAGTAGCAATTTTATTAGTATGAATTCTTTGAACACCATTATTGTTAATGCTATGGAAAAGTATAAGCTTGGGGAAGCTAGTTTTGATGAATATGATATTTTTAGTCCCCAAGTTTTGAGGAGGAAATTTTCTTTGATGATACTTTGCCTCCAATATATGATGATTATGATGATTGATGATAAATTTTATTGTGATCAAGAAATGCCTTCTATATATGATGTTTACAATGATGAACATGCTATTTTCAGTCCATCTACTATTGAGGAGAAAATTAATCATGATTATAATATGCCTCCTATATTTTATGATTATGGTGATGAGTATAATAATGATAGTTATTTTGTTGAATTCGCTCCCACTACTATTAATGAGAATGACTATGCTTATGTGGAGAGTATTAATTCTTTTATGCATGTGGCTCATGATAAGAATGTTTTATGTGATAGTTATATTGTTAATTTCATTCATGATGCTACTGAAAGTTATTACGAGAGAGGGAAACATAGTTTTATGCATATTAACAATATCAAGTTTCCCGCTTTATGTTGAAAATTTTGAAGTTGCACTTATTTTGTCTTCCCATGTTAGACACTCTGTGCTTTATTGACTTGTTCTTCTATAAGATTCTTTTTCATAGGAAGTTGGTTAGACTTAATTTTGTTTTACATTTTCTTCTTGATGCTCTATTTTGCTTCAATTCATATTTCTCATGTGAGCATCTTCTCAAATTGTCATGCCTAGCTAAAAGGCGTTAAAGAAAAGCACTTCTTGGGAGATAACCCATGGTTTTTTTTCTTTTTTCTTTGAGTCAAGGTGTTTTATACTTCTGTAGCAACTCCTTTGTATCCTTATTTTCACGTATTAGTTGTGCCAAGTAAAGTTTCTAGAGAAAGTTGGAGTTAGTTTTGGATTTCTACGCAGGAAACAGATTTCTACTGTCCACCGTAAAAGATCGCATAATTCATAGAAAGATCCAAATGACCTGCAATTATTTGTGCTTATACCTCACATAATTATGAAACTTTTTTTGTTCTTTACTTTTTTCGATCTGAGCAACTTAAGTGCCCCAAAAAAATTCCTCTTTACATATTGTTCTGGTTTTGACAGATTCTGCCTTTTTACTTGCATTGTCTCTTTTAATATGTTGAGTGGATTTAATTGCTCCATGAAACATCAGTGGTTGTAGCTAATGTTAAAAAAGTATTAATAATGCTTGTGTCCATACAGAACAGGTGAATTTTTTATTGTGCACTAACCCTCTAATGCGAGTTACATTGAGTGTGGTGTGAAGGAAGTTTTCAATGGTCAAGAGAAGAGGGTGATATAATGTGATCAAGAAGAGTGCAAAGACAAAGCTAGGGGATGTCCCCATGGTTCATCCCAGCAAATTCTAAGAAGACTCAAGCGTCTAAGCATGGGGATGCCCAAGTCACCCCCTTCTTCATCAACAATTTATCAGGTCACTTCTAGTGAAACTATATCTTTATTCGGCCACATATTATGCACTTTACTTGGAGCATCTATTTGTTTTTATTTTGTTTTCATTCATTTTCTTTTATTTTCCTTGCTGCAATAAACTTAGTTGGAACCTATCATTATTGTGTGGGATAGAGACACGCTCCGCTTTTTCATATGAATACTCAATGCTCGCATTCTTAGTTTTTCTTCTAGCTGCTGCAAATCCTTTTAGCTCTTGTTTTTCATGCATCACTTATTCAGAGCTGTTAATTCTAGCAGAGTTATGTTAGTACTATGTTGTTTCATTGCTATATCTCCTGGAGAGTTTTTTTTGTTTGGTCTTTGATGGAAATAGAAAATGCTACTTGTGGTAGATGGTATAACGAAAAAATCTTGCATATTCTTGCAGATCACTAAACTGTTTCACTTGATTATTTGCTGTTGTTTTGAGATATCAATATGCTTAATGGTAAACTTGCTAGTTTAGTAAATTAAAAATAATTAATGGTTGGTCTAAAAGCTTGAACCTGTGCCACACTCAAATAACCAGTTGATAGGATAATGGTATATGACTTCCTTTGCTGATAACAATCGTAATGGATTTTTGTTACGCGCTATGGTCGGGGTAGCTAACAGTGACTTGTCACTGCCACACGCCCTCTTGGAGTGATTTTCATTATTCCTTGTAAGATCATGATTTTAGTTGTAATCTTTTAACTTTGAGTTCTATGTTACGGTTTTCTCGCACTTCCACCATCCATATTTGCTAGCCTCTTCGGTACTGTGCATTGCTCATTCTCACATTGCGAGTTGGTGCAAACTTCGCTAGTGCATCGAAATCCCGTGGGAGAACTCTGTTCTTCTACACATAAGACAAAAATTATCTTCCTCAAAACATCCACCATACCTACCTACCATGGCATTTCCATAGCCATTCCGAGATATATTGCCATACAACATCCATCATCATTTGTTACTTGTCATGCTTCATTGTTATTTTGCATACTGCTACACTGGCAGGGACATTTAGTTTTACATATATCGGAGATATTTCAGTTCGAGTTATGAGTACTAAAAGTGTGATGATTTATTGTAAAATAGAGTGTTGCCCCTACCAGTGAGGTTATATCTTTACCTAATAATAAAGGCGTTAAGGCTTCCTTGGTTTGGTTTGGTTTGGCACGTCATTAAATATACCCCTAAAATTGCCACAAATTACGGACCCTGCCACCGGTAAGTTTTACTACTCCAGCTTCGTTTCTTTCATAACTTACGTCAAGTTTTCGTGAGTTTGGGAGATCATGACCGTGGAGGACAAGAATTAAATCTCTACGCGAGTATCGTGAATTCCTAATAAGACTAGAGTCGGCCTCTTCTTTCCTTTTGATAGCCGTTAAATAATAGAGCGATAGATTGTGCTGAATCAGATCAATCCAACCTATCCAAATCGAGCTTTCAACAATATGAGACACGCGAGTTGGCAATTTGACTAGACGTTAAGCAAGAACCGTGACATACTCACGTACATAAACAAACTCGACGAGATTCTGGAGCCCGGTGCGCAAAGCCCTCCAAGCTTCTGTACCTACATTTGCTCACACCTCACATCAGCCCGATCGTGATGATTACCAGGACGCAACGCGCTCCAGGCAGCACCACCGCTGGGATTCAGGAGTAAGATGGCGCAGTAGAGCTCGGGAATATGTTCAATGGACTTTTGTAACACCCGGGGTTTTTCCCAATTAGAATTGCTTGTTTTTCTTTTAGTGCATCTCATGTCATCCTGCATCATCATTCATCACCCTAAATATAAATTCACCAAAAAACTTCTGATTTGTGTAGCTCTCAAGATTGCAAAATTATAAATTGTTTTTGAGCCTCCTAAATATCTCAAGTCCTTTTGTTTTTCTGAAAATAATATAACAAAAAAATGTTTGAGTGAGAGAGAGAGAGAGCAGCCCACCAGGCCCAACAAACCAGCACACCCCAGCCCTTCTCCTTCCTTCGTCCGTACAGGTACCACGCAATCTGCGTGAACCCTCCTGGACGTCGCTGTCAACCGCCACCACCATGGTCCCCTCCACAAATCCCCTCCTATATCTACCGAGGCAGCCCCTGGAACCCTAACCCTAGGCCCTCTCTTCCCTCTCCGCCGCCACCTCCCCTTCTTCTTCTCATCTCCCTTGTTTCTCTCTGCTTTTTCTGAACCACCGAGAGCCATGGCCGTATACTGAAGTTCTTCACCGTGCCGCCGCCATGGAGCACCAGGAGGCACGCGGAGCGCGGGAATGGAACCGTCGCGTGATCCTCGTCGTCCTCGTGGTAGAATCGGAGCCACAGCGGCCACGGAAGCGACGCCAAGGTCGCTCGCGCTGTCCGTCCGTGAGGAGCGCCGGAGCGAGCTCCTCTTCTCGGCGTCCTTTCTCTTCATCCCCAAGCCCGGCCCTCGCTCCATCGACAGTCTCGTGGTGAGCCTCCGTCCCTCGGGACACCTTCCCACCCTTCTCCCCATGCTCTGCGTGTCCGCCGTCGAGCGGCACGGTCGTCACCGTCGTTCTTGTCCGTTGTTGATCCGCAGGAGAACGCACACGTAGCTTTGTTCAGTTTCGTCAGAAATATCCGCGAATTTAACCTTCTTTTGGCTTCAGATCTGTATAAGTACAGAAACAAGCACACATCCCAGTGGCTAGCGCCCCGCACTGCTTCCCTGGAGACCCGAGTTTGATTCCCCAGCCCGGCGAAATACCACGCATTTTTCCTTCTTTTACCGCGCATGGTCACCTCTTATTCTGTCAGATTCGTGTTGTATCACAAAACGCACCACATCCCAGTGGTTAAGGCTCTCGTCCCACAACCAGGAGACCCGGGTTCGAATCCCCTTTGAGGCAAAGCCTCCACCTTTTTTCGATTTTCATCGCGAGGGGGCCGGCCCACCCGTCGGCGACCGCGGAGGCCACCTCAGTCACCACCCGCCTCGTCAGCGCCTGCGTGGCGCTAGGGCCCGCTGGTCAGCCACTGTGGTTAGGGCGCCTGTTGGTACAACTCTCCCGGATCCAGATCTGGATCTGGGGTCTTGCGTCCAGGCCCCTGGCCTTTCTATTTTTACACCTGAGCCCCTCCATCATCTGTTTCCGTCACAAACACGTCCCTGTCTTTTGCAAATAAACCCTAAAACTTCAAATGCTCATAACTTTCAAACCCTAACTCCAATTTCACAAAGTAAAATATGTCTTGCGTCCAGGCCCCTGGCCTTTCTATTTTTACACCTGAGCCCCTCCATCATCTGTTTCCGTCACAAACACGTCCCTGTCTTTTGCAAATAAACCCTAAAACTTCAAATGCTCATAACTTTCAAACCCTAACTCCAATTTCACAAAGTAAAATATGTTTTCCATGCAGAATTAAATAAAATTTCCAAATATAAACTTTGTTTTCTGTTTTGAATAATGTAAATTGCTGAAAACAATAATTATTTGTTTAATGCATTTAAAATTGCCAATTTAATAACTTGCTCATTTCAAACCCAAATTAAACATATAAAATATGTTTTCCAATCAAAATTCTCTGTACTTTTCAAATATACAATTTGTTTACTGTTTTTCCTAATTAAAAGTGGTGCAATAATTCAATGCTTTAATTAAACCTTTTAAATTGCAAAAATTCATAATTAAATATTTAAAATTCCAAATTTGGAAAATGAGATATCCCATTGAAGCTAATGTTGTATACATTCTGTTTTCATCATCCACCATGCCATTTAATCACTTCAACCTAATGTTTGCTTGTAGTTCACTTAAATAACTATGCATGCACCTGGGATTTTCCAAATGCAACCTTATCTTTGCATTTGGGCCCATTTAAAATGTTTCATCATGTCTTGTATTTATTTTGATGCACTCTTTACTTGTCATGCATATAAAATAGGATCATGCTGGATCTTTTGCCGTATTAGTAATTATTGCATCCGGTGTTTGTTCTAGTTCGTTGCTTCTTCGCGGATAGGACGTTGAGATGATGTGAGCAACAACAAGTTCGGATGTACCTCTACTTGCTGGATCTCAGGCAAGTATACTCACTTGCTACCTATGTTGCCTTTCCTCACTTGTTACCGATTCTTTCCGTTGTCTTTATGCTAGCCTAGTATTTTCGATGCTTGTGTTCCGATCCCATCACATGTTTACCCTGCTGCCACGATATTGCCTTACCTCCACACCTATAACCCTGTTGTTTGTTGGCCTGTGTCGTACTAGCATGCTTAGGTTTGTTTGCGCCCGAGTCTTGTTGTCCTTTATCGTATCACCTGTTTAGTTGATAGTTGGGTTTCAATTTAATCAACAACATGTTAATGTTTGGGGTAATAATAATTTGATGATAAGGCACCGGCAGGAGGCCCGACGTGGTTTTGGAGCCTGCTAGTGTCGAAACTAGGAAAAGGGTCTTGTCCATTGATCCATGATGAGCGTGCTAACCGCATCCGGGAGGTAGTATGGGACCCCCCTCGACTTAGACCTGATTTGCAGCTTGTCCGAAGAGCCACACTTAGTTCGGGTGTTCCATTTGCTCATATGCATGAATGGGTGGGCCCCCCATGGTTACTGTTGATGATGATGATGATGCATATAGGGCGAGGCCTGTATTGCCGGGGTGTTGCGTCCTGCGGGAGTTTTGCACACTTGCGCTGAGTATTCGGCTGCGTGGCTGGGACCTTGTAGCTCCGTGGCTCCTAGGACAGGTTGTAGAGACGGTTTGGGTCGTGTCGAGCCAACCTGAGTTTTAGTTGGTGGCTTGAGTGTGTACGGGTACTGTAGCGCACCCTGCTGGGATGAATCTTCTCGAGAAGTCGTGTTGTCCGCGGTTATGTGACGACTTGGTGAAAGTGCTGGCTAACAAGTACTCAGACAACTTACACCTAATGATAATAACTTGACTAGTAATATAGTATTACCTTCACCATAAAAATGAATGTCACCTTAATCAACAGTGTGAGTTTTCCTTGGGTTGCTTCCTTAGTAGGGGGTAACACTGGATGGGTATTGTTTGGTGAGTAGTTATAGTTGGTTTTGTCGCGCTATCTTATCCCTTTCTTTTAGCCGGAAGTTGTAGCGCGTCTCTTTAGTTTGTTAGTGATGCCCGCTGCCGCTTCTTTGCAATAATCCCTTCCTTCCGTTGTACCCAAAGTATTTGTATCTTGTGATGATTGGTTACGCTGGTATCTTGTGAGTATGGTTTATCCACTTGCCAGTACTTAATAGTACTGACCCACGAATCCATTTCGTGGCTGCATATTCCACATTGCAGTCAACAGGTTTGAAGTCTGACGACGTTAGCTTGGGAATCCCTCCGGCTTGGCCTGGGCAGGGATTGGACGCCATCGGTTATCTTCAGGACTCTTAGTCCAATTTGTATCTTGTCCGTAGTCGGACGCTATGTTGTTTCTTCCGCTGTTATTTGGATCTCTGTATTGTATCAGTTGTATTCTTGACTCGTTTGAGTCGTCTTGTATATATGTTTTCTGTTGTTGTTGCGGATTATTCGTGAACTGTTGTAATGTTATCACAAGTGGCAATCTGGAATCGGTTATTATGTGGATTTTGGCGGAAATGCTGAAATCTGCATAGGCCCGATCCCGGGGCGTCACAAATGGTATCAGAGCATGGTTTCCGAGTCCCGATGTTGTTTCGATACGAATGGTTATCGAAGCAACGCGTCCGCAAAGCCTGTAGGATAACCTCGCTAACGGTCGTGTTTGTAGAGTGTCAAAAATATTTGTGCTAAAACTATTTTTGGAAATATCTCACTAGGATTCTGATTCTTCTCATCTCTATTCTATTTCTCCTCCGATCTTATTTGTTTTGGAGTCTCCCCTCTTGTCTGTCTTCAAAGTTCTAGGATTCTACGTGGGTGGACGTTTTCTGAGCCTTTAACCTAATAGGTTCGATCATAGGAATATTCCTGGTGGAAGAACATCGTCATCAATCCGAGCAAGAAACTTTTGTTAGTGGTGTCGAGAAACTTTTGTTAGTGGTGTCGAGAAGAAGAGATCCGCCCACTGACCTGGGAAATCAACCGCAGCACGAAGACTCCGTAGTTGACACCTCTCTTCCCCTTGCCTTGGGTGGATTGCGAGGGCGCAATCCCTTGTTAGTGGTGTCGGCTGTAACACCCGGGGTTTTTCCCAATTAGAATTGCTTGTTTTTCTTTTAGTGCATCTCATGTCATCCTGCATCATCATTCATCACCCTAAATATAAATTCACCAAAAAACTTCTGATTTGTGTAGCTCTCAAGATTGCAAAATTATAAATTGTTTTTGAGCCTCCTAAATATCTCAAGTCCTTTTGTTTTTCTGAAAATAATATAACAAAAAAAAATGTTTGAGTGAGTGAGAGAGAGAGAGAGCAGCCCACCAGGCCCAACAAACCAGCCCACCCCAGCCCTTCTCCTTCCTTCGTCCGTACAGGTACCACGCAATCTGCGTGAACCCTCCTGGACGTCGCTGTCAACCGCCACCACCATGGTCCCCTCCACAACTCCCCTCCTATATCTACCGAGACAGCCCCTGGAACCCTAACCCTAGGCCCTCTCTTCCCTCTCCGCCGCCACCTCCCCTTCTTCTTCTCATCTCCCTTGTTTCTCTCTGCTTTTTCTGAACCACCGAGAGCCATGGCCGTATACTGAAGTTCTTCACCGCGCCGCCGCCATGGAGCACCATGGGGCACACGGAGCGCGGGAATGGAACCGTCGCGTGATCCTCGTCGTCCTCGTGGTAGAATCGAAGCCACAGCCGCCCCGGAAGCGACGCCAAGGTCGCCCGCGCTGTCCGTCTGTGAGGAGCGCCAGAGCGAGCTCCTCTTCTCGGCATCCTTTCTCTTCATCCCCAAGCCCGGCCCTCGCTCCATCGACAGCCTCGTGGTGAGCCTCCGTCCCTCGGGACACCTTCCCGCCCTTCTCCACATGCTCTGCGTGTCCGCCGTCGAGCGGCACGGTCGTCACCGTCGTTCTTGTCCGTCGTTGATCCGCAGGAGAACGCACACGTAGCTTTGTTCAGTTTCGTCAGAAAATATCCGCGAATTTAACCTTCTTTTGGCTTCAGATCTGTATAAGTACAGAAACAAGCACACATCCCAGTGGCTAGCGCCCCGCACTTCTTTCCTGGAGACCCGAGTTCGATTCCCCAGCCCGGCGAAATACCACACATTTTTGCTTCTTTTACCGCGCAGAGTCACCTCTTATTCTGTCAGATTCGTGTTGTATCACAAAACGCACCACATCCCAGTGGTTAAGGCTCTCGTCCCACAACCAGGAGACCCGGGTTCAAATCCCCTTTGAGGCAAAGCCTCCACCTTTTTTCGATTTTCATCGCGCGGGGGCCGGCCCACCCGTCGGCGACCGCGGAGGCCACCTCAGTCACCACCCGCCTCGTCAGCGCCCGCGTGGCGCTAGGGCCCGCTGGTCAGCCACTGTGGTTAGGGCGCCTGTTGGTACAACTCTCCCGGATCCAGATCTTGATCCGGGGTCTTGCGTCCAGGCCCCTGGCCTTTCTATTTTTACACCTGAGCCCCTCCATCATCTGTTTCCGTCACAAACACGTCCCTGTCTTTTGCAAATAAACCCTAAAAATTCAAATGCTCATAACTTTCAAACCCTAACTCCAATTTCACAAAGTAAAATATGTTTTCCATGCAGAATTAAATAAACTTTCGAAATATAAACTTTGTTTTCTGTTTTGAATAATGTAAATTGCTGAAAACAATAATTCTTTGTTTAATGCATTTAAAATTGCCAATTTAATTACTTGCTCATTTCAAACCCAAATTCAACATATAAAATATGTTTTCCAATCAAAATTCTCTGTAATTTTCAAATATACAATTTGTTTACTGTTTTTCCTAATTAAAAGTGGTGCAATAATTCAATGCTTTAATTAAACCTTTTAAATTGCAAAAATTCATAATTAAATATTTAAAGTTCCAAATTTGGCAAATGAGATATCCCATTGAAGCTAATGTTGTATACATTCTGTTTTCATCATCTACCATGCCATTTAATCACTTCAAATTAATGTTTGCTTGTAATTCACTTAAATAACTATGCATGCACCTGGGATTTTCCAAATGCAACCTTATCTTTGCATTTGGGCCCATTTAAAATGTTTCATCATGTCTTGTATTTATTTTGATGCACCCTCTACTTGTCATGCATATAAAATAGGATCATGCTGGATCTTTTGCCGTATTAGTAATTGTTGCATCCGGTGTTTGTTCTAGTTCGTTGCTTCTTCGCGGATAGGACGTTGAGATGATGTGAGCAACGACAAGTTCGGATGTACCTCTACTTGCTGGATCTCAGGCAAGTATACTCACTTGCTACCTATGTTGCCTTTCCTCACTTGTCACCGATTCTTTCCGTTGTCTTTATGCTAGCCTAGTATTTTCGATGCTTGTGTTCCGATCCCATCACATGTTTACCCTGCTGCCACGATATTGCCTTACCTCCACACCTATAACCCTGTTGTTTGTTGGCCTGTGTCGTACTAGCATGCTTAGGTTTGTTTGCGCCCGAGTCTTGTTGTCCTTTGTCGTATCACCTGTTTAGTTGATAGTTGGGTTTCAATTTAATCAACAACATGTTAATGTTTGGGGTAATAATAATTTGATGATAAGGCACCGGCAGGAGGCCCAGCGTGGTTTTGGAGTCTGCTAGTGTCGAAACTAGGAAAAGGGTCTTGTCCATTGATCCATGATGAGCGCGCTAACCGCATCCGGGAGGTAGTATGGGACCCCCTCGACTTAGACCTGATTTGCAGCTTGTCCGAAGAGCCACACTTAGTTCGGGTGTTCCATTTTCTCATATGCATGAATGGGTGGGCCCCCATGGTTACTGTTGAAGATGATGATGCATATAGGGCGAGGCCTATATTGCCGGGGTGTTGCGTCCTGCGGGAGTTTTGCACACTTGCGTTGAGTATTCGGCTGCGTGACTGGGACCTTGTAGCTCCGTGGCTCCTAGGACATGTTGTAGAGACGGTTTGGGTCGTGTCGATCCAACCTGAGTTTTAGTTGGTGGCTTGAGTGTGTACGGGTACTGTAGCGCACCCTGCAGGGATGAATCTTCTCGAGAAGCCGTGTTGTCCGCGGTTATGTGACGACTTGGTGAAAGTACTGGCTAACAAGTACTCAGACAACTTACACCTAATGATAATAACTTGACTAGTAATATAGTATTACCTTCACCATAAAAATGAATGTCACCTTAATCAACAGTGTGAGTTTTCCTTGGGTTGCTTCCTTAGTAGAGGGTAACACTGGATGGGTATTGTTTGGTGAGTAGTTATAGTTGGTTTTGTCGCGCTATCTTATCCCTTTCTTTTAGCCGGAAGTTGTAGCGCGTCTCTTTAGTTTGTTAGTGCTGCCCGCTGCCGCTTCTTTGCAATAATCCCTTCCATCCGTTGTACCCCAAGTATTTGTATCTTGTGATGATTGGTTACGCTGGTATCTTGTGAGTATGGTTTATCCACTTGCCAGTACTTAATAGTACTGACCCACGAATCCATTTCGTGGCTGCATATTCCACATTGCAGTCAACAGGTTTGAAGTCTGACAACGTTAGCTTGGGAATTCCTCCGGCTTGGCCTGGGCAGGGATTGGACGCCATCGGTTATCTTCAGGACTCTTAGTCCAATTTGTATCTTGTCCGTAGTCGGACGCTATGTTGTTTCTTCCGTTGTTATTTGGATCTTTGTATTGTATCAGTTGTATTCTTGACTCGTTTGAGTCGTCTTGTATATATCTTTTCTGTTGTTGTTGCGGAATATTCGTGAACTGTTGTAATGTTATCACAAGTGGCAACCTGGAATCGGTTATTATGTGGATTTTGGCGGAAATGCTGAAATCTGCATAGTGGCCGATCCCGGGGCGTCACACCTTTGTCGTGTCGGATCTGGCATACACCACGCCGGAGCACGCAAGCACTCAGAGGAAGCTCGATAGACACCATCCGGGAAACGAGAAGCACACGCGGTGGACAACCGATTGACGCCGTGCTAGCACTCGAAGGAAGCTCCCGGTGGAGAACCTGTTGACGCGGTGGTGGCGCTTGGAGGAAGCTCGCGGTGAAGCACCGGCATGCGTGTTCTAGAGGTTTTCCGGTGGCCGCTGCGTGTTGTGGAGTAGGGGAGGCGACGGCCACACACATGGTGAGTGAGGGATGCGGCGGCCGCACGGGACGCGAAGCATGGAGGCCGGCGGCATTTTCCCATGAGGTGGGAGCTGGGAAGTCGGCGGCGGATGCACGCAACGTGGAGCATAAGGGCGAACGGGGCATCGCACGATGTGGATCGGTGCCATAAAGGTATGCATAAAGATCATCGCATCAGGTGGTGTATGGGGTCGTGGATCTCCTGCTTAGCTTGCTCAGCGCGTCCGACGGGAAACAAACTGTGGTGCTGTACCCGACGGTGAACAAGCCGCAGGGACGATGGAGCTAATGTGCTGCTGCGTTTCATGAGAGGCAACTCAATGCAAAGCTACATGCTTTACATGCGTGCTGTAGTGAATGCCTCACTATGATCACTCCTATGGTGCGCCGCCAATAGGATCTTCCATGACCAGCCCCCCAAGCTAAAGAGCGGCATGATATTGTGCCAACCATCGTCCGTGAGACATGGGAATTTAGGAAGCTGGAGGTTTGTGGGACATTCATGCTCTGCATGTGTTTGCTTAAATGCTCCATGGATATATATAATTTTATGTGTGTATTTCTCGGGGCAACCAATACTTATGGTTAACATGGACCATGGATCTTTTTCTGTCTAACTTTTTGTCAATTTTAGGTGTCTCAACATCATGTCTTATTAATGTTCTAGGCGTTCATGTTCTTCAGTAGGTTCTCTTTGCGTTACATTGATGACAGTTATTTGTTACACCCGTGACCATGGAACCATTTGTCACCACCTCGTCAGTAACCCTCTGGTTTTCAAACTCTTTGATAATTGCTATGGTTATGGAGCTAGAAGGTCAGGTTGCTTGACTGCAGTTCATGGTATAGGCAAAACTTTGGAGGAGTGTGGTGTGTAAATTTCTCGAATAGTGGTATAGGTTGGTGTGTACTCTTTTCAAGGATAACAATCTTCCATATCTTTTGTAAGAAAAATGATTCGGTTAGTGAAGAGGATCTTAGCGGACGAAGTTGGTACTTAGTATAAGGAGTTCAAATGTACCATCATCCTTCCATATTGAATTGATTATCTCCGATTTCTGGTTTGGAGCATGTTGATAATTAGGAGTGAACATTGTGCTTCTTCCATTGCCGCAATTTGATTCCCCAATTCACCAAGTGCATCTTGCATGCCCTCTAGAGAGGGAGAGGAGAGTGGTTGACTGGTTCTTAAGTGAGTCTTGGGTTGTCCGGGAGGTTCTTAAGTGGATCTCGAGTTCCTCTTTATAATCTAGCGGGAGAGGAGGAGAGAAAAAAGTGGTAGGGGTGACCTCATCGTGTAGTGCAGCACACTAATAGGGGCGGAGAATGTGATGGCGGAGATGTGAATAATGTGCATCTAAGGCGCGCAAAGCACAATACGAGAACCACGGCTATGTTGTCAATGGACATAGAAGTGACTAATTAGTCAAATCCTTGAGACATCAACTATTTGGATTTCAACCGTAGCAACGCACGGGCACTTTTGCTAGTATAACAAAAAAAGGAGAAAAGGGCAAAAGAGAGATAATAAAAAGAGAGTGGGCAGCACTACTATCATTTATTCCATACTTGTGCTTGGTTAGCATCATTACTTCAGTTTGGAGAGAGTTTTCATATTATGACTTGCATAACTATGTGGGTAACTTACATTATAGAACTTGGCTTGTATATTCCCATGATGATCCTCCTCAATAGTGCTCGAGGTCTTCATGAGCAAGCAAGTTGGATGCACCCCAACTAGTCCCATTGGAGAGCTTTGATGACCCACAAGTATAGGGGATCGCAACAGTCTTCGAGGGAAGTAAACCCCAAATTTATCAATTCGACACAAGGGGAGCCAAAGAATATATGTGAGCCTTAACAAGTGAGTTGTCAATTCACCTGCACCTGAAAGTGGACTTGTTCATAGTGGTTTATCAGTAGTAATAGTTTTATAGTAGCAGTAGTAGTGAAATAACAACAGCAGTAGTATGAAAACAACAGTAGTGGTGATTGAAGTAAACATCAGGATTAAATACTGTAGGCATAGGGATGGATGAACGGGCGTTGCATGGATAAGATAGTTCATATAATGATCAAGTTATGGGCATTGCAGATAAATAAGATAAAGCATCCAAGCACTAAGTGACCATAGGCATGTGTTCCGTAAATAGTCGTACGTGCTCGCAATGAGAACTTGCACATTAGCTATTGTCCTACCAGCCCGTTTCAGCGAGGCCTCAAGGGAACTACTGGTAATTAAGTAGTTCCTTTTAATAGAACACCGGAGCAAAGCATTAACACTCCATGAGCACATGTGATAATTACATCACAGCCATCCCCTCTGGTTGTCCCAATTTCTGTCACTTTGGAGCCTCGAGTTCCGGACAACGATATGTGTAAACAACTTGCAGGTATGATCAATACACAATAATTATCATCATTATTCAATAACATGTTCAGGTCTGAGATCATGGCACTCAGGCCCAAAGTGGCAAGCATTAAGCATAACAAGTTGCGACAATGTTAATAGCACTAATAGAAGATACTAGGCACTATGCCCTAACAATCACAACATTATTACATGAACAATATCATCCAATCCCTACCATCCCCTTCAGCCTACAACGGGGGAATTACTCACACATGGATGGGGGAAACATGGATGGTCGATGGAGATGCGTTAGTGATGACGATGGGGATGATCTCCTCCAATTCCCCGTCACGGCAGGGTGCTAGAATGGAGTTTCTGAACCCCTAAAAAGGATTTGCGATGGAGGTGGAGCTACGGACTTGTTTGTGGCAGACGATCGAACCCCCTCGGGTTTTAGGGCTAAAGGTTGTAGTCGAAAGGGGAGACCGAGGGGGGCTCTAGGTGGCCCACACCCCTAGGTGGCGCGGCCTGAGGGAGGGCCAGGGGGTGGTGTGGGCCCCCTTTGGCTCTTCTCCTGGTCTCCTTCTGGCTCCCGGAGTCTTCTGGTGTTTTAGGACCAATGGGGTCTTTTCTGGGCAATTTCCCGGAAGTTGATTTTTTTTTGCACAAAAACGAGACACTAAGGTAATTCTGCTGAAAACAACGTTAGTCCATGTTAGTTGCATTCAAAACACACAAGTTTATAGGAAAACAATAGGAAAAGTGTTCGGAAAAGGAGATACGTTTTCGACGTATGAAGTCCCCCCAAGCTTAGCTTATTGCTTGTACTCAAGCAATTCAATGACAACTGAGTGCGATAAAAGACTTTTACGAACACATTTGTTTCATGTGATGTAAATATACTCACTATATGATCAAATACTTAGTTGTGCTCATGATAAGATACATGCAAGATACTCTCACTTAATAGCTATGCAAATCATGGAGAGATAATAACATATTAATAATAAACAACATGAAGCATAACTATTTGCAAGATTGTAGTATTCAATAATAGGATCTGATAAAGTGGTATCTCGCTTTCCCTTATGTGTGGGGAAAAACATAAATGCCAGGGCTCTGAAGTTCAAGGGAAGACTAGAAGTAAAGATATCAAAGATGCAAGTATCAAGATTATACCACAATCAACCGTGCTTTGGGACAAACACATCACACTAAGAATGATAATTATGCTCTCAAGAAAGTGCTCAAAGAATATGGCGAAGACTCAACATAAAAGTAAAAGAAAGGCCCTTCACAGAGGGAAGCAGAGATTACTCATGTGCTAGAGGTTTTATTTTATTAAACAGAGGTATTGAAAACATTTTTAAGAGAGGTGTATGCTTATGTCAACGAATGGTAAACAAACAATACAGTACGTCACAAGCCAACTGGATTCACAAGAGCGACTCCCATTGTGAAGAACGCAACTGGTGTAGAAGGTAATCACTCTTTCTCCTTTGTTTACACAATTATGCTTTGACTGATAAATCAGGGGCAAAAATAGTGAAGAGAATTTGTTTGTATTAATTTGGGGCTGGGCACCCCGCTGCCAGCTCTTCTATCATTTGGATAAGTGGATGAAGACACTAGTCCAGGGTGTGAAATCCAATCAACAAGTGAGATAAAGATTCTCTCTTTACGTCCTCGTGAGCTAAAACAGGGGCACAAAACAGGAATAATTTTTAGAAGGTTTTAAAGGTAGCACATGAGCAATTTACTTGGAGTGGCAGTTAAATACCACATGTAGGTAGGTATGGTGTACACAATGGGAAACTTTGGTTTTTGGGAGTTGGATGCACGAGTAGAATTCCATATTTAGTACACGTGAAGCCTAGCAATAGATAGGAGCGACAATCAAGAGAGCAACAACTATCATAAACATGTTTGCGATAAAGTAAAATTAACTGAGGCATAAAATTGATACTAGAACTCTGAGGCAAAATCAATCATCAAGGCTTATTGACTTTTTGTTTTCAGTCTTAGCATGCGTGAGAATGTGCCAAGTCTATTCAAATGAAACAGTTAGAGGAGGCTACCACAATGTCATACCCTTCTATGAATAGAACAATGCGAACAAATATTTATATGACAGGTCATTTACCATTAATAAATTGGAACAAAACATGAGAGAGCACGAACTATTAAGCAGCCATTAAGTCACATATATCTTATACGGACAAACTAAGCATGCTCACATAGACGGATATATGTAAAAAAATGAAAGAAAATAGAATTCATACCAACCTCTCACCACACTTGAATTGTCGTAGATCGTCATTATTTCTCTTCACTTGTGGCTTGAATAAAATATAAGGAAAACCAAGATCCAATGGAATCACAGATGACTGTTGAACTCTGCAGCAAACTTTACAAAACAATAGAAGAACAACAAATATTTTTGGGATTTTCAATTAAAGCACGAGCAACGAGAACAAGCAAACAAAACAAAATATTTTTGGGTTTTTAATATTAAAATGCAACTAAATAATAAAGCAAACCAACTAAAGAAACAAATAGAGAAAAACAACAGAAATATTTTTGGTCCTCTTGTGTTTTGGAAAACGAAAACAAAAACAATAAAAACAAAAGAAATGGAAGAAACGAAAACAAGTGAAAGAAACAAAAACAAATGAAAGAAACGAAAAGAAGCGAAAGAAAAGAAAACATGGATATACAAAGAACCGACAAAACATGATATATATAAATGAGTGTGATGTCGGTATACCTCCCCCCAAGGTTAGGCTTTTGGCCTAAGTGGAGATCAATCACCAAGGGGACCATGAGGTGCTGCCCCCGTAGTATGTTGAGGAGGAACCCTCCCCCTGATATGTGCTCGAGGATGCGCCGGTGTACTGCATGTTGCGTTCCTCGGGAGGCGTGTCTCGCCTCTCCTGCTGCTTGTGAAACTCTATGGTGCTCAGATGCTCGTCCACCTACTCCTGGGAGAGCGACCATGGTGACCTGTCAATCTTAAACAAAATAGGTTGTGGCAAAGTAACTTTTCGCTCCTCTCCATCCATATATAAAACTCTATATACTAAACGTTCAGTAGTACAGTTAGAAGTAACAAACTGATGGGATTTTATGGCAACAAGGTTAAGCCTATATGGAGCAATTATTTAATCATTAGGGTCAATGGAAACATGTAAAGCAGCTGCTACACGTGTAGCAATAATGCCACCAAAAATAGGCCCAGAAGCAGCAAGGCGGCATGCAACAAGTGCACCAAGGTTATACTTCATGCTACGGTTCAGCGCAGCACCAATGAAAGCAAGGTGGTAACTAGAAACGTTGGTAGTGTTCTGCCTACCAGGGATACTAGTAGCAATATAGTAAGTAAAGTATCTAAGAGCGGGAAGTTGAATGTTCCTTATCTTCCCACGATGGGATGAGCGACCGTCATCATTGGTGATTTTGCGGTAAATCCCCTGGAGGTCTTCGGGTTTATCTTGAATCCTGCTCGCTGTCCCGGTGGCGTTGCTACCTATAATAGAAAAAATTCTCCCAAGGACAAAGAGAAAGGACTACCATAGGGACTTATATGAGAGCTAAACATACATCAAAAATACATTATTTCTACTCAAATCAAGCATGCGAACTCACATAAGCTGTCACCTACAGTACCAAAATACTCAAGGAATACTTCACTAAACAAAATTCTACTTGGATCATCGGAGGAGTCACATACCGGAGATCAAACACACCAAATATCAGCACAAATGATGGGCTGAAGAAGGAGATAAAAAATCCAGAGGGAGAACAACAAGAACACGGGTTCTAGGAAATGTTTTCAGTTTGTGAGGTGAGAGAGAAAACTTTGGCAGGGGAGAGAATTAGTGGAGGGCCAGAGGGCCCCACACCATGTGCTGGCGCCACCAGGGGCTAGCCACGCCACCCTATGGTGTGCCTGACTGGTGGGTCCCCCTGGGGCCTCCCAGGTGGCTTTCTACCTCATTTTTAACGTAAAAAATTATTATAATTTTTCTAGAATTTTTCGAGAAACTTTATTTTTCGTACTTTTTCCGAATTTTAATAAATAATAATATTTATGGAAAACAAAAGTGAAAAGGTGGAAAAAACCAAAACCAGCACTACAGAGTTTCCATGACACTCTAATGGAAGAATATCCAAAGAAAACAAAGGTGGTAGTGGTGAAAACAAAAGTATGGATGGTGAAAACATGCATATCCTCAGATATCAAAGTGAAAATATCAGGAAAACATGCATCAGGATGGTGGAAAACATGATTGTACTCAAGTAGTAATGTTATAATAGAAGTAAACATGGTTAAAACATAATAGGGAAGGTGAAAACATAGTTAAAACAATGTCCTCTTCATTAAAAATCATTTTGTTAACAAGGGTGATCAAGTCTTGCTATCAGAATAATTTTTATATCAGGAAAACTTTGCTAATCACTAAATAATTATGTTACCTCAACCTTGATAGGCATAGTCCCAATCATAATAATTTCATATTCCTTTGTTGGTACTGGAATGGGACAACAGAATTCTCCAATCTTGATGGTCTCAATATTTTCAATTGAATTTCGACCATATTTCTTATCAATCTTATTGGGAAAATAAACAGTGTGCTCTTTATCATTAACATTAAAAGTGACTTTTCCTTGATTGCAATCAATAACAGCCCCTGCAGTAGTAAGAAAAGGTCTCCCAAGAGTAATAGACATATTATCATCTTCAGTCATTTCCAACACAACAAAGTGAGTTAATATCAGACAATTATTAGCAACTTGAACAGGAACATCCTCACATATACCCACAGGAATAGCAGTAGATTTATCATCCATTTGCAAAGATACCTCGGTTGGTATCAATTTTTCTAGGAGGAGTCTCTTATAGAGAGTAAAAGGCATGACACTAACTCCAGCTCCCAAATCACACAAAGAAGTTCTAACATAATTATTTTTAATAGAACAGGGAATAGTTGGTATACCAGGATCTCCAAGTTTCTTAGGAACCTTGCCATTAAAAGAGTAATTAGCAAGCATAGTGGAAATTTCCTCATTAGGAATCTTCCTTTTGTTAGAGACAATATCTTTCATATATTTTGCATAAGGAGGCAATTTAATAGCATGAGTTAAAGGAATTTGCAAAAACAAAGGTTTCATCCATTCACAAAACTTATTATAGTGTTCTTCTTCTTCTTTGGATTTGTGTTTCTTATTAGGATAAGGCATTGGTTTTTTGTACCCAAGGTTCTCTCTCATGACCATGTTTATTAGCAATAAAATCTTCCTTAGTGTAGAGTTTGTGTTTTTAGATTGTTTTTCGGGTTCCTTTTCAATTTCTTCTTTATCAGAAGCATCATTCTTTTCATTGCCACTTTCAGTTTCAGCATCAGAGATAGATATACTATTAGGATCTTTAGCAAGTCGAGAGGATTCTACAACACTTTTATGTTTCTTCTTCTTTTTCTTCTTAGTATGAATAATATCATTATTAGTTTGCTGAGAATCTTGTTCAATTCTTTTAGGATGTCCCTCAGGATATAAAGTATCTTGTGTAGCAATACCACTTCTAGTTCTTACTTCATAAGCATGTTTTTCTTTAGAAGCATTAACTAGCAAATCGTTTTGCACTTTAGAAAGTTGATCAATTTGAGTTTGAACCATTTGAAAATGTTTAACAAGCATTTTAACATCATTAGAGGTTCTTTCTATAATACCATGCAAATCATTAATAGCTTTAGAGTTTTCCATTAGGTGATTTTGTACTCTCGTATTAAAATTATCTTGCTTAATAACATAATTATCAAATTTATCTAAGCATTGATCAGGAGGTTTTCTATAGGGAATATCTCTACTATCAAAATATTGGAGAGAGTGTACCTCAATGGGTGATGAGTGAGGGGTTGGCTTACATAATTCTTCTATAGGTGGAAGATTCTTCACATCTTCAGATTTAATACCCCTCTCTTTAAGAGATTTCTTGGCTTCTCTCATCACTTCATCATTTAATTCAATCATTCCCCTCTTCTTGGGTGTTGGTGTTGGTGTTGATACTGGAGTAGGGGTCGGCTCAGGTTCAACCATAGTCCAATCATCATGATTTTGGCTTATTTTAGCCATTAATTCCTCAACTTCTTCTGGCGTTCTTTGCCTGAAAACACAGCCAGCACAACTAGCCAGGTATGTCCTAGATTCAACATTTAATCCATTATATAATATATCAAGAAGTTTATTATCTTCTAGCTTATGCCCAGGTGTAGACCTTACTAAAGAACAGAACATTACCCAAGATACATGCAATTTCTCTTCTTCCAATTGCTTGAAATTAAATATATTTTGTAAAGCAACATGTTGAGCACTAGCAGGAAAATATTTCAGAAAGAAAGCATTAACCAAACCAATAGGACTATCAATAGATTCAGGAGACAAATTATTAAACCAAGTTTTAGCTTCATCCTTTAATTAGAAAGGGAATATTTTAGTAACAAAATGGCTACGTTTCTTAAGATCATCAGAGAATAAACTACTCAAAGAGGAGAGTTCATTCATATGTTTCATAGCACTTTCATTTACAGTACCACAAAAAGGTTCTCTCTCAACAATAGATAGATATATAAGATAAATCAAGAGAGAAATCATAACCCTTATCCCTACTATTAATAGGAGAAGTGGCAAACTTAGCATCAGGAGATAATTTATATTTAATAGCACGACTTTCCATAAGACGTATAACAACATCATTATCCTCCATAGATTGTATTTTATCAATAAGATTATCACTAAGTTCAATATAGGCATCATCAAAATCATCACTAGGATTTTCTCTAAACTCAGGTGAAAAGGCAGGAGTAACAGGATTTTTATCAGGAATTTCAGTGTTTGCAATATTAATAGCTTTAGCAATAGTAGAATTTAAGAAAGGACCAAGAGAACCAATCTCATCAAGCACAGTAGAAGCATCATCAAAAGTATCATAAGTATTTTCAGATTCAGCAGAAGTGGCATGTGTAGCATGTGTATGTGGTGGTGTAAGCAACTTACTCATAACAGACGGTGAATCAAGAGCAACAGAGGTATTCATAGTTGTATCTCTTCTTGTAGTGGATGGTAATATAGGAACTCTTCCATCACGAGACTTACCCATGATGAATGATTGGCAGTAGATAATAGTACTCTCCGGTGAGCTCGCAAATAAAGCTATGCTCCCCGGCAACGGCGCCAGAAAATAGTCTTGATGACCCACAAGTATAGGGGATCGCAACAGTCTTCGAGGGAATTAAAACCCAAATTTATTGATTCGACACAAATGGAGACAAAGAATATGTGTGAGCCTTAACAAGTGAGTCGTGAATTCACCTGCACCTGAGAGTGAATTTGTTCGCAGTGGTTTATCAGTAGTAACAGTTTTATAGCAGCAGCAGTAGTGAAATAACAACAGCAGTAGTATGAAAACAGCAGTAGTGATGTTTGAAGTAAACAACGGGATTAAATACTGTAGGCATAGGGATGGATGAACGGGCATAGCATGGATAAGAATGTTCAAATAATGATCATGTCACAGGCATTGCAGATAAATAAGATAAAGCATCCAAGCACTAAGTAACCATAGGCACGTGTTCCGTAAATAGTCGTACGTGCTCGCAATGAGAACTTGCACAACATCTTTTGTCCTACCAGCCCGTTTCAGCGGGGCCTCAAGGGAATGTTCCTTTTAATAGAACACCGGAGCAAAGCATTAACACTCCGTGAACACATGTGATCCTCACATCACAGCCATCCCCTCCGGTTGTCCCAATTTCTGTCACTTCGAGGCCTCAGGTTCCGGACAACGATATGTGTAAACAACTTGCTGGTATGATCAAGAAACAATAATTATCATCATGATTCAATAACATGTTCAGATCCGAGATCATGGCTCTCGGGCCCAAAGTGGCAAGCATTAAGCATAACAAGTTGCAACAATGTCAGTAGCACTAATAGAAGATACTAGGCACTATGCCCTAACAATCACGACATTATTACATGAACAATCTCATCCAATCCCTACCATCCCCTTCGGCCTACAGTGGGGGAATTACTTACACATGGATGGGGGAAACATGGATGGTCGATGGAGAGGCGTTAGTGATGACGATGGCGATGATCTCCTCCAATTCCCCGTCCCGGCAGGGTGCCAGAACGGAGTTTCTGAACCCCGAAAAAGGATTCACGATGGCGGTGGAGCTACGGACTTCTTTCTGGAAAACGACTGAACCTCCTCGGGTTTTAGGGTTGAATGCTATTTGTAGTCGAAAGGGGAGACCGAGGGGGGCTCTGGGTGGCCCACACCCCTAGGTGGCGCGGCCTAGGTGGGTGGGGGCGCCAGGGGGTGGTGTGGGCCCCCTGTGGCTCTTCTCATGGTCTCCTTCTGGCTCCCGGAGTCTTCTGGTGTTTTAGGACCAATGGGGTCTTTTTTTGGGCAATTTCCCGAAAGTTGATTTTTCTGCACAAAAATGAGACACAAAGGTAATTCTGCTGAAAACAGCGTTAGTCCGTGATAGTTGCATCAAAACACACAAGTCTAGAGGAAAACAATAGTAAAAGTGTTCGGAAAAGGAGATACATTTTCGAAGTATCAAGCTTTCATACATTTATAGCTCTATGTGCATCCGTTGTGTGACAATCACTAATCCTTGCATAAATTCCATTATAAGAGGTTCTGTTGTCTAATGATCACTTTCAGTTGTGTGAGACTTTCATCCATTGACCATTCAAACCCCCCATAATGTTCTTTTAGCCATAACATCCTGGTGCCAAGGACCAATACAGAACACTTGCTTGTTTTGAGTGCACAAATATCTTAATGAATTTCTTGCGTGCATATTGTTGTGACTTGACTTGATCCTAACAGGAGTTGTTGTGAGAGTTTGATGCCTTGGATGATTATATTGTTGTTATTGAAGCTTAAATCATCTCTAATAAACAATTGCACGGTTGATTGTCTTTTAGTATTGATTCATTGAATTTTTTACTTTGTTCTTCCTAATGGTTTATACATTATTCTATTTGATATCAACTATAAACCACAACCTTTATTCATTTGATCCTAGTTTACATGCTTTACATTACTATGATGATCAAGTTTATGTTGGTAGCATGTAACCTGAGATTTTGTTTTATCGTTTACCTACTCGAGGACGAGTAGGAACTAAGCTTGGGGATGTTGATACGTCATAAACGTATCCATAATTTCTGATGTTCCATGTTGTTTTCATGCCATATGCTACATGTTTCCCTTACACTTAATGCCATTTTTATCGATTTTCTGGGACTAACCTATTGACAAGATGCCACAAAGCTAGTTCCTGTTTTTCTGTTGTTTTTAGTTTCAGAAAAGTTGTTCTGGAAATATTCTCGGAATTGGACGATTCAAAAGCCAAAAGTGTTAGAATTCCCAGAGGGTCAAGAAAGTCCAAAGGAGACCGGAGGGGGGCCCTGGAGCCCCCACACCATGCCTGGGCGCGGGTGGGCCCCTGGTCGTGTCGGCTAGTGGTGTGGCCCTCTTGGGCGCCCACCGATGCATAAACCCTAAAGATATCGGCCTTTTTCCACGAAAAGTTCCGTAGCTCCGACGCCGCCGCCGACAAGTTTCGGGGGACAGAAATATCTGTTTAGGCACCCTGTTGGGACGTGGAAGTGCCCCTAGATCTATCTCCATCGACTCCACCGCCATCTTCTTCGTCGTTGCTGCCTCCTATGATGAGGAGGGAGTAGTTCTCCCCTAGGGTTGAGGGCTCTACCGGTAGCTATGTGTTTCATCTCTCTCTCTCTCCCATGGTGTGATCTTTATGTGATCATGAGCTTTGTAATCTAGTTGAATAAGTAGATGTTACTCTTCATCTGTTATGCTACTCAAGTGGTTTTGTTATGAGATCTCCGTAGACACTTTGATCACGGTGTAAAGGTGACAGTATGTGCACCGTGTGGTTAAGCATGATATTTATATCTTGTGTTGGATGACCCTATAAAATTGTGGAGTTTGTTTAGTAATAATTTGGGGCGCTCATAGTTACAACTTGGGGTGCCCTAGAGAGGGAATACAGACTTGAGGAGTGTTGTTACAGCCCTACGCATGGATTGGTGTTCGTTATCCGACCGGAGAGTGGTTCGGAGTAGCATAGTGAAGAGATGATATTTATGCATTCAATTATGTTATCATTGTTGAGAGTGTCCACTAGTAAAAGTAGGATCCCTAGGCCTTGTTTCTAAGCATTGAAACACCATTTACAATCATTTCTGCTATATGTTTGCTTGCTGCCATTTTTATTTCAGATTGCTATTATCACTTATAAACATCCATATTACTTGTATTTCACTCTCTCTTCGCTGAATTGGCGCACCTATACAACTGACAATTGTATTAGGTGTGTTGGGGACACAAGAGACTTCTTGTATCGTAATTGCAGGGTTGATTGAGAGGGATACCTTTGACCTATTCCTCCCTGAATATTATAAACCTTGGGTAATCCACTTAAGGGAAACTTGCTTCTGTTCTACAAACCTGTGCACTTGGAGGCCCAACACTGTCTACAAGAATAGAAGCATGTGTAGACATAGCGCCCTGCCAACATCAGCTGCATCACCCTTCGGAAGTGATTTCTTTCTTCTACTGGTCGATTCAACCTTGGTTTCTTTCTGAGGAAAAAATTGTTGCTCCACTCTTCATACCTTGCGCTTGGGGTCTCCCAACGAGCGTGTGTCTACACTCCATCATTAGGCAGCTCACAAGATATAAACATGATTCACAAAAGAGGAGAAGACAACCATCTAGCTACTGGTATGGACCCGTAGTCCAAGGATGAACTACTCACGCATCACTCCGGAGGCAGGCATGGTGATGAAGAGCCCTCCGGTGAAGATTTCCCCTCCCGGCAGAGTGCCGGGAGAGTTTCAGAACCCTACCAAACTAGGGTTGACGACGATGGCGGCTATGGAACTTTTCATGGATGGAGGCTAGGGTGTTTAGGGTTTTCCTGAGGAAGACTTTAAATAGGCGAAAGGGCGACGTCGGTGGGCGCCTGAGGGGGCCACACCATGTGGTGGCGCTGCCAGGGGGCGCGTCACCCTATCCCGGTTGACGTCAGATCCCCCTCCGGGTATCCTCTGGACTCCGGGTACGTGATAGAAAAATACAACCCTGGGATTTTGTTTCGTCCAATTCCGAGAATATTTCCAGAACAAATTTTCTGAAACAGAAAATAGCAGAAAACATGAATTGGCGTTGTGTCATCTTGTTAATAGGTTAGTCCAAGGAAATGCATAAAAATTGTATAAAGTGTATAGAAAACATGTAGCAAATGTCATAATATCAACATGGAACATCCGAAATTATAGATACGTTGGAGACGTATCATCACCATAACCAAAAAAAGTACCCTCAATTGTTTTAGCTTGGAATTTAGACAAACGAACACCTTTAATCAAATAGAAACACTTACAACCGAAGACACGAAAGCAGGAGATGTTGGGTTTGTTGCCGGTGAGAATCTCATATGGAGTCTTCATTAAGCCCTTCCGAATGTAGACCCAGTTTGATAAATGACAAGCGGTGGATATGGATTCGTCGCAAAGATATTGGGAGAGTTAACCTACGCCAACATGGTCCTAGCCATATCCAATACAATCTGGTTCTTCCTCTCGGCTACACCATTTTGTTGAGGGGTATATGCAGCGGAATATTGATGACGAATACCCTCTTCATTTGAAACTCGTTAAGGGTGTATTTTTTGAACCCGGAGCCATTATCACTCTGAATACGCAAGATAGGAAGATTGTGTTGATGTTGCACTTTGTTAGAGAAGTCGATGACGGTTTGTTGATTTTCACTCTTCAACTTGAAGAAATAGACCCATGTGTATCTTGAATAGTCATCCACTATCACCAATCAATACTTCTTTCCTCCAAGACTTGCCTCGGGCACGACACCAAAGAGATCAACATGATGAAGCTCCAAGATCCTCTTTGATGAGATAATTTTCTTGCTTGGATGCAAAGAATCATGCATCTTGCCTTCAATACAAGCCCTACACACACGATATTTGGCAAAGGAAACCTTTTCTTTTAGTCCGAGGAGGTGACAACCCTTGTGAAGACTTTGCAAAATTCTCATGTTTACATGGGATAAGCGGAAATGCCACAACCACCCCACATCGGCCTTACCGAAGAGACACATTGTTTGAGTGTTGGTTGACTTTGAAAAGTCCACCACATACAACTCATTTTCTACATGTCCAACATAAGCAACATTGAGAGACTTGCTCCACACGATGATCACCTTGTCAGGATCAAAGAAGACGGAAAATCCCATCTTCCCTAAACCACAAACTGAAATTAAATTGAAATCAAGGGATTCGACAAGCATGACATTTTCAGGGGTGATATTTGGAGCAACAACCACCTTGACAAACCCCGTTACCTTAGAATCGGACTTATCTACATAAGTGACGGTTCCTTGATTTGTATTTGGTTTCAACTCCGTCATAATTTCTTTGCCTTCGGTCATATGAATTGTACACCCGCTATCAAGTATCCATTTTGCACCACCGGAAGCTTAGTCCTACAAGGAATCATTGACTTGAGTTAGGACCCGAGGAGGGTTCTCTCATGTTAGCAAGAAGGGTCTTTGGAACCCCGAATAGATCAATCAATGAATCCCTCAATAGGACCAACATATTGAGATTGCATGACACAATAATAATAAACAAATAAGAAATGGTGTGGGTTGTTGGTTCCCACGGAGTTACTATGAGTAGTGTTGTCCCTAATGACAATACCACTCGCATCAACATTTTTCTTAGCTTGAGTGGGATTGGCCTTGTTCTTGTTCGTCTTTTTCTTTTTCTTGCTCTTGGCAACATCGGCAAGACCTTGTTTTCCATTTTGTGGTCTAGGAGAAACCACTGGTGGCTTAGGAGCCACAAACTTCTCAACTCTAGGAACCCTGGTCTTGATTTGTTCTAGCTCTTCCTTTAATCTAGCATTCTACTAAATATTATTTGCATCATCACAAGAAGAAATAGAATTACTAGGCACATTGAATCGATCAAGTTCACTTTGAAGTTGTTCACAATTCTTGCTAAGGGTAGAGTGTTCACTCTCCAAGGCCTTGTGAGACTCAATGATCTTCTCTAGCTCCTCGGTTAGATTTTCATGACCAACACCAAACTCAACCTTCTTATTTTTATCCCTTTTATATTTATCAATTGCATGGTCACAATCTTTAATGAATATATACGTTAACTCATTATGTGACTCTTCAATAGATTTAGGTTTCTCTTCAAGAGAAACTCTAAGCTCATGTTCCTCCTCAAGAGAATTTCAAAGGGAACCCTTTTCAATGCAATTTTCTTTTTTGGTTTCACATTTCTTCTCAAGAGCCTCTTGGGACTCTCCCAATTGACTCATGAGAATATTAAATACTTCTTGTTCTCGCCTTGAAAGTTAGTCATATATAGGTTCATGGAGGTAATTTCATCTTCAACACTAGGACTAGAAAGTTTATTCATTTCACTTTGAGTCTTAGTGGTGGAAGAAGATGATACTTCGTTGGCCTTAGCCTTGAAGCACTTCGCGGAGGGTCAAGGAAGATTCTCACCGGGGGATTCAAAGAGTGAAGGAGATGATGAAGATGCAATAGCAATAGTGGCCACTTAACTTGTGTTTTGTTCTTCTTCTTCATCACCGGAATCATACTCTTGTTGAGTCACAAGCACATATCTTGATGATGGCTTCTTGTTGAATGGTTTCTTCTTGAAACGTGGCTTCTTGTTGGGGAACTTTGACTTATCCTTGAGGACTAGGTTTCCTCCATGGTTTTCCCTATTCTCGAAGGGGCACTCGGCAACAAAGTGATACTTGTCTTGGCAATTGAAACAAGTCCTCACTTTTTGAGTCCCTTCTTTGCCATAGCTTGACTTGGTCTTCTCCTCAATATATTACTTGGCCTTGGGAGGGTTCTTCCAAAACTTTTGCACCGCAAGAGCAACATAATCCTTAAGCATGGGATCATATTCTTGATCTTTGAGCGGGGACAAATTTTGTTCCAAGGCAACCTCTTCATGTTGATCCACCACCTTGACCTTCAAAGAAACGGAGTATCCTTTGTGCATTCCGATAGCACGAGTATGAGTGTCATTGTCAAGCTTTGCATATTAAAAGAGGCCATCTCTTGCATCACCTCGGTTTAGGACATGAAGGGAAAGTTGTGTCTTCCTTGAAGGCTCTTCAAGTCCACGGGATCAAACCGCAAGAGGGAATTTATGTACTTCCACTTGATCCAAGCATCATACACATATTTAGCACCAATTATACTAAATGCGGTATCTAGGGTCTTGAGTCTTTGGTACATGTCCTCGTGGCTCTCACCATCAAGCATATAGAATCCTTCGGCCTCATTGGACAAGGTATCATACCTATTCCTTTGCATGCTCTTATTTCCCACAAACATGATGACAAGAGCATCCCATGTTTCTTTGGCGGTGGCATATTGTTGAAGATGAGGAATGTGGTTTGGACCCATGGCTTGTGAAATCATCGACAAGACGGTGTAGTTTAGTTGGCAATCTACCACTTCTCTTCTTGTCAAGTTCTAGGGGTCATGAGGCTTGTATCCTTCTTGTGTGACCCTCCAAAGCTTAATACAAGAAGAGTTCAAGTGAGTTTTCATATAATATTACCATCGATCAAAAGTATGTGCATCAATTTTAGGAGGTTCGCCTTTAGAATTAATATGAGGGTGTGGGATAAGAGGATCGGGAGAGTACCGTCCTTATACATTGTGGTACTCGGCCTTTTCATCCGATCCCTTAGAAGTTTTGTCTTTAGAGGATTCATTTTTAGGTTGTCCACCCTTATCCCCATTATTCATCTCCTCCTTTTCCTCCGGAATTGCTCACGAGGGTGTCAGAGAGAGTTGTTCTATCAACGACAGGGTAGCACTCAAAGGTTCGAACACTAGGGGATAACCACGTTCAATCGCACCTCCGGAGGCTTAAAGAGGGGAGCTATCGAAAGAAAACAGTCACAACACGAGGGGTTTACCCAGGCTCAGGCCACCGTGATGGTGTAAAACCCTACTCGTCTTGTCTGGTTGATTGCACTGTGAAGATTACAGTACAATGGGGTGTTCTGGTGATCTTCCTATTTGGTGTTCTCTCTCTCTCTTTCCCTCTCCTGTTCTTGTTGTACCCCGTCTCTAGGAGATAGGGGTGGTCTACTTGTACCGACGGCCGGCCCTGTTTACCGCTCACTTGGCGGGAAACGGATACCACAAGGCGCCAAAAAGGGGGGAGCGCCCTGTACACTGCGCCTCCTGCGCGGTCTTGGTCGCCGGGGAATAGCTGCGCCGTCCATGGCGTCACGGTGGGGGAGCCCGGTGACGCCGCCTTCGTCTTCTAGTGCGGACTTGGTCTCCTTGCACCAAAGGGGAAATCCACAAATGACGCTTTGGTGTGTGCAGCGGAGCTCTACGCTTTATATACGAGAATGGCAACTGCCAAATCCCTCCTGTCTTCTGCGGCGGCTTTGTCGTGGGATAATCACGGCAGACGTTACCAGGGGTAACTTATCTTGGGGTAATTCGACTCTGGTGTTTGGGAGAGGGTTTAGCTCAAGGGAAATCATGTTATCAATCGATCTGGTAGCTCTGGCAATCGAGTCGCCGAGTCTCCGATCTAAGATTACAATCTCAGCTCTCGTGTTACAAGGATACTCGAATATCTGATGAAGTTCCCTTTCTCTAACCCTAGGAGCCGGTTTATATCTTACCCGACCCCCTGGCTTCCTATCCAAGGCATACTCGGAGTCCTACCCAGTCACCGCATACAAACCCCAAGTTTCCTAATAGCCACCCCCAGAAGCCGGGTTACAAGGCCTACACTGCTTCTTGGGCCTTCTAGAAACTCCTCTTCCTTGAGCCGGGTCTTGCGCGGTTCCCATTGGGCCGGGTGACACCTTGGCGTTAGCATACCGGGTTACCATCCCTCCATCAGTAGTCCCCAGAATAGGTTGGGCTTCGCAGGATCAACCATGAAGCGCACGCTATTCCCTGCAAAATAAGAAACATACAAGTCTATAAAATACCGGGCTAGAATGCTTTGATACCAGCTAGGCCTATCTCTATGGGTGGTCCATATATTGACCCGGCTTTTCCTGAGTCAAACCTTGTTTTCCCGGGTCAACACTCCGAGAAAACACGTAAGACCCGGACTCGCACCGTCCGCTAGTTAGTCCGAATATCACACGTGCAATCTGTTCCAATCTTTTCCGGATATCTCGTGACGAGCGCCTTCAATGCATATCCAAAAAATCCGGCAGAACATCTTTTTCCGAAATTTTTGGCCTTTACCGCCCAACCCTAGGGCACCTTCCCGCTCAGCACCTATAAATAAGCGCCCAATCATCATTTTCAGATCCGCACTCCATTTTCCCCCTATCTCTTCATCTTCACTCCCTCTCGGTGGCTCCACCCTCGAGCTCGTGCTAGCACCGCCGCGCCGCCCGCGAGCGCGCCACCGGACACGAGCCGCCGCCGTTCGTCTGTGAGTACACCGCCGTAATCGAACCACCACCATCCTTCCGCGCGCCCGCACCCGCGACGCAGCCGCGCCCTCGAGCAGCCCACCGGAGAACCTAGGCCCGCCGCCGTCAAGCCATCCTCCGCCGCCGCGTTTTTACCCAGATCCCTCCGGTAAGTTCTTCACCTCCTTGGATTTGACCTTTAATTTCTCGCGCGTAGATTGAATCTGGTATCGCCTCTAAGTGTTCTTCTCGTTCCTCATCAATTGTACACTCCATAGCTCGCACTCCCATGACCATTGCTTGGTTTAGATTCAATAGCACATCTCACAGCGCCTAGATCCAATAGCGCATCACTTGTAACCATAATCTTTCCCATAAATTTTTCCGCCTAGATCCAATCAGCCAAAATTTCTTGCTAGCATTCTTTACTAAGTCGGATAACAGTCGTTTCCGGGTCTCAAGTTGTTTATACTTTGCACTTTGTCGTTTTTTTTAGATCACGCTCATGGCACCTAAGGCCAGTGCAAAACTGAAGGGGAAACAACCGGCCAACAAGGCGAAGCCGAGTCAATCGATCTCCGCCAGCTGGGCGAGATCGACCGTGACCAAGGCCAAGCTGGATGAACTTGCCGAGTCTGGTGTCTTACCCGCCCGGGAAGAAGTTCACTGGAGAGTACCTGGGGAGGAGACTCGGCCTTCTTCGGGTCTCGATGAGGTAGTAATCTTTGTTGAGCATGTGATTCGGGGTTTCCGCCCCCCGGGTCACCCTTTCTTCCGCGCGCTGCTAGACCACTACAAGCTCCGCGTATTTGATATTGGCCCTAACTCTATGCTCAACATTACTCATTTTATCGTCCTATGTGAGTTGTATCTCTGCATTCCTCTGAATCTTGCCCTTTTCCTCGAATTATTCCAGTGCAAGCCGTGCCGAGAGAGCGGCGATGGGGCCCTCCTGGTTTGTGGAGGGGTCTCCATCCAAAGGCGGAAAAACTCCCTAATGCCGACTCTTAGCCTCAACTCCCACGTCAAACACTGGCAAAAGACTTACTTTTATTGCCAAGACACCTCTTCAGCCGGTGAAAAGACATTGCCGGGTTTCTCCGAAGATCTCCTCAACCTTTCCGACAATCTCAGCTCCTTTGCTTCTGAGTTGGAGAGGCAATCTATCCAGCCCCTCCTCACCAAGCTTGCTGTATTCTCGGCTCAAGGCCTTCTTGGGCTCAATTTAGTCAAAACTTGGGTAACTTTCCGGATCCAACCCAATAGCATCCGTCCCAAACTCATGTGCAGCTACTCTGGGCACGTCACTGATTCCCTTCGTTATTCGTTGAGGAATTACCCGGCCTCGGACGCTAACAAGATAATGAAAAACTTCTTGACCGAGAAACTGGAGGTGATCCGGAATATAGCCGGCCTGGACCCCTACACGCGGGATCACCCGACTCCAGCAGTAAGATCCGGCCATTACTCTTTATCCGACTGACATTTTTCTGGTACAACCACTAACCTTTATCACTGTATTTTTATCTCAGGAAGATAGCGCTTTCTGGAAGATTGAGACCCCTCCTCCTTCCGAAAACTCGAAAGAGGACGAGGAGCCGGTTGATACTGATGAGGGTAACATCCGAGTCTCACTCGTTTCCCTTTCTGTCAACTTGTTTTTCCAACCTTTTTCCCTTTTTCCGATAATATGCTATAATTTCCAGGGTTGTAGGATAAGGAGGAGACCCAATCTGATGAAAGCGAGGCTGAGCCGGACATAGACGTTGGGGCGAAGAGGAAGACCCGAGGGGTTGTATTCAAGGTGCCTTACTCCTCTATGACCTCCAAACCCTATTCGTACGCTAACATGTGCGAACTTAACCAACATTTGGTCGATTCATCACGCTTGAAGGAACCCGTCCCAGTCAAACGTAGGGTAACCCGGAATTCCCCAGGTGATGATCCTCTTAACCCGGGCATCCCTTCGTCCCCCGCTCGCAAAGCCGGTATTCCCCAAACTCATTCTTCTCGCCTTCCTCAGAGATTTCCCTCTCCAAATCATCCTCTGGCCGGACAAATCCGGGTCTCACTTTCACATTCTTTATCAGTTTCCTCCAGGTCTAGCAACGATCTCCCAGCGGATTTCGTCGTGAACACCGGGTAAGTCACTTTTCTTGGTACTCAATACACTAACTTTTTCCATACCTCTCGTTTACCATATACTGACTGTTTTTTTCCCAGAGCCAAGGTCACGAGCAGTGACCCGGACGATATGGATGTGGATAACCCGGCGATGGAGGATCCGGAATTAACTGTGAAGGCCGCGGCTGGCGGCGTTGAAGAAGAAGACAAGGAAGAAGACCTGCTGAAAAACCCGGCCGAGCAGGAGGCCGAGTATCCGATTCCCTCACACACACCCGGAGATGATGACGCCGAGATCCTGGGCACGAGGAGGGGTGATCCCACTCCCAACACCCAGGCGACCCGGGTGTCCACCCCCAAGAAGGAGAGGACCCCGCCTCCGGGTGACCAGAACCCCGACTCTTCCAAGCTGAAGCTCGGCGATCTCTCCTACGAAGAAATGCTAGATCAGCTCTTCGCTCTGAAGGCCACCGAGAGAGACATCCTTGAGGCCATGGCTGCAGAGCACCAGGTAATGCTGATCAACATTGTGTATATAGTCACCTAGTCCCCAAGTTCCGAGTTTAACTAGGCAAAGTTTACTCGGTACTTCCTTTCATATCCGGCTTTTTCTTATATCCGACTAATCTTTCCCTTTTCTTTTTCCACAGGCACAACTGACCCGGTCTGAGGAGGTGTTGGCCAAAACCAACCAGCTCCTCGAGGCCGAGAAAAAGCTGCGTGCAGGGCTAGAGGTTGAAGTACAGAATCTCGACAAGGATGTGAAAAAGTATAAGAAGAAATACCACAATGCCGAAAGTACGCTGAAGAAGGTCTCTGCTCAGATTGCCGACACTTATCGCGCTCTGCTTGGTAAGGATTTATAACTCGCAAATTATAACCCAGGTTTTCCATTACGCAAGATACCCGGATGTTATTGCTTTAACTTTTTCTGTTATACTGCAGGCCCGGGTGAAGCGGCCCCAGACGAAGATGACATTGAGAAATTAAAGACACTGAAGGTTGTAATCCGGCAATTTTCTGTCGGCACCAAGTGGATTTTGGAGGCTGTGAAGTGGACGGCTGTTGGTTGCTGTGGCTTGGACACCTTGCTCGAGGCATGTTCCACCATCCCCGAGTGGATTGACCACTGGAAGCGTTCGTTGTGCCGAGTTGGGGTAACCCGCAGGCTTGCTTTGGCCAAGGCCTATTTTCCCAGGCTTGAGCCGGCAAAGCTCGTGGGCGGGTTTCCCGAATTCAACAATGACGGCTCCAAATTTACTGGCAAGAACTTCAAGCCATTAATATTGAGGTGCGTCACCCGGCGAGCTTGATCGCCGACAGTCTGGACTTAAGCAATATTGTTCCACCTTATGATGCTGAAGGCAAGCCCATTCAGTCAGATCTGCCTAAGCCTTTTGACATGCTGGAGAAGTGGAAGGCGGAATCTGCCAAGAGGAAGGAGGAAGATGCCAAGAGAAAAGCTGAGGCCGATGCTGCGCCTTCCTCCTCTACTCCGGCTGTCCGTCCGCCAGCTCGTGCCGACTCTGCTGCTAATCCGGATACAGGAGCTGGGAAGACCACCGAAGAGCAAGTCCAAGACCTGGCTGCCAAGGACAACGTCGATGACTCGGCAAAGGATGCCGAGTAAAGTTTCACCTTTTACCACCTCAAACACTTTATTCAGCCAATGGGCATTTTGTAATATGCCTAAAACAATTATTCTTTTAATAGTGCGCCTGTGCAGTTTTCGATACCACTTCCTCAGTTTGTAATACGCTAAAACCTTAATAGCTTTTGCGGCCCTTCTGGCCTTTTGCATGGATTTGTTATTTCCTAGTCTTGAACTTTTTGTTTCTGGTTTTCCGATTTTCTCTATTCTTCCTTTTGTGAGACTCGGTTTCCGGGTCTCAAGGATTTTTGACAAGTGGACTTTATTTCCTAAGTCCCCAAGTCCCCAGACTCGGATTTTTGGGTTTTAAGCTTAATAGCTAGACAATTTGTTCCTTTTTTCGAATTCCCAAGTCCCCAAGGCCCGAATTTCCGAGTCTAAGGGTTTGGTGGTTTCAAAAAGAGCAAATTGTTTCTGCTAAGGCCCAAAACCTGGAGTTACTCACATAGGCTTGAAGTTATGCTTAATATGTTGCGAGTTTCTGGCTGTTAACCTTGTACTCTGCATAACTTGTGGTTTGGATGACCCTTTTGATCCTCTTTGCTGTAAGCCGGCTTTCGCGTGGATATTCAATGCTGCTATAACTGTATAAAAACAGGGTCAGGCAAGTCCCATTGGGCATCATGACTGATTGTAATTACATGCTAGCAAAGCATGCCACCTTTTTGCGAGTCACATCAAGCTTTAAGCAAGGGAAATCAAGAAATTTTGGCTCTATTGTCTGGTTATAAGATTGTAACCGTACTTATTGCAAGTAACCGGTCCTTATAACTTAATGGCATCGTGGCCTCTTCTTTGAGTTTGCAACTGTGCTATTCAAGCAATCAGCCCCCAAGACCTATATATATAACCTTTAGAAAAACTAATATACTACAAACAAACAAATAATGCTTACCTGGCCAAGCATAATGAACAGAAAGTAAAAACAGGAATATAAAAAACTTGACGAAAACACATAAGAAAGAAACAACATCATAGTTTAACCATCTCTTTATTGATATGAGAAAAGTTAGGTCAGCAAGCCGCCTCATTAAAAACCCTCCAGCCCCCTTAGGTACCCTGGATAGGAAAAGAGTGCGTCTGAAACCTGCTGCCTGTTACATCGTGTAGTTCCACTTGTAAGCCTAGTCTATTCTAGGTGTAGTAGGGACGTAGCTGTGCCACGTTCCATGGTCTCTCCCTCTCTTGCATAGATGACGTGGTGTGAGCGGTGTCATTGACAGTATCCAACTCTTCCCTTGCATCTATCAAGTAATATGATCCATTGTGCAAATTCCGGCTTATGATGAACGGTCCTTCCCATGGTGGAGATAACTTGTGCTTTCCTTCCTTAGATTGTACCAAGCGCAACACCAGGTCCCCTTCCTGGAAGACCCGGGTTTTGACTCGCCGACTGTGGTATCTCCTCAAATCCTGTTGATATATATCTGATCTCTCCAAGGCTTGCTCTCTGTGTTCTTCTAGCATATCCACGGCATCCTGCCGGGTCTTTTCGTTCTCCACCTCAACGTAAGCTGACACTCGGGGCGAGTCGTGAATAATATCACTCGGCAATACCGCCTCTGCACCATAAACCATAAAAAACGGGGTCATCTAAGTAGATCTATTAGGTGTAGTGTTAATTCCCCAAACTACTGATGGTAGCTCTTCAACCCACGCTCCAGCAGCTCTTATGCACGGGACTCGCAGCCGTGGTTTTAACCCACGAAGTAATTCCTGGTTTGCCCTCTCCACTTGTCCGTTAGCTTGTGGATGGGCTACCGAGGCTATGTCAAGCCGGATACCATTGTTCCCGCAGAATTTCTCCATCTCACCTAAGGACATTGGTTCCATTTTCTGTTATTATGCTGTGAGGGTATCCAAACCTGTAGATGATCCTTTTCAGGAACTTGACTGCTGTGATTGCTTCGCAATTGGTAACTGGCATAACCTCAACCCACTTTGTAAACTTATCGATAGCTACCAAAAGATGGGTCTTTTTGCAGGGTGACATCTGGAAGGGGCCCACCATATCCATGCCCCAAACAGCGAACGGCCAGGTCAATGGGATTGTTTGCAACTCCATAGCCGGCACATGGATTTGGCGAGCATACCTTTGACATCCATCGCACCTTGCCACCAAGCGCTCCGCATCTCCTAGGGCTGTGAGCCAAAAGAAACCGTGTCGATATGCTTTGGCCACAAGGGATCTTGTGGAGGCATGATGCCCACAATCTCCTTCGTGGATCTCCTTCAAGATCTGCCGGCCTTCTTCTGGTGCTACACAGCGCAAAAAGACTCTTGCTGCACTCCTTTTATACAGCTCTCCATTGATAATAGAATAGCCCTTCGCTCGTCTCAGAATTTGCCTTGCTAAAACTTCCTGTGGTGGTAACACGCCCCGTGATAAGTAGGCTAGAAACGGCTCTGTCCACTCGGGAACGACACGTACCGTGGCCACGAGCTCCAAATCCGGGTCTTGGTTAGCCACCTCTTCCTCAGAGTCGGTTTTAACAGATGGCCGCCATAACTCGTCCGGGAAGACGTTGGGTGGAACCGGCTCTCTGCGCGAGCCGAGTCTTGCAAGCGCGTCTGCTGCCTCGTTCTTTCGCCTATCAATATGCTCCACCTCATACCCGGAAAAACACCCGGCAACCCTGTCCACCTCTCCGCGATTTGCTGCCATTGTTGCATCCTTTCTATCCCAAGTTCCTGAGACCTGCTGTACCACAAGATCCGAATCTCCATAGCACCGTATTCGCCTAATGTTCATCTCCTTTGCTATTCTCAATCCATATAACAATGCCTCATACTCGGCCATGTTGTTGGAGCAATCGAAGTGAATTTGCAACACGTAGCTCAGTTTGTCTCCTTTGGGTGATGTAAGTACCACCCCAGCTCCTGATCCCTCGTACTGCTTAGAACCATCGAAGTGCATCACCCAAGACTCAGAACTTGGTGTCATTGTGGGCATGCTTGTGTGAGTCCAATCATTGATAAAATCAACTAAAGCTTGAGATTTGATTGCAGACCTGGGCTCGTAGTTGATGTGATAATCTCCCATCTCAATGGCCCACTTGGCTATTCTACCTGTTGCATCTGAGTTTCTGATAATATCCGACATTGGTATAGAGATAACCACTGTTATGGGGTGTTCCTGAAAATATGGTTTCAATTTCCGGCTGGCCATAAAGACTCCGAAAACTAGCTTTTGCCAATGTGGGTAACGCTACTTTGCTTCCGATAGTACCTCGCTTACATAATAAACCGGCCTCTGTACCGGGTGATCTTTTCCATCCACTTTACGCTCGACAACAACCACTGCGCTAACCGCCCGGGGCCCAGCCGCAATGTATAATAACATGGGCTCCTTAGGACCCGGAGCTGCTAAAACCGGTGCCTCAGATAATTGCTTTTTTAGTGCCTCGAACGCCTCATCCGCCTCTTGGTCCCAAACGAATTTGTCGGTTTTCCTCAAGAGCCGGTATAAGGGTATCACCTTCTCTCCAAGCCTTGATATAAACCGGCTTAATGCTGCTACGCACCCTGTAAGCTTTTGAACATGCTTCAGGTTTTCCGGCTTTTTCAGACTCTGGATAGCTTTGATCTTGTCCGGGTTTGCCTCGATTCCTCTCTCGGAAACAATGAATCCGAGTGATTTTCCTGCTGGAACTCCAAATACACACTTTGTGGGGTTAAGCTTCATCTGATATCTTCTTAGGTTCCTGAATGTTTCCTTTAAGTCATCAATGAACGTTTCTGCCCTCCTTGTTTTGATCACCACATCATCAACATAGGTGTGAACATTGCGTCCAATCTGATTCTCAAAACACTTTTGAATGCACCGCTGGTATGTTGCACCAGCGTTCTTCAATCCGAAAGTCATGGTTTTGTAACAGAAAGCTCCAAAGGGGGTTATGAACGATGTTTTCTCCCAATCTTCCTTCTTGAGCTTGATCTGATGATACCCGGAATATGCATCCAGGAAACATAATAGGTCACTTCCAGCCACTGCGTCTATGATCTGATCTATCCTTGGAAGAGCAAACGGATCCTTTGGGCAATGTTTGTTGAGACTCGTGTAATCAATGCACATCCTCCACTCATTACTATTTTTCATTACTAGAACCAGATTTGCCAACCAATCCGGGTGAAAAACTTCCATGATAAAGCCGGCTGCGAGTAGCCTGGCTATCTCTGCTCCTATAGCCTTTCTTCTTTTCTCATTCATTTTTCTCAGGCCCTGCTTCACGGGCCGAGACTTAGGATCAACATGCAAACTATGCTCAGCTAACTCGGTCGGGATACCCGGCATATCACTAGGTGTCCAAGCGAAAACATCTTGATTTCCACGAATAAACTCAATGAGCGCCTCCTCTTGCTTACTGTCTAGGTTAGATCCTATAGAAAATTGCTTGGAGGGATCACCTTCGACAAAAGCCACCATCTTGGTATCCTATGCTGCTTTGAATTTTGCTCTCTCATCCTCCGTATTTGGTCTCTTTAATGCCGTTCTGTCATCCGGGTCTACCTGAGACCGGTAATACTTGAGCTCTTCCTTTCTGCAAGCCTGTTCTTCCATTGCCGCGTCTCGTTCGTCACATTGAGCTGCTATAACCCGGCTCCCATGTATGGTGATGGTTTGCTTGGGACCCGGGATCTTTAGCTGTAGGTATACGTAACACGGCCTGGCCATGAACTTGGCATAAGACGGCCTTCCGAACAGCGCGTGATAGGGGCTGCGCAACTTTACCACCTCGAACATGAGCCACTCCACTCGGAAATTATCCTTTGATTCTCCAAAAGAAACTTCCAATGTTATCTTTCCCTCAGGGCACGCCGAGTAACCCGGCACAATCCCATGAAAAACTGTAGAACTTTTTTGCAACTGAGATTCCTTTAGCCCCATGCGTAAGAAAGTTTCCCAATATAAAATGTTGATGCTACTTCCGCCATCCATCAGAACCTTTTTCAATTCGTAACCATTGACCTGTGGCGCAACCACTAAAGCTAACACACCCGGATGCTCTATTCTTTCCGGGTGATCCCTTCTGCTCCATGTTACCTCTTGATCCGACCATCTCAAGTATCTCGGGACAGCTGAAGAAACCGAATTTACTGCTTTTTTAAGTATCTTTCTGTCTTTGTTGGAAGTACCTGTAGTATGAACGTGGTACTGCCCCAACTGCTTGGGGTTAGCTTGGAAACCTCCAGCTCCTCCTTGATTGTTACCCGGATTACCACCTCCTGGGTTGCCAGCCGGGGGTGGGCCATTGCCCGGGTTTCCACCCGGACCCGATCCTGCTCCCCGGCCTGCACCTCGCATTGCTTTCTGTATTTCTTCGTTCTTCCATCTCTGTAAATCTACGCACTGCTCCACTGAATGATTAGCCGGCCTGCCGTTCCTTCTATGACGTGGACAGGGCATCCTGAAGGCCTCTATATGGTTAGCCGGCCTTGGTGGTCCTTGGTAATTTCCTCCATTAAAGTTTCCTCCGTTGAAAATTCCCTCTGCCCTGGGCCTTGAAAACCCGGCTTCTGTATTGGAGACAAACTCGGAGCTTCCCTCATACGGGCGCTTGTTCTGGTTGTTTCCATTATTCCCTCCATTGTTACCCGGCGTGGTCCCATTGCCGGGTCTCCCATTGTTACTCGTGTTGGCTTTTGCTTTTTTATCATCAACATCCTCCTCTGTGGTATCTGTGGCGGCGTGCTTGTTGCACGCGTCCATCAACTCTCCCATTGTAACCTCTGAAGCATTTCGGCTAGATTTCATGCGCGTCAGCTTTTGCACTAAGGGTATATACTTGCATGTTTTTGCCATAGCCTGTAATGCATCCTTTGGTTGAATATCCGTGGACGAGTGGAGTATTCCCATAACCCGGCGCACCCAACTGCGCGCCGACTCTCCCTTCTTCTGGACACATCGCTCTAAGTCATCAATTGTAAACAGTTTCCTGCATGTTCCATGAAAGTGCTTGATAAAGGCTGTTTTCAGCTCACTCCATGAACTGACGGATTTTTCTGGTAGATTATTGAACCATAACTTTGCTGCTCCCTCTGACATCATCAGGTACATAAACTTGGCTTGAAGATTTTCAGACGCATTGCGAATCGACATGGCCATCTCATAACTGCTCAACCAGGTTTCTGGATCCATGGTCGGCTCATAATTAACCACTTTACCCGGCTCCTTGAACTTATCCGGGTAAGGCTCAGCTCTGATGGCATCCGACAAACACTTGGGCCCGGCTAAATTTACCGGTACTGGCCTCACCCGGGAAACGTGCGATCCTGCTGCAGGTACGGTGGGGGGTGCAACCGCTACCGGCCCTCGTACCGCAGATCCGGCCGCTGCGCGCCTGGCTCGAGAACTGTCCACAATAGCTTGCGCTGCTGATACGGCAGGTGTTGCTGGTCTACGGGGAGGAGGCGACATTTGCTGCTGCTCTGCCCTCCGCCGTGCTGAGCTTGTCTGAATATTGCCGGTATTTCCATTATACCGACTAACATATGGTATTCCGTGCATTCTACTCCTGTTATCCGGGTAATTGTCCTGCTGAGCCACTGCTGTGCGTAATAGATCTATCGCCCGCCGGGTCTCCTCTGCATGGGATGACTCTCTTACGGGGATGCGATCCAATGCCAATGTTGCTGCATATACATTGTCCATGGGGTTATTGAAGTGACCTGGTGGAGTATGAAATCGTGGCGGTGGTGGTGGTGGCACTGCATTGCCAGTTACGATTCCTGTTTGCAACGTGGGTAACCCGGTTTGTACGTTTGCCGGCTGTCCTCCCAAGGTTGCAGGCTGATGTCCGGTTTCCTGGTTCACAGCTGGAATTGGTTGATCCTGAGGTGTAATAAATAGTGCGGCCGGGTTTATAGTTCCTCCCATTGCCGGTAATCTCGACTGATATCTCTGATTGTGCATCCTGGTCGACTGAACCTGGAGCCGGTTCTCCAATGCTTCCAGCTCGCGCTGGCGCGCTGCTATCCCCTGTCTTTCAGCTTCCATATCTCTCCTCTGCTGATCCAATGCACGGCGGGCCACATCCAGATCCGCAGCGCGTGCCGCCGCGTTTTCTGGGGTTATCACCGTTGCTAGCACCGTAGGATCTAAGATCGGGTTATTGTTGAACAGAGCCGGATTTCGCGGATTTGAGGGCCCTGCTCCTGGCGTTTGGTTTGCCATAAACCCAAACATGTTTCTTTGCAACTCGCTTTCCGGGGTATGGCTGGTGACTGAAGCCGACTCTCCATCAACCCGGGCTATGACCGGGTTTCCATCAATCGGACCTTGTTGCCGAGCCAGCGCTCGCCGCTCCGACCGCGGCCGTAGTCACGTTCCCCTGATTAAGATTGGTTGTAGGGGCCGTGTAGACCGCGACCTGGCGCGCGATGCCTGGTGCAGATTCATATTCTTCCTCATCACAGCTATCCTCTTCGTACCGATCCTCCAGCAGGTGCAGGATAGACTCGGTATCATCTTCCCTCATGACCCGGCCACGCGGGGTCCATGCCGGCTCCTCCGGCTGTTCCCTCTTCATAGTGGGCTCTTCTATCGGATCGATCGTCCCGACCGACTCTTCCCCATCCGACTGAACGTAGGTCGCTCCTACTGACACGGAATCATATTCAACATCATTAGAAATAGAACCGGACGTACGTACCATGCCGACAAAGACGTTGACCCGGCCAATTGTGACGACAGTTCCGGTATCCAGCAGATCCGACTCTGGCCCCCAGCCAAAATCGTCCACCATCTTCTCTCCTTCAGGGTTGGTGTAGACCTCGCCAATGACGAGGTTCTTCATGCTTTCCCGAGCTTCTCCCATGATGTAAACACCCTTGGACGAAGGCCCCATGGTGGGCGCCAACTGTCGTGGGATAATCACGATCTGGTAGCTCTGGCAATCGAGTCGCCGAGTCTCCGATCTAAGATTACAATCTCAGCTCTCGTGTTACAAGGATACTCGAATATCTGATGAAGTTCCCTTTCTCTAACCCTAGGAGCCGGTTTATATCTTACCCGACCCCCTGGCTTCCTATCCAAGGCATACTCGGAGTCCTACCCAGTCACCGCATACAAACCCCAAGTTTCCTAATAGCCACCCCCAGAAGCCGGGTTACAAGGCCTACACTGCTTCTTGGGCCTTCTAGAAACTCCTCTTCCTTGAGCCGGGTCTTGCGCGGTTCCCATTGGGCCGGGTTACACCTTGGCGTTAGCATACCGGGTTACCATCCCTCCATCAGGCTTCGTCATCCACACAGAGGTCAAAAAGTCACCCTCACATGGGATGTCTCTCAGCGGGGGAGGCTCCTTCTAGGAAGGAGTAGGGTCGGAGCAGGACTCCTCCCCATCGATGCGTTGTGGAGATCCCTTGGAGATCTCCTCTTCAAGGGAGTGGCCTTGGTGGAGAACGGTTAAGGGGTTCTCACTGCCTTGATAGGTTGGTACGGACTCCTTCCGTGCCCTATGGACTGAGACAGCAACAGACGGCCCAGGATACCCTGGTATCCGTGGATCCGACTGACGTGGGGTGACTCCAGGACCTATCGAGTGGGTCTACCTAGTCCACGGAACAAGACTAAAGCCCAACGCGGGGCGCCACCCCACAGTTCTAGAAGGCCCAGTGGAAGCCCACCTGCAAAACTTGTGGGTCAAGATGGAAAGTCTCCACAGCCTTAGAGCTAGGGTTTGTAACCCCCTATGGCACGGTTTGAGACCTGGTCACCTATAAAAAGGCTGGGAGAACCATCGAGGAGGGGTTCCTATCTACTTTTCCACCACCATAACCATAGCTCGAGACCTATCTCTCAACTTGCGCGCCCACATTTGTAATCGATCTATTATTAATACAGATCAGAAGAGCAGGAGTAAGGGTTTTACCTCTACGAGGGCCTCGAACCTGGGTAAATCTTGCCCCCTGTTAGCCGACGAAGTCACCAACGCCTAATTCGTTCTCTTACTCGAAACCCTACCGGATCATCCGAGGGAATTGCCGATATGACTAATCGGCAATTGGCGCCATCTGTGGGAACGACAGGCGCTGGATCCACGACATCTTCGGCCTCGTATTCACCGAGCTTCAGCTGGAGCCCGGGATCATCGACTCCAACGAAGCCGATCTGCTTCGGATCGTTCATCTACACTCCCCACTCACCGGAATGACGCCCGCGTTCGACGGAGTTCAGGAAGGCATCATCCTGGCATTTGGCGACCTCCGCTTCCGCGCCAGCAAAACGGGAATTCTACGCTTTCCTGACCAGATGGAACTCGAGGGATCAGACTCTGAGTCTGTCTCGAGCCCGACGATCCTCGAGTGACCATCCGGCAATGCTAGTCGCGATTAGCGCCTAGCGATGGATCCATCCGCCTCAACACGCGCAACTTCCACACCGTTGCGACTAAGGAACCCTCCAAATTCGGCGAAAGCCATCGGCCTAAGCCTAGGACTCACGATCCATATCTGGCCCAAGTCTGCATGGCAGATTCAGCCGAACAACCTGAGGAAACGGAGGAAAGTCGACTAGCGCGGGAACACATCAAGGTTTCGCGAGCCTCTTGGCTCAAAGCTAAGGCAACGGTACACTCTGGCCAACCGATAGAAGCTGTATTCTCTCAAGAAGACCTGACGACATACCACTACCACCTGTTGCAGACAAGCCGATAGTTGGCAGAAGCCCGCAAGGAACTAGAAGCACGGAAAGAAGCGGCGGAAGCCTCGAGTGCGCGCCGCGCGGCGCTTTCTAGGACTCACTCAACGGGGAACCAGCCCCCAAAGAAGGGAAAGTACGTCTCAAAAACTGCTTGCATGGACCAGGGGTCTCTTAGCGAGGTCAGCAAGACTCTGGAGACTTCCCTCATGCATGTTGATGATGAGGGTAACGTGCACCCGACAACCCCTGCCTTCGTAGTCCTAGCCGCAGCTACATACTTGCAGGCGAACCAGCCACCCGAGAACGATCCCCGCGCGAAACAGCAACGGCAGGTCCAGAGGGGACAAGGCATGGCCAGAGCGGCAATCGCTGCTGAGAACCGCAAGAACACAACACCCACTGAGGCTGATAAAACACCTCGGGCGGACAAAACGCCTCGCAGACGCGAGAGCACATCGCCAAACAGAGGAGACAGGGGATCGCCTCGTTGCCCCAGGGACAAAGAAGCCATGCGCCACGACGACAGCCCGCGCAGTGATGGTGATAGCCCGCGAAACCGTGACGGCAGCCCACGGCACCACGGGAGCCGCTCGCGACACCGCAGCAGGGAGCCGCGGCAGGAGGATAATCACGACCGAACTCAATACGACGCACGTGGGGACATCGCGCAGAGCAAGGTCGATAGAGCTCGAGCCCACAGGAACCGCGCCCGATCGCTGTCCACCTCCTCTGACAAGGAAGCCTACGGCGCGATGTGCTTCAACAACAAGATCCGCGAGGCACCAATGCACAAGAGATTCAAACTCACAACGGAGGTCCCAAAGTATGACGGCTTGCAAGAGCCCAAGTCATGGCTTTCAGACTATCTGACCGCGGTAAAATGCCAGCGGGGGAACAAAACAATAGCCATGCAGTACCTAAACCTGCACCTCGTAGGCACCGCCCGAAGCTGGCTCAAAGGAAGACCGCGTGCGTACTACAGATCCTAGGACGATCTCACCCACGACTTCGAGAATAACTTCCAGGCGACATACAAGCGGCCAGCATCTATCGAGGAACTGTGAGCCTGCAGGCAGAAGAGCGGCGAGTCTACCAGCAAGTATATCCAGAGATGGACCACACTAAAGAACACATCGGGGAATATACCGGAGGAAGTCGCGGTTGAAGATTTCACCAAGGGTGCCCGGCGCGCCGCCTTCCGAGAAAAACTGGGGCTATCCGCACCCAAATCTTGGAGAATTAATGGTGATAGCGGACAAGTGGGCAAATGGCAAAGAATCCCTGCGCAACGAGAAAGTTTCCTCACCCACGCACGACAAGAACCGCAACAGCGGCCGCCAAAGGAAGACGAGGAAACACTATGACCAGGATGATCAATTGGAACTAGTAGCGGCCGAGTTTACAAGAAACCGCGACCGCGGATCCCGCGGTAATCGCGAGTGGAAGCAAAAGCCAGACGATAAAACCTCCGAGGAAGACCTTGATGGATACTGCTCTATGCATCTGTTTACAGATAAGCGCACGGGCAAAACCAAGGCAAGACGAAACCTCTGCTGCGGCCAGACCATAAGTTGCTCGCGTGAGGTTTGGAGCTGTTTGACTCACAAAAAATGTGATTGTCTACCCAGTGACACTCACACGCTCCATCAGGCTCAACAACTGCACAGACAGCAAACGCGTCAAATCACAAGAAGGAATAACACAAAAAGTACTCGGGGGATCGCGAAACTTACAAAGCATGATCTTCGCAACGCTCGCCAGTTCCTCCATCACAAATTGTTCGCGATCTGCAGCAAGTTTCTGTTTCGACTTGGCAATATCCGCCACACCTTGCAGAGCCTTGAGCTTACGCTCACCATCCACGACACAGTCACGGAGCGTGGAAAGCATACTTGCATCAGTGATCAGCGGCTCAGTCGAAGGAACAACACCGCTCGACGAGCGACCTCCAGCATCTACAACCTGGAAGGAACAAAGGAGTTTCTGAGACAAAGTCACACCCAACTCGATGATTTACAACACAAAATTTTCGAGTGCTCGGGGGCTACTCCCATCAAGAGAACACAAAGTAAGGCACGATAACATAACGTTGACACTTTCAAAACATCCCGATTGAAGAGCAAAGTACGGGATGCATCCCAAGGTTCGTTACACATAAAACATATAGAAAGAATGATCGTTCTCAACAACTACAAAGGTAGCTCCACTCGCAGCAGGCTTTCCGCCACTGCCGCGGAAAACTACCCCGGAGAGCGTCTTTGCAAGCCTCTCTGCATGAACGCCAAAAGGTCGAAGCGCTACCTTTTTGCCCAGCGCGTCTCGAGGAAGCTCCGAGTACACCTTATCCAGGTCATCCGAAATGCCGTGCGCCAGGGAAAATTGGATAGCCGTCTTGGCTCCGCACTCGGTCTGCGCAAGGGAGTACTCCTGGAGGGGATCATCTTCGCCAAGAAAAACTTGCGGGAGGCCACCAAGGGTTGGCGGAACCGGCCTATCCACAAGCAATCGTTGGTGCAGTTGCGTCAGCACTTGGGCAACATCACGAATGATGAAGCATGCCTTGTTTCCGTGCTCCTGCAGCTGAGTGCACACGTCCGTAAGGGCGTCGACTCGAACCCCTCCGGGTAGCTCCAGCCGAACTACAATAGCACCTAAACAAATATGGATTAAACGCCAGAAAGAGAAAAGAACAAATCGCATTCTAAAGAAATTCGAGCATAACTCACCAGCTAGAGCCTGGACCAAGGGATGGAGGATGCCGACCAAATCGCTGTCGTGTTTTGCGCTCGCCTCCTCCAGCTGCTTCAAGGCCTCTTGGGCTCCCGCAAGACGATCAGACGAATGTTTGCGCATGGACTCCAATTCCTTTCGAGTAGACTCCATCTCCTTCTCAAGGTCTTTCACCCGAGAGGTAGCCTCTGCCTTCTCGGACTTCAAGAGACTAACCTCATCTACAACATAGAAGGGCGCAGTTCAAATAACAGTTGCGACCAGGAAGAAACGAAACCAGAGCAAGAGGCGTGTGGCAACTCACCCTGTAGAGAAGCACACTCCGCCTTAGCCGAAAGAAGGCATCGCCCAAAAGCCTCCAGGGAATCAAGAACAGCCTGCAGAAATGCCTTGCAGATTAGAAAGATATCACTTGAGCCTATACACGACTGTACACAGTCAAGTATAGCCTCGGAGGCTACTCCCATTGGGAGCACTTCCGTGCACCCGATAAAAGAAACATACAAGAAAGAGAACTCTCGACTTGAGTCCAGAGCCAACTACAAGAAGTCGACCATGGACTAAGGGGCTACTCCCATCGGGAGCACCGTCGTGCACCCGATAAAAGGAAAAGAGAAAGACAAGTTGAAGAAAAAAATGAGAACACTTCACCTTTCCCTGCACGGTGGACAAGGGATCAACCGAGCTAGCCGAAATCTCCCTGCTCGCTGACGCCCCGACATCTCCAAGCCGCCCGCCCGCCAAGCTAGGCATCGCGTACTCCGGAATGTCGATCGCCTTTGCCGAGTTTGGAGGTATTCGAGTGGGATTTGCAGCTGGAGCAGGGGCCGGGACAGCCTCCTTCTGTTTCACGGACGGAGTCGAGGAAGAAAAATGATCCACGTTGATGGTCACAAGACTACGGTAACAGTTAAAATTTGAAAAGAAGAAAGAAACTTTGCGACAAAGGAGAAAACACATGAAACTCACTCATCTTCATCATCATCGTCAAGGTTGTCTGGGTCCCAGGCTGTGGAGATCTTCGACTGGTGGATGGCGGGAGGAAGCACGTTGAGGGGAGTTTCTCGGATGGGTTCGACCTCCTCGACACGATCATCACTCAAGGAGTTGTCCTTGGAGGTGACCTCAGCCTCCTCCGCCTTGCGGCACTTGCGACGATGAAGTGGCTCGTCATCCGACCCTTCCTCCTCATCCACCTTCTCTTGTTCAAAACTCGACCGCGCGTCTGCAACGCTAGCCTCGGGCGGGGCCTTGACATTACTCACCAAAAGATCTGAGACACCATCATCCGCAGAGAGTGGCGGGTAGCACGTCACCACGTCCTGATTCTACAAAGGAAAAAAATAGGAAAAGGAGGTGTCTCAATCGATGAAAACCCAAGACAAGAAGAAATACAGAGCAAAAAAGAAGGTTAAGAAATTTACCTCAGTCGGGGGGTTCTCGGTATCAAATGGGGTGAGAGGGCACGTCGAGTAGCTCTCTCCCTTCTTCAAATTGGTGATAGCTGCGATCTTCTTGTCGAATTCCGCATTCGAAAGAATGTCGTCGCACGTTCGGCTCCGGCCGTTGACGCACGTGTACTCCCACAGGGTGGTCGGCCTCTCTTGAAGAGGCTGGACCCTGTGGCGCAGAAATACACCCGCCAGGTGTCCGGTTCACTGGAGTTCCCTGCTCCTTGTTGCGGAAGTGCACCACTTTCGCGAGTAGAGGAGCCACAACCTTGGATTCTTCGGCAGAGAGTGAATGCTTCCAGGACTTCCTCTGCTTCAAAACAGCGAACATGTAGAATTCTGGAATGCCACCCGCGCTGTTGTCTTCGACGTAAAACCACTTTTGGCGCCACCCTTGAGCTGAGTCGACGAAACTCATCTCCAGGTAGAGGACATCCTTATTCGCCTGGATCCCGAAGCCTCCGATCCTCAGCGGCTCTCCAGTCCTTTCGCCTGGCAGTGGCTTCTCCCGAAAAATCCACACCTGGAAGATGGCCTTCCAGAGCCCCCAGTGCGGGCGAATACCAAGGAAGCACTCGCAGAGCACGATAAAACACGAAATGTGTTGTATCGTGTTAGGAGGAAGGTCGTGTAGCTCTATGCCATAGACATACAGCAGCCCGACAAGAAAGGGATGGAGAGGGAAAGACAAACCTCGGGCGACTTGCTCCGAGAATGCGACGCGCTCGTTGGCGAGGGGATTGGGCATCTCCTCTTTCTTCGTGGACATCTGGACGTGCTTGGAGTCCTCGGGAGGGAGCAGTCCCTCCCTCTGCATCTTCGTGGTGTTAGACGGGCGCCAATCGCCTATCTTCTTCACGGGGGCCGCCGTGGAGGCGCTTGCGACCTCCTTGCCAGACGTCGTAGCTGCACCGTATTTCTTGCCTCCTGTCATTGGGACTTGGTTCGTGCTCGCAGAGGGGAAGGTGTGCGCAGAGGAGGAAGAAGATGAACTGAGGGCCGGGAAAGTTACCTTTTCCCTAAGGCCCGTTATTTATACCAAGGCCGGGCTACTACGAGTCGTTAATCCATTGACGTGGCACGTATCCCTGCTGCTACGTGCGAAGCGGAAACGAGGGGATGAGGAGCAGTTACCCTCTCACGATCTTTTACGAAAATCGTGCATAATTACTGCGCGACCAGCGGATAAACCGGCACGCGTCCGCCCGTTTCCGGTCAAAAAGCTGGCAAGGTGGTCCCACGCTCTCTGCCCCACTTCGTCATGTCCCATCGGGAGCAGGCGAGTGCGCGTTGACATCACTGCATACCTCACGACACGAAATCTCTTTCGTATGAGCATCAGGACGTGAAACTTCTTTCGCATGGGCACCCTGACACGAAATCTCTTTCGTATAGGCACTCTGACACGAAATCTCTTTCGTATAAGTACTTTGACACGAAATTTCTTTCGTTTAAACTTCATAACACAGAATCTCTTTCGTACAAGATCAAGGAAAAGAAGATTATCTCGCTCGAAGAGTTGCAGAAGAGAGCACTTACGGTGCATCCAAGGTAAAATCGCGAGTATGCGGCTCCCGCGACTCTACCTCATGATGTGCTCACACATCATTTTAATCGAAGATCGTTCGACCGAATAGGCTCATTTGGATGTCGTATTCTTTTGAGTACGAAGGTAAGACCCAATGATCTCTCCTGTGGGCCTGGAATTGCACTCGAGCTGCGTCCTCCAGTAAGCTTTCCGTGTCAACAACACGAATAAAAATCCTAGCGGACGCGCTGGGTACCCTTTTAAAGGTTAAGTTCGACTCGATAAGACCTCCACAACCCAGTCGCAACGATCACCTCGCCGATTTCGACTCGAAGGTCTCAGATTCGTGTAGGCCAGAACTGTTTTTACCCGAGATGCAATTAATTGGCCCTGATCTTTCGGGAGAGCCAAGCGATTGAGCTGTACCCTTATGCGAAAAAGGCAAGCACAAGGCGCATTTATTACTCGGTACTCGAGTACGTCTTAGACAGGGTACACACCCTTGAACTCAGGAATTTGACTATTCAGTCGCAGAATCCAGAGATAAACTTTGAGTGCTCATTCGACTAAAACCAGTTGAATAAACACTCGGGGCTACTGACGTGGGGATGACTCCAGGACCAATCGAGTGGGCCTACCTGGTCCACGGCCCAAGACTAAATCCCAACGCGGGGCGCCACCCCGCAGTTCTAGAAGGCCCAGTGGAAGCCCACCCGCAAAACTTGCGGGTCAATATGGAAAGTCTCCACCACCTTAGAGCTAGGGTTTGTAACCCCCTCGGGCATGGTTTGAGACTTGTCTACCTTTAAAAAGGCTGGCAGAACCACCGAGGAGGGGATCCAATCTACTTTTCCACCACCATAGCCATAGCTCGATACCTATCTCTCAGCTTGCGCACCCACATTTGTAATCGATCTATTCGTAATACAGATAAGAACAACAGGAGTAAGGGTTTTAGCTCTATGAGGGCCTCGAACCTAGGTAAATCTTGCCCCTGTTAGCCGACGAAGACACCAGCGCCTCATTCTTTCTCTTACTCGAAACCCTACATGATCATCCGAGGGAATTGCCAATATGACTAATCGACACCAACAGTAGACCCCGGGCCCATGACGCGTGCGTTTAGCAGAGCGGTCTGGGCCCCCCAGGCTGCGGGCCCATCCTTCCACGTGGCGCGACGGTTCGCAGGAGAGACCCACAATCTCCCGCATGGCGGAAATGTCTCGTCACAATTACTGCTCCGACCGGGCGGCGCAGAGCAGCAAGCGCCTCTTCGTCTGGTCACGTCCCTCTTTGGGACGTGTCGCCTTCAGCCTTGGTGCTCGAGCCAGTGGGAGACCAACCGAGCGCAGTACCGTCTCTTGGTCTTGGCATAAATGGGAGGAGGGGGCGCCCCCTCTCCCATTCCAACTCCACCTTCGTCTTCCTCTCCTCCCGCCTTCGACCTGCAGAAAGAAAGAGGGACCAATCATGGCCCGCGGTGGTCACGACAGAAATTTGTCTTTGGGCGCCACCGTTGCCCTCCGACGGAGCGCGAGGCACGCCGTGGTCGTTGTGGACCGGCTAGAGGGGTCGTCTGCTCGGGCTGGAGCGAGCATGGGTATTCGCCGTGGTCGAGGTGTCCGCGCCCCTCGTGGTCATGGCGTTATGGGGAGCTCCCTCCCCCGCTGGGTAGAGGACACCCGCGTGCCAGAGCACGAGTTCCTTGTGGATCTCTGCGGTCGCCTCCGTAGTCAGCTGCGTCTCCCTAGCGTCTTTGCTGCCTCCGTCGAGTGCAACCCGCCACGTGGCTTCTGGCTCCAGGTGGTGGGTTGCATCAACGAGCCTTGGTGGGAATGGACGGAGTTTTGCTCTGCCGGTCACCTGTCGCTGGCGAGGGGGTGGAAGACCTTCTCCCGTGCCCAGCGGCTGGAGGAGAGCGAGGTCCTCCACCTCCGCTTCGACGCGCTGGACCGCCTCTTCGTGAAGATCTTCGAGCGTCGCGGCGAGCGCGTGGAGTGCTGCATCCAAAGCAAGAGTAGTGATGAGGAGGATGACGACGACGATGATGAAGATGATGTTGCTGAAGAGGAGGATGAAGAAGATCTGACGGTCGTCAAGGAGGAGAGCGATGATCTGCGCTCGGCGAGCGGCTAAAGTCCTTTGGGTGCCTTTTTCTAGTCTCCTCTTCTTCCTCCTTCTCCTCTGATTCCTCCTTCTCTTTGTTGCCTCCATCGCTCCTCCTCGGCCGATCGTGTCTCGCAACTGTGACAGGTTCGACCGAGGTTGTTCGCAATTTTTCTTCCTTTGATGGCCGCGGAAGGGAAATAGCTCCTTCCCGGTTCTAGAATCTTTTTGTCTTCGCGACAGACCTACAACATTTCCATGTACTCAAATGTGTCTCATGTATGAAATATGAATGAAATGCGTTTTTACCTCATTACTTTTGAGTAGATTCTTTGGAGAGCCAACATAAAGAATTTTTGAACTTAGCTCTAGGAGTTTCAGAGTCCTTGTCGAGGTGAACCGTGTGCTGCAAATGTCTTTGTCGGTGCCCCTCTTGAGGAATTTCTTCTTTTCCTCGCGAGTGGTCCGCGCTTGGGTGCTTCGGGAGATAGGTGCTTGTTTCTTAAGTGAGCGATAGTATGTGCATGGCACTCTTCTCGTGGATGCCTCGAGAGGAAGTTAGCACCAAGGATTTGATGGGGTGTCGTACACGGTAGCGACCCGTTTTGACAGAGCTCTACCACTTGGATTTATTCTGATTGGGTCTTACCAATGCACGGGTACCAATCCAAGCCCCCGCTCACGAGGTGTCCTCAAGAAGGAGTGACAGATGCATGCTCCCGAAAAGAAAGAGAGGTTTCCGAGAGTCAAGTGTTATTGGCAGGGATAAAAGTTTTACTGCTAGGGTGAGGCTCTACAACACACGGTTGGGGATGTCATGACCCTGTGGTCCCCCAAGAAGCACTTGACGTCCTGTGCGGACACGGGACTCCCATTGTCATGGGGATGAGACTTGTGCGAGCTCAGGTGAAAAGATTTTCCATGCGGCTTCCCAATTGTGTGGGTAGAGGCTCTCTGCGGCCTCCTGATGAGATGCCCCCTGAGACCTTCACAGAGTCCCTAGCGTCATTTTTACCGTGATGTCACAGGGTCCCCTCGAGGGTGCGTCATAGGGTCCCCTCGAGGGTGCGTCACCACGACCTGGGAGAGGCATGTGGAGAGAGCAAGAACTAAATACTAAGGGTAGAACTTCCGCAGATGCTGGATGTTCCACGGATTTGGCACAGGCGTGCCTTCTTCAGTCTCCAATCGTGCCGCACCAGGTCTCGCAACGTGCGTTACCTGGTACTCGGAAAATAATCCTCCTCAGAACCAGGTCGCCCACCTTCGGCGTGCGTGGTCTGATGGTGTTGTTGTGGTAGCGTCGGAGGCCTTGCTGGTACCGAGCGGCCTGAGTGGAAGCTCGGGTTCTCACCTCCTTGAGAATCATCAAGTCCTCGGCATGGAGTTCCCCCTGCTTGTCCTCGCTGAAATCCATGGCCCGGGGAGAGCCAAGCTTGAGTTCCCTAGGGAGAACGACCTCGAACCCGTAGACTAGGGATAAAGGCGTTGCCCCCGTGGGCTTGGTTGCGGTGGTGCGGATTGACCACAGGACCGACGGAAGATCGTCGATCCAATTATTCCTGTGGGTCTCGAGCTTGTTGAAGATCCGCGTCTTGAGGCCCTTCAGGACCTCGGCGTTGGCGCGCTCTGCCTGGCCGTTGCTGCGCGGGTGCGCGACGGAGGTGTAGCAGATCTTGATGCCTAGGTTGGCGCGGTAGGACTTGAAGAGGTCGCTTGTGAATTGCGCGCTGTTGTCGGTGATGATGCGGTTGGGCACGCCGAAGCGGAAGACCAAACCCTTGATGAACTTCACTGCCGTCCTTGCTGGGATGTCTTGGACAGCTTCTACCTCCGCCCACTTGGTGAATTTGTCGATGGATACGTAGAGGTAGCGGTAGCCCCCAAGCACTCGCGAGAAGGGTCCCAGGATGTCCAGGCCTTAGACCACGAACGACCATGAGAGGGGGATGGTCTGGAGCCCTTGCGCGGGCTGATGCGTCTGCTTGGCATGGAACTGGCATGCCTTGCAGGACTTGACAAGCTCGGTGGCGTCCTTGAGGGCCATGGGCCAGTAGAAGCCGTACCCGAAGGCCTTTCCGACGAGGGTACGTGATGAGGAGTGGTGGCCGCAGTCGCCTTGGTGGATGTCCTTGAGGAGTTCCACGTCATTGTCGGGGGGAAGCACAACAACGCCACGCCGTTGGGGCATCTCCAGTACAACTCGGAGTCAATCACGTAGTACATTTTAGCTCGACAGGTGACCTGCTCGACCTCTGCTTTGTCTTCTGGGAGGTCGCCCATATAGAGATAGTCGATCATGCTCTTGTTCCAGCATGCTTCCTCATGAGTGAAGGCGAGCACCATACGATTCCCCGAAGGGGTACCGTAGTCAGGTGCGCCTTGGGAGGGAGCGGGTGGTGGCTCCTCCTTGAGGTGCTAGTGGCCTTGTGGCACCGCCTTGTCGATGGGAGGGATGATGGATGGCTTGGTGAGCCTTTCTTCAAAGACGCCTGGTGCATGCGCCTTGTTTCTTGATGCTCGCTTGGCGAGGTTGTCTGCTTCTTGGTTGTTCTCGCGCAGGTGTAACATCCCAAGTATGAAAAATAGCCATTAGAATGTTTTCTCTCTGTTATTTTATGTTTTGCATCATGACATCATGTTCATTGCATTTGTTTTGCTTGTTTTCCATTTGTTTTTCTCTGTTTTGCTTTGTTTTCCAACTGTTTTCATTTGTTTTCCTTTGTTTTCTATTTGAATTTCAAACCAAATTTTAAACCTTTTGTTTCATACTTGTGCTGTTACAATTTCCAAAATGATATTTCAAATCAAAACAATCAATTGTTTCCATTAAAAGTTGTGATTCCAAACTGTTGTTTTGTTTCTATCAAAAATTCACTTAATATCAAACCCTTTTCAAATTCAATTACAATTTCTTCCAAACAGCAACCATGTTGAATTTATGAGAATTACAAACCAAATTCTAATCCTTTTTGTTTCAATTAAACTCTAAGGTTCAACTATTTAAATCTTGTTTTCAATATTCACTTAATAATCAAATTCATTCAAATTGCATTCAAATTCCTTTGCATTTTCCAAACAGCAACCATTTGAAATTAATGAAACAAAACATTTTCCAAATCAATTTGTTTCAAATAAACTTGAGGGTCCAAAACTAATTAGATGTTACTTTTTAATAAATCACTTAATCTCAAATTCATTCAAATATCAACCAAATTACAAACAACAAAATATTTTGAACTTTATGAAAATTACCAAAACAAATCAATCTATTGTTTCAAATAAGCTTAAGGGTTCACACTATTTAACTGGGTATTTTCAATAACTCATTTAATAGCAAATTTCATTCATTTTCAAACAAATGGCAAACATCAAATAATTTCAAATCTTTTGGAAAAATAAAAGTTACACAATGTTGTTGTTACCCTAAATAACCTATAACCAAATTTTCTAAATTTTTCTAACCTAAACAACTAACCTTTTCTCTCCTATTCCAATCTGCAAAAAAAAAGGATGAAAAAACTAAAAGAACCAGCAAAGGGAGAGAGGGGCAGGCCCAGCCCAACTACTCCCTCAGGCCCATACCCCCCTCGCACCTTCTTCTTCCCTGTACGGCACCCCATCCAACCTGTACACGTAGGTTCAGAGGAGAAGCAACGGTGCAGGAGCTGTCCCCTCCCCCTTATAGCTCGAACCCTAGCCCTAGGTTCCCCTCTACCTCCCTTCTTCCTCTCCTCTCTCTTTCCCCGCCTCCATTCTCTCCCTTCTCCCTCTCTCGTTCTCCCTCTGCTCTCTTCTCTCTGCAACATCTCTGTAACTGAACCTGCACCCCAGCGCCACCGAAAGCCTCCTCCTTTCTCCGGTGATCGCCGCCGGGAGGGCCCCCCTCCGGCCAGGGTAGGCGTGGGAATGGATTCCCCGCGCCCCCCTCATCCTCCTCCACCCCTCGGCGAGGGCCGGGAGGGCCTGTGGCGCCGCCGCCATCCTCCCCTCGCCGCCGGCCGCCTCTCTGCTCCGCCCCGACCTTCTCCTCCGCCTCCCTCGCTGTGAGCCCGCCTCCTCATCCCTGTCTCTCCCTCTCGTTTTCCTTGCGCAAGCACCACAGCACAATCCCACACGCATCGGATCACCACGGCCACCGCGAGCAAACGATCGCCGCCGGCCGATTTCCTTCCGTCGACATTCAGTTATGTACAGTTTCAGTTCAGAGAAAAAACCACAGCTTACCTGAAGGATAACCCCCCCGCACCCCCTTCTGTCAACAAACCGAACAGCACACCCCACTGGTTCTGTCCCTTGCGCTCACAGCAGAGGGGGTGGGTTCGAATCCCACCCCCCACGGGATTAAACCCCCATTTTACCTTTTATTTTTCACAACCCAAACAAATCCCTTATCATAGCCAGGTCCCTGCTAACTATTTTCTAGGTCCCTGCTAATTAAATTCTAAGTCCCTAGCAGCTAATTAAATGGCAGGTTACACCCTAAACTTGCAAAATGCATAAATAATTCATTTTAACTCCAATTTCAACATTTTAAATATGTTTTACACTCCAAATTAAATTCTCTACCTAAATATAAAATTTGTTTACCGTTTTGAATATTTTAAATTGGTGCAATATTTGAAAACTTGTTTATTTCACTTAATTTTGCAAAATTCATAACTTGGGCATAAAAATTCCAAATTCAACAAACTAAACATGTTTTCCATTCAATTTTTCATGTACTTTCCAAATATCAACTTTGTTTGCTGTTTTGAATAATTTAAATTGCTGAAAACAACTGTTTCTTAATTAATGCTTTTAAAATTGCCAAAATAATAACTTGCTCATTTTAAATCCATTTTCAACAAGTAAAATATGTTTTCCATGCTAAATTAAACCCTCTTTCCAAATATAAAATTTGTTCCATGTTTTGAATAATTAAAATTGTTTAAATGATTTAAACCTTGTTTAAATCATTTAATATTGTTAAATTCATAACTTGGTCAAATTAATTTCTTTTTGAACATATAAAATATGTTTTCAAACCATAAAAGTATAAACTTTTCAAATATGAATTTGGTTTAATGCTTTGAACAAATAAAAATTCAAATAAGTTCATGTTTGAATTAAAATTCATTTAAAACTTGTTTGAACTTGTTTAATTCATAATTAAATCATTGTAATTCCTTTTTCAATAATTGAAACATGCATTCCATCTAAAATTGTGTGTTCTTATCAAATATGAACTTTGTTATCTATTTTGAACAATTAAAATTGGTGAAAACAACAAATGCTTGTGTGACACCTTAAGGAGCCAAAATTCCATAACTTAATAAATAAAATCCCAAACTTGTTAAACCTTATTTCAAATTGCACCTAAGGTTGTTTTCTTTCTGTTTTCCTCATCCATGCATCATGCTAATCCACTTTCACCTGTTGATTAGTTGTAGAACAATTATTTCAAACCATAATTCATGGGCTTTCCATATGCAATCCAATTGCATATGGGTCCATTTAAACATGTTATCTTGTCAACTAGTTTATTTCTGATGCATCAATTAAATTGCCATGCATCATCCCATGTTTGTGCATTAAGCCATGTTATTGATTGTTTGTCTCTCTGCGTTGTTTGTTTGCTTCTTCTCGGATAAACGACGACGTTGAGACCGACGATACTTACGACACCCCTTCTGAGGAGTTAGCCCAGTACCAGGCTACTGAGTTTGCAGGCAAGTATTCACTCACATGAACCATTGTGTTCCTTTTCAACATTGGATACCGATACTTTCCGTTGTCTATTCTGCTAGTCCTATGAATCGTTGCTTGTGTCCCGATCCTATCGCATGATATCCTTTAACCCTGATATAGCCTCACCTCCACACCTATAACCCCATTGCTTGTTGCCCGTGTCTTACTAGCATGCTTAGGGTTGTTTTTGCTAGAGTCTGTTGTCCGTTACTTTCTGTTACTATATTTCATTATGTTCTTGGGCTCGATGTTAAACAACAACCTGTTAATGCTTTGGTTAATAACAATTTGATGATAAGGCACCGGCAGGAGGCCCGGCGTGGTTTTGAGGCCTGCTAGTGTCGACCCTAATTAGGAAAAGGGTCTTGTCTACTGATCCATGATGAGCGCACTAACCGCATGTGGGAAGCGTGTATGGGCGCCCCCCTCAACTTGATTCGATTCGCATCTCGTCCAAATCGCCACACTTAGTTCGGGCTTTCCATTTGATGCATGCATGTGCAGGTGCGAACCCTTGGCGCCAGGGTGGAACTTTTGTAGTCGGCATTTAGGGCGGCGTGGTCTTAGAGTGCTATGAGGGTCCCCTTTTCTTCGTGGGGCTCGATTAGCCGCGCACGCACATCATGTGGTTCTTTGGGCTTGATGCGAAGAAGAGTTGAGTTGTGTTGAGTGCCCCGCTTGGTGGGAAGGCCATTCCATCTGGCGGGTTATTCTTACGTGTACGGCCAAATTGGTGCACCCCTGCAGGGATAAATCTTATCGAGAAGCCGTGTTTTCCGCGGTTATGGATGACTTGGTGAAAGTACTGGCTAACAAGTACTCAGAACAACTTACACCTAACTAATGATAATTTGACTAGTAATAGTCTTATTGACACAATAACTTGAACCATCATTAATCCAACGGTGTGAGTTATCCTCGGATTGCTTCTTTGGATAAGGGGCGAGATCCAGGATGGGTTTGTTTGAGGTTAGTTATAGTTGGTTACGATACGCTATCTTATCTCCTTTCTGTTAGCCGGAAGTTGTAGTATGTTCCTGTAGTTGGTTAGCGCAGCCCGCTGCAGCATCTTTTGTATCATCCTTTCTTCCGTTGAACCCAAAGCATATGTGCTTGGTGTTGACGGGTCACACTTTGGTGAATTGTGAGTCTTGCTTGCCAGTACGTTTATGTACTGACCCCTTTGGGGCTGTGGTTTCCGCAGACTACGTTTCCGAGGATCCCCATGGTGGCTACTACGTGGAGTATGACGAGACTGCTGACGAGTAGATAGCGGACCCGGGCAGGATCCAAGACTTCGTGGATGGGCTCCGTCTTTTCGTTTCCGGCCTCTTAGGCCTATTTGGTTCTTGTCTGTACTCAGACATGTTGAATGCTTCCGCTGTGTTGTAATGATGAATTGTTGGGACATGTGTCCTCTGGATGATTGTATTTTCTATCTCTGCTCTAGTGAGAGCTATTTGCAACTTATTTCCATCTTTTGTGTCGTAGAGATCAGTTGTGATATCACTTGTTCCAATGCCGTTGACGTACCATGTGTGTATGTTTTGAAGTACGTCAATGGAAGTATCTGGATTTCTATGGGATGGTTTGCGCAGACGATGAATAGTAAGATAATGGTTGTCACACGTTTACATTTTGGCCTGCTCATATTGAGATGCGGGTGCCGGTATGTCCCGTAAGCCATTTATCTACTGTTTAACGGACTGTGAGTATCCCCTAGAAGTCCGGGTGCGACAGCAGGATATGCTGCAACCCTAGGTCAAGGAAGTGTTTTTCGAGCATGTGGACTTCCTCGAGGTATAGGGCCATGTGCTTGAACTTGGCGACGTAACTCTTGTTGGAGAAGTGTACCAGGAGCTGCAAGTCTGCCTTGATGACGAGGAGCTTGATGCCCAGGGCGACGGCGTCCCTGATTCCGGCGAGGAGCCCCTCGTACTTAGCGATGTTGTTGGAGACTTTGGCCTTGTGTACGAAATGGAGATGGAAGGCGTAGTAGAGTTTGTATCCCGTGGGTGACGTGAGCACGACGCCATCCCCCGATCCCTTGGAGGAGAAAGCGCCGTCGAAATGCATGGTCCATTCTCCGGGAGCCAGCTTTCCGGGGATGGCCGTCTCCTCTTTAGGGTCTTCTTCCGATGGTGGATTTGTCCATTTCCGCGTTGAATTCTTCCAGAATTCCTCCCTTGATGGTCTTGGTCGCGAGGAACTGGAGCTCAAAGTGTTGAAGCTCGACAACACTCAGCGACACACCCCGTGGCGTTGGAATTTCAAAGGATCTGCTCGAGGGGAAAGGCTGACACCACAGTGACGGGGTGCCCTGAAGGGGTCGTTGCATAGAAAAAAAAAATTCCTACGCGAGAGACACCCGAAAGGCCAAGATATAATCTAGGAGACGAAGTGCAACGGGCAAAGAGAGGGTTAAGGAGAACACATACCCTCGAAGACACAAAGCGTTACGAGATCAAATTTCGTTGTTGGCGTAGTCGTACTCACACCGATCCCGATAGCGAGAAGAAGTGCACCGCATCCGGCGGTGCCTCCGTGATCGGTCACACGTACGGTTGATGACGACCTCCGTTCCCTCGATCCAGCAGGGCGTGGTGGTGAAGAAGAATCCCACGTCCAGGGCTTCGCCAAGCCGGAGACCATGGAATGGAGCAGCGGGTGGAGGGAAAAGCTAGTGGGCAAGTGTGTGAAGGAGGGAGAGCTCTCACCCTCCTTTTATAGGAGAGGGGGGAGGCAGCCCAAGGGGGGTGCGGCCAGCCCAGGGGTGTGCCCCCACCTCTTCCCTCATCATGTGAGTGGACACTCCACTCACCTCCACTCATTTTCCCATTATTTCCCACTTGGAAAATCCAAAGGTTTTCTTTTAATAAATAAATAAAGCATTTTTATTTCTTTATTTCAGCATTTGTTAATTCTATTAACAAAATTTTTCATATAGCACCTCGAATCATTTGTTAATTCTATTAACAACCATTCGACAAAAAACCCCTTGAACTATTTCAATTTTCCCCGAAACAATTTCGGTGCTGCCCAAAATATTCTTCAATATTCCGTATCCTCTCAAACGCGTTATCGAACCTTAAGTGTGTCACCCTACGGTTCGCGAACAATATAGACATGATCGAGACTCCTCTCCGACAATAATCAACAGCGGGATCTGGAAATCCGTGATGAATCCTATATATTCAACGATGACTCTCGTGATCGTGTGAACAAACAACGTCGTAAACTATTCCCTTTGTCTCGCGATATTTTACTTGTCCGAGATTCGATCATTGGTATCAACCATACCTTGTTCAATCTCATTACCGACAAGTACTCTTTTCTCGTTCCCGTGATATAACATCCTTGTGATCATATCACGTGCTTGCAAGCGGTTTCGATGTGATATCACCGAGAGGGCCCAGAGTATATCTCTCCGTCATTTTGGATGGACAAATCCCACTCTTGATCCATGAGCCTCAACTAATACTTTCTGAATACCTAACGGCACCTTTATAGTCACCCTGTTATGGTGTGACGTTTGATGACATCAAAGCACCCTTCCGGTATCAGTGATTGACATGATCTCATGGTCTAAGGAATAAGTTACTTCGTATGCAAGATATAACAATATAAACTAAATGACTTGATCGTATTGTTATCTTGATATTGGGTCTATGTTCATCACATCATTCTTCTAATGACATGACCTCGTTATTAACAACATCCAATGTTCATGATCAGGAAACCTTGATCATCTATTAATCAACGAGCTAGTTAAAAGAGAGGCTTTACTAGGAACCATTGTTTGTTTATTAAACACACATGTATCAACGTTTCCGGTTAATAAAATTCTAGCATGAGAAATAAACATTTATCATAAACAAGGAATAAGATAATAACCACTGTATTATTGCCTCTCGGGCATATTCCCTTCATGCCCCTAGAAGTAGATACGAAGCTTCCTTGAAGCTACAAGGAGCGTGTACAGGAGCTTCCGATGCACGCGGTACCTCTCACGGGCATCTCGAAGCATGGTGCTTACAAAGTAAATAGGGTGTTCGACGAGAGAGATTGTAGAGGCCCCGACAGTGAGTTGTCCTGACGCATTGGGGCTCTCGTGAGGCTGCATGAGGGTATTCTCCTTGTGGAGCTCCTCTCCTGCAACGGGGTCCTATCGGGGAGAAGCAGGCGTGGGCTCCAAGTCGGGAAGGGCCGCTCCTTTCTTGTCAGCTGGTCTTTCACCTACGAGTGCAGCGCTGACTGTCTAAGGGGTGGCCGCAAGGTACATGCGCAGCGGCTCCCGCGGTCGCGGTGCGACGAGTATAGGAGGGTTTTCCAGATACCTTTTCACCTCCTCAAATGCAGGAGCTGCCTCGATAGTCCATTTGAATAGACCCGAACGCTTCAGGAGCTTACAGAAAGGCATATCCTTGTCGCCGAACCTGGAAATGAAGCGCCCAGACGCCTCCACGCATCCCGCGAGGCATTGCATATCCTTCAGTTGCCGTGGAGGTTCCATCTCTTCAGTGTCTCGGATCTTGTCGGGGTTCGCCTCGATGGCCCGATGGGACAATAGGAAACATAGCAGCTTCCGTGCAGCAACTCCGAACACGCATTTGTCGGGGTTGAGCATGATGTTGACCTTGCAGAGGTTTTGAAATGTCTCCTCAAGGTTGGTGATGAGCGTGCGCTCTTCGCGAGTTTTGACGACGATGTCGTCGACGTAGGATTCTGCATTCTTCCCTATCTGCGTCCCCAATGAGATGCACATGAGCCTTTGGAAGGTGGCTCCTGCGTTCTTCAAGCCGAAAGGAATACAGACATAGCAGAACACCCCGCAAGGTGTCAGGAAGGTGGTCTTGTCTTCATCTTCTTTTGCCATTTTTATATGATGATAGCCTGAGAAGGCGTCCAGGAAATAGAGGAGATCGCACCAAGCGGTGGAGTCCACTATTTATCGATCCTCGGGAGAGGATATGGATCCTTCGGACAGGCTTTGTTGAGGTTGGTGAAATCCACGCAGAGACGTCCTCCACCCGTGTGCTTGGCGACGACGACGAGGTTGGAGATCCACTTGGCGTGGATGACCTCGCGGATAATCCTAGCTTGTAAGAGCTTCTCCACCTCCTTGACAATGAATTCTTGCTTCTCCGGGCCCTGTCGACGGGACTTCTGCTTGACCGGACGCGCGCCCGGGAACACTACCAAATGGTGCTCGATCACCTCCCTTGGTACACCGGGCATATCGGACGCTGTTCGTGCGAACATGTCTGCGTTTGCCCGAAGGACGGCAACGAGCGCGCTTTCCTATTTGGGGGGCAGCCCGGCCTCGATGGTGCGTGTTGGCCCTGTGCCGTCGGGGTTCATGGAGACCTTCTTTATCTCCGCCCTCTCGCGAGAGAACAACTGCTTGTTATTCGGAGGCTCAACAGCGTCCCCGAGGTTACCCTCGTCGATGGGGTATGATGCTACCGCCTCCTTGTAGGCGTCCTCCATGGAGCGCACCGCGTCCTTTATGTCCCCGCGAACTGCGAGGGGTCCACCGCTCCCTGGCATCTTGACCACATTGTAGGCGTGGTGCGTGACGGCCATGAACTTGGCCAGTGCTAGGTAGCCTAGTATGGCATTGTAGGGAAGCCCGATATGGGCGGCGTCGAAGTCGATCTCCTCGGTGCAGTAGTTGTGGCGGGTCCCAAATGTGACTGCCATCCTGACGCGCCCCAGCGGCACAGCTGTGCCGCTAGTTACTCCAGTGAAGGGCCTGGTGGCTTTGAGACGGTCACGCGGGATGCATAGCTTCTCTAAGGTCCCGAGGGAGATCACGTTGAGGCCGGCGCCTCCGTCCACGAGCGTATTCGAGATGGCGACGTGGTTGATCGTGGGGGTGCAGACCAGTGGGATGGCTCCCACCGAGCCAATGGCCTTGGGGTCGTTGGTGGCGTCGAAGGAGATCTCTTGCTAGGACCATTTGAGTGGAAGGGGAGCTGTTTCACCCCCGCGATAGGCGGCGTTGACCTCCCGCGATGCTTGCTTGAGGTGGCGTCCGGAAGAAGTTGCGAGGGACCCGCCGAGTATACAGGCGATGTGACGAGTGGTGCCATGCGCTTCCACCGCGCTTCGGCCGCCGCGTCCCAAGGAAAAACGCTAGAGAGTCACTTGACCCTCGGGTTCACCGTGGGGAAGACGGCCGAAGTGGCGGAAGCGCTGGAGGAACTGCGTGCGCAGGTTCTCCCACGAGTCCACGAAGCTGTCCGGGAGATTTAGCAACCATGCGAGCGCGGGCCGCGGAGAGCCAGGGGAAAGTACCTCAGGAGGCACCGGTCACCGCCCCAGCTTCCCTGACTCGTGGTTCGTATTGCCGCAGGAAGTCCGACGGGGGACTGTCTCCTGTGTAACATGGCGGGAGGCGAGGTCGGAAGGCTGAATTCCACCTTGCCTCCCACAGGTCTCTATTGAATGCGTAGCAGCACCCCTCCTAGGCGCTCGCCCGCCGCTCTCGGTAGCTAGGCCACTCTAAGTAGGTGGTGGAGTTTCCCGGGGTGAAGGATGCTGTGCCGCGCGCTCGAGAGTGCTGCACCCTACGTGTGCAGGGTTCCGCTGGCCTGACCACGGGTGTGTCAGCCGCGGTGAAGCCAGTCTGCTCCCAGTTGGCTGATGGAGTTGTGGTGAGCTCGATGGTGTACACCAACCGAGCATCACCTGCGTCGAGCATGGTCGGGCAGCGCGCCGACCCCTGTGCTCCAGATGGGGCATCCTGCACGGTTACCCACGCAGGAGACCGCATGGGCCGCGCCGGGTTCGCGTGGAACTCACCGGCGTGCATCGTGCCACGCCCGCGCTGCAACGCGGAGGAACGAGAATGGGAAAGCCCGATGTGGGCAAAGTTGGTGACGAGGCCGATGATGTTGTTTTGCTTCCAAGACCGCGCCCTGCGGCTGGTCCGATTAGTACGGTAAGCGACCATGGCGACAGAGATGGGAGAGATACGCCTTAGCCCCCTACCTGGCGTGCCAAATGTCAGAGAGATTTGTTCTATCAACGACAGGGTAGCACTCAAAGGTTCGAACACTAGGGGCTATCCACGTTCAATCGCACCTCCGGAGGCTTAAAGGGGAGAGCTCTCGAAGGAAAACAGTCATAACAGGAGGGGTTTACCCAGATTAAAGCCACCACGATGGTTTTAAACCCTACTCCTGCTTGTCTGGTTGATTGCACTGTGAAGATTACAGTACAACGAGGTGTTCTGGTGATCTTCCTACTTGGTTCTCTCTCTCTCTCTCTCTCTCTCTCTCTCTCTCTCTCTCTCTCTCTCTCTCTTGTTCTTGTTGTCCCCCTTCTCTAGGAGATAGGGGTGGTCTACTTATACCGGCGACCGACCCTGTTTCCCGCTCACTTGGCGGGAAACGGATACCACAAGGCGCCAAAAGGGGGGAGCGCCCCGTACACTGCTCCTCCTGCACGGTCTTGGTCACGGGGGAACAACTGCGTCGTCATGGCGTGACGATGGGGGAGCCCGGTGACGCCGCCTTTGTCTTCTAGTGCGGACTTGGTATCCTTGCACCAAAAGGGAACGCCACAGATGAGTCTTTGGTGCGCGCAGCGGAGCTATGCGCTTTATACACGAGAATGGCAACTGCCAAAGCTATCATGTCTTCTGTGGTGGCTTCGTCATCCGTCCAGAGGTTAGAAATTCACCCTCACATGGGCTATCTCTCAGAGGGGGAGGCTCCTTTCAGGAAGGAGCGGGGTAGGAGCAGGACTCCTCCCCATCGGTGCATGGTGGAGATCTCCTCTTCAAGGGAGGCCTTGGTGGAGAACGGTTAAGGGGTTCGCCCTGCCTTGATGGGTGGGTACCGACTCCTTCCGTACGGCCCAGGATACCCTGGTATCCGTGGGTCCGACAGAGGGAGATGAAGTAGAAGATTTTGGGTCCTTGCCTTTAAAGAGTTGCAACATTAGATCTCGCAACTCCGTCATTTTGACATCCATGGATGAGGTCAAGGAATCTTTCAATTCTTTGAGATCATCCATAGTGACATGTGCCGAGGCCTCAGGGGCATCCTCTCCGTTGACCATAATATAACTCTTAGGTGGTTAAGCCCAAAACAAGAGTCGAGGCTTTGATACCAATTGAACGGATAGTATGGGAACCTAGAGGGGGGGTTAATAGGTGCTACGACCAATTTTAATTTTTTCTTCAAACTAAGGCTTGACACAAAGGTGAAATATCTATATACGCAACTACGGTGAATTAACCTATATGACAAGCACAACAATATACAAGGTACAAACACAAATTAAGGGGGGGGGAACGAGGTAGCCGATAAAAGGATCACGCGGAGACAAGGATGTAATCCCAAGTCCCTCCTTTTGAGGGGAGTAAATGTCGTTGGAGGGGTGTGATTTTCGCCACGAAGGCCTACTCAACGCCACAAAGGCCTAGTTCACCTTCCACTATTGATTCCCTTTGAGGTGGAAATCGAGTCCTTTACAATGAGCTTGAGGTACACACCCAAAACCAAATTGGGGGCTCCCAAGAATCACCAACAATCAACACGAGTAGCAATGGGGTCTAGGTTTTCCACAAGGAAACCCTAGACTAGATCCCCTCAAGTAAATGTGGGGGAAATGAAGAACGAGTCAGTGAAGATGTAGATATGGGTCTTCTCTTTCAATCCTTACAGTATAATTGAGTTTGGGTTGAGGGTGATATAGGATAGGCCTCTAGGTTGGCCCGATCTGCACGGATTGACGCACGAGAGGTGGACAGATTGGAAATAACACAAAGAACGTGAAGAACACGATGAACTCACACACACAAAAGGGGATATAACTCGTGGATCCTACGAGGGATCGCAAACCCAAGTCAACAACACGCTAATTGGAACCGATTCCTCTCACCGAACAGTGCATCGATCCAACAAAATCCGCAAGGGGAAGTGATGGAGGGATGATAACCCGGTAGGCTAACGCCAAGGAGTAACTCGGCCCAAAGGACGCTGCGCAAGACCCGGCTTAGGATAAAGAAGCTTCTAGAAGGCCCAGGAACGAAGGCCTCGTAACCCGGATTGTGGGTTCCGGTAAGGAAGTTTAGGGTTTTGTAAGCAGTGTCCAGGTAGGATTCAGAGTACGCCTTGGAGAGTAAGCCAGGGGGTCCGGATGTTATATAAGCCGGTCCCTAGGTTAGGGTTAGACAAGCTTTTACGTGAGCAAGAACACGATCGCCAGATCGAGAGATTTCGAGTATCTATTGTAACACCAGTATCGAGATAATATATTAGATCGTAGACTCGGCGACTTGATTGCCGGCTACCAGATCGCATATCACCATGGTTTCCTTAGAGCTAAACCCTCTCCCAAACACTCGAGTCGATTCGCCCCAAGACAAGTTACCCCCGGTAACGTCTGCCGTGATTATCGCACGACAGTTGGCGCCCACCGTGGGGCCTACGTCCAAGGGTGTTTACATCACGGGAGAAGCTCGGGAGAACATGAAGAACCTCGTCGTCGGCGAGATCTACACCAGCCCCGAAGGAGAGAAGATGGTGGACGATTTTGGCTGGGGGCCAGAGTCGGATCTGCTCGAATCCGGATCTGTCGTGACAATCGGCCGGATCAACGTCTTCATTGGCATGGTACGTACGGCCGGTTTAGCTCCTGACGATTTTGGATTTGACTCTGTGTCAGGGGAGGCCACCTGCGTTCAGTCCGATGGGGAGGAATCAGTCAGGACGATAGATCCGGCAGAAGAGCCCACCACGAGGAGGGAACAGCCGGAGGAGCCGGCATGGACCCCGCGTGGCCGGGTTATGAGAGGAGATGACACCGAGTCTATCCTGCACCTGCTGGAGGACCGGTACGAGGAAGACATCGATGATGAAGAAGAATACGAATCTGCGCCAAGCATTGTGCGCCAGGTCGCGGTTTACACGGCCCCCGCAACCAATCTTAATCAGGGGAACGTGACCGCGGCCGCTGTCGGGACAACACAAGCATTGGCCCAGCAGCAAAATCCGGTTGACGGAAACCCGGTCTTAACCCGGGTCGACGGAGAATCGGCATCAGTTACCAGCCATGCGGCGGATAGCGAGTTGCAGGCAAACATGTTCGGATATCTGGCAAACCGGACACCAGAGGCGGGTCCTTCAAATCCGCAACACCCGGCCCTGTTCAACAACAACCTGATCCTGGATCCCACCGTTCTAGCCACAGTCATAACCCCGGAAAACGCGGCGGAACGTGTTAGGGATCTGGATGTAGCCCGTCGTGCATTGGAACAACAGAGAAGGCAAGTAGAAGCAGAAAAACAAGGGGTAGCTGCGCGCCAGCGCGATCTAGATGCATTGGAGAACCGTCTTCGAGAAGAGACAACCAGGGTGCGTCAAAGACACCAGACCAGATTACCGGCAACGGATGGAGTTATAAACCCGGCCACACTATTCATCACACCTCAGGACCAACCGATTCCAGCGGCGAACCAAGGAACTGTACATCAACCCGCAACTGGAGGAGCGCAACCGGTAAACACGCAGGTCGGGTTACCCATATTACAGACTGGAGTTACTACCGGCAATACATTACCACCACCACCACCATCGCGGTTTCGCACGCCAGCAGGTCATTACAACAACCCCATGGATAATGTGTATGCTGCAATGTTAGCATTAAATCAGATCCCCGTAAGAGAGTCACCCCATGCGGAGCAGACCCGACGGGCGATCGATTTATTGCACACGGTAGTAGCACAGCAAGTTAATTACCCGGACAACAGAAGTGGAATGCATGGGACACCGTATATCAGCCAGCAACGAGCCAATACCGGCAATATTCAGACAAGCTCAGCGCGACGGAGGGCAGAGCAGCAGCAAATGCCGCCTCCTCCCCGTGTTCAAGCAGTACCAGCGACATCAGCGGCGCAAGCTATTGTGGATAGTTCCAGAGCGAGGAGAGCCGCGGCCGGGTCTGCGGTGCATGGGCCAGCAGCAGTGTCGCGTCCAGCCGCACCCCCCCCGCAGGATCACACGTTTCCCGAGTGAGGCCGGTTCCGACTAATCTCGCTGGGCCTAAGTGTCTGTCGGATAACATCAGGGCTGAGCCGTACCCGGATAAATTCAAGGAGCCGGGTAAAGTAGTGAATTATGAGCCTACTATGGACCCGGAAACATGGTTGAACAGCTATGAGATGGCAATGTCAATTCGCAACGCAACTGAAAATCTTTAAGCCAAGTTCATGTACCTAATGATGTCAGAAGGAGCAGCAAAATTATGGTTCAATAATCTACCGGAGGGATCCATCAAGTCATGGGAGGAGTTGAAAACTGCGTTTATCAAGCACTTTCATGGGACGTGCAGAAAGCTATTTACTATTGATGACCTAGAGCGGTGTGTCCAGAAGAAGGGAGAATCGGCGCGCAGTTGGGTGCGCCGGGTCATCGAGATACTTCACTCATCTACGGATATTCAGCCCAAGGATGCGTTACAAGCGATGGCAAAGACGTGCAAGTACATGCCTTTAGTGCAAAAGTTAACTCGCATGAAATCTAGTCGAAATGCTTTAGAGGTTACGATGGGAGAGCTAATGGATGCATGCAACAAGCACGCTGCAACAGATACTACAGAAGAGGATGTCGATGACAAGAAAGCAAAAGCAAACACAAGCAACAATGGAAGAACCGGCAATGGATCAACGCCGGGTAAAAATGGAGGTAACAATGGGAACAACCAGAATAAGCGCCCGTTTGAGGGAAGCTCCGAGTTTGTCGCTAGCACAGAAGCCGGGTCTTCGAGACCTAGGGCAGAGCAAACTTCAATGGAGGAAACCAGAGCGTTGGAAATTATCAAGGACCGCCAAGGCCGGGTAACAATTGGGATATCTTCAGGATGACGTGCCCAAAGCACAGCAGAAACGGTAGGCCGGCTAACCATTCATTGGTGCAATGTGCGGACCTACAGAGATGGAAGAACGAGGAAATAAACAAGGCTATGCGAGGTACATGTCGGGGAGGAGGACCGGGTCCGGGTGGAAACCCGGGCCACGGCCCACCCCCAGCCGGCAACCCGGCAGGCGGAAATCCGGGTAATAACCAGGGGGGAGCTGGAGGTTTCCAGGCCAACCCCAAACAGTTGGGACAATACCACGTACATACTACATGAATTTCCAAAAAGGATAAAAAGATACTGAAAAAGGCGGTAAACTCAGTTGCCTCGGCCGTTCGAGATACCTGAGATGGTCAGAGCAGGACGTAACATGGAGCAGAAGGGATCACCCGGAAAGGATTGAACACCCGGGAGTCTTAGCATTGGTGGTTGCGCCGCAGGTTAATGGTTATGAGTTGAAAAAGGTCTTAATGGATGGTGGTAGTAGCATCAATATCTTATATTGGGAAACCTTTCTACGCATGGGTCTCAAGGAGTCCCAGCTACAGAAGAGTTCGACAGTTTTTCACGGGATAGTACCGGGTCACTCGGCGTGCCCCGAGGGAAAAATCACACTGGAGGTAGCTTTTGGAGAATCGAAGGACAATTTCCGGGTTGAGTGGCTCACTTTCGAGGTGGTCAAGTTGCGCAGCCCTTATCACGCGCTATTCGGAAGGCCGGCTTACGCTAAGTTCATGGCCAGGCCATGTTATGTGTATCTACAGCTAAAAATCCCGAGTCCAAAGCAGACCATCACCATACATGGGAACCGGGATATAGCGGCTGAGTGCGATGAAGGAGATGCGGCAATGGCTGAACAAGTCTGCAGAAAAGAGGAACTCAAGTATTACCGGTCTCAAGTAGACCCGGATGACAGAACAACGTTAAAAAGGCCGAATACTAAAGATGAGAGGGCGAAGTTCAAGGCAGCGCAGGACACCAAGATGGTGGCCTTTGTCGAGGGTGATCACTCCAAGCAATTTTCTATAGGATCTAACTTGGACAACGAGCAGGAGAAATCACTTGTGGAGTTCATTCGTTCGAATCAGGACGTGTTCGCCTCGACGCCCAGCGACATGCCGGGTATCCCTATAGAAATGGCAGAGCACAGTTTGCATGTTGATCCCAAGTCCAGGCCTGTGAAGCAGGGCCTGAGAAAAATGAATGAAGAAAGAAGGAAGGCTATAGGAGAAGAAATCGCACGGCTGCTTACAGCCGGCTTTATCATGGAAGTATTTCACCCGGACTGGTTAGCAAACCCGGTTCTCGTGATGAAAAAGACCAACGAGTGGAGAATGTGCATCGATTATACAAGTCTCAACAAGCATTGCCCAAAGGATCCGTTTGCACTACCAAGGATAGATCAGATCATTGACGCAGTAGCTGGAAGTGACCTATTATGTTTCCTGGACGCATATTCCGGGTATCATCAGATCAAGCTCAAGAAGGAAGATTGGGAGAAAACATCGTTCATAACCCCTTTTGGGGCCTTCTGTTACAAGACCATGACATTTGGATTGAAGAACGCTGGCGCAACCTATCAACGGTGTATTCAGAAGTGCTTTGAGGACCAAATTGGACGCAACTTTCACGCATACGTGGATGATGTGGTGATCAAGACCAGGAAAGCAGAGACATTTATTGATGATCTAAAGGAAACGTTCAAGAACCTGAGAAGGTACCAGATGAAACTTAACCCAACAAAGTGTGTCTTTGGAGTCCCAGCCGGGAAATTACTCGGCTTTATCGTTTCTGAGAGAGGAATTGAGGCAAATCCGGATAAAATCAAAGCTATCCAAAGTCTGAAAAAGCCGAAAAATTTGAAGCATGTCCAGAAGCTCACAGGGTGCGTAGCAGCGCTCAGCCGGTTTATATCCAGACTCGGAGAAAAGGCAATACCCTTGTATCGGCTCTTGAAGAAATCCGATAAATTCGTATGGGATCAAGAGGCGGACGAGGCGTTCGAGGCACTAAAAAAGCAACTATCTGAGGCACCCGTCCTAGCAGCTCCGGGTCCTAAGGAGCCTATGTTACTATACGTTGCAGCAGGGCCCCGGGCGGTTAGCGCAGTGGTCGTCGTTGAGCGCAAGGAGGATGGGAAAGATCACCCGGTCCAGAGGCCGGTTTATTACGTCAGCGAGGTACTATCAGAGGCAAAACAACGCTACCCACATTGGAAAAAGCTGGTTTTCGGGGTCTTCATGGGCAGCCGGACACTGAAGCCGTATTTTCAGGAACACCCCATAACCGTGGTCAGCTCTATACCAATGTCGGATATCATCAGAAACTCAGACGCAACAGGTAGAATAGCCAAGTGGGCGATCGAGATGGGAGATTATCACATCAACTACGAGCCCAGGTCAGCAATCAAATCTCAAGCTCTAGTCGATTTCATTAACGATTGGACTCACACAGGCATGCCCACCATGGCTCCAAATTCCGAGTCTTGGATAATGCACTTTGACGGTTCCAAGCAGTACGAGGGATCAGGGGCTGGAGTGGTGCTAACATCACCCAAAGGAGACAAGTTAAGTTACGTGTTGCAGATTCATTTTGATTGTTCCAATAACGTGGCCGAGTATGAGGCCCTATTGCATGGCTTAAAGGTAGCCAAGGAGATGAACATTAAGAGGATACGATGCTTCGGAGATTCGGACCTTGTGGTACAGCAGGTCTCAGGAACTTGGGATAGAAAAGATGCAACTATGGCAGCATACCGCAGAGAGGTGGACAGGGTTGCCGGATGTTTTTCCGGGTATGAGGTGGAGCACATAGACAGAAGAAAAAACGAGACAGCAGACGCACTCGCTAGACTCGGCTTGCGCAGAGAGCCGGTTCCACCTAATGTTTTCCTGGATGAGCTATGGCGACCATCAGTTAAAACCGAGTCTGAGGAAGAACTGGCAAATCAAGACCCAGATTTGGAGCTCGTGGCCACAATACGTGCTGTTCCCGAGTGGACAGAGCCGTTCCCGGCCTACCTATCACGGGGCGAGTTACCACAGCAGGAGGTATTAGCAAGACAAATTCTGAGACGAGCAAAAGGATATTCTATCATCAATGGGGAGTTGTACAAAAGAAGTGCAGCAGGAGTCTTTTTGCGCTGTGTAGCACCAGAAGAAGGCCGACAGATCCTCAAGGAGATCCATGAAGGTGATTGTGGGCATCATGCATCCACAAGATCCCTTGTGGCCAAAGCTTATCGACATGGTTTCTTCTGGCTCACGGCCCTAGCAGACGCGGAGCGCTTGGTGGCAAGGTGTGACGGATGTCAAAGGTACGCTCGCCAAACCCATGTGCCGGCTATGGAACTGCGGACTATCCCGTTAACCTGGTCGTTTGCTGTTTGGGGTATGGATATGGTTGGCCCCTTCCACATGTCACCTTGCAAAAAGACATATCTCTTAGTGGCCGTTGATAAGTTTACCAAGTGGGTTGAGGTAATGCCAGTTACCAATTGTGAAGCAATTACAGCAGTCAAGTTCCTGAAAAGGATTATCTATCGGTTCGGATATCCCCACAACATAATTACCGACTATGGAACCAACATGTCCCTTGGCGAGATGGAGAAGTTCCGTGGAAACAATGGCATTCGTTTGGACATAGCCTCAGTGGCTCACCCACAGGCTAATGGGCAAGTGGAGAGAGCAAATCAGGAGTTGCTTCATGGATTAAAGCCACGGTTGCGAGTTCCGTGTATCAGAGCCGCTGGTGCATGGGTAGAGGAGTTACCTTCAGTAGTTTGGGGTATCAATACCACACCTAACAGATCTACTCAGATGACACCGTTTTTTATGGTTTATGGCGCAGAAGCAGTGTTGCCGAGTGATATTATCCATGACTCGCCTCGAGTATCGGCTTATGTCGAGGTGGAGAACGAGAAGACCCGGCAAGACGCCGTGGATATGCTAGAGGAACACATGGAACAAGCTTTGGAGAGATCAGCCATATATCAGCAGGATCTGAGGAGGTATCATAGCCGGCGCGTGAAAACCCGGGTCTTCCAGGAAGGAGATCTGGTTCTGCGCCTGGTGCAATCAAAGGAAGGAAAACACAAGTTATCACCGCCATGGGAAGGACCGTTCATCATAAGCCGGAATCTGCACAATGGATCATATTACTTGATAGATGCAAGGGAAGAGTCGGCTACGGTTAACGACACCGCTCATAGCACTTCATCTATGCAAGAGAAAGAAAGACCATGGAACGTGGCACAGCTGCGTCCCTACTATACTTAGTATAGGCTAGATTCACAAAGTGGAATTGCACGATGTAGCAGGCAGCAGGTTTCAGACGCACTCTTTTCCTATCCAGGGTACCTAAGGGGACTGGAAGGTTTTTAATGAGGCGGCCTGCTGACCTAACTTTTCTCATATCAATAAAGAGATGGTTGAACAATATATTATTTACTTTGCATGTGTCTTTATCAATTTTTATTTCTGTTATGCTCTTTATCTTTCTTCCAGGTAAGTATTGTTTACTGTTTTTTAGTACATTAGCTTCTTTAGCAGTTCGTGCATATTTAGGTCTTGGGGGCTGATTGCTTGAATAGCACAGTTACAAACTCAGAGACCCGGCCATGATGCCTATGAGTTATAAGGGCCGATTACTCGCAAACGAGTACGGCTGCAAGCTTATAACCGGACAAAGGAGCCAAACTTTCCTGACTTTTCTTACTTAAGCTCGATGTGACTCGCACTAAAGTGGCATGATTTACTCGCATATGATCACAATCAGTCATGATGCCCAATGGGACTTGCCTGAACCTGTCTTCGTATAGATGTAGCAACATGATTATCCACGCGAAAGCCGGATTACAGTACAAGAGAGCCAAAAGGGTCATCTAAACCACAAGTTATGCAGAGGACAGGGTTAATAACCGGAAACTCACAGTTTATTAAGCATAACTTCAAAACCTATGTGAAACGGCTCTAGGTTTTGGGCTTTGGCAAAGATAGTTTGTTCTATTTGAAAGACCTAACACCCTAGACTCGGAAGTTCGGGCCTTGGGGACTGGGGATTTTGAAAAGAGAAACAAATTATCTAGCTATTAAGCTCAAAAACCCAAAAATCCGAGTCTTGGGGACTTGGGGACTTAGAGAAAAGTCCACCTGGCAAAACCCACGAGACCCGGAAACCGAGTCTCACAAAAGGAACCATAAAGATAGTCGGAATATCAAGAGTAAATAAGCTCAAAGGCAGATAGATATCAAATTCATCCAGGGGCCAGAAGGGCCACGAAAGCTATTAAGTTTCAAAATGTATTACAAACCATGATAGTAGTATCAAAGGTGCACAGGCGCACCATCAAAAACAATTGTTTAATAGCCCATTGGCCGAATGACGTATTTGATGACAGTGGATAGCAAATATCACTCGGCATCTTGGGCTGAGGCATCCATCTTCTCCTTGCCCTTGCCAGCCGGGTCCTATCCCTTGACTTGCTCTTCAGCACTCTTGGTAGCAGCAGCACCCGGATCAGCAGCAGTGCCGGCCCGTGCGGGAGGAGGGACGATTGGTGTGGAGGTAGCAGACGCAGAATCGGCCTCAGCCTTCTTCTTCGCGGCCTCCTCTATCAACTGGGCAGCCTCCGCCTTCCATCGGGCTAGCATATCGTATGGCTTGGGAAGATCCGACTTGATAGCCTTGTCATCAGAATCATATGCCGGAATAATGACACTAAGGTCCAAACCATCGGTAATTATGTTGGCCGGGTGACGGATTTCCTTCTGGATGGCCTTGAAATTCTTCACGGAGAACTTGGACCCGTCGTGGTTAAACTCAGGAAACCCGCCAGCGCAAGACCCCGGGTTACCCCAACCCGACAGGACGATCGTTTCCAGTGTCCAATCCACTCGGGGACGGTGGAGCAAGCGTCCAGCAACATCTTCAGGTTGTCGTACCCAAAACCCGGCCACCTCAGCTCCTGAAGGATCCATTTGGTTCCGGCGCACAGCTGCCGGATAGTGCTCTTGATGGTTTTTAGCTTGGTGATATCATCTTCATCCGGGATTACCTCATCCGGACCTGCAGAGAATAGGAATAAACAACGAGTAAGGAAATCCGACTATTTATCAGAATGAGAATCCGGATCATAATTATCAAGTTAGCAATCGTACCAGTCAAAGCACGATACGTATCGACAATTTGAACAGAAAGCTTTGTCAGCTCATCTTCTGCTGCATGAGCCCTCCTCCTATACTTCCTCGTGATCTTCCCACTCCTCCTAGCCTCAGCTTCAGCCGACTCACGCAGAGCCGCCTCCTTCTCAACGAGCTTGGTGGCCTTCGCCAATTTTTTCTCGGATTGGGTCACGAACGCCTGAGTGGAGACACAAGGAAGGATTAGTCGGATATACTACGAAGTTCCAAGCAAATTATCAATAAATTCACTCGGAACTTGGGGACTAGATAAGGATACAGGCAATATTATTCGGATTTACCTCATGTTTAGCTATCAAAGCTTCTAAGATATTTTCTTCATCGGCCCTCAAGGTGTGCAGGGCATCAAGCATCTGGGAGAACGTCATGTCTTCGGGCCTGACACCAGAAGAGCCGGCAGCTTGATCGCCTGGCGGGTGAACTTTCCCCGACTTTGGGGTCGAGACCCGGAGTGTCTGGGTGTCCGGGTTTGGAGAACCCGTCTTTGTTTCCAGGATCTCAACCTCCTCGTCCTCAGCCTCTTCAGATGGCTTCGGAGACCCGGCTTCCTGGCGAGCCGGGTCACCCAAGGGGCCTTGTTCCTGGTTGTCTTGAACATCACCGTCAGTCGCGGCGTCCATATCATCAGTCGGCCCCTCCGTCTCCCGGTTATCTGTCTCCATGTTCTCCGGGTCACTAAGTGTGACTTGGGCGCTAAGGAAAAAAGAGAGAAATAGTTAGCGACAATGGATGGAAATTATCAAGTATACAAGGATATCATATAGCAAAGACTCACCCGGTGTTCACAGCGTAATCTGGTGGGAGCTCGCTGCTGGAAGCGGATGAAGCTGTCACGGGAACCGATAGCGGAACCCGGAACTGCCCGGCCAGTGGATGGTTGGGGGAGGGGTGACGTTGAGGAGAGTTGGAAGGGTGAGGTGGAGGAGTACCGGCACGGCGGACTGGTGAGGTGGAGATGCCCGGGTTGAGGGGATCGTCACCCGGGGAACTCCGGGTCACCCTACGCTTGGCCGGAAGAGGGTCCTTCAAGTGTGATGAGTTGGATAATTGTTGGTTAAGTTTACGCATGTTATCAAAGGAATAGGATTCGGAGGACATAAAGGAGAAGGGAACCTTGGATACCACCCCTCTGGTCTTCCTCTTGTTCCCGACCGTTACTTCTTGTTCGGATTCGCTTTTATCGGAGTCGGTGGCCTCCGGGTCCTCCTCGTCCTTGTCATCCTTGTCCTCCAATCCTGTAAGCCGAGTATGTATAGTCGGAGAAAGTTAGACGTGTGAGCAAAATGATGCAAGTGAAGCTGATAGAAGACCCGGATGAATACCTTCATCATTATCAGCCGGTTCTCGTCTTCTTCCGGGTCTCCGGAAGAAGGGGAGGTATCAATGTTCCAAAAGACGTTATCAGCCTGAGATAAAGGTGTAAAGGTAAGGGTTAATGATTGTATCAAATTAAAGCATGAAAATGAAAGTATATGTGCTTGATCTTACCGCAGGAGCCGGATTCTCGCGAGTGAAAGGCTCCAGTCCGGCTATATTCCGGATAACGTCCAACTTTTCCGTCAAGAAGCTCTTGATGGTCTTGTTGGTATCTCCCGCCGGGTAATTCTTGGAAGAATATCGAAGAGAATCCGTAGGATGCCCAGAGTACTCGCACATCAGCTTGGTGCGAGTGGAGTTGGGTTGAATTCGGAAGTTCACCCAAGTTTTGACCAAGTTGAGCCCTAGGAGACCTTGGGCGGAGAGGACGGCTATCTTTGCTAAATGGGGCTGGATAGCTCCCCTGTCCGACTCAGGGGCGAAGGCATTGAAAGTGTCGGAGATATCTAGGAGACCCTCCGAGTAACCCGGCAGTTTCCTCTCGCCGGGTGGGGAGGTGTCTCGACAGTAGAAGAAGGACAATTGCCAATGCTTAACATGAGAGTTTAAATTAAGAGTCGGCATCGGCGAGTTCTTGCGGCGCTGGATAGAAACCCCACCGCAAGTTAAGAGCGCCCCGTCACCGCTTTCGCGGCACGGTTTGCACTGGAAAAGTTCAATGAAAAGAGCCAAATTTGGCGAAATGCACAAATAAGACTCGCAAAGCACGATGAAATGGGTAATGTTCAACATAGAGTTAGGCCCTATGTCGAACACCCGGAGGCCATAATGGTTCAAGACCTCGCGGAAAAAAGGGTGACCCGAAGGGCGAAACCCCCGGGTCACGTGCTCAACGAAGCAGATTACTTCGTCGGCATTTGGTGTGGGCCGGGTCTCATCACCCGGCACTCTCCAGTGGATATCTTCCTGAGGGGGGAGGACCCCTAACTCGGCCAGCTCCTCCAGCTTGGCCTTGGTGACGGTGGATCGCGCCCAGTTGGCGGATATCGATTGGGCCATCCTAGTTTTAGCCGGCTGCTTCCCTTGCTTCTTGGGAGCCATGGGTTCAATCTGCGAAACACGAGACAAAAAGGTACAAGACATAAGACTCGGAAATCATGAGTTATCCGGATATACGCAAGCAGTGTCAGTAAGAGGCATGGGAACTATGAATTGTCCGGGTATTACTGGACGGAGCGAAAGTTACAGGTTATCCGAGTATCGAGTAGCAGTACAGGAAATAAGGGACATCTACGTGTTGGCAAGCCTTCATAATAAAAGGTTGATTGCCTATGTATCTGGTGCAAGTAAGAGAATCGGAAGAAGTGGACTTTCCGGGTATCGATAGCAGCCGCGGAATATTTGGGCGGACTGAACCTAGATTGGGAATCTCACTATCGATTTCGCGGAGAAATTGATGATTACAAGCAGTAGGAGGGTGAAGTAGGGTCAATACTTAAGCGATTGGATGAATTAGCATGTATCTATGCGACTTAATCCGGTGCGGGGCAAGAAATGGCCCGTGGTTGACCTAGATCTAATCTAGGTCAAGTAGAGAAATTGCAAGATTGAATCAAGGGAGCAAGAAGCTTACCAGAGCGGATTGAAGTAGAGCGCGACGGCGGCAAATGGCGCAGTCCTGATGCCCCTTTGTGATTCCCGGCGGACAGATCGGGGGCGCGGCGGCGGAGCTTGGCGGCGGCGCGGAGCGGATCGCGGACGAACGCAACCGGCGGCGGCTTTGCTCCGGCGGTGAGCTCGAGGTCTCCGTGGCGGTGTTGCGCAAGCGCGAGTGAGAGAGCGCTGGTGAGGAGGGAGAAGATGGAAGGAATGACCGTTGGGGTTAGGTTACCCCTAGGGTACCTATTTATAGGTATAGGTGGGAAAACCTAGGCCAACGGGCGGGAACCAAAATTTTCAGGATAAGGGATACACGTCCGAGATTTTGGGGATATGCGTTAAGTGCCCGAGAGCAATATCCGGGCAAGATAAGAAGGGAATCTCTTTCGTGATATTCGGATCAATTAATGAGCAAAGTAAGCCGGGTCTTTTGCATTCTCCTTGGAACATTGACCCAGAGAGTTAAATATGGATTTAGAGAAAGCCGGGTTATTATATGGACCACCATTGGAGTTAGGCCTAGCTGTTTATTAAGGCAACCTAACCCGGCCTCTCTGAGTTTGTATGTTTATTATTTTTGCAGGGAATAGCATGCGCTTCAAGGAGGATCCCGTGAAGCCCATGCTATTCTGGGGACTACTGATGGAGGGATGATAACCCGGTAGGCTAACGCCAAGGAGTAACTCGGCCCAAAGGACGCTGCGCAAGACCCGGCTTAGGATAAAGAAGCTTCTAGAAGGCCCAGGAACGAAGGCCTCGTAACCCGGATTGTGGGTTCCGGTAAGGAAGTTTAGGGTTTTGTAAGCAGTGTCCGGGTAGGATTCAGAGTACGCCTTGGAGAGTAAGCCAGGGGGTCCGGATGTTATATAAGCCGGTCCCTAGGTTAGGGTTAGACAAGCTTTTACGTGAGCAAGAACACGATCGCCAGATCGAGAGATTTCGAGTATCTATTGTAACACCAGTATCGAGATAATATATTAGATCGTAGACTCGGCGACTTGATTGCCGGCTACCAGATCGCATATCACCATGGTTTCCTTAGAGCTAAACCCTCTCCCAAACACTCGAGTCGATTCGCCCCAAGACAAGTTACCCCGGTAACGTCTGCCGTGATTATCCCACGACAGGAAGGTTGGCAAGAACTACCGAAATCACGAGGTGAAAGAGTAGCTACTTGGAGAGAACCTTATACAATCCAATAGTTGAATCTATGGAGTAGCCATGGATCCCATGGGGGGGTTCTCCATATGGGAGGGGGAGCACAAGGCTCAATTCTATCTTAAGTCAACTCTTCCCTAGGAAGGAGGGGGAGGGGTCCTATATATAGTAGTAGGGGGTAGGTAGAGGGATACGAGGGAATATTCCCTGTTTGAGAGTTGCAGGAAAGCCGGCCTGCCCCGCCTGGTAGGACGGGCGGTCTGTTGGGAGGCCGGCCTAGCGACGCGGGGAGGCTTGCCCCAGGCCGGGGTGGAGGCCGGCTCGCTCGGCTGGGGGTCCGGCCTGAGGAGCATGGAGGTCGGCCTGTGCCAGGTTGCCAGGCCGGGCAGGCACTCGAGAGCGCCGGCCTAGGGAGCCGGCCAGGCCGGGTCTTCAGGCCGGCCTTCCTGGCCAACTTCCTCTTCGTATTCTCGCTTCTTCCTCCTCTTCCACGCGTACACCTTGGATGGCCTTGAGTTATGGACTTCCTCGGCATCTCCCCTCGCGTCTGTAGTTGTCGACTCATACCTAGCAATGCACGGGGGTCGATGGTCAAGTAGTATACCATCCAAAGGGGTACGAAGTGGGTTCACAAAGAGGAATGGGTTCACCTTTTGAATCCATGGTGACTTGACATATGATGGAGTGTGAGACATGCCCAGTGGAATGGGTTGCGCTGCATCATCTCCCCCCCACTTGAAAAAGATTCGTCCTCGACGCTAACTCGTCATCAATGTGTAGAGGAGGTGGATGGGTTGTCGTAGAATTCAAAGTCACCATGTGGTTATTCTTGATGGAAAGGGTACGACAGCTCTTCAATGTTCCTTCGGCCTTCATGTAACCTACCAAGCTCACAAGAAAGACAAAGCAACACTCAAAGAGTAGCCAATTCTTGAGGCTCATAGCATGGGTTTCTAAGTTGAGGGAAGGCACCTTAGCAAGATGTCGATGTGGTTGTCTTGTAAGATTCTCCGTCATGGAAAGGTGGGGATGTAGCCACACATGCCATCTCAAACAAAAGTAGAACCTACACAACAAAGACCAAGAAAACCATGCGTGTGCAAGATAGAGGAGCACATCATTGATGACATGTTCGTTCTTGTTCATAGCACCATTAGCACACCACAAATATATGGAATCTATTGCATATGCAAGGTCAATGTGCAAGCAGTTCATTGAAACATCTCCAAAATGTGAGAACACAAAATCTCCATGAAACTTTGAGGGGTTGCACACAAAGCATTGGAAATGGAAGTTTTTCAAAATCATTGGTGCAATACGAGGAGTCATTGGCAAAAACACAAGATGAAGAATGCCCCAAATATTATCATCATGGGTGCAAGCAAAGCATATGAAAGAGAAATTTTTAGACATTTTTGTTGCAACATCAATGTAAGGAAAACCAAAACACTCATGACAAGACATGCTCAAAATATCACTGGGATTGCAAGAAAGCAATCGGAAAGAACAATTGTTCATCATACTTGTTGCAACATACAAAACATCTATATGTAAGATCAAGGAATCATTCTAGCCACAAAGGAGAACAACATCACAAACATGTTTGCAAACAAAACAAAGGGAAGAGCAATTTTTCAACGTGTTTGATGCAAAACATGAGAAAGGTATTAGAGCCGGGTTCGATGTGCAAAATCAAGAGCTCGTTTTGTCAACTCATGTTCAATTGAGGTTGACGTTAGCATGCGGGTACTCAAACACACAAAAGACCCAATGAAGAATTTTTTATGGTAAATGAACACATCATCCATCATGACATGTCTATTCATTCACACATGGCCAAATACATCAAAATCAAATATTAAGTATGAAATATGTGGATGGTCGAAATGCAAGATGAAGGGTTGAGCAAGCTCAACATGGAAAATATCAATATTCTCACAAGATAAATCTCCAAAAGTTATTAGCCTTAACAAGTGAGTTTTCAATTCAGATGCACCTGAAAGTAGACTTGCTCGCAACAATTTAAAAGTGGTAACAGTTTTATAGCAGCAGTAGAAATAAAATAACATCAGTAGTAAAATAGTAACAGTAGTAGCAATCGCGGAAAACAACAGGATGAGAAGTACTGTAGGCATAGAGGGAATGTATGGACGAGCGTTACATGGATATCATAGGTCATGTAATAATCTAACATGGGCATTGCAGATAATAATAATAAAGCATCCAACTTCTAGGCAAACCATAGGCATGTGTTCCAATATAGTCATACGTGCTCGCAATGAGAAACTTGCACAACATCTTTTGTCCTACCAGCCCATGGCATCGGGGCCTATAGGGAAGCTAGTGGTAATTAAGGTGCTCCTTTTAATAAAGCACCGGAGCAATGCATTAACACTCTGTGAACACACGTCATCCTCACATCACAGCCATCCCTTCCGGTTGTCCCAATTTCTATCACTTTGGGGCCTCGGGTTCCGGACAATGACATGTAAACATAATTATACTCATGAAACAATAACATGTTCAGATCTGAGATCATGGCACTCGGGCCCTAGTGACAAGCCTTAAGCATAATAGTTGCAACAACGGTAGAAAACACTAACAAGGGATACTTGGCACTATTCCCTAACAATATGGTCTTATTACATGATCGATATCATCCAATCCCTTCCATCCCCCTCAGCCTACAACGGTGTTTACTCACACATGGACGGGGGAATCATGGATGGTTGATGGAGAAGAGATGGAGGTGTTGATGGCGATGATCTCGGTCGAATCCCTGTCCCGGCAGGGCGCCAGAGCAGGAACTTCTGATCCCCGAATCGAGTTTTGAGGTGGCTACGACGCTCTGTTGTGTTTATGTGGAATATGACGAACCTCCCTCGGTTTTTAGGTTACATGCATATGTAGTCGAAAGGGGGCCCGATGAGGTGCCTGGGTGGCCCACACCTATAGGCGGCGTGGCCAAGGGGGGCGCCAAGGGGTGGTGTGGCCTTCTCCTAGCCCTATCCCCTCCAGGCCTCCTTCTGGCTTCCGGGTTCTTCTGGTGTTTTAAGCTCAAAGGGATCTTTTATGGACAATTTCCCGAAAGTTGATTTTTCTGCACAAAAACGAGACACCAAGGTAATTCTGCTGAAAGCAGCGTTAGTCCGTGTTAGTAGTATCCAAAACTCACAAGTTTAGAGGAAAACAATAAGAAAAGTGTTCGGAAAAGGACATACGTTTTGGACGTATCAACTCCCCCAAGCTTAGCTTTTTTGCTTGTCCTCATGCAATTCAGTGAACAACCGAGTGCGATAAAAGACTTTTACGAACACATTTGTTTCATATGATGTAAATATACTCACTATATGATCAAGTTCCGATACAATTCATAATAATATGTATGCAAGATAAAAGTCACCTAGCAGTTATGCAAACCATGAAGAGATGCCAACAAACTAATAATAAACAACATGAAGTATATCAATATTCTAGATTGCAACGCTCATAATAGGGTATGATAAAGTGTACTCGCTTGCCCTTAATAATGGAGCAAAACATAAATTCCAAGGCACCTCTGAAGTTCAAATGAAGACTAGAAATAAAAGTATCAAAGATACAAGCATTAAATTTATACCACAATTAACCATGTTTTGGGACAAGCACATTACACTAAGAGTGTCATCCATGCTCTCAAGAAGGTTCATAAAGCGAGAAGGTGAAGACTCAACATAAATATAAAAGAAAGTCCCTTCGCAGAGGGAAGCAGGGACTAACTCATGTGCTAGAGCTTTTTATTTTATTAAACAAAGGTATTGAAAACATTTTTAAGAGAGGTGTATGCTTATGTCAACGAATGGTAAACAGACAATACAATACGTCATAATCCAACTAGACTTCACAAGAGAGGCTCCCATAGAAGGACACATCTGGGTAGAAGGTCATCCCTCTTTCTCTTTTGTTTACACAATTATGCTTTGACTGATAAATCAGGAAAAAAATAGTGAAGAGAATTTGTTGTACTAATTTTGGGCTGGGCACCCCACTGCCGGCTCTTCTATCATTTGGATAAGAGGATGAAGCCACTAGTCCAGGGTGTGAAATCCAATCAACAAGTGAGATAAAGATTCTCTATTTACGTCCTCATGAGCTAAAACAGGGGCACAAAACAGGAATTTTTTCCGAAGGTTTTAAAGGTAGCACACGAGAAATTTACTTGGAGTGGTGGTGTCGAATCTCTGACTCTACAAATCCCTTAGGTGACCCTATCGGGTTTCGACTAGGAGAAGTCATGAGCGCTGGTGAAATCGTCGGCTAGACAGGGGGCGAGATTTACCCAGGTTCGGGGCCCTCGTAGAGGTAAAACCCTTACTCCTGCCTCTTGTCGATCTGTATTGAAGATTAGATCGGTTACAATGGTGTGCTCGAGTCGAGAGTAGGTCTCGAGTTCAAGGCTTTTAGGTCGTGCGGTAATAGCTTGGTCCCTCTCCTAGGGGGCTCTCCTGGCCTTATATAGATGGCCAGGTCTCGAGTCCTACCCGGAGAGGATTCAAACTCTATCCATGTCGGTTTACAGATTTCCTAGCTTAACCCGCAAGTTAGTGCGGGTGGGCTTCACGTGGGCCTTCTAGAGTGCTTCAAGGGCGCCTCTTCTTGGGCTTTGGCCTTGAGCCTGAGAGGAGGTGTCCTTACCCGCAGGGTCCAGGATCTATATATTCGTCAGAAGCCCCCGAGCGTTTGCTTGATTGGGATTTTCCCAGTCGAGTAGACGGTCAAACCTTTCTTGATCTTTTTTGGAGGACCAGCTCGACAGTTATTGTTTTTAAAGGGTGTGTTCCCTGTATGAAAAGTCATCATGCTCGAGCATTGAGCAACATAAGTGCCTGTTTGTACGGCTTCTTTTTCACAGAAGGATGTGGCACAGTAGCTTGGCTCTCCCGAGAGATCAGGGCCAATTAATTGCGACTAGGGCAAAAACATTCCTGGCCTACACAGATTCGAGACCTCCGACTCGAACCCGATGAGGTGATCGTTGCGACTGGGCCGTTGTGGACTTACCAAGTCGAACTTAACCTATGGGGGTACCCGGCGCGTCCGCTAGGATTTTTCTTCGTGTTGTTGACACGGAATTATACCGGAGGACGCAGCTTTCGAGTGTGATTCCAGGCCCAAAAGAGAGATCTTTTCGGGTCTTACCTTCATATTCGAAGAATATGGCATCCGGATGTGCCTAGTCGGCTGAACAATCCGGGTTTTTTATGATGTAAATTTATCATGTGTAAGAGAGGTAGGTTCTTCCCACCCGATCGATTTGTTTGAATTCCATACGAAAGAAGTTTCGTGCTGGAAGAAAAGCTAAGTCCATATGAAAGAGTTTTCATGTTCGGAATGCTGTGCCCATACGAAAGAGTTTTCGTGTATAGGGTATTTTTCTCTTGTTCGAAGAGGTTTTGCTTCATGAATTGTTCACGGAAAAGTTGCTTCTATTCGAAGGAATTGTTGTTCGTACGAAGATACTTTCACGTTTGAACTTCCAATCGAAAGATCTTGAATTTGAATGATGTATGCCATGACGTCATGGCGCACTCCTCTTCTCCCGATGGGACGTGACAGAGTGGCAGCAGATGGTGGCCCACCTGGTCAGCTTTTTGACCGGGAAACGAGACGTCGTTCCCGGTTTTTACGCGAGACGCGCAGTAAATGCGCACGATCTTCTGTTAAGATCGTGGCACGAAACAGCGCTGGCCGCCGCTTCGTTTCATCATCACGCGTGGCGGCCGTGATAAGTGCCACGTAGCACATCGTACGGCTGAGATCATCTCGCTCCGCGTATAAGTACGGGTCTTAGCGCTATGGTGAAAGTTTCCCAGCTCCTTGCCTTCATCTTCTTCCTCGCGCCCATCTCCTTCTTCCTTGCGCTCGAGCTCGTGCTGCAAGCAATGACTGGCGGAAAAAGGCGTGGTGCTATCACTTCTGCGTCCGGGGAACCCTCCGCGCAACCTATGCCCCGTGCTGGCGACTGGCGCTCCCCCAACACCACCGCGAAAAGCATCAAGGAGATGCAGCGGGAGGGGTTGCTGCCGGCGGAGACGGATAAGCGGGTTCGCCTCGGAAAGAAGGAGGAGGTACCTAACCCGCAATCGAACGAGCGCGTGGTCTTTGTGGACCACGTGTCTCGGGGTCTTTCCTTTCCTCTCCACCCTTTCTTCCTCGGGTTGCTGTATGTCTATGGCATACAGCTTCACGATCTTCCTACGAACGCGGTGCAGCACATATCGTGCTTCATCGTGTTCTGCGAGTGCTTTCTTAGCATTCGCCCACACTGGGCACTCTGGAAGGCGCTTTTCAAAGTCCGGATCTTCCGCGAGAGATCGCGGGTGGAATCTGAGCTCGGCGAACCGCTTCGCACGGGCGGCTTCGGGATCCAAGCTCGACAAGAAGGCAGCTACTTCAACATGCATTTTGTCGACTCCGCCCAAAGCTGGCGGAAGAGGTGGTTCTACGTCATCGACAACAGCTCGGGTGGGATCGTAGAGTTCCACCCGTTCGCTGTTCTGACAAGGCGAAAGTCCTGGGGGCACAAGATGTCAGCCGAGGAGAATCAGACCGTTGCGCCCTTACTCGCAAGAGTAACCGCTCTCCGGGATCAGACTGCGGGAGTCGTGCTCAACGGGATGCATTTGGCGAGCATCTTCTTGAAACGCAGGATCCAGCTTCTTCAGCAAAGGCCCTCCGCTATGTGGGAGTATCAAGGCTCAGAAGACCCCAGCCGAGTAAGCCGCGAAGAACTTTCGAATGTGGAATTCGAGAAGAAAATCGCGGGTATCACTCGACTGAAGGTGGGGGAGAAATTCCCCGATTGTTCGGTTGAAGCCTTTGCCGCTTCAAATCCTCCTCCAGCCGCGGTTAGTTTCTTCCTTTTTGTCTTTGAATTGTTTCCTTTTTGTTCTGAATCCTAGTTGACAAGGTCTTTTCTCATCTTTTCTGTCTTTGTAGAGCCTGGCTATGGCAGACTGCTACCCGCCAGTTACGGGAGAGGAGGCTTCAGAACTACTGGCGAGTCACCAGGATGGTGCGGCTGACACCAGCGTTGCCAACGCTTCTTCGAGTTCTGAGCGAGATTCTTCGGATGACGCTGACGACTCGAATGGTGTCCCTCCCAAGCGTCGTCGGGTGGATGATGACGAGGCTACTTCCAAGGACAATTCCTTGGAAGCGTCACCCGGCCAGGCCCCCATCCTTGTGACTCCACTTCGTTCACTCGCCCCTTCGCCCTCGTTTCCGGTGATGGCGACTGCCTCGAACGCGGACTTGCTGGACGACGACGAAGATGACGAGTAGGTCTTTTTCCTTGTTCTTGGTCGAACATTCTCCGCACTTCAATTCTGATGTTTTTTATCTTTTGTTGCAGTCTGCAGACTATCAGTCCTCGCAGGTACGCTTCTGCCGTTCCTCCCGAAAAGAGGAAAAAGGCAAGGGACGCGGGTGAAACTCCCACTGCGGGTACCGTCCAAAATTCTCCCAGAGCAGCCCCTAAGGCCGCGACTTTGGAACGTGAAGCCCCCAGCTTTGCCGCCAGGACTTCAGCTTCTAAAGAAGTGACGGACAGCTCCGCGGATCCGCTCTCTCGCGCCACCGGCCAGGTAAACTTCATCTTCTGTCTTCAAATTTTTATCGGGTGCACGACAGTGCTCCCGATGGGAGTAGCCCCCGAGGCTGTAGTCGATCGCAAGCGATCGGCTACAGGCTCTAAGTCTGGTTTATTTCTTCTTCATGATTTCATTTTTATCGGGTGCACGGCAGTGCTCCCGATGGGAGTAGCCCCCGAGGCTGTAGTCGATTGTAAATAATCGGGTACAGACTCCAATTTAATCCTTCTAACTCTTCCGTCTTCGTGCTTTTGCTGTCGCTTATTGATTCTCTTGTGGCGATTGGTCGCCGCGTCGTTCTCGCCGAGTCGGATTGCGAGTCACTTCAAACGGACCGTAGCCGACTTCAAACTGAAAACGACCTTCTCAAGGGTAAGTTTTATCATTTCCCTGTCTTCAGTGCTCCGTGCGTTCTTGATTTTTGATAAGCATCTCTTTTGCAGCTCGACTTGAATTCTCGGAATCCAAAAAGGTCAAACTCTCTGAGCAGGTAACTGCTCGGGAGGCTGACCTGACGGCCATTCGACAAGAGCTGGAGGCTACCCGCATGCAATCGGAAGATTTTAGCCGACAGCTCGCGGATGCGCGGAAGGCCTTGAAGGAGTTAGAGGATGCTGGCAGTAAGGCCGATAACGACGTTGTCGGGTTCCTCCGTCCCCTCGCTGAGCGTTTCGCGGGTAAGTGTTTTGGACTTTTGCGACTTTGATCCTTCATTTTGCTGAAATTTGCTAAGTATTATTTTCTTCTTTTGTAGGTCTTCTGGATGTTCCTCTAGAGATCCCTGGACTCCAGCGGGTAGATGTGGTAACCGACACACTTGCCCAGCTTAAAAGGCACGCTGATGGAGTTTTCTCCTTGATTAGTGATGCTACTCAAGTGTTGGTGCAACTGCATGGTCGCCTCATTGCCAACGCCACTCCTGCACCCGCGCTAGATGATCTGTTGAAGGTCTTCTCAGAAGGCAAACTTCTGGATGCCTTCGCGGTTGCTCAGTCGGAGTCTGGTGCAAAGACCGCGATCCAATTTGCTTTGGCGCACGGAGTCGAAGGTTTGGAGGAGGCCTACTCATCTCTTCCAGTCAACCCCTCCACGGGCAAAAAGGTACGACTCTCTCGTTTTGGCGAGCAAGCCGCCATTCTTGCTCGGAAGCTGTCTGAGATATTTGCTCGGCTGAAAGGGGGGGCGACTGCCGCTAGCGGAAGCACCAATGTAGCCTCATAGTTTTTTCTTTTTCTTCCTTGAATGTAATGAACCTTGGGATGTATTCCCGTACCTTTGTTGTCTTTAATTGAAGATTTCGCCTTGCAATTTATTCCCCTTGTTTGTGCGTTGTCTCCCGATGGGAGTAGCCCCCGAGCGTTTGTCAGATGTGCGACTAGAAATGACTCGAGTAGGGCATCTTACTTCTTTCGTTGTATCCTTCCAGGCTACTGGGTTTGCCGCGGAAACTTCGGGTGGACGTGGTACTCCAGTAAATCCACTTGTGGCCGCTGTTGGCACTTTTGCGGGCCTTCGTGATAAGGTCCAGGAGGGTGAGCGCAAGATAAAAGCTATGCACGGGGTAGCCGATGTGGCGAAGTCCAAGCAGAAATTGGCGACTGAACGCGAACAATTTCTGATGGATGAGTTGGCTGTAGTCGCAAGGGATTTGCTCTGTAAGTAGTGCAGCCCCCGTGCCTTTTTCTTCCTTGTTTCCGTAGCTGACTGAGTACATTTTTGCTCTTCAGTCGTTAATCCGGATTATAGGGAAGAAAAGCAGTGGGTAGAAAACCACATCCTTCAAGAGGCTAGCAGCTCAAAACCTCATGCAAACAATTTTTGGTCTGATCGCAGTCGGGGTTTTGTGATGGCCACCTTGAAATTCCGAGTCCTCCAGGCGAGAATTCTCGTGAGTTCTTTTCACGAGGTCTTGGTTGTGATGAACGCTGTATTTTACCCACTCGAAAAGGGTCCCGAAGACTGGAGCTATCTTCTCAGGTTGTTTGGACGTGAAGGAGAAGTTCGCGCGTGTGTGCGCAATCAGATGACGTGCAGCGCGGTTGTAGCTCTCTCTTTTGTCCGAATATGGCATCCTGAGATAGATGTTAACTCTGTTGCTCGGCGCCCAGATTATGCAATCGAGGATATCTCGCCGTACTATGATGCTGTGCATCCTGCAGCGGAGAAAATTATCCGATTGACCTCTGAAGAGGTGGATAGAGTTTTAGCGACTGAGAATGCTCAGCGCTTTGATTGATTGTCGGATGTAAATATCCTGTAATCTGTTTATAGTTTGTAAAAACTGTTGTAAGGTGTACAACCTTGTTTGTATGATGTTTTTCTCTGATGCTTAGTTGTAGGTGTAGCCCCCGTGTGTTTTATGGGGTGTGTACCTGTAACTTTTAGCATGTAAAGAACGAGAAGCTTCGAGTGAATATGATGAAGGAATCATGTCTTTATTGCAATGACTGAGAAACCATGTATTCGAGCTACAGGACTGGCTAGTATAGCCTTATTTTGTTGCGATAACAAGTAAACCTATGGATAAAATTTGCGGAGGTGTGCGATGTTCCACGGATTGGAATAGATCCCTCCGGTCGTCGGATTCTTTAGCCTGTAGGCTCCACCTGGGATGACTTCGTGTATGATGAAGGGTCCTTCCCAAGGTGGTTCGAGCTTGTGTCCTTCCTTCTGTTTGAGCCGTAGCACCAGGTCCCCAACCGCGAATGCTCTGTGGCGTATTCGGCGACTATGATAGTTGCGTAAGGATTGCTGATATACTACGGATCTTGCGAGTGCGATGTCACGCATTTCGTCGAGTGCATCCATATCTTCTGCGAGCGCCTTGTTGGAAGTTTCTTCGCTGTAGGCTACAACTCGTGGGGCGCAGAATCGAACGTCCTCGGGAAGGACTGCTTCTGCCCCGTATACCATGAAGAATGGCGTGTACTTCGTCGATCGATTAGGAGTTGTGCGTAGGCTCCAGAGTACGGAGGGTAGCTCTTCTGCCCAATGTCCTGCAGCGGGGTGTAGACGATCGAGTAATCGCTTCTTGATGCCATCCGAAACTAAGCCGTTGGATCTTTCGACTTGTCCGTTCGTTTGCGGGTGAGCAACTGAAGCAAACTTGAAATTGATGCCTTTTTCCTCGCAGAACTGTTGTGTTTCCTTTGCTGTGAAGTTTGTACCATTGTCTGTAATGATGTGATGTGGCACACCAAATCTGCATACGATGGAGTCGAGGAATTTGACGGCGCATTGGGCGCTAGCCGAAGTTACAGGTGTAGCCTCGATCCATTTGGTAAACTTGTCGACTGCGACCAGCAAGTGTGTGTATCCACCTGGTGTGGACTTGCGTAGTGGTCCAACCATGTCTAGCCCCCATTGTGCAAAGGGCCAGGCTATTGGTATCATGTGCAATTCTGTGGCAGGTGCGTGTGGTCTTGGTGCGAATCGCTGGCAGGCGTCGCATCGTTCGACCAGGCTTTTTGCATCGCTGGCTGCTGTTAGCCAGTAAAATCCTGCTCGAAAAGCTTTTCCCATTATTGTTTTCCAGCTAGCATGATGTCCGCAATCTCCTTGGTGTATGTCCTGGAGTAATTCCTTGCCATCTTCGGGTGCGATGCATCGCTGAAGTATTCCCGAGATACTTTGCTTGTATAATTCTCCATTGACCACTCGAAAGGACTTGCTGCGCCTGAGTATCTGTCGAGCCTCTCGTGGATCGGCCGGGAGCTGTTTATTGAGCAGGTAGTCCAGATATTTCTGCGTCCAGACTGGCTCGACCAGAAAGACCTGTCGTGATATATTATGAATAAGCTCCATAAGCGCGACCTGCGGGCTAACCTCTATTCCTGGCGCTGCTGGTGTTTCTTCAGCTTTCTTCAATTTGACCGATCGCTTGACCATCCGTTCGAAGTATATTCCTGGCGGTATGGGTGTGTTCGTGGAACCCATGTTTGCCAGTCTATCTGCTTCTTCGTTGCTGGATCTCGCAATGTGCCTCAGTTCGCACCCTTTAAAGCTTCCTTCGAGTAGATTGTACATGTCACGATATGCGATCATGTTTTCAGCAATGGCGTCACATTCTTTCATTGTCTGTTGCACTATGAGATTGGAATCGCCGTAGATCATTAATCGGGTAGCTCCGCAGGCGATTGCCATCTTCATCCCGTGCAGCAGGGCTTCATATTCTGCGTCGTTATTTGATGCTGGATCATCTTGTGGAAAATCCAATCGCAGGACGTATTGCAGCTTGTCTCCATGAGGTGAAATAAGAACGATTCCGGCTCCTGCTCCTTCGTTTCTCTTGGATCCATCGAAGTACATTATCCAATTGCTCGTGTACTCAGGCGGCCTGGGCGTTTGTAGCTCCGTCCATTCGCTGAGGAATTCCACGAGTACTTGAGATTCTACTGCGTTGCGTCCTGCATAGGTGATGTCCCAGGCGCCCAACTCGATGCTCCATTTTGCTATTCTTCCGGATGCCATAGGGTTGTTCATGATTGTCCCGAGTGACGCATCATTAACCACTGTGATGGCGTGTTCCGGGAAATAATGCTTGAGCTTTCGGGCCGTGAGAATAACTCCATATGCGAGCTTCTGGTAATGAGGGTATCGTTGCTTGCATGGCGAGAGGATTTCGCTGATGTAATATACTGGTCGTTGGACTCCGTATGCTTTGCCGTCTTCAGGTCGTTCGACTACGATTGCTGTGCTGATGACCTGGTTTGTAGCGGCTAAGTATAGGAAAAGTGGCTCCCTTTCTTGCGGTGTTGCAAGGACGCGCCTGCTTTGCAACGATCGCTTCAAGTCTGCGAACGCTTGTTTAGCTTCCGGTGTCCACTCGAATTTGTCCGTCTTCTTCAGTAATTTGTAGAAGGGTAACGCTTGCTCTCCCAATCGTGCGATGAACCTGCTTAGGGCGGCTAGTTGTCCTGCGAGCTGCTGGACTCCGCGTAGATTGGTTGGCTCCTTCATAGTCAGGATGGCTTGTATTTTCTCCGGGTTGGCTTCAATGCCTCTGGCGGATACCAGGTACCCGAGTAGTTTTCCTGCAGGGACGCCGAAAACGCATTTGGTCAGATTGAGCTTAATCCGATATGCATTAAGGGCGTCGAAAGTTTCTCTGATGTCCTCGAGGAGTGTGTCCTCTACTCGAGTTTTGATGACAATGTCGTCAACGTACACCTGTGCGTTCTTGCCAATGAGATTGGCGAGGCATTTTTGCATGCAACGCTGATATGTTGCGCCTGCGTTCTTCAGCCGAAGGGCATTGTCGTGTAGCAGTAGACACCGTGGGGTGTGAAGAATGCCGTCTTCTCTTCGTCTTCCCTTTTCATTCGGATCTGATTATATCCCGAATAGGCGTCCAGGAAGGAGAGGCGTTGGCAGCCTGCCGTAGAATCCACGATCTGGTCGATCCGTGGTAAAGGAAAATTGTCCTTGGGGCAGTGCTTATTCAATGACGTGTAGTCGATGCACACCCGAAGGATATCCGTGTCTTCTTGGGGACTAACACCGGGTTTGCTAACCAGGTGGATATCTTGATCTCCCTAATGAAATTTGCGGCTAGCAATCTGTTTACTTCCTCTCCAAGCGCCTTCTGCTTGGGTTCTGAAAATCGTCGAGTCGTCTGTTTGATGGGTTTGGCGTCAGGAAAAACTTCGAGTGAGTGCTCGGCAAACTCACTGGGTATTCCCGACATATCTGAGGGCTGCCAGGCGAAAATCTCCCAGTACTCACGGAGGAGTTTGACGAGCGCGTCTTCCTATGCTGGCGAGAGGGTTGTTGAAACCATCACTGTCTTTGCAGAATCCGTCGGGTGCACTTGATGCTTGCGAGTGTCGCTGTTGGCACTGAATTCCAGTTCAGGCCCGTTTTTCTTCGTGAGGGGCATAACGGAGTGATCCGTGGTTTTTGCCAATTCTTGAAGTTCTTGTTGCATCCCGAAAGATTTTGCGATCTCATTAAATTCTATGTCGCACTTGTCCGATTTCTGGAAGTCTCCGTCGATGGTGATCACACCGTATTCGCCGGGTAGCTTGAGCTTCAAATACGCGTAATGTGGTACGGCCATGAATCTGGCGAACGCTGTTCGACCAAGAATGGCGTGGTACTGTGAGGGCCAGTCGACGACTTCGAAGTCCAGGAATTCCCTTATGTAGTTGCTTGGAGAGCCCAATACGACTTCTAGGTTGATTGTTCCGAGTGGACGGATTGCCTTGCCCGGAACTATCCCGTGGAAGGATGTTTCTGATTCCGTTAGGCCGTCCAGATTCTTGTTCATTCGACGGAGTGTATCCGCGTAGATGATGTTAATGCCACTGCCACCGTCCATGAATACGCGGGCCAGGTCATAATTACCAATTTGAGCTTGGATGACAAGGGCGGTGTGTCCTGGTCGATAGACTCGTGGCGGATGGTCTTTCATCAAGAATGTGATTGGCTGATAAGCCATTTTCAGGTACTCGGTTTTTGTTGGTGGTGTCTGCACTGCCATGCACAATTGCCTCGTGTTAGTCTTTTGAGCTCTGCGAGAGGGGCATACCTTCTGTATCATCGCGAGTTGTCCTGCCGGGTTCGGGTATGCATTGGCTCCATTGTTTTGTGGTGGTGGCGCAGGTAGTGCGGCTAGCGCCATGTTTGGATTTGCTGGTGGAGGTGGTGGTGGCGGCTGGAATTGTTGTCCTCCTCCTGGCAGCGGCGGGTAGTTTTGGGTGGATGCAAATCTTTTCCTGGCGAGTGCATCCGAGATGTCGTGAAACTTTCGGCAGTCCTTAAGAAGGTGTGTTGCCTTAGTTTTGCCCGTGCGCTTATCTGTAAATAGATGTAGCGAGCAGTATGCATCAAGATCTTCCTCGGGGGATTTTTCTTCTGCCTTAGGTTTCCACTCGCGGCTTCCGCGGCGACCAGAGTCGCGATTTCGCGTGAATTCTGCCGCCACTAATTCCTCTCTATCCTCGTGGTCATAGTATTTCCTTCTTTTTCTTCGCCCATGGCGATCTTCTTCGTGTGCGGGTGATGACCCTCTTTTGTTGCGCACTGCGTCTTCTCCATTAGCCCATTTTTCGGCTATGATCATTAGCTCCCCGATAGTTTTAGGCGCTGCTCTGCCTAGTTCTTCCCGAAAGGCAGTTCTTCTCGCGCCTTTAGCGAAAGCCTCGATCGCCACCTCTTCCGAGATGGTTCCCGCGGTGTTCCTAAGTGTGGTCCACCGCTGGATGTATTCTCGGGTAGACTCGCCGCTTTTCTGTTTACAGGCTCGTAGTTCTTCGATTGTAGCTGGCCTCTTGTACGTCGACTGGAAGTTTTTGCAGAAATCGCGGTGCAAGTCATCCCATGATGCGTAGCAGGATCTTGGTCTCCTCTCCAGCCAGCTGCGGGCCGCTCCAACTAGATGCAAATTGAGGTATTGCATAGCCGTGTTCTTGTTCCCACGTTGGCACTCTACTGCCGTGAGGTAGTCGCTTAACCATTGGGAAGGCTCGAGCGAGCCGTCGTACTTTGTCACTTCCGTGCTGAGTTTGAACCGTTTGGGTAGGGGTGCTTCGCGAATGCTGCGGGCGAAACAGAGTGCGCCGCAGGTTTCGTCATCCGAAGAACCGGATGATGATCGGTCGCGATATCTTGACGCCCTTGCCCTGTCCACCTTGTTCTGCGCGATGTCGGATCGCGCGTCGCGTCCGGGCCGATCGCGGTCAGTGTCCTTTCGTGGCTCCTTGCTTCGTTTTCGCGAGCGGCTGCTGTGGTGTCGTGAGCTTTTCTCTCTCGGACTGTCATCGCTGCTGCTTCGACTGTCGCCGCGGCGGCGGGCTTCTTTTCCTCGACCACGACGTGGCGATTTGTCTTTTCTCGGGGAGGAGCTTCTGTGCCTGCGGGGCGTTTCCTTATCTTTGTCCTTCTCCTGTCGCTCCTTCTCCAATTGTTCTTCAGTCTTTTTGCGACCGTGAGAGGCGAGCCTTGCAGCCGCCAATCCTAGCCCTTTGCGAATTTGCTTGTACTGTTCCGCCCGAGGATCGCTTTCCGTCGGTTGGTTCATCTGCATGTAAGTTGCTGCGGCTTGGACTGCAGCAGCGGGGGTTTGCGGGTAGACGTTGCCGTCGTCGTCGACCCTCATGAAGGAGGATGTGGTCGACCTGCTGGTCCCAGCCATGGATTCGTAGTCTCTGGATGACGCTGCATGTCCTTTCCTTGCGGGCCGGGTACCGACCGAGGGCGCAAGGGACTGCTCGGCTCGTCGTAGGCTTGATTCGTCCGCCGCTCTTCTGCGACGGGCTAGATCTGCTCGGGCGTCTTTGATGGTCGAGGCCGCTCTCACTAGATGGTAGTGGTAGGCGGTTAGATCCTCCTGTGGCGCTCCTGCCGCGGGTGGCTGACTCTTTCGCATGGCTTCTTTGGCTCTGTTCCAGGCCTCCCGCGAGATGCCGATTATATTGCGCTCGGTTGCGCTGAATTCGGTTTCCGGGGGCGGTTCCGATCCGGCCATGCAGACTTGGGCCAATCGCGGCCCGTGCGTACTAGGCACAGATTGGAGAGCTCCCCGTACCCGAGATGGTTCCTCTGTCGAGAGGGCGTGGTAGTCCGCTGCGTTGAATCGGATGGATTCGCCGCTTTTCTCCACAGGAAAGCGTGAGTTGACGGCTCCAGATTCGTTGTCGGATTCGTCCGTGAAGTGGAGGATTCCATCTCGGTTCGTCACGAAGTTGAAGCTTCCGAACGTCAGGGTGACGCTCTTCTCCAGATCCTCGAATACCGGGCGTGATTCCGGCGAGTGAGGTGTGACTACGACAGATCCGATCCGTATAGGATTGCTCGGAGCCGTAGTCGATGGTTTCCAACGGGAGTTGGACGTCGATGAAGCCGAAGATGCCGGTGATCCAGCGCCCGCGGTCCCCACGGTCGGCGCCAATTGTCGAATCTCTGACTCTACAAATCCCTTAGGTGACCCTATCGGGTTTCGACTAGGAGAAGTCATGAGCGCTGGTGAAATCGTCGGCTAGACAGGGGGCGAGATTTACCCAGGTTCGGGGCCCTCGTAGATGTAAAACCCTTACTCCTACCTCTTGTCGATTCGTATTGAAGATTAGATCGGTTACAATGGTGTGCTCGAGTCGAGAGTAGGTCTCGAGTTCAAGGCTTTTAGGTCGTGCGGTAATAGCTTGGTCCCTCTCCTAGGAGGCTCTCCTGGCCTTATATAGATGGCCAGGTCTCGAGTCCTACCCGGAGAGGATTCGAACTCTATCCATGTCGGTTTACAAATTTCCTAGCTTAACCCGCAAGTTAGTGCGGGTGGGCTTCACGTGGGCCTTCTAGAGTGCTTCAAGGGCGCCTCTTCTTGGGCTTTGGCCTTGAGCCTGAGAGGGGGTGTCCTTACCCGCAGGGTCCAGGAGCTATATCTTCGTCAGGTTGTTAAATACCACATATATAGGTAGGTATGGTGGACATATTTGGCAAACTTTGGTTTTTGGGAGTTGGATGCACGAGTAGAGCTTATACTCAGTACAAGTGAAGGCTAGAAATAGATGAGGAGCGACAATCAAGAGAGCAACAACTGTCATAATCATGCTTGCGACAAAACAAAATTAACAGGGGCATACAAGTGATACAAATACTACGAGGTAAAATAAATCATCGAGGCTTAATTGACTTTTTTTAAGTCATAGCATGCGTGATCATGTGCCAAGTCGATTCAAGCTAAACAATCAGAGGGAGATACCACAATGTCATACCCTTCTATGAATAAAACAATGCAAGAAAACATTCATACGACATGCTATCTTATAAATTGGAACTAAACACGTGAGAGCATGCACTACTAAGCATCAATTAAATAACATACACCTTACATGAACAAACTAAGCATGTTCACATGGATGAGTATATGTACAAAAATAAAACAAACAGAGTTCATACCAGCCTCTCACCACAACTTGGATTATCGTAAATCATCATTACTGCTCTTCACTTGTGTGGATCGAATAATATAGAATGATAATCAAGCTCCAATGGAGACACAGAATTCCGGCGAACTCTGCAACAAACTTTACAAAACCAAAGAAGAACAACAAATATTTTTGGGTTTTCGAATTAAAACAAGAACAGAAAGAAGCAAGCAAACACAATAAAATATTTTGTGGTTTTTGAATACTAAACCGACACGAGAAGGTAAAGCAAACCAACAAAAGAAACTAAAGAAGCAAATAAAGAGAAACTACAAAAATATTTTTGGTCCTTTTGTGTTTTGTAAATCAAGAACAAAACAATAAAACAAAGAGAAACGAAAGAAGCGAAAGGAAACGAAAACAAAGGAAAGAAACAAAAACATGGATATACAAAGAACCGACCAAAAAGATATATAAATGAGTGTGATGTCGGTATACCTTCCCCCAATATTAGGCTTTTGGCCTAAGTGGAGATCATCCCCAAGGGGACCATGAGGTGGCGCCCCCGTAGTATGATGAGGAGGAACCCTCCTCCTGATATGTGCTCGAGGACGCGCCGATATGTTAGTCCTCGGGAGGCGCGTCTCCCCTCTCCTGCTTCCTGTAGAGCTCCGTCATGCTCAGATGCTCCTATATCTCCTCCTTGGAGCGCGACCATGGTGACCTGTCAACTTTGAACAAAATAGGTTGCAGCAAAATAACTTCCCGCTCATCTCCATCCATAAATAAACTCTATATACTAAATGATCAACAGTAGAGTTAGCAGTGATAAAATGACGAGCCTTCATGGCAACAAGGTTGAGTCTATAGGGAGCAATTAATTCATCATCAGGACCCCCATAAATGGGCCCCTTAGCAGCAAGGCGATGAGCAATGAGTGAACCAAGGTTATACTTCTTCCTACGGTTAAGCGTAGCATCAATGAAACCAAGGTGATAGCTAGAAATGTTGCTAGTGTTCTCCCTACCAAGGATACTAGTAGCAAGATAATAAGTGAAATATCTGAGGGCGGGAAGTTGGATGTTCCTTATCTTGCCAGGATGGGGCGAGCGGCCATCATCATTGGTGACTTCCCGATAGAGCACCATGAGATCAGCGCGTTTATCCTGAATCTTGCATGTTGTCCCGGAAGCGTTGATACCTATAATCTTACAAAAAGTCTCCAAGAGCAATTAAAAAGGACTACTATAGAACTTGAAAGCAACAGTGGGACCAAAATATTTGTTCTGAAATTTTAATCTCCCAACAAAAGTTTTTGTAAGATTAGCATACCGAGGACTTTCATCCTCCATGTAGCTGGTTAAACCAACTCTTTCAATAGGCATAAAAAAGTCATCCAATAGACCTGCACTTCTTAAAAATGTAACACATGGAAAGCTAGAAGGGTTGGCAATTCCATCACCTCCCGCATCGTTGATGTTTGGTGCAATAAGGTCTTCATTATACGATGGCCTCACTAAGGTGGATGAACGTGAGGGCCTTGTTCTTCTAGGAGCATCACTCCTATATCTCTCTCCAAAGTTATGGTTGTACATCTCTGAAATTTATTCAACAATCATCACAAAAAATGATTTCAAACAACTATAAGGTCGAAACTACCATAGAGATTTATAGGAGAGCTAAACTTGCATCAAAACTATATTATTTATACTCAAATCAAGCATGCAAACCCACATAAGCTGTCACCTATAGTACCAAAATACTCAAGAAATACTTCACCGAACAAAATTCTACTTGGATAATCGTAGGAGTCACATACCGGAGAGCAAATGCACCAAATTTCAGCACAAATGATGGGCTGAGCAAACAGATCAAAAAATCTCGAGGAAGAACAGCAATAACTTGGGTTCGAGGAAATGTTTTGATTTTGGGAGGTGAGAGAAGGAACTTTGGCAGGGAGAGAGTTAGTGGAAGGCCAGGAGGCCCCACACCATGTGCTGGCGCCCCCAGAGGGTAGGCCGCACCACCCCATGGTGTGCGTGACTGGTGGGGCCCCCTGAGGCCTCCCAGATGGCTCTCTGCCTCATTTTTTACGTAAAAAATTATTGTAATTTTTCTGGAATTTTTTGAGAAACTTTATTTTTGAGGTATTTCCAGAATTTTAATAATTAATAAAAACCAGAAAAACAAAAGTGAAAAGGTGGAAACCAAAACCAAAACAGAACTATAGAGGTTTTATGTCAGACCCCGGACCCAGAGATATACATACTGTTATGTGCTCCTAGCCATGGACTCACAAGGGCTTCAGGGTTACAAGCCCCGGCCGCAACAAACAACGGCAGGCAGACCGGATTCATCGGCACGTAGTCCGGATCCCCGGTCTACTACTCCTTGTATCCACGCTAGTCATAACCAATCACGCATACCCAAGCGTCCACGAGTCGGATGAAACTGAAGGAACGGGACCAAAGTTATACAGAGCTGCTATGTGTCCAGAAAGTGCAACAACAATCGAGGGTTACTGGGGTTACCTCGCCCCAGGCCGATCAAATCGACAGGCGGGCTCGGACATGGATCATCGGCTCCACAACCCCTCGACTGCGACAACTATGCAGGCATAGCCAAAACTGTATAACAATGAGCTCGAAACCAACAACCGATCAAAGCAGTACTCTAAACATGAAGCTTTATTAAACAGGTGTTACTAGAGTATAGCTTACAAGCAGAGGTCACACGACCCAACATTACATCAGACAACGGAAGGCAAATTATGTTGCTAATAAACAAGAACCGAAAAGGCCTAAGAGGCCGCAACATAAGGCGACGTCCCAGCCCATAGATTCCATGCTGCTACCTGGGAACCCCAAACTACTCGTCGATGTCCACGTTGAATCACCACCGATGTGAGATCTTCTCCTGAACCAAAATTAAGCAAACCTGAGTACGGGAGGTACTCAACAAGACTTAGTTAACCTATTATATATCTGCTATCTTCAGAAAGGTTTTATGAAGGTCATTTTGCGTAAAGCCATCTTTGTTTTCCAAGTTGAGGAAGGAATAACACGTCTCATAGAGTATTTTGAAAACAGATGAGAAACCTACTCAACTACTGATATCATCATCTTTTAATCCACCAAATCATTTCAGCACCTCGTGCTTCAAAGATCACCTCCTCCAGTTGTTCCACTATCTCAAGCTACAAGGTAACCCCTCTCGGCATCTCCGAGGAGGCATCCTTCATTCATTATCAACAAGTTTTAATCATTCCGTTTAAGTTGTCTATGATCACAGAATCCGTCACCAAGTCGTCTTTAACCGCAGACACGGCTTTTCGAAAAGATTTAACCCTGCAGGGGTGTACAACTTTACCCACACGTACCAACCGACTCTTAGTGCCACCGGGTTGGCACTAGTCCGAGAAGTGCCGGCAGAGGGTGGTCGATTCCCGGCCTTTACCTTGTCGAACCATATCCATGAGTCAACCCAAACAGGGTCACCCCGTCAACAGGGAGTTGGCCACCTCCTGACGGCACCTGTTCTGTGAGTCGGGAACAAGATCCGTGTACGTCCATCACTTGTCCCGGTCACGACCTAGTTTTCTCCAAAACATTTTCCGACACACACGCAGATGGAAAGCTCAAACTACGTGGCTCATGGATAAGGTTAAACAAGTTAGTCAGCCGGGCGGGGTTCATCGGCCCACGTGTGGCTGTACGCTCAGTCTTGGCTCGAAGGCGAGAACTCTCTCCTAGGGGCATGAACAGGACAAAACGCCACAACCCATTGTGGCCTCACATCCATGCCGTGATTAGTCAAGTTATCAAGGTAACTCAAATCATAAACACCTGACATAGTAGATTTACGCATTGACCAGATTCATCAACTAGGCATGGCTAAGCAAGACTCACAAGGTTTAGCGGAGCGCGCACAAACAAACCTATAGCTGCTAGGTGAAGTGGATTAGGATATCTAGGTTATGCAGTATATAGGAGAACTCTATCTACTGACATCAAATAGTTTGGAACCGAATGCAAAGTACGAGATTCAAATCACTTTGAAATCATATATGAGCAGATAAGAGGTTATGCTTGCCTTGGTTATAAGAAAACCAGATAAAGTCTTCAGGAATAAGTGCTTGACTTGTCGGTTAAGATCAAGTATTCGTCATGGATTCGTTGGCCTTCACTTCGGAGTCACGTTCTACCGAGAGGGAAACAACACCGAAAGAGAAGAACAATCAACCATGGCATCGATGCAATGCACAACATGTATGCATGATCAAATTAATGCATTGAAATAAAGCCCTAGACATGTTCGATGGGTTGCTAGGGTTCGTATGACAGTTATGCACTTTTACTGAAATTAGCCCGAAATAGACCCCGGAGGGGGTTTCGGACGGTTATGAAAATGAGTACAATTTTAGTTGCTCAAATGGGGTTGAAAACATCATAACTAGATTCCAATTGTAATTTTGAGCAAAAAGGTATATTACTTTTAATTTTCTAATTTTCTCGAATAAAAACTTATTTTCTCCATTTTAAATGATTAAACAATATTAAATAATGTTCAAAAATGAAGGTTGTCAAACATGTATGAAATTTACATAGTTAGACAGAGTTTATTTTTCTGAGCACAACCATATTTTTTACTTTATTTTTCTGAGTAATATTTTGGAAGATATTAATTGTTCAATTTTTAATCATTTTCTGTAATTCAAATAAACAGGGGTCCACGTGTCATATAACTATTCAGTTTTCTAAAAACAGAGAGAAACTTGGTTATGATGTCAGCATGACGTGATGATGACATCACCATGCTCTGATCTTCACAGATGAAATCGAATTTCATCGATTTGGTGCGTGATTCACAAAACGGATTGTAACACGAGGTAGAGGAAGTAAAGGGGAGTCCAGGGGCGGCGGCGGCTCGACCGAATGGTCACCGGCGGCGAGCATCCGCGCGGCGGCGGTGACGGAAGCACGCCGGGGAGGGGTGTCCGAGGGGGAGGAGGCGGGCTGAGAGCACCGGGAAGCTCACCTCGTCGTGGTGAAGCTAAAGGAGGAGTCGAGGAGGTTGGGGAAGCGGCGGTGGCGCCAGAATCCTCCGTGGCGGCCGGCGGCCGGAGAGAAGAACGGCAGCGAAATTCGCCCTTGTGAGGCCATCCCGGCAAGCGAGCTTGTAGGGGGAGGTAAAAGAGGTCGAGGAGCTCCTCCTGGTGGTCTCCGTTCGGCAGGGGATGGCCGGAGATGGGCGCACGGCGGCGGCCATGGGGGCGGTTAGGGTTTGGTGGCGCTAGGGGTTACAGTGAGAGAGAGAGGAGGGCGACCAAGGGGAAGCTCTGCGAGGGAGAGGAGAAGAGAGGCACGACATCCTGCCGAGGTCATCCACGCGCGGGCGCACATCCGTAGGCAGGAGGTGGCCACGGCGGCCACACACCTGTGTGCGTTCTTTCTGGCCAGAGCTAGAAGAAAGAAAGGAGAAAAGAAAAAGGGATTACAACAACCCCCTAAAATTTTGGGAAATTACAAGAAGGTCCTTTTCTCATTAAAACAGAACAGAAAACAGAGGTTTTGGGGGCCTTTTTGTAAACATAAAAATTGGCAAAAATCATTTTTGGGAAGCTCACATAATTTCCAACAAAACCATAACTTGGTTTGCCAAATTTGAAAATGTTTTTAATTCAAATTTTGGGTGACCACTTTAAGTGGTTTTTGGCCAAATCTTATTAAATTCAAATTCAAACTTGATTTAAATTTTATATGCATGATATGCCATGAACACAACACCACAACCCTTTGTTAGCAAAACAGGGATGTTACAAATCTACCCCCCTTACAAGAATCTCGTCCCGAGATTCCAGAAGGAGAAGAAAGGAGGAACACCGGTTTTGTACGATCTTCTCGAAGAGGTTGATCCGTAGCACTTGCAAGGATATCCAGCGGCTACACCTTAGGTAAGAGGGAAAACTCTTAGGAAATGATCTTCACGAAGATCGAGTATTTTATGGCTAACTCAAGACATAAATGTTCACAAAGAACTGTTGAGTTAACAGGCATGAAACACATCAAGGTAACGGAGTGAATAAAAGATGGTTTCAAGTTTACAGACGATGGTTCTTGAAAGGATTTGGAATATGAGCTTTGCACAAGACTTTAAATCCTTTTGGAAAAGAAAAGTTGAACAACTTTTGACATGAAGGATTCTTCAAACAGAATACCGGAATAGGAAGGATGGTCTCGAATATCACCAAGTAATACCCATGGACGAGGAAGAACACGATACATGCTGGAATCATGCATTCAGGATAAAGGTTTGATACGAAATCATGTTCACTTTTAGGAATGGACACGGAAGATGAAGGAACTTTCATTCCGTCAAGTTTTGTCGAGATCTTTGTCAAAGATCATGATGTTACTTCTCAACGGAGGATGAGTAACCAAAGGATGATGGAACACCGTAGTGAAGGATAATTCTTGGTCACACCATAAGGATGGTTAGCCAACGGGGATTAGAATACCGGAAGGGATAAGGAATCTTTTTCCTATTGTGGATTGGACGTAGCAATACGTTTACCACATGGTTAAGATCCCATGGCTGAAGTAGCTGACAAATTCACACAATGTGTGAGATGAACGGAACTTCAAGTATAAACCACTTGAAAAAGGAAACTGGTCAACGGCGGTTACGAAACACCACGAGATGGTTCTCACGATGAACTTGTTTCCATTAAGACGAAGGTTTTGGAGGTTCAACAGAGAGATATTGGAAGAATCAACTTCCAGGTTCTCCTGGATGTTCTGGATACCAATATCATGCTTACACAAGCCTTATATAGGTGAACAAGTGAAATTTGAACTTCGGTTCGGAAGAAAGGGGAGGGAAACTTGTGAGAATGAGCCACACAAGAATTCTCACGGAAAGTGGTTGTTCTTACGGATTCGAAGAGATATGACATTAGGTCTTCCGGCTAATTGTGTCAGCCACCACATCAACCATGCCGGGTTTTCAGAAGGACCTAATTCAATACCCTTGAGAAAACACCAACCATCATTGTTGCTTGAGATTCAGCTCTGGTTAGAGGGTTGGTAACTTAGACTCGGTATGTTTGATCTAAGAGATTGCATCAGTTACAATTGAGGTACATATGCTGGATTCTCAAGATATGGACTATGATGCCACGCTCAAGAAGATGAGCGAGATTGCAAAACTCATGTATTAGCAACTTGCGAAAGACGGTTGCACCTACATGGTTTAGTTGCAACAAAACACATCGGAGTCCTTGTGAGAAAGATGATTACAAAGATATCGAAGATCATAGACTTCTTCTCTTTCACGAACAATCAGTCAGTGGCTTAGTGTGGATGCAAACTTGTTCAAGTAAATGGAGGTAACAACCAACCATCTCGAGAATAGTCCACACATGCATAACTGACTTGAGATATTCCCGAGGGAACAAGAAAACTTTACTCGGATCCCTGGCGACAACTTTCACCATATGCACATGAACCGGAGTAGGTTACTTCGAACATCTAGAACCCAACTTCGTGATGACACAAAGATGGTTCTCGAAAGTTTCCAATATTGTTGCCGTTTGTTCCACATGAACCTCTTGCAACTTGAGAAAATAGGAATGTCATCGATGGGCTTGACAACACCCTTATCAAAACACTCCAAGAGGAGGGATTCATATAATATATGAACACGGCGATACATTGGTCAGACCAAAGGACATGAGGTGTACTCGGGTAAAATACCATGAGTGGAAACACCATCGAGATAGTCCTTGGATCTTTTCTCGATTTGACGATAGCCCAATTCAAACCAAGGTGGAAATTATAGCATGTCCACTACGGAGATACTATCTTGCTTCAACACAAAGGAAACTAGACATCCCTTAACAGAGGATCAAGTTAGGCGGAGCTCTTGTCTTTCAACTCTCCAAGTTGTTGTTTAAGCTCAACCTACTTGTCCAGGGTGTCCAGCGGAGTTTTCTTGGAGAAAAGAGCAGTTCAAACTACCCCTTGTTTAGACATCCCGGTCAGGTAACCACCTGGTGATACTTCTATAGAGACAACCAGAATATCACAACTCACCGGTATGTCTTAGAAATCGAAAGGAGGCATGCTTTTCAAAGCAACCAATATGGTCTGGAGAGCTTTGGCATAAACCTAACTCTCTGATCAATAAGGTGCATCAGAACAAACGGATTTGATAACACGGTCTACTTCAACAGAGACCGGGTGACCAATAGTGCTAAGGAGGATACAGATGTTTCTTAGATTTTTCGAAGCACTAGAAATTGCTAGGAATAACTGATACACATGTCGAAGAACAGACCCATCATTCTCAAGCATTCAAGCTTGGAGGAAGGGGGATTGAAGATGTGTGAGAGCATCACTTCATCATTAAGGCCATGAAACTTAACACGACCTCTTGATGCCAAAGAGTGTGATACTCGAAGGTGGAACATAACAGAAGCTGATGAAACTTCTTTAATCTATGGATTACAAACTTTGACCTGGTTCTAAAGATGAACGAGGTACTGGAGTTTGTTTCTCCTGACATTCCAAGGTGGAATGTTTTGACAGAAAACAAGAACAAATGCATCAGAAGAATCCAACATTCATATGTAACTTGGTTTCCAAACAACGGATGGAGTTCGGGAAGCAACTGGAAGATAGGAACATTCTCCGGAAAATCCATAGGCCATGGGGATTGCACAGGTGATACTCATTTGTAAAACCCATGCTAGAGGATCAATATAGCTGAATTAAGAACGAAGATGTGGATTTCATGATGACCATTCTTGTTGTGATCCCTTTTGGTTCCTAGAGAAAACCTATGGCTATTGAAGTTGGAATTGCCTAGCCATCCCGAAGTAGAACGAATTCTTCGGGATCCAAAGGAACAGAACTTGGGTTAAAGGTCAGCATCCTGTACTGATGGCATGAGCATCACCTGGTTATGAAACCACATGACTCAACTCACCGCAATTCAGCACATTCCGGGACCTTCGGTTCAAGTCCAAGATTAAAAACCAAAACAAAGGAGTAACTACTCTCTTAGTGTCTTAGGAACCCTAGGAATAGCAATCACGGAGTAGATTTCAAAAGAAAAACATAGCTCCGGAAGAACTTTGAGCAGAGGATAACAGATACATTCGAGATGGCAATCAGATCTCGAGATTCAGGATTTAGAACTTGGAAACATGTAGGAATGTGGAATCCACACAACTCTGAGAGACTAGGATGGAAAGGAATCTCCCAGTTGAACAACAATCAACGGACTAAGGAACACACACGACTCTAGAAACTTTAACACTAGGTCAACTTGGATAAAAGAACGTCTTTGCCAGAGAAGGCACCTAGGTTTTGAATGACTAGAGGAGATAACAAAACCTTTTCAAATCCAAACAGGTAAGGTGACCCAGAGTTAGAGTGATACCAGGTAAGGAGTAAAAAGAATCCTAAGAAGGTTTTTCACAATCATTTGAAGTTTCAAAATAGTTTTCACAAACACTAGACTCAACATCGACCAAGCAGTAAGGTTTTCCTACAGGCAGTCCTGCTCTGATACCATGACTTGTCAGACCCCGGACCTAGAGATATACATACTGTTATGTGCTCCTAGCCATGGACTCACAAGGGCTTCAGGGTTACCAGCCCCGGCCGCAACAAACAACGGCAGGCAGACCGGATTCATCGGCACGTAGTCCGGATCCCCGGTCTACTACTCCTTGTATCCACGCTAGTCATAACCAATCATGCATACCCAATCGTCCACGATTCGGATGAAACTGAAGGAACGGGACCAAAGTTATACAGAGCTGCTATGTGTCCAGAAAGTGCAACAACAATCGAGGGTTACTGGGGTTACCTCGCCCCAGGCCGATCAAATCGACAGGCGGGCTCGGACATGGATCATCGGCTCCACAACCCCTCGACTGCGACAACTATGCAGGCATAGCCAAAACTGTATAACAATGAGCTCGAAACCAACAACCGATCAAAGCAGTACTCTAAACATGAAGCTTTATTAAACATATGTTACTAGAGTATAGCTTACAAGCAGAGGTCACACGACCCAACATTACATCAGACAACGGAAGGCAAATTATGTTGCTAATCAACAAGAACCGAAAAGGCCTAAGAGGCCGCAACATAAGGCGACGTCCCAGCCCATAGATTCCAGGCTGCTACCTGGGAACCCCAAACTACTCGTCGATGTCCACGTTGAATCACCACCGATGTGAGATCTTCTCCTGAACCAAAATTAAGCAAACCTGAGTACGGGAGGTACTCAACAAGACTTAGTTAACCTATTATATATCTGCTATCTTCAGAAAGGTTTTATGAAGGTCATTTTGCGTAAAGCCATCTTTGTTTTCCAAGTTGAGGAAGGAATAGCACGTCTCATAGAGTATTTTGAAAACAGATGAGAAACCTACTCAACTACTGATATCATCATCTTTTAATCCACCAAATCATTTCAGCACCTCGTGCTTCAAAGATCACCTCCTCCAGTTGTTCCACTATCTCAAGCTACAAGGTAACCCCTCTCGGCATCTCCGAGGAGGCATCCTTCATTCATTATCAACAAGTTTTAATCATTCCGTTTAAGTTGTCTATGATCACAGAATCCGTCACCAAGTCGTCTTTAACCGCAGACACGGCTTTTCGAAAAGATTTAACCCTGCAGGGGTGTACAACTTTACCCACACGTACCAACCGACTCTTAGTGCCACCGGGTTGGCACTAGTCCGGGAAGTGCCGGCAGAGGGTGGTCGATTCCCGGCCTTTACCTTGTCGAACCATATCCATGAGTCAACCCAAACAGGGCCACCCCGTCAACAGGGAGTTGGCCACCTCCTGACGGCACCTGTTCTGTGAGTCGGGAAAAAGATCCGTGTACGTCCATCACTTGTCCCGGTCACGACCTAGTTTTCTCCAAAACATTTTCCGACACACACGCAGATGGAAAGCTCAAACTACGTGGCTCATGGATAAGGTTAAACAAGTTAGTCAGCCGGGCGGGGTTCATCGGCCCACGTGTGGCTGTACGCTCAGTCTTGGCTCGAAGGCGAGAACTCGCTCCTAGGGGCATGAACAGGACAAAACGCCACAACCCATTGTGGCCTCACATCCATGCCGTGATTAGTCAAGTTATCAAGGTAACTCAAATCATAAACACCTGACATAGTAGATTCACGCATTGACCAGATTCATCAACTAGGCATGGCTAAGCAAGACTCACAAGGTTTAGCGGAGCGCGCACAAACAAACCTATAGCTGCTAGGTGAAGTGGATCAGGATATCTAGGTTATGCAGTATATAGGAGAACTCTATCTACTGACATCAAATAGTTTGGAACCGAATGCAAAGTACGAGATTCAAATCACTTTGAAATCATATATGAGCAGATAAAAGGTTATGCTTGCCTTGATTATAAGAAAACCAGATAAAGTCTTCAGGAATAAGTGCTTGACTTGTCGGTTAAGATCAAGTATTCGTCATGGATTCGTTGGCCTTCACTTCGGAGTCACGTTCTACCGAGAGGGAAACAACACCGAAAGAGAAGAACAATCAACCATGGCATCGATGCAATGCACAACATGTATGCATGAGCAAATTAATGCATTGAAATAAAGCCCTAGACATGTTCGATGGGTTGCTAGGGTTCGTATGACAGTTATGCACTTTTACTGAAATTAGCCCGAAATAGACCCCGGAGGGGGTTTCGGACGGTTATGAAAATGAGTACAATTTTAGTTGCTCAAATGGGGTTGAAAACATCATAACTAGATTCCAATTGTCATTTTGAGCAAAAAGGTATATTACTTTTAATTTTCTAATTTTCTCGAATAAAAACTTATTTTCTCCATTTTAAATGATTAAACAATATTAAAATAATGTTCAAAAATGAAGGTTGTCAAACATGTATGAAAATTACATAGTTAGATAGAGTTTATTTTTCTGAGCACAACCATATTTTTACTTTATTTTTTTGAGTAATATTTTGGAAGATATTAATTGTTCAATTTTTAATCATTTTCTGTAATTCAAATAAACAGGGGTCCACGTGTCATATAACTATTCAGTTTTCTAAAAACAGAGAGAAACTTGGTTATGATGCCAGCATGACGTGATGATGACATCAACATGCTCTGATCTTCACAGATGAAATCGAATTTCATCGATTTGGTGCGTGATTCACAAAACGGATTGTAACACGAGGTAGAGGAAGTAAAGGGGAGTCCAGGGGCGGCGGCGGCTCGACCGAATGGTCACCGGCGGCGAGCCGGCGAGCATCCGCGCGGCGGCGGTGACGGAAGCACGCCGGGGAGGGGTGTCCGAGGGGGAGGAGGCGGGCTGAGAGCACCGGGAAGCTCACCTCGTCGTGGTGAAGCTAAAGGAGGAGTCGAGGAGGTTGGGGAAGCGGCAGTGGCGCCGGAATCCTCCGTGGCGGCCGGCGGCCGGAGAGAAGAACGGCGGCGAAATTCGCCCTTGCGAGGCCATCCCGGCAAGCGAGCTTGTAGGGGGAGGTAAAAGAGGTCGAGGAGCTCCTCCTGGTGGTCTCCGTTCGGCAGGGGATGGCCGGAGATGGGCGCACGGCGGCGGCCATGGGGGCGGTTAGGGTTTGGTGGCGCTAGTGGTTACAGTGAGAGAGAGAGGAGGGCGACCAAGGGGAAGCTCTGCGAGGGAGAGGAGAAGAGAGGCACGACATCCTGCCAAGGTCATCCACGCGCGGGCGCACATCCGTAGGCAGGAGGTGGCCACGGCGGCCACGCACCTATGTGCGTTCTTTCTGGCCAGAGCTAGAAGAAAGAAAGGAGAAAAGAAAAAGGGATTACAATAACCCCCTAAAATTTTGGGAAATTACAAGAAGGTCCTTTTCTCATTAAAACAGAACAGAAAACAGAGGTTTTGGGGGCCTTTTTGTAAACATAAAAATTGGCAAAAATCATTTTTGGGAAGCTCACATAATTTCCAACAAAACCATAACTTGGTTTGCCAAATTTGAAAATGTTTTTAATTCAAATTTTGTGTGACCACTTTAAGTGGTTTTTGGTCAAATCTTATTAAATTCAAATTCAACTTGATTTAAATTTTATATGCATGATATGCCATGAACACAACACCACAACCCTTTGTTAGCAAAACAGGGATGTTACATTTTATGACACTCCAATGGAAAAATAACCAAAGAAAACAAAGGTGGAAGTGGTGAAAACAAAATTATGGGTGGCGAAAATATGCATAACCACAATAACCAGGGTGAAAACATGAGGAAAACATGAATATGGATGATGGAAAACATGATTGTACTAAAGTAGCAAGGTGATAACAGAAGTAAACATGGTGAAAAACATATTGTGGAAGGTGAAAACATAGTGAAAAGATTGTCCTCTTCATTGAAATCATTTTGTTAACAAGGGTGATCAAGTCTTGTTACGAGAACAATTTTCATATGAAGCAAAACATTGCTAATCAGTAAATAATTATCTTACCCCAACCTTGATATACATAGTCCCAATCAAAATAATTTCATATTATTTTGGTGGTACTGGAATGGAACAATAAAATTCTCCAATGTTGATGGTCTCAATATTTTGTATTGAATTTAGGCCATATCTTCTTGGGAAAATAAATAGTATGCTATTTATCATTTACATTAAAAGTTACTTTTCCTTGATTGAATCAATAACAGCCCCTGTAGTGTTAACAAAAGGTCTCCCAAGATTTTTTTTTCATCTTCACGCATATCCAACACAACAAAGTCAGGTAATATCAAACAACTAGTAGCAACTTGAACAGGAACATTCTCACATATACCAACAAGAATAGTAGTAGACTTATCAGCCATTTGCAAAGATATATCCGTGTGTATCAATTTTTCAAGAGATAGTCTCTTATAAATAAAGAAAGGCATAACACTAACTCCAGATCCCAAGTCACACAAAGAAGTTCTAACATAATTATATTTAATAGAACAAGGGATAGTAAGAATACGAGGATATCCAAGCTTCTTTGGGACCTTGCCATTGAAAGAGTAATTAGCAAGCATAGTGGAAATTTCCTCATTAGGAATTTTCCTTTTGTTAGAGACAATATCTTTCCTATATTTAGAATAAGGAGGCAGTTTAATAGCATCAGTCAAAGGGATTTGCAAAAAAAAACAGAGGTTTCATCCACTCACAAAACTTGTTATAATGTTCTTCTTCCTTTGATTTGTGTTTCTTATTAGGAAAAGGCATTACTTTTTGTACCAAAGGCTCTCTTCCATTACCATGTTTATTAGCAATGAAATCCTCCTTAGTATACTTCATAGTTTTAGTTTGCTTTTCAGGTTAAGCTACAACTTCTTTTTTACCAGAAGCATCACTTTTATCATTACCACTTTCAGTTTCAGCATTCGAAATAGATATACTATTAGGATCTTTAGCGGGTTCAGGAGATTATACAACATTTTTATGTCTCCTCTTCTTTTTCTTAGAAGGAGAACTACTGTTTTTATGTTGCTGAGAATCTTATTCAATTATTTTAGGATGTCCTTCAGGATACAAGGGGTCCTGAGTAGAAACACCACTTCTAGTAATTATTTCACAAACATGTTTATCTCTAGAAGAATTAGCTAGCATATCTTTTTGCACTTCAGTAAGTTGATCAATTTTAGTTTGAACCATTTGAAAATGTTTAACACGCATTTTAACATCATTAGAGGTTCTTTCAATAATACCATGCAAATTATCAATAGCTCTAGAGTTTTCCATAAGGTGATTTTGTACTCTCATATTAAAGTTGTCTTGCTTAACAATATACTTATCAAATTCATCTAAGCATTGATGAGGTGTTTTAGAGTAAGGAATATCTATATTATGAAAGTATTGGAGAGAGTGTACCTTAACAGTTGAGGAATAGGCTTACATAACTCTTCTATTGGAGGAAAATTCTTCACATCTTCAGATTTAATACCCCTCTCTTTAAGAGATTTATTGGCTTCCTTCACCACTTCATCATTTAATTCAATCATCCCTCTCTTCTTGGGTGTTGGTATTGGTGTTGGCTCTGGTGTAGGTGTAGGCTCAGGTATATTCCAATCATCATTATTTTTGGCTATTTTAGCCATTAATTCCTCAGCTTCTTCTGGATTTCTTTTCCTGAAAACAAAACCAGCACAACTATCAAGGTATGCCCTAGATTCAACAGTTAGTACATTATACAATATATCTAGGAGCTCATTTTTAGGTAAAGGATATCCAGGGTAGCTCTTATCAAAGAATAAAACCCCGTCCAAGATTCAGGCAATTTTTCTCCTTCAATTTGCTCAAAGTTAAAGATGTCCTGCGCAGCAGCATGTTGGGCACCGGCAGGAAAATATTTTTGAAAGAAAGCATTAAACAAATCCATAGGATCAGTAGTAGATCCAGGTGACAGATTGTTAAACCAAGTTTTAGCTTCATCTTCCAATGAGAAAGGGAAGATCTTGGTAACAAATAAGTACGCAGTTTAGTATCATCAGAAACTAAACTACTCAAAGATGAAAGATCATTCATGTGTTCCATAGCACTTTTACTTTCAGTTCCACAAAAAGGTTCCTTCTAAACAATAGATATATAGGATAAATCTAAAGAGAAATCATAATCCTTATCTCTAGTGTGTATGGAGATGTGGCAAACTTAGCATCAAGAGAAGATTTATATTTCACAGCATGTCCAAGAAGACTCTTAAGAGCACTTGCACCAGTAGTAGCACGAGCTTCTTCAATAAAATCATCATTAAGTTCAATGTAAGTTTCATCAAGATCATCAATAGGCTCAGGTGAATTAACACGTGTACTAGCATTTTCAACAAAAAATTCAGCATTTTCAATTTTTTTGGATTTAGCAATAGTAGCATCTAGGAAAGGACCTAGAGAACCAGTATCATCAAGCACAATAGAAGCATCATCAAAAGTATCAGAAAATTTTCTAGACTCAGCAGAAGTAACAATACGTGTAGCATGTGGTGGAGTAAGAAGCTTACTCATAACAGACGGTGAATCAAGGGCAACAGAAGTGTTCAGAGTTGTACCTCTCCTTGTAGTGGATGGTAATATAAAGAATTTTCCATCACGAGTCTTGCCCATGATGAATGGCTTGCAGCAAACAATATCACGATCAAGTGAGAAAATAAATAAAGCTATGCTCCCCGGAAACAACGCGAGAAAATAGTCTTGATGACCCACAAGTATAGGGGATCGCAACAGTCTTCGAGGGAAGTAAAACACAAATTTATTGATTCGACACAAGGGGAGCCAAAGAATATTTATTAGCCTTAACAACTGAGTTGTCAAACCAGCTGCACCTGAAAGTAGAATTGCTCGCAACAATTTATCAGTGGTAACTGTTTTATAGCAGAAGTAGAAATAATATAACAACAGTAGTAAGATAGTAACAGAAGTAGGAATCGCGGAAACAACAAGATGGGAAGTACCGTAGGCATAGACGGAATGGATGGATGGGCGTTGCATGGATAACATAGGTCATGTAATAATCTAACATGGGCATTGCAGATAATGATAATAAAGCATCCAACTTCTAGGCAAACCATAGGCATGTGTTCCAATATAGTCATACGTGCTCGCAATGAGAAACTTGCACAACATCTTTTGTCCTACCAACCCGTGGCAGCGGGGCCTCTAGGGAAACTACTAGTAATTAAGGTGCTCCTTTTATTAAAGCACCGGAGCAAAGCATCAATACTCCGTGAACACACGTGATCCTCACATCACAACCATTCCCTCCTGTTGTCCCAATTTCTGTCACTTTGGGGCCACAGGTTTCGGAAAATTACATGTGTAAATAACTTTCATATATGATCAAGAAACATAATTATACTCATGAAACAATAACATGTTCAGATCTGAGATCATGGCACTCGGGCCCTAGTGACAAGCATTGAGCATAACAAGTTGCAACAACGGTAGAAAACACTAACAAGGGATACTAGGCACTATGCCCTAACAATATGGAATTATTACATGATCGATCTCATCCAATCCCTTCCATCCCTCTTAGCCTATAGCGGTCTTTACTCATACATGGACGGGGGAATCATGGATGGTTTATGGAGAAGAGGTGGCGGTGTCGATGGCGATAATCTCCTTTGAATCCCCGTCCTAGCAAGGCACCAGAACAGGAACTTGTGATCTCCGAATCGAGTTTCGAGGTGGCGGCGGCGCTCTTTTGTGTTTCTGTGGAATATGACGAACCCTCCTCAGTTTTTAGGTTACGGGGCATATGTAGTCGAAAGGGGAGCCCGAGGAGGTGGCTGGGTGGCCTACACCTATAGGCGGTGCTGCCAAGGGGGGGGGGTCGCCAAGGGGAGGTGTGGCCCCCTCCGGGCCTCCTTCTGGCTCCCGGGGTCTTCTGGTGTTTTAAGCTCAAATGGATCTTTTCTAGGCAATTTCCCGAAAGTTGATTTTTCTGCACAAAAACGAGGCACCAAGGTGATTCTGCTGAAAACAGCGTTAGTTCGTGTTAGTGGTATCCAAAACTCACAAGTTTAGAGGAAAACAATAAGAAAAGTGTTCGGAAAAGGAGATACATTTTGGACGTATCACTCACATATGTTGGAGTCACTCATCTCACATGCTCTCTCACTCATGTGGCTAAGTTTCTCTCATGCTCACATGGGATTATTACCATCTCATAACACACACACATAGGGGTAGGATCGACATCCTCAACTCCAAACGCCTCCTTGGTTGAAGGTAAAATCCCATGCTCAACCTCATCAACCTTATCGCCTCCAAATGTGTGAGCCATAAGATTTGCATCATCACTCGCCTCCATTGTCGAAGGGAAACTCCCATGCCCGGCTTCTCCACTTGACGCACCCTCTTGGTCGCCGCCTTGGCAATCCCACATTACATGACCATAGCCCTTACAAATGGGGCATAAGAGGTCTTCATCTTGAAGGAGAGGGGAAAGTAGGCTTGTAGCATCATCACCATATATGGGAGGGCTTCTCTTTCTCTATCTTTGTGTAGGACTTCCTCTTGCCATGTGGGAGCCCTTGTGGTGGTGGAACTTGATGTAGATACCACATGATGTATACTTGTTAAGGGCGCCATGGTGGTCTTGGCCTTGCACGTGTGATCTTGTTTCTTGTGTCTCCGTCTTGAACTTGCTAGACACTTGGAGATCTTGTCGATGGAGGTCTTGAGATCTTGTAACCGTTGAGACGTAGCATGCTTGGAATTGTCAAAGGTCTTATACATGACATGGAATAGATCCTTCATGGCTTGCATATGTGTTGGCAATGTTGTGGTAGCACTTGAAGGAGACACCTTGTGATGTGCGCTCGCCGCCATTATTGGTGCGGGGAAGTCATCGCTCACTTGGAGTGTTGGTGTAGATGTTCTCTTCTTGTGCCATCGTCTTGTAGCCTGTGTGGGTGCCAACCTGGAGGTTGAAGTTTGTTGACGACGAAGCTTGCGACGTTCTCTCTCTTCATGTGTGGGATGACGTCGAAAGTCATTTGGATGTCTTGGCTTCTTGGCCTTCTTGCTTTATGGAGTCTCGATGATGTACTTCTTGTGGCGCCGTATTGATGTTGAAGGAGCCAATCTTAACTTTGACAACTTTTCGTATTTCTTGTCGTGGCACCATCTTGAGGTTGAAGGGAGTTGTCTTGTGTTGGCCTTTGCATTCTCCTTGAAGTTCCTCGATATTGAGCATGAACCAGACATATGATGTCTTGGCCCTCGAATCTTGGAGAGGAAGTTATTGTAGGTGAGCTCATCCATGTCGGAGTCAAAGTAGTTGTAGAGATCCATCTTGTCCCTCATGCTTATTGAGTCATTGTCAGTATAGTACTCCGCCATGTTTGTGGATGCATAGTCGATGTAGCACAGATCCATCTCTTCATCCAAGCTCGCGGTGTCATAGTTGTTGTAGTGGTTCATGTCGTTGGAGCTCATGGAGTTTAATTTTTTGTGGTTGGTGTGGTGCTCCACCATGTCTATGATTATTGGGGAGGAATAGTCGGTGTAGAGCTCGACGTCGTGGTCGTAGTAGTGGTGGTGATCCACCATGTCATGCTCATAGTAGTGGTCATCCACCATGTTGTTCTCGTAGGAGTGGTGATCCACCATGTCGTGGTAGAGGTCACCCATATCAAGCTCGTTGTAGTCATTGTCGTTGTTGTAGTCGTAGTGGTCCATCATGTACTCGTCATGGTCATCATGGTCTCCATATACTCCGCTCTCGCTACACATGGTTACTCACAAGTACAAGTGTATATGTAGAGTGTGAAGACCTAAGAGCTCAAACCTCACCTTTTAGTAAGTATTGTAACTAGTGGACCATGCCAAGAGAAACCGATAACAAAAATAATGAAGTGACTTGAGTTCGAAAGATCCAAAAACACACGCTCCAAAACACACACGGCTTATGTGTGGATAGGTATGAAAAATATAAACCAAATGGAACAACCGGAAACCAAGATATTGTAATGGAAAGTAGAGAACAACAAAGATCACAAAGCAACAACAAGTCAATCTCCAAAAGATATGGAAACGCACACACACATATAAATGGGACTAATGCAACCAAAATGTGATCTAAGGAATCAAATGATCCTAGCGAAGACTATAAAGCTCGTGTTGCACAAGTACAAGGAGAGCCGCTAGTTCGATTGAAATTTATTGGTGGACTACAAGCTTTGCACTCAATGCACCACCTTCAATATGTTCATCGAGTTTGCGCGCTTCCTACAAGTGGTGTTTTCTTTTCTCCATCTTATCTCTTTTCTCTTCTCTCTTTCTCTTTTTGCTTTTGCACTTTTTGCTCACTCACTTTGTGCCAACATATGAAACTATATAAACTAGCACATACAACAGCCGCTCGGAAACTACACAGTACAAGTGTGCAAATCCCAAGCAATCATAGATGAACTATCCTCAATATTTAAGGTAATCACAAGGTAGGTTACCTCACAAAGGAATGGAGGGAGAAGATTCGGGATGATTATACCTCTCTCTGACGATCTTCACCTTATAGGCTGAAACGTTTCATGCTTGATCAGGAAATTGAGCTTCAATGGAGGATGTATCCCCTGCAATTATTATGTATATTATGTAATTGGCTACAAAACTAGCTAAAGATCACGCAAAACGGAGCCCCGAGTCAAAAGTTATGGCCAAAACGGTGAAGGGACGCGACAGTTTTCTAGGAGGCCAGCCTAGCCAGGCTATGAGGTCGGGGTGGACGACGGTTCGATCTTACAGGGGTCCGGCCTGGGAGCCTTTGATGTTGGGCTGGCCGGGATTTGAGGCGAGGCTTCCTGCAAACGCGTTTGGGACGCGATTTTGACTTTCGAAAAACGGCTCCGAAAATCACCAAATTGAAGTGGAAATAGGTGGAATTAAGCCATGGAAACGCAAAGGAAGGTAAATCAACAAGTTTAGCAATAGATCCATGGATCAAAATCTACCAAAACGCACTCAAATCACAGATCAATCCAAAAGAAAATTGGGGCTATTTTTGGTGAAATTTTTCGAATTTAGGCAAGAACAAGATTTTTTTGGGGAAAGAGGGTGCCAAATCCGTGGCAACCTTGCTCTTGATACCATATTATATAGGCTAGGCCTCTAGGTCGGCCCGATCTTCACAGATTGACGCACTAGAGGTGGGGAGATTGGGAAGAACACGAAGAACATGATGAACTCACGCACACAAAAGGGGAGATAAATCATGGAGCATACGAGGGATCGCAAACCCAAGTCAACAACACGCTAATTGGAACCGGTTCCTCTCACCAGAGGGTCCACCGATCCAACAAAATCCGCAAGGGGAAGGTTGACAAGAACTACCAAAATCACGAGGTGAAAGAGTAGCTACTTGGAGAGATCTTGTTAAATCCAATAGATGAATCTATAGAGTAGCCATGGATCCCATGGGGGAGGTTCTCCACATGGGAGGGGGAGACAAGGCTCATTTCTATATTAAGTCAACTCTTCCCTAGGAAGGAGGGAGAGGGGTCCTATATATAGTAGTAGGGGGTAGGTAGAGGGATACAAGGGAATATTCCCTGTTTGAGAGTTGCAGGAAAGCCCGCTTGGGAGGCCGGGGCGGTCAGTTGGGAGGCTCGCCTGGCGACGCAGGGAGGCCGGCCTGAGGCCGGGATGCAGTTCGACTCGCTCGGCTGGGAGTCCGGCCTGAGGAGCAGGGAGGACGTCCTAGGCCAGGCTGCCAAGCCGGGCAGGGACTCGAGAGAGTCAGGCTAGGGAGCAGGCCAGACCGGATCTTCAGGCCGGCCTTCCTGGCCAACTTCCTCTTCGTCTTCTTGCTTCTTCCTCCTCTTCCACGCGTACACCTTGGATGGCCTTGAGTCATGGACTTCCTCGGCATCTCCCCTCGCGTCCGTAGTTGTCGACTCATACCTAGCAATACACGGGGTCGATGGCCAAGTAGTATACCATCAAAAGGGGTACGAAGTGGGTTCTCGAAGAGGAATGGTTTCACCTTTTGAATCCATGGTGACTTGACATATGATGGAGTCTGAGACATGCCCAGTGGGATGGGTCACGCTGCATCAGAGGGATTGGGAGAAATCTAGCTTTTGGTGAGCTCAATAAATGCTTCCTTCAATGCTGGCGAGCTAGCTCTTTGGAGAAGAAGGGGATGGGGTATTTATACCCCCTCCTCAAAACTACCCGTTTGAACCTTTTTTATGCCTGGCGGTACTACCGCTGGGGTCAGCAGTACTACCGCTACCTGGGACCCTTGGCGGTACTAGGGAGTCCCGAAGACTGGGGACGAGCAGTACAACCGTGGCGGTATCGCTGAGTTCCAGCCGTGGTACTACCGTTAGCTCCCACGGTACTACCGCTAGCCACCCACTTGATTTAAAATCGAAGTGGCTGGCGGTAGTACTGGGTCACTACCACCCTAGTACCGTAAACGGTTCTATGAGCAAAATACCTCCGACGGTATATTGACCGGTACCTCCAGCGGTACTGTTGCACACCTCATGGCAGTGGTACTACCGCTGGGGGTGGCGGTACTACCACCACTAGAGGCTTTGCTCCGAATTAAACTCCATATTAGCGGTACTCTAGGCTAATACCTATGAAGTACATCTAGAACCAGAGAGCAAATATTATTTGGCTGTACTACCCGCGGTACTACTGCTTTCTGAAGGTAGCAGTACTACCGATGGGGCGGACGGTATTACCACCTGCAGAGAGCTTGTTTCGTTGGCTTTATCTTTAAGAAATCTTCATTTTTTGCTTCATTTTGATGCTTCTTGAAAATACTTAGACGCACTGTTAGATCCTTAATCGTGTTGTTATCAAACACACTGAGAGATCAAATGCACTTTCTACGTGGGAGTCGGCTTGGGACCGGATGATGTCGCCAACCTGCTTCGTGACGTCGTCCGTGAACCCATCCAAACTGAGTTTCGGCCCGCGGAAGTTGCCGAACCAGTGTTCCTCGCAAGCTACCTCGGCGAGGATTTCATTGGGAGACGGACATACACCTCCAACTCGCGCGGTCTCAAGTCCTCGGGCCTTTGACGGAATATCAGCTCCATCACCCCCGCACATACTAGAGGCTGGGAGAGGTGTCGGGGACCTTACCGTCGGTGTGGGGTCGAACACGACCATAGAAAGCTCCGCCCCCTAGCCGGTCCGTTCACCAACTTCGCCTGCTATCGCCTCTCCACCCCCGGCTAAATCCGGGGCCTCGGGCGCGGCGGGTGGAAGAGGCGAACATGAACGCTCCTGCTCGGCCACGGGTGGGTCCATGGGAAAGGGAGCACTCTTATTAGGCCCCACAGGGCTCGTACTCCCCGTCTCGGTAGAGGCAGGGACCTCTTAAGCTAGCGTGGCTGCAGGCTGGGGCCGCTCACCTGCTGCCTCACCATGTCTTCCTCTCCCTGGGCCCAGCGGAACTAGAAAAACCCAGCAACCGGGTGCAGGGGGTGTGGGGGATGTGTGATGGATCCATATCACCTCCCCGTGTAGCGCCACACCCTTGGCTTGCGTCCTTTGGCAGATGACCCCGTGGCCAGGGGTTCCTAAGGGCAGGAATCACTTGAACAGGGCTGGCGCCACCGAGCCGCAGCTTCTTTGCCGTCCGGCCCCTTTCGAGGCTTCACCCAGGTCCTCATCATCATCAGGCTGCAGAATCCGCGAGGGAGCGACATGGAAGCCTTCACTAGCCCCATCTTCCTGCTCGTCGGAAGAAACCACCATAGCTCAGTGCTTCCTTGTGGACGGGGCCGCCGAGTCTGCGTCTTGGTCAAGGATGTCCATCATCCTGGAGCCCTCAACGCTCTCCTCGACGAAGTCTAGCGCATACGTATTGTCCTTGCATGACCCCGTCCCCTCGTCAAGGGGGCCCCATCGGACGAAGCACGACATTACGACCAAGATTGCCTCCCTCTCCTCCGCCGGGAGGCCATAAAGAGGAACCATGCTAGGAGGGAGCCTCGACGGCGACGAATCGGCATGAAGCAGCTTCAACATGCTGGTAAATGTCCTGTGCAAGAAGAATCGCAAGCTAAGCCGCATCGCATCTCCAGGGCCAGTGCAGAGCCACATGCGCCGCTCATGGCTTTGAAGAGGTGCGATGCGCTGCTCGATAAGCTTGCTCACAATCATGGGGAAAGTGAGGCCTTTATCGTGCAACATCCTCACTAGCTCTGTCAACAACTTCATGCTGGCATCACCAAGCTCCTCCTGGTCCCATCCCGAATGCCTCGAAAGAGATGAAGAGGGGGCCTCGAAGAGGTTGCTGACTTCACAAGTGTCTGCATACAACCAGCGCACATGGAAGTTGGCTGCTTCATCCTGGAGGTCCATCTGAGGGAACATTGCACCAAGTCCAGGACGGACGTTGAAGGAGACATCGTCGATGCCGGGGTCCTCAGTGTCCGTGCGCAAGGAAAAGAAGCATCGAAAGAAAGCGATTGAGGGCCTCACTCCTAGAAACGCCTTGCAGTAGAAGGCGAACACAACGAGGATGAGAATGGAGTTGGGGTAGAGGTGGAGAGGCTGGATCTGGTAGTGAGCAAGGACGACAAGGAAGAAGGAGGAGAAACTAGGAACCAGCCCCGCGACGATGGTTCGGTAGAAGAAGGGGTACGGCGATGGAGAGAGAGAGAGAGCACTCAGCTCAGTCATACCCACATGAAGAGTGTTCGCCACGTGCTCATTGGAGGGATGAGCCACTACGTGCACGGCTCTGTCCATCATCTTGCTCGGACCAATGCACGACGAATCGAGCACGAGAATCATGGTGTCCGTGCCCGGAGACGAGAATGAAATAACGGGATCACTCGAGTCGGAGAGTGCAGTGCCTCTGCCAGCGTGGAAGACGAAATGGAAAGGGGAAGTTGGGAGGCGGCAGAAAAGAGTGGAGAAGAATAAGCTAGGCCCGGTATCCTATGTTCCCTATGATGGTCTAGCTACGGTGCAGGGAGCCATTGCCGCCCACGTCCGTGGATTCATGGGACGCCGCACGCAAACCATTGCGCAATGTGCCCATGACGGTCCCGGTCCCAGTTGGCCCTACAATGCCTCGCCTCCTCCAGACATGTGTCTGTCGTGTGTCCGGAGGCTACTGACGGCCTAGTGGATACCAGGGTATCCTGGCTCGTCTGCTGCGGCCCCGCCTAGTGGCCACTAAGGGCCCCCATCGAGGACGTCTCATGAGGCGAAGTCTATCCGTGAGGATTTGCCTCTTTCAGGACTCGGCCAGTAGGAGGCTGGCCCTTCTAGAGGGTCACATTTGTATTCCCTTGGACATGAGCTCTACCTCGAGCTCTCCGTTCCTCTCTTGAGGAGTTTCCCCTCGGGAGGAAACATGCCATGTGCGGCTGACATCCTCCGCTCTGCACGCTAACGAAGGCGCGACAGCGCTGCAGGGCATCTTTGGCGCCGGTTGCCGTTCTCATGTATAGAGCGTGAGCGACATCTTCCCACGACAAAGCGTCGCCCCATAACTACCTCACCAGGATGGCGCTATAAGACGGAGGAAACGTCACCGAGAGCCCCTACCGCTCTGCCATGGACGGTGGCGCTGTCCTCGACGACCAAGACTAGTAGGGGTCGTAGAGTCCTATCTATCCCCTCCTTGGCACGTTGTGGAAACCCTTTCCCGTGATGTATGAGCGGGAACGAGTCCCAAACTCCGATATATAAGGAGCTCCTCGGCTCCCATAGGATGCACGACTCAATTCACCTAGAGCCTCCCTAGTCTGAACAGAGCACAAACTCTCCCCTTGTACTGTATCCATTGCAGTGCAATCCATCATACAAGAAGGAGTAGGGTTTTACACTGCAAGGTGGTCTGAACCTGGGTAAACTCCCTGTGTCTCCATTGTTGTTGGTCCCAAGCTTTCCTCACGAGGCATCATGAGAGGTGTAGTGAGTGTGGTTACCCCCCCAGTGTTCGAACCTCTTGAGAGCCCCGATCCCTTGACAGACCACTCTCCGAGAGAGAGGCCTTGCGGAGATGAGGTTTCTCGGGGTAGAGGATCGAGGTGCAGTGGTATCGTGGGGATAATTATGAGTTGAGTGCAGGATTTTTTAATCCGTCTTATGATACCTCCAAGATCTATCTATGAAGATACAAGTGAATAATGATCCATTGATCTAGCAGAGGTTCGTTATCAACACCGTTAAAGCGGAAGAGATGTTGATGATGATGTCACTGAAGCCCGTGGAAGATTCTCAAGCACAAGCTTGTGAGTGAGAATGTTGCCAAATCCCATATCCAGCTCATATATCCAACAGAGTGAGGGTCTCAAGTGTTACCCATCTGAGATCTCGCACACATACATTGGATCAGGTTCTTCAGAGCTTTGCTATCCATAGCTAGGCACTACAAGTGTATACAAAGGTCAAGATCTCAACACATAAGATAGAGATATTAGATCTAGATCAAATATAAGTTGACACCCCAAAAACCCAATTAGAACTGTTTCTGAATCAATGACAAAGAGAGAGAAAGAGAATAGGAACGAGGCCAATTGGTGTGATTTCCCCATGGGGGTGGTGGGTATATATAGTGGGAGGAGGAGGGGAGGTGCCTTGGGGAGGGGGAGGGGTAAGACTCCCCCAATTGGTGCGGCCAAGGCAAGGTAGACACCTCCCTTGTACAATTCGGACTGGACTCCCTTAATTGCGAGTCCTTTCCTTCCACTTATCCTCTTTCCTTTTTTCCTTCCCTTGAATTTTGACATATCCTTTTATTTCCAAAATTCAAACATGGAAAGTTCTAGGGAGTGAAATGCGCCTTCCATGTAACCACAGGGGCTCATGCGTCTACCCCCCAAAATTGGTGCGCTGTCGGTGACGTAGGGATACTCTCCGAGTCCCCCCTCTAGTGAACTATGGACCCCAGTCCATTTTCTTCATTACAACCACTGCAATCTCTGTTTTCATACTGTTGCTATTGTTTTACTACTTCCATCAATGTTCTGTTTCATCTACTGCAAACAAATATTATTTTCCACACCGTACGTTTAACCTCTTTGTGTTCAGCAAAACCGGTGAGATTGCAACCTCACTACTTCGTTGGGGCAAAGTGATAGTATTGTGTTGTGTAGGTTCCACGTTGCTTCTGAACCGGTAGTGAGCCCTGCCACCTCAACTGCATCAACCTTCGAAAGTGATTTCTTTCTCCTACTGGTCGATTCAACCTTGGTTTCTTTCTAAGGGAAACTTGCTACTGTTATCTTCATACCTTCCTCTTGGGGTCTCCCAATGAACCTGTGTTACACGCGCATCAAGCCAATTTCTGGTGCCGTTGCCGGGGAGGAAGAGGATTTCTGCAAGGCGAGTCTCTCACTTCCATACTCTTTACTATGTTTTAGTTTTTCTTAGTTTATTTTATTTTTCTTGTTTGCTTTTCCTTATCAAAAACACAAAATACTTAGTTCTTATTCTAGTTATTGTTTTTATCGTGTTTTTAATCTTGCTAAAATGAGTACTCCTGAGAACACTAAGTTGTGTGACTTCACTAGCACAAACAACAATGATTTCATTAGCACACCTATTTCTCCACCAGCTCCTATTGCTGATGCTGCTACCCATCTTAGTACTGATAAAGCCTGCCCTTTTAAGTCTTGTTATGAGAGAACAATTTTGTGGTTTTAGTACTGATGATGCTTCTGCCCATCTTAATAATTTTGTTGAATTGTGTGAGATGCAAAAATATAAATATGTAGATGGAGATATTATTAAACTGAAATTGTTTCCTTTCTCTTTGAGGTTGGGCACCCGTTGCCAGCTCTTCTAGCGAATTGGATAATCGGATGTAGATGCCACTGATATAGATGTGTAAAGTCTAATCAACAAGCGAAATAAATACCATCTACCCGCGTCCTCATGAGCTGGTAAACAGTGACACAAAAAGGGAGTATACGGTTTTTGAATATTTTAAAGTAGCACATGAAAACTTTACTTGGAGTTGCGGAGAAATACCACATAATAGGTAGTTATGGTAGACACATATGGCATGAATTTGGCTCAAGGGTTTTGGATGCACAAGCAACATTCCCGCTTAGTACAGAATTTAGGCTAGCAAGGTTTTCAAGCAAACACAACTATCAACCGATACAACAAGAACTTATATAAAAACATGGTTGAAAAATTACAAGACTCCACATTATCTTCATTAATCAAAACTTTTTACTAGAAACTATATAGACTTTAGAACTACCAATGATACAAACCAAATATAAACAAGTTTTACGGTAGTTATTCACTAATAACCATTACTTACATGATACATAAGTTTAAACATTACTTATTTGGTAAACAAACTGAAAATTAAAACACACTGACGCTCCAAGAAAAGTACACAAGATGTGACCGAATAAAAATATAGTGTCAATATAGATGACCTTATAATTTGCCGATGAAGAAGGGGATGCCTTGGGCATCCCCAAGATTAGACGCTTGAGTCTTCTTGAATATATTGGGGATTTTTAGAGAAGCTTCCTCAAGTTTAAGCTTTTCACTCTTCTTGATCTTTCATTATCATCATTCTCGCTTAACACTTGAAAACTTACATCACATCAAAACTTCAATGTTTTTCTCATTAGCGGGGTTAGTGCATAAAAAACAAATAAGCTCACTTGGTTCCTTTTGGACAAAAAAATCATAAGAAATTACTTTCAAACATTAGCTAGTGTTACTAGCATTAAGTGAAGCTCTTTCACCCTAAAAGAATCCACTCAAAACTCGTAAAAGAGAGAATGCAAAATAAGGACAAAATATGTCAAAACCAGGACAGTCCGTAAAGATGATTTTTTGGGGCAATTACGTTTCCCAGATCGAATTTTTTTTGTGCAACAAAAGATAGCTACAGATATGAGGAATACACACAAAATATTTCAGATCAATCACTTTCTGATGAGCGTGTGAAATTTTTCTAGTGAATACCAGAAATCTGTTCCTGCGCAGTAGTCCCAATAAAAGTACCTTCTAGTCATTAGAGACTTTTCTTGGCAGAAAAAACAGTAAATAAAAGAAATAAAGATTTTGTTACAGAAGCAACAATCATCTTGACTCAACAAAAGAAAAATAATAGAAAATAAAAAATGATGGGTTGCCTCCCATAAGCGCCTCTCTTTAACGCATTGTAGCTAGGCACAAGTAGAAAATCAAGTATTATCAACTTCAGAATTTCCCAAAGAAAAATCAGAAGTTTTTTTAATGTTGCAAAGTATGCTATTTATGTAAGTTTGTGAATCTTTTTTTTCCACTTTTTTTAGGTTCACTACTTCCATCAAAATGATTTTCAGATACAATCGACCCAAAATTGTTCTCTAAAGCTTCATGCATAGCTATAAGTTTAAAAGGAATAAGCACCTCTAGTTCTTTTTCAATACATTTTATTTTAGAATAACTTGCTCTATCCTTTTCCACAGATTCAATAGTTTTTTTTTAATATCAACATAGTAAGAGAACATTTTGTATTTAGCAAAAAAAATTCTAGCCTCCTTAGCCACATCATCAAATTCCTTAAACAAAGTTTCTAGCACAGTTTTTTTTTCTTTTCACCATCCTCCATATCATGGAGTTTAAGAAACATTTGTTGCATAACAAGGTGAAGGTTAACAAACCTAGCTTCTAGCATGCGCACCAAAGAAGCTATAGCAATTTCATAATTGTGGGCTAGCTCCACCAAAGATCTATCTTCAAAATCATCATGTCTCCTTACATAATTAAGTAATTGTCCAATATTATTTTTCCCAATAATATATCCAGTTCCTACCTTCATTTGTTTGGTAGTGAATTTAGGCAGTAACATGATTACAAAACAGGAAGCAAAACTGAAAATAAACTAAATGCAGGAATCTATTTTTTTGTTTTTGGATTTTAGAGCAAACAAAGTAAAATAAATATAAACAAGCAAGACAAAAACACAATAAAGTGCTTGGAAGCGTGAGACTCCCCTATCTGGAGATTCCAGTATCCCCGGCGACGGCGTTAGAAATCTTGATGCCTTGGGGGCGTGTTGTTTGTTAGGTTACTCCAAACACAGAGTTTGATGTAGAACATCGGCAAACTTTCCCTTGAAATTAACCAAGGTTATCGAATTCAAGAGGACACGGATGTTCTTCAGAACATTGTCACCGACACAACTGACGTAGAACTTGCACACAAACAAAGACACTACTTTGCCCGAAGGAAACAAAGATGTTGTCAATCTCTCCGGTCTTGCCAAAACCAATGGGATTAAACAGATGGTGCACAAAACAGTGATGATTGCAGGAAACAATAGAGAAAAATATGATTGCAGTAGGTGGTTTAACAGTATGCGGAAAATGGACCGGGGTCCACCGTTCACTAGTGGTGTGTCTCAATAAATATATCTAGCATATTGGGTAAACAAATTAAAGTTAGGCAATTGACAAATAATGAGGTCATGATAATGCAATATATGACAAGATTTTCACTATGAGATTTAACATGGAATTACAACAAAGTACATAGACTTGCTATCCAACGCAACTATGCGTAAATAATCCACCTTCGGGTCAGCATTAACATCACTTTCAGTATTAAGTTCCAAACAACAGATTATTGCATGAAGTATTGTGTGTAATGTCAATAATGCAAAAACACGTATACTAAGCATAATTATTTTATCCCTAGTGGAACAGCACATCCACAACCGTGCACATTGCAGTCACTCGAACGCTGATTTCTGGAGGCATGAATCCACTATCGAGCATAAATACTCCCTCTTGGAGTCACAAACATCTACTTGACCAAAACATCTACTAGAAACGGAGAGCACGCAAGATATAAACAACATAGGCATATGGATAAATAAACAACTTGCTCATAGTATCAATATTCATCGGATCCCAGCAAACACAACATGTAGCATTTCATAACGATGATCTTGATCATGTAGGATTGCTCACAAGATCTAAACATGATAGCACAAAGTGGATAAACTACCATCTAGCTACTGCTATGGACCCGTAGTCCAAATATGAACTACTAACGCATCACTCCGGAGGAAGACATGGCGGTGTAGAGCCCTCCGGTCATGATTCCCCTCTCCGGCAGGATGCCAAGAAGAGTTTCAGAACCCTCCCGAACTAGGATTGACGACGACGATGGCGTATGGACTTTCCGTGGTTTCTCGATCGGGTATTTAGGTTTTTCTGGGCAGACGGAATAATTAGGTGAAAGGGCGGCGTCGGTGGCCACCCGAGGGGCCACGCCACAGGAGGGCGTCGGCCAGGGGTGGGCCACGCCCTGGTGTGGCGTGGCCGCCTCCTGGGTCGGCTGCGCCTCCCCTTCGGTCTTTTGGAGTCTTCTGTTGTAATATTTGCGTACGCCAATTTCGTAAAATTCAGAGAATATTTTGCGAATAGCTTCTATGAAAGAGAAAAACAGCAACAAACCGGAACTGACACTGTGTCATCTTATTAATAGGTTAGTCCCAGAAAATGCATAAAAATGCTATAGGTTAGTCCCAGAAAATGCATAAAAATGCTATGAAGTGTAAACAAAACATGTGACAATTAATATAATAACACCATGGATGATCAAAAATTATAGATACGTTTGAGACGTATCATATGCCAAGAAGTTCAAACTCACCGCAGAAGTGCCCAAGTACGACAGCTCCCAGAAGCCGAAAACCTGGCTATCAGATTATCTGACAGCGGTCAAGTGCCAAAGAGGCAACAAAGTAACGACCATGCAGTGCCTAAACCTGCACCTTACGGGCTGCGCGCGCACTTGGCTCGAGAATCGACCTCGCGGGTGCTACAGATCATGGGAGGATGTTACCCGCGACTTTGAATTTTTTTTAAGCAATGTGTAAGAAGCCCTCCTCCGTTGAAGAACTGCGATTCTGCATGTAGAAGAGAGATGAAATGATGCGCGAGTACATCCAGCGACCGACTACTCTGAAAAACTTAGCGGAAGACATATCCGAGGAGTCGGCGGTAGAAGCCTTCAAGCGAGGAGTCCGAAGGACCGTGTTCAAGGAAGAGCTGGGACGCTGTAGGCCAAGAACAATCAGCGAGTTAATGGCGGTAGCCAACAGGTGGGCGGGCGGAGAAGATTCCCTACGCAACGAGCGAGTCCTCTTGCCAGCAGAAGAGGACGACGACAACCGCAATAGTGAACACCGTAGAGAGTGAAAGAATCGTTTGTACGAGCAAGGTGTACGTTGCAACCAAATTCACTAAAAACCACGAAGAAGGATTCCGCGGTAATTGCGAGTGGAAGAAGTAGCAGAAGCCGGAATAGTATTGCTCGCTGTACCCATATAGGGACAAAGAGACATGCAAGCTCAAGTCGACTCACCTCCTTAAGAACTGCCGAAATTCTAGGTACTCGATTAGGCCTACAACAAGAACCAACAGAGAGCCACCCACCAAGGGTACCCGACTGCGCCAGGAGGCGGCGCACTCGCATACGGAGCACCTCCGCCACCCCAGGGCCAACCTGCCATCGCCATACGAAGCACCTTCGCACACCATCAACAACATCAGTACGAATGTTTGTTGTGGCTTGATGATTAGAAACCACACCATCCTTCAGCGAGGGTAACCCTGCTACTTTAGAATTATCCAAACTCGCCTTAATTTTAGCCATCGTCATCGATCTAAAAAGTCGGGAGAGGATTTCGCTTCACACCATATAAAAAAGGCTAAAAATTGAAAATCATGTCGCTGCCAACACTAGAATCGCCATAGGAAGTGCAGGGAACGGTCCGTTCGCCAAGATTTTACTACCACAGAAAGTGCATGTCCTAAGCTTGCCAATCGATTGGTCAGTACCGCAATAGATGTTGGACAGTGCTGAGCGTCTTCCGGAGGGAAGAAATCCCCATCCTCCTTGTCTCTAGCCTGACACGTGTCCCAAAAAGCCCCCAATCCCGCTTTTGCTGCACAATTTTTGCTTTTGCCGCATAACTTTCCGATTTTGCTGCAGTATAGCAAAAAAATTGCTTTGGACAAAACATAACAGGAAAAAGGCTGGGCTCGCCGGAGACCTCTTTGCAAAAAACGAACAACAATTCCAGCAAAAAAAATTGTGCTATTGTACCAAACTTTTTGACATCGCCGGAGACCTCTTAGCAAATATTTTGTACTACAATAGACAAATCGAACAACAATTGCAGCAAAAATATTGTGCTATTGTAGCAAACTTTTTGATATCGCCGGAGACATTATAACAAAAACATTCTACTACTATAGCAAAATCGAAGACCAATTATAGCAAAAATATTCTTCTATTTTAGCAAAAAAGTTGACTTCGTCGGAAACATTGCGGGACTTCAGCCGCACCTGCACCATCCCACGAGAGCACCTCCTCCGGCTTTCGAAAGCACCATCACCGACCGACGGGAGCACCGCCGACAACCTTCAGAAGCACCGTCACCGACCGACGGGAGCACCACCGCCGGCCTTCCGAAGCACCATCATCGGCCCACGGGAGCACCGTTGCCGGTCTAAGGGCGTGTTCGGTAGTGGCATGGCTTCTCAAAATCCTCGAATCCCAGCTTCCAACTCCATCGCTAGGATCCTCAAAATGGCAGGAAGAAGTTGAAAACGTTCGGTGCAGCTTCCTTTTGGGAGTTGGGCTGGAAGCCCAAATCATACCGATTTGGCCTAAAAGAACAGAGCAAGCCCAGCTGGTGGGAGGGAGTGGTGGGCTAGTTAGCAGATCGAACCGTTTTTCGATGGAGAGTCGGGAGCGGGCGAGCGGCTAGCGAGAGAAATAGACATGAGATGATGGATTCTAGCGATAGATGGAGAAAAACGGTTCGGCGTTTCACTTGGCGGTGGCAGGCGCCCGTAAATACTATGGAAAACCAGCTTCCGTGAATTCGCGGCGGACCATATTGCTGGCTCCACCTTTTGTACGTAGTTTCTCGTCAAATCCACAGATTTAGCTTCTCGGATCTAGGGTGTTCGACACAGCTTCTTAATTGGAGTTTGGGAAGTTGGAAGCTGGTGAACAACTGAACACGCCCTAAGGGAGCACTTCCGCCCTTCTTCGCCAATCTCCCATCGGAGCACCGCCGCCCTTCTATGGGAGCACCGCCATGCTCCCAAGGGAGCACCACAACACTCCTTTGGCAGCATCGAGGCATGTTGCATTGAGCTCCGCCCTCCTCCGCCGCCTACAATAGCACGTCCACCAAGTGCAGGAAGCACCACAACCGATGGGTGGCAGCACCGTCGTGTACCGCTAGTAGCAGTGACGGCCGCCGCTCGTAGCATCCCTGCCCATGAGCTTCAACGCCGGCCTCCGAGGTGCACGCCGCCGCTGAGGGATTCAACGTCGGCCTCCGCGACGTGGTCGCCGGGCTCAACGACGAGCTCCCGACGGAACTGCCCAACTGGGCAGCGCGTGCACCGAGGAGTAGAACGTCGTCGCCGAGGGCTTCAACACCGGCCTCAAGCGCACGGGCCACGACGTCACCGGCGTGAGGTCAAGCAGCTGGTGGTCGGCGCGATGGCTCCATTCCGCCTTTCGGCCGAGGTGGGCAGCGACGGTGGCCGGAGATCGAGGGCTGGCGGCGGAGCTCCACACAGCCGCGTGTGAGGTCACGGAGGAGCTAAGAATGAGGGCGGAGGTGGATATGGACGCGGCGGCGCCGGCCATAGATGGAGAGGGAAGCGCCATGTGATGTGCCAAAGGGGACCGAGGTCTCCCGCACCTCCTCTCTGGAGAAAGACGATGACACGAGGGGATAAGGAGGGAAAGAGGAGCGTCGTGGGTGGGGTCCATCTGGACACGCATCACAAGGGGAAGGCGGAGGCACGGGACATTTCTTCCCCCGGACGTTCCCAGCGTTTTCCATAGATGTTGCCACTACCAAAAGAAAACCACACCACCACCGCATGCGAGAAGGGAGCATAAAATAAGATTTCACGGAGAGTCTACCAATTCTGCCACTCCATCTTGAGTCATCACCGAAAACCTACTAGAAATCTAATAAAAATTGGCATATGCCCTAACAGGTGGGAACTGGGAGGAACACATACAAATCTAGATCATGGGAGAGACAAGGGAGGAAGTATCTAGGATTCATCGATTTGTAATGTTCGAATATTCCGTATTGTGTTTAATTCGTCTTAGACAAGCAATCCAGAAACCCGGATGAAGAACATATGTGTCTCACGCAACAGTTCGCGTCTGATGACCCGAGCGGCGACTCGGGCGGTGCGGCGCGCCTCGCCCACGGCCACCGCTCTCCCCGTAGTCCTCGCCGGCGCGAGGGGCGCAAGGCGGCGGCGTGGAACTCCTCAGCCGCATCAGAGGTTTGGAGTTTGGTTGAGGCCACGCGAGGGTGCGGGCGCTCGCTCATCGCCGACGGGTCTTCCGCCCCATCTTCTCCGCGGGCGGCACCTAGGGAGGTGATCTTGGAGCCCTTCCTGACAGCGGCCCTGGCCGCGCTCCCCTGCTTCCCCGTCTTCCCCTTCTCGAGGCCGAGGGCAGCGCGCGCAGCGGTGGATTCGCGCCGTGGAGATCCTGGCTCAGAGGCGGCGGAGGATTTTCCCCCGCTGGGTGGTTCGCGCGCTCCCGCTTCAACTTCGCCCGCGGCGGCGCTCGCTGGGCGGCCGGAGTCCGTGCTGGTGGGCTCCCTGCTGGTTCAGATCTCACCGGACCCGTGATCGACGGCGCCGGCGGCGGCTCGGGGCGCCTGCCTGGAGCTAGGGTTTCCCCATAGCGAAGGGGTGCGCGCGCTGGGCCGGAGGGAACGGCCTGGGCCAGCCCATCTACCACCTAGTGGCCCAGGGGCGTGTTTGCAGCTAATCCAAGGGGATGTGCTGGCACCCTGTGCGCTGGGCCCAGACCGTGGGGGCTCGCGGCCCAGCCCATCTCCAACTGTCACTCAAGGTCCTATAAGAGGCTGGAGATGGATCCCAACCCTAACCCTAGACCTCTCTCGCAGTTTCCCCGCATCCTCAGACGACGTGAGCCGCCACCGAAACCGAGCCAAGTTTCTCGTCCGCCCTCCTCTCTCCCCTCCCTTCCTTGTTGCCATGGAGCGAGAGCCGGGCCGTGGAGATGAGGCGCGCAAAGGGAAGCACTCCTACGCGGCGTACGCGGGCGGTGGCGACCGGAGGGAGCTGGAGGAGCGTCTGCATCACGAGGTGGAGGAAAACAGGCGGTCCTTCGACCGCGGGCACTCTTCCCCCGCGTCGCAGCCGTGAACATGAGCAACGCGATGGCCACGAGCGGGAGCAACGTGACAGAAGATGGGAGGGCGGTGGTGCGCAAGGCAAATCGCAGAGGGGGCGCCCCTTTGGCCGCAGAGGCGCGCGTGGTCAAGGCCGCTCTGGCTACCAGAAGAAGAATTTTGAGGGCACGGTCGAGGGGACCGGCGGTTCCTCGGGCTCGGGAGCAGTAGCAGGGGCTACAGATGCCTCCAAGGCCACCTGCTACAACTGTAGCAAGGTTGGGCACTTCCAAGCTGACTGCACAGAGGACCCATACTGCGTGAAGTGCAACGCGAGCGGCCATCCCTCGGCGATGTGCACGGGCTCTGATGACAGGTTCGATCCCTACTGAGCTGGGTTCGGATTGGATGGTATAGGCTTCATGTGCCAAGAAGTGGAAGAAGGGGAGATGGGGAGGGCCCCTCCGAATTCGGCGACGGTGTTTGTGGAGGGCCCTGAGCTCACTGCTTCTGAGGTGGAGGCGGAGTTCAAAGATCTGGTCGACGATGAATGGAACTGGCAGGTGAAGCAAATAAGCTCGGCGGACTTCTCGCTCGTCTTCCCCTCTGCAGGCAACCTTAGGATGGCAATCCGCGGTGGAGGGCTCCGCCTGCCTATCTCAAAGGCTAGAGCCATTGTTCTTGAAGGAGCCATCCACAAGCATGCCTCCGAAGTCCTGGTCCCGACGTGGGTGAAGCTGCACGGGTGCCCCCTCTCTTCCGCTTTGCGAGCAAGCTCCGGGTCGGCGCCCGCCCGGTGGGGCACCCGATGGCCGTGGATGAAGCCACCCTGGAGGACCCCTCAATGCATGTCCGCATGCAGTTCGGCTGCAGAGCTGGAGCTCGGATAATGGAGTTCTTTCCACTGTTCGTGAACGAGCAAGGTTTCAAAATTCGGGTGGAAGTGGAGCGCGCTGCAGGGAGAGGCACTGCAGCCTCCCCTCCACCTCCGCCTCCACCCCAAGAGGACAAAGATGACGCCGCCGAGAAGAGCTCCGAGGATGACACAGAGGAGTGGAATGGGAAGCGCGGCCGCCGCTCATGCCCCTCGCCTAAGGAGGCCCCGCCGCCCAAGGACACGAGCTCAACTAGAAAGAAGAAACATTTGGGGCTGGGAACCCCCCACCTCTCTGAAGGGTCAGTATGGCTCGTTCTTATCGGCCAAGACTCTGGAGCTGACCTCTATTGACCCCTCCTCTCCGCCGCGCAAGGAACCTGCGCTGTCCACGGACGCGGTCTCTTCTGCCCCTCCCCATCTCTCACGCTGTCGGGGATCCACGGGACGGGGTTGGGGAACGACTCAACCCCCACCTGGTCATCTGACCCGGCTGCTGCGCACGCCAAGGAGCGCCGCAGCAAGAAGAACGCAGACCGCCCCGCAAAAACCCTCGCCGGTGCGCTTGGGATGTTCCCACAACCAGACTTTTCCGGAGATTCTGCTGCAACGGCAGAGGTGATCCCGGCGCTGGCTGCCACGGTGTCCCGTGGGCTTAGGAGTGCGGCGATCCCGGTCTCCTCCACCCGCAAGAGCGCGCGCGGCGATGGATGACGGAGGGCTCGGTGCTGGACCGGGATGCCGCCGGGGTGGCTGCACGCAATGACACAGGTACCTCTGCCCCCAACATTGAACATTTTGCTCTTTTCCCAAATATCGATGACAACCATATCCTCGCGGTAGCTAACGATAACGGGATAGTCCTTGACTCCACGACGGTAGAATCCCCTAAAGAATTCCTCTCCATCATTAGAGCGTCCGAGCTTGCCCAAGCGGAGCTTGCCCTAGCTAGGGAAGTGCAGATTGCCAAGAACCAGGAGGCAACTCTTGCCGGGGACCTGAACGGGTCCCATCACTTGCCCAACACGCCGACATCGGCGGCAGGGGATAGGGATCCCGCTGCTCTAGCCGTCCCACTCCCTCTGGAGTCTAGGGACTCCTCGAGAACCGTTGAGGCGGAGCCAGGGTCCCTCAACAACCCAACTCCCCTCCCCCTTCGTGGCAGCGGCTCGGGTGGCCCTGCCAAGAGAACCAGGAAACAGGTGTTAGCCCGCCAGCAAACCAAAAAACCCTACACGCGAAAATCCAAAGGAAAAAAGGGAGACTCTGTCCCCGCTCGGCCCAACACCCTCCAAGCACGGGATACCCCCTTGGTGTCCTAATGCGATGGCTATTTCTGAACATCCGCGGGTTCAGTGCACCGGGGCGTCGAACCCTGCTAAAAGATCTTCGCCGGTCACATAAAATAGACATAGTATGCTTGCAAGAAACAATCAAACATGATTTCTCTGACATGGAACTGCGCAGCTTAGAACAAAACGACCTTTTCTTTTGGAACTGGCTACCTGCGAATGGCCAGTCGGGTGGCATGCTCATCGGAGTTAGAGACAGTTTGTTCGAAGTAGGAAGTATGGACAGGGGTGCCCACTTCCTTAGCCTCGAGGTGTTTCATCGTCCCTCGAGTATGAAATTTCTCTTCATTAACGTCTATGGACCCGCTGACCACTCGGCCTCGTCCCAATTCCTGGAAGAGATTTCTGCTAAGATCGATAACTCCGATCTCCCGATAGTGATGGGAGGAGATTTTAACCTGATTAGGGGTGGCCAGGACAAAAATAATGGCAATATTAACTGGGCCAGGGTGGCATTGTTCAATCTACACATAGCCAATTGGGGCCTTCGAGAGGTTGAACGGGCCGGGGCTCGTTACACCTGGACGAACAAACGGCTGAACCCAATTAGATGCGTACTTGACAGGGTTTTCATCTCACCGGACCTAGATACTTTGTTCCCACTCTTATCTCTGGTAGCTGAAACCAGCCTGGGTCGGTTCATACCCCTCTCATCTTGGATTCGGGCGAAGGCACCCCAATCCGCAACAATCGTTTCTTCTTTGAGACCGGCTGGCTGGAACTGCCCGACTTTTCCGAACTTCTATCAACTAAATGGGATAACTTGTCTCGTTTGGTCCAAGGAAGGGACATCATCGACTGGTGGAACTTCATGAGCGGGGGCACTAGACAGTGGCTTACAGGTTGGAGCCGTAACCTAGGGCAAAACCACAGAGAGAAAAAAGAGACACTACTCAGATCTATAAAAGAACTAGATGCGAAAGAGGATTCCCTCGATCTGGAGGACGAGGAATGGGCCCTTCGCTTCCACTTAGAGGACCAACTCATGCACCTCTTCAGGGCTGAGGAGGAATATTGGAGGCAAAGAGGTAGAATAAGGTGGGCGCTCCAGGGGGACGCTAACACCGCTTATTTCCATGCAATCGCTAACGGTAAAAGACGCAAATGTATCATCTCCTCGCTCATCAAGGGTGACGAAGTGATCTCGGAAAAAACAACGTTACAACAGCACATCTACGACTTTTATCGAGAGCTACTAGGGTCGACTTCCCCCAGACATTGTGGACTTGCCTTAAACATTTGGGCCCACTCACAGTTGGTATCGGACCAGGACAATGTTGTCCTATGTCGCACTTTTTCAGAAGAGGAACTAGAGGCTTTAGTGAAAGAGATGAAAACAGATACCGCTCCCGGACCGGATGGGTTCCCGGTGGTGTTCTACAAAAGATTCTGGCATCTGTTGAAGAACGGGGTTCTACACATTTTAAACGATTTTATTCTGGGCAGAATAGACATTTCGAGACTAAACTTTGGGGTGTTGTCTCTGATCCCCAAATGTCCAGGTGCAGATACCATCTCCCAATTCCGACCAATCGCGCTCATCAACGTGATCTTCAAGATCATTGCTAAAGCCTATGCAAGCAAACTAGACCCAATTGCCAACAAAGTGATTAGTCATAATCAGACGGCCTTCATCAAAGGGAGGTTCATCTTGGACGGTGCTCTTACCCTTCAGGAGATCGTCCACGAGTTAAAATCCAAAAGCCTTGGGGGGATCCTATTAAAGCTGGATTTCGAAAAGGCCTATGACCGGGTTAACTGGGACTTCCTTACGGACATACTCCGGCGAAAGGGTTTCGACGCGGGGTACATCCATAGGATCTCTCAACTAGTCAAAGGAGGACAAACGGCGATCTCCATTAATGGGGAGATGGGTCCGTTCTTCCGTAATAAAAGAGGGGTACGCCAGGGCGACCCACTCTCGCCTCTGCTTTTTAACTTCGTTGCCGAGGGGCTCTCGTCAATTCTACATAAGGCTAATTCTGCGGGGCATATACACGGGGTGGTCCCGCATCTTTACCCTGGCGGGGTGACGCACCTTCAATACGCAGATGACACGATCATTATGATCCAATGTGTTGACCATGAGGTAGCTAACCTTAAATTCCTCCTCATGTGCTTCGAGAACATGTCGGGACTAAAGATTAATTACCACAAAAGTGAGGTCATAGTTCTGAACCAGCCGGCGGAAGTACAGCTTAGGGTAGCGCGACAGCTGAACTGCAAACCCGGGAAACTCCCAATGACTTATCTGGGTCTTCCGGTTTCTGATAGGAAGCTGACAAAGGAACAATGGGAGTTCCTAGTTCAGAAATTAGCAGGCAGGGTGGAACCTTGGATTGGAAGATTTCTGTCATCAGGGGGCAGATTAGTCCTCTCCAACTCCTGTCTTGATAACCTCATTACCTATGCTATGGGGTTGTTTCTCATCAAAAAAGGGGTGCACGAGAAACTGGATTCACATCGAGCAAGATTCTTTTGGGAGGGCTCGGGGCCCAATAGAAAGTATCACATGCTCAACTGGTCGTCAGTCTGTCGCCCGAAGGAGTTTGGTGGACTCGGGCTGATCAACTCACTTATTATGAACAAAGCTTTGATGCTTAAGTGGATTTGGAAGCTGTACCAGGAGGGTGATGAGCTGTGGGCAGTCATTATCCTCAACAAATACTCGCCCGAGGGCGACATATTTGCTAGCACTGCTAGAGGGGGATCCCAGTTCTGGAAAAGCTTGCAAAAGATCAAACAACTTTTCAAGATAGGAGCTAGACACCACGTTAACAATGGCCGTCGAACTCAATTCTGGACTGACCGGTGGACGGAGGACGAGCCTCTCTCCAGCAAATTTCTCCTCCTTTTTAACATATGTGACAACGAAGACATCTCGGTTGAGCAGGCGATCCTAGGGGGGATTCAACTGCGTCGATCGCTAGATTCTAGAGGTCTTGCACAATGGAATGAGCTAACGGCCCTTACCCAAGGGACGCACCTTGCCCCGGGACCCGACAAGATCTCTTGGAGCCTCGAGAGCTCGGGGCAATTCTCGGTTCGGTCTATGTACGCTGCCCTTTCTCAGGGGACTCCGATTCCCTTCCATAAAGATATCTGGGAGGCTAGGTTCCCCCTTAAAATCAAAGTCTTTGCCTAGCAGCTGATGTTAGATAGGCTTCCCTCTGGCGACCAAATTGCGACTCGCCATGGCCCCTCGAATGGCCTCTGCAAGGTCTGCGTGGCCCCCGAAACAGCGGATCACATATTCTTCGCACGTTCCCTAGCCTCGTTTTCTTGGAGTGTGGCGCAACAGGTCCTAGGGAGGGCCTGGAACCCAAACTCCAGACATCAATGGTTAAATTTGATGAGCGCGACGAATCCTAGAGAGGCTAGACGCGGCTGGTTGCTTTTTCTGACCCAATCTTGGGCATTGTGGAACATCCGTAATAAACATGCCATAGAAGGAAAAATTATTAATCATCCCGCTGAAATTGTGTTTAAAACCACCGTATTCCTGCAGCTTTGGACACCTACGCTCCGGGGGGAGGACCAGGAGGATGCTAGACTGCTCACTTCGGAGTTGAAGACGATTCACCGATCTTGTCTCCAGCTCCGTTCCTAGTCGTGGGACTGCTGCCTCCCTTGGCGACACTTATCCTTTTACTGTTCGGCTAAAGCTGTATGCCCAGCATGTTGTCGTTTTTTCTTTCATCTTAGGCTAAGCTGTATGCCCAACATGTTGTCGTAGTCGCTTCCTGTTTTCTGGCTAAGCTGTATGCCCAACAGTCTGTACCGTAAACGTTGAATCTTGTTTGGCTTTGTTAATTCAAAGTTGGGCGAAAGGCCTTTTATCTAAAAACAAGCATTATCGAATGGATGGATTACAACCAAGGAGCTGGCCGTTATATAGTGGAACCTGTTTCAGACAGTTAAAAAGGGCAACACACGGTAAATTTTAAACACAGTAGT